>OX463235.1:64408009-65734259 GCA_949820135.1 Sylvilagus floridanus
TGTTCCTTTGATAGAACGCGGGCTTGGGGGAACTAGGCGAGAGGGAGGAAAGCCCTGCCTTTTTTTTTTTTTTTTTTTTTGGACGCCCCCTCCCTTCTTCGGGGGGCGGATGGCGGTGGGAGCGGGGGAGATGGCGCTGGCTGCGCCCTGCCCCAGCCCGCGCGGCGGGCCTGTGAATGGAGCGGCGGCGTTGCGGGCGGCAGGGCGGGTGCTGCCCTCCAGCGGAGCCCGAGGCGGCGGCGGCGGCGGCGGCATGCCCGCGACCCGGCGGCGGGACGGACAGCGCCGCGACCCTCTAGATGGTAAGCGGGCCCCCGGGCCCCACCGTGCGCCCGCGGCCGCCGGGCGGCGACTCGAGGACCCATGCGCCTGGACTGGTGGGAAGGTGTCTGCTGGACGGAGTTGGTTTTTCCTTTTTTTTTTTTTTAACATCTCTTAAAAAAAAAAAAAACGAAAAAAGAATTGACAATCCCTTCTGATTCCAAACTTTGGTCCCTAAAGCATGCTTGATGATTGCTGTTTAACTTGGGAGTGAGTATCAGGGAACTGGGCGGGGGGCAATTTCGTTTTGTTTCCCCTCTCCAAGTTCCAGGCGCAAATGCTCCACCCTCCCCGCACCCCTCCTCCCCAGCCCCAAGTATTTTCGTGAATAATATGCATTTTCCTACTTTGTATCCATTCCTCCAAGCCCCGCTTCCGCCTCCCTCTCGGCTCCAGCCGAGGAGTGCGGGCACTGCGCGCGGCAGGTGGGGTGGAGTCAGTTCTGTCCCACCTGATGGTCATCCAGAGCTGGCGGTTAGTCGTCGCTGGCTTTCCCGTTTGGGGAAGTTCCACTGGGTTGGATTTGGTTTGGTGTGGTGTGGTGTGGTGTGGTCTGATTTGGGTCGTGCTAATCCCACCCTCACCTTTTGCGCTTCGCGAAAGGAGCCCTGCCGTGCGCCCCGATGCCCGGGAGAGTTTGTGAGGAACAGATTGGGGCTCGCAGAAATTCAGGCTGTGCTTTTCGGAGGGCGAGGGAGGAGATCCGTGCGGGCCCGCGTCCTGACACCCAGCGCCTGGCGCACGGGCGGGCGGGCGATGCTGCAGGGCTGGGACCTGCCCATCGGCCGGCCGAGAACTTGCCGTTTACTTAGGGCGCCGCGGGCTGCTGCCGGGAGTGCAGTGGTCGGCCCGAATGGGGGGGCGGGGGGAGCAGGCAATTAGGGGGCTGTGTGGCCCAGGGCTTTTTACTCGCAGAGCGCAGGCTCGTTGCTTTTGTTCCTGCCTTGTAAAGGGAAATGGCACGGTTTTGTTTTGGTATTAGGGCCTTAAAGTTCGCTGCCAGCCACTTCCCCAGGAAGGCCAGGAACGTGCAGAAGAGGGGCCGCGGAGCAGCGGTTTAAAAAAAAAAAAGGAAGGAAGAAAATGAAGAATTCCTACTTTTTGTTTCCTCCCAGCTCCCATTGGGGGTGATGGGGCTGGGGGTGGGGCGCGAGGGTTATTAACTTGTCCCGGGTCTTAACAGGCTGCGCCAGGAACACACTCCTGGGGGCTGGCAGGTACACAGCCCAGCCGGAAACCCCTCCTCCTCAGCGTTGCCCCCAGTCTGCGCCTCCCGGCCTAGCCAGACAGATTGAGGCCTCCAGGGGCAGGGCTACAGGGGCTTCCTTCCTCTTACCTGCATGCAAATCGGGGCTGCGCACTGGCTCGGGGAAGGAGGCGGGAATGGCTTCCCTTTTGCCTGGTGGGCGAGGTCGCTCTGGATGAGTTTTGTCGCGCGGCCGCAACTTTTTTTTTTCTTTTTCTTTCTTTTTTTTTTTTTTTTTTTTTTGCTGTCTTTCACCTCCTCCTGGAGCAGCCACCCCTCCCACACTCCCCTCCTGCCTGTGAGAGAGGGGCACTGCAGGCCTGTGATGTCTGACCAGCTCCACTCAAATTAAGTTAAACCCACACAAATGTACCCGGCCCTGGCTGCTATGCGAGCCCCAGGAAAAGTAAGTCGGGTTTGTGGGATTCACCGGTAGCCTGTGCCTGCCTGCCTCTCTGTTTCTGTGTCTCTCTCCTGTCTCTCTTTCTGGGGAAAGCTCACAAAACTCAACAGTGAAAAGCAGCGAGTCAGTTAGCATGCGACTCTTGGAATGCCGGCGGACACAGGAGCTCGCTGACACAGGCAGACAGGGTGTGCACGCGTGGCGGGCAAGGCCTTGCAGAGTGTCACTCCCATGTCACCGTGACAAGAAAATGTACTTTCGCCCTCCCCCTCTCCCATCGAGGCCCCTTCTCCCTCGGAGATTTGTTTTGAGGGATTTGACAGTCTTGCAGGTAAAGTGCCTGCCTGCTGCATTCTCGTTGATCATTTTCCCTCATGGCTGACCGTAATTCCTTTGCTACTCTTAGCGGCAGCCCTGTCCCTGCTGCACGAGGTAACGGTGAGGGAGGGGGACTCAGGTGCCCCGAGCTGGCTGGGGAAGATGGGCCTTCCTCTTTCCTTCATGGAGTCGGGAGTGGTACCCGTGAGAAAGTAGAAGGAAAGAAAATTAAGTTTCTGGTCTGTAACCAGCTGAATTCGATCATTAGTCTTTCTTTTGCAGGATTTTTATAGGGATGGGTATGCAGGGGGAAGAATTAATAAAGTAATCATAGGCAATCGGAATGAGAACTAGGAGCATTTTGCGCATACCTGGCCGGAAATCCGGAGCCCCCTCGGTCTTTGAGGATGCTTCCCCAGCTCTTTAGGTGAATGGTGTAGTGGGAGGGGAAGCTGGGAGGAAAAGTGAGAAAAGTGGGAAGGGAGGAGGAAAAAAAAAAAACCTGGCCCAGTCCCATCTTGAAGGTACAGAGAAAGTTTATTTAGAGGTGCAGAGAGGAAAACCAAAGCTATTATGTACCCCAGGGATGCAGTGTTAGTGGGAATGGAAGGTTTGAGTGGTGAGGGAGGCGCAGTGGCCTCTGGGGTCTCTCTCTTCCAGCAGTTGGGCGGTTGGCACCTCAATTTGAATTGCTGGGTGAGTAGTGCCGTGTGTGTGTGTGTGTGTGTGTGTGTGTGTGTGTACACACGTACGTGTTTGTGTCCGTGCTTGTGGTCTTGACTAATAAACCTGGGCTTTGCTTTTTTTTTTTTTTTTTAATTCTTAAATTCAGATGGTAGGAAAGAAACAAATCAAGAAGAATAAGCGGTCGGTCAACTCAAGCTGGGCCCTTTCTCTATGTGCTTTTCACGGCAGTTTTTTGGGGAGGGAGAGGAAGGGGTTAAAAAAAAAGATGGGGAGGAGAGAAAGTGTGACTTTCATCCCCATCTTTGCCATGTGTGCACGGCTGAGCTGGAATCGGGGAAGGGGTGGCGGGGTCGGGATTTCGTCTAACGAGTCATTGTTCGCTTCCCCCCGCCAGAGTGGGCTCCACTGGAGAGGTGGGAAACTGGCCCTGACTCAGAGAGGAGCAAAACTGGCGCTTTGCAAGTTTGAAACAGTTTCGGGCTCCAGGGCTTTGACAGTAACAGGGCTTTTGTAAACTGCTTGCTTGGGCTTCCTATGTACTGCTAACTTTCTGTTGTTCTGTCTCGGGTTGTGTTTGTTTTCAGTCTCCAAATTTAGATGCCAGCCTTTTAGGGCCATGGTCTTGCTTATGGTGTTTGCATTTTCTGAACTTCATATAAAACGTGCATTGGAAAGCCGAGCGTGAGAATGACGACTGCTGATTGTGTCTTTCTTGGTTAAGAGGACGGCTCTTTTGCAATATGAATTTTGGGCTTAGGCTGCCTCACGCTGTGTTCCGTCCTGGGGTGGGATCTTGTGCCATAGGCAGGAAGGGCGTTTGGAAGCAATCCCCTCATTATCTGTAGTTTTCTTTTATTGTTGAATGGTCAAATGGAAACGTATACAGTGGCTGATCTGCTCTTAGATTCGGTATCCGGGGAAGAGGGAATGAAACAGAGGACTGTGAGAATCCTCATGTTTTCCGATTCATGAATTAAATCCAGCGTGGTCCATGACAGGTGTACGTCGTCTCTCACGGCTGTGTGCAACTTTCTGGTTCTGTCTAAGATGGTGCGAACTGTTGGGAATTGTGAGGAAGGCAGTGTGGGCTGGTGCTGCAGACGCGCAAGGTGTGTGGCCACACATTACACGCATGGCACCGTCTCATGTTCCGAGATTCCCAAAAAGATCCCAGACCCTGGTTGACTCAAATTATGCGGGCTGCTTCCCAGGGGTCATACTTTCCCTGTGAGGGTCCAGCTCCATTCTTGATGTCTTTGGGGATGGGGGGGGCTGCTTTGAGAGGGTGAATTCCCTGACACCGATGGTACAAATGCTAGGAGCCGTGGATCAGCGGATCTTCACACCGGGCTGCCGCCTCGGTGTGTTCTGGGAGCAGCAGCGCCTGTGACCTTATATTTTTAAGGAAACCTCCCTTTTGTGGTTTGGGGTTGGTGGGGGGCCTGGCTGAGCTCTGTAGTGGAATTTTTCCTTTCTGCAATATTTTGGAATGTGATGAAATCCTCATACCCTCCCACTTTCATACCTCCAGAACACGGTTGAGGATTTTTTTTTTTTTTTAAATTGACCTTTGCCTGGGTCATTCTCTTGTTCCCTTAAATTTCCAACACATCAGCTCGTGATCAGAGGGAGCAATGATCACATTGCTCTCCTGGCCCCGGGTGTCATTTACTGAGGTTGTGGGTGCCCTGTGGAAGGATGCCCATGCTGGGGATACCGTTAGGCCAGAGGGTGCAGAACAACGTAGCTCTGCCTCTGTCCGGATCTTCTTTTTGGTTTCTCTTTGCTGAATCCCAGGGTCTGGGAGAGTGTGTGCGGTGTGTTGCTGTGGATGAAAGCATTCATTTCTCAGCTCAGTTTACCTGCTCCGTTCCAGGGACAAAGTGGACTTGAATTCTAAAGTAAAGAACTGCCTCTGAGCTCCCAGCAGCGTCTGGGGCATGGTTTTCCAGTCCAGGTGCAGATTCAAAAGTTAGGCACAAAGGTGTGTGAGAAAAACAAAGGATATTTTTATGCAGGGCTTTCTTATGAAGACATGAGAAAGCTGATGTCAGATTTGTGTTCACTGCTCCGTTCTTGAGTGCCCTGCGATGTCATAACCACTGTGTGCTTCAAATCCACTAGAAAATCAGAATTGGTGATTTCCTTTGCATTCTATTCAGGAGTTTCTAAATTTGGGGTTGTGGTGTTTGGGGCTGGGGGGAAATAACCTGGAAATGATTATGATTTTTTTAAAAAGTTGTTTTGAATCTGAGCTTTTGGATTTCTGCGTTTGGAATGGGTTAGATTTATTCCTAGCTCTGTTTTGGAGATCAGTTCTCTTAGAAACAGCTGTACCCTCTTACCCAGTTCCCAAGCGTTCTCTACACATTCGGACACTTAACAAGATTGATTATGCGGACGCTAATCATTTAATACCCAAAGTCGTAGAGAAGTATTTGGCAGGAGGGCGGAGCTTGCAGATTCCTGGGAAATTACTTAGGGGTGAGGGGGTTTGTCCTTCAGTGCCAGGGAGGATTAGGACAGGCAGAGGAGACGGGTGGGTGACCTCCGGTGGCCTAGGTGACGGCTGCACCCCTCCGGTGACCTCCAGGCCTGGCATTTGAGATGGTGTGTGTGCTGCTGCAGGCAGGCAGGCAGGAAGAAAGCTCCAGAAACTCCGGTCAGGGGTGAGCCTGGACCGATGGCAAAGACTTCAGCTTGCAACTTTTCTTAAGGGTTAGTTGAGGGAGGCACAATGGGATGCTTTGTTTTTATTGGAAAATAAATGAGAATGAGTGGAAATAAATTATAGTTAATGAACTTAACTGGAAGTCATCGTTCGAGAGCCTGTGAAAGCACAGCTTTGCCGGGTCGGGCTTTGCCCGGGCTGCGGTTTCCACAAAGCCAAGCGGCTGGAGCTCGGCCTCATTTTGCCGCTTTGCGTGCTCCCTGCCCCCTCACCTCCAGCCCCCACTCCCACCCTGCCCTCCTCCTGTTTGGGGACTAAGAAAAGGTCGGTAAGAAGAGCCGAGTCTGGCCTGAGACCCTCAGTGCTTGCCAGGATGCCGAGGTACCAGCTAGAGACCCCTCCCCCCTTCCCACGCACCCCCAGCCCCCTGGAACAAAACAGACCAAGGACTTGAAGATGGTTTGAGTTAGTTCACTGTATATGCGTGTGTGAGAGAGAAGTCGGATGAAAACTACCTGTCTGTCCTCCCCCGCCTGCCTCCCTCAGTCATTTGCGGGTGAGTGTGAGTCCATGAGAAAGTATGAGTCGGCAAAATTTTGCACTCAGCAGGAGAACCCTCTCCTTCTCTCATGTTACTGTCTAAATGGATCCAGTTCCAGGGAGGGAGGGAAAGGCAGCCGGGAGAATTTACAAGGCAAGCAAGCAGCACCCTGGGCACAGGCTCGTGGACATGGGTATGCGGTGCACTGCGGTGCGCCGGTGCCACCTAAGTGAAACCCAAGCCCCATGACGCCTTCTCTCTCATTTGCTACTTCCAGCAGGCAGCGCGGTAGCTGTCCACAGATGGCTTATCCAGGGAAGCCAGGCACCATCAGCTGGGAGCAAGGCCTTAGACAGAAAGGGGAGCCCTTCGGCTTTGCAGGGGCCCTGGCCGCTGCTCTGGGCGGGTCTCGGCTGGCTGGGAGGGGTGGTGGAGGGTTCTGAAGAAGCCCACCTAGGGCCCGGCGTGTGGGTCCTGCTTTCCAGCCTCTCGCGTTGTCCATGTCAAAGGTTTGCAGGGTGTACAGGCAGGATGTAGGTTCACTAAGTCAGGCTGGGACGGCGCCTGCAGGCCTGGATCCAGCGTGCTCTGAGCCTCCTTGAGAGGAGAGCAGTGGCTCGCTCCTGGGTGACAGGTTGTCAGCACGGGAGGGTTGGGTCTCCTGACCACTCCTCCACCCTCTGGTTCAGAGCCTGAAAACAACAGGACTGGTCAGCAAAGGGTTGTTGACGGCTAGAAAACAGCCCCTCCTTGGCTTCATCCCAGCCTTCTCCGGGGGCTCCAACGACGCGAACCATTCGCGAACATTTTCCTGGTCGCCATTGACCTCCAGGCCGCCATGGTAGACAGCAAGGAGATGAGCAGGAAACCCGGAGTGAAGAGCGTCCCTTCCCGGTGCCTGGAAGGACTGGCGATTCAAGACCCCGGAAGCCCTCCCACCCCCACCCCCAGGAGGGGAGAGGGCTGACAAGTGCTCCTCTGTGCCGCTTTTGTTTTATTGTGTGGGGCTCCCAAAGGCACTTTCTGGCCCCATTTTTCTTCTGCAGAAAGGAGAGCAATGGGGGAGTGTGGAAGAGGAGGGCGGTGGAGAGACCAGGCCAGCGGCCGCCCTGTCTGGCCCGTCTGTTTGCAGCGTCCCTGGATGAATAGGTCCCGGGGGTGGGGTGAATGGCCAGCGTTCAGTCTCTGGAGGGGGCCCACAGTGCAGGAAGGTTGAGGGGCTGCAGAGGGAGCTGGAGGTGCTGTCTTCCAGCTTCCACTTGTCAGGGCCCCAGTTAAGGCTGCGTGTGTGCACCTGGCGATGAGGGTGGCATGGCCTGGTTGCAGAACGCCATGCTTAAGGGTTCTTGAGAGGTCAAAGGTCACACCACCACCACCCCACCCCCCACCCCCCCACCTCCCCCCACCCCCGGGTTCTGCGAATACTTGGGGTGGGAAGGCTTTGTGTGCTTTGAGAGCTGTTAAAGGACCTTCTCTTTATAATTTAACTCTTCAGTGCTCAGGGAGCACAGGGAAGGGCAAGGCATGGCTTTGACAGCAGATAGAAAGCGGGAAACCCTAATGATCCCAAATTAGATGAGGGTTTGTTATTCCTCCTACCAAGCCGCTGCTTACTTCTTTAGTGGATTCAGAGTTTTAGCTGACTTTTCCCTCAATTTCCTGTCAGCTCAGAACTGACTACATGTAGTGTTTCTATCACCAGAATCCTGCTGGGCCCTGATACTGTGTGTGTGTTTGAGAAGCAGAAACATCTTGTTAGATTCTGCGCCCCCTCCCATCATCAGCCAAATGCTGTAAAAACCATGGCTCAAGATACTCAGCATGAGGGCCTGTGGGGCTGAGTCAGGTCTGCCCCCAGTTGCAAGCTTGAGGGGTTAGGGGCCAGGTAGGCGGGAGGCCTTGTTGCTCAAAGTGGTGGAGGTTGCAGTGGGAGTTGAGGACTAATGCCCACCGAGGGGCCTGACATATCTGGGTCCCGACTGGGAAGACCGTCTAGGCTCCTGGGGCTCCACACTACATCAACATGGCATTCAACCCTATCCCAATAATTCAAGGAGCTGCAGACATGAGAGGTGTCCGAGTCAGGCAGGGGAGGCATTGTGAGGCTCGGGGGCACCCGTCTGCCCAGGCCTGCACCTGCTGATAACACTCACCTATGACTTCAAGGACCTGATCCTGCACAGTGGGTCACACATGCCACACCGAGACTCGCACACAGTCCAGGCTTCCTTGCATGGTGGCAGCTCTGAGCTGAATGGGTATAGGTGACCATGCCTGGGGCATGGCAGTGGTTGCTCACATCCCCAGACAAGTGCTTCCCTAGGTGAGCTCCAGGTGCTGAGGGTGATGGTGGCATCGCAGTGTTGAAATTGTGTGACTTTTTTTTTTTTTTTTTTTTTTTGGAATGTTTGCTGAAATGTGGCTTGGAGAGTCACAGTTTTCATCCTAAACTCCAGAGATTAAACAGTGACTTGGGCTCTTCATGCAGCTTCCTCTGACCTTCATTGTTGAATGACCTTGAACATCAGTTAGCCTTCAGGGGCCATACTCACTTTGTACCCCCACGTAGTTTTAGTGGAGGCACATGTAGGGAAAGCAGTCCCCGAGAAGATAACCCGGTTTGCTGTGGCGGTCGTTTGCATTAAACACTGGACTCTGTTGATAGAAACCTGAAGGGAGAGACAGAGGTACTGGAGGCTGCGGAGCCGCCTCCTCGCCCTGCGTGTGCTGCTGCTTTCCTGTCGTGGCTGCTTTTCTGCAGGGTGGACTCTGTCCCTCTCCGGTGCTGATACTTCTCACGTCTGCATGTCCTCAGGGCAGGGTGGTGAAAACAGTGCAGAAGCAAAGCTGTTCAAAGAGGAGCAGGAAGAGAGGCCGCCTCTCTGGGGTGTGTGTCTTTGCCTTGCATCAGTTCCCACTCTGATTCTGGAAGGACCTTCCGGTGTGTTTCTTCATTCACTTTCAGCTCCTCTCTGGCAATCTCATTTAATGGTATAATAAAGTGATAATTTTTTTTTTCTCCCAAAGATATTTTAAGTGTATGTGTAAGATGTCACATTGGGTGTGAATCTGAGGAAGAGTGGCCACAAAGCGTCCAAACACTCTTGTCCCACAGTAGACCTCTGTGCTGGGCTCTCGCTCTGTGTATGAGAGGGGACTGGAAGGGCAGCTCACGGCATCATCATGATTAGGAGCTCCTGGATGCATGTGTAGTCCCGTGCCTGGCCCTGTGCTGGACACTTCACACACATGAGCTTGTTCCGTTCGCAGTTCCCCCTCTAGTTTAGAGAGACAGAAACACACATCCTGGGACAGGCTGTACCACCAGCAGGTGCCGGCTCTTCCGTGAATCCACCATTCTCATCACTTGTGGCTCCTGTGATGGGCTGGGGTCCTGCCACCCACGTGGGAGACCCAGATGGAGTTTCCAGTTCCTAGGGCATCTGGAGAGTAAACCAGTGAATCAAAGATCCTCTCAAATAAATAAATAAATAAATAATAAATTTAAAAGATTTATTAAAGTTTGGAAAGGCACGGCTGTAGCTGAGGACACGGGACTGGTTGGTTTCTGAAGGACCCCAGCTGTGTTCTGTGATTCTATGTCAAGGAGGCTTAAAGAACACAGCCACTTACTTGACATAAACCTGTGTGAGGGGCTCTGTCCTTTCTTCCGGTACCTGCGGTTTCAGTGTGGAGGTTCCCTTGCAGTCTGGTGGTTTTCACAACTCTCATGATCTGGGCGTGGCAGGGACACAGAGCTCTGGAAGACACAGTCCTGGTGCTAGAGGAACTCCAGTAGAGTTGAGGCCAACACTGAGCGTAAAGGACCGTAGGCAACTGAGGCTGGACAGACATTGACATCTGCAAGGAAACGGCCCTCCCATCATCAACACAGCCCAGGTGTGGGCAGGTCAGATGCAGCCACAAGACCCTGGTTTCAGCCCGTGTGACCTTGGAGTTCCCCCTGTAGCTTAGGACCTGGTCAGCTTGGACAGACAGGTGCTGATGTTGTTGACAGGGACCTGCCTGGGATGCATTTGAGATTAGAAAGCGGGGCCAGGCCCTGGCTAGGTGCGAGTTTTCCTTTACAGCCAGCCGGCACCTAGAATGTCCAGTCACCTCCTCCACCCTCCTCCCTCTCGACTCCTGCGCTGCAGCATTTTGATTGGCCAGGCCAGGCCAGGTGAACACAGTAAGACAGGGGCATTGGCACCCACATGTTGGAATTGCTGCACACATGGATCTGCGAAGGAGAATTGCTGCTTAAATCCCACATCCAGTGCGCTGCAGACCTCATCCTCTGATGAACAAGCAGGGAAGACATGTCCCACTGGTCCCACTGGTCCCACTCGGCCAGCGGCTGTGGCATTTGTGGTGTACTGCAGCCAGAACCCCCTCACCGGGCAGCTCCTCCCAGTGATAGCAATCACACGAATAATAACCTGCCACCAGCAGTTGTAAGCCAGCTTGCCAGGTGCTAGACTGGCTGGTACTCTGAGGACTGGGGCTTGACTCCTCATTGCAACTCAAGGCACCTCACCTCTGTGCTTGCCCGTGTCTCTGTGGCTCTCTGGCCTGGGGCTGCTGGTTGGTGGCCTAGCCGTGTGCCTGTCCAGTCAAGACATACTGAACCAGGGCCCCTCTCAGAGGCATCCTGGGATTGAGGGGTCTGGATTTGTTGTAAGCATCTTGAGAGATGCTTCACTTTACCATGTTGGGGAGTTGCAGGCGCTGGTCTGGGGCCTGCTGTCCTTGCCCTGTCTGGAGCTCCCAGCTGCTGGCTCCGGGGAAGAGTTCCCCAGAGCTCTTGTCTGTGCATCACCAGCCCTTTCTGCCCCCTGTCGCACATGGGGTGCAGGGTGAGTGGCTGCTCCCATGGTGCTGGGCCAGTGCTCCTGTCCTCAAGTGAGAGTCCTCCCTTCTCTGGGCTCTGTCCGTTCCCCCCACACTTGCTCTAAACTGTCTGGGACTGCTCTGCTTTCTTTCCCGTCCAGCGGTGCTGTGTACCAGGCAGTAGCAGACTTTTTCCTTTCTTCTGATGGTCTCCACTCTGTCTCTGTCTCTCCTCTCTCCCTCCCTCTCCACCTCAGCTTCTTGATAAGTTCACTGCTTCTCAGAGTGCCCTAAGCAGGAGCCTCTCCTTGGAGAGAGTCTCAGAGCATGTCCAGGTGCTGGTCTGGGGCCTGCTGTCCTTGCCCTGTCTGGAGCTCCCAGCTGGCTCCGGGGAAGAGTTCCCCAGAGCTCTTGTCTGCATTGGTAGCTTCTCACGGAATTGCTTTGATTGCAAAGTAGTAACACAGGGATCCTGTGTGCGAGTCGCTGGCCATTTTCTCCGAAAGAGTTCAGTGTTTATAGGAACCTGGGAACTGGGTTGCTGGAAATGTTCTTTTCCTGTAGTTTTTTCTGGAACGTCTATTTTTCTTTCCAAACATACTCAGGAAAAAGTTAGAAGCACTTTTTAAACATGCCTTCCTCATAATTAACGGTGGTAAGAAATGCTCTTCCCATACTAGATTCCTCCCTCAGCCATCCAAAAAAAAAGGGACAAGCGGCAGCAGGCGGAAGGAAGGCAGCTCTGTGGTCCCTGAACTCGGGAGGCGCTAGTGGGCAGCGCTGGAACCTGACTTCTTTTCTTCTAATGCCATTCCTTTTCCTTGATGTTAATGCAAGTTGTGCCTCCCTAAAAGTAATAAAAGGAAATGAAGACACGTTCCGAAATGAAACTTGACTCTAATCCATTCATCATCTAGTACTAGCCTCTTTATCTTCGCTGGTACCTAATCTGGTTAAATGTCCCTGTTGTAGGATTTTAGTGAAAATCCTCTACTGGGAATAGGGTTTTTTGCAATTGGATTACTCGCAGTAAATGGCCCCGTAGTTCGCTTGTTTCAGCTTAATTTTTTTTCTTTGTGATCTTGCTGGGCTAAGTCATAGCAAGTCTAGCGGAGGGGGGATGGGTGGACTGAGGGGTGGGGGGAAGCCTGGGCATGGCAACTGGAAACCGGTTCTCAGGGCTCCTCCTCTTTCTGTCTGCCTCTCTCCCCTGATCCACTCTTCCCAAACACAAAAATGCCTGCACTCTGTTTTCTGGGACTGCCGGTTTCTAAAATGCACACCTTTTATTAGGCCAATTCATCATCATCCAGTTAATTTATTAGCGTTTCCCCCCATGACTTCCTAATGAAATTCCTAATGAATCAGGGCTGCTATAATCTGCATAAAATATGCAGGTGCCGGCCAGGCAGTTTAGAGCTTTCTGGTAAAGTTCACTCTCCCACCGAGACCGCGCGCGTGGGCTTTTCATCGTGGCTTGCTGGGGAGGACTGTGGCAGACCTGCTTCCAGGGGCTGGGTGGGCGGTGGGTGGGTGGGATCTGGCCCTGCCAGGGGTTCCTGTAAATGCAGGTTGTCCTGGCTGCTCCCCCAGCAAGCCTGCCTGCCTCCTGGAGGTCCCACCAGCGGGGACCCGTGGGGCGGGAGCCCCCTCCCGCATGCAGGAGCACAGTAGGCCCCGGAGTTTAAAGCTCCCATTTCCAACTCACCTGCCGATGGGAGAAGTGCAGACTCTTGGGCTCCATGATGGGGTGGTGGTGGGGCAGGTATTTGAAAAGCCAGGCGCAGTGGGGAGGGAGATGCAGAAGCAGTGAGCTGTTACTTTGAAAGGGACTGGGCTGGAGGTGGGGGGTGGCCTGAGTGCATCGTACAAAGCCGAGGTGGGGGGCTGTGGCCGGGGCCCCAGGGGCCTGAGCTGCTGGGCCCAGCTTGACGGTGTGTCTCTCCGCTCTCCTCCCTACAGTCGAACAAAGTGCCGGTGGTGCAGCACCCTCACCATGTCCACCCCCTCACACCTCTTATCACCTACAGCAATGAACACTTCACGCCCGGAAACCCACCTCCACACTTACCAGCCGACGTAGACCCCAAAACAGGTAGGCTGTGGGCTGGGGTGCCAAGGTGGTGTGGAGGGTGGGGGCAGGGGCACGAGGCTGTGGTTGGATGGTGCTGGGTGGGGGGGCTCCCAAGCCTCTCCAAGTGAGGGAGGGGCTCTCCTTGTCCCTTGGGGAAAGTCCATTTGCAGTGCCAAAGCTGCCCCGTTTAGGGCAGTGAGTACCCTCAATGGGGCTGCCCTGGGACCTGACCGAGTTCCTCAGTGTTTTCCAGGACTGGCTCCCAACTCCAAGAGCCCCAGACAGACTGGGAAGCAGTTGACGTCCTTGGGGAGGAGAAGAGGCCTCAGGCCTGGCTCCCCCAGGCCCGGGTCCCCTGGGCAGCCAAGGGACTCCATGCACTTGGCCATGACTTACTGGGGCAGCCCCAAGAGACTACATCGCTGGGTTGCAGTCCCTGCCGATTTGGGGGGGTTTCTCCCTCTGTGATATCCTGGGTGTTGTCAAGCCCACTGTACAGGCTTGAAAGCTACACTTCGGGAGACTTCCTCATCATCTCACACAAGTTACCACGTTTTCCTTCAGCCTTCATGCTTGTCCCCGTTTTTTTTCTTGCCACTTGTCCACTGACTGCTCTTTTGCCCAAAGGAGAAGGGGAGAGAAGGCAGCCAGGGCTGCTGGTATCCGTCCCTTCCAAGGCCCAGGACTGCCAAGCAGGCAGCCGCGGCCCCAGAGGAGGACGGCAGAGGCCGGGCTGTGTCTTTCGGGCTGGACCACGTGCTGGCCAGGGCTTGTCTTGGCAGCTCATCAGCCGGGAGGGTGAATTTTAGACAGTCGGTTGGTCAGCTGTGTGTCTTTGTCAGGGGCGGCTGCTGCTGGGTCAGGTGAGTGCAGCCACATGGGAACAGGTCCTCGCTGGCCTCTGAGTGCAGGAGCAGGCCCCAGCCTGGGCTCACAGGGCTGGAGGAAGCCGCCAGCCGGCCTGGGCTATGCAGTGAATCGCAGCATCACCGTCTCATTTAAATAATGGCAGTACAGGGAATAGCTTTTAAATGGCCATCGTAAAACATATGATTAACGTCTGTGGACTGTTTACTTTTCCTCTGCGAACATTCTTTCAAGTGTGCAAATGGCTTGGTGTAGGGTCCAAGCCCAGCTAATCTGTTTGGTTTTTGTAATGGAGAGAAAGCAATGCCTGCGTGAACATGTCACCCAGGGAGACTTAATTTACAGATTAAAAGCTTCCGGAATGAATTTTTTTTTTTTTTCAAAAATGAAATCGTTTTCATCCAGGAACAAGCTGCCCATTCCCTTCCATGCTGTTTCGATTCTGGGGCGTTGTGCGGTTTGCCTCCCACTCCTTTCGGAATTGCTCCCTGGGCTCCTTGTTCCTAAGAACTGACGGCCGGCTGCCCGGCTGCCTGGGCTGGGCACAGGTTCTCAGTGCGCAGTCAGCAGGTGGATTAGATCCCTCTGTGACCCAGTGCTCCAGGGAAGGAGCAGTGAGGGGCCAGCTCCCCGGCGTCTCCCTGTCTGCTCAGCTCTGACTTGTCCCAGAGAAGATGCTCGCTGGCCTGTGGTCAGTTCTCTTGGGAGGCCGTTCTGTGGGACTCACCTCTGTGAGAGGCCGTGAGCGTAGCCATTCTGAAGCCCATGGCTCGAGGACTGTGCTGGAAGCCAGAGGAATAGCTCTCCTGTAGAGGAGTCCTTAGAATTGCAAGGAGTGAGGGCGCAGGTTGTCGGAGTCCAGAGAATCCCTGTGACTTGATCACCTACTGTGTGCCGAGCCCTTTAGGTGTTGAATTTTTGGTTTTTTTAACTTCACATACCCAGGATGCCATTTTCTGAGTTTGCCTATCACGTGTCCCGGTCCACCAAGACTGAGTAACTTGTTTTTCAAACTGTGGCTGGGCGCAGATAAAAGATCTCACCAAGAACTTACAGTGAGTGTAATCACGCAAGGAGCTCGCGCCAAGATTCCAGAAGGGATGCCTCTCTCCTTCCTTCTCCTGCTTCCTTCGCCTTGCGGTAGCCATTTCCTCCTTTGTACCTAAAGTACTGTTTCTTCTCCCAGGAATCCCCCGGCCTCCGCACCCTCCAGATATATCTCCGTACTACCCGCTATCGCCCGGCACCGTAGGACAGATCCCCCATCCGCTCGGATGGTTAGTACCACAGTAAGGAGTTCCATTTTTTAATTTCCTTTTCGTTTCTTACATGGGCATGCTTATCATTTAGTCTGTGCATGTGTGTATGTGTTGGGGGCGGGGGCGGGCCACCTTGGGAGTCTGGGATATTTTATGGGGATGTGGGCACATCCAACCCCATTGGGATGGATTATATAGGAAAAAGGATATTGATACAGCGTCATGACCCCAGGGTCCACAGAAGCCGTGTGGACAAAGGCACCCTTAAGATAACTTCAGGAATTGCAGGGGGCTGCTGGGGCTTCCACCCAGTACAGCTGATCCTGGGTGTTCTGCCCATGTGGCAGCCCACACTGGAGTCATGTCATTGGGCCGCAGTATCAGCGTCCTCCCTTGTAAGTGTTGTGTGTTTGGCAGCAGGGGGAGTAGAAAGAGGAACAGCCTCGTTTTGAAATCCAGGGGTGGCCAGAGCTACAACCCCAGCAGTCCCGGCCCCAAACCAATCATCACCCACCAAGGTTGACAGCGCAGTGGGCGGCTTTGTCTGATGAGAAGCTCCGTGGTACTGAACCGGCCTCTGCCTGTGTGCATGGGGGACACTTTCCCTGACTGTGAGGGCTGGGGATGGAGCACCGGGGGCCTCCACTCACTGTGCAGCCTTCCCGAGTGTCTGCCCTGGTTCCTGGCACTGACTAGATACTTTGACTGCCCTTTACAACTTAGAAAAAAAAAAAAAAGTGCGTCTTAATCAGAGCAGAAAGACCTCTGATGCTTAAACATATGTATGTGTTTGCGTGTGTGTGCACAGGCATGGGTGTAGTATTTCCTGGTTGTATGTTTCTGTGCGTTTTCCTTTCCAAAAGTTCATGCAAAATGTGTAACATGAAAAGACACTGTATGGATTTTAGAGTTTCTCACCCCAGAATAAACTTGGAATTCCATTTTCTGTCAGCTTTCGGAAGCGTCCTCTTGCTTGTCCGTGTTTATCAGTGACTTCCACTCCAGCAGTCACAAAACAATGTGTTGAATGCCCAACGAAAGAAACCCTGGTCGCACTGTCACGTGTGGGTTTTGGGGAAGATACTCGGTCCTTCATAGCTCTGCAGAAGCTAGGGCTTTAGAATGGTTCACCTCCCGCTCCTACCCTTGTCTTTCTACTTTTGAGCAAACGCTGTGCTGAGTTTCCCAGCAGAGTGTGTTATGTAGTAGCTCCACCAAATAGCAACCCCGGGTACAGTTTCTGCTTCTTTGTCTTCTCCTCATTTTGGGGGGTTGTGGGAGTGGGGGTTTGATGTGACCCTGAGCCTGCGACCTGTTTCTTAACTGGTTGGGGCCATTCCTCAAATAGTCCACCATCCTCGTTTGCTGGGGAGATGTCTGAAGGGCAGATGAAAAGGAAGAGCCAAGTCAGACAACCCTCTGTCAGGAAAAGTTGTGTGTCTTTCATGAGGATGCTATTTTGCATGTTGCTGTATTTTTTAATTATTGTAATGAGGTGTGATTGTCTATTGGTTACCCACAATTCTTCTTGGGGACGCTCCCCCCGGTAACTCTTGTCAACACTTGTTAATTTGACAAAAGGCTACAAATTAAGCTCTGTTAATTTAATGTTTTCTCACCGAGATCTAAATACCGAAAGAGGCCCAAAGCGCAACTGAAGTCCTTTGATTCACTGTACTTTATTTTGGTATAAATTTACATTCATTATTGTTTTCCTTTGGATGTGTAGCCCTCAATTAGTGTGATGGCTCCATTAAAGCAAGCGAGACTTCGCCTTTAATTATTACAACAAAACACCTAGTTTCAGCTTGGGGAGAGGGTCTCTATTGACATAAGCAGAGGTTATAAAATTTAATTAGCCATTCCTATCAGATTTATGGCATTCAAATTGTTCTGTGTTTCTTCCCTTTGATCCTTCCTGTACAATCCCCAAGATTTTTGTTCTGATCAAATGAGAATAAAGCCTACTATGCAGAGAGAACTTCTCCCTTTTCTTCTATCCCTCGTCCCCCTACTCGCCATCCGTGGTTCCAGCCTCTGACTTTGCACCCCTTCTTTGTAGGCAAGGTCAACCAGTGTACCCAATCACGACAGGAGGGTTCAGACACCCCTACCCCACAGCTCTGACCGTCAATGCTTCCATGTCCAGGTGAGTTTCAACGACCAGGGCCACCCGGGCCCTGGGGCCATGTGTAGTTCGGAGAGTGGCACTAAAGCCCCCACGGCATTAGGCATTAATTCCCAGAAAAGACTCAAAAGTTGCCCCTGGAAGCACAAGGTAAGTGATGTCTTTCTGAGTCCCATCAATAGAACAGTGTATTTTAAGAAATGAAGAAGGCAGGAAGAAGCCGTTAGGACATGGAGTGCTTTTAAAGTGTCCTTTCTCTGTCGTCCCATACTGGGTAAGAAAGGCAAGGGTGGAGATCATTTTATTACTACACAAAGAAGAGTTTGAGAAAAGATTATTGGTCTTTTCAAAGCTCAGACTCTGAGAGTCAGAAAGAAAGCCCCACCCCCACCCCACCAAAGGCGCACCATTCAGTTAGATAGTAAAGACACGCTCGATGCAGCCACATGGGGAATTCTAGATTTTCTAGTGGCCATGTTTTTTTTTTTTTAAGTTTGTTTTTTTATTAGAAAAAGGTGAAATTATTTATGGTGGTATCTTTTATGCAAGCCAGTACTATAAGCCAAAAATATTATCATTGCAGCTACTGTATTACAACTGTTACTGAGATTCCATACTCTTTTCTGTATTTGCTTTTCATAAGCTGATTCAGCACAACTCCATTTGGACTGGCCATATGTCAGCCACTCGATGGCCACGTGGAGCTGGTGGCTGTAACATTAGCCCATGCAGCTCTGCGTCTTTGAACATTGGAAAGAGAAGTCGTGTGTGTGTGTCCATTCATGTATGTTTATATTTAAACCTGTGGTTTATATACGGCTTACACACCCATCCCCGTGTTCTTGTTTCCTCCCCCTAATTAATTCTGGCTAATTTTGCAGTGACTGCTAGTTTATTTGCAAACTGGTTGGCAGCAGTATGTTTAAGTAGTCACTAATTGCTCCTAATGATAGTTTTATTTTCTGTTCATCTGATTTTCAGTCCAGTTAATTAAATCGGTGGAGGTTTAGACTTTCCTGATGGGCTGAGACAACCAATCCATTTTGCTGATGGCCCGTAATTAGATTAGCATGCATTACATGGCAGGGATGCTGTCCCCCACCTCTTCCCCCAATCTCTGTGGCCAGCATGGGAAGCCAAGACCAGAGAAAGGGTTAGCAAGATGGGCCAAGATGCCTCTTCACCTATTTGCAAAACAATGACTTTGGTGAGAAAAAAGAGTAAGAATCGGCTAAGGAAAGCAAACTGCAGTGTAGCTAGCTGGCATTTCTAATCACACCGCAAACCGTCACGTAATTAGCAAGACCCGTTTCCTACGTGTGTGAGATGCATCATCTAAATTTCAGAATCCACGCTGGTACAAGTTAGGCGGGAAAATGCCATGTTCTCTGGTCTGGCGAGATGGGGAAGGTTTCGCTCATTACATAATATCATCACAGGCTCACCAAGCCTGGGAACGACCCGGGAGTCTCCCAGGAGGAGAGCTCGCTCTGAGCAGCTGGCGGCCCTCAGCCCCTCCTCCCACCGTCCCAGTGGCTCGTGGGATGCACCTGATTATTTGTCAGGTTTGTTTATTCAGTGCATCCCAGAGGTTAAAAGCAGGAAAGTAATCGGAGGATAGGGATTGGGGTTAAGCTTATCGATTGAATTATCATTAGGAGGTGAGCAGATGATTTCTAGGTGGGCAGGGGTGGCGGACCGGAAGACAGCGGTGGGAAGAAGAAAGGTTAGGGGCTTGAGGTGTACTGGGGGCTTGGGGGGTGGGGGAGGAGCAAGACGGCCGATTCCCCAGGTAGGCCTTATGAAAGGTAGCTAGTTAAAAAGCGTACACAGCAAATTAAATACATTATTGTGATAATGGCGCGACAGAAGTGCGGGTCTATTATACTTATGGCAGTTATAGCAAATGTAGGCAGCTTGCCCTGTTGCAGAGCACCCTTTGATTTTCATTCTATTCAGCAGCAGGGCCAGGACTTCTCAGAATTAAGTGATGGGTCATTATACTTTAAACACCATGGAGAAGCCTAGATTGGCAATTAAACAGCTCTTGCTGACACTCACTTGTGCCACCCTGTGACCCCCTTTAGATTGAGATGTTGGAGCTCCGGGCCCTCAGCCTGCTAAATTGGTGCAAGGCTCTTCTCCCGACGAGAGCGGGCTCTGAAATCTGCCGGCTTCAAAGGGAGCGAGATCATGTATAAACCATAATGTGGGTGCACCGTGGCTCACAAAAAAATAAGGCAGGGAGAGATGAAATGTTACAAGTGCAAGGGGGAAAATGAGAGAATAATGACAAACCTAATGCAACTCAAAGCAGGATTGTTGCACAGGAAAATGCATCCTACTGCTTGTGCATAAAATCAAGGCCGGCAGATGACATGCAGTTAACAGAAACGTGTCAACAGTGAAGGAAAGTGAGAGTGAGTACGGGAGAAGCCCCTGAGACAGCCAGAAACAAAAATTAGTTGTCCTTAACAAGTTAAGGTTCATCATTATATTCTGGCTTGGAGCCATGAAAGCAGACGGGGGTATCTAATGAGCTGCTTAGAATTTTTAGGGTGTTTATTGCACTCCAGAAGTAGTTGTCTGCAGAAAGCGATGTCTTAGGCGAAGGTGTGCTTCCAGCCCACACACCCTCGCACACGCAGTCTCTTCCTCTGCCACGTGTGTTTGTCACGACTACAAATGTGTGCCAGGGTCGGGAGCCAGGAAGTCTCGCTGCTTCGCGGAGGTCCTGGGAGTTTGCCCCACCCCAAAGTGCTCTCACGCTGTGGGGTGTCATCCTGTTGTGGTTGATGTGCAGGCAGCTGTGTGTGCATGCACACGTGTGTGTACAGCCCCCCCCACACACACACAGGGTTTCCATCACTTCCTCGCCTGGCTTTCTCTCTCGTCGGTACCCACATGCTCGTTCTGCAGGGAGGAAACATATGTATTTGAGGAAGGTCAGGCCTTTGAAACTCCCAGGAAAGGCAGCCACTCCACCTCCCCCTCCTCCGGGAGCTCCCAAGAACACATGTTTGTGAGTGAGCCTTTGAGCCGTGGGGAAGAGCAAGGTGTGACCTGGGAGCCCAGGCGCCTCCCAACGCCTTGCTTTTCTGGTTTTCTTTCTCTTTTTCTTTCTTTTCTTTTCTTTTCTTTTTTTCTTTTTTGAGGAGAAAAGGGTGGAAGTTGTTTGGGCTTTTAAATCTTACTCTCCCTCTTCCCTCTCCTCCTCTCGCCCTCCTCCCTTCCCCCTCCTCCCCCTTTTCCCCTCTCCCCACTTCCCCCTTTCTTTCTCCTTCCCCCTCCTTCCTTCCCCCTCCCTCCTCCCCCCTCTCTTTTTCTTTCTCTCTTCCCCTCTCCCTTCTCTCCTCCTCTCTCCCCTCCTCCTCTCCCCCTCCCCTCTCTTTCCCTCCTTCCTTCCCCCCTCTCCTTTTCTTCCCCCTTCCTCTCTTCTCTCTTCTCCTCTCCCTTCTCTTCCCCTCTCTCCCCTCCTCCTCTCCCTCTCCTCTCCCCCTCCCTCCTCCCTTCCCCCCCACCTCCCCCCTCCTTTCCTTCTCCCTTCTTCTCTTCCTCTCTTCCCCTCTCCCTTTTCTCCCTCTCTCTCTTCCCTTTCTCCTCCCCACCTCGCCCATACCCTAGAAATCACATCAACTGTTAGCAAGCTTTGGCACCGCCTCAGATGCACCATGGCAGACAGGGAGGGGCCCCATTGGTGGCGTCTCCAAGTCAGGCTTCTCCTGTGGCTCTGTGCCGTGTGAGCAGTTGGCCCTGCTCGTTGGTGCCTCTCCGCTCTGCTGAGCTGTGTACATTCAGCTAGTACTTTAATTTTCAAATGTGCATTTGTGACTTTGACCAAACAAAAACTCTCCCATCCACACGTGGGAAGACTCTTGTTAGCAAGGAAGCCTGCCTGACCTCATAGAAGTGCAGAGGTGGGGAGGCAGGGCTCCAGAGGCCAGGAAGGGTGAGGGGAGGGCATAGAGGGAGGCCAGATCAGGGCCCAAGGGTGAGTTGCAGGGGAGGAGGACTGCAAGGCCACTGCAGGGTGACCACTGCATGTAACAGTTCATCAGATATTTCATGAAACCAGCAGAGCGCAGTTTGGAGGTCTGCAGCATCAAGAAGTGATAAAGAGCAGATGGGAATGTTCATCAGCCTGATTGGATGGTTACACATTGTGTTCGTGTATCAGATGATCATAACTCGATCCCAGAAATATGTACAACTACAAATGGTTTTAAGTGAAAAAAATAAATATGGGATTGTTTTTGAAATAATTGTCATGATAAAACCCCATTAGGACCTCAGGTTCCCTCCGGAATTGGCCATTGAAAGAGCAAAGCAGGTTACTATGCCATAGATGATGTGTTGGCCTATTTTGGTTTTAGATATATTAAGAAAATTCTCTTTCTGTCTCTCCCACCCTTTCTCTCTGCAACTCTGAGTTTCAAAATACATAAATGTTTAAAAAAAAAAATGGTTGGCCGGTGCCATGGCTCACTAGGCTAATCCTCCACCTGTGGCGCCGGCACACCAGGTTCTAGTCCCGGTCAGGGCGCCAGATTCAGTCCCGGTTGCCCCTCTTCCAGTCCAGCTCTCTGCTGTGGCCCAGGAAGGCAGTGGAGGATGGCCCAGGTGTTTGGGCCCTGCACCCGCATGGAAGCACCTGGCTCCTGGCTTCGGATCGGTGCAGCACGCCAGCCACAGCGCACCGGCTATATCAGCCATTTGGGGGGACCTTTCTCTCTGTCTCTCTCTCTCACTGTCTAACTCTACCTGTAAAAAAAAAAAAAATGGTGCTAGCATTTTGGCATAGCAGCTAAAGATGCTACCTGCAATGCTGGCATCCCATAGGGACACCAGTTCAAGTCCCAACTGCTCTACTTCCAATCCAGCTCCCTGCTGATGGCCTGGGAAGAGCAGTGGAAGATGGCCCAAGTGCTTGGACCATTTGGGGAGTGAACCAATTGATGAAAAATCTCTTTCTTTCTGCAACTCTGACTTTCAAAATAAACAAGTAGTTTTTTTTTTTTTTTGTAAGGAGAGTCACACTTTCCTGCAAATTAGAGTTTTTTTCTTATTTTCTTTTTCTTTTTTAGATTCATTTATTTACTTGAAAGAGAATTACAGATGCAGAAGGAGAGACAAAGGTCTTCCACCCACTGGTTTACTCCCCCAATGGCTACAACAGGCGGAGCTGAGCCAACCCAAAGCCAGGAGCCAGGAGCTTCCTGCAGGTCTCCCATGTGGGTACAGAGGGCACAACCACATGGGCCATCTTCTATTGCTTTCCCAGGCCATAGCAGAGAGCTGGATCAGAAGTGGAGCAGCTGGGATACAAACCGGTACCCACACGGGATGCCAGTGCCACAGGCGGAGGCTTTAGCCCACTACAGCTTCCCTGATGATCAGCCATGTAACCTAGCCAGGCTGGGCGAGGGGGCAGCATTTATTTTCTTTTGGAATTCAGCCCTTTTTGCCCTCACCCTGCTCTTCTCTCCTGTAGTCCACGTGGCTTTAAGAGCAGTGGCTCATCAACCCCAGTAAGACTCAGGGTGACTCCAGGAATGTCCCAAAGTCAGAGAGCTAGTTGTCTGCATATGGGTCGAGGGTCATGTGAAATTGGTTCCTCATGTCCTGGCTGATTTGCATGGTTGGGAATTGCCAGTTCAGGGCCTAATATGTAATTGAAAGAAGTTTGCTAAAGTTGAACAGTTTCAGTATCTTTCCTGCATCTGTAATCTTGTATTCATGTGATTTAGAAATCTTACATTGTAGAGGAAACTGGGCATAGGAGTCAGAATTGAAAGTTTTTTGTGTGTGTTGGGGGGAGTGTTTTACGTCCTTCCATAAAGTGATGCAAATTTAAACTTATTTAAATCGCCCATGGGGGCTGACACTGGGGTAGGGGGTAAAGCTGCCTCCTGCAACACCAGCATCCCAGGTGGGAGCCAGTTCAAGTCCCAGCTGCTCCACTTCTGATCTAGCTCCCTGCTAATGCGCCTGGGAGAGCGGCGGAGGATGGCCCAAGTCCTTGGGCCATGCACCCACATGGGAGACCTGGCTTCTGACCACCCCAGCTCCGGCCATTACGGTCATTTGGGAGATGAACCAGCCAATGGAAGACATTCTCTCCCCCCACAACCCCGTCTCTCCATAATTCTGCTTTTCAAATAAATAAGTAAATCTTTAAAAAAAAAAGAAATAAAAATGAAGCATTCCTCACTTACGATGCGAGCCAAACAAGAAATATTTAGATGTCCCCTCATCTTCCTGCCTCACCGTTTCCCATTCTTGACAAGCAGTGGGCACAGCAGCAAGCAAGAGGAACACAGTTTTATTGCAGCTCATCGGCAGAGTGGGACCTAATGAGGCGTGCACAGCACTGTCAAAACATGCGTGTCTGTTTCAGCCATGTTAATATTTTATGCAGCTGTCCATATGCAGCACGAGATTTCACCTTCCACTCTCGGGCTGATTGGGACATAGGAAATTGTCTTCTTAGATGCCACTAATAATCTTCCAAACACGAGTGGACATGCGGTCTCCAGCAGGTAGTCCAAGCCCGCTTTTCCGCCCAAGTACATCAGTTGAATTTGTCTTTTGCTAAAGATGTTAAAAATTATAATGTCTCATGTCAGTAGCAATAATGAAGGGGAAGATTGGCTTTAATGACATTATGAGAATCATTATGTTTAATTTATTGCTAATTAATGCTGACAGGTTTCATATGCCTCGGGTTGCTTTCATGTGAGTGCCACGTGCTGGGTGTTTTTTTTTTTTTTTTTTTTTGAATTGTGTGTACACATCCCTCCTCATTCATTCATTTTGATTCTGACGATTTACACAGCTTCCTGTCTTCCAGGTTCCCTCCCCACATGGTTCCACCACATCACACTCTGCACACGACCGGCATCCCCCACCCGGCCATAGTCACACCCACAGTGAAGCAGGAATCCTCCCAGAGTGACGTCGGCTCACTCCACAGCTCGTAAGTGCCGCCCTTGGGACTGCTTTCCTGGGAGGCTCTGGTCGTGGGCCGGTGGCACTCTGCCGAGGCTGGCCTCCCGTGGCTTGACACCAGCCAGCACTGTTCCCAGGAGGCCTGAGGGCTCCCTATGAGGAAAGAGAAGGCCTCCGTGCTGGGTCTCGTAGCTTAGGATAGAACTCTGCTCACAAGTGCACTCCGCTGGGCTGAGGCAACCTTGGTGGCTTCGTTCTGTGAGTGTCAGGGCAGCTGCCGACATGGAGACGGTGCCAGGGCATTCTCCCTTCCACCCCGGCGGACATTCTGTGCTCCTAAACTTGAAGAAGTGGTCACCAAGCTTCTGTCGTCCCCCACTCCTCTCAAGCTGGGGCGGGGGTGTCAGATGGAGAAGACGCAGAGTGGGAGCGAGTGTGCCTCAGGGCGGTTGACTGGACTCTGTCTCTTTGGCCTCTGTGCAGAAAGCATCAGGACTCCAAGAAGGAAGAGGAGAAGAAGAAGCCCCACATAAAGAAACCTCTTAACGCGTTCATGTTGTATATGAAGGAGATGAGAGCCAAGGTCGTCGCCGAGTGCACATTGAAAGAGAGTGCAGCCATCAACCAGATCCTGGGGCGGAGGGTAGGTGACCCCCATCCCGGGGGGGCAGTGGGCCAGGTGGCAAGATGCCCTTGTCCCCATTTCCTTGAAGTCCTCGAATGCCTTCCCAGGAGACGGGACCAGTCGTTCCCCAGTCAGGCTGTGTTCAGCGCAGGCCCAGCCCTCACTTGTTCCCACGACAGAGGAGGCAGAAGACAGAACCCCCTAGAAGAGCAGTCGGGTTTTGTCTCTGCGCTCCTGTTAGTCCTGGGGCCCGGCAAACTCATGGAGCCCGCAGGTTCAGCACTTCCAGACGGACGCGACTCAGAAAGAAGCGTTACTTGTGGTCCACACGGCCGTGGTGCGGTTGGTGATGGTTCTGCATGTCTTTCTCCCCTGCACCACCTGTCTCCTCCTCCCCTGCAGTGGCATGCGCTGTCCAGAGAGGAGCAAGCAAAATATTACGAGCTGGCCCGGAAGGAGCGACAGCTTCACATGCAGCTCTACCCTGGCTGGTCCGCGCGGGACAACTACGTAAGTGGATCCATTCTCTGTAGAGCTGTCTTGTGTGTCCACGTGGACCGACAAAACGGGCACTGCCAGCTTGAACCCAGCCTCTGTACCGTTCAGTCCCGCCTACCTCTGGGACTGTTAGCAGCTGCCCGCGCACCAAGTGGGAGAATCTTACTTGGCTTCCAGGTTGCACTGTCGGGGCGGGGGATGAGGCTGGTGGTCCGATGTTCCGGCTTGGGACACATGACATTGATATGGGACTGTCTGTACTTGCTTTACCCAACGTCTTAGAAGTGGCAGGGCTGTAGGATAGGCCTGAAGGAGCTTAAGTTCCGGGTTAGGTCCCCCATGCTCCTTGGTACCATGTGGAGCGGCCCTAGAAGGAAGACCAGGGGTGATGGGTGGAGGGAGGAAGAGCATTCCATTCCTCACAGGTCTTCCGGCACGGCCTGTTCTTTAAAGAAGGAAAAACAAAAGTGTGGCCTTGTGCTATGACGCAGAAGCTGGAAGCCCGTTTTGTCCAGAGAGGGGCATGATGGGAATATCCCTGGAAGTAGCCAGAGGAAGTCACCCTTTGGCGAGATGGATGAGATGACTGTAGGCCCTGCGGGGGTCGGGAGGGGCGCGTGTTGCCGAGCTCTGTCGGCTGCGGGATTTGCCCAGTTCCTCTCCTAGTGTTTCACCGCAGTGGGATTGCAGTGCACATGACTCCACTGTTCTTGTCCTGCTGTGAACTTGCTGTCCTGGACACGCCATGCTGACCCTTTTCGCCGTTATTTCTTATCCTGCTTGCTCAGGATCTCAAGTCCTGGGCTCTCCTCTTCTCGAAAGGGGATGCCGTGCCTCTTCCTCTTAACTGATTCTTTATCACGGGGCACTGGACTTTGTGACGCCATCTTGGCATCCTCTCTTCTGGGAAACTTGTCTTGGCACAAGTCCAGGTCTCTGCACCCATCTTGCTGAGGTCATGGAGCCTTGGGGGATAGGTAACTCAGTGCTCCCCGACTTGGCCCTCCTGGTGCTGTCATCTGTGAGGAAGAGGCTCCCTGTGTTTGGGTTGAGATTATTCCCGAAGGTGTACTTAGCACACAGCACCGTATTGTGAGGGTTGAGGATTAAGTCGACGTCTTTATTCTTTCATACCTTCTGGTGCACCAAGAAATCAACAATATCTATGCAACCAGAAAGGCTGCTTTTCACGCGCTCTGATTCCCTAGTTCAAGTTCACAGGTCTCTGCTGCTTTATGCTCATACCTTTTACACAGGCTTACGAGACTGCTTCTTGCTGTGTAGCTAGGGGAGAAGGAAGAACAGAGAGACTCTTGGGCTAGCTCCTATGGCCCTGCCTGTCTCCCTGTAGGCCCCACTGCCCCTGGCTGGCAGCACTAGATGGCATTCCACCTGGGAGTCAGAGCAGGAAGTAGTGCTAGCCCCTGTCCATGGCACGCTAGCTCTGCCAGGACCCCATGTCACCAATAGAGGGGCACACGCGAGGTCTTCATAGCCAGGACCTCCCTTGGGTCCCCAGCATGTGTGTGGTGCGGAAACCTTTCTTCTGGAGCTGAACGGAGAATGAGAAAGTCCACACACTCCACAGGCTGCTGCCCACCCTGCCTGATCCCGGCTCCGTAGCTTGCACACACACAGCCATGTCGGTTCAGGGCAGCTGCCCGCCTGGTCTCGGGTCAGCTTCTACTTCCTGCAGCCCCTCTTCTTTGAGCCATCTAGAATGGTCCCATGAGAGGGACTTAGCTTCTCTGTAGATAACATATCCCCAGGAGACATTGTGGGTCCTAGACAGGTGTGCAGGGCCCACACTGCACAACTCTAGAGGGTGTGCCGTTGGCACTGGGGTCTGTATGAATGGTGCCCCTTGGAGTTGTGCAGGGTGAAGGCTCCCCGGAAACACAAGGCCGGCTTCCCGAGAACGTCAGGAAGAAGGCTGTGTAGGCCTGGCTGGGAATCATGGAGACAAGGCGTGACCTGCAGTGACTTCAGCTCAGTTTTCTGTTCGGAAGGTGGCTCAGTGTCATCATAAAGGACTTGTGACGATCCTTGAACATTTAGACGTAGATCTGGACTTAGGGCTATAGAAGTCTGGTGTCAGTGGCTTCTTGCACTTGCGTGCGAACACACACACACATCCTCCTTGCTTCCGTGTTCCGAGAACAGTCTCAGGACAGGAATCACAGACTTGAAGCTTTTGTGGATTTAGTTGTAGCAGAAGGCATAGTATTTCCTTTTAGCCAGCTCAACCTAGTAGTTCATAGAAAGATCAGCTTGGTCGCGGTTACGTTAACAGAGCTTCTGGAAAATGCTGAGCTGCCGCCTTCTGCTCTGGTAGCCACGTGGTGACAGCAGCAGCATTGAGTAAAACAATCACATTTGTGTCTTCAGACTTAGAGCGTGAGAAAATACTCTGGGTGCCGTGGTAAAATCGAACCCCTGACATTGCATTAGCGCGTTATTTCTTTTCAAACTTCCTGTGTTAGGGAAGGGGCATAAATCCTGTGTCATTTGCTCATGTTGAGTTTTTTTCTCCCTCTCCCTTCTATGTAATAGACCTTTTCTTTCTTTCTTATCTTTTATTTACTTGACTGACAGAGCTCAGACAGAGCTCCCATCCCTCTAGTTCACTCCCCAAATGCCCTCATGGCTGGACCTGGGCCAGGGCTGAAGCCAGGAGCTGGACACTCAGTCCAGGTCTCTGGTGTGAGTGGCAGGAACCCACTTATTTGAACCATTGCTGTGGCCTCCCAGCGTTAGCAGGAAGCTGAAGTCAGGAGCTGGAGCCAGGACTCCAACCCCGGCACTCCAGGATGGGACACGGGTTTGTTCCCGCTGGCCTGGAACACCTGCTCCGAGGTCTTGTCTTTCTTTAGTTGCAGGTGACAAGCGGCGGGGTGGCCAGCGGCCTGCAGTCTAGATAGTGTTTTCCTCAGCCACCAGTGGCTCCCTGTGCGCAGGGGACCTTCCAGGTGCCTTCAGAGTACACTGCATGGGTGGGAAATGGGTCAGTAGCGTGTGAAAGACTGCAGAGCGCTGCAACCCCCTGCAAGCTGGACTTGCCCTCTGCCCAGTTGAGTTTCCGCTTGAGGCTTCTGAGTCCCCTGAGCCCAGCAGGCTAGCAGACCTGGTGCCTGGCACGGCAGCCAGGTAGCACGTGGCTCTGGTCACGGGGGAGGCACAGATAGCAACGGGTGCTGCAGGCTTGTGAGACGCAGGCCTCACAACAAGGCCAGAACCCCCTTTAAAGCAGCTGTGTACTGAGGGGTACGGCACGTCCAAACAGAAGCCCTGAACCAGTGGACAGAGTTATGCCCAAGCATCCCAGGCCCCCAGATGGAAGGAGAGCTGTCTGATGTTTCCGGCCCGAGCTTCTCACGGAGCTTATGCCTTCTCAGGGGTTCTACTCTTTTCTCTTTGGCCTTGGCCTCAGCTTGCCGTGAGAGCCTTTAGGCAAAGGCAGTGAGTAGAATCCTGAGACGCATAGAAGTGTAAGGCTATTTATTTGCTTTTGATTCGTACCAGCCAGCCAACTCGTAGGGATCGGGCTGGTGCTAATGAGGCGAGCGAGAACTAATTTTAGACCAGGAATGAGGCACTTGCCCCTACGGGATTCCTCCCTGGTCCCACCCATAACCTGAGCAGACCGTCCAGGTGTCAGGGAGGCCGAGGGTGGGGGATGTGAATGACTCCGTGCGATCAGCCACCCCTTATCATTGAAGAAAGAGCTTCCTGGGGCAAGCGTTGGGAGCAGCGGTTAAAACACCTCTTGGGACACCCACATCCCGTACTGGAGTGCCTGGGTTCAAGTCCTGGCTCTGATTCTGATCCCAGTTTTCTGCTAATGTGAGCCCTGGGGAGCATCAGGTGATGGCTGAAGGACTTGGATCCCTGCCACCTATATGGAAGACCCAGATTGAACCCAGGATCCTGGCTGCAGTCTGGCACTGCCCCAGTTGTTGTTAGCATTTGGGGAATGATGAGAGAGATGAGAGATTCCCCCCCCCCCCCGTCTCTCTCTGCCTTTCAAGGGGGAAAAAAATAGGGTTTCCTTAGAAGACCAAGCATTAAATATCCAAGACTGCCTTAATTCTTATCCTGGCCCAGCTACATGGTAGCTGTGTGATCTCAGGAAACTTACCTAGCCCTCTGTACCTCAATTTCCCAGTCTGTGAAATGGGAGTGGTGCGAGTCCTGGTTGAATAGGATTGTGGTGAGGGCTGAGTGAGCCCGTCTGTGCTGCATACTCACAGTCGTGCCTGGCACCTAGCATGCGCTCAGGAAATGTTAGTGATCCCCTGGAGGATCACTGCTGCTCGGCACACAGACGCTTGGGCCTATGATTTTTCTGGAAGCATAACCATACAAACATTCTTTAGCTCTCAATAAAATATCCGAAATACGACCTGAGATACTCCGTGCTTGATTATAAAATAGACTTTGTGTTAGATGGCTGTGCCCAGTCGTAGGCTAACACCAGGGTGCTGAGCGTGTGGAAGGTAGGTTGGCTGTGTGATGTCTGATAGGGGAGATGTACTAGGTGCCTGTCAATGCCATTTTCCATCTGTGATGGTTTTTATCAGGAGGTAGCCAGTGGTACATGGGGGAGCCTCTGTGTAGGCTGCGAACGGAGGGGACGACCCTTCTGTGGGTTCCACCCAGCAGGTGTGCGAGGATCCCGGATGGTTCCCAGCTCTGTCACTCCTGCCCCTTCCATCTTTTAAAAGCCAGGCCTGCACTGGAGCTCTGCGAGGAACCCGTCCCTCTTCAGGCAGAAGAGGGACACCCTGGCCTTACTGAGGCTGCGGGGTTGAGTGGGGCAGACCCAGCAGCTCTCCCAGCCACCCCGGCTGGCCCGCACTGTGTGCACCTGCTCCCTGGAGTCAGACCCTGGCGCTGCTTTCAGCCCCTGAATCTTCTCCTTCCATTTCCCGGAACCGGATCAGCCCTGGTCAGGTTTGGGAATGGACAGAGACCTGCGCGTCATAGGATAGATCTTCCCTTCTTAACTGGTTCCACCATCCTCTTCCCCTAGGGCCGTGTTGTGTCCCCCCAGCTGGGGCACAGCTCAGGGCGTTTGGATTAAAGGGGGTTAGAGGTTGGCCAGGTTCTGTGGGTGGGTGTGCATGGAAGTGGCAAAAGGGTCCATTCCTGCTGCCTTCCCTGAAATAATTCCCTTGTGTTTCATCTGTTCACCTAGGGGAAGAAGAAGAAGAGGAAAAGGGACAAGCAGCCAGGAGAGACCAATGGTAAGTGACAGCACTCAGGATGGAGGAAGGCCCACTCCTTGATGTTAGGCTCCCAGCTGGGGCAGGCAGGAGAAACTCAAGGCCAGGACCTTGTGGGGGATCCCATGTAGCCAGCCTCTTCTGTTTATGCATTTTAATTAATTGCTTCATGACTGCCCTGTTAAAGCTAGTAACATTCATTGTTGCATGAAAAGCACATTGTAACTCTAGTGGAATGTGTTTTGAAATAACTTTTGCAAAGCCTGTAACTGGAGAGCCAGCAGTAGGCATGCCTAGGCTGGGGTTTATTCAGTCTACTTATTTTGTATGTGTCTGAGAAGGGGTGAGGAGGGGGCCTGGGGGAGCCGGAGGAGGGGGTGTGTGTGAGTGTTTGATATTAATGGGCTGTTCCTGAATGTTCTGATGCATGCCTTTACAGTGGTCAATTGCACCCATTTTAAATTAAGGAGGTTTGTCATTCTCTAGAAGAAATTAGAAATACTGCATAGGCAATCTCAGAGGTCCCTTGGAGAAGGCCAGGCTTTTACAGTCAAACAAAACAAAAGTTTTGAAGGCTTTGTATAATTTGTTCTTTTTTTTCAGAACACAGCGAATGTTTCCTAAATCCTTGCCTTTCACTTCCTCCGATTACAGGTGCTAATGTCATTTTGAGTCATTAAAGTAGTTGATAAACTGTTTTTTAATTTTTCTTGCCATGATAGTTTTATTAACATTAAACACGTATGACATTTAAACATTTCTTTAAAATGACCATCTACACGGTTCTGTATGTTTCAGTAGATTTTTTTTTCTCAGTTGCTTTGGTTGTTTTTTTATTTTTTTTTTTGAATTTGATGTAACTTTGGTTTTGTTTATTTATTTATTTTTCCCATAAAAGTTGTTTAAGCAGTGATGACAGTGATTTAGAGTTGAACTAACTGTGCAAATTGAATATGCAGTATTTCTTTAAAAGAGACTGGTTAAAAAAAAAAAAAGAAAAACAAATGGAAGGAATTCAGTAATAAACCTCCTTAATCTAATGGCATTTTTTCATCGCTCCCACTAAGTTTTCTCACGCAAGCATGCATCCGCAGTATGATTATTTTTTCCTTTGCTTTTTTTTTTGTTTTAGTTTTTTTCTTCCTTTTGCTTTTCTGCTCATAATTTGCAAATCCACTAGCATTTTACTGACTCTGCCTGCAGACCTGCTGCTGTGAGCTTCTAACTAACTCTTAACAGCTCATTCACACAGCTGTGTTTATCTTTATCTGTTCCTCTCAATATTAATGAAAATAGATTAAAAAAAAAAAGATGACCATTCCAAAAGCTGCAATATCCCAGTACCACAACCCTTTTCTTTCTTTATTTCTTTCTGTTTCATTTCATTTTGTTCTGTTTTTATTTGTAGTTTTTTTTTCCTTTTTTAAACTGTTGTACTCTAAGAAGAAAAAAGCATGTTACAAACTTAATTCCCTCCTTCGCTTTATTTTCTTCTTTAAGAAAAAAAATTGAGAGAAAAAAAAAGCAGAACTAAAAGAGAAACAAAAAATAATTCCAAGTGTGAGTTCTTGAGTACCTAACTTCCCTTTGTCAGCTCAAATCGAATCTGAGAGACAGTCCTTAAAGAAGGGATACTGCAGCTTTATTTGCAACAGCTAATTTCACAAGTGGAATAAGAATGTGATTTTTACTTTTTTTTAATTAAAGAAAGTTTAAAAAAAGTCAATATTTTGCAAATTAGTAACCAGGTCATTGATTTATTCCCTTTTTTATTTTTATTTTTTTCTTATTTGTATCTTTCTCTCCCCCCTCCCTCCCTCTCTCTCTCTCTTTCTTTCTCCCTCTCTCTCTCTCTCCTCTCCCTTTCTCCCACCGTCCTCCTCTGCTCGCTTCTTTCTTGAACTCATTCAGACCTGAGCGCTCCTAAGAAATGCCGAGCGCGCTTTGGCCTTGATCAACAGAATAACTGGTGCGGCCCTTGCAGGTGTGTATAGTTCCCAGATTCGCTGTGCTGGTTTGCAGCTGGTCTCTGCCATCCCTTCCCCCTCTCTGGCCTGTTGCTCTGTAGCTCTGTGTGTGGATCTTAGGAGACACAAGGGAGTGGGACATTGCCAGGTGTATGGGCTCTGTGAGGGCTGTGCTGTTCTCCCGCTGCTGCTGCCAAAATGCCACTGTAAAACAGCATCGCGCGTGCCTCCTCGGGGAGCGCCCGCGAGCCCCAGCGCCCTCTCCCGGGGAATGTTGCCTGCCAACCCCCTCTTCCTGGCACCACCCAGGACCGTGCTCCTGGCCTAGGTAGAAGCCACTGACATCAACTTCTCCCCTCCTCTTCTCTCTCTGGTTTTATTTTTTTTATTTTTATTTTTTATTTTTTGATTTATTTTTCATCGTTGTGTTTTGGTTTCTGGCTGTTGGTTTTTTTGTGTGTGTGTGTGTGCGTGTTTTATCGTTTTTTTGGTTTGTTTTGTTTTGTTGTTTTGTTTTGCGTTTGACTCATGGCAGTCCCTTCCTGTCCATGTCCTCGGTGAGGGAAGCTTACCGAGTAGAGCCGAGGCGATGTAGAAGAAGAGCGAGCGATAGCGAGATCTCACATCCAACTCAGCACGACCCACCATTGTGTTGTGTTTTTTGTGTTTACCTTATGCTAACAGATGCAAATACTCCAAAGAAGTGTCGGGCACTGTTCGGGCTTGACAGACAGACTTTATGGTGCAAGCCATGCAGGTATATCTCCACTGTGAGGCCTCTGGGAAAAATCAAAGCCTTCTGTCCTCTTGGTGCCTTAGCGGGACCATTTATTATGACCTTGTTCCATCTGCCTCCCCCACTGGCATCAATGACTAATGATCCTTGCTCTTCAAGATTCCCTTGCTGATTTTATGCCATGTCCTCTCCCCACTTTGTCTCTCTCTCTCTCTTCCCCTGCCCACCCCCAAACCCTGTTCTCTCGAATAACATATCCCTGGTGGTGGGACTGAGATCACAGCCTTCATAGATAAGGACTGGTCCTAGCGTTTTGGAAGCCAGCGCCCCTCCCTCCCCTCCCCAGCACCTTGGTGGCCCGAGTCCTGAGCATAGAGGACCACCGTTGCCAAAGGGCTGAGCGAGCGCAAAAGTTGGCAGTGACAGCATTCCCCCTGCACTTGGAGTCGTGTCACTCGGAGAAGTGCTCTGGGGCAGGCTTTTTGTTTTTGTTTTTGTTTTTGTTTTTTCCTCCTCCTCCTCCTCCTCCACCTCCTTTGCCTCCTTTGGGTTTTGCATTATGTTTACAAAGCACGTGTCTGTGTTCAGAGGCGCTTCGTGAGCCGACCTTGTTTTACAGTGCTGAAAAAGAAGCGTGGCATTGAACGGCATGCACCAGCTTTAAGGGCTGCAAGCAGTGCGTGGTGCAGTCCCGCACTGCAGCGTTGCTAGGCCTGCAGCATGAGAAACCCGCATATGTACATGCATACGGACGTGGACACGTATGCATACATAGCCCCGGTTCCGAATCCAATCAGAACCGCCCAGAGAGTCCCATGTAAGCACCTGTGTTCCACCTGCAGGCTTCCATCGTCTCAGGGAAGGTGTAGGTACTGCCTTCTTGGTGGAGGGAGTCCCCCTTAGTTCCCGTCTCATTTCCTTTCCTTTAATGAGCACCTTTGGTTAAATTTGTTGTTTCTTTGTTCTGATACAAGCAGTCTTTGAATTTGGAATATTATGATGGTAGGTATCTCAACACCCCAGACACGCTTCCCTGTTTGTAATGCCTCCCTCGTCACGTGTCCCTCTCCTCCATGCCTCTGCCATGTGCTCCGTGTCTAGACGCTAGATCAGACGTCCATCCCATCACGTGCATGCCCACCAGTCTCCTGTGTCTCTGCCCCCCAACTCTGGCGCTAGCACAAGGCATCGGTGATGGGGCTCCCCTTCACCACGCGAGCGATAGGGGAGTGAGGGACCTACCCAGGCGGCCCCCTGCCCATCGAGTGAGGGACTTGGGGCCTTCAGTGACCAGCCCTGGTCCCTCTGTGAGCTGGGGGTGTTCCCAGGGGTGTGTGGCGAGTGTCTTTGAGCACAGGCCCCAGACGGGGCTGTCATGACAAAGTTGGTGAAGGGCGATGAGCTGTTTGGCCAGGACAAGCAGGGACTCCACTTGACCCTCCGCGGGCAGCCCGCTGGCCGTGACATCCTGTCCCGAGGCAGCTGCTGTGGCCAGTGGCTTGCTCGCCACAGGGGCCACTGACAGCAGGTTTCTCAGGAACCACACGCATGCCCAGCAGCTCCCTTTGTGAGGCTGGTTCAGGTGCCTGGTTGGTTGGTCGTGTTCACGGGGTAGGGGCTGGGTGTGGATTTCTGATTTGTTTCGGGAGCAGGTGCTGCAAGTGAGACATGGCTATTAGTGACAGTGACCAGGACAGACACCCCCCGACCCCGCCCCTCACAAAACTCACACCTTGTTAATTAAAGCCCAGGTGTGGGGTCTCCCTCAAGGACCAGGATTTTCTTGATAATAATAATAATACTAGTAGTAACATCGGCCATGGCCAAACCTTTATAGCGGCTTCATGTTTTGGGGACACTTTCAGGGCTGAGTCCTTCGTCGTGTCAATACATGCCATAGGAGCTGGAGCTCGGCCAGCCCTTGGTGGTCCCTGGTTTGCTTCCAGCCTCGGCACCGGAGAACGTTCCCACGGCTGTCTCCACCCTGGGTTTGCATGTCATTGAGGTGCTAGTGTGTACGTTTCTGCTGGGCTTTTTTTTTTTTTTTTTTGACAGGCAGAGTGGACAGAGAGAGAGAGACAGAGAGAAAGGTCTTCCTTTGCCGTTGATTCACCCTCCAATGGCTGCCGCGGCCGGTGTGCTGTGGCTGGTGCACTGCGGTGATCCGAAGGCAGGAGCCAGGTGCTTCTCCTGGTCTCCCATGGGGTGCAGGGCCCAAGCACTTGGGCCATCCTTCACTGCACTCCCAGGCCACAGCAGAGAGCTGGCCTGGAAGAGGGGCAATGGGGACAGAATCCGGTGCCCCAACCGGGACTAGAACCTGGTGTGCTGGCGCTGCAAGGCAGAGGATTAGTCTATTGAGCCACAGCGCCAGCTTCTGCTGGCCTTTGAGGGCAACCTTCTGAAACAGGACAAGGAACTTGAGAATACGTAGGAGTGAGGAACAGAGTTTTGAGTGGCGCTTCCCTGCCTGGAGGTGGAGCCTGGTGGCGGTGTGGGGGTGAGATGCTGAGTTTTCTCCCGGAAGTTACCTGTCCCTTCCCACCCCACCCCCCAACCTTGCCTTTTCTAGCTGTGCCCCGACCATGTCTGGCTTAATGCTAAAATCAATAAGGACTAAATGTGCTTTGCAAAAAAGAAGGCAAGCTGTTGCAAGACAAGGAATTTTCTGACTTGTCAGAAATGTGTTCCAACTGCCTGTCGCCCCATTGGGAGAGAGCAGTGCGCTGTGGTCAGTCTCCGTCCCGGGTCCAGCACATCCCACCCCCGAGATCTGGAAATCTGCATCCTAAGGAGGGCGGGAGGGGTGAGGAACACACCAGAGATGCTCCTGGTCCGTTAGAGCTCCCAGCTCACCACATGGGGTTGCCCACGTTGCTGCGTTTGAGGACATTGAAAGCAGACTCTGTTTGGAGCCCACCAAGTTGCTCTCCGTCTCTCTTCGCTCCGCCCTCATGTAGCATGAGACGTGCCGCTTGCTGTCATTCCCTCGTCTGCCCATCTCTTCCTCCCTTTCCTGCCCCCTCATTGCTTTCTCAGTTGTGCATCTGCCTCTCCCCACCCTGCCCCCACCCCGTCCCTCTCCCATTTTTACAATGCATGGGCATCCTAGTTTTTGGAGCATGTTTTGATCTGCAGGCTAAGGTGGTTTCGAACTCTGAGAGCCTTCATTATTTTTCTTGGAATCTGGGGCGGGAGCAGAAGCCATGGTCTTTAATTTGCCCTGGGGAGAAAAAGGCACGCTGCCCATTTTGAGGGTGAGGGGGGGCTCCCTCTGCTCCCCTAGAGTTCCTTCTGACCCAGAAGTGACAGAGAGAGACCCTGAGACCCCACCCCATTAGGTCTCAGCCCCTGGGAAGCGGGAAGGACCAGCATGCCCCCCTCTCCTTCCCCTATCCCTCTCCTTCCCTCTCTTCCCTTCCCCTCCTGCCATCTTGCCAAGCCCACATGCCCCATGCACAGGGCGTCATGAGCCAGTGACTCTGGGGCACAGAACAAGAGAGGAGGAGCTCTGTACACCCCCTTCCTTCCCGAGCCGGTGCCCTGTGTGACAGTGGTGGCCTTCCAGTGGGCAGTGTCTGCGTTGCTCTCCGGTGGTAGGAAGCTGGCCGGCTCTCATACACTTCTCCTCAGGGACTCACTTGCTGTTGGCCGTGGCTCTCAAGTGTGTCCAGAGGGTCCTTCTACGAGCTCTTCCCGGATCTGCATTATTTTTATGGCACTAGCGGGGTTGATCCCAGGATCACCTTTCCTACCAAAGGCAACCCCACCAGGCTGGGATGAATGGCAGGAGAAGCTCTGAAGTCACATGCTCAATTTCTTGAGTTGATTTTCCCTGACCTCATCCTTTGCTGACAGGCAAGGCAGGCTCTGAAACCCTCGTGTGTGCTTGTTACATAAATGGGGAGCGAGAGAGGAGAGATTCTGGTTATGGTGCAAAACTAGTCTTTGTGGCTCTTACACCCCTCAGGACAACCCCAGCCCAGGGATGTCCCTGCCGCGGTTCCCTGGCGTTTCTTCTTTGTCACTTCTCTGTGAAGGTCACGCTCAGCATAGTGACAAGGGCAGGGCGCCCCTCCATCCCATGCACAAGTCTCTCCTTCCAAACCTTCTCACTGTGGGCTGGGGGAGGGCAAGCCCCAAATCTCCAAAAGCCAAAACCTAAACTCCAGTTTGGATCTGAATTCAATCCACAACCTGCAGGCCATACAACCAGTTATTCTCGTTCCTTTGGATCATTTTTCTGTTTTTCTTATTCTTCCCCCTCCCCCACCTTTGTTTATCCTCTTCTACCTGTTTTTGGTGGTTTTTTTTTTTTTTTTTTTTTTTTGGTTTTGGTTTTGGTTTTCTTTTGGTTTTTGTTTTTTGAGTTTATTTTGTTCGAGTTTTGTTTCCCCGCCTCCCTCCCCCCCTGATTCTCACCTCTCTTGGTTTGGTGTGGTTCTGAACAGACAAGCCCACGAGCTGTCTGGGCGCCAGCAGCCTCATGGTGGTGGTGGTGGTGGTTTAAACCTTTAAGCCTCTTGCTAGCACCGCCTTCAGCTATGTAGGCTCCACAGTCAGCATTTTCAGTTTCCTATTGATACGAGGCGGCGGGGGAAGAAGCTCTTTCTCTTGGAAACACAAATCACTGGGGGTGGAGATGGGGGAGAAGGAAATATGATGGGAGAGGTGAGGGTGGGGCTAAGCCAGAAGAGGAGCCAGAAGCTTGTCAGCTCCTCTCAGTTGAGACAAAGCACCTCCTGGCAAATCCATGCCACCCGCCTGCCGGTGGCTTCCCTTAGCCTGCTAGCTTACACCTGGGCAGGGGTGGGGCCCTGGGGGCGTGGGAGGGGCGGGGGCAGGGAGCAGCTAGGGAGTTCTGCATTCTTTCATATTTCATTTGCCAGAGCGGACTATACTTAGTTAAGGGCGCAGCATGGCACCCCGGCAGTGCCGCTTTAATTATGCCCGGCCACCGGGTGTACCACGCCATGGGGGCATCCGGTGGAGGACTTGAGCTTGGCCGTGAGCATTGGGTACTTATCTACCTCAGCATCTCAGCCCCTTACTCACAGGTCACTCTCTCCCCCTGTTTCTAGGAGAAAAAAAAAGTGCGTTCGCTACATACAAGGTGAAGGCAGCTGCCTCAGCCCCCCCTCTTCAGATGGAAGCCTACTAGACTCGCCCCCCCCCCTCCCCGCACCTGCTAGGCTCCCCTCCCCAAGACGCCAAGTCACAGACTGAGCAGACACAGCCGCTCTCGCTGTCCCTGAAGCCCGACCCCCTGGCCCACCTGGCCATGATGCCTCCGCCACCCGCGCTCCTGCTGGCCGAGGCCGCCCACGGCAAGGCCTCCGCCCTCTGTCCCAACGGGGCTCTGGACCTGCCACCTGCCGCCATGCAGCCGCCCATCGTCGCCTCGTCGTCGCTCGCACAGCCGTCAACATCTTCCTTACATTCCCACAGCTCGTTGGCCGGGACCCAGCCCCAGCCTCTCTCCCTCGTCACCAAGTCTTTAGAGTAACTTTCAGCTTCGTTAGCCCCGGATGCTTTGTCACGTGTTTCCTCTGGCTTTTCTTTCCTCCCTCCGCCTTGAAAGGTTTTGTTTTGTACTCTCTTAATTTTGTGCCACGTGGCTACATGAGTTGATGTTTATCGAGTTCATTGGTCAATATTTGACCCATTCTTATTTCAATTTCTCCTTTTAAATATGTAGATGAGAGAAAAACCTCATAATTCTACCAAAATTTTTATCAACAGCTGTTGAAAGTCTTTGTAGCGTTTAAAAAATATATATATATACATAACTGTTATGTAGTTCGGATAGCTTAGTTTTAAAAAAGACTGATGAAAAAAGCAAAAAGAAAAAAAAAACGATTTTGAAGCACCCCTCCAGAAGGAGTTGGTTCTGTATTATTTGTATTAAATATGAGCTTGCGAACCAATCATTTTACATCTGGTTTTTCAACCACAAGCGCACGACGAATGCAGTGCCGTTACCTTATTTTTTTTCCCAGTGTGAAACAACTTTTATTGTGATGTTACTTGTTATTGTTTAAATGTACAGAAACAAAGGGTTAAAATGTGTTAATGTACCTTGCTCCATGGTGTTGTTCTTTTTTGAGGGGGGAGGGATGCCACTCAACAATGAATGAATCACAACGCTGTCGGACCAGTAGTATTTATTGCTTTAGAGATTGCTTGTACCTGTACGTCGTCCCTTTTTAAATATGTTTTCCCTTTTCTTGAAACTGTATAAAGTTTTCCCCCCTTAGCATAAGCATCTTATATATAACAATTCATTTGTACAAGGTTTTTAAGTTTATATATAAAAATGTGTATATATATTTTTTGTTTCCCTTTTGGACCTTTTGTTCTCTTGTTTTTGGGTATGTTTGTGGTTTTTTGTTTGTTTGGGTTTTGTTTTTTTGTTTTATTTTGTTTTTTGGTTTTCTGTCTCGCTGTATGACACCCAGATGCCGCCAGATGGACATTAACAGTTGCATTAAAGGATCAGTAGCATTAACAAGAGTTGCTTTAAAAAAGCCATTATGTAAAACAAGACTTGAAAATTAGCAGAGGGGATCTTAGCGACGCTGTATGAGCAGCAGTGGGAACTGCCCGGGTTTCCCCCTTTGAACTGCCAGTAAATGCCCTGGCCCTTAGGACATGGACTGACTGTGTGCAAAACTTTATGTGCCAAAATTCTCAGTGACTTTAGCTTTCTCCCTCTTTTTGATGCTGTAATTTTTGTTCATCATGTTTTTGCTGTGATGTTACATAGGTAGATTTGTATGTAGTTTTAATGTCACCTATAACAAAATGTGTTTGGTAGCAGATTGTCCAGAAAGCATTTTAAATGAAGAGGTGTAAACCCTTAAGGGCCAAAATTCTGTATATTAGATTACTCTTAAAGGAAAGCCCAGCTGCCGCTTCTATGTACACATATTACATACAAGTAGGTAGCGAACTTTAAAAATAAAAAAAACCTAGGCATGTTGATGTTGCAAAATGCTGTATAAAGCTGAAACCTGTTCATTCAGTGCCATTGTAGTTGACATGAAGCGATTGTAAAACTGTCTCCGATTTTCTCTGGTTTATTAAAATGCTAACTATAACATTTTTTGTGAATACTTTGAATGTTTCCTAACAGTTGTGATGTTACTGTTCCGTTTTATGCTCTTATTCCAAGTTCATTTTTAATGGTTTGGAAGCCATTTTTGTAATGAATAAATGTTCATGCTGTACAGTATCTGTAGCATGCCGTTCTGGATTAATAAAAGCAACTTAGTACGTGCAGATAAAGGCTGACCACTCTTTTGTCTGCTTTGGATGTTGTGTCTGGGGAACTTGGACCTGCTGTCGCCGAGAGAGCCACATCCCCAAGTTGGAACTTAGACCGTGCGGTAAGTATAAGGGTGGGTGGTGGAGATTTCGATACCAGAATGTGATGTGGACGTCCTTTGGGGGGGTTCGTGTCCTGGCTTGTCTACTGTGGCTTTCGCAATGAAGATAACCAACGTGAAAGGGCGTTTGAGTCCCTCTCCGTGGCATGAGGGAAATTCACAAAGTCTGTGGAAAACAGAGTTCAATGATAAGTTGATTTTTGGCGCAGAACATTCTTGAACCTCTGCATATTTTTTCAGAATAGGCGGAGTGGAAGTGCCCTTGTTCACCTGTGCCGTCACCAATGGCCCCTTTCTGGATGCCAAGCACAGCCCCAGAGCAGGTGCTCCCCTCCGGCCCATCGGGCACACACCCCTGTCACAAGGTCAAGCAAACAGGTTTTAATTTTGGCTCATGAGACCTGCTTCACCAGGAGGGGTCTACAGAGCCACGCCCTCACCCACGGGGAGCTGTCCCACCCTCTGGGAGCCTCATGCAAGGGACAACACGAGGGCGTCCTGTGAGCAGCTGTGGAGCCAAGTGGCCGTTTAGAAAACTGGACCAGGGTGAAACTTAGAGGTGTGTGTGGGGGGGTGCTTTGCCGCAGGGGGACCCCCACTCCCGGACTGTTCTCCGGCAGCTGTGCAGGATCATCGCTGCAGGACAGGCCCTCGGGTTCCCACTGGGGTTCCTTTCTCTTGCTGACAGCAGCTGGATGTGCAGTTTATTCTGTCAGCCCGGGCCCCCTGTACCTTCACACAATGGCAGTTGCGATGGGCGTGGGAGCCGGCCTGTGACCGTTCTAAGTTACCGTGGTGTGGCATCGAGGACTCTCAAGCACCTGGGACACTCGGCCTTGGCCGAGCTACTTTTTGGTCTGTAAAGTCCTGGCTCTGTTTTGGGTTGGCTTTGAGTTCCCCAGGGAGGAGGAGTGTTTCGGGTGTTCTCCATTGTATTTTACACCCTGGGCCCGGCGTGACTTGCAGGCACCAACAAGAACAGTTTGTGTGATGGGCGGCCACGTGCCAAGCCAGCAAGGTGCATTTGCTCATTTAATCCCAACTCTGCCCACTCCTGCCTCCAGGTGCGTGTGGTGCTTCCCACCCCCAACCCTCTGCTGTTTCTAAAAATGGATTAAGAAAGTTGGAGTTGTTGGCTTGTCCAGGGCCATACAGTTAGTAGGTGGCGAACCCGGGACTTCACACCTGACTCCAAGCCCAGGCGCTCAACACCCAGTCACGCCACCTTGCACAAAAATCAAGAGGGCTCTTCCTTCCACAAAGAAGGGCCCAGCAGCCCCTTTGAAAGCTGATCTTGTCTATTCCGCCTGCTGTTCTGCACCATGTCCCTCTCGCTCACTGGCTCCTGGAGTTGTACTGCAGAGTTAAGCGACCGAAAAGCACCATCCTGGAAAACTCATGTGCAGGTCTGGGCTGAGACACCTCAGTGTTCGGGGAGGATGGCCCTGACCCTTTGGGTCACTGCCAAGTGCGCTCTTGTAGCCCTGTCTTTCCTTCCCTGCTGGTTCACTGTCTGCTATCTTGTCCATGGCCTACTTGAGCTGCTCAAGGCCCACAGCGATTCTTGGAGGACTGTCTTTTTCCCTTGCAGAATGTTTATCAACTTCCCCAGCCTCTACCCACCAGTCAGTCCCAGTAGCATCCTCCCTGTGTGCATCATGACAACCAGACTTGTATCCAGATGCCCCCAGATGTTCTTTGAGGGCAAAATCACCCCCAGTTGAAAACTCTTTTTCTTGAGATCCCTCCAAGAGGACAGGGTTGTGGTCTTCTTGTTCCCCATTGTATACCAGAGTGCTGCTTCAGTGTCGAATGCGCCGTGAGTCTTGGCTTGGTAGATTCTTGTTGAAGGCAGGCAGGAATGAGATTGGCCACTTCAGCACCCACAGTGTGTGACAAGTGGAATAATAATGCTTCCAGGTTTACATCCTCCTAGCTCCCAGGGTTCTGGTGGCTTGACCCTTTCAGCCATGCTCTGCTGTACCTCAGTTAACCTTGTTACAAAATGGGCACAGTGTAACAGCTCTACCATCTGCCACCCAGAGCAGGGCTCTTTCTAAAACTCCACCATGCAATGTTCAAGGGGGTATTTTGAGGATCTTAACACCTGAATGTGGACCCTGTTCTCCACGGTGCAGGTTCTGGCTCCCAGATGTCAGGTGTCCCACTTCCTTTCTGCATCTGGTTGGTGTCATCTGAGCTCAAAAGTTGATTTTCAATCTGGGCATCTGTCTGTTTCATCCACAAGCGTGGATCTGGAGGGTGTTTGTTACTAGGAGACCTCGGGACAACCTGGAGGGGGCCATGACTTTCCCACTGAGCCATGTCATTCCTGGCCTCTGCTGGAATCTTGCCAAATACATTTGCACAGGAGGAGGGTGTGGGTTCTCTGGAGCCGCTCAAACAAACCACACACCTTGTGGCTGCAAACGACAGACAACATGTTCTATCTACCTGGGAAGCCAGGAGTCTGACTTCGAGGTGGAGTTGGCTCATGCTCCCTACCAAGGCTCACCTGTGCCCTGCCTCTTTCATTTTCTAGTGGCTGCCTGCCACCTTTGGCATTTCTTGGATTGTAGCCACATCACTCCAGGTCTAGCGTCCATCTTTACAACTTTCTCCGGGTCTGTCCCCAAACTGCACCTACCCCCTCTCTTGAAAGGGTTTATCTCATTGTATCTCGGGCCCTCCTGGGTAAACCCCTTCAGCCTAGATCGCTGGTTACATCTCTTGTCTCATAAAGTCCTACAGACTCTGGGATTAGGATGTGGATGTGGATTTTTGGAGGGGCACCGTTCAGCCCACTCCAGAGGCGCTGACTCTGAGGCCGCTGCAGAATGAGCAGTCATCCACTGTCTGGGGTGGTCTTGGACAGGCTCGTGTGGACAGTGATGACTGTAATGGATGATTTTGCATGGCAGATGTAGGAAGGTTCATGGTTCCTTCTGAATCCCATGGGCTCCGACGGGCCTGTCAGCTGTACCCAGGATTTCAAGAGAGGAAGTTGTTGGGAGCGGGGGAGTGAATGTGGGCGTGTCGGTTCCTGCACCTGACTCCTGCTGGCTGTCCCGGGGTACCTCCTTCAGCTCACAAGCAGTGACGGTTGTATCCCTTTGGACAGATTCTTAGACTCAAATGCTAGCTGTCTGAAGAATAAGTCGCAGTGTTTATTATAAAAACCAGGCACTGGTTGCCTGTTTGTTTCCTTTATTTCTCTGGGATTCTGCTAGCCCACTCCTGTGCACCCACGTTGGAGTTCTAGAAATCTCGGTGTAGAAGACACATAACATGGCCCAGGGACACTGTGACTCATCCACAGTCGTTCTTTTTACCCGAAACTTAATGGCCCTGTGAAAGTGACTTCCACTCTTTGGGGAGCCGCAGCCCTGGCTGGGGTGCCTTGTGCGGTGTAGAAGTGTGGCACAGAGATGTGTTTTTAATTAAAGCTCTTTGGAAAGAAATTCAGGAGCAACCTAAAAGGCTCCTGTGAACTCGCGCTCTCAGTGCCTGAGGCCAGTGCCCCAGACCAGAGCTGGGAGTCACTAATGAGCGGGGCTACGGATGTGTCTTTGCGGGGGGGGGGGGGCGCCATCTGGGGTCGGCCTCCTCATCTCCCACTCCGGGTCTGGCTCCGCAGCCCGAGGCGTGGGGCCGTGGCAGAGGTTGCTGTGAATTCTGGCAGCGTCTGAGAGGCACACAGGCGAGGTCTGGCCGCGAAGCCGGCATCTTGTGAGCACACTTGATGGTGCTGTGAGTAAACACATTCATTCATTCGGTGCCTGTTTGCGTCGGCACCATTCTGGGCACTGGCACATACGTCTGGGTGGTGCCCGTGTGGTCTCCACCTTTCTCTATGAGCTCAATCCTGCATCATCTTCCAGGGTGGAGTGTTTAGGGAAAGAGGCCATCAACATTCCTGAGACTGGACAAGCTGGAAAGGGTTTTTATACAAGGATAAGAACAAAAGGATGTGCTAAAAACTCTGCCTATATTGTATTTTCCTAGAAGACAAATTGCTTTATGTTCATTTTACAGATGCAGCAAGTGAGGCTGAGAGAGGCTAAGGGGATTTCCCAAGGAGAAGTAGTGAGCCTAAGGTTCGAACCCACGCGCTCGGCTGCACAGCTAAATCCCGTGCTATGTGAGTTCTTACGGAGAGGGGCCTCGGGAGGGTGGAGGCCAGAGCCGATCCATCCATGGCCTTCTGAAAGGCTTTGGCTGTAAACTGTGAAACCAATAGGAGCAGGAGTTCTCACTCCCCGTGTGTGTAGGTTTTCTTTTCCCCCTTCTAGTGGCTGTGCATCTGATAATAAAGACAGTTGATGATTAACGTGGTTGAATGATTTTAGACTCAACACTGGTGATAGAATCCTCGAACTGTCTGTGTGTAACATAATACCGTACATGCAAATTGCAGCAAGTTTGTCAGCTCATGAGTTGTAACCCGTTGATAGGTCGGGAGATCAATTTAGTGGATCAAGGCCATCATTTTTAAAAAAGTAAATGGAATGAAATAGAAAATAGAAGCTTTGCTGTATGTGTGCCCTGCGTCACGTACAATCCTTCTGCGTGTGGTTAGGGTAAAAAGGTTTTAAAACTGGGTCTGAATGTAAATAATAGAATAAATAATTTTAACCTGTGTAATGCAGTACCCATAGTGTGTAAAATGTAGTTAACAAAAGAGTCGATGAATGGACATTGTACTCATTGTTACACCAGCTTTTTCCCAAGTAGGCTCCAGGAAGCCTTACTCCCTCGGAGTCCTCTTGGTCACAGCCTCTTGGGTAACTGCGCCTTACAGAGTCTGAATGCTCGTAATTGTTGAGGGTCCATCAGGGTCTCCATGAAGAATCCCCTCCAGCTGATTTTCTTTTCTTTTCTTTTCTTTTTTTTTTTTTTGACAGGCAGAGTTAGACAGTGAGAGGGAGAGACAGAGAGAAAGGTCTTCCCTCCGTTGGTTCACTCCCCAAATGGCCGGTGGTGCACCGCGCCGATCCGAAGCAAGGAGCCAGGTGCTTCTCCTGGTCTCCCATGGGGTGCAGGGCCCAAGCACTTGGGCCATCCTCCACTGCACTCCCTGGCCACAGCAGAGAGCTGGCCTGGAAGAGGGGCAACCAGGACAGGATCTGGCGCCCCAACCGGGACTAGAAACCGGGGTGCCAGCACTGCAGGTGGAGGATTAGCCTAGTGAGCCATGGCGCCAGCCCAGCTGATTTTCCAAGTGTGATTAGCCACGGATGAATGGTTAGGAGGGCAGTTCCTGTTAGTTCCCTTCTGAATTGATGTTCCTTGGAATACATCTTCAGTAATAAACTCTTTATGCATCATAGCTTTCTTAATCCTTTTCAAAATATTTACTTATTTGAAAGGCAGAGAGAGAGAAAGAGAGAAAGAGAGAAAGAGAGAGAGAGAGAGAGAGAGAGAGAGAGAGAGAGAATGTCCATGTGCTGGTAAACTCCCCAAATGCTTGAAACAGCCAGGGCTGGGCCAGGCCAAAGCCAGGAGCCAGCAGGACTCCATCCCTGTCTTCCCACATAGGTGGCAGGAAACCAAGTACTTGGGCCACCATCCACCGCCTTCCCAGGGGCATTAGCAGCGGAGTAGCCCAGACTCACACCAGGCACTCGACACAGGATCAGGGCATTCCAAGCTTCAGCTTAACCCGCTGCCCTGCGGGTCCCACCCCATCTCTCATAATCCTTTTAACCACTCTTTTGCAGTTCTGTTTCAAGTTTTCAGGTGAGGAAACAGTGGCCTGTGTTGAATAGTGACCATTTATTAAACACGAACTCTGTGCCAAGCGTATTTATCAGCTATTTCTGCAATAATGCTGCGAAACAGACGGCCCCAAAGCTCTCCTGGCTTCCCAGTGCAAGCATCTCCCCTCCTTGCTGTTAGGTGTGCGAGCCTCCATGACCCTGATGGGACTGGCTGGCTGGAGCTTGGCTCCACGCTAACTCAGGTCCAGATCAGTTCAACACATCCCTTTTTCCATTCCATTGGCTGAAGCGTGCAGCTCAGCAGCACATCACTGGGGTGGGAAAGTAGACTGTGCCATAGTTGAGGGAACAATACATCAAGTGGCAAAGGGCCTCTTTGTAGAATTCTATAACGGGTGGGAAAAGATGGGCACAAAAATAATCTAGCAAGCACTGTATCAATCACTTACCTCATACTATGTAATGCTTATAACAATGCTGTGTACCCATTTTACACACGAGTAAACTGAGGTTTGGAGATTTCAAGTCTCTCATTCCATTAGAATGTGGAACAGGAGTGCAGACGGTGACTCCCTTGCTGTTTTTATGAATTCAGGGAAAAGCACACTTTCGTCAGTAACTATGACATTAGCTGTGTGTTTCCACAGATGTTATAACATTGAGAACATTCTTTTCTAGTTTTAGTTTGTGGGAAGTATTTATCACAAACTCATTGAAAGAGTGACAAGGCAAGCCACAATGTAGGAGATGAATGTTTGTAACACATTTATCTAATACTGATTTAACATTGTGAAGTGAAAAGAATTCTTAAAACTCAAAAGAAAAGAAAGATACCTTCATCGGTTAAAAATGGGCACAAAGCAAAGCCAGCCAGCAAATGGGGCTGGGTAATTCACAGACAGGGGCCCTAGATGGCTCTTGTCTAACTGCAGTCGCAATGGTCAGCGCCGGACACACCCTCCGCCGCAGAATGGATGAGTCATGGCAGTTGTCGGACAATAGATGAACAGCTCCCATCAGTGCCGCCAGGATCCCTCTGGCTGTTCCATGTGGATTCTGTGTGCTCCATTCCACTCTGGCGCTCAGGGTGACGGTGGATGAGTGAGGGGAGCAAATGGCCTCTCGGTCACGTGTGTCCTGTGGAACAGGTAACAGGCTGTAGCTGTGCCCGCCACATGGTCCATACGGTGGGCATCGCCAGCCCAAGTCCTGAAACAAGACTTTGGAAGGATGTTGGTGCTCCCTATCCACGTGCTTCGTGGGCTTCTGAAGAATCAGGTGAAGCCATGCTCACTTCCTCAGGATGCTAAAGGCCATAATTGTGACTTAATGCAAAGCTGCACCTGCCCACCCACCCCTCACCCACACCCCTGCTGGCTTTATGATGCCAAGCATAGCAGGAAGCTCACAGCCAAAAATGTAGATGGGGTGGAACATCTGGAATGACCTGGAAGGATAAATAATGATGAGACAGATTCCTGTTCATCGCTGCTCTGGGTGCATCCAGGAATCAGCCTGGTATCTACTGGCTTTGCACAGTGCAGGACGGGGCGGGGCAGACATGCAAGGTCATAGGTGTGTTAGTGAGGTAGAGCTTGTCCTTGGTGTCAGGGTGTGGAAGGAACTACACAGTTCCTGGGGCCTTGGGGATCCCAATAAGGAGGTGTGGAGACACCCAAGAGCCATCCTTTTGGATAAGAATTCCAGGAGGGCCTCGTAGGAAAGAGCAGCTGCACTGACAGGTTGCCCTGGCTCTGAGAGCTGAGAAGAAGGCCCAGAGAGACTGAAGGCTGGAGAAAGCGCCCTGGGGAGTCCGGCCTGAAGCCACATAGCCGGTGCTGGTGGGATGGAGGCTCCACCACAGGTCCTTGCAATCTAGACCAAGGATCTTTCTAGAAACCACCTGCTGCCATGCATTCTCCTGGAGCCTTCGATTGGCTGGGCTAGAGTGGGATGTCTGTTTGCTTGGGAGGAACAGGGCTGTCCCATTGGGAGCTTCCCATCCTGTGGCTGCCTCACCCCAGGGGGAGGGTGGCCAGCCGCTGGCTGGGGGTGCTTCAATACTTCCCCCTTTTATTCCGAGAGCCGGGCCCTTCTCCTGCAGCGCAGCTGTGGGGGCAATGGGGTGAGATCTTAGCCCAGTGTGGGCCTGGTGGCTATGCCCCTGGCCGAGCCTTGAGAGGAGCTTGTACAGGTTGCATGTCTGCCGTCAGCCTGCCGAGGTGCTTCTGGTAAGGGTCTCTCCATGCTGCGGGGCTGGTGTTGGGTGTCGGAGCTGGAGGCCTCGTGGCCTGGCCCTGTGCAAGCCGTCTCTGTTTTCCTCGGGATGGGGCCCTGCCCACCGCACCGCATTCTCCCCCCAGGCCCGCCCCTGCGCCCCCTCTGCCTTATATAATGGCACATTATACAACAGCGCAAAGCAGGTGGTATTTTTAAAGACAGCAAGTGAGCATTTTTTTTTTTTGGCCTAAATTTGGGAATGAAACAGATGGATTTTTAAGACTCTGGGCCTTTCCTATGAATAGTCAGCCTTGTTCTGCCCTGCTTTTAAACACCAGCTTCAAGACCACCTCCAGCAACCAATCAGCACTGTGTTATTTAATTATAACAAAATTCTCAGCTCTGTCTGCTGCTGCTCGGACAAGTGGGGGGCACTGGATCAATTTCTGGAGCCAGGCAGACTTGCCAACAACAATTTTCCTTTTCCCAGAGGGCCTCAGAGGCCGGGCGCAGGTTCCAAGCACCTCCTCTGCAGCCTGGCCCGCGTGGGCTCCCTGACAGCGAGTTTGAAAAGGGTTATAGAGAGGCAGATAAATGCCACACTTGTTGCTGCCTTCCCTGACAGCCCGACCCCCAGCCACTGAGCTCATGCCCGCCTCGTTATGGCTGGTGCCAGATTTTTTCCATTAACAGGTAATTGAGTAGAAACTAAAATAAGCGAAGTTTGTTTCATCCCTTGGATTTTCTTGCTGGGGTTTGAAAGAAAAACACTTTAGCATCGTTAGTGGAGGAGTGTCCTTGAAAACGTATTTATGTTTTCCAAGTGATTTGTCGCTTGCGCTGTGTAATTAGCCCTCCTGGTTTTTTAATCTTGAGGGCCCTGATGTTGGGAGAGCAGAAGCTGGCTTCCTGGGACCCTCCATGCCCAGCACCTTGGTTGAAGAGTAGATAGGTCAAGGATGTTTGTTGGAGGTAATGGGTCTTTCCGCTGTTTCTCATAAATACACACACGTGCACACACCCGCACTCAAACACGCCCCGGAACACCACCAGGAGAAACCTGTTGATACCCAACCTCAGTTGCTACCCATGATGCCTTGCTCTCAGGACCTACTTGAGGCTTGTGGGCAAAGCGCGTTGGTCTCATTGTCTCTTCGTAGCTTGCTTTTCTGTGTTCCAAATTCGAATCCCACAACTCCTCACTGGAGGCACACATGTTGAAGGCTGAAGTCTCCTTGACCTTGTTTTGACCATGGACTCCCTTGGGATTCTGGTAAGTGCTGATGACCACCCCCGCCCCTGACCCCTAAGAGCAATTACTTGCTTGAATGTATACAGCAGGCTGTGTAGGTTTTCAATACAACCTCTAGGATAGCAGTCACTCCTAGGCACGTGGGTGAACGGCCCTGTGTAAGGCAGAGTCGCCTAGATGACTCAACTGTCCACACACCTGCTGTAGAAGTTGTCCTGGGCCAGAAGTTTCCAGAACTTTGAGACTTTCTAATGAACAAAGTGAGTTTGCACGATTGCATTCATTTGGAGCTACTATTTGTACCAGGATTATGCCAGTGTGAGCGTCCTGATATGCAGGACAGCCGGGGTGGGAAAGGTCCCAGTCCACCTGGAGCTAGCACCACAGTGAGAGTGGGAGACAGATAGTACTCACCAGGCAAATGACAGAGGTGCTCCAGGTAGACAGGCGTGCCGGGGCATGGGAGAATTCTCAGAGTGTCTGCCCTGAGGAGGGGTTCCAGGTAGAAGCTTTGTAGCTCACAGCTTTCAACACCTTGCTTAGGGTGCTCACAGCCTCGCAAAACTCTGGTAGAGACCCATTTTACAGATGCCACCCAGCGGCCTGCTTGGGGCCTGGGAGTGGGGGAGGTGGAGCTGGAGCCAGGCCTCGAAGATTCCCTCAAGCCTGCGTCGTTCTTCCTCTTTTTAAAAATAGCTTTATTGAAGTAGAATTTAGAAACCAAAAACCTGACTCGGAGTCAGGGTGCAATTCAGCAGCTTTTAGGAAATTTACAGAGTTGTGCAACCGTCACCACAGTTCAAGCATCGAACGTTTTCGTCACCCGCCTCGGCTCAGGCACTCCCTGTTCCCAGGCACCCCCGGGGCCACGTTCCCTCTCAGTGGATTTGCTTTCTGGATATTTCGTGTACGTGGAATCCCATCACATGTTTTTCGTGTCTGGCTTCTTTCACTGAGCACAGTTTCTCAACCTTTCCTTCATTACCATCCCCTCCTCCACTAAGGAGAAAACTTTAACTGCAATCCTCCACGAAGAAATCAAACACCAAGGAACAGGAGTCTGTCCGGTAGGACTGAGCTTTGGGGGACACAGCAGGACCAGTTGCCTCCTCCTGTGGCATCCCGTCACCCCCGTGGAGATATTGGTGAGGTCCCTCCGCGAGGGGGCCCGCATCAGTGATGTGTGCACCTGCTGTAATGTGCGTTTGAGTTGTTTCCACTTCTTGAGCCATCACAGTCCAAGCCCTCAAACACCATCCCGATCCTGCAGCCCGCACCCTATGTGAGGAAGAGCCTCTGGACATATTGGCGCTGGTTCTAGAGGGTGGACTGGACCTCGGTGCCTCAATTTTGTCTACTGTGGCCAGACGTAATGCCCAGGTCGTGGCGTGGTCCTGCCGATTACCTGACACTGTACCTGCGCGGCGTCCACCAGTAGGTTCTGGCTCTGTGTGCCGTGGCCCTCCCCCCGCCCTGCACTCATCTCTCCTGGGGGAGTGGTGCCCTCTTTGAAGCGTGCCCCAGCTTCAACCTGTGTCCCCGTGGGTTATGTAATGCCTCACATGATGCTTTCCTCTGGCGTGATTCAGGTCAGACCCAACATTGTTCCTTTGGAGGAATCTCAAGCATCTCTCGCCTTTGGCGTCTGTCTCTACTCTCAGCAGCTGACACAGTTCCAGTGACCAATTGGTTTCAGCTGCTGCTGCAAGGCCAGGCCTCCTGCGGGCGTGGGGTGCCTGCTGACGTGGTGGTGAAAAGAACAGTGGATGGGGAGTCCAGCAACCGTGCTCGGGACCCTGCTGGGCCCCGTGGCCTGGACTGAACCCCAGGGGTGTTTTGAATTAGCCTCTTCTTTCTGTAAAAGGCATCCTTACATGAGCTGGCCTCATGAAATTAGAAAGTGCCCTGAGAAGGCGCGAGTGCTTTGTAGATGGCAAGGCCCTGGGGTGCACCCACGACACTCGTGGGGGGTGGGGGTGGGGCTCACAAAGCCACTGGGCAGCCCCTTGTGCTGTCACTGTGCTGGGAGCTCTGGTTCCTGCAGCTTCCTCTTAAAATCTGAAATAAGGCAAAGCACACGTGGGCCCTGGGGTGCTGGGGAGGAGAGAAACCCTTGGTTATGTCTGCAGGAGCCTGTCCTAGCAGAGTAGCCACCCCATGAATACGCCAGGCTGCTGAGGGCTGAGGGCACGCCCAGCCACGGGGAGGGACAGCGGTCAGCTTCCTTGTGCACTGTCATCTTCATCCTGCTGCTGGTTTCCCACCCCGCACCCTCCTTCCCCTGCTATTTCCTTATTTCCACCGACCAGGCCTGGGCTCCTCCGTGACCCCTGGAGCAAACAAGCCAACTTGCTGGGACCCAAGTGAGCACAGGTGTGGAGACAGAGCTCTGGAGCTGGACTTGCCTGGGTTTCAACTCGGCTGTGTGAGGGAAGGAGTTCTTGGAGCTGGGTTTCCTTAGTTGAAGATGGGGGAGCCGGCGCCACGGCTCAATAGGCTAATCCTCCACCTTGCGGCGCCGGCACACCGGGTTCTAGTCCTAGTCGGGGCTCCGGATCCTGTCCCGGTCGCCCCTCTTCCAGGCCAGCTCTCTGCTGTGGCCTGGGAAGGCAGTGGAGGATGGCCCAAGTGCTTGGGCCTGCACCCCATGGGAGACCAGGATAAGCACCTGGCTCCTGCCATCGGATCAGTGAGGTGTGCTGGCCGCAGTGGCCATTGGAGGGTGAACCAACGGCAAAGGAAGACCTTTCTCTCTGTCTCTCTCTCACTGTCCACTCTGCCTGTCAAAAAAAAAAAAAAAAAAAGGAAAAAAGAAGATGGGGGGTGGGGGAGACACCACCTCTTCAGGGTGGTGTGGGGGCTCAGGAGGTCAGAGCTCTTAGGCCACGGCTTGGTTAAGTGTTAGCATTTCACAGTCCTGGACTTAGGATGGATTGACGTGGAGGTCTCCAGCTTTACCACGGGGTGAAGTGATCTGCATTCAGGAGAAGCCACACTCCAAGTTCTGAATTTTGATTTTTTTTCCCCTTGGGTTAGCAATATATAATCTGATCCTCTCTTGCAATGCTGGGCAGTGCTAGGAGCCACAACTCCCAGATAGTTGCTTGATCAGGCAGGGACCCAAGGACACTCTATAGAGTACTGCATTGTTCAGCGTTTTAAAAATATTGGGTTTCGGCCGGCGCCGTGGCTCAACAGGCTAATCCTCCGCCTTGCGGCGCCGGCACACCGGGTTCTAGTCCCGGTCGGGGCACCGGATTCTGTCCCGGTTGCCCCTCTTCCAGGCCAGCCCTCTGCTGTGGCCCAGGAGTGCAGTGGAGGATGGCCCAGGTGCTTGGGCCCTGCACCCCATGGGGAGACCAGGAAAAAGCACCTGGCTCCTGGCTCCTGCCATTGGATGAGCGCGGTGCGCTGGCCGCAGCGCGCCGTCCGCGGCGGCCATTGGAGGGTGAACCAACGGCAAAGGAAGACCTTTCTCTCTGTCTCTCTCTCTCACTGTCCACTCTGCCTGTAAAAAAAAAAAAAAAATACTGGGTTTTGTGTTTCACATCATCTCTGTGTGTACATATGTAAATTTCAGTTTACTTGACAGACAGATACACACACACATATACACACAGAGTTCCCAAATGCCCACCATGGTAGGGACTGGCTGGGACTGGAGCCACGAGCTGGAAACGCAACCCAGGTCTAACATGTGGATGGCAAGAACCCAACTGTATGAGTCATTGCCACTGCCTGCCTAGGATCTGCATTAGCAGGAAGTTGGAGTCAGGAGCTGGGACCAGGAATCGAACACATGCACTCCGATGTCGATTGCAGACACCTTAGCTGCTAAGCCAAAGGACAGTTCCTACATGAGCTATTTGACTAATTATAGAGTCGGCTTTGTGTTACTGTTAGACCCCTGTAAAAGGTCGTAATATTATACACTTAGGAACGAGTTTAAGTAAGCAATAAAAACCTTAGTTAAGTATTATAACAAATTAGTAAGATAAATATCAAGTAGTTATTTTAAGCAGTTATGTTATACTAAGTAGGCGTGTTAAGTTAGTTATAATAAGTAACATTATTAGTAGTATTAATAATAGACAGTTACAATAGGTAATTAAGCTAAGTATAGAGTTGTCTTTGTGTTACATGATTTTGCCCAACCCTAGGCTAGTGTCAGTGTCCTGAGCATGCCCAAGACAGACTAACTTAAGCTCGGACGTTCGCTGGGTTCGAAGTATTAGGTGCATTTTGACACGTGGTTATTTCCAACTTCATGGTGGACTTGCTAGGAAGTAACCCCACTGCAAGCCGAGGAGCACGTGTAGTGGGTCTGCTGCTGCCTTGTGCTCTCTGGGACAGGAGGGAGAAGGACCTTGACCAAGGGCTGCCTTCTAGGAGGGAGAAGGCAATTGCCTGTGTGATGTGTGCTTGGCAGGCTGCCAGGCTCAAATTTACAGATTGTTCCTCAGGTCTGAAATCCCCTGTGAGACTCATTGGTGTGTCCTTGAAGCGTGACAGCCTCCCCCAGGCCACTGTTCTAAGGCAGGTGGCCCATGGGTTCACAGTGTTGAGCTTCCCAGCTGAGATCCAGAAATGGGGGAGGTGGTGTAGTGAGTGAGAGGGGCACCATAGGAGGGCACAGAAGCACCCAAAGATGAGGTCCAGAGAGGGAGGGAGTGGGGGGTTGTATGAGTGCACAAATGGACCCAGATCCAGAAACTCAGCCCCCTAGCCCCATTCCTGAGCCCGGCACGGTCTTCAGAATCAACAATTTGGCCTTGAAGTCCCCTAATTAAAGGCAGACATAGGGCCAGAACGTTCATCAAGGATTTGGGAGTTGGAAATGATTGATTTTATTTTCTCCCAATACCTTTGATTAGAGGGAAAAACAGAATGATGGCTGCATGCCTGAACATGGGGTCGAGAGGCTCAGAAATTGGTCTGAGCTTCATATAGTTCATCTTTAGAGCAACCTACCATTCTCTCTCTTCTGCCCACGTCACCATGGTGGCCTCATGCAGAGAGGAAGTGACTTGGCCCAGTGACCAAGGGGCTGGGCTCGACCACCTCCTAAAGGGTGCACCGGTACATAATAAGCAGGAACGTGCAATTCTTTTGTGTCATTTGTGGATTTCTGTGGTTTAAATCCTCTGCCGTGGCCACTCTGGAGCTATCAGTGTGACATCATTGTACATGGAGCTGGGAAGAGACAAACCACACAGACACAATGGAGGTGCTTAGCCTCAAGAGCACAGTGACGAGTGTTTTTATTGACTTATATGTGATAGCAAGTTTATATAGCTTGCACAGTGGTTGACATGTTCACCATCAGCTTTCACAAACCAGGAGGAACTGGATCCAGGAGGCTCTTGGCCTCGGATTTGACCCAGGGGCTGGTGGATGGTCACCGACAGCTCTGAAGCCCCCCCTTTGTTGGCCTCCTTGTTGAGGGCACCCCTTCCTGCCAGGCCGGCCCCTCCTGCTGCCAGTCCTTCAAGTCCTGAGGACCAACAGGAAGCAGCAACTCCACAAACGTATCCTTGGCCGTGCCCGGCCTCCCCCAGAGAAGCTCTGCCTGTCCTATAGGCGTCCACACCACCCCCAAAGGAAGATTCAAAGATTGTCAACTTTTAGCCTATTCACTGCTTGAGAAAATTCTAGCAACTCTCACAAAAGGAAGGTTCATGGGAAAAGAAAAGGATTCGGAGGACCAGAGAAACCAGAGCGGGGAATTCCACTCTCCTTCGGGAATGAGAAGTGCCAGGGGCCAAATCCATTCCCCTGCTGTCCTGCCAGGAGAGCAGGGCATTGTGGGAGACCTCTCATGGACCCAGAAGCAAGGTCAGGCCCCGGGCAGGCTCTGGCCGGCCTGGCTCTTGTGTGCCATGTGGCCATCGGAGGCAGCCAGCGGGGAGCTGGTGTTGTCCTTGGCCATCCCATGACTCCCTGGGGCGTCCGACTGCTCCGGGAGCCCCCAGGAGCATTGTCTGGGAAGAAAGCCACCCCCGGCTGAATGAGCCGCATCTGCTTTCTTCAGGAGCCGCTCCTCGGCCGCCCCCACCACTGCCTGGCTCCTGGCCCCGCACCATTGTGGAAGGACAAAGCTGACACACACAGCAATCCCGCGACAATCTCCTCTCGGCCCTTTCTTCTTTATTATTGTTATTATTACCTTTCAAGCCCTCCAGCTCCTTGGGCTCGTTATCTCTGGCGAGGCCTTTGGCCAGAGCGAGTGGGGGCCACCGCGCCCTCCTTCGGCTCCCCCTCGCCCTCACGGGCCCGGCTTCACTGCCGTCCCTTTGACACAATACATAAAACCGATACTGATCGGTTAACATATGTGACATCCTTGCGCTGTAATCCGTTGCCTCTCTCGCGGTGCGGGCCGGCCTCTGTAGAGGTGCCGTCCATTGTTCCCCGTTAAAGCCTTCTTGAGTGAATTTCCCACTGAGTCACTTTTGTGTGAGTCAAATCAAGATTATAGGTAGCGCAGAAGAAAAAGCCGAGACGAGAAGGTTAGCCCCTCATTTTCGACTTTAAGAAAAATCTGCCAGCAGGTGCCAGTCGGAGTGGGTAAGGCACATGAAAGCCCACGTCCAGGCTGGGTCGCCCATGTCAAAAGAGGAGTTTTTCAGGGAGAAGCACACAAAACAGGCATTGTCGTGGTCGCACACAGAGACGGAAATTTAGGAACACGCTCGCCCTTCGCCTGGACACAGCTCTGATAATGAGGAACAATGCACCCGAACTGAGCAGCGAGAGTGTCAACACTCGCCCATTCTCCCTACGAAGGGGCCCCTCTCTTGCCGTCTTCCTCGCCTCTCTCTCTCAGCACCAAGCGACCCTCTGTTGTCGTTGCTGTCCCCTTGCACCCTTGATCCAGGGACTGGCTGAAAGGGCATGTGTCTAACGAGGTCAGCACACTTTCGTGGCTCCCGTTCGGCTCTCTGAGCTCCCTGGGGGAGAAGTCGTCTGGAAGATGCTCCTCCCGTAATGGATGGGTGTGCAGCTTCCAGTTCCCGCCCCAGAGCTGGCAGTGGGAAGATGACCTTGGGCGGGGGTGGAGTTGGAGAGGTGAATGGGCCAAATAGGTGTGTGCGCCCTGGAATCAGACACTGGCCTCACTCCCGGCTCGCCTGTTCAGCTGTGGGACTTGGTCAATTGCTTCCTTTAGAGGCATCTCATGGCCTCCTCCTGGTAGGTGGTGTGGCACCACCTCAGGCTAGATAATGAGATTAAACATTAATATTAGAAGTACTAAATGATCAGTGCCGTGAGAATCGTGTAGCACATCATAAACTAAGTGTTGACAATTATTATCATTGGGCAAGCGAATCAATCCCAATTTTAAAAAAATGGCTGATTAGATCCCGAAGACCTAAAGCAATAGCTTCTGGGACTCCTTCACTCTTCCCATTTAATCTTGAGCTCCACGCAATGATCCTCTTCTTGTGGATAAGAAAATGGGTCTGGACCCAGTGAGTGACATGTCCAAGGTGACACAGCAAATAGTGGCAGGTGAAGAGGAACGTGAAAAATGGTTTGGAGCTTATCCTTCAGTTAATTAAAGAAGATGAAGAAAAAAAAACACAGCAGAAGCTACTACCATTCCCTAAATATCCTGGAGAGTCCAGCTGTCTTGCTCAAGGAGGTCCCAACCATATGGTTTCCAGGATAACTAGTATTGTGTGGCTTAGCACAGTGGTTAAAGCATTGGGTTTGAGGGCCAGTGCTGTGGTGTAGTAGTTTAAGCTTCCTCCTGTGGTGCCGGCATCCTATATGGGCAATGGTTCAGGTCTCGGCTCTCCTCTTCCAATCCAATCTCTGCTTAATGGCCTAGGAAAGCAGCGGAGGATAGCCCAAGTGGTTTGGCCCTGTACCCACGTGGGAGACCCAGAGGAGGCTCCTGGCTTCGGATTGCCCCAGTTCTGGGCGTCATGGCCATTTGAAGAATGAACCAGCAGATGGAAGACCTTTCTGTCTCTCCCTTTTTCTGTCTGTAACTCTCTCTCTGAAATAACTAAATGAAATCTTAAACAAAACATTGGGTTTGAATCTTCACTCTGTCATTTCCTAGCTGGCTGACTTTGGGTAAGTTATCCGACCTCCTCTAACCTCTTATTTTATCCCCAGCTCTAAAGATTAAGATTGAATTTGCATTTAATAATATTCACCCATTTAACTATAGAGTTCTGCAAGGGTTGACAAACATAAAAACTGGTGGACCAACTGCCACAACCAAAGTATTAGAAGAGTATTTAAAACCTTCATGGAGAATGCTTATTATGAAAACTAGGGATTTTAAAATATTTTGTGCCAAAACAAGCTTACCTTTTAATTCCATTTTCTACCAACCTTTCAATGGGTCCTCATCTGTACAGAGAACATCTCCAAAAATTCACCTGTGCCCCTTTATAATCGGTGCCCTCTATGTACCTGACCCCAGTCCCTGGCAACCACTGATCTGTTTCCTCTAGTTTTTCCTTGTCATACATGGGGTCCTAGCATGTGGTCTTTTGGCTGTGGTATTCTTTGCCTGAGCATAATTCATTTGAGATACATCCTGGTGTTCCATGGATCAGCAATAAGTTCCTTTTTATTGCAAAATAGTATCCCCTGGTCTGGAAGAGCTGATTTGTGTAGATATACCTTAGTTGAATGACATTCGGGGGTTGGAAAGGTGCTATGGACACTTACATATTTGTTTCATTCCGTGCTGGGTCGTATGGTTATGTTCAACTTTCTAAGAAACTGTCAGATCATCTTCTGAAGATGAGGTACCACTTCGCATCCCCTCCACAGCATCTGAGAGTTCCAGTTGCCCTCCATCCTCGCTAGCGTTTGACGTCATCTGTTGAGAGACTGTTAGCCATGCTGGTCGGTGTATAAACATCACTCTGTAATCTGCAGAGACCGTAGCAGTGCCTTCGTGGTCTTCTGGTGCAAGTTAGTTGGCGTGGTCTGTGCAAAGCACTTAGCATGGTGCGGGGCGTGCAAGACAGGTCTGTCCAAAGTGAGGTGCGTTATTTATTATTCTGTCCAAACCTGACTTTCTTGTGTGTGATGGAGATTGTACATTACGCTTCTGGAGGCTCCTTGCCCTGCATGAAAACATCGGTCTGTGCTGGTCCAGATTGCCGCAGGGCTCTGTGAAGAGACTACTTTGTGTCTCTGTTTTAAAAATCGGGGCTCTGTTTTGTCTCCCAGGCTCTCTGCACGGGGTGGAGCCATGGGCTGCTGGCACGAGGCCAGGCCAGGCTTTGGTGAGCAGGCAGCCAGGGCTAGGCCTCCTGTGCAGCCTGAGGCCTGGGGGTTTTTCTTGGCCTCCTCCCACCCCTGCTGCCGGGCTTCCTTGTCTACCTGCCTCGCCAGCACTGAGCGCCAAGCCAGCAGCACAGGGGCACTACACAGACGACTCCCTATTAAACAAGGATTACCCCCACCACCACCAAGAAAAGGCACAAGGGTAAATGGATCCATCTCTGGGGGGTTGGCCTGGGGGTCTCGTGGAGGGAAACAAACCACACAAACACTCTTTTCAAAGCATGGCAGAGTCATGGGCCTTGTCCCAGTGGTCACACTGGAGGCTGGAGACGGTAGCATTTAGCCCTTCTCCCTGACAGCGGCCCTGCAGAGCTGCATCAAGGCTCCAGGTAGACCTGATACTCAGCCGCAGCCCAAGTCCCAGGGCTCTGCGCAGGCTCACAGCCAGCACCAAGTTAGGACTCAACAGGCTTCCATAAGCCAGAGAGCAAACCCCGAGAAATGTAGGTGGATCCGAAGACTTCAGGAGGCAGCCGGAGCATTAGGGCGTGCACCTCAGTAATGCAGCTATCTTTTTTTAAAAAAGATTTTTTTATTTATAATTTTGACAGGTAGAGTTACAGACAGAAAGAGCGAAAGGTCTTCCTTCCGCTGGTTCACCCCCCAAATGGCTGCCAGGGCTGGCACACTGTGCTGCTCCGAAGGCAGGAGCCAGGTGCTTCTCCTGGTCTCCCATGGGGTACAGGGCCCAAGCACTTGGGCCATCCTCCACTGCCCTCCTGGGCCTCAGCAGAGAGCTGGCCTGGAAGAGGAGCAACTGGGACTAGAACCTGGTGCTCATATGGGATGCCGGCGCCGCAGGCAGAGGATTAGCCAAGTGAGCCATGGCACTGGGCCCCAGTAATGCAGCTATCTGACCGAGGTGTCAGGGGGCCTTGAAACCAGGCAGGGAACTTAAAGGAGTTGAGTGTCTGCACCAAGGAATACAGGTGCCAGGTCACAAACAGGGCCACATAGTGCTACTTGTGTGGCACTTTTATGCAAGTTAGAAAAAGAGTTGCCCTCTCCAAACAAACAGACATTCAGCACCCCGCCTTGAGGAGCAGAGCACCCCGAATACATCATGGACACCCATGTGGCATCCTGGGTCCAAGGCCCTGCCCCTGCCCTGTCACTCCTTTGGGTTTCTTTCCAAGTGGTCTTTTATGGCTCTCAGATGCAGCCCACCTGTGAGCGATGCCCTGAGCAGTCTGTTCCTCACTAGATTGTTTTTGGAGATCACCATCGTTTCTGGCAGAGAGAGGCCTGACAAGATGACATTGAACTCCATGGGCCATGCCCAAGGAAAGCCCAGACTTCAGATCTCGGGGTGTGGGGAGGGAGAGGCTGGGCCTGGAGTCGTGTTGGCCTGTCGGCAAGAAGTCCTTGTCTCCGGTCTCCTCGTGTGTCCCTGGGAAGGCGAGGGTCTGGCAGGAGCCACATAGTCCGTTAGGGCCACAATGCTGAAGGGGGCCGGAGGGCCTGCCTGCCCGGCTGCCTGGTCAGAGCAGTGAGTGTGATGCCACCGAGAACAGCTCGTGTGAGGGCCGGGCGGAGGTTGTGGGGTGCAGGAGGGAAGTTTTGGAGTAGATGACTGGAAAGGAAAGTAACAGAAGAAAGACCACTGGAACCTCGCTCACTTTGGCTTCTGGAACCTTCTCTCTCTCTCTCTCTCTCTCTCTCTCTCTCTCTCTTTTCTTCCTCCTCCTCCAGATGTTCCTTCTTGATCTCTTTGCTGGATGCTCCCTCTTTTGTAAACCTCCCAGTATTGGAGCTCAGACCTGACTTGTTTCCTCAACCACACATCCTCTTTCCAGGTAATCTCATCCACACCAGAACATGAATTTGTCTTGTCCCAGCTTCTGTAGCAAATCACCATGGACTGGGGGGCTCAGACAACAAACACATATTTCTCTCAGTTCTAGAAGCTTGTTAAGGCACCAGCACATGTGGTATCTGGTGAGAGCCTCTTCCTGCCTTACAGATGGCAGTCTTTTATGTCCTCACATAGTGGGGAGCTAAGAGAGAGAGAAAGCAAGCTCTCTTGTGTCTTTTCATAAAGGCACTAGTCCCATCCGTGAGAGCTCAACTCATGACTGTCATCAGTCCCAAGGGCCTTGTCTCCAAATACTGTCACATTGAGGGTTAGATTTGCAACCTGTGAATTTTGGGAGCACACATTCAGTCCATAGGATTCTTTTTTTTTTTTAAGATTTATTTAATTATTTGAAAATCAGAGTTAGAGGAGAGATAAGGGAGGGGGGAAGGAGAGGCAGGGAGAGAGAGAGATAGAGATAGAGATAGATAGAGATGGATGGTCATCATTATGAGCATCCAAGTTCAAGCTGATGAGCTTAGCTTGGATGAAGCCAACAGTTTCCTCTCTGATTGGTCCATCTCTACCCTTGTCTCCAGCTCCTCCATTCAGTTTCTGCATTAATTATATCACATCCCTCCCAGCTTAAAGCCCTCCAGGGGACTTCCATTGCACTTGACAACTTGACTGAAGTAGAACCTCCTTATCTTGCTCTACAAAACATCCCCTTCCTCTTCCTCTTGCCCAGTGCATCCTAGCACATTGATCTTCCCTGGTCGTCACCTCCTCCTCTTCAGGCCCTCTCACCAGATGCTCTCTGGGAACACTCTTCTTCCCTCTCACATTTACAAGGCTAGCTTTTCCCCCTTTCATTTCCCCTGAGTCTTGTCCCTCGTGAGGTCCTCCCCCACCCGTCCACTCTGAAGTACCCATCAGCTCCAGCTCTGTCACATTAGCCTATTTTGATTTTCCACGTAGTACTCATCACTCTATTTTTCTCATTGTTGTCTCTTGTCTTTCCCTGAGAATGAAGAACTTGTCTCTTTTACCACCTGGCCTCTGAAAGATACTCAATAAATATGCATATGTGTTTCATGAGTGAATAATTGAATGAGGGAACACTAGGCTCATAGAGGCCTTGGGTCCTATCCTTTAGCTCCGGGTCCCTGAAAAATGTCCATTTATGCAGCCAATCAGTGTACATTTTCCAAGCCCCTACTCTAAGGGAGGCTAATGGTTAAGTGGTCTCTCCCCTCAGAGAACTCATAGTCCTGACGGAATTGTGGGCACAATGCACTAGGAGAATCCAGGAAAGGGGCCCCTCTACCAGCCCAGAGGAGTCCATAATCTCCCGAATCTCCCAAATGAGTGGCCCAGGGAGGGGGCACAGCATGTCCAAAGGCCCTGAGATGAGAGAGAGAGAATGTGAGATCTGCTTTAGGAGTGAAGAGGAATTCCAATGGCTTGATCCATACAGTAGAAAGAAGGGAGAAATCAAACAAATGGGGAAAACCTGCACCTTGTGTTCAGGACTCTCCTGTTTGGAAACAAAGGGGAAGGGGTCCCAATTCTCTCTGTGGCCTTCTCTTGTCCTAGCCCCCAACTCCCCTTTTTGTGTGTCTCTTGTCCTGCTGGTAGCAACAGGGGACATCCAGAGTGGCTCCATCTCTCGCCCCCAGTCGGCCCTCTACAGTGTGGTGGGCTCTTTGCACCTTCAGTGTGATCTCTGTTGGGTGTCGAGGAAACCACGCCACTTGGAGCTGCAGAACTGGGATGAGAACCGACTCTGAGCTCCTTGGCCTCGGCGTGCTGTCCCACAGCCCTTCTCTCCCGGGGTGCGTCGTCTTAGGCAGCGGAGGTCCTGACAGGCCTGAGCCGGCACCTTCCGTAGGGCTTCCGACCACGTTCCCTCTGCTCCGAGTGCCTTCTGCAGGCTGTCGGTGCCACCGATGGCCCCAGGCCAAGCCAAGAGCATCTGTCCTGACTTAAAGTATTTATTGAGAGTCAAGTGTAGCTGGGCTGCACACTTCTTGGCAGAGCTGAGCAGGCAACGGCTTGGCCTCTGGAGGTGCCTGGCCCTGTGAGTTGACTGTCCTGGCTGTTGAGAAGACCCAGCAGAGGGTCCCATGCTCCCCGAGTCCCTAGTGAACGGTGATCTACTATGTTACACAGTTGAAGGATGTGAGGGGAAGGGAGCCGGGGTAGGGCTGTTCCACGTATGGGCCTTTCTGAAAGTTTTGTTGGGCAGACTTGCTTCTCTGGATTTCCATGTGAAGACAATGCTGCTGCCTCCCGAGTTACTGAGAGATCCCTGTGGAGTTGGAGACAAGCCAGCTACTGGCCAAACAGAATGTTACAATGATGGGACAAGTGGTGCGCGGGGCAGCTTGGATGTTCCAGGGTGCTTGCCTCAGTGTCCTGAACTGACTCTGAAAACTGGGTCAGCAAGAACACTGGGCAGCTGTCGCTGTCCTCAGCAGTAAGAGCCCCTGTGGAGCCTTTACTGTTAATATCCATTTCAATGGCTGACATTGTTAGAGGTCGCAGTGCCCAGTGCTTTGCAGGTGTGGTCTTGTGTAACCACGTAACCTGCCCTAGGGGTCAGAGTATCATTCGTGTTCCAGATAAAGAAATAGGGCTCAGAGGCATTTAGGAACATAACCCCTGCTCTTAAGTGGCAAATTTGGACTTTGGGTCAGGTTTGTCTGATCCCCAAGCCCCCGTTCTTAACTGGGATCTTAAAAAGTGATTGTTCCAACTGTTACAGTGCTTGCTGGAAGCTGGGATACGTGTTCAGCAGCCTGAAGCTCCAGTGTTGGTAGCTGCAGGGTGCTGGGGGAGTGTGGTGAAGGCAGGAAGGGCCGTGAAGCATCTCCACCTGAGCACGCCCATTAACCTGGTGAGGAGCTCTGGCTTTGGAGTCGGGCATCTCTGCCTTCAGATCCGTGTCTGCAGCGAGGTGACCTTGAACTGGCCTAAACCGTCTATGCCTCGTGTGCCCGCATTATCAAACGAGGACAACAGTTCCTGCCCTGTTAGTAACTCCTGTTATGAGAAGTGAAATAAGCTGGCACATGTTCAAAGAAGATCACAGAAGAGGTGTTGTTCAACTCAAAACCGTGAAGCCCTAACACTGGTTAAACAGCCCTTTCTCCTCTCCACCATTCACCCAATGTGTACAACAGTGATGTGAATCTTGTCCAAAGATAAAGATAATTGCTCCTAGATTTTTCAAGGTTAGTCAGGGCCATGCTGTTTGCATAGGGAACTATACCCAAGATATATCTGCCTCAACCTTCAACATGGTGGTACCACTGGATTGGACCCATAATTCCCACTTGGAGTGACTGTGGCCCCTCCCCTCCCAACCAGGGCTGGAAAAGAGAAAGGGTGGGAGTACTGTGTGGGTAAAAGAGTTAGGCTGATGGTTTCAAGCCCCTGGAGGAGGGCTCAGGCCATTCTTAAGGCTGTTGGGGATGGAAGGACCAGACAAGAAGGTTTTTCTTAGATCAGAACCTGCCTTTGTCCATGTGTACAGCAGTAGCAAAATATCGCAGATGGGGTCATTTGTAAAGAGCAAACATGTGTTTTCTTACTGTCGTAGTCAGCTAGTCAGCTTCTTGTCACTAATGGAATACTGAGGCAGGCTGGCTTTATGAGGAAGAGGTTTATTCTGGCTCACAGGTTTGAAGGTTCACAGTCCAAGATTGGGCAAGCCCATGGTTCAGCCTCTGTTGATGGTGTTCTCCGTGGCAGAGGCCCCAGGTGGCACAGAGCGTCACGTGATGAGAGATCTGGAGCATGTCCATGTGTCTGTCAAGATCTACGTGGTCTCTTAGGAAGCCACAGGTTCTAATCATGGGTGCTCTAACCTAACAACCCAACCCAGTTCCATCACCTTCGAAAGACCCCAGCTCCAACTCTGGGAGATGACTTCCGCCTCCTAGTGCTATTAACATAAGATGTTGGGGGACCAGACTCTTGAATCTGAGGGCACAAAGACTGCTAGCCTTCACACTTCTGGTGGCTGGGAATTCTAGGATCCAGGTGCAGCAGGACCAGCTGTCTGGAGAGGGCTGCTTGCTACTTCCAGAGTGATCCTCTGCAGCGCAGGAACCCTGTGTCCTCACACGGCGGAAGACAGCAGGGGGAGAAGTGCTCCATCAAGCGCTCTGGGAAGGGCACGAATCCACTTGTGACTCAGTCATCTCCCAAAGGCCAGTACTGCTGCCTTGCAGATTAATCCAGTATAAGTTTGCAGGAGACACCAGCTCTAATGATGGCGGAGTGAGTGGCTTAAGGACAGACTGAGCTCAGGGGACTCTCCCTGTAGTTTTCTTTGACAGTGCAGCCACTCACTGGGTTCCTACATCCTTACCAGCAGTAGTAAAGAGAAAACAGGAGAGGGAATGGGTGGGGCTGCTGCTCTCTGGAGAGTTCCCACTTCTGGACGGTGGCTGCCCCTTTGGACTTTTAAATGAGAACCCATGTGGTTACCTTCCTGGTCCCTAAAGGATGCGTGATGATGTTTGTTAAAGATCCCAGTGCAAGGAGGATGTTGGAAGAGCCCACGGTGGCAAACTCAAAGGCTTAAGGGGCAGGCTATTGATTTGACCCCAGCGAAACCAGTGTTTGACCCTCGCAAGCATCTTAAGGGTAGGGACCTGGCAGCTGTCTGTTCTGTACAGAGCAACCAATTTTCCCAGTGCCAGCACAAAGACTGGCACATAGTAGACACTCCGTTCATATTTGCTGAATGCACAACATTGCTTGTGTATCACTGTGTAAACACATTGTAGATATGCATACACTTTACAAAGCAAAATTGGAGATGTCATAAATATTGTCTCATAAACTAATTTTTCACTTAGCAAAAGAGATTACAAAATATCCAGGCTCTTGTACTTTCTGTTTTCTTTCTTTTTTTTTTTTTAACTTTTATTTAGAATATAAATTTCCAAGGTGCAGCTTATGGATTACAATGCCCCCCCCCATAGCTTCCCTCCCACCCGCAACCCTCCCCCCTTACCCACTCCCTCTCCCCTTTCATTCGCATCAAGATTCATTTTCAATTCTCTTTGTATACAAAAGATCAGTTTAGTATATGTTAAGTAAAGATTTCAACTGTTTGCCCTCACATAGCAACACAAAGTGAAAAATACTGTTGGAGTACTAGTTATAGCATTGAATCACAATGTACAGCCCATTAAGGACAGAGATCCTACATGATTTTTTTTTAAAAAATTGATTAATTTTCTATGCAATTTCCAATTTAACACCAAATTTTTTTTTCATTTTCAATTATCTTTTTATACAGAAGATCGATTCAGTATATACTAAGTAAAGATTTCCTTAGTTTCCACCCACACAGAAGCACAAGGTGTAAAAATACTGTTTCAGTACTAGTTATAGCATTACTTCACATTGGACAACACATTAAGGACAGATCCCACATGAGACGTAAGTACACAGTGACTCCTGTTGTTGATTTAACAATTTGACACTCTTGTTTATGGCGTCAGTAATCTCCCTAGGTTCTAGAAATGAGTTGCCAAGGCTATGGAAACCTTTAGGGTTCACCGACTTCGATCTAATTCCGACAGGGTCATAGTCAAAGTGGAAGTTCTCTCTTCGCTTCAGAGAAAGGTACCTCCTTCTTTGGTGGCCCCATTCTTTCCACTGGGATCTCACAGAGATCTTTCATTTAGGTCTTTTTTTTTTTTTTTTCCCCAGAGTGTCTTGGCTTTCCATGCCTAAAATACTCTCATGGGCTCTTGAGCCAGATCCGAATGCCTTAAGGGCTGATTCTGAGGCCAGAGTGTTATTTAGGACATCTGCCATTCTATGAGTCTGCTGTGAATCCCACTTCCCATGTTGGATTCTTCTCTCCCTTTTTGGTTCTATCAGTTAGTATTAGCAGACACTAGTCTTGTTTGTGTGATCCCTTTGACTCTTAGACCTATCAGTGTGATCAATTGTGAACTGAAGATGATCACTTGGAGTAGTGAGATGGCCTTGGTACATGCCACCTTGATGGGATTGTGTTGGAATCCCCTGGCACATTTCTAACTCCATCATTTGGGGCAAGTCCGATTGAGCATGCCCCAAATTGTACATATCCTCCCTCTCTTTTTCCCTTTCTTATATTTAACAAGGATCACTTTTCTGTACTTTCTGTTTTCTAAGCACAGCTTTTGTTGTTGTTGTTAAAGGTTTATTTATTTATTTGAAAGTCAGAGTTACACAGAGAAAGAGAGGCAGAGAGAGAGAGGAGAGGTCTTCATCCACTGTTCACTCCTCACTTGCCCACAACAGCCAGGGCTGTGCTGATCTAAAGCCAGGAGCTTCTTCCGGGTCTCCACATAGGTGCAGGAGCCCAAGGACTTGGGCCATCTTCTACTGCTTTCCTAGGCCATAGCAGAGAGCTGGACCAGAAGTAGAGCAGCCGGCACTGAAGGCAGTGGCTTTACCCACTACACCACAGCGCTGGCCTCTAAGCACAGCTTTTAATGACTGCATAGCTAGCATTAAATGAATACAGCATAAGCTAATTAGAAAAATTCACATTTTTGGATACCTAAATGGTTTCCAGTCTTTTTGACGTTATAGATGACATTGTGATGACCAACTTTTTATTTAAATCTTTTTATTATTTCATTAAATATTATGTCAGTAAAACTTTTATTATTTCAGGTTAATTTCTGGAATTGGCGTTATTAACTTGAAGAGTGGACATTTTGATAGGGCTTTTATTACATAGTGCCAGATTGTTCTTTTAAAGATTCTTTCAATTAGATGGCTATAAATGAGAATGGCCATTTCTACTCTTAAAACCCAGGTACTGTCATTTTAATTGAAAAACTACCAACTTGTTAGATGACATAATGTTGCTTTCAAAAAAACTAATTTACTTTATTTTTCTTAGCAAATATAAATATTTCTATAACTTCCATCCATTAGTTTAATTCCATCAGAATAAATTCCCTCTTTCAAGAGAGCTATCGTAGCCTTCCCTGTTAAAAGTAATTTCTTTTTTCCTGGCTAAACATTGCCACTGTGTTAAAGTTGGTTCTCTGCCATGATGATTCTCCAGATCTTTCCCCTTCCTGATTATTGTCATCTGGGCTTGATTCAATTTGTGCATGTCCTTTGTTGACTGTGGCTGGTGCTCAGAACTTGGTCAGGCTGCGCTGCTGTGTCCATCAGTGCTGGAAGACTCCTGCGTGTCTGAAGTCCTCTTCTTTAATGTGTAGCCTGAGTTCAAGGACCTGATTTTTGACAGTTAATTCATGTTGAAATTAAACATAAATACGTTTGCTTGTTAAAGAGGCAATGAATCAAAATATATAGAGCAACGTCTTAAAGTTCTTATCACCTTTTCCTTCATCCTCAATCCCACTCTTTAGAGCTCACGTCTCTTCTTGGTGTATATAAACACATGAACACTTTTCCTTGACACCATTTACATATGTCCAGGTCATTCTGCTTTTCATTTAGTGATATTTCTTGGGATTCATGTCAATGTACAGTTACTGGTGGTCCCATGAGGTTATGTCACTTGGTGATAGCATAATATAATTAGTTTGTGTAAGTACACACTGATGTTTTCACAATGAATTGTTTGATCACGCATTTCTCAGAGCAAGGCCCTGATGTGTGCCTGGTAGTTAAGCTACACATAACTGTATACGTATTTGTAAATGGTTAGGTGGTGTTCCTCAGTGTAGATGTAACACACTTTGTTCATCAGCTTCCTACTTGTCAACATTTAAGTCATTAACATTTCTTTTTTATTTTTTAATTTATTTTTATTATTTTTTTTGACAGGCAGAGTGGATAGTGAGAGAGAGAGACAGAGAGAAAGGTCTTCCTTTGCCGTTGGTTCACCCTTCAATGGCCGCCGCAGCCAGCACACCTCGCTGATCCGATGGCAGGAGCCAGGTGCTTCTCCTGGTCTCCCATGGGGTGCAGGGCCCAAGCACTTGGGCCATCCTCCACTGCACTCCCTGGCCACAGCAGAGGGCTGGCCTGGAAGAGGGGCAACCGGGACAGGATCCGGTGCCCCGACCGGGACTAGAACCCGGTGTGCTGGCGCCGCAAGGTGGAGGATTAGCCTGTTGAGCCGTGGCGCCGGCCCAACATTTCTTACTTTTACTGTTACAAACCATGCTATCACCAATACTCCTGACATATGTGTATGTAAGTATTTCCTTATCCTAGATTTCTGGATTATCTATTTGGGCCAAAAAAATTGAATTTAGGATTTCTAGTCACCTTTTGCTTTTCTAGCTGTTGTGCTGGGAGGCACATTGAAGTGCTGTCCAGTATGAAATGCAGCCTACTGAACAGCAATGCTGGCTTCATCTCCTTCCTCTACTTCTCTTGACTTTATAACCTGCATATTTGTCTTAACTTTGTAAAGTTGATGCCGTGCATCAGTAGCCTTTTAAATCAGTAGCACACTAAGGTGATGCTGAGACTTAACAGCATAATGACCAGAAGGGAAGTCTTTGGCTTCTAGAAGAGTTCTGTATCATTTTGGTGGAGGCCTAAGAAATAGCAACAGTTGGAGGTGTCAATTCACAGTCAAAGAATTCACTGGGACTCTTCCTTTCTCATTGGTTCCTGCGTATTTGTCATAAAGTCCCAAGTACTCTTCTTCCCATAATCCTACATCACAGTCATAGGTTCCCTTTCTGGCCCATTCTACTCATTATTCTTCAAGATTTGTTTCAACCATTTTCAGTGGAAGAACAAAATTTCCCCAGAAATATGTGGTATTTTTGTCAATATTCACTTGAGGTAAAACAAAATTACTCCCAAGAATAACATCAGGTTCTCTGAAAACTAATTAACCTTTTACATTCATATTGTAAAATATAATTTAAATCCTTAGAAGCTATTTATTATACCTAAAAATCACATTCTTATTATCCTCCAAATTGTTACCTCCCTCTTCTTAGATTTGTCCTTCCTAGGGTCCTCCAGGAACCTATAAATTTAAAGTTATTGCTCTATAAGTCCAGAGCAAAGCTGTTATTCTGGGGCTTCCTTTTATTGCCTTATTTGACTCGCTTATCCTCTGCAAAATTCTGTATTTTCTTCTTTCTGATTCCTGTATGTTGTTAGAGCATATCTCCTAATAGCTTCCAAAGAATGAATACAAAAGAGGGGAAAATTTTGAATCCTTCATGTCTGAACATGGTTTTATTCTTCATTCTTCAACGCTATCTCTGCTATAAAATTATATGGCAAAAACACCATCTAAAGCATTTCTATCATTTCCTATTATCCAGGGTCCTAATGAAAAATGGAAAAATCTGATGTCAGTCTGTGCCTCTTCCTCTTTAGGCCATCTTTTTTTTTTTTTTTTTTTTTTTTCCTAAGGTCACCAAAAGATTCTATTCTTTACTCTTGATGCTTTGAAATTTTATATTTTTTTCCCCCATGTAGCAGTTGTTTTCATTCATCCTGCCTTTAAAGACTTGCACATTTCAATTTGGGGAAATTCAAACCCCTGGAATTGGTGAACACTACATTAACGTGGCCAAAGGAACTTTACAGGTGTGACTTGGCTAAGACTTTTGGGATGAGGTCCTTGTCCCGCATGATCAAGGTGGGCTCCTGTAATGAGAATGGTTTCGTCAGGCGGATGCAGGAGGGGTCAGGGTCGGAGCAAGCTGCCTTGTGGTGAGGCAGAGGTTAGCGTGATGCATGCTGCAGCTGGAGCCAGGGCCACAAGCCAGGGAGTGCAGGCGCCGCTGGAAGCTAAAAAGGATTCTTTCTTCAGAGCCTGGAGAGGGACAGCCTTACCCATCCTGGGCTGATAGCCCAGGGGAACTGATTTTGGAATTCCAACCCCCAGAACTGTAAAATAATCAACTTGAGGCTGGCATTGTGGCGTAGTGGGTTGGGCCACCACCTGCGACACTGGTGTCTCATAGGGGCGCTTGTTCGAGTCCCAGCTCCTTCACTTCTAATCCAGCTCCCTGCTAATTGCCTGGAAAAGGCAGTGGAAGACGGCCTGTGTGCCTGGGCCCCTGCCACTCGTATGGATGAAGCGCCGGGCTCCTGGCTCTGGCCTGGCCCAGCCCCAGCCTTTGCAGCCATCTGGGGAGTGAACCAGTGGATGGGAGATCTTTCTTTCTCTCTCCCTCTCCCTCTCCCTCCCTCCCTCCCTCCTTCTTCCCATACCCACCACTCTGTGTAATCGGATTTTCAAATAAATATCTTTTTTTTCCCCAAAAGAATCAAGCTATTCATGTTTTTCAAAAATCATCAATTGAGTTTTGAACATGGCCCCCAAAAGCAGCTTATGTGTTGGAGACCTAACCCCTGAAGCAGCAGTATTGGAAAGGGGGCACAGTTGGAAGTCACCCCTCCACAAAGGCCCAGCCATCATATGTGGAATAGTGTGATCGCAGGAGTGGATCTGTTATGAAAGGACCAGTTTGCTCCTCTGCCTCTAGCCCTCCCTGTGTGCTTTTGCCATGGGATAACCCAGCGAGAAGAGACTCTCCAGATGTGGTTCTTGAATTACCCAGTGTTCTGAACCATGAGCCAATACATATCTGGCTATTTTAAATTACATAGTTTGTGGTATACTGCGATAGCATCACAAAATGAATTAAGACACCCACTTCAAGGTTATTTGTTACAGCAATAAGTAGGAGCTCATATTATTGGATATGTTGTAAATTCATTATCATTAGTTCCAAATATTTTCTAATTTCCTCTGGCATGTTTTTTTTTTTTTTCTTCTGACACCAAGTGTATGTCTTTTACAAATACCAACCAATTCTCTCATTCTCTGACAACAACCAAGTGTCCATAAATTCCATTCCTTTCTTTTCTGGCAGTATCTACCCAGAGTTTTATAGACCAAAGTCAAGTGCTCATTCCCGTACTTCAAGTGCCAGCCACACATGGGGTCTATTTCTGACCAGCAGACTTCGCAGCGACACATTCAGAGGTCCCCACGTCTCCTCCTTGGGTTTGATAATTTGCTAGAACAATTCACAGAACTCGGGAAGTGTCTGCCAGTTTCTTGTGTTCCCAAGAACAGCCAAATTGAAGAGATGCACGTGACAAGGTATAGAATGAGGTGAGGAGAGGAGTACACACAGCTTCTCTTCCTCTCTGGTTAGCACATCAATGTGTTCACAAACCCTGAACCTGTTTGAACCCCATTTTGGGGGGTTTTAATGGAGGCTTCATTACATGGGCTTGATTGATTAAGTCGTGGCCTCTAGGGATTGAACTGTCTGCTGCTTGCCCTCTTTGGAGATTGAGGGGTAAGGGCTGAAAGCTCCAGCTCTCTCGTGTGGTTCACTTTTCCTGGTGGCCAGTCCCCACTGCGAAGCTGGACAGGGCTCCCCTGCCATGAGTCATCTTGTTAGTGTAAAACAGACAGTAAATTCCAAGTGTTTTAGGAGCTCTGTGCTAGGAACTGAGACAATGACCAAATATTTATATTTTACCATACTTTTGATCTGCCAGATTTTATTTTTTAGAAATGTGTTATTTAATTTCTAAATATTTGGGAGTTGTTCTAGGTTTGTATATTTTTTTTTACTTTCAATTCCGTTGTGGTCAGATAATGTACTCTATGGTTTTCATCTCCTGATTTTATTAAAGCTTGTTTTTAATTCTAGCATGTAGTCTATCAGCATGTTTCTTATCTTGATGAATGTGTATTCTGCTCATTCTGGGCATAGTGTTCTTTGAACATCAATTAGATCAATGTGATTGACAGTATTGTTCGGAAATGTATGGCTAATTTCCCATCTAGTCACTCTTTCAATTGGTAAAGGTGGCAGAATGATCACAATGCTAAATCTCCAGCCATGAGGGTGAATTTGATCATTTCTCCCCATGAATCTGTCCATTTTGCTTTATCTATTTTTAAGCTCTATATCAGATAAATACATTTATGATTTTTCTGTATCCCTGATAAATTAATACATTTAGTTTTGGAAAATGTTCTTCCTCATCTCTGGTAGTATCCTTTGTCCTTGAAGTCTGATCATGTTTTGATATTGTCTTATAGTAACAATAACTCTAGCCTTCTTATGACTGCTGTTCGCATAATGTAGTTTTTTCTACTTTCTGTGAATCACCTGGGTCTTATTATTTAAATCATGTTTCTTGTTGACTGCCTAGAGTTCATCTTTATTTTTTCATAAAATTGTCTTTTAGTTAGTATTTAGCCCAATTTACATTTAATGTAATTTATTATATGACTGCATTTTATTTTACTGTTTTTCTGTTTGTTTTCAGTTTAACCCATCTGGGTTTGTTTGTTTCTCTATTTCTCTTTGAGGTATTGAATGCTTTCAAAATTCCATTTTAATTTTCATTGTTATACTCTCAATGTTTTTAAAGAGTTAGTTTCAAGGGTTGCAATGTTTCTCTAATTTTTCATAGTCTATCTAGATTTCAAATTCATATCAAAGTCAAGAACCTTACAAATGCAGATTGACCAACCCTCCACACGTTATGCTATGGTTTTACTTGTGTATATTACATTTACCTCTGTTGTAGCTTTCACACTGCAATTTCTCATTTTTGCTTAAGACAGGGGCATGGGCTAATTTAAATAAATTAATAGAGAGCTAGTCTTTCAAATTACCCACATATTTATGCCTTCTGTTATTCTTCATTCCTTCCTGAAGATCCAAATCCTGAAGGCCCAAATTTCCTCTCACTCTCAAAATTTCCTTTAGCATTTCTCATAGCTCAGGTTTATTGGTGATGGGCTTATCTGAAAGTATACTTATTTCACTCTCATTCTTGAAATATATTTTTGTTGGGTTTGGAATTCCTGTGGACAATTTCTTTGTTTTCCCAGCACTTCAAATGTATTTTTCTGTAATATATACTATTATTTTTTCCTATTTAATGTGTCATTTAAGTCTGGCTGCAACCAATTTTCTTTATCTTTGTTTCCTACCAGTTTGATTGTGATTTGACTAAGGTTGTTTTTTTTTGTATTTATTTATTTTGGGTTTGCTGGGCTTCTTAAAGTTGTAAACTTATGTTTCTCAATAAATTTGATTGAGGGGGCTGGCCATTATTATTGCACATTATTTTCCTGCTTCCTTCTTTTTATCTACTCCCTTTGAGAATTCTCTTACCTTATATTAGATATTGTCCCCCAAATCACTATGTCTCTGTTCACTTAAAAAATTGTTTTTATTCCTCTAATTGGTTTATTTCTGTCTTATCTTCAATTTCACTGATTATTCCTTTGTTCTAGCCAATCTGCTGTTAATTCCATTCTAAGGAACTTTATATTTTTTTAATTTATAGGATTGCTATTGATTTTGTATTGTTTCAATTGCTGTGATTTCTTTATTCATATGAACATTTTCATTTACACCCTGAGTGCAGTGGGGACAGCTTTTTAAAAGTCTTATCTGCTGATTTTCATATCTGGTTCATCTAGTAAGCCTCTAGTCATTAGCTTTCAGGAATAAATCAAAACTTCCTGTTTCTTCACATGTCTAGTAAATTTGGGATTGTGTCCATGACATTTAGAATAATATAAAGACTGGATAATTTTGTAAAAATCTAAGCAAACGTTTATACTGCAGCTTTAAAATGTTTTTCAAGTATTTATTTACTTATTCTCATTTAAAAGACATGGAGAGAAAGATTATCCATTTACTGGTTTACTCCTCCAATGCTTGCCACACTCAGGGCTCAACCAAGCCAAAGTCAGGAGCCTGGAACTCCAGCTGGGTCTCTCATGTTACGGGCAGGGATCCGAATACTTGAGCCATCATTTGCTGCCTCCTAGGGTGTACATAAGCAGGAACCTGGATTAGAAGCAGAGGTGGGACTTGAACCTAGGCCCTCTGACATGGGATGTGGTCATCCTAAAGAGCATTGTAACTGCTGAGACTTTGGACTTTGATGTAATATTCTGGAAAAAAAGAAGTTGTGTGTGTGTTTCTTTAGCAGACTTTTCACTTTATTGGACTCAGGTTTCAGACTTTAAGTCTTTTGTGGTTGTTGGTTTAGCCGGGTTGCTTGGAGTCTGCCCCACATCAGCACAAGTAGGAGTTGGTATGGTTTATAAAATTGAGGCTTTCTCCTCTGCCTCTCTTGCTTCTGAGACATTGCTTCTCACCTTTAGCTTCTAGGACAAATTCTGTCCTGTGGGCCGTCAGACCAGTGAGATCGTTGGTTCCTACCCAAGAAGGTTGGTGCCCTCCCTGGCACTTCCTGTCCTCCCCTCCCTGGCACTTCCTGTCCTCCCCGATGAGGAGCCGTAAACGTGTCAAGACCACCTATCACTGCTCTCTTTCTCTGAGTGCTGACTTTCTTCCAGGTTCTGTCTGCTTTGGTTACTCTCCGTCTCTCTCAGGTGACTGCTCTGTTTATTTCAGAGTTTGCATTTAGTATCTGAAGGAGGTTTATACCAAAGGGAACTACCCTGTCATTATGAGAGGGAGGGAGGGAGAGAGGGAAAGAGAAAGTAAGTCCCATCTGCTGATTCACTCCGCAAATGCCTGAGTCGAGAGCAAGGAAGCCAGACCATCCAGGTCTCCCCTGTGGGTGAAACAGAGTCACGTGAGCATTACTGCTGCCTCCCAGGGCTCGCATCACAGGAAGCTGGAGTCAGGAGACAGATTTGGCCATCAGTACCGTTACTTCAATATGCAATGTGGCATGGGAGACCAGCAAAGCAGCTCCTGGCTCTGGATCAGCACAGCTCCAGCTGTTGCGGCCATCTGGGGAGTGAACCAGTAGATGGAAGACCTCTCTCTCTGTCTCTTTCTCTCTCTCTCTCTTTCTTTTTTTCTCTCTCTCTCTCTGCCTCTGCCTCTCAGTAATTCTGCCTTTCAAATAAATAAATATTTTTAAAAATATATGTAATGTTGGTGTCCTAACTGCGAGGCCAAATGTGCATCCCCTCCCCTTAGGCTTTTAACACACATTCTTTAAACTTTTGTCTTCTGTCGGTGTCTAAGGTGCATATACACAGACATACACTGTGATCTTAGCTTGCTTTTATTAACCCCTTCCCCATCTCCTCGTGCTGTCATGTTGGCATCATTGGAGATTTTTACAAATATTTTAAGTTTTTTAGACTTCTTTTTTCAAGGATTTATTTATTTAATTTGCAAGGCAGAGTTACAGAGAGAGACAGAAAGAGACAGAGTAAGAGCTTCCACCCACTGCTGCACTCCTCAGATGGCCACAACAGCTAGGGCTGGGCCAGGTAAGCCAGGAGCCAGGAGCTTCATCTGGGTCTTCCATGTGGGGACAGGGACCCAAGCACTTGGGCCATCTTCTGCTGCTTTCCCAGGTGCATTAGCAGGGAGCTAGAGCCGAAGTCGAGCAGCTGGCGCACGAACCAACGCCCACATGGGATGCCTGTGTTGCGGTGTCTGCTTAACTCACTGCCCCACAATGCCAACCCCTCCACGATTTTTTTTTAAAGCCATCTATTTCCTCTGCTCTGTTTCATACATTCCTTCCAACAAGGTGACAGTGCTGTTAGATGACGCCTACAGCAACTGTCTTTTGAACTCGTTGTCAGTTTATACTGAATTCTGCTCAGTATCCTCTCAGTTTTCTAAATGATGAAGTTATTCATCTATTTCATGTTCTTTATTAGCCCAGCAATAAATTAGCTCTATGTCCAGGATTTGATTCTCAAGAGTTTTACATGAATGTCTTTTGCAAATCTTAATATTTTTTCTTTTGCCCAAGTTAATTCCTCACCTCAGATTTAGTTCTTATGTTTAACATTGGCACCTATCAAATATGTTACTATTGTCAACCATCTCTTTTCCTTTATGTCCAAGATTCTGTTTGTTCTTATATTTAACTTGGGAGTTCCTACTATGCTAGTATCTTATCATGGTATTGAAGTAAAGAAACTTGAATTATATATTTGACCCAAAACTTAAAAGACCTTGAAAAGAATACATGAGGCTGGCGCCATGGCTCAGTTGGCTAATTCTCTGCCTGTGGCGCCAGCACCCCAGGTTCTAGTCCTGGTTGGGGTGCCAGATTCTGTCCTGGTTGCTCCTCTTCCAGGCCAGCTCTCTGCTGTGGCCCGGGAATGCAGTGCAGGATGGCCCAAGTGCTTGGGTTCTGCACCTGCATGGGAGACCAGGAGAAGCACCTGGCTCCTGGCTTCAGATTGGTGCAGCACACCGGCCGCAGCGGCCATGGGGGAGTGAACCAACGGAAAAGGAAGACCTTTCTCTCTCTCTCTCTCTCTCACTGTCCACTCTGCCTGTCAAAAAAAAAAAAAAAAAGAAAGAAAAGAAAAAAGAAAAGAAAAAAAAAGAATACATGAGGGGTCAGCACTGTGGTGTAGAGGGTAAAGCTACCATCTGCAGTGCCGGCATCCCAGATGGACTCTGGTTCCTGTCCCAGTTGCTCCATTTCCAATCCAACTCCCTGCTAATGGCCTGGGAAAGCAGCAGAAGATGGCCCAAGTGCTTGGGTCCCTGCCACAGTCCTGGAAGAAGCTTCTTGTTCCTGGCTGGTTCTTGTCCTGGCCCAGCCCTGTACATGGGGACCATCTGGGGAGTGAACCAACAGACGGAATCTCTCTCTCTCTCTCTCTCAGTGTGTGTGTGTGTGTGTGTGTGTGTGTGTGTGTCTCCCACCTCCCCTCGCTGTAACTCTGACTTTCAAATAAATAAGTCATTTTTAAAAAAAGGAATACATATGAAATATCACAGAACAAATGAAGTCTGGACACTATGTGTCTTGGAAGACATCTGCAGGCTGTGGTTTTCACTCGTGTTGGGACAATGGCATGAAGCGCCCTGAGACTTGATAGGCGTAGATCAGGGTGGACTTCTAAGGAAGACAGCCTTTGCCCTGTGGCCTTCTTTGGATCTGTCAACCTTTAACACCCTATTTGTATGTGACCTTGAATTCCTCGATCCAGGAACGTAACAGGCACCACGTGGTATCACCGGTGCAGCTGAGCCTGTCTGATGGCGACCTCAGGGCTCGTACTCCCTGTCCTGGTATCAGCTGTGTCTCTCAAGACCCACAATCCATGCAAATGAAATGGATGTTATCCCTGAGCATCACATGGCGGGCCCGCCTGCATGGCATCATTTCTCTTGGCCTGGTTTCCCAGGGCACACTGCTGGGCCCTAATTTCTGTTCTCATGGACTCTGCTGGGGCTGCAAACCCTTGAAAGTAGGGGAAGAGCACAGGCAGCCTGAGGAGCGTGGAAGCCGCTCACCACACTGACGCTCTCTCTCTTACACGGTGTTGCCCTCAGGATAGCTCTAACCACTACTCGATCCAGCCCACTGTTCTTCCCTCAACACTGCGCCCAGTGGGCCATCGCACACATTTATTATTCTTTGGTGACCAAACTTCCCATCAGCCTCTTTGAATTATTTTATTATTTTTTTGAACTTCTACTTCTGCCCCTATTCCTGTCATCACTGTCTCAAAAGTAGCAACAAGAATCAATAATCTGCCCTGGGTGTGTCACTATACTTGCTTCCATGTCCTTTTTGAAGTTAGAGATGTGGAGGATTTTTTTTTTTAATCTTTTAGGAAGTTGCACAATTTTCTTGGGAAATCAGCATGAGGAAAATATTTGCTAGCATCTGACTTTCCTCCAACCAAACCCACCTGCTCTGGAAAAACTGCCAGAGAGACACATTTCCAAGAAGGTTCTTTTTGGAGACAAAAATGGTTATCTTGTTTGGCTATTGCCTAATGTACTCAGAGGACAAACAAAAAATGTCAGCGATGTACTTTGATGATTCAAAAGAGCTGAGGCCAGAGGAATGGCATCTTAAGGGAGTAATGTCTCCTTGTGATAAGACTCATTACCATATTTACGGAGTGGCTATGGTAGGCCAGGCCCAGCACAGGAATATCTCATAATTGCACAGGCAGGCCCAACTGCCACCACTTTCTATAGCTGCTGCTGATGTTGATGATGTCTGATGATGGTGATGATGTTGATGATGTCTGATATTGATGATGATGTCTGATGATGATGATGATGACGATGATGACGATGGCTACCATTACTGAGCACTCACATGCTAGGCATCTGACTTGCCTGTTCATGCAAATCTCACGCAGCCCTCACGGGTTAGAAGCTAATGTTACCCAGGGCCACCTGGCTGGGATACACTTACATTTCCCATTTTCCCATCTGATTGCTTTGACCATTTAAAAAATATTTATTTATTTGAAAGGAATTACGGACGGGGGAGGGGGTCTTCCATCTGCTGGTTCACTCCCTAAATGGTTGTAGCAGCCAATGCTGGGCCAGACTGAAGCCAGGAGACAGGAGCTTCTTCTGGGTCTCCCGAGTAGGTGCAGGGGCCCAAACACTTGGGGCATCTTCTGCTTTCCCAGGCGCAGTAGCAGGGAGCTGGATTGGAAGCGGAGTGGCCAGAATAAGTGCACATGGCAGCTTAACCTGCTGAGCCACAGGACCAGCCCAGGCCTTGACAATTTTATATGGACTTTCTCGTGGCCTGATTTCTATGAACTCTGTAAATCTTTTTATTTTCTGGGGCATGGATAGACTAAGCAACACCTTTGCCTGCTGTCGTCTGTGGTCTCATAGAAGTCAGAGGGGCTCATCAAATTTCAATCCCTAGTTCAGGTTTTCAAAATCTCCTAATGTCAAACACTGGCCCTGGTAAGGCAGGTGCATGACCGTTGCTGTGCAGTTAGAGTTCTCCCTCCCCTTGTGCTTAGTCAGGGATGTGCATATGAGCTGAAGTTAACACGAATCTTTCTAGGCTCTCTCTCTCCAAGAGCTAGAAAGGGGATAGTCTTCATTTCCTGGAGTTGTGCAGGTTGGATGAATGTGAGTATGGAGCAGGAAGTTGCCATCTTCCGTGCCACACAGAGAAAAGCTGTCTGCAGAATAAAACTGGCGCAGAGAAAGGCAGAGTGAGAAGAAGCAGAAAGAGACCAAGATGTAACAGTTCCTTTTTAGCTTTTTGCATCCAGCCATCTGGAAAGGCGGTTCTACCCCTGGATTTCCTAGTTATCACAACAAACACATCTCACTTCTTACTTAGGCTGGTTTGAGCAGGCTTTCTGCTACCTGTAACCAGTAGCCTCATTCTCTGGAAGAAAAGCAAAGCCTTGATTTTTAGTGGTGGCCAATTCCTGTGGTGTCCACGTGGCTGGTTTCAAACTTCTGAGCTTTAACTGTTGGCTTGCAAATTTCTGAATATTTAGCAGTGGACTTTTTGTGTAAAGGTTCCAGCCGGCTCCAGTACAGCACTGCTTACAATTCAGAGCTGCAACAAACTTGTTTTCCCATGGGGCCGTTCAGATGCCAGCAGTGGGAATCGGGACTCCTGGCTGATCTGTTTCTGCTCTTCGGCATCTTGACCTTCTCAGATCTGCACAGGCAGTCTTGGAGGGGAAGGGAGGTGCTTGATAACACTCGCCCTGGACACTTTCAGTTTTAGGAATGAAAACTTCAGATTGTATTTTCTTTTTTAAACTTACTTTCTTTTTTTAAAATTTATATATTTGACAGATAGAGTTAGACAGTGAGAGAGACAGAGAGAAAGGTCTTCCTTCCGTTGGTTCACCCCTCAAATGGCCGCTATGGCTGGTGCGCTGCACTGATCCCGAAGCCAGGAGCCAGATGCTTCCTCCTGGTCTCCCAAGCTTGTGCAGGAGCCCAGGCACTTGGGCCATCCTCCACTGCCCTCCCGGGCCACAGCAGAGAACTGGACTGGAAGAGAAGCAACTGGTACTAGAACCCGGCACCCATATGGGATTCCGGCACCGCAGGTGGAGGATTAGCCAAGCAACCCACGGTGCCGGCCCCTCGGATTGTATTTTCAAAGTGTGGTCTATTAGTTTGCTTTGCATTACTGTAATGAAAGACCTGAGGATAGGAAACTATAAAGAAAAGGGGTTTGGTTAGCTCATAGCTCTGGAGGCTCAAGGTCACAGCCCTGGCTCAACTTGGCTCTGGTTGGGGATCTCATGGAGGATGGTACCACGGTAGTGGGAGTGTGTGCAGGTGCAGGAGCTCACATCACACCACAGGAAGCCAAAGAGCCAATCCAAGGGTTGGGCTCATTCTTAATCTGCTCTTGAGAGAACTGACTCAATGTCTCACAAGAACCACCTTCATTTGGTCCCTTCTGGGGGCGCACCCAGTGATTTAAGGACCTCACATTAGGCTCCACCTCTTCACACCACCACATTGGGGACCAGATGTTCAACCCCTGAACGCTTGTGGGACAAACCACATCTGAACCATGCTTTGTGGTACCTGGCAGCTCCTCTGACATAATCACCTGCTAATCCAGAGACTGCACAGGAGCCGGCTCTGACGCACACTGTCCCCTGGCCTTTGTCTTTGCCTGGCTTGGTGCACCTGCTGTAGTAGGGCTGTGGTATGGCTCAATGCCGCATGGGATTCCAGTGTGGGTTTTGAGAGGATCATGGGATTATTATTACTATTTTTTAATGTACAGTGACCTCTGCCTTTCTTAAAATTCAGCAGTGTAAAGGGGCCAAGATGGGTTGAAGAGAATGTGGGGGACTTTGCGTAGATTAGTGTTCTCTCTCCTCTTATGCCACACCTATAATCTTGCATTTTCTTCCTGAGTGGCTTTTCTTGAACCTCTCTGAAACTTAGTTTCTCCCTCTATGAAACGGGAATAGAAGCGCTCAGCCCGTAGTGTTATGGGGAGGAAACGTTGCCCCAGCATCGTCAGGCTATTTCCAGCTCACTTCCCGCTCAGTCCTCTCTGGGTGGCTGGCTGCCCCTCATTGGAACTATCAGGGCCCCCACAGGCTTGAGAGCCCCCAGGGCAATCATTTAACTCCACCTCTAGGTTTCTAAGAGATCCGCTTTCTGTGCTGATGGCCGTGGACTCTGCAGTTGATTTTTCTGTCGTGACGTCAACTTATTGACCCATTTCCTGAGGCTGTTTCCTTGGGTCCCACAGATGGCAAGGAAGGGGAGTCGCTGCTGACAGACTGCGGGACAGGTTTGTGTGTGCTCTCCCTGGTAGCTGCAGCTGATCCCGCGTCCACCAGGGCGGTGACTCACCCCGGATTAATTGCGCTGCAATTATCCTGGGGAGCTGAGTTTCCTCTTGATGTCTCCCGTCTGGTTTCCTTTTGACCCGCACAGCTGTCTCATAAAGATGGCTTTTGCAATTTCTTACTTAATGCAGTTCATTATTTCCAGCGCTGCCTTCTGCCTTCGGTGGCTGGAGATTTTTCTGATTCCGACTTGGAGGCTTTCGTGAGTCGTGTCTTCAATCAGGGCTTGGTGCTGCCTGCATTGTCTGTAGGAAAAATTTCATTTGCAAATCAGAAGAAGTTCACAGAGCGAGTGGCGGTGTTGCTTCGCGGGCTGGCGTTTTCATCTTCCCCGCGTGTCTCCCCAGTCACCTCCACGTGCCTCGGTTGAGGAAGAAAACGTCCCTCTCTCCCAGACCTCCCCGAGAGCCGCGGAGACAGAGCAGTCGGCCTGCATTTGTTTGCTCCTTAGGCGTGCTAATTATCTGCAGAGGGCTGCAGAAGGCGCCGTGGCTGCTCTCTGCGCATCTTGCCCCACGCTGGGTCATGCCACAGAGACCCAGACGTCTGGAGCCCTGGAAGCTTCTGATGTGAAATGTCTTTAGGAAATTACAAAAATCAAACCAACTCACCTAAAACTTTGTATTCCCCTCAAAACTCAGCGCAGCCCTGGATGGCTTGTGGAAGCCTCTGTGGCTCGCGCTCAACCTTTCTAGGCTGAGGCCAAATCCTGTCCTGACCTACAATTTCTTGCTCAGTGGTGACTTTGCCCCATCAACTGGCTGGTTTTTATTGAATGTGAACTTCTTTAACTCTACTAGGAATGGGTTGTTGTTACAGGGGGGAGCAAACGCCTCTTTTATCTTCAAGCTCATTATCGCTATCCACAAAAGATAGCTGGGAATAGAGAAAAAGAACCCCCCTGGGAAGTTAGACACAGGTGGTGGAGGTGACCTAAGGACCCCAGATGCTCAGTGACATCTTGTAAGACCTAGCAGAACCCACACATTAAATCGGTGCTGGGGCCAGTGTTTGACAACAGGTGAGATGTCTGCATCCCCTACGTGTCTGGTTCAAGTGCTGGCTCCTCCACTTCTGAACCGGCTTCTTGCTAATGTACCAACAGGTGATGGTTTGTATACTTGGGTCCCCGCCACCCACAGTGAGAGACCTGGATGGAGTTTGAAGCTTCTGGCTCAGTCCCGATTGTTGTGGTTCATTTGGGGAGTGAACTGGTGAACGGAACATCTCTTTCCCTGCCTTTCAAATAAAATGAAAATAAATAAATAAAAAAACAAACCCAGGAGCCAAGATGTTTGAGGGGAGCCACAAGAGAAGAGTGGAGCAGGTGTTGTTGCGGAGTGGATTAAACTGCAGCTTGGGAAGTCGGCATTCCCTGTTTGTCCTGCCTCCTGTGCATCGGATTCAGCCTCCTGCTGATGTGCGTCCCAGAAGGCAGCCAGTGATAGTTTGCGTCCTTGGGTCCTGCCACCCATGTGAGAGACCTGATAGAGTTCTGGGCTCCTGCCTTCAGTTTGGCCTAGCCCTGGTTGTTGTGGACATTTGGGAAGTGAACCAGTGGAAGATTGCTCTTTTTCTCTCCCACATACTCTCTCTGTTGTTCTATTTTCCAAGTAGCTGGAAGATTAATTAATTAACAAACATTCAAAATTGGCTGACTTGATTTAAAAAAAAAAAAAAAGGAAGACCGGATGGAGCAGGCAGAGAGAAATGGAAGGAGTGTCCATGACCAGAAGCAGTCCCTGGGGGTAGGTAAGTGATCACATGCCATGGCCAGGGGCCCGAGAAGGCAGTGGAGGATGACCCAGGTCCTTGGGCCCTGCACCCACATGGGAGACCAGGAGGAAGCACCTGGCTCCTGGCTTCGGATCGGTGCAGCTGCGCCGGCCGCAGCATGCCAGCTGTAGGGGCCACTTGGGGGGTGAACCAATGGAAAAAAGAAGACCTTTCTCTCTGTCTGTCTGTCTGTCTGTCTCTCTCTCTCTCTGTCTAACTCTGCCTGTCAAAAATAAATAAATAAAATAATAGTTACCCGGTGTCTGCTACATCAGCCCTGTGTTGGATGCTTTATTGTCAGTGTCAGCCATTTTCATAAAGCTGCATGGGGTGAGTCTTGGGTTGGCTGGGAGGGTGCAGAGAGGGAAGTGATGATGGTGAAAATTCTCATCTCAGAGAATTTTCTTATGGGGCTGGATGTGAGTGGGATTTGAAGGATGAAGAGCGATTGGACAAGAGTGGATACACGTGGGGGCTGCTCTATGGCACCTGTTGACTCCCGTGTGTAGGAGCACCACCTGGCTGAGTGGTTTCTGTCAGTTCTTCCTGCACACAGCAGGAATTGCATTTTTCTGGCATGGGGAGAGAGGAAGAGAGCGGAAGTAGTCCTCATAGCAAGGCTTCAGGAGGCAAGGGAGAAAATCCTTATATGTGGGGTTCTTGGAGTCTTCAGATTCTTGAGCTGGGGTGTCCATGGATGACAACTCTTGGGGGAGCCTGAAGCTAGAGATTATTGTGAGATTCCTGGCTTTGTTGGTCTCAGTGTACCATCTGACACTTCCTGATCCAGGACCAAGGTGGTGAAGGGTTGGAGTCGTGGCTATACATTTATTACGTGGGTTTTTAAAAACAAGGAGGCCCTTTGTTTTTAGGCACAAGCATCAGCTGAGAAGCCTTGAATGCAGGCTTTGTATTCTGGCGTCAATATTGCCAAGTATCTCTTGAACTTGCTAACAAGAAGAGACCAGAGGTGCTGTGGAGCTGGCTGCCTCCTCTTCTCTGAAGAAATGAGTAAATAAATCAAGGTTGCTCAAGCCACTTCTACTTCTCTTCAAACTAGTTCCCTGTAGAACCACAAAAACAAACAAAGGAAGATGTACTGGGCTGTCCAGGATGGCTGATGGAGATGTTGTGACTACAGAGGTACAGCAAGCGCATTTTAGCCGTGGAGCCCAAGTGTGGCCACTTCAAGTGGAAAACCCCAGTGGGGGCCTCGCTCAATGCCTGAGCTGATGAGAAAGTAGTTGTGTTCCCAGTTTAGGGGAGTGGACAGATAAAAGATGTCGCAGTAGCTCTGATATAAGGCAGAGTAGGTCATGTGCTTGGCAAGGGGCTCAGATGAAGAGAAAGTTAAATCCACTTGGTAGAAGTCAGTGGCTCTTGGCCGGCCCTGCAGCTCAATAGGCGGCACCAGCACCCCGGGTTCTAGTCCCGGTCGGGGCACCAGATTCTGTCCTGGTTGCTCCTCTTCTGGTCCAGCTCTCTGCTGTGGCCCAGGAGTGCAGTGGAGGATGGCTCAGGTCCTTGGGCCCTGCACCCGCATGGGAGACCAGGAGGAAGCACCTGGCTTCTGGCTTCAGATTGGTGCAGCGCACCAGCCACAGCGGCCATTGTGGGGATGAATCAACAGAAAAGGAAGACCTTTCTCTCTGTCTCTCTCTCTCACTGTCTACTCTGGCTGTTAAAAAAAAATAAAGTCAGTGGCTCCTTAGAGAAAGCACACTGTCAAATGCTTGGAAGAGAGATTGCAAGTGGAGATGACACTTGCGCAATGGCAGGATTTCCTTCACTCATTCTTTGAAGGATAATGATTACTTGTGATACTTTTAAATTATAAAAATAACACACTCTCATTATAGAAAAGAAAGTTAAAGTAATCATAATTTTAGCACCCAGAGGAGGAGAAGACCCACAGGTAACATTTTGATATATTTTCCCCAGACTTTTAATTGTGTGTAACTGTGTATATATTTCACATACACACACAGGCACACATCTCACAAAATTGAGTTTATAATGAGTCAGCACTTTTGAGATCTGTTTAGCTAATAGAGCAATGGGTTTTCACATATCATTAATTCTTCTCCAAGGAAGTATTTAAAAAAGTCATTGCATGCTCATACAGTGATTTAACTATTTTCCACTTAGATATTCAGTTTGTCTCTATTCTCTCACAATTATGAATACTGTTTTGTTGAATCTTTGTACACAGAAGTCAAATAGAAAGGCCTTTTGCGGTCCAGAGTTCAGGATGAGGGTGAGGGCAGTGGTGGGCAGAGTGGCACGGTACAGACATCTGTGTGAATGAGTGGGTGGAAGTGGACGCTTAGACGTGTGTGTGTAAAGGGCAAGATGTACTGCTCGGCTGGAGGGTAGGTGCAGTGGTGGGGGCAGTGGGCATGAAAAGGGAGATCGAGGCAGGTTGTAGAGAACTGTGATTGGCAGGCTGAGCAGTCCAAACCTAACCAAAAGGAATTGCGAACCCCTGGTGGGCTTTGAACAGGTTAAGAATAGGATGAGAAAAGCATTTATTGTGATGAATCTGAAAGTGAGTGTAGAGTGGAGAAAGGGAGGAGGGGAGAAAGTGGAGACTGGGAGATGGGTTTAGAGCCCACGGTAAGAGTGGAAGCAAGAGGCAGTGCCTGACCCCCCACCCCTATGCCCACACCCACCCACAGGGCACAGGCAGCCAGCATGGGGCGGGGCGGCCCAAGGCCATGACCGTGACTCAGACACTTGCTGGGAATATGGCCAGTGAAGACTGACTCTGAGTCTTGCTAGCTGGGGGAATGGAGAAAGTGTAAGGAAGTGGAGGCCCGGAAGCAAGGGTCACTTGTGCAAACTCATGACCTAGCTAGAGGTGCCGCTGGACCAGAAGCCAGCGACTCTGTCTTCTGGTTGGGAGAGCGTTACCTTGGCGGCTGGTGGTGATCCTGTGTGGGGTGAGGCTCAGCCATAGTGGGCCCAGGAGCTTGTGTCCACAGGTGACGCAGAGGTGAACTCCTGTCGCCTGGGACTTGGGCCCTTCATTGCTTGTTGGAACACAGGGTGAGGGCTGCCCAGGCATTGGGGGAAAAAAAAAATCTAACTTCTGTCCACATTCTTCAAACTCGGCTCTTCCCTGGGCCAGGTTGACTGTGCAGGGCCATGAAAGAGGACACAAGTCTTTCTCGCCACTTTGAAGGACAGGGCAGAGACTTGTCCTTTTGCAAGGACCGCAGCTGGTCCCTGACCCTTGTCCCCGTCTCCTCTCAAGGGACACTGGGGCACAAGGGGCCCTCCGGGGAGGTAGTAAAGTTTGTTCCCTTGGACGGACATTTTGATACACAGGCATGCATGGTCCCTTTTCATCTCACGTTGAAACTGAGCTTCCCCTCCCTTGATTGGTTTTGTTGTATCAAACAGTTTTCAACAGTTTCAGAAATCAAGACCAGTGCATGATAACAAAAATAAAAATAAAAACAAAGAGCAACAAAAAAAGAGCCCTCACCTGCTCTCTCCCAAGCATTTCGGGGCTGCTTGGGAAATTGAGAACTGTGCAAGGGATATTGGCGGTGAACAACCGTGGAAATAAAAAATGATTTTTGATCTCAAGGCCTAATATTATTCATATTTTTTCATAGCCTCAAACAATGTCTTCAGATAATTCAGGTAAAGGCAAGCCAGAAACAAAACAACATCATAAAGGCATTATTATATACAGACACTTTCAGCTATGCTACACGCCTCCCAGTGCCTTTGAACCGCGTGTGATGAGAGAACCGGCTCGCACTCCAGGGAATACTCTTGGAGCTGTTTTTCCTTCAACAGAGGGTAATGAAACAAAATTCTTTGGCTTTAGATACGCGCTCGACACTGGCTCCACTGAGCCGTACCCCTTCTTTGGTGTTTACCATCCATCAGGGCTCCATTTGGGAGGCCATGGGCCGGGCTGTGATATGCCCAGGTGCGCTCCCCACCTGCAGTGCAAGGTCCTTAACCTTGGGACCCGGAGTTTTGGGCCGGCCGTCTGTGGGCGGCTGGCGGTTATGGAACTGAGAATGCAAGTCTTTCATCAGCAGCAGACATTTGGCAAGGGCACCTTCCCAGCACTAGTTCCCCTGCAGATAACACCGGCCAGCGGCGTCAACTTGGAGGAGGAATAGGCACTGGGATGTGCTTCGAAAGGGCAGAAGAAGCAGAGAGAGGAAGGAATCGTTCTTTTGGGAAATCTCTCCTTATTGCAACTCTCTGTTCTCTGGCTTGGACGAGCCTGTCCTGGCTCAGCCAAGGACCTCCTCCCTACCTCCCCTGAGGTCCACTGCTGGATTCTTCACCCGGGCCAGGCTCTGTAGTGTATGCACGCACTGTGAGTTCAAGTCCAATGTTCCTAAGCGAGTCTTTGCAGCTGCCAGGACCTCAGAGCTCAGGCGGATCCTCGCCTTCCACAGCTACAGCTGCTGTGGCAATCATTAGCTACCTACTGTTTACTTCCTGGACTGTCAGAACTTCACACTGACTCTGAATTGAACTTGCTACCTTTGTTTTCTGTTACCTCTTTCCAGCACCCTCTCAGCATGGTAGCGGGTAGGCATTTAGTTAATGTTTGTGAATCACCTGATCATTCTTCCTCCATCCTACAAGGAAAGCAAGAGCTGAACTCACTGATATGAGTCCGTGTAGGCAGAGTTGAAGGCATGAAATTAATTCCAGGAGCTTTGACTCACTTTAGCATAGTGAGGGCTTAGCCGGATGTGGTTTCTCTAGTTGGCATGTTTCTGAAGGTCTCTGCTTTGAAAAGTCAAAATATTCAACGCCACCTCCGCTGAGGAGCCTTCCATTGTGTCCTGAACCAAAGAGAATTTACTCTGCACCATTCAAAAGGCAGCTGGTCCACACCATCTCACATTCTCGATGTGCCCACCAGCTTCTCTTTCCACGGGAGGCCCCAGGGAGACAGGGCTGAGTCTCACGTGGCCTTCACACAGTCACTCCACCCTTGTCCCTGTGTAGCTGACACAGCTCCATCATGTTGATGCTAGCAATGACAGTGTGTCGAAGGAATTGACCTGACCCAAGAAGCCTGCTGGGGTTTTGTGAAAAGGGAAAACTATCTGGACGGTGTCCACAAAACCCCGGCAAGGCAAGGCAAACACACTCCGTGGTTCCACCAGCCCCGCTGCGTCCTCCTCTCTCCGAGTGGGTGCCCTGCTCTCCCCATGCTGCTATGTGGGCATTTTGAGTTTTATGGGCTTTTCTTCCCCAGGAGTATTTCCCTCCTGTCCTGGACCAAGTGTGCATTTAGCTAGAACAATCGCTCGCTGGAATCTCATTTCAGTTCTCCAAAGGTTAATTGAGCCTTTTTCAGGCAATGTTCTCATTTTAACCGAAATTACCCAGCTACTAGCCTTCTCGATTGCAATTATACCCAACGAAAGCCAACTACTGCACTTCATGTATTGGTAATGGCCTTTCTTTCTATATTTTTCCTTAGGGATAAAGTTGAATGGGGGAAATTAGCCACATTAATCTGGAAAAATAGTGAACAAAATACATATTTTATATATAAGAAAAAAAATCCTCCTGCTACCAATTATGATCTTTATTAGAAACAGGTATTTTCACATTATGGGGCTTGTCTTTATATTAAACAGAACAAACCCAAATGAATAGTTACTTAAGAGGATCTTTTTAATAAATACTCAAGTCCATTTTAATATCTAATAATAGTGGCTGCCTCAAGTATTCAAATTTTAGCTTAACCGGCAGGAAAACTGTTTGATGTTTTAATTATGTTCCTAAAAATGCTGAACGGGTTATATAAAGCAATTTGAAGAAAATAAAGAAAAGGAGATTTTTTATTAGTAGTATTTCAGGAGGAAAGACATTTTCACATCCCATTAAAAATCTTTTTGCTTTAGAAAACTATCTGCTGATAAACTAAGCCAAAGAAGCAAAGGATTTGCATCTGTTACAAGTATTCTCATTTTGGGGGGGGGGCTGGAAAATAAGGAAAAAGACCTCAGAGGAACTGTATTCCAAGGGGGGGGGGAGCTGTGGAAATTGAGCGTGCCTTGAAAGGAAGAAAATCTTTTAATTACATTTAAAATTAGCCAGAACCTTGTACTTGTCCCAGAGAGATTCCTGGGAGGGCTGGAACATTTCTGATGAACGGGCTGATGTAATCACTTCAAAAACCCCACCTGCAAGTCTGGACTTGGGAGGAGGCAGTGGGGACATTCTGGGGCCAGTTCCTGCTGGCTCCAGGTCACTCTTCTGGGCAGGAATCAGGAGAGCGGTCCCCAAGGAGAGGGAAGCAATGAGAAGGGAGACATTCCGAAGAATGGAATGGAAGCAGATGTCCAGGCTACGGGGTGGGAGAGGGGCTCAGCTCAGTGTGGACACGGGAACAGCAGAGGGAAGGAGGGATTTGGGGTTAACTCTTTGTTTCCTCACTAGGGAGAGGCCCGGCCTAGTGGGGACCTGGCTTTGCAGACATCAAGTTCAGAGTTTTAGTCTCCTGGAGAGCTCTGGGAAGTGATCGCCTATGAGGACATGCAGCCTGTCTCTGCACTGGCTGCCTGGGGCTAGTGCAGGCGGGAAACAAGCAACCTGGGTTGTGAATGAGAACCCCACTTTCTCCCACATTGCCCCAGCTGCATTCCCGGCCAAATAGCAGAGCATCTGGGAGGTGGACTCAGGGGTTGCTGGGTGATCACGGCCAAGGTAGGAAGCCAGTGTCAAAGTGGTCCAGACTCGAGCACCAAGTCAGGTGCTTATCCCATGCAGGTTCTGCTCCCACAGGCCCAGGCTGGGGCCTGAGTTTCTGCTTTGCTTTACAAATCTCCAAGAGGTGCCCACACTGCTCGGTGACCCCATTTTGAGTAGTAAAGTCCTGATACTTTCCTGCCATTTTGCACTTCTTTGTATTTCTTCCTTTGAGGTTATCATGATATACTGATCCCCCCGTAGGCAGGAAGGAGTGGGTCCAGCATTCCTGCAGGTGCCAAAATCCTTGAATGCTCAAGTCCTGTGTATTAAATGGGGAAGTATTTGTATATGACCCACATATCCTCTGTTATACTTCACATCATCTCTAGGCTACTTGTAGTATCTAATACATTGTAAATATTGTGAAAACTGTTACACTGTATTGTTTAGGAAGCAATGGTAATAAAGCAAGGGAAAATAACTGTGCACGTTCAGTGTAGATGTCATTTATTTTTCAAGTATTTTTGATCCTCAGCTGATTGAGGCCACAGATTTAGAATCTGCGGAGAGTCAACTGTATTTTTTTCAAAAAAATGAATAAATTGAACTTAATTTTTTAAAGATTTATTTACTTGAAAGCCAGAGTTAGAGAGGGAAAAACAGAGAGACAGAGACAGATGGATATCTTCCATCTGCTGGTTTACTCCCTAAGTGGCAAAAACAGCCAGAGCTGGGCTGGTCTGAAGTCAAGCTTCTTCCTGGTCTCCCATGTGGGTGCAGGGGCCCAAGGACTTGGGCCATCTTCTACTGCTTTCCCAGGCACATTAGCAGGAAGCTGGATCAGAAGTGGAGCAGCTGGGACTCGAATTGGTGCTCATATGTGATGCTGGTGCTGCAGGTGATGGCTATACACAGGAAGCCACAACGCCAGCCCCCACAAACTTAATTTTAAAAGTTTTATTTATTTATTTGAAAAATAGTTAGAGAGAGAGAAATCCAAGATGAAGCCAGGAGTTTGAAACTCCAACCAGATAACCTGTGTGGGTGTAAGGGCCCAAGAACTTGGGCCATCTTTTTCTTTCCCAAGCACATTAGCAGGGAGTTAGATTGGAAGCGGAACAGCTGGGACTTGAACTGGTGCTCATATGATATGCCAGTGTTGCAGTGTGGTTTAAGCTGCTGTGCCACAATGCTGGCCCTGAACTTAGTTTTTGGAGATTTATTTATTAGAGGAAGAGATGACTTCCATCTGCTGGTGCACTTCCCAAAAGTTTGCAACAACCAGGCCTGGGGCTGGGTAAAGCCAGGAGCTCAGAACTCCATCTGGGTCTCCTACATGGGTGGCAGAGGCCCAAGCACTTGGGCCATAATGTGCTGTTTCCCAGGCGCATTAGGAATCTGGATTGGGAGTGGAGGGGCTAAGACTGGAACTGGCACCCTTTTAAGTAATATGGATATTCAAAGTGGCAGCTTCATCCACTATGCCACAGTGCCTGCCCTACAACTTCAATGATTATAGCTTAAGTGTTTCTCCTAATAATAGGACCCATGAGTCCAATGGTATATAACATAGGTAGATCCTGGTCTTAGGAAATATGTTGCCCTGTTGAACTAGAATGTTGGTGGCATTTCTTGGTACTCAAAGACAAACCAGCTTGGCGGTGCACGGCTCAACATTTGTCCTTAGTGTAACTTATGGCTGGCGCCACACTCATTAGGCTAATCCTCCACCTGTGGCGCCAGCACCCTGGGTTTTAGTCCCAGTTGGGGTGCCAGATTCTGTCCCAGTTGCTCCTCTTCCAGGCCAGCTCTCTGCTGTGGCCCAGGAGTGCCGTGGAGGATGGCCCAGGTCCTTGGGCCCTGTACCCTCATGGGAGACCAGGAGAAGCACCTGGCTACTGCCTTCGGATCGGTGCAGTGCACTGGCTGTAGTGGCCATTTGAGGGGGTGAACCAATGGAAGGAGGACCTTTCTCTCTGTCTCTCCCTCTCACTGTCTACCTCGGCTTGTCAAAAAAAAAAAAAAGTGTAGCTTATGTCCATGGCAGATTCTTTGAAGGGTACTTTTGTTGTGCTGTTACTTCTTTCAGAAAAGCAGGCTGGATTGGTTTCACTTACTTAAAAACAAACGGTGATAAAGTCCTGACTAGTGCAGGCAGTGAGTTGGGAGTGGGTCGGGAGTGGGGAATGAGTAGCTAAGATCCACTGTGGTTGGCACAGTCTGCCGGGACTTGTACTTTCAGGCTTCATCCCCGGCCTGTTGTGTCATTCTCATCTCTACACAGAGATGTGGACTGCTTCCCTCTTAATACTTCCTCATGTAGCTGCTGAACCATCTGAGCCCCAGAAATGATGGAAAGGACCCAACAATACTGAGTTTCTGTCATGGACTTGACACTGCGAATGCAGACCCTTGTAAGCTCTGCAGGAGCCCTGGGAGTGGGGATTATGCCCATTTTACAGATGAAGAGGTATGGAAAGTTCAGAGACTTGCTCAAAATCATGCAGCTACTCTGTGGGTAGGATCAGTATTTAAATACCACCATACTGTTAGAACAGTATTTTTCCATTATTGTAACCTGTCTCTCCAAAGAGAACAGTGGAAGATTGAAAGGGGGTAAATGTAGAATGTACCTGAGAAACTACTACAGCAATTAATGCAGCACTCCTTTTGTCTGACTAGGTATAATTTCATATTTTATTTATTTATTTGAGAGTTAGAGTTACAGAAGTTACAGTGAGAAGGAGAGTCAGAGAGAAAAGTCTTCCTTTCACTGGTTCACTCCCTAAGTGGTGTCAATGGCTGGAGCTGCGCCAATCGGAAGCCAAAAGCCAGGAGCTTCTTCTGGGTCTCCCACGTGGGTGCAGGGGCCCAAGGACTTGGGCCATCCTTCACTGCCCTCCCGGGCCACAGCAGAAAGCTGGATGGAAGAGGAGCAGCTAGGACTAGAAATGGTGCCCTATGGGATACTGGCACCATAGGTGGAGGATAAGCCTAATGAGCTACAGTGCTGGCCCCAACTAGATATAATTTAGATACATTCTCAATAAATACATGTTCAATTAGCAAGTGAATGAATGAATGAAAGCCAAGATTAAAACTTGTCTGCTCCTACCTTTAAATAGAGCAGATGTCCTTCCTACATCCTTAGTCTGATGAGTCTTCTAGATGATGAAAAACCTGAGTAAATGATTGACTTTGTTTAGGTGGTAATTATGTTTATGTTAATTGCTATCCATAATATATCCAGTAATATGCCTTGTATGCACCAGCACTGGCCGATCATTTTATATATGGGATTTAGCCTAGTCTTTAGTATAATCTTTTTTTTTTTTCCAGGCAGAGTGGACAGTGAGAGAGAGAGAGACAGAGAGAAAGGTCTTCCTTTACTGTTGGTTCACCTTCCTATGGCCGCCATGGTTGGCGTGTTGTGGCTGGCGCACCGCGCTGATCCGAAGCCAGGAGCCAGGTGCTTCTCCTGGTCTCCCATGGGGTGCAGGGCCCAAGGACCTGGGCCATCCTCCGCTGCACTCCTGGGCCACAGCAGAGAGCTGGCCTGGAAGAAGGGCAACCGGGACAGAATCTGGCGCCCCAACCAGGACTAGAAACCGGAGTGCCAGTGCTGCAGGCGGAGGATTAGCCTATTGAGCAGCGGTGCCAGCCTTGGTATAATCTCTACAGATTGAATAAACAGGAAGGTTCAGATAAGTTACTTCATGCAGTGACCCAGCTTGTAAATGGCACCGTGGAGATTCCAACTCAAGACTTGGATTTCCAAGCCCAAGTGCTTCTAACTGTACCACACTGGTTGAAGAAGGGACCCTTGCATAGGGTCTCTAAGACTTTTCTCTTCTACTGCGTGTTCACACTGCACCTCCTCACACACATCGCTCTGACCTCAGGAAGCCACTGGCAGACAGCTTCCAATCACTCCAATGGCTCCTGCCTGTGCTTTGTCAGATCACAGGGCAAGGTGGAAGTGCCAAAGAACAAATCCCCAGAGGGTTGTTCAACCAATGGAGGGTGCGAATTGGAGGATAAATATCTCAGCTGCCTTGCCTGTCCAACAGACAATGCAGGAGGAGGCTCCTCACAGTCTCTCCAGGTCTGCTATGGGATTGAACCCCTTTGGCCCACAGAGTGGCCTGTCCATTAGCATACCCTTTATTGGCCTTCATTCCCTTCTCCCACCTTGGTTCAGCTCTCACCCTGCTTGTATCTGTGATTTTCCATAGGCTCTGATTTTGGGGACATCCACACTAAGAAAGACATCGCTTTCTCATTGTCCAGAAGTTAGGAAGCGCCACCATGGTGAGAGTGGCCCCAAATTGATAAGTGGTTACAATTGCATTCTTTTTTTAATTATTTATTTGAAAGGCAGAGTTACAAGGAGGCAGAGGCACAGAGGGAGAGAGAGAGGGAGGGAGGGAAGGAGAGGGAAGGAGGGAGAAGGAGGGAGAAAGGTCTTCCATCTGTTGGATCACTCCCCCAAGTGGTGGCAATGGCGGGAGCTGGGCCAATCCAAAGCCAAGAGCTTCCTCTGGGTCTCCCACGCTGGTACAGGGGCTAAAGGGCTTGGGCCATCTTTTGCTGCTCTCCCAGGTCATAGCAGAGAGCTGAATCAGAAAAGGAGCAGCCAGAACTTGAACTGGCATCCATAGAGTTGCTGGCACTGCAGGTGGTTGGCTTTACCCACCACGCCACAGTGCCGGCCCCAGTTAATTGCATTCTTTAATGGGAGAAATGCTTTCTTTCTTGTACGTTGCTTCTCTGGAGGGGGCACTGATTGGTATAAAGAGCTGACATCTTGGTGGTCTTACTCTTTTGAAAAGGTGGATGGATTTTCCAGGGTCTCAAACTCTGCTGAAGTGGGGCTCCCCAGAGAGTTTGGCAGATGGTGAGGCAGGTTTACCTGCGTGGCCTCTGCTGCTGGTGCCAACCATATGCTGTGGATTTCTGTGCCCAGAGAGGCAAAAGGGGGCTTCTGCTGGCCGTGGTGCTCTTGAAGGTTTGAATGGTAAATAGTGGGGAGAAGGACCCCTGGGTGATCCCTACCATGCCACGCTCTAGAGTTTGCTAAAAAAGCGTATTAAAGGGCTGACGCTGTGGAGTAGCAGGTAAAGCCATGCCTGCAGTGCTGGCATTCCATATGGGAGCCAGTTCGAGTCCCGGCTGCTCCACTTCCAATCCAGCTCTCTGCTATGGCCTGGGATAGCAGTAGAAGATGGCCCAAGTCCTTGGGCACCTGCACCCACGTGGGAGACCTGGAAGAAGTGGTGCAGCTTCAGTTGTTTCAGCCATCTGGGGGGTGAACCAGCGGATGGAAGACCCCTCTCTCTCTCTCTCTCTCTCTCTCTCTCTCTCTGCCTCTCCTCTCTCTGTGTAACTCTGCCTTTCAAATAAATAAATAAATCTTTAACAAAAATTAAAAAAAAACATTTTGCCAACTAAGAAGTGTGGAGAGGTGGGCAGCAGGACAAAGCAGAAAGAATAAGTAACAGGAAGCTGAGAGCTCTAGCTTGAATTACTGGTACTACCCTTGTTCCTTCAGTCAACTTACGATTGTTAAGTGTCTACTGTATGCAGGCTGGACTGACATTTGTTAAGTATCTACTGTATGCAGGCTGGAGTGACATTAAAACACTAGTATTAGCCAAGTGCTGTGCCTAACACTATCCCTTTAATTACTGGATTCTGGGGTGATCTAGGAGAGGGAATAGGTCAGTTGTGCACTGTGGGACCTGTGGGAGATTGATTACCATCAGATACAGAAACTCTCTAATTTTTTTTTTTTTTTTGACAGGCAGAGTGGACAGTGAGAGAGAGACAGAGAGAAAGGTCTTCCTTTTGCTGTTGGTTCACCCTCCAATGGCCGCTGCGGCCGGTGCACTGCACTGATCCAAAGGCAAGAGCCAGGTGCTTTTCCTGGTCTCCCATGCAGGTGCAGGACCTAAGCACTTGGGCCATCCTCCACTGCCTTCCTGGGCCACAGCAGAGAGTTGGCCTGGAAGAGGAGCAACTGGGACAGAATCTGGCGCCCCAACCGGGACTAGAACCCGGTATGCCGGCACCGTAGGCGGAGGATTAGCCTATTGAGCCGCGGCGCTGGCTCCAATTTTTTAATAGTGGTTTGTCATACAGACACATAGTGACTAAATGGGCCTGGTACTGGGCCCTCTGCTAGGAGCTGGAATAACAGTGAAACCCAATGGATTTCATTCTCGTTGTCCATGAGGTCAACTGTGTTCAGTTCATCACACTAATGAGCATGTTGTTGTAAGCTGTGATGACCACTCTCCAAGAAGTAAGCCTTCCCAGGAAACGATGCAAAGGAGCCTCACCTGGCGCTGGAGTCAGAGAAGTCTTCCAGGGGAAGACATAGATGCAAGCTGCAAGGGAGTATGGGAGAGTGGGGCAAGATCTTTCCAGAGAGGGAACAGCGTTCATGAAAAGACCTGGGGTGGAAGGGAACGAGGTGCGTTTGAAGGAGAAAAGAAGGTCAGAGCGACTTGAACAAGGAGAATGGAGTGAGAAGGGGTTCAACGCCTTTGACAACTCACACAGGGTGCCGAGCAGGCAAGGCTTCGTAGACAATGAGGTCAGGGATTTCATCTGTTTTTTTAAATGATATTTTTAAAAAGCTTTATTTGTTTGAAAGGCAGAGTTACACACAGGAAAAGAGAGGGAGAGCAAGTGAGGAGAGCAAGAGTGAGCCAGAAGCTTCTTCTGAGTCTCCATGTGGGTACAGGGGCTTCCACTGCTTTCCCAGGCCACAACAGAGAGCTGGGTGGGAAGTGAAGCATCCGGGACTCGGCTCCCATAAGGGCTGCCAGCACTGCAGGCGGTGGCTTTATCCTCTACGCCACAGTGCCGGCTCTGGATTTTATCTTGAGGACCACTGAGGAGCTTTAAGGGGGGAGCAGCATCACTGTAATGATCGCTGTAGCTGCAGCTTTGACAATGACTGGGGCTGGGCCGTGGCGGATGTTCCAGTATAGAAGGACTTGTAGCAGAGGAATTGATAGAGCATTCTAGGTGACGGCTGAGAGAGTGCAGAGGACTTAGGATGGGAGAGATTAGGGTACATTGGACAGGGAGGGCGTGGTGAAGGTACAACTTGACAGAGCCTCCCCTTAACTGGAGAGATGACAGGTGAACTCTTCGCAGGGATGAGGCTTGGAGGAAAATCAGCTCTGTGACCTGGGGACGTCTCACCCACTCTCTGTGCCTCAGTTCCCCCATTTGTATGGACCATGTGATTCCCCCCCCCCCACCTAAGTCACCATCCCCTCCCCATTGCTGGCATTCACACACAAGCACAACACAACTTGCGTAAACGTGATTGTCATCTTCAAAAGGAACTCCTGAGATGCGCTTTCTAGGTCATGATTATCTAGAACCTTGAGATAGAACTCCCAAAGGTCTCCCTGTCCCTAGAATGGGACACATCACATTTAGAATTCTTGAGTCATATTCTTTCATGTTTCCCACAGTGAGTTCCGCCTTCCGTGGGGGATAGGGGTAGAGTCCCGCAGCCTGGCACCAGTTGAGTCTGTGGCCGTAGAGTTGATTGTCTTCTGGAGTCTCGTAGTTTCTCGTAGGAGCTGCTGGATCAGGTGCACCTGCCGCCTTTCCCGAGCCCGCCTTCTATGCCGCTGCTTTCCTCTTGTTCTCCCATAACACGGCTCATGTGTGTGTGTGCTCTTGAGTGTGTAAACATCAGGGGGAGGGTTGGACTCTTGTACCTGGCAGGCTGTCCCAGGCAACCTCCTGGGACACTTTGCTACTGGGGGCATCTGAGAGGGGAGGGCTGTTGAGGGCCTGGGTCAGACATGCAGTTGGTAGGAGGGTGAGCAGGAGGCTTCCTTGCCCCGGAGCTGGTGAGGGATTCCCTGCAGAGACAGACAGAGAGAGCTCACCCTAGGGTGGCTGCGGGCGGGGAAGCAGTGTCCTGCCTGGACTCCAGGAACCTGGGTGGCCTTTGTCTTTTTTTTTTAACCAAAGCCTCAGTCCCCCAAAGATGGCTCTGCCCTGTGCTGTTGCTTCAGGGACCGGGTGCAGCCTCTGCCTGCTCCCTTTTCATGTTGTTTAGTACAAATCCATTAGCATTGCTTTTTCTTGAGCATCCAAGATGTTACAGCCTGTCACTCAAGCCATTCACAGGGCATTTCAGCCTTTCTTTGGAAGACAATTGTGTCTTCAGTCAAAGACCTCTTGAGCAAAGAAAATGGAAACCCGAGATGGAATAATGCGGCCAAGTGCCCGCGTCCACCTGCAGAATGGGACTCTGTGTGCATTACTCCCCAAATTGTTGTGCTGAAGGATTTCTCTTGTTTACATCTTTTTATGCCCCAGCATTTAACCTTGGGGTTCTGAAGACTCTCTCCCCTCCCCTCATCTTACCACAGCAATTATTTCCTTTGTGGCCTCCATTTTATGTAATTACGTTGGGGCAGGCATCACACGGGCGTTTACTTAGCTGCCCTGCAAGATGAGACTTTTGCCTCTAATTCTCCCGCTCTGGAAACTTGCTTAGGTCATTTACTGTCTCTAATCTTTGCCTTTTTTTTTTTTTTTTTTGGCAAGAGCTCTGTCCCCAAAGCGAAATGGAGATCTGTACCTAAAAAATCGGACAAACAAGAACATATTCAAAATGCTGATGGGCCAGGCTCTTGTCTCACAGGCCCGCGTCCCTACAAGTGGCTCAGATGCATTCGAACTGCAAATGCTGACACAGCAATGAGCCGCTGGTGATTTTCAGCCCTTGAGGGTAGGCTGGGCTTTTTTTTTTTTTTTTTTTTATGAAAAACTTCAAACATACATAAAACGAGACAGGATATTGCTGGTGGCAATGTAAAATGGTACAGCCAACTTTTGAAAAACAGTTTGGTGATGTCTTAACTGATTATACTTTGAGGTGCCATATGATCTAATGATTCTACCTCTAGGTGTGTACGCAAGAGAAATAAAAACTATGCAAAAATTAGTACACAAGGTTCATAGCATTATTCTAACAACCCAAACATGAAAATCATCTAAATGTCCATGAAGTGATGATACAGAAACAAAATTTGGTACAACCATTAAATAGAGTATTTGGCCTTGAAAATAGATGAGGCATTGATTCATGCTACCACATGGCCAAAGCTTGAATACATTACCCTAAGTGAGAGAGCTAGGCATAGGAGCATATACTCTATGGCCACGGCTAAGAAATGTCCAGGAGAGACAAATCTACAGGACAGAAAGTAGATTCATGGTTTCCTAGGGCTATGGGTAGGATTTGGTGGCAATGGCTCGGGTACAAGGTTTTTCTTGGAGGGGGGGTGGAATGAGAACGTTACAAAATTGTGATGGGTGCCCAACTCTAAATACACTCAAAATCATTGAATTGTGTGCTTTAAATGGGTGAGTTTTATGGCATATAAATCACATCTTAATGAAACAATGTTATGAAAAAAAGCAAAAATTGAATTATCCAGTGAGGGATGTATACCCATCTCCCAGCTTCAACAGTTACCAGATTCAAGACATTCTTGTGCAAGCCTGTATGTTCCCCTTCCTCCCTTACCCACTTGTATTTCAGCATTCTCTTCTAAAAGATAAGAGCTCTTTCCAAAATAAAACCATGAAATTATGATTACACCTAATTTTTAGCAATAATTTCTTAATATCATTAAATACCAATGTCCAAATTTTCACTTAGTTTCTGTTTTTATGGTTGTTTGAATCAAGATTCCAATTAAGCCTACTTTGAAATGTTTTTTTAAGGTTTATTTTTTATTTATTTGAAAGGAAGAGTTACAGAGAAAGGGGGAGAGGGGAGTGAAAGAGGAGCGGGGGGGGGGGGGACAGAGACAGAGAGATCCTCCATCCAGTTTCATCCAAATGGCTGCAGTGGCTGGGGCTGGGCCAGGCCAAGCCAAAGCCACGAGCCCAGAGCCTCTTCCCACATGGGTGCAGGGGTCCAAGCACTTGGGCCATCCTCTGCTGCTTTTCCAGGGGCATTAGCACAAGGAGCTGGATCATAAGTGGAGCAGCTGCCATTAGAACTGATGCCCACATGGGGTGCCGGCATCGCAGGACAAGGCCTAACCAGCTGTGCTACATCACCAGCCCCTATTGTCCTTTTATCTGTAGGTCCTCCATCAGCTGCTTTTATTTTTTGTCCTCCTCAAGATGCACCCGCTCAGGAAACCAAGTTCCTTGTCTCATGGAGTTTCCCAGTCTGGCTTGTGCTGACTGTGTCCTTGTGGTGACATTTAACTTGTTCCTCTGTCTCCTGTGTCTCTTGTAAATTGAGAGGCTCCTCAAGGTGTGGTGATGTGTCCTTCCATCAGGAGGCACAAGATGTCTGGCTGCCTCTCTCTGTGACTTTAGCTGCTTGGAGTCATCAAGGCTTGGCTCCACCAACTCTTTGGCATGGTGGGCTTTTATATTTAAAGAGCATGTTTACTAATTGGAATCACACTTCATCTTAATTCACTGCACTTATCAGAAACGTGTCCTGTCCTACGATGTCAGGAGAGGAACATGGGGCTGGGAGACGCTATCCCAGAGTTTCTCAAAATCCCATTGCCTTACCCCAGTGCATCCTGAGAGGGGAGCCAACTGCTCTGAGCAGGGACCAGGGTGTCGGAAACCTGCCTGTCCCCTGCCCCTCCTACCCTGATGCTCCGTCTAGGGGCCTGCCTGCTCGTCCTCTGGCATGCCACGTACTCACACACTTCCAGACTCTCACTCACGCTCCTCTCGGCTTTGTTCATTTAGCCACCAACTATGTTTTGAACCCCTGCTGTGTGCCTGGCACTATGCCAAGACTAAGAGACTGTGTCTACCTTTAAGAAACTCAGAGTGCTGTGGGAATGGGGGAATCGAAAAGTGAGTAGATCGTTGCAAAATTCCTCTTGTCCTTCAAGACCCAGCTCAACTGTCACCTCCCACATGAGGTCTTCTCCCCTCCTGCCTCCCACTCCGCTGCAGAACTGACTGTCCTCTTTGTGTGCTCCTCTTCCCCAGCTGCTGGCCTAGCCCTCGTCACACTGGAGTAGAGACAGCAGCATTAGTATCTGTATGGGTTGTGTAATTATGAACTCCACTGGGAAAGACTCTATAACCCATCTGTCTTTACGTTTTATTTCTAAAACTTACTAGTCGTGTGATTAGGCCAAATTCCCTAATTTCTCTAAGCTCAGTTACCTTATCTGAAATGGGAGACTAACCCTAGGGCGCACATCCGACAGTTGTACTGCAGATTGCATACATAGCTCTAGCAGCTTCTGCTATTAACGCTGGGCGTGGTGCATTGCTAAACATCCTATAATGCACAGTATGGTTTCCTCCACACCTGCCTGCTACACGAAGAATGATCCAGCTGAAAATATCAAGCGTTGTAAGGTCGGAAAACCTGGTCCCGGAAGCTTCCTATTCAAGATGTGGTTTGAAGCCCAGTGGCACCAGCATCTCTTGGGAGCTCCTTAGGACTTTGGAATCCTGGGCTGTAGCCCAGTTCTACTGAATCAGAATCTGCAATTTAGCCAATCATCATGCATACTAACGTTTAAGAAGCAATGGGCGGCCAGCACCGTGGCTCACTTGGCTAATCCTCCGCCTGCAGCACCAGCACCCGGGGTTCTAGTCCTGGTTGGGGCACCGGATTCTGTCCTGGTTGCTCCTCTTCCAGTCTAGCTCTCTGCGGTGGCCCAGGAAGGCAGTGGAGGATGGCCCAGGTCCTTGGGCCCTGCACCATCATGGGAGACCGGGAGGAAGCACCTGGCTCCCGGCTTCAGATAGGCGCAGTGTGCCGGCCATAGCGGCCATTTGGGGGGTGAACCAATGGAAAAGGAAGACCTTTCTGTCTCTCTCTAACTCTGCCTGTCAAATAATAATAATAATAATAATAATAATAGAAGCAATGGGCTAGAATAGTGATTGGACACTGATTAGAATCACATGGTGGCATGCTGAACCCCCCCAGGGCCCTCATTGCAGTACCCATGTTGGAATCCTGGCTCTGGCTTGTGATTCCAGCTTCCTGCTAATGTAGAACCTGGAAGGCAGTGGTGAAGACTCAAGGACTGTTCCTGCCACCTATATGGGAGATCTCAATTGGATTCCCAGCCCCCAGTTTTGGCTCTGGCCAGTCCTGCTCACCGTGGGCATTTGGGGAGTGAACCAGCAAGTGGAAGCTTGCTCACTCGCTCACTTGCTCTCTCACTCTCCCTCAAAATAAATAAAGCTGAAAAAAATTTCCCAGTGCCCAGATTCCATACCAGTGAGATCAGAATCCCTGGGGCGGAAGCAGCCATCGGTTGTCTTTAAGCCTCTTTAGGTCATTCTGAAAGGGCAACCGGGGCTCAGAGTCACTGCCCTATGAGCCCACAGTCTGATGGGGCAGAGATGAATGATGACAGCTGCCTGTGACAGGGCAGAGCACAGGTAGAGGACTCTGACCACCAGCGATGACCAGCTTGTCAGGATCTATGAGAGCCTGGAGGCCCCACTGGAGACAAGTGTGACCTGGGACAAATCGTTCCCCACCCCCACTTCCAACCCCATCTCTAAGGGTTGTCTCAGTTTCCTTGTCTTTTGAAAGAAGACCTTCAAGGTGCCTTTTACCTCCAACCTTCTGTACAGAACTTGGCATGGCTTGGGGCTTCTTGAACAAATGCGTCAGTGGTCTCATCTGAAGGCTGAAACAAGGGGGTACCAGTGACATATGCTTCGGAGTTCAGGATCGGGGAGACACTCGCGGTAGAGAAAATGGGATTTTGTTGGGGGCTCTGGGGCAGCCTCTCCCTCCCCACCGAGGAGAAGATCACATCTGTTTTCTTTCATTTCTGCCTGGGGAGGGGGTCCTACCTGAGCTCAGGGTCTCCAAGGAGATGCATCAGTCCGGAACAGCGCCCACCCTGATTTATAATGAATGCAGGCCCCTGGGCGGCCCAGCTGTGGATCATTAGCAATCATTTTTCGAGCTCAGCAGACAGGGGCTTCTCCACAGTCCAGCCTCCTGGTGCTGGACAGAGAGCAGGGGCCCTGTTCCCTCCACACCCCCAGCACATGAAAGCCTTTCACTTCTTAAAACACATGATGGTTTTAAATGAGGGAATAGAGGGTTGGAAATGGACTTAACTCCATCAAACGCGTCCATATCTGATCTTACTTTTGGAGCTGTGGATCGCAGGCAACATGAAAGGGCTCCATTTGCAGGCTGATTTTCCATGCGCCTTTCCCCTTGGCGTTTTGCCTGGCATGTCAGGTGGAGGGGGCAGGATGGGGGTGTAGTGGGTGCTTGGTGGTAGATAGTCCTAGTCCTGGTATTTGGGGAGCAAGAGGGATGCACGGTGTCACTATATTAGGCTTTGTTAGGGGATTTTCCAGTATCTCTGGGACAGCAAAGAGCCGAGTTGGGGCAGGGGGGACTTTTTTTAATCACCAGGGTCCAGCACCCGAAACTCCTTTGGCGACCTCACCACTCTGAGTTGTGAAGGGCATCGGAGTGGAAATGGCAGTGGCTACTTTCTCAGCCCTTCTGGCAGTTGGCCTTGGGCACCTGATCTGGATTCAGGCCATCAGGCTTCCCCTTCTAGGGAAAATCCATTAGAAGCATGGGTACCATGCAAAGTCCTGGTTGCTGCCCCAATCCATCCATCCCTTCCTTCGTCTTCATCTCCTGGGCAGTCACAGTGCTCGTATCCACTGTAAGATGCCCCTGCCTCAGAGCAGGTTGTGCGCTAATTTCTCACGGAACGCACAAGACCTTGGGGACGCCAAAATTCAAAGGTATGGCAAGGCCTGCCTAATGACCTGGAAATCAGAGGCTGCACCCAGGAGGGCAGTGGAAGCTGGGATGAAGCTGAGGTGAGTGAGGCATGGGACAGAGTTGCCAGGTCAGCTGGTTTGCCTATGGGGTTTGACTTTTATCCTACAAGCAACGGGCAGCCAGTGGAAGGTACCGATGTGAAGTTTTACCATCAATTCTGAGTTTTAGGAATATCACTGGTTGCTGCTGGAAGTATGAGAACCAGGGCAGGAAGGGGAAAAGCAGTCACTGGAGTGGGCAGGGAGGTCCCTGGACAGTGTGGTGTCCCCTCCACCTTCTGGTGCCTGCCAGTCAGAGCCTGTGTCCAGGCATTTTATCCCAGCTCCCCTGCCACGCCAGGGCATGGGTCTGTTACAGACGGATAGCATAGCCCAAAAGTCAGGCCCTGGGTGAGCATTTGAGCCCTCAGCCACGTGTGTGTGATGTGTTGGGGAGTGGCTTTTATGGATGGAGACCCACTAGTGGGGTCGTGTAAATAAAATAATGTCTAGAAGAATCTTTTTAAGAATATATTTATTTGGAAGACACAGAGAGACAGACACAGAGGAGTCTTCCATCTGCTGGTTCACTCCCCAAATGTCCGCAGCAGCTGGGGCTGGTTCAGCCTGAAGTCAAGAGCTGGAAAGTCCATTTGGGTCTCCTATGTGGGTGGCAGTGACCCAAGTGGTTGAACCATCGCCTACTACCTCCCAGGATGTGCGTAAGCAGGGGGCTGGACTGGAGGTGGGGCTGGGACTCCATCCCAGGCCCCCTGACAGAGAACACAGGCATCTGAAGTGGTAGCTTCACCTACCACATCAGTATTCCTACCCCTGGCAAAAATCCTATACTCTTCGAATTCTTAGCTTTTCACCCAAGGGGCTGAGTGTCTGCCTAGACACCCACAGGAGGCTGGGCTCTCCGTGCCACACCCCAGCAAGCAGTTCCTGCATGTGGACCTGCTAAGGAAGAGGAGCCCCACTTTCTCTCCAGACAACCGATCATCCCAGGCACCCCACAGCCTTTCTTTGTCTCCTTTCTTTCCCACTCTTTGCCCACTCACCGTGTGGCATTCGCCCTGACCCAGGTGTACGTTGGATCTGTGGCTAAGCCCTTTTAGTGATGGGAGCTGGCCCAAGACTAATCTCACTCTGGGTCTCTGGGCCCTGGGATAGAGGGAAGCAAACCTCAGAGCTGGGTGAGACCCAGCCAGAGATCCTGCTGCCAGGCCTCCGGGGACATCAGGTACCATCCGAGAGGCCCCTCCCATGGAGCTCAGCCCCTCCTCTCTTGGGAGAAAGAATGGGCAGAGCGAATCTGAAACAGAGCGGAGAGTAGCTGGAAATGACCTTGGGCTGGAGACCCCCATAGGAAGCCATCAGCCCATCAAATCACCTTCCTGTTGGGCTCAGGCTTTGATCTCTCCCCAAATCCAGGTCAAAGTGAGGCCTCGGGCATCTTTTCTGGAAAGCTGTGGCTGATGGCTCCTTTGTGTGAGTCCCTGAGGTCTTCAGACAGCGCCAGGTGCTCCGAGGTGCCCACGCTCCTGCGGTGTGACAGGGAGCTGCCCACTAGCTCAGGGACCAAGCAATTAAGAAACTGCATCTCCCTCCTCCTCTCTTCTCTAATTGTTATTTTTTGTCCCTGCTTTCAAACCATCTCGGATTTTCATTTCATCTTGCCCCAGCCTGCGTGCCCGGCAGAGAAAGCCAGCCTGCTCAGTGGGAGGTGATTTTCCCAGCGTGTCCAGTGATAATTCCAACACGACTGCTTTGTACATATAATTATAAAACCAGGGGCCACCAAAGTGCACCTCTAGAGCAGAGTCTTGACTGTTCTTGGTTCTGTTTTAATTATTAAGCCTTAAAGCAAAAACTAGGTTTCAAAGCCAACTTTCTGTACAGTCCTCAATAGAGTTAAAGGAGGAACATTTTAAGCTGATGAGCTGACACTTGTAGAAGCAAATATATTAAATAAATCATGATTCGTTTTGGGGGCAAAGTCTGACTTACATCAACTCTGGAAAAAATGGATCTTAATGAGTGACAGTTGGGTGTTTTCTGTCACTTCCTGAGGTAATGGCCGCAAGCTGACATTGCTCAGTGGGCGTCTCAGACTTCTGAACAAAAGTTTTTTGGAGTGAGATAGACAAGGTAGAAATCCCAAGGTGACTAGGAGGAATGTCTAATGAGTGGAAAGACATATTTACTGGCAGTCTGTATGTAAGCTGTGACAGTTGACAGCACTTGATTGTAACAAATATAGTTGATGAAGAAAAGGCTGACAGACCGAGAGAGGGGGCCGCGGTGGGGGGAGAGGGAGAGTCAAAGCCCTGCCTTGGCTGAACCCTGTTAATGGCAAGGTGGATACAAAGCTCAGAGTCATGAAAAGGAGCCGGGTTCTTGCACTGATGTCTAAACACGGAAATGTGTGGAGCTTGCAGGCGGTGCTGATGGGTTCAGATCTGTTGACCTTTTTGCCCAAAACTTTACAGGCTGGTGTTCCTGGTAGTGGCTGAGGACAGAGAATGACCCCAGATCTTAAGGGACATATGTAAGTCCTTTGGCTTTGGGGCCCATGTATATGTGTCTGGTGTATGGGCTGGGCAGGAATCCTCAGTTTAATGGGCATCTCACCTGGGCAGCTACCATGAAAAAGAACCACTAGGCTCTGGCTGGTTGGCGCCAATGGGCACCAGTCGCTGGGGCCCTGGAGGTGGGCCGAAGGCTGAGCAATACACATTTCTGTAATCTTTTGTTCTTGTGGGCACTCAACCCTCTTGGTTCTATCATTTCGACCCCACTCTACTCCACTTCTCCTCTGCTACCCACTCCCACCCTCGCCCCCTCTGGCCTCGAAAAGGCAGAGCTGAGTGGCATATTAAATGATGACACTTTGTAACTGACTGGTCAGGGCTTCAACAATCGGCTTGCCAATGAGCTCTGCACTTCTTCCCCCAGGCAAATGTCACACTGAAACTAAACAGGATCTTTTTTCATCCTACATGCTGTTTTCTATGCCACATATTATTTTATAGTTGAAAATAGGCTAACTCTTTAAAATGCACAGAGCCTGCTGCACTTTTATCCTGGGCTCATTTTGGAGGAGAGGCTGGCTGGGGAGTGGAAAGAATATGTCAAGTTGGGGTGAGGGTTTGGCCAACATCTTGACCTTGACTTTTTTTTGAATAAATGAATAAGGAAGGGCAAAAATTAGGAACTTTTAAAGATTGAAAGAGAGGTGGATGGATGGAATTGATTAAAGGAAGGTAATCCATCTGACAAGATAGAAAATGAAAATTTTCCCACTGCCTCCCCATCAAACCTTCCTGGGTCATAATCACCATCTTTTTAAATTTTGATTGAACAGGGCAAGTATTTCTTCTGTGTTAATTTTACATTTGCTGTCTGGTTTGGAAATTGGGGCTCATTCCTATTGCTTCCTAGATCCCAAGTCTAAGGTATCAGTTTCCTGACTTTGATGCCTCTTTAACTACATGGAAAACCCTTTCTACGGGTCCTGGCTAACATGACCGACCCATGTCCTCCCGATTGGTTCATGCTAACTTGACTCCCTGCTCTGCAAGGAGAGAGTGGGGGGGACTCAGCTGATGGAGACCCTCAAGGCCTTGAGATGTGGCCTGAATCGGTGTCAAGGACACAGTGACTTCAGCTCAGTGGCTTAGTACTCCCTGCATGGACCACTGACTACTGCAAGTGTCTCCTGCGTGGCCCAGACAACTGGGAAGGCAGAAGGATGGGGACTTATGACCTATCCAGAGGCAAGGGCTTCCTGTCAACGGGACAGCAACTTTTAGAATAAAATCCGGGCATGGGAGGAAGAAGGGGATTGAGCAGAGAGCCCTGGCAGTCAAGAAAGACAGTGTGTTTGGTTGGAGGTGAGGCAGGCAGTTCGGGAAAGGGTGAGACACAGTTGTTTCTCCTACCCCAGAGGCACAGGTCTATTATTATATGTTCTTTTTCTCAACTTGAGCAAGTCGCTTTCTGTTTCCAAGCTTTAGCATCCTCATCTGCAGAGCAAGTCATTAGGATGGATGACCTTGAATGTCCCTTCCTGCTCAAAATCTTTGGGATTTCATGGCCTACCGTAAAAGGAGGGATAGCAGTGAGTAGAGAGAACCCCAGAGAACCCCACTAAATACTCCCAGGTCACAGATGCACGCCCAGGGTTGTCTGCCTGAAGGACATTTTACTTCACTTTATTAGTAGCGCCCTCATGGCCATCGAATTAGGCTGGGACTCCAACACTCTCAGACCAGACATGAGACATGCAGGGATGAGTGCCCAGTAGTATGGACCTGTAGTCAAGACCAGCTAATGGCCACTCACTGATGGCCACTCACTGATGCCCTGCGTCTGCTGATGATGAGAGGACCAAGGGGCTCATGTCCTGGAACTGTGTGCAGGGACCCGGGAATGGGCGTGACCCACTTCTCTGTTGCAAAGAACACCTCAGTGCTGCGCTGTGAGAGGCACATGAGCTCCAAGGGTCTGTGTGGCTAGCTTTAGTCCTGCCTATTTTGACAACAAGAACGGGGACTCCCTTGGAGTCTGGGTCTGTGATTTTCCTGTTTGAAGAAACAGGATCATTTTCATCTGCAGGTCTCCAGCCCACCCTATCCAATCCCCCATGCATCAGGCTCTGTGCTGTGAGCTGGGTGGGGCTGATAACTAGCGGTTTAGGGAAGCCACAGAGCCTTCCCTAGATTGCAGCTTTTATTCTGTGTACACCAAGGAAAATGGACAAAAATCACTTTTTTATTCATTTTTAGCAATAACTTAATAAGTGACTGTGCCCCAAACCAAGCCCTTGCTGGAGCCCCAGTACATGTGTGAGATAGTTCCCATGCTCTGACTGAAGCGGGGGTGGGACTCTGGGGTTCCACCTTCCGGACCTCCCCAGTCCCCATCAGTGCCCTGGGGCTTCCTTCCCTGGAAGGCTCACAGCTGCTCACAGCACTGCTGGCCTGGGCTCCTCCTGAGGATGGCAGAGCTCATAGATCACCTTGCAGCTGGAGACCCCTCTTGATGGTGGAGAAGGGACAGGACCTGCTAGGATTAACCCTTTGCTCTCCAGGCCTTTGTCTTCTCCAGGAGGAGGTGGGCGGAGAGGAGGAGCAGCCTCAGAGGCCTGTACCAGGGCTCTAGTCTCCTGAAACCTCCCCCACTCTAGGGAACAGGGCTCCTTGGTCTAGGAAGACGCAGGTGTTGAGCGCACGACAAGTCATCTAGGGACATTGGAAGTTGGAGGAATTCTACGGAATGCTTCCTTAGTGGGCAATCCCGCCTCTCTCTGGGAAGGCTAGTGCCTCTGGTTGGGGCAGGAAGTAGCCCTGCAAGTGAGGTGGCACAGCCACTTCTGCAGGACACAGGACAGGAGCCACTTGGGGCTGCACTAACCCAGACCGGGTCCTGACTATGCCCAGGGTTTGTCGCCTTTTACACTCACAGCGACTCTGCGAGCTACCTCTCTCGTTAGCAGAGACCTGAGAAGGCTGAGAAAATTGGTCATGGCCTTACAAATAGTACGAAATGGGGCCAGAACTTGACCCCGCCTCTTGCTGCTTTCTGCTCACCCCAGCTGCTGTCCTTTCTGGACTGGCACGTCTCGGACACAACCGCAGGGCGAGGGATGGTCTCCAGCTGGGACACCTGCTGGCTGTGCCACCTTGGGGCAGTAATTGCTGCTATGCGACCTTGTTCCCAGGATCGGAGATGCTGAGTTGTCTTATGGGCAGTGCACACCAGCCCTCCTGAGGTAGTGGGGGGCATGGTCTCAGCTCTTACCTGTACATCATTTCTTCACAAGTTCATGACTTTTTTTGAAAGATTTATTTTTATTTATTTGAAAGGCAATGTTACAGAGAAAGGAGAAAAGAGAGGCAGAAAGAGAGAGATCTCGGTTGATTTTCCATTCATTGGTTCACTCCCCAAATGCTTGCAATGACTGGGGCTGGGCCAATCTGAAGCCAGGAGCCTTATCCAGATCTTCCACATGGGTGCAGGGGCCCAAGGATTTGGGCCACTCTGTTTGCATCAGTAAGCAGCTGGATTGGAAGTGGAGTAGCTGGCACTCATATGGGATGTCAGCATTGCAGGTAGTGGCCCAAATGACTGCACCACATGTTGGCCCTCACAATCGCTCTTGAGTTATCCACTCTATCCTGATGAGAAAACAAAGCCTAGAACAGAGGCACTAGGAACCCAATATGAGGGGCGGCATTTGACGCAGTGGTTACCATACTGCTCCAGATGCCCTCGTCCTGTATCAGATTGCCTGGATTCAAGTCCTGGTTCTGCTTCCAGTTCTAGGTTTCTGCTAGTGTACACCCTAGCAAGCAACAGGTGATGGCTCCCCTTGGGTGCCTGCCACCCACATGGGAGACCAGGATTGAGTTCATGGCTCCTGATTTTGTTGGTATAATGTGGGGAGTGAACCAGCAGATGGAAGAAAGATTCTCTCCCTCTCCCTCCCCCTCTCCCCTCCCCCTCTCCCCTCCCCCTCTCCCCTCCCCCTCTCCCCTCCCCCTCTCCCCTCCCCCTCTCCCCTCCCCCTCTCCCCTCCCCCTCTCCCCTCCCCCTCTCCCCTCTCCCCTCTCCCTTCTCCCTTCTCCCTCTCCCTCTCCCTCTCCCTCTCCCTCTCCCTCTTTTTTTGACTTTCAAATACAAATACATAAAATTAACAAAAATTTTCGAAAGGAGAAAGGAACCTGGGGCAGCACAGCCCGCAGCAGCAGCAGGTTTGAGGCTGGTTACCCCACCCATGATGTGATGTCGTTAGCTCAGCGCATGTCCAAGACAAGGTTTAGTAAGTGTCCAGGCACTGGTACTGGACTGGCCACTGGCAGCAAGGCATTCAGCCATGATTTCTGTTCCCTAGAATTTATATTCCAGAGGAGGAAACAGTAATCGATGTAGCTAAATGCATCGTAAACGTGGAATAGCAACTGGGGGAGGGCAGTGGGATGTGCCAAGAGTCTGTAACAGGGGGCTCAGAAGGGAAAGGAGGACTTCCTGGAGGAAGTGACGATTCAGTTGGAACCAAGGGATGAGCAGGAGTGACAGAAGTGGGTGGGGGTCAGAAGTGGGGATGGGAAATGCAGGCACAGCCCATACAGAGGGAACAGCATGTGTGAAGAGGGAACAGCATGTGTGAAGGCTCTGGCAGGAGGGAGCATGATGGGAGGTAGAACGAGCTTCATAGTTTGCAAAGCAAAGTGAAAATGCTGGCTCCTTGTTGAAAAACATTGTTAGGAATTTCAAGACGGTGACAGCGGGGGCCCTCGATGTGTGGGGAGCTCTGGGTGGTTGCACGGGTCACACACATCCAAGAGTGTGAGCTAGAGGGCTGGGGAGAGAGCTGGGGCACCTCACAGTCCTCACTGGCTTTGTCCTGAGCGCATCGGGAGCACCCACAGAGGGTTGGCTGCGGGGCTGCTGAACCCTGGCTGCGGAGGAGAGATGTGTTTGGAGGGCAGCCGGGTTGGGGGAACGGGAGGTGGGGGAAGATCCCAGGAACCCTGGGGGTTCTCTGCCCTCCCAGGCCTGGCCTGCTTTCCTCCTCTGTGTGAAAGGCGAGTGAAGCCCAGGCTCTTGATGGCCAGGCCACATGGGCAGAGATCTGGGCTGTGCAATCTTTTCATGGCCGATTTGCATGGGCCTTGCACAAAAGCTCAGAGATGGTTTTCCTCGGGCCTCCTGGAGGCTGCTGGATGAGCGTGGCTCCCTCCGACGTCCAAAGCCAAAGGAGGCCGGAGCCGGTTGTGGGTGGGAGTTTTTGAAGAGCTTTCTAAAAGGGGGACCCCAGAGCTAGGGACAGTGCACACTGAATCCCTGAGTTCTTTGCCTTCGCATTCAATTGCGATGTGGAACGGCTGCCCTCGTATATACATATATTTATAAAGTAAAGTCAAACCAGCCAGAAATGTCTCCTCTCTGAGCCACAGAGAGCTTTTCTGAATACCCCAAATCAATGGCTTTCACACTGCCCTGGTGTGTTGTATGCAGACAGCCATTTGACTGGAACAATTATAATAGCTCAGCTGGAACTGACTGTCTAGCTAGGTAGCTGAATTTGTGCCTGGATCCAGCTTCAAACACAGGTATCAGGGGCAAATTAGCACCGACATCAAGTTTTGGATTTTATAAAAAGTGCCAGGTTGGGAGAGGAGCAACGTGATTGTTCCTGCAGCCGAGGGTGAAGGTTAATACTCGGGGCCCTGGCCCCCTGCTTCCCGGGCTCCCTTATACCACGCAGCGCTCTCTGAATACCGCCAGGCACACTGAAGCTCGTTAGATTTTCTGCCTTCAGAGAACTTCCCCGGAACACCCATCCTGTCTTTGACAGCTCTGGAGAAGGACCGGCCACGGATGGCGTCGGGTGGCAGGGACCTGTCTTTCCCTTCCCTGTGGTTCCCCTCCCTCCGAGGGAGGCACTTGCCTCTGTCCGGGGGTCTCTGGGACCGCCTGGCCAAACACCCCCCCCACCCCTCCCCGTGCGCCCCCAACCATGTCTCGGGAGCCTCTCTGTTTAGGTTAATTACACAGACGCCAAGGCACTGATGCCTTCTCTCCGGGATGGCTCGCAAACTTGACTAGACTCAAAATGAACCTCTTTGATTCCATCTGCAAAATTAGATCAGATTTGATAAAGTAAAGATGTACCCTTTGAAGTATTCCCTATCAACATAAGTGCTAAGAACACTTGAGTGAAGGAATTTGAGCAGTTTTGAAAGCAGTAGCATAGCAACTTCAATGAGGATTGCAGCTAAGGGCATGCCCAGGAGGCACGGGGCTAACTGCATCTATCCTGCAGGCAATAAGCAATTGCGAAAGATTCCAGACTTCGCAAAGTTCAGAGTTCAGTCGGGAAAAAACTTTGTTGAACTTGTGATAGGCTGAGCTCTGTGGTTTGCATCCTGTTTGCAAGGGCTCTTAGGGGCCCGGCGGGTTTTCTGCTTCTGTGCGGCTTCTCGGCACGGCGGGAACAATGCGCTTTCTTTCTCTTTAGCTTGCACGCTGAGGCATGAATTAAACCCTCGGCTGCTTTCCCAGGGTAGGGTCCCTCCAGAGCTACAGGGCAGGACATCAGCAGGTGAAAAGTGTCTGTTTATCCAAATGAAAGGCAAAAGATCTGTGTCAAAGCCCAGCTCTGACACCGCCTGGCTGTGTGTCCTTGATGGAGTCCTTTGGTGTGGCTGCCGCTCGGCTTCATCTCTCCAACGTGCCACGGCAGCTACAGTCACGGAGTCCCTTCTGTGTGCCACGAATCCCCACCTTGCTGGTGAACTACACCCCAGCCCGCTCCTGGGCCCCTTCCCCACACCAAAGCCCACACTGGGTGCTGGAGGCAAAGACGCTAAATTAATCACCGCGTGGTCCCTGCAGGTCTCGCGGGGCACAAAGCGGCCCGTGCGGCAGTAGGTGCTTCTGTGAAGTGCTGGGGGGGCTCAGAAGAGGGAGCAATTAATTTTGCCATGGGGGAGCCAAGGAAAGGCGCAGAGGTGAGAGGAGAGGGTCTGATCGGCTGTGCGCATGGACAAGCAAGCATTTTGCTATTGAGAGACTTGAGAAAGGTGAGCTCTTGTTCTGGTATCAGCTAGAGAGAAATAACTGGCAAGAATTCTTTCCTCTTAGCTTGGAATACCTTTGTGGCAACTAGGGAAGCTGTTTTGCTTCAAAAGAATAAGGGAATGACGTGCAGGTTTGGATCCATTAATCACTACCAAGGGAAAATAGTCTATTAAAAAGTATTGAAGCTGAGGCTTGTGTTTGGCCTAGTGGTTGAACTGCAGGTTGGGACACATGCATCGTACATCACAGTGCCTGGGTTCAAATCCTGACTCTGCTCATGAGTCCAGCTTCCTGCTAATGCAAAATCCCTGGGAGGCAGCATCTAGGGCTCAAGTATAGTTGGGTCCCTGCCACCCATGTGGGAGACCTGGATCAAGTTTCTGGCTTCTGGCTTTGGGACTTCTCAGCCTTGACCATTGTGGGCATTTGGGGTCTGAACCAGTGGATGGGAGCTCTGTTTGTCTTCCAAAATAAAAATAAATTTTTTAAGGCTGTGAGCAAGTCCGGGGGTTGGGGGGGAGTGACCTTAGACTGAAAGGCTGCTGTGTGGGTCACTTAGAGACTTAGATCTTGGAGGATTTGTCCTCCAGGGGAGCTAAATGTACGGATGGGAGCCTCTGCTGTTAGGCATTCCAGTAGGGCCTGATAAGTGTGTGTTGTTTTTCCCATCGCTGTGTTGAATGAGAGTAGAGAGTAGCCTTGTCTTAAGTTGGAGCACTAGGCATTCACTGGTCAGCACCATGTTAGCTGTGGGTGTTTGTAGATGTCTGCATCAAGTTAAGGGAGTTTCCCTCTCTTCCTAATTTGCTGATAAATTTTTGTCATGGATGGGTGTTCAATCTGTCCAGTGCTTTTTCTGCATCAGTTGGTACGATCGTATGCTCTGTCTTCTTGAGCCTGTTGACATGGTGGATTGCACTGATTGATTTTCAAGTGTCTAGCCAGCCTGCATACCTGGATAAATCCCTCTTGGTCATGGTCTGTAATGCTTTGTGTACACTGCTGGATTCAATTTGCTAATGCTTTGTTGAGAAGTTTTGCGTCTTGAACAAGTGTGATACTGGTTTGTCGTTGCCTTCGTTTGTACTGTCTTTATCTAGTCTTGGCATCAGGGTAACGCTAGTTTCAGAAAATGAGTTGAGAAGTGATGTGTCCTCTTCTCTTTCCTGGGGGAGATTGTGTAAAATTGGCATTAGTCCACTCTTTGTAAAGGCAGACTTGATTATCTTCATTCGGTCTTCTACACCCAGTGCAGAAGTATCTTTGGGTGAGTGAGACAGGAAAGATGGCTCTGAACTAGAGGAAGCCACAGCCGTGACTCTAGTGGGTCTAGAAGGTGTAATCTATCCTACCTTAACATGTTTTTTATATTTTGTGTGTTTCTCTATTTAACATTTTAAAATGTATTATGCACCTCCCTTTGTAGGTTGCCAGTCTCATCCATGCATGTGTTTATTCGGTACCAGGCGTTCAGTCTGCAGGGGCCCAGGATGACATGGCCACATGACCAGCCAGCCTGCCTCCCTCACTCCCTCCTCTCCTTTCCTTCTCTTTCCCCCACCCCAGAACAGAGCTGGGTTTAGAAGACTCTTCCGCGCAGGGCATAGCAACCTGTGGCCCGTGCACTACATTCCTTTCCTTTCTAGTCTTCTCCTCCACCTCTTCAACTCTGCTCCCCAGCTCCACATGCTCGATGTTGTATTGGTTTCTTGTCGCTAATCTAACACCTTAGCACACATTGGGTGTTGCTGAACAACACCACTTTATTAGCTAACCATTCTAGAGGTCAGGTGCCAATAGGAGTTGCATGGGAATAAAAGCATTTGTTGGGTGGGTGCTGCTCCTTCTAGAAGCTCTCGAGGATAATCTGTTTTCTTGCCTTTTCCAGCTCCTGGAGGCTGCCCATGGTCTCTGGCTCCTGGTCCCCTTCCACCTTCAAAGCCAGGAATGGCTGCCTTTTCTCTCTTGTATGTATCTCTCATCTCCTCTCACTTATAAGGATAAGGACCTGGCCATTGTTACCTTGAGCCCACCTGAATTACACACAATAACCCTATATCTTGAGGTCTGCTGAATAGCAATTTGACTTCATTCCATCTGCACCCTTAATTCCTTCTTGCCATATAACACGGTATATTCACATATTCTGGGGATTTGGATGTGGACATCCTTGTATGTTCATACAGATACATGCATTGGCTACATCGACATCATGGCAAACTATGCGCTATTGACTTGATTGTGCAAGCATTCTTTATGTGAATGGAATTAAGCTGTACATCTCTTTCGGACTCTCTCTTGCTCCACATTTATGTTGTTAATTTCTATCCATGGTGTATGTATGTATAGCACTTTCTCGCTAGCACCTGTGTCATATTTCATAATAGGCATCGCCTATGATCTTCTTGCTGACTTCCAAGTCATGGGCATCTAGACTGCTTCCAACTGCCCTCTATTGCACACAGATGGTGATGAACACCACATGTCCCTCTCTTATGGGTTGGGTGACTTAATTTTCACCAGGTCCCAGTAGAGTGTGCCACTCAACAGCTGCACTTAGCTACTCTTCTACCATGGGCATCTTGGTTTCCTCATGTTCTATGGTGTCTATTTCTGCTTTGTGGTGCCAGCTCTCACCATTTCCCAGTTGGAAAGCAGCCAGAAAGGAGAAGGGCAGCAATACGAACACCTACCACGTGACCTCTCAGGTGCTGCTATGTTGAATGCTTCACCTTCTGGGAGAGTCCTACGTAGTTCATACTCTAGTTTTTGAGTTGGAGAACACTGAGGGGGATTAAGTTCTTTGCCCAAGGTCTCCTGTTTTTCAGTAAGTAGTAGACACAGAACTGAATCCACACTGGGCTAAAAGGGCTCACTCTGTATTCCCTCCACACATGGGCACATCTGGCTCTTCATATGTACAACAACTCCGTGTTAGAGTCTTTGCATCATGAGTGGTTCAGGCATGGGCTTTGTAGCCAGACCTGTATTCAGCCTCTGGCTCCATCACTTAGGAGCCACCTGATTCCAGGTAAGGAGAGCAAACACTCACTACCTTAGGTCTTGTTTCTTGCCTGGAGATGGGAACACGGTCCTGTAAGGACTACCTGAGTGGTGGGCATTGCTATAACCCTCTGTCTGCATCTCCCCACCAACCCCAACTCCAAACCCCTCAAGGCTAAAGAACTGTGCTTGGTTCATGTTTGTCTCAATCTCACAGCACGGCTTCAGTGCCCATTGATTAAACTACTCAGCTCCATAGCTCATCCTAACTCGGGTTAAAGATTTCCCCAAGTCTTGGGGGTGACGAGCCTTGGGTCTCCAGGATGCTTATGAGAGGAGGGAGAAGAGGATCCCTGACTGCCATCTCCTCCCTCATCTTTGTGAGTCCTTATTCAGAGTCTCTGTTCCCCTTGCTCTCGGCCTCTCTCTCCGGTCTTACTTGTCTCATAGTTCCACTTTCCCTCCCTCTGGAGGAATCCAGGTGCTAGTCTCCGCCCCCCCCCCCATGTTGTGGAGGCGCCCCCTCTTGGGGGAGGGGCTGTCACACTGCCATCAGCATCGCATTTCCTCCTCTGTAAGAAGAAGTTTTGCACAACTCAAGCCTTTGCTGTCAATTAGGCCATTCCGCACCTGTGCCATTTCCTTGCGTGCGTAATAAAAACTGGGTGATTAGAGAACCTCAGGCAGCACTTTCTTACACAGTCATTAAACAATCATTACAGATGGAAACAGCTACAACCGGCCGTGCTGGGGAGTGTGTGGCTCCTTACAACATAATCCTTTTTCAAGTCAGAATGAATGTGTAATCAAAGCACAAAAGGGAGCAGTTTCAAAGTTCTGAGCCTTCTCCGGCAAACCTATAATACATCAACCAGCCTAAATCGGTGTCCAAAATGTTCAATGAGAATTGACACACGGTGTGGCGTTCTAAGTAATTCACCACTTAAGTTCGCTCCCCCCCCTTCTCGCTCGCTCGCTCGCTCTCTTTTCAGGGATGTCTCCGTAGCCTTTCAAGTTTGCCAAGTTGTGATTGAGACAGGTTGTAACGGTGTTTGAAGTGAGTCTTTCGGAGGGCTGCTGGGGTTCAGAACATCCAGAACCAGCATTTCCAGGCTGGGTGACCGTGGAGGCAGCCATCTAATCGCTCCGAGCCTCAGTTTCCCCATTGTTACAAACTGCACAATAACAGTGCCTGCTGCCTACTGTTTAGGCAATGCTACTGGCGTTATTCCCTCCTAGTGTTTGATGTGGGATGCCTCTGGAGTGGGAAGTGGGCCATGGAGCTGGAGGGGGCTTCTCCTCCAACCACCACCACTTATCAAACTTTGGGGTACATTAGAGATCAAGAGACCCACAATTTTACCCAGCTCCCAGGTGATTCTGATGTAGATGGTTCTAAGGCCACCCTTTGAAAGGAGATGGGCTACTGTCATTTAAAAGATAGAGAGGGGTAGGGCCATAGATTTCTATTGTAATGTGAGAATTCGATCAGTTGCTTTTCTGTTCATGCCTCTAACCAACTCTTCTTGGGGAAGTAGTTTTTCTTATGGCTTGGGAGGAGAGAGAAGCAACTTGGTCACTAGACAAAATGGGAGAGCATGAACCAGGTAGGGTCAGCTGACCAAAGAGGACTAATGGTAGAGGTAGACGTTGCTCACAAGAGAAGGCATGGCCTGGAGGTCAGGTGATTTCGAAGTATGATGTGAAGCCACTCCTGGGTTGATAGCCTGGGGAAATGGGCGGGACAAATCCTAGCTCTCTCAGTTTCAGAGCATCCCAGACCCAGACATCAGACGTGCAAATACATGTATTTTCTCACAAGTAAGCAGTGTGAAAAATGTTTAGCTCTACCTAGAAAATTACACAGTGCAAAGTATACTTGATAAAACTAAATTTATACCTTGGATGAGTATTGATTGGACAAGATCTGATATTTTGAAAAAAACTTTGAGAATTGAGGGTAAGGGCTGAGAATTTTAGATAAGTAAGGAAAGACACGCTATACTGCATTGTCTTTCTGTAGTCACAAAATTCCTTAGAATAATATGAATACAATATGCCCAAATAATATAAAAACAATATACCCACATATTCATTGTTGAAAATGTAGAAAAATTTGTGTGTAGGCATCAAATCTATGTTTTATACAATATCCACACATACGCAATACACATAGATCTAATAAAATTGGAATAATATTGTAGAAACTTTCATAGCCTGACTTCTTTTTACTTACAATTACAGTATGGAAAAGTATGGGGAATTTTAATCTCCTGTTTTCCATGGCTCTACAGCGAAGCAGCGTTGTTTAAGCGTGAATTCCTCTTCCTGGGCATTCAGGTTATTTTTCATATTTTTTTTCTACTGTACAAAAAGATGAGAATTCATACATGTGGGTCTCTGTACACATTTCTGATTATTTCCTTGGGGTAAAATTCTTAGAATTGCTGAGTCTAGGGGTATGCACATTTTTCCAGGCGTTTTGGTATATATTTGTCAAATTGCCATTCCATTTTCATTTCTGCCAACAGCTTCGGAAACTGTCCTTTTCCCAGTCTCCTTGTCACCACTAACTTATTTTTTTTTTAAATTGGGAAGAAAACAACCACACCAGGTGCTCTTTCCTTTTTTTTTTCCTTAAAGATTTATTTTATTTATTTGAAAGACAGAGTTACAGAGAAAGGTAGAGACAGAGAGAGAGGTCTTCCATCTGCTGGTTCACTCCCCAGATGGCCGCAAACAGCCGGAGCTGTGCCGATCTGAAGCCAGGAGTTTCCTTCAGGTCTCCCATGTGGTGCAGGAGCCCAAGGACTTGGGCCACCTTCTACTGCTTTCCCAGGCCACAGCAGAGCTGGATGGAAGAGGAGCAGCCGGGACTAGAACCGGTGCCCATATGGGATGCCAGTGCTTCAGACCAGGGCTTTAACCAGCTGTGCACAGCACAGGCCCCACCACTAACTATTACTGATTTCTTTTTAAGGCTCTTGAACTTCTGCAGATAATTCATTAATGATCTTACTGTTTTCCACCTGATTTCCAAATGGTTGCCAGGTACAGTTTGGATGACACCGGGCATCATGCCCGTGTTCTGAGGGTGGGCACGCCAGCTTATGTGGCACCCGCTTATTTTCTTGACCCTGAGGAGTGAACTTTGGAGGCAGAATAGATCTGTACCCCTTACCCCCCAAGTGAAGATTCAGGGGAAAGTATCTCTCCTCTCCTGGATCACCCAAGATGCTACTACAGTTAAGCCGCCCCTGACCAGAGCGGGAAGCCTGTTATTGACGAGGGATGGACAGTCACGCAGTACCAGAAATGGCGCTCCCCTCTCTGAACACAGGGACAGATGTGCTCAGCTGGGGCTCCAGGTGGGTCTGATGACAAACGCAGGATACAGTGCTTGTCACAGAGGCTCACCTGTTGCCCCAAGTGCAGACTGTGGAATTTGTCTGGGAAGCAGATATTTGGGGTATCCCCTAGAATGGCTGCCTTGAAGCGGGCCCCTCTGAATCTGTGACACTTGGGTCCCCTGGCAACCCCAGCACCAATGGCCACGGGGGATGAGCACTCAGGATAAGCCTTCCCCCAGTCGCCACAGCCCCTCTGAGATACCAGGGTTAGCTGGGACAGGCTTGTCCTTGTCCCCTGATGGAAGCCAGGCCAGGCAGCTTCCAACAGAGGAGCTGACCTTGTCCTCTGGGTCAGGATGCAAGCAAACCGTGTGTGCTCTGGTCCCACTGCTTCCGGACACCACGCTTGTTCCGGTTTGAAGCCTGGAGGTTTGAATCAACACCTGGCAATCAGGAGAGCAGAGGTGGTGAGACGGAGGGGATCGGAGATGGGTTCTGCCTCCTGTGGCAAAGCAGAGGAAGTGTCTTGGGGACATTTCCCAAGGGTGGAGGCAGAGGCTTGAGTCCTACTCCCAGCCCTGCCAAGGATACAGACAAGTCAGCAGCCGTCAGGGCCTAGTTCTCCTTCCTGGCCGAAGGAGGACACGCTGGGCCGAGGGCAGGGCCTGGACCGCTCTGACCTGCGAAGCAGGAGGAAAGAGGACTGGGAGGATGCAGGTGGGTGAAAGGAGGCCTCTAGGGCCGGACTTCCCGACCTTCCTTTTTGCACACAAAGACACTGCTGTCCACGCCATGCGGCGTTCTTGGACGCGTCTTCTTCCAGCCAGAGGCGCCGCTCCAGCTGCCCGAAGGCTGAGGGACTTCCGTGTCAGGTGCACCTTGGGGACAAAGCGCTTCTGAGGCTGAGTCCTGGAAGTCACCATGGCGCACACCTCCAGCCGCACGGCTACCAGCCCGAGACCCTCCTGAAGCGGGAAGTCCACCCCCGGGGACCCCACAGCGTTCTGACCCCGCCCGGAGTGGCGGCTTTGGGAACTTTTGGGGAAATATCAATTGTTTTCCTCCATCGTAGTGTTCAGGGCTCTGCTGCCTGCTGCCGCCTTAGGCACCTGCTTGCTCTTCTGGCTGGCAGGGGTGGGAGATGGGGGAGGGCAGGTACAAAGGGGCCCGCTAGGGAAGAGGGCAGCCCCACATCCCAAACTCCTAACAGCTTGCTTGGGGTTTTCAGCCAGGGAGCACCCCGGGTCCCTTCTGTGTGTCCATTCTCAAAGCACCCGGGAGAGGTCCAGTTCTGCAGGCCATCAGCTGGAGTGCAGACCTCAAGCTTTGCACGTGGGGTCCTGCTTGCCGCTCAAGCTCTTCTTTTCTAATAACAGCTCTTCTCCTGCGCCTTATTTATTTTTTCATCCGCCCTGAAGATGGTGAGGTAACCAAGGCCAAGATAATTGCTGAACACCTGCAAGCCGCAGGCTGGGTGCCGTGAGCAGGGGTGAATGAGTGCGGGCCTCGTGGCTGCACGATCCGCTGGCCGTCCCCTCCCCTGCCTCTTCTGCACCTGCAGGGCCTGTCACTTGGGACGAGAGGGCCTCTTAGGGCTCTGGTAATTGAGCCGGGCTGAGGGAGTTTACAATGGCTCCGGAGTGGGAGAGCGAGACGGCTTAGATGACAGGAAGCCGTCTCCTCGGCTTCGCGGAGCAGATTGAGAAAGGGGGCCTGGGTAATAATGGGGTTAGCTAATCCTGATAGTAATAAGGGTAGGAGAGTCTGTCATCATAATCACAGCTAATGGAGTCCAGATGGAGAAATAGAATTGTTCTCATTAGCATGGTCACACACAGGCATGCCCACGCACACATACCCACGCTGCCCACGTACCTGACTCTGCTAAGCGCTGTCAGATAAGAACAGCCCTGGCCGGAGAGCGAGGTGGAGAGTGTCATTGGCTATGCCTTTCCTCACTGTCTCCTCCTGCAACATCCATGCATACGTAATGGTTTCATTAACCTTGAGATTGCCACAGATGAGTTGAAAACCCAGGCTTACATGGCCAATTAATTGGCAGCGCATTTTGCACAGTGCATGGAAGTACCTTTCTCTCTCCCCTAAATACTGCCCGACTTTTCGGCTGTATTTCATAAGTGTTAATGTAATATTGCTGAAAGGAAATATGGCTCAGAGCAGGAAACTCCCCCGCCCCCCTCTCTGGGATGCAGCTGTTCGTGGGGCTGGGGTTGTTAATTCAAACCACTCCCAGGTGCCTATTTCATATTATCTCTTGTTTAGAACAAAATAAAATGAAACTGTCACAGCCATTCTGCCTCGCTCAGCTCTGGGCTCTGTTGCTCCATAAAGGGAGCCAGGCAAGGAAGCAAATTCTGAAACTTGGCCTTGCCTCCATGAGAAATGCAGCCTGGGTCATGCTCTGGGCCCTGCTGTTGAGATTCTGGTTCAGAACAAGCAGACTATTCTGTGGAAAGGTCTTGGTGGCAGGCCTGCTCTGGACCTGCATCCCTGTTTCCAGGCCTTTGCTATGGGTCTTCGTGGGTCGGAGCACCACTTCTGCTCCATGTCAAACTCATCTTGCCAAACGTTCTCTTTGAATCTATGCCTGAGCACTCTGGGAAGCCGGTTCAGACATAAAGTAAGTGCTCAATAAATGCTAGCCATCAGGACTGTGTCTGCCCCATGAAGCAAGTCTGTTGTTTGGTGCTCATAAAATATTTAATAGAGTAGGAGCTCTCAGGTGGATTTGCCTGTGATTTGCATATAGCCCAATGTGCTATTTATAGCGATGCACCTGCTATTTTATATAGTGAAGGTGCGCTATTACATTGTTTGCCATCTGCCCTCGGCCACTCTGTGCTGGTAACAGAAGCAGGCACTGAGAGAGGCTCAGAACCAGAGGAGGGGAGAGAAAAGGAGCAGACTCCAGCTGGGAGCCCCTGCGTGGAGCCCTGGGACCTTCCTGGGGAGGAAGGTGTGTGTATGTGTGTGTGTGTGTGTGTGTGTGTTTGACTTTCAGCTTCTAAACTGTGAGGATGCCCATTGGCTGTTTCCTTTCCACCCCAGGTGACATCTTCAGCAGCACAGGGAATGGCGCCTTTGAGTGACTTTGTTTTAATAACTGGATTTCTGGGGCTTGTGGAGTGGTATCAGGGTCTGTGGGTGGCTGTCATGGCCCGGGTAAACCAGGGTTGGCTGTTGTAGGACAGAAGGGGAGAGAACTCTCTGAAAAAGCCACCAAAGCAGGAACCCTGCCTCCCCAGTCCACATGGTGCCCTGGTTCACTCTCTCTCTCTCTCTCTGAAGTCCCTTGGCTTCCTTGCCGTAAGAGCCTGCGTGCGAGGGGAGGATTAGACCACAGTGGCCACGCTGTGTTAAGTAAGTGGGGGAGATTTCTGGAAAACAGAATTTCAATAAATGGCAGGTTTAAAATGCTCCATGGGTATTTTTTTCTGATTGTTGCTGTCACGTATCTTTGAAAGGATCTGGCGACCTTCGCGTGATGTCTGTACTGTGCTAGAAGCTGCTGGGGCACAAAGGGCGTGCACGCTCTGGAGAACCACGTGTGGCACCTGTGCCACATGTCACATTCTGTATTTGCAGCCTCTTACTCTATGGGCTGGGATCTGATTTATTTTAGATTCAGCCTGGGACCCTGGGAGAGTCGGAGAGACTTAAAGAAACAATCAGACCCAAAGCCCTTGTTTTTGGAGAATTGACCTTCCATCTGCTGACAATCAAATACTGAACCTATTAAGAGTGGCAGGTCCCCAAGCAGGGAGGAAGGAAGGAATTTCCCACAATCCCCGGAGACAAAGGACCTTTTGACTACACCTGGGGGTGAAGGGTGACCAGACTGGGTCAGACCAAGCTGGGGATCAGATGGGCGGGAGAGCAGCTGGTGGGATGGGGCCATGCATCCGCCAGGCCAAATTCTGATTTGCCAAGAAAGGGGGAACGAGGAGAAGGAGAATGTAATAGGGAGCCCTTAGCTGAGAAGAGCTGCAGAGTCAGGCGTGGCTTCCCTGGGCCCCGTGTCTGGGCTTTTCCTTGCTCTGTGTGCCCGTCTCTCCTGTTGGAACCTTGGTACCTCTAGAGAAGGCACGTGGCTCCGTCATCTTTTAGAGAGTTATTTATTTACTTGACAGGCAAAGAGACAGAGGTAGGTAGACAACAGGTCTTCCATCTGCCAGTTTACTCCCCAACTGCCCACAACAGCTGGAATTGGGCAAGGCTGAAGCCAAGAGCCTGGACCTTGTTCTGTGTCTCCCACGTAAGTGGCAGGGACCCACATACTTGAGACGTCACTTGCTGCTTTCTAAGGTGCATAGTAGCAGGAAGCTATTCTCAGGAGCAGAGCCAAGACTTGAACCCATGTTGATGGGGAATGCAGGTATCCCGAGAGGCATCTTAACTGCTGTGCCAAGCACCTGCCTCGGTGCCCTGATCTTTGACCTGGCCCACAGCGGAGGCTCCGCAAGGGTTCATGGAACAAATCACCATAAAAGTGGTTGTTTAATGTCGGGCCACAACTCACACTCACATTGCCTTTGCGTGAATTAAGAAAAGTGGTAAGAATGAGAACACCAGTGGCTCCTTCTGTCGAGTTTCTTTAGCTTGTGAATGACTCATTTGAAAATGAAAGTTTTGTGGTTCTGCTTCTTTGGTTTGTATTTTGTGACCCGATTCTCCATTTGGCACGGGCAGATGGTTTAGGAGCATCTGAATGTTGTACACACTGTTATTATTTCCCACAGTCCTAGCCTCTGGGAGCTTTGAAATATTGATCCAAGTTCACCTAAAGACAAGATGTAGTTGGTGACCCTCTTTTTACCGAGTTGGGGCTGGGATACAGGAAGGGAAGGGGCAGGCAAAGGAGAGGAGGAAAAAGTGCCAGGTGTTCTAGCTTGTCCATGGAGGCAGGCCAGAAAGGAATGCATCGTGACACGCTGTAAAAAACCAACCAAACAAACACAACACCCACAGCAAACAAAAGGACCTGGCTTTCATTTAACAGTCAATCAAATCGCGAGGGAACCCGAGGCCTCTCTGTGATGAGGAAAGCAGATATTTCATCCGGCCAGGCCTGCAGCGAGTTGAGGGGAAGAGGCAGCAAAATGACCAGGCTTCTCCATGACCACTGGGCTTGAAGCAATCATCAGAGCTTGGGACTGCAGTGTAAAGGAGCCAGGGATGAGCAGAGAGCCACACGCATGGCCTCACGCTCTGTGCAATGTAAACAGGGGTACATCTGGGCACCTCATGTTCCCATACCTTGGCGTAGGGGAGCAGCAGAGCCTGATGAAAGATGAGCCAAGCCTGGGGAGTCTGTTGGAAGAAGCAGCAGATGATGAAAATATTTATATAGTACAGTGCCTTCTCCAGAAAGAGGAGACAGGGTTGCACGGGTTGGATATTTCCATAGACCTGAGGTGTGCATTCTCTCTAAAGCAGCGCGTTTAAGCTTCCTGCACTCTCCAGGGCAGAGCTGAGTGGTGCTGGTGGCAGAGACTGCAGAAGTTGTATGTGGGGGAGGTGGGGACAGGGGTGGAGTTTGCTGCTTCTGGGAGGACCCATTTGTCCAGAGGCAGACAAAGTGTGGGAGTGGCTGTTATTTCTGAATGCATAACACACTTGCTTCCTCCTCTGCTCTCTCTAATAGCTCAAACCATTTTCCTTGTCCTTTCCTAAGTTTCTGAAGTTCTGATACTGCCTCTTCCTAGCCATATGATTGGTTAAAAATTAGCATATGGCCCGAGCAGGGCCAATCAGAGTCCTTCCCTGAGATAGCTATATGGAAGCTGGGAGACTGCAACTGGCACTCCTTCTGGTGGAAGAGCTGAGCTATGAATCCATGGTTTTGGGGTTACTGATGGCCAGCTTTCCCACTTTATGGAGAAAGACTATCTCCTATGGGACAGAGCTAAGTCATCACCCAGAGGGTAGCAAAGCTAAGAGCCTGATGACATCATCCAAGCCCCTGGATCCAATCGTGATGGAGGTCAGATGCATTCCTACTTTCCCAGTTAAAGGAGTGCCCAAATCTTTTCATTTGTGTAAGTGAATCTGAGCTGGGTTTCTGGTTTCTGAACCTGGATGGTCTGGAGGAGTATGGTGGTGGAGTTGGGGGAGGCAGAATTGGCAAGTGAGACGTTACGGAGAAGGAAGTGTGATCTGGCAGATCCTACCTCTTGGGGTGGTTTTCTGGGCTACGTGAAACCTCACCTCAGAAAGGAGATCCATTGCCAAACAGTAGCTCTGCCCTTGTTGGAGAATCGGCCCCATGGCTCCTAGAAGGTCTAGTCCACCTCCCTTCCCACCACCCTTTGCCTCACCCCTCACATGCCATTCCTTGGCCAACTGAAAAAACAGACCATCAGGAATGTTACTAGTTAGGATACTGAGATTAAGCAAGCAGCCTTGGGAGCCAGATATGCTTTGAGTTCTAACCTTAGTACTTAGCAGTAGGATAGCCTTGCACAAGTTACTTCAACTCTACCTCTCAAGTTCATTGTCTCTGAAATGGCGCTAACATTTATATCCATCTCAAGGGATTATGTGAAGAGGTTTGCACCAGAGCAAACATCCTCTAGTAATTTATGTTCAATGTCCCATGAATGGAGAAGGTAAGGTAGATTATAAAACACTCTGCATGAAAATGGAGCCATCTGAGCACGAAGGTGATTTAGTAACAGAAGAACCACATCAGTGTGCTATTAAGATTTTAAATGTAATGCATACTTCAATAAGAAGTTACTTGGGGCCAGTGCTGTGGTGCAGCAGGTTAACGCCCTGGCCTGAAATGCCAGTGTCCCATATGGGTGCTGGTTTGACACCCAGCTGCTCCACTTCCAATCCAGCTCTCTGCTATGGCCTGGGATAGCAGTAGAAGATGGCCCAAGTCGTTGAGTCCCTGCACTCATGTGGGAGACCTGGAGGAAGCTCCTGGCTCCTGGCTTTGGATTGGCGCAGCTTTGGCCATTGTGGCCATCTGAGGAGTGAACCAGCAGATGGAGAACCTCTCTCTCTCTCTGTCTCTGTCTCTGTCTCTCCTCTCTGTGTAACTCTGACTTTCAAGTAAATGGATAAATCTTTTAAAAAAAAGTTACTTAACTTTTAAAAAAAGGATGTCAGGGGCTGGCATTGTAGTGTGTAGTGGGTAAAGCCACTGCCTGTAATGCCAGCATCCTGTATGGGTACCAGTTTGACTCTGGTTGCTCCATTTCTATTCCAGCTCCTTGCTAATATGCCTGGGAAGGCAGTGGAGGACAGCCCAAGTGCTTGGGCCCCAGCACTCACATGGGAGACCTGGAAGAAGCTCTAGGTTCCTGGCTTCAGCCTGGCCCAATTCTGGCTGTTGTGGCCATTTGGGGAGTGAACCAGCAGATGGCAGATTGATCTCTCTCTCTCTAACTCTGCCTTTCAAATCCATAAATAGTTTTTTTTTTTTTAAAGAATATTAGAGGATATATACCTAAAGTAACAGAAACTAGGGACATGAAGAGAGATTTGTACACCCACATTCATGGCAGCATTGTTCACAATGACCAAAAGTGGAAGCAGCCCAAGTGTCCATTGATGGATGGATGAATAAATAAAATGTGGGATATAAAGAATTTTATTTATTCAGCCTTAAAAGGAAGGGACTTCCAACACATACTACACCATGGATGAAACTGAAGACAATATGTTAAGTGAAATAAGCTAGTCACAAAGGGAGGAATGTTGTATGATTATACTCTTATGGGATTTTGTGAAAATGATTAAAATGGTATTTTACCCCAATTTTAAAAATTCAAAACTTAATAAAGAAATCCCATGCGTATGAAGAATGCATTTTCATATTGATAAAAGTATGTAAGGCCAATGAAAGAGTTCTTTGAAAGGCACAGGCAGGGAGAGACAGATTTTTCATCTGTTGGTTTATTTCCCAAATGTTCGCAATAGCTGGTCCAGGCCAGAGCCAGGATCCCTGAACTCAGTGCAGGTCTCCCATGTCGGTGACAGGGCCAGGGTACTGCATGAGTCACCACCTGCTCCCTCCCAGAGTGCGCATCAGCAGGAAGCTGGAATCAGGAGTGGAGCTGGGACCCAAACCCAGGCACTCTGACAGGGAGTGGAGGCATCCAAGTGGCGTCTTACCCACGGTGCCAAACATCTGCCCCCGCAAGTTTGACACGTGCGCACTGAGCAAAGGAAACAGGGTGGATGGCCTCTTGCTGGCTGTCCGTAGGGCTCCTCTGGGAGGGGCAGTGGCAGAGAGGCTGGGAGGGGAGTGTTACTTTAGACACTTCATACTGTCGAAGTTACCACGCTGGTCAGACAGCCCTGCCATTTCTAGGAGTGATGGGAACTTGCAACCATTCGTATACTTTGACACGTCCAAAGTGCCTTTGCTGAATATTGAATGGAGCAGCGGTTCTGGACAAAAACCAGTTTGGCGCTTCCTCGAGTGGTCGAGCATGGAGTTACCATATAATCTGGTAGTTTCACTCCTAGACATGATGGGGGAGAACGGAAACACAGGCACACCCCAAAACCCGGAAGTGAGTGTTCACGGCAACCTCATTCATCATGGCCCCAGAGAGGAGGCAAGTGGGATACCCGTCAGCTGAAGAATACATGCCTTAAAAAAATAAATTGCGGCTCTGAATGCAATCAGGAGACACAAAAGGAGTATGCGGCTCCACCAGTGCTGCACAGCTTATTCTGTGAGTTAAACTTTTTTGCACATAGAAGCACACTTCAAAATAACGATAGACAGTGTAGTAATATGGGACTAATACCAGGATTGTTTATTATTCTCCAGTATTATGCACTGTACATAATTGTGTGTGCCATACTTTTGCATGATTGGTAGCACAGTAGGTTTGTTTACAAAAACATCTGAGAAATATGCCTTACTACAACATTTTGGTGGCTACAATGTCATTGGACAATAGGGCTTTTGCAGCTCCTAATCTATGAAACTTTATTTTTGTGTTATTTGAAAAGCACAGCAACAGAGAGAGAAAGATGGACATGGAGAGATCTTCCATCTGCCAGTTCACTCCTCAAATACCCACAATTGCTGCATCTCCTACATGTGTGGCAGGGACCCACGTATTTGCACCATCACCTGCTACCATTTAGAGTGGACATGAACAGGAAGCTGGAAACGGAGATGGGATTGAGACTCAAACCCAGGCACCTTAATGGAGTGCAGGCATCCCAAGTAGCAATCGTCCACTGTGCTGAGTGCCTGCCCCTCAGCTCCTGATCTTATGGGGACACCATTGGATTTGGGGTCCATGACTGACTGAAGCATCATAAGACACATGGCTGTAGAGCGTTCTACTGATTGTCTGCTACCACTTAGCAAACAGGGAAAAAGACACAAGGAACATATTTGAATATTCAGGTGGGTGGACAGGGATTGAGGGAGCCAATCAAAGAATGAGACTGTCACCATGATACTGCGACCCTCATGTGACCCGTGAGAGAGTCAGGCCTGTGAATCCCCAAGGCCAGGGCTGGGCCTTTGGCATCTGGCTGCCATCTTGTCTTCTTTGTTCCGCCTCTCTTCCCCACTCCCTCCTGGTTTGCTCCTGACTGCTCCAAGCTCTCCCCTTTGTTGCATGGAGCCAGCTTTTTCCAGCCCCGCTCTGCAGGGGGTTCCCAGCTGAAGGAGGGGCTGTGTTCTGCTAAGGATCTTTCTTGGATTATAGATTGCAACTCCTCTCCTATCACACGTGATAATGGGGACCTAGACATCATCAAGGGTGAGCGGCTCCATGCCTTTCAGAGCGCCACTCGTCCCAAAAGCACAGAGGGCTCAGCCCTATGCTGGCGGGGGAGGCTGCTTGGATGCGGCCTCGGGGGCTGTGCTGAGAGAGGGGCTGAAAGGGAGGCCCCACATGGGCCCGGTGACACTGGCGTCTTCCCCTAACTTCGAGAGCCTGCCCTTCTGGTTCCTTACAGCAATTTGTCCTGGCCTCGCTGTCTGCTCTCAGCCCCCTCACGCTCCCTCCATTTGTCATCTCTGTCAGAAAACAGGCCCTGATTGTTTCAGACCCACGCTTTCAGGCTGAGCAACCCCAGCCAGCCCCCATTACTGGGTTAATTAGCGGTCGAGCTGCCTGAATTGCAAGGTCCTTGCAAGGAAGGGCTTCCTTGCTCCCCAAAGGGGCCGCTCTCCCTGGCCCAGTGGAGGTGACGCCGCGGCCTCAGCACCCCAGGCCCGGCTGCCAGGCTCCAGTCTGGGCCTTCGTCCCGCTCCAAGCCCCTCTTCCCCTTGTCTCTTGGCGAGTGTGAATCAATTTCCTCTTTTCACAGGGGCCTGATGGCAGGCAGATTAATGAACGCCAGCCCAGCACCGAGGCCAGCCTGCCAAAAATGTCTGCAGTGCATTCAGGGGTCCCCATGGTGGACTGTGGGAGGGACAATTGGAGGTAACAAAAGACACAGAGCCGGGCGGTCAAGTTCCCAGCAGCGGCTGCAGTTCTTGTCTGACCCTGAGTCCCACTGCGGAAATGATCTTTCCCTCCAGCTTCTCGTGTACCCTCATTCAACACCCTCCTCCCCACAAGCCTGCCACTCCTGAGCAGCCAGCCCCACGGCTCCTTGATGCTCTTAGAAATAATGACTCAGCTACAGCTAGTGGCCCAGGCCATACATACGCAGTGTCTAGCATGCCCCCATTAACGCTTTGGCATGGAGTTGTGACGGATGGGAGCAGAGATTATGAGGCTGTGTTGTTCGCCGACATGCTGCCAAGGCCCTCTGCTGCCCTGTGCCCTGTGCTCTGCTATAGAAGTGCAGACAAGGGAGGACTGCTTGGGCCATGTTAGGAGGCTGTTTCTGTTTCTTTCCTTCAGTAGCAGTGCTTAACAAACTCGTATGTGCGGCACTCACTCCTCAAAATGGGAAGTAGACGGTCCTAGTGTGGGCCTTGGGATATGTGCTTTGGAAACACCTAGCAAGGCAGAGGCTGTGAAGGAATTCTCAGCAGCTGGGGTCCCACCAAGCCCAGCCCTGTGTCTAGGGAGCTGGCTGCCCCTTGAAAAAGTAGTTGGAAGTTCTGGAGTTTCCCCAGTGCGCTTTGCAGCCATGGTTGTGCTGTGAGGATGAGGCATTGATCCTCCGAGTTAGTCTCACACAACACAGAGAAATTGTTATTCCCCTTCCTCCAAGGTTTTGTGTGAGTGTATATTGGCTTCCCCACTGGCAGAATTCTGCACCCTGTTGGGGTGGTGCTGTTCTGTAAAGACACCCATGAGCTGGTCAGCTCCTAGAGGACAGAGAGTTAAGCTCAGTGTAGTACTGTGACTATTTTTAAAAGGAAGTGAGATAGATTTATAGAGCCCAGAAGCAGTTGGGTCACACAGGACATGCACACATTTATATACACACATGCACACCCAAACCCACACACATCTCTCAGATATTTCAAATCATCTTTCAAATATTGGTGCCCCTTATACAACCTAAGCTTTGATTTCTTATAACTGCAATTTTTTTTTTATTAGAAAAGCAGCCAAGGCTCCTAATTTGATTGTCATATTTAAAGTTTTAATTAAAAATTTTATTTTCTCTGATATCAATATTACCACAGCAAGTCTATTACCATTTGATTAGCTTCTCTTGTCATTCTTTTTATTTTTAACCATTCTGTGTCATTTCATTTCTGGGCTGAATCATGGGTAGCAAAGTCTTGGACTTTTAATAAAAGAATTTTACCCATTCACATTTATTGTAATGTTGAATATTTTTAGGCTTGTTTCTGATGCTTTACTTCATGTTTTCTGTTGTCTATTTTTTATTTATGCTGTTTTCTTTTTTGTCTACTTGGGTAGAATTTTTGAAGTTTGGGTCAATTATTTTTTTCCCTGAAGTCTGGAAATTTTGTATATAATGTATCATGTTCTTGGGGAGGTAGTAAGAATAGCACTAGGAGAGAGGAAACAGGACTCTGTTCTTATCTAAGTAACTAACTTATGGCATTTGGTAAATTACTTAACCTCTCTGAGGTAGCCCAGGCTACCTTAAGGAGGATTGGATTAAATGATTTTGAAAGACTTATCCATCCAGCATTAACATGGTAGGGTTTGGTGCTTGAGAGAAGTCTAGAGGAAACTCTGGTCTGTCTGGGGCACGTGAATAGGAGGGAGCAATCCCACCACTGCTCTTCCCTGAGGTACCGGGCTGTCAGGAAAACTCAGACCTCCTTGACCCAGCTCATCTTTTCAAGTCAGACTCAGCTCACCCTCACCTGGGTGTCCACGAACAGGATGTCTGTAACTCAGCAGTGCCTGTGAGAAACCTGCCTCCTTTGGCATATTTTATTGGATGATAGGAATTTGAATGCTTTCCAGAGACAGTGTGTGTCTACATTTCAACCCTCCATCTGGTCCAGTAGGTCATGCGATTAAGCCTGGCAGTGGACCGTAAGTCAGCAATTTCACATCGTGAAAAGTGTCACACTTTCGTGTTACAAGAATCCACAGCTGGTATCTGACGCTCTAGCCTTCTCTCCTCCTGCAGTGAGCAAGGATACCTCCAGATGCTGCGGCGCCTTCAGCCTGGGTCCCTGGGTGACCATGTGCAACAGTTTTCTGCTGACCTCCTTTGCACATGTAGCATTAACAAGAAATAAATTTGCATTGAGCCACTTGGTTTTTAGTAACATTTTAATTAATACAGAAATATGCTCAGGATGTTATTCAGTTGTGCAAGCTCTGGCTTTTCAACTTGGCTGTAAAGATCTTAAAGGACAGGGCATGTTCAACTCGCCCCTCTGACTGTGGCACTTTTGAGTTTCCAGGACCCAATCACAAATCTGTAAAGTCTCCCTCTTGAGAAATACTCTGATATGAGCCCAGAGGCCCTGCTCTGGTTTCCCCTTTTTACAAAATCTTCACTAGCCTCCCTTGCCCATGGGATGAAGTTTAGCATCCCTGATGAGATCACAAGGCCCTGCGTGGCATGGCCCCAGCTCCTGCTCAGACTCGTTCCTCACTGTTTCCCCCTCAAATGTGCTTTGTTGCCACCCTGCTAGCCCTCCCTCAGCTCCTCATGCATGCCCAGTGCCTTCCTGCCTCGACACATTTGCAAAACCTGTTCCCTGTTTCTAGAATGCAGTGTCCACAACCTTTGACCTGGAGAATCCCCAATCATATTTCAGAGTTTCCTTTCCTCAGGTTTTCTGTTTTACGACTGCCCCTTGATGGGTTATAAGCTCCCATGGCATTCCGTACTCCATACCACCCGTGGGGGTACAATCACAATTGGCATTAAATAATAAAGCATATAACCATTTGATTAACGTCTGCCTGTACAGTGGACTCTAAACTCCAAGGGCCAGTGATGATGTTCCTACAGGGGTAGGGGCACAATCTCTTTGGACACAGAGGTGCTTGGTACATGAAACAGAATGAATGAATGAATGAATGGTCAGTCCTCAGGGCTTTACTGTGCATCTGTCCAAGTCACCTGACAGGTTTTAGGAAAAGATTGTTTGAAGTGAAATATATGTAATATAGAATTTACCATTTTTACCGTTTCAGTCATATTAAGTACACACATATTGTTGTGCAAATATCACCACCATCCATCCACAGAATATTTTTCATCTTGCAAACTGAAATTCCACAGCCATTAAATAATGACTCCCCATTCATCCTCCCACCTCCCCTGGCAACAGCCATTCTACTTTCTGTCTCTATAAATTTTCTTCCTCCTAATGAACTTTTTGTTTTAATGGAGAGGCAAAGATAAGATAGAGAATATTCTTGGGGTTCACTCCCCAAAGGTACACAACAGCTTGGGCCTGGACCAGGAGCTGAGAACGGAATCCATGTCTCCCAGGTGGGTGGCAGGAACCCAGTTACTTGAGCCATCACTGCTGGTCTGTGTTAATTGAAAGCTGGAATAGGAAGCCAGAGTCAGGAACTGAACCCAGGTCCTCCAATGGGGTATGCGGGCATCTTAACTATTAGGCTAAACACCTCCCCCTAGAGGCCTTTTTCAAGCACACCTTGTTGGGTCCACATCCCAGAGTTTCAGATTCAGTAGATCTGGTGTGAAACCTCAGAATTTACCTGTCCTGCAAATCCCTAGGTAATTCTGATGCTGCAGAGCCAGGGACCACACTTTGACAGCTCTGTTCTGGAGGAGCCCAGCTGGATGCCTCCCAGTAAGTTGTCCTCACATCTCCAGTGCACAACGGGAGTTCAGAAAGGCAGCTAACAGATGCGTTGGTTACATCCAACTGCCCATGGAAGGTCAAGTGACTTTTGATCTCGATCCTGTTCATTATACTTACCTAGGTAGATTTAAAAACCACATAAATGTCTGGATGCCATCATATACAAGTAGAATAGACTCCCAGGGAGCAGGACCTCAGCATCAGCATTTGTTGAGATTTTCCAGATGATTCTATTGCAAAGGCAGTGTTGAGAATCACTGGGTTAAGGAAAGAAGTGGAAGGAGAAAAATCCATGAGGCAGATGGAAATAAGAAAGACAATACTCCCAGGGACTGAACCCCTTGATTTCTGTAAAAATGCTTTTGTGACCTCAGCATAGAAACAATATTGTGCCAAGTCCCTCGGGGAGAGGATACACACCTTCTAAGTGTGTTCTCCAGGCCGGCGCCGTGGCTCAACAGGCTAATCCTCCGCCTTGCGGCGCCGGCACACCGGGTTCTAGTCCCGGTTGGGGCGCCGGATTCTGTCCCGGTTGCCCCTCTTCCAGGCCAGCCCTCTGCTGTGGCCCGGGAGTGCAGTGGAGGATGGCCCAGGTGCTTGGGCCCTGCACCCCATGGGGAGACCAGGAAAAGCACCTGGCTCCTGGCTCCTGCCATCGGACAAGCGCGGTGCGCCGGCCGCAGCGCGCCAACCGCGGCGGCCATTGGAGGGTGAACCAACGGCAAAAGGAAGACCTTTCTCTCTGTCTGTCTCTCTCACTGTCCACTCTGCCTGTCAAAAAAAAAAATAAATAAAAAAAAATAAAAAAAAAACTAAGTGTGTTCTCCAGGGACTGGTTTTGCTGTTCTCAGAGATTCGGGTTATCGGGAAAAGATTCTCAAATTGTTGACTGACCTTTTCCTGTCCAGCTTCCCCTCGGGCTATTATTTCTGGGCATCATCTCCTATTTCCAAGAGTATACAAAGTTATCTTCAGGTGTGTACTTCGGCTTTCTTTTACCCAGTTCTAGTTCCTAGCTGTTATCTTGAGTTTTCTTGGCGGTCTTTTCCCTATCTGTTGATTTAAAGTAGGAAAACCCTTAGTTAGCAGTGCAGCCCACCTTGCTGAATTAAACCTGGCAAATGCTTCATTCTGCAAAAGAATCTTCTTATTGTCTTGTTCTGCTTGGTTACTGAATTTTGGCAACAATAGCTATAAGTCACCAATACTCAAAAAGTGTTGCCTGCAGACCTGTGCTAACCATCGACTGTTACCATTCTGCAATGAGACAGTTACAGAATGTGAGACTGAATATTTAGGAACATCTACAACAGTCTGGCAATGACCAGTACCCAAATGCATGATTCATAAACTTGGTTAAAGAATTGTTGGCCTGGGGGAGGCACTGTGGCTAAGTCTGCATAGTAGGGCCACATGTTGACCCGGGGTTAGCTCAACTGCTTTGTTTCATTTACTTCTTCTAGCAGAAAAACCTAGTATTTTGTGAATTTCATTTGCATTTCTTGATGACTTCTAAGGTTGAGTTCCTTTGTTTACAATTATTAGTCTTTTGTGCAGCTCATTTAGGTGCTCTTTCAAGCAATTTGCCCATGTTCTATTGGATTTTAAGTCTTACTATTATTGAAGAGTAAGAGTTACTTTAACATTCTGGATATAATTTTTTTTAAAGATTTATTTATTTGAGGGCTGACACTTTGAAGTAGCGTGTTAAGCTTCTGCCTGTAGCACCAGTGTCCCATATGGGCACTGGTTTGAGTCCCAGCTGCCCTCTTCCAATCCAGCTCTCTGCTATGGCCTGGGAAAGCAGTGGAAGATGGCCCAAGTGCTTGGGCCTCTGTATCCACATGGGAGACCCAAAAGAAGCTCCTGGCTCCTGGCTTCTGACTGGCTCAGCTCTGGCTGTTGTGGGTATTTGGGGAGTGAACCAGCAGATGGAAGACCTTTTTCTATGTTTCTCTCTCTCTCTAATGCTCTCTCTCAAATAAATATTAAAAATCTTAAAAAAGAAAAAAAGATTTATTTATCTGAAAGGCAGAGTGACAGAGAGCGAGATCTCCCCTTTGCTGGTTCACTCCTCAAATGGCTGCAATGACTGGAGCTAGGTTAGGTCAGACCAAAGCCAGGAGCCAGGAGCTCCATCCTGTGGGCTGGGCCCTGCTGTAAATTTGGAGATCACCAGTTTTAATCATGAATCATATCTTCCATAGGAGCCTAAGGATGAGATATTCCTTCTAATAGGCATGGAACTTTTCTCTAAGCTTCCTGGCAGCTAAGGCAAAAAGGGAAATCTGGTTAACTACTTCACTTTCATGCCAATTCATTGTAGGAAGACAAGCACATCTATGAGTCAAAACCCTTGGAGAAAGTTATTAAATGAATGTGTATATAAAGTATATTCAGGAGCATCATAAAATTATATCCCCTAACTTGACAGAATGGCCAGGGGCCTCATACAAGAATTTTAGACAGTGGCATTTCTGGCCTATTCCCCTCAACTTTCCTCCAAATTGCCTTTAAACACCATGGAATCAGAACAACATTGCATTCCTGGGCAAGGGATGCCCTTAGGGAAGACTTTTTTGGCTTCTTCAAATAGAGATTTATAATCTTCCTTCCTCTCATTTTTATTTATTTATTTATTTATTTATTTATTTATTTATTTTTTGTCAGGCAGAGTTAGACAGTAAGAGAGAGACAGAGAGAAAGGTCTTCCTTCCATTGGTTCACCTCCCAAATGGCTGCTATGGCCAGCGCGCTGCACTGATCTGAAGCCAGGAGCCAGGTGCTTCTTCCTGGTCTCCCATGCGGGTGCAGGGCCCAAGGAACTGGGCCATCCTCCACTGCACTATAGCAAGACCCGGATTCAGAAGCACAATGTCCTTTTTTCAATATCAAATCCTAGCATCTAATGAGAAGACTGCCCTGCCAGCCGCATGCCAGCAGTTTGGATGTGAGGCTGTTTTACCCCTGAGGTGCACTAGGTACTGTGCCTGGGGCCCACCACCTTTGCAAGTGCTTACAATAGTGCTAGAGGTGTGGAACATCATTGGCTCTGAAATATTGAAAGCCAAGTGCAAGCTAATAATACATAAACACTTGATTGATCTATACAAACGCCAGGACTGACCGACTTTAGTCTGCATTAACATTCTATAGCATTTGAATGCAATTTGTAGGTTAGATTTTCTTGCTTTGCCTTGCACAATGAGCTGCAAAACCTGAGAAACTGTGGCTAATCATAAAATAAATGAGTTACTTGGAGCCGTATAATTTCAAAAGCGAAATCATAAAAGTCCTTTGAAGTTTTTTATAGCAAAATATAAATTTTGCTATAACGCGGGTGCCTTTCATATTGTTGATATCATGTGAGGCGGGCCCATCAAGATTAGAAACTGCCCAGGGCCAACAGAGGACTTAAAATAGCCCTGGTTATATGAAGGCCATGGTGTGCATTGCCCCCATCCCAAACCACCCTGCCCACAGCTGCTGGTGACAGGACCAGGGTAGCCATGCCCACGGACCCCGGCCTCCCCTGTACCTGAGGAGCAAGCCCAGGAACCCCCACTGCTGGTCTTGGTGGGGCAATAGAAAGATTTTGCAGATAAAAATGAGGACTTCCTCATGGCTTTATCAATGTTGATTGATGGAAATCTCCACTGGGCTTTGATTTCTTTTTAACGTTCTAAGTTCTTAAAGTCTTAAAATGATGCAATCTATAATTTATTCTCCTCCTTGGCTCCGCACACTTCCGTGAACAGCTTTCCCACAAGTTCCTCCGTGCTCCTCGACAGCTTACACTTGATTAGACCAATGGGCCTGTCAACCGAGACTTGGAATCTCTGATACATTTCTCTTCCTCGCCCCTCCTTAAATGGTTCCCTCCTCTACTCTCTCCTCGCTTCCCTCTTTCTCCTTCCTTCCCCCCATTCCCGTCACATTCAGCCTCTACAGGGGTAGATACTCAGAATATAGAACTGACAAGGGCAGGAGACCTACTGTAAGAACTGAAATCTGGTGGAGGAGGAGGTAAGGTAAACAGACTTTTCAATAAATTAATGGAATCCAAGGTCATGCAGGCATATAAGTGGGATCATAGGTTTACAGAAGAGGATGTAGAAATGAGAGGAAGAGGCCGGTGCCACAGCTCACTAGGCTAATCCTCCGTCTGCGGTGCCGGTACCCTGGGTTCTAGTCTTGGTCAGGGCACCGGATTCTGTCCCGGTCACTCCTCTTCCTGTCCATCTCTCTGCTGTGGCCTGGGAGTGCAATGGCCCAAGTGGCTGGTGGTACAGCATGGGGCCTCTGCTGCCATCCCCACCTCGCCTCCTCCCCTGTCCTCTTCTGTCTTGTCATTGGGTTTAAGGTTCACCTCGTTAACCCACGATGATCGCCTCCTGAGATCCTTAACATTTGTGTACTTTTTCCATATAAAGTCACATCCATTGCTGCTGGGGTTAGGGCTTGGAAATATCTTTTGAGGGGAAGCCATAATCACCACCATTAACCCAGATTACTGGACTCAGAGCCAACGTTCTTTCTGCCATTGTCTTTTTAGCACTTCCTCTAGTTTTCTCTCCTCTCCAATGTGCTTGTTGCTCATGGTAAGGAGAATGTTAATGACACTACTAGGGTTGGGCTAAATTAATATTCACATAGGGATAGAATGAAGACCCATGTCTCAGTATCAGGGTTTGGTGCCTGGCTCACAAGAAACCCACATTCTCCTTGGAGATGAGTGAGTCTTGCCTTGATCTCTCAGCACACAGGCACCCTCATGGCGTTACAACATTTGGTTCTTGGAACAACCAGCAAGATGGTTGCTGCTGCCAGTATTTTGATCAGTGAGAAAACCAAGGGTGAAACTGTACGCCCAGCAGAATCTACCATGACGATCTGAATGCTAGTCTATTTGGGGGATGATTCCGGGAAGAACTGGTGAGCAAGGGGAGGAGTGGGACAGGGAGCACAGGAAACCAAAGCCAAGGACACTTAGGAGCTAGACGTTGCTGGGGGTAGCTGGTGTTCACCCCCATGGGGGACCTCTGGGAGATGGTATAGAGGCCACCTCAGAGCAGTAAGGAACCGTACTGTTGATCCACCACCTCCCGGTGGATAGCAGTTTAATGGGCTAATTGCAGATGCATGAACTCCTTGGCTTTTCCAGCCTGTCCTGCTAACAGGCAGCGCAAGCTCTGGCAGCTACAGAGAGCCCCTTTAGACCAAGAGTTTACAAGAGATAGCCATCCAGGCCGACAGAGAGTAGCACAGGCTGAGGGTACCAGTGTGGGACACTGATGCTGTTTGCCAAATGGGTCCAAAGTCTTTGCCCTTTGGCCCGTAGTGCAGTGCTTTGTCCCGTCTGGGGTCAGGCCATGACTCTAATGCCTGCCCCGACAGCTGCCTGCAAACAATCCCTACTGAAATCCGGCGCTGTTCGCAAGACTTCCCGAAGCCCAGACTCTGAGATCAAGTCCAGAAGTGACTTCCCTTGGAAGCTTCTGCAGTGTGTGTTTTTTTGTGTGTGATGGGTTCCGTGTGACCCAGTGACATGCTTCATACTTGAAATATTTCCACTACTGACAAAATAAATCAGCTCTGCCCGCCACAGCGCTCGGCTTATTAGGGGAAAATGGAAAAGGGGCATTAAATATTAATGCTGCATATTTCCCTCTCCCTTGGCACCTTCTATGCTGCTGATCACTGCCCAGCCAGCACAGCCTTCTGTCTTTTTTTCTCCTGACGCTGATAGGGCACTGCAGGGACCTTTGACAAGGCGGTGAGGAGCAGGCATGTAAAATGGGGCTCTGGCTGGGGATCAGCCCTGTCACCAGCTAATGCCAAGGACTACGGCACCATGAAACTTCATCTCTGGTGCCACTGCTGGCGTACAGTGCAGTGGCAGTCACAGGAAGGGGCTTTGAAGGGGCACGTTGGGAGAAAGAAGAAACCCTGAGCCAACAGCCTGTTGGTTTGTTGATTTCAGCAAACACTCACTAAAGGCACCCTCACGTCTACACCCTGGCTGGCAAGGAGGCAGGTGTAGGCAGCATCCAGGCCTCGGAGAGCAACTCTTCCAGGGATGTTGGTGTTTCATTTGACTAATCTGTGAAAACCTCTGCCCACAAATCAAAGAGAAATCCCTGGGAGGAATCCTCTTTTAGAGAGCCGGGAAGCCTGACTGCTTACTTGTTGTGTTTTTAAATTAATTTTTCATTACACAAGTAATGCATTAATCCAATTTTGTAAAAATTAAATCATTACCCACAAGGCTAGAGCGGCTCTCTCCCTACATGCCTAAAGCCTGGGAAGAAGTGAGAGCTGGAGGCGCCCTTAGGTGGGCTGTGTGTTTCTGGCGTCCCATCTGACCACACGCGCCTGTTGTCTCCGGGTGAGATCTGTGCTTTGATGACGAGCTGCTCTCGCTTGTCCCCAGATGTCCTTCCTCCTGTCGTCACTCCCCCAGAGGCCACGATGTTGTCATGAATTTCTCCTGAGGATTGTTTTAGTCCCCTGTTTCCTGAGCCGGGGAGCCTCTGGGGGCTCTGTGTGTCCCTGTGGCGTGGGGCTGAGTGGCTCTGTCTGTCTCTTGCTGCCCTTGCCTGTTCCTGCTCTCCTCCTGTGCCCGGCTGTCTCGGATGCAGCTGGCACCCTGTTCTGGGACAGCCTCGGCTGTCTCTGAGCCTTCACTGGTGCTGTTCCTCTTGCTCTTCTCTAGTGATCCTGCTCCTCTGCTCATGACCCCACACCCTCTGTGTAGCCTTTCCTTGTGTCTGCTGGTGCTGGGGGCCTTTCTCCTTCAAACAGCCCTGGTGGAACCAAGCTTTGGGGACTAAAAGTTCTCCCCGGGGCTGCACTTGCTCATGTTCTCTCCCCAGCCATGGGGACTCCTTTGGGTCAGAGTCAGTCACCATCACAGCCATTGTCATCATCCCTTTGGGCTGTAGTCAGGCTTTGTCCTAGGTGCTTGGCATCTGTCACCTTGCTTCATCCCATTCTTGATTTATGGCTAAGGGTCTGGGACTGGGAGAGGCTGCATTCTTATTCAAAAGTCCCACAGCTAGCACAGGTTCGCAGCCAGTGCTGACTCCCAGGTGTGTGGATGGTAAGGACACATGTGTGCTGAGCGCAGGTGGCAAATGTGGCCTGGTTTTTGTTCAATCGACGCTTTAGTCCTAGAATCCCCAGGCCTGCAACTGTGTAGAATTCCTGGAGGGCGGACCCTTGCACATGGAGGCCCTGCCTGCACTTTCTCAGGTGCTTGGAGAGCTGATCAAAGTGGGCGAGAGGGCTGCCTAGCAGGTAGGCTGTGGCCCCCAGGGAACAACGCGAAGCTGTCAGCCATTTAGGGTAAATGAGCGTCCAAAGGCCAGCGCAGTGAAAAGATCATGGAGGGAGACATTATCCACGGCTGTTTACCAGAGAGAGGGAGGAGCTCCTTGGTGGCTTCTGGAGGAGGGAAGACAAGTCCCTTGAGGGAACATTAGGCAAATCGTGTGCCTGTTTGGGTCAGGCGGGCTCCGGTCTGCACCGGGAAATTAACTTGTCACCAGCGTGGCTGTCACTCGCGCTCTTTGCACGGCCTCCCAGGTTTCTGCATTGTTGGAGGCACAAATCCTGAGGCCTTCCCTTGCCATCCAGGGACAGGGGCTTCACTTAGGGGCTTCACAGTCTGGCCGCGGCGTGCTGGCCGCTGGAGTCCCACAAAGGGTATGGTAACCTGTCTCCCCGGCTGAGCCTGTCAGTGCCACACTCGCCCTTCAGGGTGTGATCTCTCTGTGCTGAGCTGCTGTCCATCATACGTAGCTTCCCCCTGCCTAAGAGGCTGAGATTCCTGGGTACCCAGGGGATGAGCAAATGGCACATGGAAAATTGGCTTTGTGGTGCAAGGTGCATGGAAAATGCTCTGGCAGGTGTCTCGCTGCAGGACTTCTCAGAGCCTTCAGTGTGCTAGAGGAGTTGATGCCACTTCCACCAAATCTTTGAACTTGGAACCCCTCCTTTTTTTTTGACAGGCAGAGTGGACAGTGAGAGAGAGAAACAGAGAGAAAGGTCTTCCTTTGCCGTTGGTTCACCCTCCAATGGCCGCCGTGGCCAGCGTGCTGCGGCCAGCGCACCGTGCTCATCCGATGGCAGGAGCCAGGTGCCAGGTGCTTTTCCTGGTCTCCCATGGGGTGCAGGGCCCAAGCACTTGGGCCATCCTCCACTGCACTCCCGGGCCACAGCAGAGGGCTGGCCTGGAAGAGGGGCAACCGGGACAGAATCCGGTGCCCCAACAGGGACTAGAACCCAGTGTGCCAGCGCCGCAAGGCGGAGGATTAGCCTGTTGAGCCATGGTGCCGGCCAACTTGGAACCCTTTTTAATAAAAAGTAGAACATCTGAGGTGGGCATTTGGCCTACCATTTAAACCACTAGCACCCCACATTGGATGCTTAGATTCAGCTTCTAGCTCTGGCTCCTGATTCTAGCTTCCTGCTGACGCAGACCCTAGCAGGCAGCGGTGACGGCAAACATAATGGATTGCTTGCCACCCACGTGGGGAGACCTGGTTTGGGCTTCTGGCTCTTGGCTTTGGTCCCCTTGATTGTTGTGGGCATTTGGGGGAGTGAACCGACTGATGTGAGCGTTCTTTCTCATAAATAAATTTTTAAAAATAAAGTAGAACATCCACTTACAGAGGGTGGCTTTTTATTTCGTACACCATAAGACACAGAGCAAGAACTCGAGAGATCAGGGGGACTGGGGGAGAAAATCTTCCCCAGTGCTACTGCTTCGTGTCCCAAGGCCACCTGGACTTGTTCCGTCTTTTTTTTTTTTTTTAAGAAGTATTTATTTACTTCAGAGGCAGAGTTACAGAGGGAGAGACAGAGAGGTCTTCCATCCACTGGTTCACTTCCTAAATGGCTGAAATGCCCAGAGCTGGGCCAATCAGAAGCCAGGAGCTCCTTCCGGGTCTCCCGGTGGGTGCGGGGACCCGGAACTTGGGCCACCTTCCGCTGCTTTCCCAGGCCACAGCAGAGAGCCCGACTGGAAGAGGAACAGCCGGGACGCAAGCCTGCCCCCAGGAGGGATGCCGGCGCCACGGGCGGAGGCTTAGCCCACTTCGCTTCAGCTCCGGCTCTGGGCGACAGGGCATCCTCCGGGGCGTCCTCAAGCAGTTAAATGAGAGGCGGTTCTCGGGCATGGAGGGAGAGGAATCTTCCTGTTCCCGCCCACCCGCCACTGCTGACCCCGGTGACGCTGCCTGTGTCCCCCAGGGGGAGGTCAGAGGGACCTGCAGGACTGTGCTGTGCACATCTGGCCTCTCCCACACCAGCAGGAGCTGCGTGCAGGCTGCCGCTGTGGCTCAGTGGGTGCCAGCCTGAGGAAGGAGCTTGGCTGTGGGGATTCCATTGGACTCCAGCTTGTCGTGTTGCAGTTTGTGGAGCACCAGCGTCTGTGGACCTCCGGGGAAGCTCTTCAGGGTGGCGCCGGGCTTATGCAGGAGACAGGCTACCTGAAGAGGGGTAAGTGGACCCTCTTTTTCTGTTAAGTCTTTTGAAACCTTGTTGTGCATGATTTTAAAAACGTGTTTCCTCTGGAATAGTTGCCCAAGCGAGAAAATCTAGAAAATATGCAAAAGCATAAAGAAAATTTAAGTTATCCCCATCTCAACCGCGGCCAGTATTTTGATACACGTCTTTTCAGTTTGTTGTCATTGGTTTTGTGTCTGTGTACGTTAAAATGAATATGTGTTTAGCAAAATGGATTGTTCAAATTGTTCTGTAACTTGATTTGTTCACTTGGTATGTAGGAAACATATGTCCACATCAAGTGTTCTTCTGGAATCTAATTTTAAATGGCTGCCTGGCGCTCTGTTATGGGGATGTAACACAATTCATTTAACCAAGCTCTAGTTTTTGGTGTTTCCCATTCTTTTCTGTTACAAACAATGAAGCAGTGGGCATCCTTCTAACATGTCATAGACAGCATTCTCTAATATTTATTCAAGATAAAAAAATCTTAGACGGGACATTGCTGAGCCCAAAGTTAATGAGGTCCAGCTAACTCTCAGTGAAGGAAATTTGGTATTTGCTAAGTACGGCGGTCCCTTGGCACCGGGAGGGATTGGTTGCGGAATATGCTCCAGTGCATGGCAAACTCTGCCGATGCTCAAGTCGCTTCTATGAAACGTCACGGTATTTGCGCATAACCTGTGCACACCCTCCCATGTGCTTTAAACCATCTCTGGATTATTTATAATTCCCGATGCAATGTCAGTGCTGTTATACTGTATGGTTTAGGGAATAACGATAACCTATGAGCACCATCGGCCTAACACGGGGTTTCCAATCAGCAGATGTTGAGTACACAGATGTTGGAATCCAGGACGTGGAAGGCTGGCTGGGTTATGCTAGACAAGAGCCTGGCCGGCTGTGGCTTGTGTCTCGGACCAGCCCGCTGCTTGTTCCTAAGGGAAGCGCCTTCCTTTGCGTGTGTGTTGTAGTCGCTTTTGTTCTCCAGCGGCAGAGTTGAGGAGTTACGGAACAGACCGCAAATCCTGCAACACTAGGGAGTGTTTACTCTCTGGTCTTTTTGTACGAAAAGTTTGGTGTTCCAGAGAATGACACTGTTTTCAGGCAAAAGCTTATGTGGTCCCTGAACTTGTGCTAAGTTTCGGAAAAAAGAGCAAACACACCTGTTAAGTCGTATGGTGACCTGCTTCGAAGTTGTCAAGTTCAGTGCTGACTCTTCAATACTTATCCTCTTACTCTTCTGAATAGTTCAAGTGAAACACTATTTCCTCACTATTGAGATGTTTTCCTCGTCTTCCTCAGCAGTATTCTTTCCCAGGTCCCTGCAGAATTTCCTTCTTATCAGCCTGCAACACGGTGAGGGGACTAAGAGCTCACACTGTGGCCCCAGGCTGGCCTAGCTTCGAATGCCAGTTCTTTTGTTTAACAGAATCTGAACTTGAGCCTTAGTTCCACTGTCTGGAAACAAGTCTGATGGATGCTCATGTTTGAGACGTTCTTAGCTCGGTGCCCGACACCTGGCTCAATAAAGGAGGGCAGTTGCGTCTCAGTTCGGTTTCCTGAAACCCCTTCCTCCCTTCTTCCCTTTGAAATGGTGGCATTCCCCAAAGCGCTCTGCTTGCCACTGTGGCCTTCCTGGCTGAGTCTTCTTTCCCTGGGTTTTGTATGCAATCTGTATATAGGAAAATTCTGTAAAGTTCAAATGATTACCTGCTAGCCAATGATCCTTGAATTTAGAAACTCTATACACTTTTGTGTAGAGCATTGGAAAGACTGTAAGAACAATTGTTGGGTCTGGCGTTGTGGTACAATGGGTTAAGCTTCTGCTTGACATATTGGCATCCAATATTGGAGCATCAGTTTGAGTCCTGGCTTCTCCGTTTCCCATCCAGCTCCCTGCTAATGTGCTTGGGAACCTGGTTGGAGTTCCGGACTCTTGACTTAGGCCTGGCTCAGCCCCTGCCATTGTAGCCATTTGGGGAGTGAACCAGTGGATGGAAGTTCTTTTTCTGTCTCTGTCTCTCCCTCCTTTGTCACTCTGCATTTCAAATAAATAAATAAATCTTTGAAAAGTAATTGTTAACCTTCCCCAGGCAAAAATTGCAATGTAAAATAAAACCTTTACTTGGTTTTAATAAACATTTCTGTCTCATCTTGGTTAATGTCCCTGTTCCTTGCCCTCTACCCTCTTCCCACACTCCCTACCAGAAGTTGAAATATAGGCAATCTGATCATTTCATAGCATTTACATCTGAAAGGAAAGACCCAAAACCTACTCCTCTAGCCAGAGGTTATTTCCAGAAGAGTTGAAGACACATCAACCTCATCTTCCAACGCTGGTATCCTCCTCCAAGTATTTAATTGCAATCAGTTATTGAGCTCCTTTATTGTTGCCTGATGTTCCTTGCTGCCTAAAAGAAGCACGAAACCAAAAGCAAGCGCGCACACATAGTCCAGGAGAGTTTGCACTTCCGACTGTGAGCCACTGATGGTGATCCAAAAGATTGACTCAGAGGCATAATTAATTGAAACTTATTTCAATGGAAGTTATTTCCCTTCATCTCATTACAGAAACAAAAGATTACAGGCCAGGGAATCCATGAGGTTTCAAGAGAGTCTATTGATGAATGGAGTTGGAAGGAGTTGACACACGGTCAGAGATGGTTAACATCCAGCAGTTCTTACAAAGGAACAGCGATTCCTTGCCATTAATCCCGCCTTGCCTCTTTGATCTTGAATGGTGCCATGGCTGCAAGTTAACTGCAAAGCTACTCTGGTGTTAAAAGGCCCCCAAAGATCTCGCCCTGGGGAAGGATTTTCCAAGAACTTGGAAGATTAAAAACAATAGCAACAATCACAGTAATAATAACAACCCAATACACTGATAAAATACTCCCCCCCCCCAAAGCATGAGCAAGCAGAGAATCCTCTAGGAAGGTTTTTAAGCTGTTAGATTGTAAATCTGCCCTCTGTACATGTTATGACAGGTGTGCCCATATTAATTTATCACGCCAGTCTATAGGGGAATGGATGGAGCTGGTCCTGTCAGCGTGGGTCACAGCTGCTTCTTTTCATAAGATGAAGTAATTAAATGAAGAGTTGGGAGAAGATACGGCCTGGCAATACTTGAAGGATTTGGGGGGTAGATGACTTACTGGTTTTTCTTGTGTCCTCTTCTCATTTTCCCTACGGTTCTGAGAGCTTCCCCGAGGTTCTCGGGACTCTAGGAAGGAAGATTTGAGGATGTATCTGAGCCCCAACATTTGTGGCCACCATTGTGATGTCACAGTTAGAAGGGGGGCGTTTCCTTTCCCTTGGTGTCATCTCCTGACCCAACAGCCTGAGCCCGAATCTTTCTACATTCTTTTCACTCCGGAAGTGGCCCGAGGCATGAAACATTCCTTTAATTCAGGCAGTGGGGAGTGGGGGAGGAAGGGGTAGGACCCCGGAGTGAGGGTGTTATCACCCTGCACAGCCGGTGGTCAGGCTCAGGGCTCGAAAATGTCCAATTAAAGAAATGAAAAATGTAAGCTCTGTCGGGAAAAAATGCAAATAAGGTGGCTGGGGTTAAGATTCTGAGTGGTTTGGTGGTTAAAATTATGCTCTTGTTTATGGGGGGAAATGGATTTTTAAAAATCTATATACAGTTGGATGAATCAGGCAACCATCTATTATGTAATTGAGTAACAACATAATCCCCTATAATGGGGGTGAGTTTGGCCAAAGCCATCATAAAGTTGGGGGACTCGGGCTTGTTCCTTCTCCCTACTTAGCTTTTGGAAAAGCAAACCTTTGGGGGGAAATTCAGTCTGTGTCTCAGAGGGTGGTGCCTAACACTACTTTCCCTCAAACTGAATTCCTGTTTTTGGTGGAGAGGAGCGACTGCCTCTGAAGCATCCCAGAGCACGTTTGTCCTCACCAGAGGACTCACATTTCAGGTTTGGTGTCTGGAGCTCATCCAACACCAATCGTTAGTACGGAGGAGGACCGGGGAGTGACTAGCAGGGCCTGTGCCAATTGAGCTATAGACGGCATGGAGGCCCCTGCAAGTCAGTCCAGGGAGACAGAAGGGGTAACGCCCTCTCAGCTTCCAGGTAGTCCCAGACAGATGAAGTGACTCTGAAATACAATAGCCAACTGGTTTTGGCCCTGTGGATTTTCCGCAGGCATCCCTTTCACATTGCTCCAGTTGGCTGGGGAAGTGGTAGGCTGCAGAGGCCTGGGCAGGGCAGGACTAGGAGAGAGAGAAGGAGAGCAAGCGAGCGAGAGTGAGCGAGCAAGCGAGAGCATATGCACAGAGCAGTATGTGCTCACACCATGTACATCCCAAATGCTGTTTGAAGTGGACACTGCGGTGGACCCCTAGGTCCCTACTGAGGACCAAAATGCTCATTCACTCGGTTGCTGACAGTGTGGTTGTTGGCGGCTCACAGCCAGTGTGGGCTGCCCTCACCCAAGGGGAGCCGCCTTGCTCATGTGCGCCCTGTGCCGGCCACTCCTGCGTGCAATGACTGAGCCACATAGGGATGTAAGGCCTCAGCCCCCTGCCCACGTTCAGGACAATATGAGGCCCCTCCCAGCTCCAGGGCTCCCTGTGGGAGCAGCAGGGCTCTCTGTGTGACTGCGTCTCTGCTCCATTTCTGGCCTCCGCTCAGTGCTGCTGCCCCGCCCTCCCCTCCTGTGCATCCCGGGGGGCATTCCGCAGGACACCTGTTGTGTGCACAGTCTACTCTCAGGCTGCTCCTCAGGAAGACTGCCCACTGACCCAGGGTCTCCCTGTTTCAAGTGGAGAGGAAATAAGAGTTGGCCCAAGCACAGCTGATCTGCTCTTGGGTAGTCGCCATGGCTGTTTGGCTCACCACTGTCACAGGTGTCTCTGGACACAGAAATGTCCCCTCAGGACCCCTGAGACCTCTGACTGTGGGGCTTTGGGATGGGAGGATGCTTTCTGTCACCTTCTTCAAATTCAGCCCTTTTGCTACTCTTTTCTTTCTACATAGTGTTCTGGTTTTCTGTCGTGCATCTCTGTAGTTCTGTGGAGAGAACTCGTATTCAAGCCCCATTTTTCAGCTGTGTGATCTGGGAGTGGACAGAGCATCTCTCTGAGCTTTGTTCTTTTTTTTTTAAAGATTTATTTATTTTATTTGAAACAGCTACACAGAGAGAGGAGAGGGAGGGAGAGAGTGAGACGGAGAGAGAGAGAGGTCTTCTATCCAATGGTTCACTTCCCAGATGGCCGCAACAGCTGGAGCTGTGCCGATCTGAAGCCAGGAGCCAGGAGTTTCTTCTGGGTCTCCCACATGGGTGCAAGGGCCCAAGGACTTGGGCCATCCTCTACTGCTTTCCCAGGCCATAGCAGAGAGCTAGATGGGAAGAGGAGCAGCTGGGACTAGAACTGGTGCCCATATGGGATGCCGGCACTTCAGGCAGGGCGTTAACCCGCTGAGCCACAGCACTGGCCCCCTTTTTTTCTTTTTAAAGATGTATTCATTTATTTGAAAGTCAGAGTTACACAGCGAGAGAAGGGGAGGCAGAGAGAAGGGGAGGCAGAGAGAGAAAGAGAGAGGGAGAGGGAGAGGGAGAGGGAGAGGGAGAGGGAGAGGGAGAGGGAGAGGGAGAGGGAGAGGGAGGGAGAGAGAGAGGTCTTCCATCCACTGGTTCACTCCCCAGATGGCCACAATGGCTGGAGCTGTGCCTATCTGAAGTCAGGAGCCAGGAGCCTCCTCTGGGTCTCCCACATGGGTTCAAGGGCCCAAGGACTTGGGCCATCTTCTGCTTTCCCAGGCCGTAGCAGAGAGCTGGATCAGAAGTGGAGCAGCCAGGACTTGAACCAGTGCCCATATAGGATGCCAGCACTGCCGGTGGCAGCTTTACCCGTTATGCCACAGCACCAGTCCCAGCCTTGCTGTTCCCATCTGGGAGGCGGTTCTTCAGGGATGTGATCTGCTCACCCTACAAGGTGATTGTGAGCTCCAACAGGATGCTGCATGGGGCACCAGTGAGGACGCTGGGAGAAATGCACACTGGCAGGGAGGATGCCCCCTCAGCCCATCAGTGGCAGTCTCAGCAGGCTCTTATCCACCAGCCCTGGCCTAGGTTTGCCAGAAACCTAGGGAGGGCTTCCAGGCACAGCGCTGTGCAAGTCTCTTCTCTACCAAGTATGGGCAAATTCCTTGGGCTCTCTGCTTTGGATTCTTATCCATACACTAGTATAACTGCAACCTTAGGGTTGCTGGTGATGAATGAATGAAACACTTGAACAAAGCAGCCTACTTGTAGTTGAACAACTTAGTAATGCCAGCTGTAGCAGAGGTAAGCAAGCAGACCCCAGCTGTATCACTGGCCAGCGAGAGACTACAGCGGCAATGGTGAAGGACTCTGAACCTCTGTTACTTATCTGTAAAATGGGGGGATGCTAGTTTTGGAGCTAGAGAGAAATTGTACAGGTTCCTGATAGTAATGGTTCTTATTGTCTATTATTTCTGAGGAGGTTTATCTTTTATGGAGGGTCCCAGATGAATGGCAGGCAAACAGTGATGGAGGGTGGAGTTAAGTGGATTATTCCCATAGCCACAACCAGAGTGAATGGGTCCCGGCTTTCTCACCAAGGGTGGGGAGTATCCAGTGATTTCTCTTGCCAAGTTGTTTGTTTCCTAGCAGGGAAATAATCCATGGGACTTGGCCACCCGGGGCTCGAGTCACACTGCTTTCTGGGAATCACCTGATATGAGAATTTGCAACGTGAGTCCTGGGCCAGAACAGGGAGCCCTGCCAGGCCACAGACAAAGGCTGCCTTGGTTCCTGAGCTGGCTCGCACCACTGTGTGGCCTGGTATCTCCCGGTTGGCTCTCTCAGGTGACATGTGACCGTCCCTGGGTCTTTTCTGGCCATGATGCCATATGCAGAACCTTGCGAGGACATAGAAAAATCACATTTTTTACTGCTGAATCCTGAGACAGATCCCACTGATACCAGAGAAACAGGTAGAGAGGTGGTCCAGCAAGAGCACTAGGTGAGGAGTCCACCTGTCTCCACACTCTCTGGCAGCGAGGGATTGCTGAGTGTAGTGAAAAGCTTGTTCAGTTCAGTTCCGGTGAAACACAGGAGTCTTATTAAGTAGGCGGGGCCAGTGGGAAACCACCATTTCTCTGCCATCCTGTAGATGGCTACTTCTGCAGCTCCTTGGATACTTGTTCATCTGTCCTCCCCACAGACCAACTTTGCTAGCCACGCCTACTTTCTGCCTCTTCCTCTGTCAGCTGCCCCTGGCTTTGGCTGACCTTGGTACCGATTGCAGACTTGATGCTCTGAGCTCCTCACAACTTAGTGCTGGAGATGTCCTTTATTTATTTATTTTTTAAAAAAGATTTATTTATTTATTTGAAAGGCAGAGATACACAGAGAGGAGGAGGAGAGAGAGAGAGAGAGAGAGAGAGAGACAGAGAGAGCTTCTGTCTGCTGGTTCACTCCCCAAATGGTCACAATGGCTAGAGCTGGGCTGATCCGAAGCCAGGAATCAGGAGCTTTTTCCGGGTCTCCCAGATGGGTCCAGGGGCCCAAGAACTTGGGACACCTACTGCTTTCCCAGGCACATTAGCAGGGGGCTGGATTGGAAGTGGAGAAGCTGGGACTCAACTAGCACCCATATAGGATTCCAACGCCACAGGCAGAGGCTTAACCTGCTGCACCACAGCCTTGGCCCCAGAGACTTCCCTTAAATACCAGGAGAGAGAATTTGATTGGCTTATCTTGAGCCAGGTGCTAGTTCCTGGCCAATTAGCAGTGACTGGGGAAATGGGTTCCCTGATGCCCTGGGCTGCCCTCCCAGAGCCATGAGCTGGGCAGGTTCTCCAATAAAGGGGTGCAGAGGACAAAGAAATAAAGGACATTTGGAAACAATGCTTCAGCTTTCTAAACCTTAATTTTCTCAACTGAAAATAACAATTATTATATTGGCCCACTAAATGTCGGAGTAAATAATTTTTCTGTGGAGTCCAGTTGATCTCCCCTTTTTGGAAGCTCACCCCACTTCCACCCCCATTCAATCAACTGTGGCTACATAATAATAATGCAAACCCTGTTTTATAGCATAAAGAAGTCCACTCCCCTTCTTTTGTCTCTTATTATGGGAAAAACACTTAACATGAGATCTACCTTCTTAAATTTTTGTCAATTCACTATTGTTGATGGCAGGCACACTATTGGACGTCAGATCTCTGGAGCTTATTCATCTTATGTAAGACTGAAATTCTATGCCTGCTGATGACTGATTCCTCACTGCGCCTCCCCCTGCCCCTGGAAACCAGCATTCTGCTCCTTGATGATAGGAATTTGACTATCTGGACCTCTTGTATAGGGGAATCAGGTAGTATTTGTCCTTCTGTGCTTGTTTTACTTAGCATAATGTTGTCATGGTTCTTCCATGTTGTTCTATATTGCAGAAGTCCCTCCTTTTTGTAGGGCTCAGTAGTAGTGAATTGTATGTATATGCAGCATTTTCTCATTTCAGTTCTTTGGAAAAAATGTACCCAAAGTGAAATTATTGAATCATGGTTGTTCTCTTTTTAATTTTTTGAGGAATCTACATACTGTTTTCCGTAGTAGCTATACCATTTTGCATTCCTAACAACTGAGTGCAAAGATTCCAATTTCTCTACATCTAAAAAACTTTATTTATTTGAAAGAGAGAGAGAGAGAGAGACAGACAGACAAACACCTTGTGTTTACTGGTTTATCCTCCAAATACCTAGTGTCCATAATGACCATAACTAGGTTAGGCCCAAGCTCAAAGCCAGGATCCTGGGCCCCAGCTTGGATATCCCATGTGGGTGACAGGGATCTAAGTACTTGGGCTGTCTCCCAGGGTGCACATTGCTGGGAAGCTAGAATCAGAAGTGGAGATAAGACCGAAACCAGTTGCTTTCTAAGGAACGTGGGCATCCCAGGTGGGATCTCAACTGCTACCTAAAAAGCTCACCCCTTCCACATATTTACCAACACTTCTTTTTTCTTTTTCTTTTTAAATAATAGCCATCCTGACACGTGTGAAGAAATACCTACTTATGGTTTTGATTTGTATTTCAGTAATAACTAGTGACATAAATCATCTTTTCATATACCCATTGGCCATTTGTATGTCTTCTTTGGACAAATGTCTGTTCAAATCTTTAGGCCATTTTTAAGTGGGCTATTTGTTTTGGCTTACTGTTGAATTGTGGGAGTTCCTTAAGTATTGAAGAGATTGGCCCCTTATTGGATAAATTGGTTTGGGGATATTTTCTTCTATTTCTGTAGGTTGTCATTTCTCTTTTTGATGGTTCCATTTGTTGTGCAGGAGCTTTTTAGTTTGATGTTATCCCACTTACTTGTTTGTTTTTGTTGCCTGTTCTTCTGGTGTCATGTCCACTAAGGAAGTCCACACTTCAAGGAAGCCCCCTCCTCTGGGGTATTTCTGGGCATCCTGAGGACTGTATACATTGCCCAGGTCTACACAGGCAGTGGCCTGCCACCCCTGCCAGCCTCCAGCTCTGCATTCTTGCCTGCCTTGAGCTCAACTGGGTGCCCTTAGCATCCTGTTTCCCAAGCTGCTGACACTCACCCTTGTATATCTTTATTCCTACCATGGACATGAGTTCCTTTCTTCAGCCTCCTAAGGCGTGGCTAAAATGGGATAGAGCTGGAATAACTTTATTTGCTGTTTGGGAACAAGAGACTTAGACTCAAAAAGTAAGCTTGGCCCCTGCATGGCTTCTCCAAGGGTCTTCGTGAGGCTAGAGGACTAGAGGACCCAACAGGACCTGCGGAAATGTCTACCAGTAAATAGCAGGTGGCTCTCCAAGAAGGAAGCGCTTCCTCCCTCCCAGTGTGGAGTCCACCTCATCTGCATAACCAGGGCTCATCGCAGTTCCTGGGAAGGCCAGCAGTGGGCTCCCATCGTTCTGAAGGACGTGCCCCTGCCATCTGCCAGGCTGTGGGCAGTACCAGGCACTCAAAGTCATCGCTGACCTTTCGCCCCGTCTGGCTTCTTCAGTAGCCCCCAGGAGCGACTCAGTAATCTGGGTCCCGTTTTGAGGGCTAAACCAGGCCCAGAGTCTTCATGATCTTTACATCAATATTCAGGGAAGCAAAGATGCAGTCTTGGTGCCTGATCCCTCCCGAGTCCGTCTGGGTCACAAAGACAGACTCATCGCCCAAGAACAGCTGGTGATTGGCAGGCAGGCAGTGTCAGGCTGCCGTGGGTCCCTCCTGAGCCCTGGGTTCCACGTTTGCACGACTACAGTGTCCGTGGCCTGGACACTTTGCTCCTGGCAGGAACACAGGCCCTGAGGGATGTGGAGCTGCAGAAAGTGAGGTGGTTTTCCCAGTGAGCCTTCTCTACTCCCTGCCATCAAAGCACAAGACCAAAGGTTGAGCCCATAGGATGACTTTCGCCGTTTAGCTGTTTTTCTTCCTTCTCCGTTGTTGTTGTTTTGAATAATCTGTGTGGCTTTTGAAAAATGGCTTCAGCTGGTTTGAGCCGTATTAGGATATGAGAAACTCGGAGGTGAAGGGGATTGACGATGAACGCACAGCTTCCGTTTGGTGCTGCAGGTGCTGGGGGCAGAGACTCCCAGAGCCGCGTGCTCAGTGGAGGCAGGTGGGTGATGGGGTGGAGGCCACGTGGAGGAGGGCAGCCAGGGTGCTGTCCGCGAGGTACTCTGCTCCAGACAGCAGGACGACCACTAGACACTGCAAGTCACAGCGGGAAGTGAGAGGGAAATGGGGGAAAAGCAACCCCAACTCAACTGGAGTCACTGGGACAGGTCGAAGCAGAGAGAGGGAAGTCAGCAGTAAGAACTGTAAATGGGAAATGGGGGCCCCAATTGTTTCTCCCCAAGGACAGGCATTAGGGCATCTGGCTGGGTCTCCCCAAAAGGAGGGGTTTGCTAAGAGAGGGTCTGATGCGTACTCAAAGCCTCAGAAAATGGGTGCCCGACCAGCTCCCTCAAATCCAGCCTCTGGCTCGCTCATTTATTTAGTGATCATTGAACATCCTGATGGGCCAGCCTTGAGGATACGGTGGCTCACGGGCAGGTGTGGTCTCCCTGCCCTCCTTTGGAGGGGGAGACAGACAAATGGGCAGCAGGTTGATGGGCAGGGGTAGTGCCAAGGGGAAGTACCTGGGCAGGGAGTACCTCATTTTACCTTTCTCTGGGAAAGTAACACTCGGGAGAAAATCTGAGACGAATAGAATTTACCCAAGTGTGCAGGATGGTGGAGGTGAGAGAGGTGTTCTGCAAAGGAGAAAGCACATGTGTAGGCCAGGAAGTGACAAAGAGGATGTTGCGTTTGCGGAATGGACACTGGCTGCTGGGAGGAAACTTTTGAGCCCACAAATGTTAATTGAGTGATTCCCACATGCTTCAGTCCAATGAGCTATCTCCTCCGCTTGGTTGTACCAGTCTTAGTCTCTTACTTTTCCTAATAGAGCCTTGCCTGATTCACTTTTCTTTTTTAAAAAAGATTTATTTATTTACTTGAAAGAGTTACACAGAGAGAGGAGAGGGGGAGGGGGAGAGGAAGAGGGAGAAGGAGATGTCTTCCATCCACTGGTTCACTCCCCAGATGGCCGCAATGGCCGGAGCTGTGCCAATCTGAAGCCAGGAGCCAGGAGCTTCCTCCAGGTCTCCCACATCGGGGCAAGAACCTAAGGACTTGGGCCATCTTCTACTGCTTTCCCAGGCCACAGCAGAGAGCTGGATTGGAAGTGGAGCAGCCGGGACATGAACCAGCACCCATATGGGATGCCAGCATTGCAGGCAGCAGCTTTACCTGCTACGTTATAGTGCCAGCCCCTGATTCTCTTTTCTCTCTCTCCTTTCCATCTTATCCATCAGTTGGCTCTCTCCTTTGGATTTTTCCATGTATTTTCAGAATACAAATTCAGCTTTTATTTCAAAGACCAGAATCATAGTGGCTTCACCAGGAAAGATGAATGTTAATTTCACTTTCCCAGGCATGCTCAAGAATAAGCAGTTGGTTGATGAGGTGACTCCACAGAGGTGAGGACTCAGGATCTCAAGTGTTGTTCTTGAGTGTGTGCTCTAAAGTAGCTCTCCATTATGTCAGCTTTCTCTGAGACAGGACAGAAGGAGAGAGACAGGCGAGTGACAGATGTCAAGTTAAAGAATCATAGAGTCAAATATACATGGAGATGTTTTAGATCAATAAAAATCCTCAGGACAGGGCAAGTGAGAACTATTCGTGTTATTGACAAGAGCTTTGTTGATTAGATTAAATGCTGAGTTAGTCTTTGGGGCCTTAAAAGTTATCAGTTGAGAAGAGACACCAGAGGCTAAAAAACTTGTCCATAGCCCTTAATTAGGGCTCAGTCTTAATTCCATAGATAATTTTTTTCCCTCACAGGGCAAGGAGGGAAAATGGAGACAGACTGACAAAGCAAACTGGTGGACAGTGAATGTGTTCCCATGAAAGAAGCTTTGAGACCATGAGATATGGGCCATCTCTGACTGAATGGGTTCATCCAGATGGATGATCTCAATAATCCTGCAAAATACTGCTTTTCTTGTGACTAATAAAATGGTCATACTATTTCCAGTTGCTCAAGATGTCAAAAAAGTGACTCTGAGTTTTGGTGTTCACGTTCTGGTCTGTCCAGTATTCGTTTTTCATCTCAACCTCATCTCTAAGCCGCCTACTCGTGTTTCAGGCAGTCACATCTTACGTCAGAAGACATAGGAAGGGGGTGAGGACATTCCATTCCCTCCAGGGCTCAAACGCTTACACCTCTGGGCTCCTCTGCTGTCTTGCATGACATGTGTCTCCCCGTCCCTTGCCCTCTCAGTCATGTGGTTCACAAGCTGGTGCCTTGGTGCACATCTGTCTCTTACCCACTTGTGAAGCCAAGTGAAGGGATCTGAGGAACAAGTCCCCGTCACCTGTATGTGTGTTCCCATCACTCAGGTTGGACAGAGCCTGGCACATGCTGAGCACTGAGTCAACCTCTGTCAAATCGCTGACTTCCTTCCGGTAACAAAGGCTGGCCATGATGCTTCTTTAACCCACTCTGCCACTGTCAGCGTTGAAGTCATCAGACGCCACAGCCCTGTCCTGTTTGCAGGCTTTCTAGAGGGGACTCCACCTCTCCCTTTATGGATCCATTACTGTCTTTAAAAGTGGAAGAGTGCATTGCAGAGGTTGGAGAGAATCTATTCATTACAAAGATTAATGATAGGGAAACCTTATTGGGTAATTTTTCTTTTCAGCTAAGCATATACTTGACTTAATTCCCAGTCGTTGCACTCTTGGACACTTTTCCCAGAGAAATGAACACCCTGTTTGCAGACCAAAGCCTATCTGTGAATATTCATAGCTGCTTTATTTGTAATGGCCTAGAACTGGAAACAGTCCAGGATGTCCTTCAGTGAGCGAACAGTTGGAAGAAACTCACAATAGACTGGAGCACTCACTTGGAGATAAGCAAGGTAGTCGTTTTCCTGGCCACAAAACCCCGTGGATGAAATGGCCCAGGCAACAGGCATTTTTCTCATGGTTCTGGCAATGAGCACTGAGAGGCTGAAGTGTGGGACTCCGTCAGTGCAGCCTGTGTCTACAGGTGCGAGGGAAGGGTCTGTGACAGGTCTCTCTTACGTTCTGGGACTTCATTGGCCGGCTTGTGGCAGCCAGACTCCAGCCTTCACTCGATGTTCTCCCTTTATAAGGACATCAGTCCCTAATGGATCAGGGGCCCACCCTACCTCTATGACGTCATCTTAATGAATTTATATCTGTTATGGCCCTATTTCCACACAAGGGTACATTCTGAGGTCCTAGGGGGCTAGGACTTCACCATATGAATTTTGAGGGGAACATAATTCAATTTGTTATATGCAACAGTGTGGATAAAGGGTGCTCTGTAAAAAGGATCACACCTGTGATTCCATTTACATGTCATACACAGGTGACAAAACTTTAGGGATAGGGAAGAGATTAGTGGTTGCTAGGGGCCAGGAATAGAGCAGGGGGATGAATCTATAAAGGGTAGCATGAGAGAGTTTCTTCATGGTGAAAAAAATCCTCTGTATCCTATTTGGTGGTCATCATCCTGTGAATCTATGTGAGGGATCAAATCACATTGAACTACACACACACACACACACACACACACACACAAGTGCATACAAATCTTGGTAGAAATTGAACACTGTCTGAAATCTAGTTAATGTTTTGTACCAATATCAGTGTTCTGGTTTGGCTATCACACCACAGTTAGAAAAGATGTCACAGGGGCCGGTGCTGTGGTATAGCGGGTAAAGCCACTGCCTGCAATGCTGGCATCCCATATGGGTGCCAGTTCAAGTCCTGGCCACTCCACTTCCAATCCAGCTCTCTGCTATGGCCTGGGAAAGCAGTAGAAGATGGCCCAAGTGCTTAGGCCCCTGCACCCGCATGGGAGACCCAGAAAAAGCTCCTGGCTCCTGGCTTCCAATTGGTGCAGCTCCAGCCATTGTGGCCAATTGGGGAGTGAACCAACAGATGGAAGGCCTCTCTCTCTCTCTCTCTCTCTCCCCTCCTTTTCTATGTGTAATTTTGACTTTCAGATAAATAAATCTTTAAAAAAGAAGTCACAGAATGTCCAAGGCCTCATGTACTATTTCCTGTGAGCCTGAAGTCATCTCAAAGCAAAGGCGTGTGCAATTTCCCTTGAGTCTGTGATCGTCTCCAGATGAAGAATAAAGAATGTTAACCGCATGGCTGTGTGGATAGGCGGGAGGGATGACATGCAAGACTAGAGGTGTAGATGGGGTTCACGGGCTCCTCCTGACTGGCCACCTTCCTGAAAAGAATCGTTGACTCCTAAATTACAAAGACATTTACAGTCACCCCGCCTTCCTACTCCCCCAGCCCTAAGGAGGGGATATGTTCAGGTGAGAGGGGCCACAGCAGAGAGAAAGATCAGACCACAGGTGTTTAATTATTGCCTTTTAGATTCCTACATAGCACTTGATGTCCCCAGTTTGCAGATTTGCTTAATCTTGTGATGTAAAATCAGGTCTGGATTCTCCTCTATGGAGACCACAGATCAGCAGCCACTCAACTCTTCCTCCCACCCCTCCCTGAAGTCCTCTCACCTGCTCTGCGGTCCCTGGGGGGCAGCTTCCTCCTCTTCTCCATCAGGCCCTCTGCCCCACCTTCACCTTTACCTGGCCACCCCCTGAAGCTGAACCTACTCATCTGCAAATGGACATCCAGGAAGCTGGCTTTGTAGTGTTGAGCCTCCGTGCAGGTGTCCAGGGTTCCAGGCTATCTCTGCGAGTCCCCACTCTCTCTGCCTCAGTTTCCTCAGCTGTCTGTGTGGAAAAATCACTCCTATCTAATCCTCAGGCCTGGAAGGTTTCCTGCAAATTCAAAGTTCTCTTAATGTGACTTCCTAATATTTCAGCATCCCCTGCACGTGAAGCACAAACATTACTTGCTGATTGTAATGAGAGTCATGTGAGGTGAGTGTCCTTGACCACCTGGGGCTAGAAAGCACAGCCCATGCCCGTCCAGGAAACCACCACCCTGAAGATGGCAACGTTTCCTTTTTGCCCTGACTGTACCCCTAATAGATAAAGACTTTTCTGTGTGAGTCTTGACCTAGCATACCTAGTGCTTTGTTTACTTTTGAGAATCCACATCAAAGGATTTTCTAGAGGATTCCTGGGGCAAGGGCATGACAGCGCCCCCTTAGCAGGTTGTGAGAAATGATTGTGTGCATCTTGGTCCAGTTCTGAGCTCAGTGATACCACCCTGGGGCTTGAAATCAGCCAAGGTGGGAGAATTTACACCAGGGAAATCGGCAGATGCTACAAGTCAGAGTTGTGTTTGTATCCTGGAAGGCCAGCTTTCCAGCTGCCAATGACCCATGACAAGTGAGGTCTGTGGCTCCCCCAGGAGTCTCCCCGAGAACTGTCCTCCAGATACCTAACCTGGACAGCTTCGCCAGTGCGAAGGACTAACCTAAGTCCATGAATAGCCTCAGAAGTATTCACTCAGGTCGCACACACCTCTTGCCCTCAGAGGTGCTGCCTGTTTGGCCAAAAACATATTTTGCTAACTTTTTCTTTTCTTTTCTTTTCTTTCTCTCTCTCTCTCTCTCTCTCTCTCTCTCTCTCTTTTTCTGGCAGAGTGGACAGTGAGAGAGAGAGACAGAGAGAAAGGTCTTCCTTTTTCTGTTGGTTCACCCCCCAATGGCCACTCCGGCGGCACGCTGCAGCCCGCACACTGCGCCGATCCGAAGCCAGGAGCCAGGTGCTTCTCCTGGTCTCCCATGCGGGTGCAGGGCCCAAGCACTTGGGCCATCCTCCACTGCCTTCCCAGGCCACAGCAGAGAGCTGGACTGGAAGAGGAGCAACCGGGACAGAATCCAGTGCCCCGACTGGGGCTAGAACCTGGGGTGCCGGTGCTGCAGGCGGAGGATTAGCCTAGTGAGCCGCAGCGCCAGCCAACTTTTTCTTTTTTAAAATCTTTATTTGAGAGATGGAGGGAGACAGGCAAACAGGGGAAAACGTCCCTATCTGCTGGTTTACTTCCCGAATGCCTACAATGGGCAGAACAGGGCTAGGCTGAAGCTGGGAGCCAGGGACTCAATTCAGGTCTCCTACAGGAGTGGTAGCAACCCAAAGCATTTGAGCAATCACTGCTGCCTCCCAGGGTCTGCACTAACAGGAAGCTGAGATGAAGAGCCAGAGCCAGGAATGGGACCCAGGCTCTCTGGGGTGGAGCACAGGTATCTTAACAGCTGGGTCAAATGCCAGCTTCTCTTTTAATAGCTGAAGGGAAAGCTTTGATGAGCCCTACTGGAAAGTTGTCACTGCGTAGGGCCTTCGGTGGCGTTACGTTCACACCTGCCACATGCCGAGGCCACAGGCCAGGGAGTGTGTGAGCTCCCTGATATTTGCTGCACAGTGCTGCTTACATAGCATATTTGGGGACTCTACTGACCTTGCTTCCTGTTGCATCGTCTACGCTCCCTGGTGACCCAGAGAGGTGATTATTACCATCATCTCCATCTTGCAGAAGGACTGGAGGCCCGGGAAGACTTGTGTGACTCAGCCGCGATCACGCAGCCGGCACTGTCTGACCGAGGCCTGTGTAGTCTTGCTGTGATGCCAGCCACTTGCCACCATGTGGCTCTGGATTACTGGCCCAGCAGATGCTGCCTGAACAGTGGCTGCAGACTGTGGCTCCCTCTGAAACACTGCCAGATAAAATGCAAATGCCCCGTTAAGTTGAAATTTCTGATACACAACAAATAATGTTTTAGTATCGTCTGTATGATGCAATTCTGATTCAGCGAAGCGGCGTGCCCCGCCCCTCCAGATCTGGCGGCCCTGCTCCTCGCTGTTCCCTACTGCACGTTTGCAGACGCAAGCCGCCTTTGGGAAACCCTGTGGTAAGCAAACACGTCTGGTTTTGTTTAACATGGTATTTTTCAAATCTATTTGGAAAATCCTCTTTGGGACACACTTTGAGAAAAAAACATGGCTGCCTCCCCATCAATCTACCCATTTGGCTTTGAAATGAACTAAATCCCTGATGGGTAAGTTTGCCTTTCAGTCCCAGGCAGTTCCTACTGCCCCCACAACTGCCATTCCATGACTGTAGATTATCTGCCCAGTTATTTCCGATCTGTGCCCTGTAACTTGGCAGTGCCATCAAGCACACCTTCCTAAAATTCCCTTGCATCGTGCCAGCTGGAGACCCTAACGACATTCCCCACCTCTCTAGAATAAAGCATGGGCCACTTCACTCTTCTTTGAGAGTCCAAACAACCAAGTTTGGGCCGACTTTTCCCCTCTCCTTCTGAGCTTCCTCTCTGTTCCTACCACACTGTTCACCACTGTTCTCAATCCCTTGATCCTGTTACCTTCAAAACTTTTCTTGTGACACCGGCTTGGGAAGCTGTGACCTTCATTCTTCACAGTGCACACCAAGGCCTGGCTTCCGCTGCTTGGCCACAGGCTGGAATCCATTCCCGTCTCCGTCGCCCCAGTGATCACCCAGCCCACTCATTTTGTTCTTGTCCTAGCTGTATGAAAGCCTTGTCTTGTGTATGTGTTGGATTTTTAGTTTTATATGTATGTATTATATATACACACACACACATATACACACATACATGCATATGTGTGTGTATATTTTTCTGATATATAATCAGAAAAATTCTTCAGCATTTTATAGATTTTAGCAGGCTTCCTATTTAAAGCCATTAATTTATTGAAGTGAAATGCAAATAACATCAAAGCCAAAAATTTGGTGACATTTAACAAACACATCCTGTTGTGCAACTACCACCTCTAGTTCCAGAATGTTCCCCTCACTCCAAAGTAAAACCCATTCCCCAGGAAGCAGTTTCTTTGCATGTCTCAGCCTCCCTCTAGCCAATCAGCTTGCTTTCTGTCTTTATAGAGTTTCTATCTGAGGAGTTCATGTAAATAGAGTTATACAGGGGCTGGTGCTGTAGCATAGGGGATAAGCTGTTGCCTGCAAGACTGGCGTTCCATATGGGTGCCAGTTTGAGTTCCAGCTGCTATATTTCCGATCCAGCTCCCTGCTAATGTGCCTGAGAAAGCATCAGAGGATGGCCCAGGTGCTTGGGCCTCTGCCACCCACATGGGAGACCTGGATGAAGCTCCTGGCTCCTCGCTTCAGCCCTGGTCATTGTGGCCATTTGGGGAGTGAACCAGTAAGTTGAAGTTCTCTCTCTTTCTGTCTTTCATCTTCTCTCTGTAACTCTGCCTCTCAACTAAAATAAAAATCAAAATAAATATTTTTCTTTAAAAAATCATATAGTGCTTGATCTTTAGTGTCTGGCTCTTTGTTTGGCATAGTGTTTTCAATGTTCATCCTTGAAATGAAGCATTCCTTTTTATGGCTGAATAATATTCTGTTGTGTGCAGGGGTCACAGTGGAGTTATGCATTCATTAGCTGATACGTACTTGGGCTGTGTCCACCTTTTGGGTATTGTGAATAGCTAATAGGCTTTCTTGGGCATCATCTGGCTTGATCTGTTTTCTACAGGAATTTCTCACAAGGGCTGCTACCAATGGGAGAAACCGAGTCTGAGGGACTCACAGTAACTGCCCCTTGGACTGGCTAGGAGGGGAGAGGAAATAGAGGGCCCAAAATGAAGAAAGGTTGCTGAATGGGGAGCAGGGGTAAGGAGACCAGTGAGGGAACAGGAAACACCCAGAGCTTGCCGTCGAAGGCAGCCGTCACCACCCCCAGGCTAGCAGGGTGAAGAGAGGGGGCTGCTGCTGATGGACAAGGCTGCCTGGCAGGAATCAGGGCCCTCAGAAAACCACAGCAGCTAACACAATCCACCAGCTCTGGGGAGAGCTGGGAGAGTAAACACTGAAATCTGCCTCTCCCCCAAACCTCCAGCCTCCCACCAGGGCCTCCAGTTGGTCAAACCCAATGGGAGGGGCTGGCACTGTGGTGCAGCGGGTTAAAGCCCCAGCCTGCAGTGCCGGCATCCCATATGGGCACCGGTTTGAGTCCCGGCTGCTTCTCTTCCCAGCCAGCTCTCTGCTATGGCCTGGGAAAGCATTGGAAGATGGCCCAAGTCTGTGGGCCCCTGCACCCACGTGGGAAACTAGGAAGAAGCTCCTGGGGCCTGGCTTTGGATCAGCTCAGCTCTGGCTGTTGCGGTTGTTTGGGGAGTGAGCCAGTGGAATGGAAGACCTGTCTGTCTCTGGCTGTACCACTTTCTGTATCTGTCTTTCAAATAAATAAATTCTTAAACACACACACACACACACAACCAAGGGGACCTGGAGGAGCTGGGTGCCTGGCAGGGCAGAAGGCGGACAGCAGGGACAAAGGGTGGAGGGTGAATCTGGGGCCGGCGGGGTCTATCCAGGATGGTCTCTGTCCCTCGCCAGAGACTTCCTATTCCTCCTCCTGTGCTCTTTTCGGTCCGGGGATGTAGGAGCAGGCACATCTCAGGCGTGATACAGGGTCCTTCGGCTTCCCCATCCCTTGGGAAGGCTTCACAGGAGGCTGGCCTTTGTCGACGTGCAGCGTCTGGCCCTTTGGCCCTCTGGCCCTCTATTCTCAGCCTTCCCTCCCCTCGGCCCAGAGTGGCCGCACTCACTCTCCTGCCTCGCTGTGTGTTTGTCCGCCAAGTGCGGCAGTCCCGTGGGCCCCTGGGGCCGGGGGCTTTTCTTCTTTCTCTCTTGTTCGTGTTCATTTTGGAGCCATAAGACAGCCACCGAGAGAAAGAACTGGGAAAGCCAAGGGCTGAGAAACCCTTGTGAAAGGAGCGGTGGAGACAATGCAGCTAGTACTCAGGGAGGTCCTGAATGTGGGGCTTATGGGGCTGCCTGGGGCCCTCGGATAGGCCCTTTGTGCTCCTTTCTATTGACTGTTCCTAAACCCTTCAATGGGCTCCCATTGTGCAGGGGATAAAACCCAAACCCCCCACCCAGGCCCACAGGGCTCCAGCCTCATCTCACACCACTGCCTGCCCCCCCTCCCCACCTGCCCGCCTGCACCTCCTGGCCCCTCCCTCTGACTGCCCTGTATGGACCTCGGACCCTCTGTATACTCTACCTGGGATGCTGCTTCTTCCAGCTTCCCCAGGGTGACAACTTATCTTGCCTCGGGTCACAGATGAAAGAGAATGTCCTGAGAAAGGCATTTCTTGGCTAAACTAGGATCTCCCCCAACCCCCAACACACACACCTGTTTTCTCTCCCTATGCCTTTGTCCTTTCCACCCTTAGATCTATTCTTCCCACCGGGCCCTGGGCTCCACGAGGAGCCGGACCTCGTTGGCTCCATCCACAGCTTCTGGCAGAACCCAGCATAAAGCAAGCACTTGATGAGTGTTTGTTGAATCAGCAAAGGCATGGTGCATTCCTCTTGGCAGAGCAGGAAGTGTGTGAACGTGTTTTAACAACTGGGCTTTGGGATCTAACCTCTCTCTTTGCATTCCTGATCTTAGATAAGGGACAAAGACAAAAACCATCTCCGATCATTGGTAGGTGTTGCACAGGGTGCCTTTTGTCCACCAGGGTTCTGGCTTTGCCTCTGCTGTCTCCTCTCTGGTTAGGTATAGGACTATCCCTTGCTCAGGTATTGTAATAATGAGACTGTATTCATCAGAGGATCCTGTGCGTTTGAATTTTGCTACTCAGTTGCTGAGGGGCCTTGTGATAGCTCTTTTCCCTTTTCCTCCTTTCCCCATTACACTTGGAAGATGCTCGAAAATACTTGTTTATTTTGATTAAAAGATGTTATGTTCACTTTCATCTGATCTGCTAGGCTCCCCTTGATAACAGGTAATTACTGAACATGAATGGATAACTTGGTTCTGATTCTAACCTCTCCACCCCATTCAATGTGCTGTTAGGAGTGGAAGTCTCATCTATACTGATCTTTCATTGTTCCAGCAGTGACCTAAGATTTTGTAAGGTTTGGGGATGGCTGTGAGGTACATCATTAGAGGAACACCATGAGATATTCTGGAACCAGCGGCAGCCTGGAAAAGTAGATCAATATCTTGGGCCAGTGGTGCCACTTGCATTGTGAGAGGCTGAAGGCGATGTCTTCACCTCTTGGTCAGTCTTCAGCTGCCCTGGTTTTCTTATCTGTAAGTGCAGATGTCCAAAGGTTGCAGGCATCCCAAGTCCCTTCCAAGGCCAAGGTCCTGTCACCTCTCTCCTCCCTTCCTTTGTGGGGGTAGCTCTTCTTTCCTCATCTAATCAAGAAAGGGAAAGGTCCCAAAGAAAGGAGCCGCTGTCAAGACGCCCAAGAAGAAAGCCAACCAGGTGAACCGACTGAGGCCCATCAAGCCAGTCACCTCCACCCACGAACACACTCCCATGATTAAGCTCTTCTTTCTTACTTTTGCTCCATTTCCTTTGCTTTCTTTTCTTCTTTAAAAATTCAGAACCGTGAAGAGAGCAGCCTTCTAGCTGCTGAGGATACAACACTTGCATCTTGCAGTCTAGCTGCACATAATAGAGAAATCCTTTTGTCCTCAATGAAGTGCTGCTGCTGTTGTCTTCTATAAACGAGACAATCATCGCTATTCATCCAGGCCCCATTGTTTATATGCAATTCACTCAGTGTTGTTTTAGCGTGGAAGCCTCCTTGGACTTCCTAGCTCAGGATCCATTTGATTTTATAAGTTAAACCAAACCCTTTTTTCTGGAAGTGCCTTTTCTTATTCTTGGATAAAATCAATAAACCATGAAAAATGATATGACCAAGCTCTCCCTGAAAATTCAGGGGTTAAAATGTGGTTTGAGGCTTACAGACCCATTAAGGCACTATTGGATTATAGCGAAATCTGTCTGAACGTGAACTTTACTACATTTTGACTTGGAAACTTAATCTGACTCCCAGTCCTCAACATCCAGATGCTAAAAATGGCTTTTAGAATACATTAGTGTCGATGAAGGCGGGGGATTGGCATGACATCTTGCAAATACGGTTCCTGCAGTGTCTACTTTTAATGACCCGGAAAGAGAACCACTTCCCCACTTGTCCCTGGGAGAAAATGGTAACCTAATTATCAACTAGGGAGTATTATTAATTTTATGCCACAGGTAGAGTATATATGATTTTCCTTAGGATTCTTAACATTTTAAAATATGCATTGTAAAATTTTTGTTTTCATCTGGAAGAAACTCTGTTGTCACTAAGTTGAGTACTCCAATTTCACAGGCGGGGACACAGGGGCCCCAGAAAGGAACTGAGTTGCCCCAGGTTGCCTGTCAGTGGTGCTCTGATCAAACTGGCAGAACTGGGACTCAGTGGACTTGATGCTGAGTGCTTTGGCATGGCCCACAAGGAAAGTTTTAGCTCAGGATTGTAGTTTTTCTCAGCATTTAAAAATGGCTTTATATCAAGATGGAAGGGATCATAGAGCAAGGCGTTCATCCACCACATCCCTGGGTCGTTCAGCAAAGCGCTAAGCTTTCTGAGCTTTGGTTTCCTCCTGTGAAGTGGGGGTGTCGCGGGTGATGGTGGAGGCATCCTCGTGTTTGCTGTGAGGAGGTGTGGAGCAGCGTAGCAATGCTGAGTGCCGTGTGGATCAGGGCGTGTGATGACGTCATGGAATCATTGCAGGGGTGCTTCTTGGCTGCTCCTTTGCTAACTTATAAAGTCAGATTTTGAGAACAGAGTCATGTTCTATGTTTGTCACATGTTGCCATTAAGCTCTGTGGTGAGTTTTAAAGGTTGAAAAAATGGTGTGTGGGCTTGCCCTCCATGGGGAGTTCATAGTGAAATCTTCCAGCAAGCATCTTGCAACTGAGGCAAGATTTTGTTTATAATGGCCAGATGGACATATCACAAAAATTAGAGAATGTTTGAATGTACCCGGTACACAGAAAGCAACCAAGAAATAAATGTCTTTTGAATTAAATTACACTGAACAAGGAGGTAGGAAGGTCTTGCCACCAGATTTAACAGGACTCAGGAAACAGATGCTCTGCTTAAATCTTCTAATCCCCTAGGGCAGGGATGACAAATACCACTTTCATAGTTCATGCCTGAGGCAGACATCACTAATCCATCCCAGTACTCCTGTCTCCCAACCTTACATTCATTGTGTGTGTGTCATTCTTGTTATAGGCCCTTGAAGAGTGCTGACTGAGTTGTTTCTCCTTTATATCCCACAAATCTCATAGAGAATAGATGTGGGGGGGCAGGCTTTGTGGCACACTAGATTAAGCTGCCAGCTGGTACTGTGTCCCATATTGAAGTTGCCTGGATTTGTGTCCTGCTCCACTCCTGCTCCAGCTTCCTGCCAGTGCACACCCTGGGAGGCAGCAGGTGATGGCTCAAGTACCGGGGTCCCTGCCACCCATGAGGAGACCTGGATGGAGTTCCTGGCTTCTGCTTTGACCTGACCCACACTTGACTTTTGCAGGCGTTTGGGGAGTGAACCAGTGGATGAAAAATTCTCTCTCTCTCTCTTGCTCTGCATTTCAAATAAATAAAAATAAATCAATAAACATAAAAAGAGAAGAGTGGATGTGTAAAACGTGCTGACTGGGTGAGCTCAGAGAGGTTAAAAAGGTTACCTAAGGCACACAGTAAGTGAGTCTCATCTTTTGTTGTACTTCCTTCCTGGGACAAGAAAACAGGAATAGTAGTGGTGTAGTAGAATAATATTGTGAGCTACCGAGGGATGCTTTATCAATAGTCTACTTTAAAATTGAAGCATAATTTACATGCAGTAAAATATACAGCTTTCAACTGCGTAGTCCCATGATCCATACCAGCACATACAATTCAGGACATCTTTCATTCTGGAAAATTTCCTTGGGCTCCTTCTAGATCAGTTTCTCTCCAGAGGCAACCACCGATCTATCACCCTAGATCAATTTTCTCTGTTCTAAAACCTGATAAAAAGCAATCTCTGGGCGGTGCCATGGCACACTCAGTTAATCCTCCACCTGCAGCAGCAGCATCCCATGTGGGTGCCAGTTCTAGTCCCGGCTGCTCCTCTTCCAATCCAGCTTTCTGCTGTGGCCTGGGAAAGCGGTGGAGGATGGCCCAAGTGCTTAGGCCTCTCCCTGCACCTGCGTGGGAGACCAGGAAGAAGCACCCGCATGGGAGATCGGGAAGACGCACCTGGCTGCTGGCTTCGGATTGGCGCAGCTCTGGCCGTTGCGGCCGTTTGGGGGGTGAACCAATGAGAGGAAGACCTTTCTCTCTGTCTCTCTCTCTCACTGTCTGTAACTCTACCTGTCAAGTAAATAAATAAAATCTTTTAAAAAAACGCAATCTCTAAGTGTGTACTCATCTGTGTCTGGCTTCTTCTCAACATGGTTATGACCACCATGTATGTTGTGTCTATCTGGGGTCTTTGAAAAAGTGCGTGGAAAATAGAATTCATACATGTTTATTTTAATGCAAAAACACTTGTGCAACTCAGAAGCGCCTTTTATGTCAGCCTGTTCCTTTACGTCATGGAGTACCATGCTGTCATATGAACATTCTACAGTGTGTTCCTTTGCTCACCTGGCACATCTGGGTGCTGCCAGCTTAGGTGGGGGCAACCTAGTTTGCGGTCGGTGGGTATTTGGGCCTTTGGCATTTGGGCCCTGGTGTCTTCACTTCCCCTCCTGTGGGCCACACCTCGTGACTTGTTTCAGTTCGTACTGGCAGAAGTGATGTCATTTGTGAGATTAGGGGAATGGAGGGTGGTGACGTCTGCTGTCTCATTTTTGCCATTTCACTTGGCCACCTATGATGGCAGCCACCATGTTGTGAGCCAGAGGCCCCTGCGGCAAGGCACTGAGGCAGGCCTCCAGCTCACATCCAGAGAGGAACTGAAGCCCTCGGTCCAACAGCCTGCGTGGAACCGAATCTTGCCGACAACTGCATAAGTGAGTTTTAGAAGCAGGTCCTTCTCTGGTCAAGCTTTGAGATGGTGCCGCCCTGACCGATAATAAAACCCTGACCCATGGTAACTGCAGCTTTGTGACAAACGCTGAGCCGTAGCTCAGCAGTGCTGTGTTCCTGACCCACAGGAATGGCAAGAGAAGGGGTCAGTGCTGTGGCGTAGCGGGTAAAGCTGCTGCTCGCAGTGCCAGCATCCCTTATGGACGCCAGTTTGCGTCCTGGCTGCTTCACTTCTGATCCAGCTCCCTGCTAATGCACCCGTGGAAGCAGTGAAAGATGGCCCAAGTCCATGGATCCCTGTACACATGTGGGAGATCCCGAAAAATCTCCTGGCTCCTGGCTTCAGATTGGCCCAGCTCCAGCCTTATGGTCATTTGGGGAGTAAACCAGCCGATGGAAGATTCTCTCTCTCTCTCTCTCTCTCTCTCTTTCTCTCTCTGTGTGTGTCTCCCTCTCTGCCTCTCTATAACTCTGCCTTTTACACAAATAAATAAATCTTACAAAAGAAACGACACGACTATACATAGTGCCCGAAAGGCACCTTGCTTCAGGGGAATTGATTATACAGCAATGGCTGCTGTGATGATTCTTGAACAAACATTTTTAAGGAGTGTTTTATCTGCTTTGAGAAATCTTAAAGGGGTCAGTGCTGTGGCAGAGCAGGTAAAGCCGCCACCTGCAGTGCTGGCATCCCATATGGGCGCTGGTTCTAGTACTGGCTGCCCCACTTCTGATCCAGCTCTCTGCTATGGCCTGGGAAAGCAGTGGAAGATGGCCCAAGCCCTTGGGCCCCTGCACCCACGTAGGAGACCCAGAGGAGGCTCCTGGCTCCTGGCTTCGGATCAGTGTAGCTCTAGCCATTGTGGCCGTTTGGGGACTGAACCAGTGAATGGCTCTCTCTCTTTCTGCCTCTCCTCTCTCTGTGTAACTCTGACTTTCAAATAAATAAATAAATCTTAAAAAAAGAAATCTTAGAGTCCCTTTCCCTCTGTCATCGCCATCACCCACCTGTGCATTCGGATTAAGGACTGTCACAGTCATGCAGAGGCATCCCTTTTTTGACTTTTGAATCTCAAATGCTAAAGTCCAAGTCCAGGAGAGAAGGATACCCAGGGGACAGGTTTGTGCAACCTAGAAGAGGGAGTGAGTCCCTGGGTTAGACAAAGAGGGTGAGCCACAGGGCGTTAGTCAGACCCTGGCCTGGCCCTGCTAAGTCTCTCGTAGTCCGATGCCCTCCTGCGAGATTTCAGTGTGAAGCCTCCAGATACACTTGGAGATCTGGGACAAAGGGAATTACTCCTCCCATTCCTTCTTTTCCTACATGGCTCCCAGGAGAGCCTCCTGATCCCAGCTTCTCCCTGCCCTGGGTGTGGACCCTGGGCACTGGGAACCTTGGTGATGAGCCTGTGGAGGCAGAGAAGGCTTGAGACAGCCCAGGAAGAACTATAGAGACTAACAGTGACCTTGTCAGAGACTGTCTTTTGATTATTATTAGTTTGAGAATAAGAGTGGGAAGGGGGAGAGAGAAAGTTAGTTCCCACTTACTGGTCCACTACCCAGATGCCTACAATGGCCGGAGCTAGGCTGGGGTCAGAACTTGGAGCTGGGAATACAATCCAGATCTTCCACAAGGTGGCAGTAATGTAATCACTTGAGCCATTACTGCTGCCTCCCAGGGTCTACATTGGTATGAAGCTGGAATCAGGAACTGGAGCCAGGAGTCAAACTCATGTACTCCAGGGTGGGATGCAGGCATCTTAGCCACTGTCTAAACTCCTAGGCTAAACATGAGCTCCTCTCAGAAATGGCAGCAAGGACAGATGCTGTCCACTAGGGACCTGCAGGAATGGGAAGGCACAGCTGATGCCTGCCAGGGCTGACCGTGACCTTCCCCCCATTGTCCCTGGAACTTGAATGCTATCTGGATGAAGATAGCATAGGAAAATACTGAAATCAATGACTTTACTTACATTTACTGAGTTTCTTCTACCAGTGTCCCAAGGAGCTCAGGTCAGAAATGAAATCAAGCTAAATGTCACACAGTTGATGACATTGACTTTGTTTTAAATGTCTGAGTTTGTGGCATGTGGGAGTCACGTTTGCTGCTCTGATGATGTTCAGTTTTTGTGGCATTGCTGACATCAGTATTGTGGTAGGGGAAGGAGAAGCGGCAGAGAGCTAGAGAGGTCATAAATCAACTGCTTCCTCTTTATGAGTCAGGGATTTATCTTTGGGGAACTTGATCTTGTTCTAGTTTATAAGCTGCTACTTGTTGGTGTGGCCATTTGGAGAGGCCCAAGTAATCATTCTTACCGAAGGGCACACTAAATTAAGTAGCCTTTGTTGGAAATTTCTTGTTTGACCTTAACGTTTGCTGGTGTGTCTGGGAGATCCTGCATACTAGGGATAGATTCAGCGAGGCACTCAGCTTGGTGTTCACAGAGCGTGGACCTATGATACACCATTGCAGGACCTCAGATCATATCAAAGAGCAAGACGCCAATTACACTAATTAAATTGTGGAACCCCAGTGTAGTCATTTGAATGAAAAGTGCCAGAGCTTTGACATTACACAAATTTAGCTTTGGGAAAGATTCTTAAATTCTTTTCCTTGAAGATACGGAAAGATAAAGCCCATCATATGGACTTACCGTGAGGTTAAAGTAAGAGGGAAGAGAGATCCATGGTGAAAAGCCCAAGTCGCAGGCTGAGACTGTCCGGCAGCATATGCTTGGTCTGCCAACCATGTGTTTCTCTGGGCAAAGGACTCGACTCCTCTGACTCCTCTTTTCTATGAGAAAGGACTGAATAAGGCCAGTGTTGGGACATAGTAAAGCCACTGCGTGTGACACCGGTATTCCATATGGGCACTGGTTCCTGTCCTGGCTGCTCCACTTCCAATCTGGCTCCCTGCTGATGGCCTGAGAAAAGCAGCAGAAGATGACCCAAGTGTTGGGCCACTGCCACTGATACGGGAGACCCAGGTGAAACTCCTGGCTTTCGCCTGGCCCAGCTTTGGCTGCTGTGGCCTTCTAGGGGAGTGAAGCAGTAGGTGGAAGATCAATCTCTCTCTCTCTCTCTCTCTCTCTCTCTCTCAACTCTGACTTTCAAATAAATAAGTAAATCTTTTTAAAAGAGATATTAATGATAACATCTGTCTTAAGCGATCGCCTTGGGGTGTGCAGGTCTCTGAGCCCTTCAGATCCTTGGTTCCTAACAAACTTGATTCTGATTAAGAAAGAGATGAGGGAATTAGGCAGGTGGGGATGACAACACCATCTTGATGACCTTCATGGGCTGGAGAGGCTGTGGCTTGGGTTCATGGCCACAGTGAGCTGTGGAGACAGAACCACCCTCCCGGTGTGAAATCTAAGCTCCCTCCACTTAGTGGACCCAGAGGAGCAGAGCTTGCCACAGGTAGACTTGAGGAGGAGGAGGCCAGAGCTGCCTGGGGACTCCACCTACAGGTGGTGGACCCAGTGAGAGGTGGAGAGGGGATGTGGCCACACATGCTCAGTTTTACTCCCCAAATCCCCGCTCCGTGAAGTCATTTTTCCATCTTTGGAGGGGACAAGAAGGGAAAAGAGACTAGAAGTGATATGTGGTACCCAAGAGCTTCCCCAAAGACATGAGGGGGCAATGGGTGTTTCCTTAGTAGACTATGAGTATTAAATCAAATACTCCCCTGCGAGGGGCTTAGAATGGCGCCGGCTGCCTGGCAGGTAGGCTGCATATCAGAGCATCCTGCTCGCACAAGCATGCTTGAGAATTCCTATGAAATGATTTCAAATCATTCCCATAAATGATTTTCTCATTTTTCCCTTAAATTCCCAATAAATGATTCCATTTATTCCCATTGCTTGGGAATAAACGGAGCTGCAAATGTCGCTGGGTCCACTCAGTGCCCCTGCTTTTTCCTTCTCCTGCTTTATCGGCTACGGGAAAAGGAAGAACAGATTTTGCAAGGGGCCAACTCCCGGCATCCTGGAGGGCACTGCAGCATGCCAAGCAGGTATTGACTTTCAAGCCAGCTCGAGCGCGGTGCGATCGATGCACACGGTTCCTGGCCCCTGGCCCTTTCCCTCGTGGAGCTGGCTCCGCTCTTAGCCGCGGGCTTTGGGGGCACCGAGTCAGGTTGTTCTGCAAGCACAACCATGTCAGTGTGTCGTCTGCAGCTCGGAGAGCTGTACTGACAGAGCAAGGAGCAGCCACGGGGGTCAAGGAGCGCCACGGCTCCTCTTCCAGCTGGGCCTTTGCAAGGAGCCTCTTCTGGGCGCCGTTTCTCCTGTGGATTACTCTTCACTGTCCCCCGCTTGCTGTCCCTGCCTGTTTGCCAGACTGTAGAAACACGTAGCAGGGAAGGTGATGTCCTGAGCTGTCTGCCGCTGAGGGTGTGTGTGTGTGTGTGTGTGTGCGCTCACGTGCACATGCATGTGTGTGTTCGTGCAGTGGTGCACCTGTGGCCGGCTGTGGCCGGCTGGCTGCTGACTCTGACTCATTCTCATCATCAAGGCCAACAGCCCTGTAGGAAAGAACAACAGGCGCTCAGGAGTCAGCCCTTCAATAGTCAAACTTGACCTCTTTCTCCCCCTTGTGATCTTGGACAAGTGGCTCCTAAAACCCTGATTTCCTGACCTATAAAATGGGGATGGTGATATCTGTCCCTACAGCTTACAATGCACATAAAGCAGTTAATAATTGGCAAATAACAGTGATCAATTAAGTTTAGCTATTCCTGTTGGACTGTTACTACTGTCATTTCTGAGTGAGTTTGAAGTGTTCTGCAGGAAGTATATACAGTGAAGCATGTGTTTGGACAAAAATCACCAGGAAAAGAGAAATGGAAATAAAAATAAGGCATACGAAGTAAGGCAAATGCAAATTAGGACAGAAAGGGGAGGGGAGGTGGAGAGGAAGCAAAGAAATGCAGTTTTTAAAATCAGAATATAAAATTACAGATAGTTGTATAATGAGTTGTCAATTTAGTTTGGAGCTTCCTGACAGCCAAGTCAAAAAGGGAAACAACTCAGCCCATGAGGTACAATATTAACTAAAAACTAGGAATTAAGAAGTTCCAGCTCACTTACTTTACTTTGCAAAAGATCAGATTACAAAGTTAATGGCATAAATTCTGGATCAATCAGTATTTCCTTTTGGCTTTCTTGTGTGTGGGAGTGGTGGGCAATAACTAGCCATTTGTGCATTGAAATTATGCACAACCCATCAGGGGTTATGGTCTGGACAATAGTTTGGGTGTTTCCCAAAGGCCCATGTTCTATTGACTTGGCACCCAAGGTCTTATTTTAAAAAACTTTTATTAACTGTGTTTGCTTATTGGAAAGGCAATGGAAGAGAGAGAGAGACAGAGACAGAGACAGGAAGATCTTCCATCTGCTAGTTCTTTCCCCAAATATGTACAACAGTAGGATTTGGGCCAAGCTGAAGCCAAGGGCTAGAAATTCAAGCCAAATCTTTGCACTAGGGAAGGGGACTCAGGTACTTGATCCAGCATCTGCTTTTGCCCAGGGTGTGCATTAGCTGGAAGCTGGGATCAAAAGTGGAGTCAGGACTCAAACCCCTGCACTCCAACATAGGATGTGGCCATCCTGCTCTCCTTTCCTAGTCTTATGTGAATGGTTAATGGATTAATGTTAATTGATGGTAGATTAAGGGTATGATGTGATCCAATTATGAAGTCTAGGAGTGGGAAGGTCACTGGAGGGTGTTTCCTCAGATCTGGGGAATGGTTGGGTGCATAGGCCTGGGTCTGGCCCAGTCATTCTCTCTCTGTTTCCTGTCTCACCTGCGATCTTCCCTCCCCACATGTCCTGTCATCCATTGCCTTCTCAGACACCAGACCTACAGGGCCACCTGATCGTGGACTGTGAACCTCCAAAACTGTAAGCCAGAACAAGCCTTCCTTCTTAAGTGGCTCCTCTCAGGTATTTCAGTAATAATGAACAGATGACTAATACATCAGGGTGTTAATGTTATTCTGAAAGGTACTGCTCATTTTCTTTTGGTCAAATTACATGTCTCACATTTACTAGTTCTGGGGCTGGCGCTGTTACAGCAGGTAAAGCTGCCACCTGCAGTGCTGGCATCCCACTTGGATGACAGTTTGAGTCCCGGCTGCTCCACTTCCAATCTAGCTCTCTGCTATGGCCTGGGAAAGCAGTAGAAGATGACCCAAGTCCTTGGGCCCTTGCACTCACATGGGAGATCCTGGAAGAAGCTCCTGGCTCTTGGCTTCGGATCAGTGCAGCTCTGGCCATTGCAGCCAATTGGGGAGTGAGCCAGCAGATGGAAGACCTCTCTCTCTCTGCCTCTCCTTCTCTCTCCATGTAACTCTGACTTTCAAATAAATAAACAGATACTTTAAAAAGGAATAAATGAGCCGGTGCCATGGCTCAATAGGCTAATCCTCTGCCTTGTGGTGCCAGCACACTGGGTTCTAGTTCCGATCAGGGTGCCAGATTCTATCCCAGTTGCCTCTCTTCCAGGCCAGCTCTCTGCTGTGGCCAGGCTGTGCAGTGGAGGATGGACCTAGTGCTTGGGCCCTGCACCCCATGGGAGACCAGGATAAACACCTGGCTCCTAGCTTTGGATCAGCGTGGTGCGCTGGCTGCAGCGGCCATTGTAGGGTGAACCAATGGCAAAAGGAAGACCTTTCTCTCTGTCTCTCTCTCTCTCACTGTCCACTCTGCCTGTCAAAAAATAAATAAATAAAAAATAAATAAATGGAATAAATGGAAAATTACTAGTTCTATGTCCTGTGACCCATTTTGCTTCTGGTCTTTAAACAGTTTGTGAAGGAAAGATATTCTCCCTGATCTGTAACTGATGCTTTGAGGATATGCCCATTTCCCATGAAAGTGAGTAGGGAGCCCCCAAGATTGCTCTAGGTATCGTACTAGCTCCTCCTGCTCAGCTCCACGCTGGTCCTATGATCCCTGAGCCCTCCTTATATTCTGAACCTTGCATTTGCTTCCCATGGGCGTTCTTAGGGCTCCTCAAGCCAGCACTGGTATCTGGCCTCCCCATCTCCACTCATGGTTTCGCCTTCAGGGCTTGGATTAAGTGACCTTGGTATCTTCTGTGGTCGATCTTGGAATGAGAACTCTGGTAAAGAATCATTTGAGGGGTAGGTATTGTGGTGCCACTTGGAACACCCACATCCCTTATTGGAGTTCCTGGGTTGAGTCTTGCCTCCGCGTCTGATTCAGCTTGTTGTTAATGTGCATTCTGGGAGGCAACAGATATGGCTCAAGTATTTGGGTCTGTGTCTAGATGTAGTTTCTGGCTCCTGTTTTCAGCCTGGTCCCGCCCTAGCTGCTGTAGACATTTAGAGGAGGGAACCAGTGGATAGAATATTGATCTCCCTCCCTCCCTCCCTCTCTCTCTCTCTGCCTTCCAAGTAAATAAAAATAAATTAATTATAAAAATGACCATGTGAGATCCAACGCCAGTTATCTGAAACTCTGAGATTGCAAGGTACCATGGTTCTGATGATAGGCCCACAGCTGAGTTGAATGAATTTGCGAACAGAAGCTGCTGAGCTCAGAATCCACCACCAGACTTGCCCTGAGCCATGACGTCGGTGCACATGAGCATGACTGCTCTCAGCCAGGGATGCCAGTCAGGACCCTGAGGCTGCTGCGCTCCTGTGGGATGCAGAACTCCTCTGATGGGCGACGCTGGCTGGAGGACTAATCTCTCCTTAGACCATGCAACACAAATGCCACCGTACAAACGTCCTTCAGTTGCAACACACGTTCGGCCTCTCCACATGGGTTGGGATTCTTTATAGCATGGCAGGTAGGCTCCAAAAACAAATGTATTGGCAGAGAACCAGGCAGACAGTCTGTCTCCTGATGTGGTCTAGCCTTGGGAGCTACACAGCATCACCCCCATGGACCACATTCTATTTGTTAGAAGTAATTTCACAGGGCAACCCCACTTAAGGGGGTAGGAGAATTAGTCTACCTCTTCATGGGGAACATGTTCAAGAAGGTGTGGACAACTTTTAGCCCCACACAAGGAATGACTGGTTTGTCATTTACATTGTGGGTCAGATCCGTTCAGGGATGGGCTTCCCGCAGGATGGCATGTGTAGGCTGACCTACTCTATAAGGGTGTGAAGGTGCAGTTAACCCAGAGTAGCTTTCTGGCAGCCAGTTCGTCAAGTCCCTAGCTTGCTGTGTCTCACATGCTCGTTAGTGACTTTATATCTCTGGCACCAAGAACAGCAGGGCCCTGGTTACTTGGTGGAAGACACGGGAGATGAACCATGGTCCCCCACACTCATTCTGGGTCTCTTCCCTGTTTCATTGAGCTCTGTGCTGCTTCTGTCACTTCACCTTTCCAGAAAACCCAGGGCCAGAGCCCTATGTGCTGTGGGCAGAGACCGATGACACCAAGTATCCCTGAATTTGCCTTCTCATTGTTCAAGCTGAAATTTCTTCCCTCCAACCGTGGATGTAGTTATTTAAAAACTTACAGCTGGTCCTTTGTTGCTGTCTGTTTCCATTTTGCCTTTCCTATCCCCAGGTCTCACTTGAAGACATTTTTCAAAAACGAGTGAGGAAAATGAAACTAAGTCATTGACATCTGCCACTCAGCCTTGCTCAGTGTGTTCGTTGCCTTGGTTCTTCTGGGCAGGCCTGAAGACGTGGTTAGCAGATCTACTTTCTCTGCCTCTTGGAGGAGGTGTGGGTAGTGGAAGGGAGGAGAGACAACTCAACGATTCTGCCAAGTTCCCTGTTTCTCTTGATGAGATAAAAGCATGGGCGTTGCTAAGGTGAGACATGGTGGTGACATAAAGGACTTAATTTCTTTGTAAAAGTAAAGAGAAACTGAGGACAGAGTCTTTAGCAGTAAAACTTAACAAATCAGTGGTTGCATTTTTGCACCTTCCTCTCCTGAATGATGACGTCTTGACAAACCAAGTGTGACACAACCACGCAACCTTTGATTTCTCCACTGGAGCACGCAGATCCCATCTGGCAGTCAAGACATTGTCAGACAATGGACGGCCAACTCCTGCAACATCTGCCGTCACTACAGGGTGGAAGAACCGTGTTGCTGTTTTTTAGTTAGGATAAAAATCTGCAGTATGTTAAATGCTATGCAGGCGACGACTGTGGTGGACAAGCGAACAGTGCATCCCCAGAGAATCTGGCGGTTACTATTCTGGAGCCTTACGCTGTGTGTGACTTTCTGTGCGGGGCTGTCTGTTGTCTGAGATACCTGGTTTTTCTCCTCTGTTAAGAGTTTTCCATGTGCATATGTTATTGTCTCTGTGCAAAGGTCACTAAACACCCTTTCCACGGGTTCTCTGAGTGGTTGTATGATCTCCAGGTAGGGAGATCTAAACACAGAAAGCTGGCCAGGCGTTTGGTGCAGTGGCTAAGGTACTGCTTTGAGTGCTGCATCCCATCCCAGAATGCCTGAGTTCCAGTTCCAGCTCTGCTTCTGATTCCAACTTCCTTCGAATGTATACCCTGGGAAGCAACAGGTGATGGCTCAAGTAGTCAGTCCCTGCCATCCGTGTGGGAACCCACATTGACGTCCTGACTCTTGGCTTTGGCCTGGCCCAGCTCTGCTGTTTCACCCATTTGTGTAGTGAATCAACAGATGAGCAATGTCTGTCTGTCTCTCTCTCTCTCCCTCCCTCCCTCCCTCCCTCCCTCCCTCTCTCTCTCTCCTTCTTCTGTCTTTCTTGCTGTCTCTCAAATTAACAAGAAAAAGAAACAACTGGTGGAGGTCACCCTGCTTGTCTTATCTCTGCAGTTGGTCCTAGGTCCTTGGTCCTAGGTCACTCTGTTGGTTTGGAAGCCTGGGTGGCTGTCAGTGGAAAGGTGTGAACTGTGGTGTTCTCAGGCGTATTGAAGCCCACCTCCCTCCCCTTCCTGCAGAGAGGTTAAGTGGGTTTCTAGGGGAAGTGTGGAAGGGGAGCAGCAGAGACCAGATCGGAGCCCAGGGTTGCAGGCCCCTGGATCTAGTCCAGTCCCCAGCCCAGTGGACCCCTGTGCCCAGCTGTGTGTTTGTCACTAGTATCCTCTTGGACCAGTTCTGTTGTGCTAGGGTCTGGATTGGTGAAGGAAGGCTGGCCCGTTCTTTCCCAGGCTTCCAGGCATTCAGTGAGGAAGGACAAAGGAGAGAAACTGGAAGCTAACCCTGCCGCACGTGGCTTCTCTGCCGCAGGATGCGTTAGAGCAGGTCGCTGACACTCAAGTCGGAGCTGAAGAGCTGAGTGACTGCATGGCAGCACTGGCTCACGGTTTATGATTGCGTGAGATGACGGCAGAGCCCTGGGCTCGTGGGGGATGCCTCGGGAAGGGGGACGCTCTCTGAGTCACACGCAGTCATTGAAGAGTGTAAGTATGTGTAGCAAGCCGCCCCGGGGCCCTCCGTGTGCTTGTCTGCATGAGAGGTGTCCTTCCCTTTGCCTGTGACAGGGGGTTAGACTTTGCAGCCAGCTACACGTGCTTCGTTTCAAAGATCTGAGACTAGAATGATATGGCCTGGAAAAGGCGCGATGAGGCACAGTAGGCATTGACCGTGAGAAAGGCCGTCTGCAGCGACTTGTGTCTGTATGACGCAGCAGCTCAAAATGAGCTCCGGGTACCCTGCAGTCAGAGCTGATGTGGATGGTCAAGGCTCCTGGTGATCCGACAAAACTCTGCAGCCTCTCAGCATCGTTTTCCCTCACAGGGCTCATTCTAATTCAGCTGGAGCTGGGCTGACCTCCTGGCCCCCTCACTCATTTCACAGGGCCGTCACCTCCCTGGTGTCCACTCCCCACCTTCTACTGGTTGCAGTAATTCCCCTACTGGATTCCTCAGGGCTCCGCCTCCCCGAAGGGGGGGAAGGGGACAGGGGAGAACTTGTGGAGTTAATGCAGATGTATCTCCAGCAGCCCTGAGACAAACAACAGAGAGAGGGCTTGGTCATCATGTGTTTGTTATGACCAGGATCTGAGTGCCATGGCCCAGCTGGGTTGATGCATCGCAACTGCTGGGTGCTGTGTGCCTCCCTGTGTGCTGTGTTCTTTCCTTTACAGCTGGGAGTGTTTACAGCAGCTAGTTTTGTCTCTGTAATGTGTGTGGGTAGCATGGGGGTGTCAATAAATTGTCTTTCAGTCTGTAGATCTTCAATGCAAGAGGAGCCACATCCACATCTGATGTAGATCATGAGACCCTTGGCTTTATGCCTGGTACCAAAAAGTGAACGAGGCCTTTGGAATGTTTTGGATGGGAGAGGTGAATATTCTGTTCTGGTAGGAGGACAGTAAATATTGGTGACCAAGAGGGCAGACTGTGGTAGACTGGGTGATGGTACTCAACCATATTTACTGTCTCCCACCCTATTCCTGTCTCTTTGTCCATTGCCTTGACCACTTGACTTGTTTTGTCCAGCGACTGTGGGCAGAAGCAACAGGGTGCTGATTCCGAGCAAGGACGTACAATTTCCATTTGTCCGCTTGCTCTTTGCTCTGAGGACATGAGGCTCCACTGGCCTGGGCTCTGCAGGAGAAGACACAGGTTGTTGAATCAAGCTCATCTCTGCAAAGCTCAGCTGAGACGAGCAGAGCCATCGCTAATCAACTGCCTCACCGTCCCCAAGCAGGAAACAAATGTGAAGGAAGACATGGAGATGCTGGGGATGTTTGTGACTTCCGCAGAAGTGTCCCCACAGAGCCACCAGCATGTTCTAATTCAAGGGATCCAGGCAGGTGGACACTGGCCTCCTTGCCAAGTGGAAATGTTAGGAATTAGAGCGACATAGGTACCATCACAGTCCTTCACCCTGTGTCATCCTTATTGAAAGGAGAAAAGACATTTTAAAGACAGATTAAGGGCTTAAAATATTCTTGTTACAGACTCGTGGACACCATGGTGAACTCTAGGAACTCAGTGTGGGTGGCTCAAGGCTTTTGGTGTTGAAGGTGTTGAAGTTCATGACGGTCAAGTTGCTAAAAACTCCCCAAGCAGGAGCTCAGATGGAATCCCCAGTGTCAAAGTGCAAGTGACTCAGGCTGACCTTGGCAGGAAACTCTGCCCCCTCTAGTGCTTCCTTACTCCGCTTTCAGTTTGTGTTTGACAAATAGGAAAAAAAAATTGTTGACTGTGTCAACAAATTTCAAAAGGCATCTTCAATTAAAAATAATATTTGAGGATGCTCAACCAAATCACTTGGGTAACTTTTATTTTCTGGAAAAGATCGAAAGTCCTAAATCCCATTCATTTTTTTCTCTATTTTCCCTCCCTCCCCCACAGTTTTGTGCTTAATTTGCAATGGGAAACTAAACTAATCATTTCCAATTCTGATTCTTAATCCCAATTCCTCCAAAATTGAGTTTAAGTTTCCATCTTTGTGGGAGGATATAAAATTATTTTTTATGATGACTTGGTTTGAGTTTTTTAAAATGAGAACATTCATTTTGAGTAACAAAAGACTCAAATTCAGTGAATGCAAGCAGTGACCTTGCACAAACAATCATGGTGCTGGATCTTATACAACCCATATGGATATTTTAAGAGCAGTGCAGACCGGTGAGTGTTCATGCAAACGGTAAGCGAACTAGGTTAACGAAAAAAGGAGGCTTCTCGTCCCTGTGACTCATCCGCCCCCTGGGGCTGGCAAAATGACTCAGGCTTTCAAGTAGGTGATGCCGACCTGGGAATATGACCTAGCGGCTTCCCTCAGGACTTCCGGTTGGCCATTGTTACCCTTTTGATTCTCCTGCGCCCCTCAGGAATGTGGAGTATTTTGGGTCTTTTTGCAGAAAGATCCACAGGGCCCTGCTGACCATTCACAAGAAACCCTCTGAACGTCTAGATTCCAGCCTCGTTGTTCACAAAGGCAGAGGGAGAAAGTTGAAGGAGATTTTTGATTAAACCGCTAGGAGAAACCAAGCCCCAAGGCTCTATTCACAGACCCTATTCATTTCCAGAATCAGCGTCAGTCTTAAGCTGAGGTTTGCTGCTGCAGGTGCACAGTCAGACTCTCAGGGCCTTGGTGGTTCCTGTCGCCTCCTGTTGTTCTGGAACTAGGAGGCATTGGCTTGCTGGGCTTTGGTATCAGCTGTGCCCAGGCCAGGGAGCAGCATCCAACTGATTCATGATGTGAACCAGTTTGATTTCCCTGCAACTTCTCCTATTTGCATACCTACCTGCTACCTGGGTAAAGAATAGCACCAGCCAAAATCTACCCAGCGCTGCAGGTAGACTGAGGTTTGGGAATGTTGGGAGAAGATTGTTAGACTTGCCTAGTCAGTGACAACCGTCAGTCCCCTCTGCTCCCCATCTGCCTCCCAAGGCTGGAGGGACTTGGTGGCAATGTGAGTTCGTGCTCTGATCTAGGGATCAGAACACAGAGATGATGAGCTCCAGGCTCAGAGTTCGGCATGGGTGCAGGCCAGCAAGTTTTGCTTGTCCCAGGATCACAGCCTGCACCCTCCCACCTTCTCGTCCCCACCAGGACTGTCATTCTGTAAAGGAGCGACAGCAAGGGCCCTGGGGACCAGTAGGCAAGTGCATCTGAGCGGCAGGTGCTGCTCCCCGTGTCAATCAGCCCAGAATCTCACAATAATCACCCTTGACATTGGGTGATACTTTGCAATTGCACACAGTTTAGAATTCTCAAAGCATTTTTACAGGTATAATTTCTTTGATCCTCCAACAGCTCCATGAGGTAGTCAAATCTTTCACTCATCCAGCAAATGCTTACTGAAAGCTCTGTGGAGGGGGTTCTCAGGACATGGGGCTCCCAGTTTTAGAAGAAGGACACTGTTATGCAAGTAAGGACAAGTTGGTCACCTTTCTACCCTTCTAGGCATGAGGCCCTCACCCCCCCCTCCCTCCTGAGCTGACCAGGACAGAAGAGGTCTCAGTATACATGGCACCTACACGCTAGTTAGTTTCGGGCATTTGGTTTTCTGCTCAATATTTAACTGAGATGTCGCAATTTTAGTTTCAGAAAATGTTACATTCTGATCTCCATGCTTTGTATTTCTTTTTTTTAAATTTATTTTGACAGGCAGAGTGGACAGTGAGAGAGAGAGACAGAGAGAAAGGTCTTCCTTTTGCCGTTGGTTCACCCTCCAATGGCTGCTGTGGCCGGCGCACCGCGCTCATCCGATGGCAGGAGCCAGGTGCCAGGTGCTTTTCCTGGTCTCCCATGGGATGCAGGGCCCAAGCACTTGGGCCATCCTCCACTGCACTCCCGGGCCACAGCAGAGAGCTGGCCTGGAAGAGGGGCAACCGAGACAGAATCGGCGCCCCAATCGGGACTAGAACCCGGTGTGCCGGCGCCGCATGCTTTGTATTTCTGATATAATCATTAGTTCCAGAGCTAGTCCTCGAGTAGGAAAAGACAGAAAGTTGCATTAGGTAATTTCGTGGCCTTTCAAGAGCTTCTGGTCTAGGACAGCTAGGGGTGAGGGCGTATCAGGAAAACAGTTGCTGGAAGGTCGAAGATTCTCAGGCCCCCCCCTCCACCTCTTCCCTTTTTGCCCCCGTTTCGACTCTTCTGCTGCCTGATGCTCATCCTCTCCAGGCATCCTCAGCACCCTGCTCTGACATTTCTTCCTCTGTGATGACCTCCTCTTCCAAGTCTTCCATTCTGATTTCTGTAGGATGCTACTCATTGCAGGTGGGATTACTATAGCTCAGCTGGTTCAATGCCGGTTATGGACATTCACCAAGGAGCATTCCGATCTCGGAGAGACATCGCAGGAAACTCCTCCTGGGGAGATGATAAGCTGACCACGAGAGGAGAGTTTCTGTCCAGTTGTTGGAAATGTCATTGAATTGCTTTTCTGGGACAGATGAGCTTGGGGTGCTTAGGCAGCAGGAACCAGATTCCATTGTGTCACAGGCTCCCTCTAAAAGTCAGCCACTTTTCCTATACATTTCAGAACAACCAGGAACCTTGCTAATTGAATAGTTTCCCATTATGTGACCGGATCATGCATTTCCAGGAAGGACAAAGTAATCCAATTTGGGCTGAAATGTCAGCCCAATCTGCAGATACTCCTTGGGTATGAGCTGTAGCATTCTCTTGGGCTGTTGTCAACAGTGTGGCTGTTTAACTCTAAAAGCCATCTGAGGCATTTGGCATGGAGAACCATCTGCTCCAAGGAGCACAACTTGTAGCTCATTGTTTCTCTGAAGAGTCAAGCTTTTGTTTTCCTGGCAGTTGCCTGGAAGGTTTGTGGGGGTGGACTGATCTGTCCCTGAACCAGAGAAAGCCTCATGGAAAGACTGATCCTTGTCACCCTTTGCCTTGGGTGTGGTTATCCTCCTCTAAAAAGCTGTGTGTCCAACTGTCTAGGCTGTTTATTGATTCCTTCCCTTCTTTGTAAGCATCTGTATAAGGAGTCTCACTGTGTTCCTGGCATTGTTCTGGCTACCGGGAGGACTGCAGGGAGCGAGATGCTTTGAGGAGGTGACATCTGATTTGAGATCCCGGTGATGCGAGAAGGAGCCGGATGTGGGAAGATCTGGTATGGGATATTCCAGGCAGGGGGAAGAGCAAGCGCAGGCACACAAAGGAGGGGAAGAGCTTGTTTTATTTGAGGCTCAAAGGGAGGGTCAGTGAGGCTGGCGCAGAATAAACATGGAGGACGTGGGATGTGATGATGTGATCAAGAGAAGCAGATAGGAGCCAGATGACATCGGGCCTTGGAATTTCATTCTAAGTGCAGCAACGAGAGGACACTGGAAGATTTCTAAGTAGGAAAATGAGGGGCCTGGTCTGATTTTTAAAGGATTTCTGACTGCCTGATGGGAAGTAAGATTCAACCAATCAGGAAACATGTTGCAGAATGCTAGGTGAGAGGTGGTGGTGGTTTGAGCCAGGTGGATGGTAGTGGAATGAGAGAAAAGTGGACAGATTGAAGGTAGGTTTAGGAGGTTGCACTTGCTGATGGGTTGGATGTTGGGTAGGGAAGGGTGCGTGGGTAGAAGGAAAAGAGGAATGGAGTCCGAGTTCTGGGTTTATCGTCTTGGCAAAATGGTGAATGATGTTGCCACTGCCAGAGATACAGGGGGCCATACGGGAACCAAGTGTTCCCAGGTGCTGTGCTCCCAGAGTTGCCACCGTTCTCAGTAAACAGCTTTTCCTGGGCCAATGAAATAGGATCCTTTTGGTTTCATGCACTATCAGCGTGGAAATAGATTTCCAGTAAACTGTAAGAAGCATTCACCTGAGACCTATAAATGATTTCCTTCCTGGGAATAAAGAAAGACCAAGAGAAAAATACTGGGAATCTACTACATATGGAACGAATGGGAAATTTCCTAAAATGCCATTTCTGAAGGGCTGTTTCCTGCTCATAATCGCTGATAATAAAGCAAGTCTGCAGCGTGTTTGCTAGTGCCAGGCGTGATTCTAAGTGCTTTACATGTATGATTTCATTTAGTCTTCACATTACCTAGAAGGGAAAATGGGTATCTTACTCTACTTTTTCATGAAGAATCCAAGGTTTAGAGATGTAGAGTGACTGCTTATCATACAGTAAGGAAGTGGCGAAGCCTGGATTTAAGCCACGATCCCTTGATGCCTGGCCTGTGCTCTCAGCCCTTGGCTCCCTAGTTCCTCTCTGGGCATTGACTGGAATCTCATCCCATCCTAAGGGATGGGCCAGGTGTGGCAGACACGGCCGGACAGAGCATCTGCCCACAGGCAGCCAGGCGCATGGGTACCATGGTGACAGTCTATGGCAGTGAGCATCCTCACTTCCCATGAGCAGAGCCTCCTACGATTGGGGCTGCCAGGAAGGCCTTTTGTTAGGGTAGTACCCTCCATCCCAGGAGAGAATTTGGCAACGCGTGGAGGCTCTTTTGTTTGACTCAGTGACCAGCCTTTGGTCGGGATAGAGAGTGGGCTGCAGAGGGAGAAAGGATGGGAATGCTAAGGAGACTGCCATGCATGGAGGAACTGTCCCACCCCAAAAGCCATGAAGCCTGGGCCACACGAGGACTCTCTGGACTCTGGTACCGATGCTGAGTGGGAGCATTTCTCTCCTTAGAAGGAGCCAGCACGTGGTCATGGTTGGGGCTGGTGCTCGTGGAGCCTGCGTTAGGATTTGGATTGAAGATATGCCCTTGCCTTCGGAGATCTTGTAAAACTCTGGGCAAATCGCGGTAATCTTGTCTGTCTGATAAGACCGAGGTTCCCCGCCCCCATTCTTCTAGGAAGTTTCATTTACTTTTCTGGCCAGTAAGATAAGTACTGAACTGGGAAGTTTTGGCTGCTGTGGCTGGTATTATATCCCACCTGAGAGACTGTCTGATTATAGAAGGAAACTAGCATCTGTTTGTTTTCTGCTCATTTAATTTGATGTTTTAATGATGGTGCTAGTTATTTGAAATATTCTAATTCAATATACCCTTTATTTATTGTACTTACACCCTGAGGCATGCTGGCAAGGGGTGACATGTTTAAAAGTCTACCCTCAAATCATAAATTTCCACTGGAAACCAGAAGCAGGGAAGTTTTACACTCATGCTGCGTTAGAATGTTTTGTAAAAAACAAGTTAAAATTGGATTCCAGAGATAAGCGTAAGGGGACCTGTTTTGTTTTGTTTTTCCCCAAAAGTCTAACTCTTTTCAGATTTTTTAAATAGAAGACCAACTAGAAACAGAATAATGTAGTGAGTTGGATAAGTGGAGATGCTGTCTTTGTTCCTGTTTTTAGGAGACAGAAAATTAAGAAATAATATCTTTGAAGGTGGTGGGTTACTGCATTAATCTCTCTCTACTTCTCATTTTTGTTTTAATCACCTGGGTCTACTGGTCCCACAGTGTGTCTGTTGTATACATGCTGTCTCCCCAGTCTGAGCTGCAGCTCTGTGATCCCAGGGACCTTACCTGTCCATCCTTTCTTGTGCTCGGATAGACCCTGGCACACAATAGTTGTTCAGCAAATGTTTGCCCAGTATGGTGGACAGAATAATGGGTCCACAAACTGTCCAAGTCCTTATCCTTGGAACCTGTGAATGTGTTTTGTTACACAGCAAAAGGGGATTAAGGTTCCAGCTGGAGTTAAATTTGCTAATCAACTGACTGGAAAATAGAGATTATCTTGGATTACCCAGCCAGGCTCAGTGTAATCACAGTGTTCCAAAAAGTCGAAGGTTAGCGTGATGCACGTGAGAACGACTCTATTGGCTTTTGCTGGCTTTGAAGACAGAAGATGATCCAAGGCCAAGGAGCAAGGTTGCCTCAGCAGCTGGAGAAGGAACTGGATTCTCCCCGGAGCTTCTAGAAAACAAACAAAACCCTGCTGACTTTAGCCCAGTGACACTTGCAAAGTGACTGACCTACAGAGTGGAGAAATAATAAAAGTGTGTGGTTTTAAGCCACAAAGTTCATGGCAAATTGTGGCAGCAGCAATAGAAAAATGAATAAACTCACTGAGAGTCCCAGCCAGGTCTATTACTTACCCATGTGATCGGCGTTCATTGAAAGGCCTACTGTTCATCTCCAGGTTCTTTGGCAGACACAGCAAGGATTGTCGATGTTCTTCTCACCCCAGGGCCTTGGCTCCTACCGTTCCCTCTGCCTGCAGCTCTGCTTCCGTCTCTCTCGCCTAACTGTCTCCCCTCCAGGCTAGTGAAAGTGTTTAAGTCTTCCCAGCACCCAGAACATCACCCCAGAAACATTTAGGCCAATTTTGATGTGTTGAAATATATATAATTAAATGTTTTTACCTTTTTCCTTTAAAAGAATACAGACGCAGAGCATTGCGTAAGCGTAGCTTCATGAATTATGAAACAAACGCCCCTGCAGAGCTCAAGCAGTGGGATTTTGCCAGTCAGCCCCAAAGCTCGCCACGGGCTGGTGCCTCCTCTGGAAAGTCAGCGTTCTCCTGACTACATCAGTCTCCTCCTTGTTCTAGTACCTTCCTCCTTTCTGGTTTTATTTCCTGGGTGTGCACCCCTGGGCCCTTTCTAATTTTACCCTTTTCTGGGATGTCATTTAAATTTGTGTCTATCTGCAGATTCCGTTTTTGCTCCTTGCAAGTCATTTGTGACAAAGAGTGCCCTTTCAGTCGAGTTTCCTGCAGGTTTTGCTGCTTGTGGCTTCTTGGTGTTTTTTATGTGTTCCCGTGTCCTCCGTGTTTCCTGTCAGGCAGCTCTGAAGTCCACGCCGACAGCTGGACTGGACTCAGGGGTGGCTTGATTTCATGTTTTGGAGAGACTACTTTATAGGATGTGGTGTCTGCTATGCAGAGGCGTGTAACATCTGACCATCTTTCTCTTTATGTTAGCAGATTCTATGCAATTCCTCCATTCATTCATTGCAAAAATGGGCATATCCTTTTTTCTAAAGATTGATTTGAAAGGCAGAGTTATGGAAGGAGAGAGAGAGAGAGAGAGAGAGAGAGAGAGAGGGAGGGAGAGAGACAGAGAGAGGAGAAATGAGAATGAATCTGCCAGCTGCTGGTTCACTCTCCAAATGGCTGCAATGGCTGGATCTGGGCCAATCCGAAGCCAGGAGCCAGGAGCTTCTTCTGGGTCTGCCATGTGGGTTCAGGGAGCCAAAGACTCGGGCCACCTTCCACTGCCTTCCCATGGAGCTGGATCAGAAGTGGAGCAGCTGGGCCTTGAACCAGCGCCCATATGGGATGCCAGCACTGCAGGCGGCAGCTTTACCGCTGTGCCACAGCACCAGACCCAGAAATGAGGATATCCTAGTTTATTTTCTTTCTTTGCTGATTACCTGGATCATTTCTAAAAATAGAACATTCCTCTCAACTTCCAGGTAGACAGTGTAAGATCCAGTTTGTATGGAAAGGCAGCACAAATGCTTGAGTCTGTTTATTCCTCGTGCTTGGAGTTGGTGATCTGGCTCGCTGACCTCTTGCCGTTGGCTGTATAACGTCTTCCTCTCCTCTGCCACGTGTCCTGGGGCTTCAGGAGAGCAGGGCCTGGGCTGCTCCCAGCACCCCGAGCCCAGAGCCAGACACCAGCCCGTGACGTGACAGACGTGTGCTGGGCAGTTATGAATGAGTGGATGAGTGCCTGAGGGACTCCCCGCTTCTTCCTGTCCTTCCATTCCACTCCCCATCCATTTTTCTCACATTCTCCTTAGGCTCTGTGTAGCTAAACCATGGGTCAAAACAATTTGGATCAAAAACATAAAATTAGGGAGGAATTACTCTCTGAGGCAGCGAAAGTGGTTGCTCTACATGGCTCTGACACAAAACTACTAATTTAGATCATTTAATGTGGATACCTTGTAGGAGACCCAATTGGGTATTTAAACAACATCTACTTGATTTTTTGCTCTTCTTCTAAGTAATGACACCTTAGGGGGCTTCCTAATGAGTTCCCTGGGAAGATGTAGCAGCATTAGTATGGCTAAGAATTAACTAATCATGTAGAGTCTGAGTTTCGAATGGTTCCAAGTGGTTCCACATCGAATATTCCATTGTCCTTGAAAATGCCCCTAGGAGGGGCCCAGAGACACAGGGAGGGACAGGGAATATGGTTCTCTATTGAAACCAGGGCTGGGGGGTGGGGTGGGTAAGAGGCCCACTAATGCCTCTTGGGGATACAGTTAGGGCTGGGTGTTTGTCTACTGGTTGGATTCGGTGCTAAGGAACTGGTGGCATTTGAAGGTGGGGTGGTCCTTAGAGACCATCTGACGGCACCATATGTATCAGTTATGCATTGTCACAGCGGTGTGGTATGACACAACCACGAGGCTGCCCTCCTGTATGGGGACAGCAGCACCGCTGGTCTGGGCTGAACTCATTCAGGTGTCTGGGGTTGGCTGCCTTTTGGTTGGCCAAGGCTGAGCTTGGCTGGAGCAACCAGGCTTTGGTCCGTGTGTCCCCTCATGCCCGAGGACCCTGGATCATGGAACCGCCGAAGCCTCAGGAGGCCTCCACTCAGAACTGGCGCATTGTCACTTCTGCTGCTGCTTGCTGTTGGCCAAAGCAAGGCACAAGAAAAGGAGCAGATTCATAGCGCCACAGGCGGAGGATTAGCCATATGAGCCACGGTGCCGGCCCCCAGCCAAGAATGCTTGATGTCCATCTCCCAGGTGAACAACAAAGGCTGAGAGCTCATTAACAGCTGAGTGCAAATTTTAATGAAAGGATTCCTTCTCACAGTCACCCAAGGCATGCTTGGGTAAAAGGATTCCAGGCAGGTGGAGGGGCAGGTTCCCTACCTCCCTTCCTTGGCATCCTAGAAGCCACTTCCGAGGGAACCCCCTCATTCCATGGGACAGGAAAATACACCTGATCTGCAGAATTAAATCCCTCACTGTTCTGCTTGCAGCGAAAAGACCAGCTTGCAGTGCTAGAGCGATATCCCTTTCCTTATCACCCAACAGGTGGCTTTGGCAAAAAATGAATGTTTGCGCCAGAGTTTCCCCGCGACTCAAGGGGAAAATAACACGGTCATTTTGGGGGTCTGTTTAGTCTCAAAGGGAAACAACTTACTAATTAGGGTAAGAGACTTTACGAAAATATGTTTTCGATTCCACTGATGGTCAGTTACAAGCGATAACACTGTTAAATGTAGTGCCTAATAAATCTGGAAAACCTACCCAATAAATGTAAGTAATAACAATGATTAACAATAAATTAAATGCAGAGAACCAGGAATGTACCACATTATTTTTAACTAGTTTGGGCCATCGGGTTCTTATTATTCAGTTTGTCCTGTACACCTGGAGTTTATTAGAGTGTAATACAAACTAAACGGTCCCTTGGAGAGGCCACTGAAAGGGCTTAGTATAAAACAATATACAAGTTTAATAGTGGTAACTGACCTTTCTTTCTTTTGCAAAAACATATCTTTGTAACTCGACCCCCAAGGAAATGTAATGCTTTTTACCTAATCCTGATTGTTAATTTTCCTTTTATTTAATTTAGGTTTCATTTGTTTCATGAGATAGGAAGATACAATTTATATTCAATAATTCTTCCTGCTCTGGAAAGAGATCCAAAAAGGGCTAAATATTTCTTCCCTTCTGCCGTGTCTATTACAAGAAGAGGGAAAAACAGACGGGCCATGCACTCGCTATTAATGGCAGCTGGTTAAAACCCACATTTAAAAATAACCAAGTGAAATGGGTACATGTGTTTATAATCAAGGTGCATTTGACTAATTTTCCCTAAACCTTTAAATATTACTCATTCTCAAATACCAGAAAATTGGGTTGTTTCTTGGTCGAGGACAGGAAGGTAATGGCAAACTCTGACGGAGGTGACTGTTCCATAATTTCCTTGCCTGCTTATCTTTCCAGGTCGTCTAAGAGGACTACCACATTTCAGTGACAGAGTCCTCCGATTTTAGCAGGTCTCTGGGGGTAGATTGTCTCTTTTCGAGATTGCTCTAAAACTCATTTGTGATGGTGTTTTCAGGAAAAAGGATGTTTTCAGTGTCCCTCTCCCTGGGCTTTCTCACTTCCCCCTTCCCACACTCTTGTCCCCGAAACCCAGGGCATTTCCACAAAGGGAATCTGAACCAGGGTCAACTCTTGTAAATGCCTGAAACCCGAGATGCCCCCAACAAAGCTGAGGTCTGGCAAATAGTCCATAAAACTCTGCCTTCAAATAATTAAATGAAATGGTCACCAGGGAGGGCAAGAATGGCGTTGCCCAAGGGGTCAACAGAACAGGGACTCTATTTTCTTTAGCCTGCTAATCAATATGAGTGGCCCAGGGCCTCCCTACCCCTTTGTTAGATTCCCCAAACATCATCTCACTGCCTACCCATCTGCCTTTATTTTATAATCAAGGCCATTTCCACCCAGAAGCTGGTCTTTATCTCAAAAAGATGGAGCAAGTACAACTGAACATTTAGAAAGGTGGATTGAGTTTACTGTGCTCTAGAGAATTAGACTCAGTGGTCAAAGAGAGTTCTAGAAGGAGCCACATGTAACTTCACCTGGCTGTCCCCTTGCCTAGATGGGAGAGGAGAGGAAGGGGCAGGGAGGGGAAGAGACAAAGTTTCTAGATGCTCTGAGAATCTTTCCTAGGAAGACACAGCTTGTTATCCCAGGATGGGATTGAGAAGTGGGTGTCACTCCTCAGGAGACCTCTCTTCCCTCCTAAACTTCTCAACAAAATGATAGCCCCCGTTCTCTGAGGCTTTCTTGGGTGCCCTGCAGTGTGCCTGGTGTAGTGACCCAGGAGGGGGCATGCATCATTAGCACCTCCACTTACCATTCATTCCAGTGGTCCCCAGCAGAGTGCTGCTCAGCCAGAACATGCCCAGTGCAGACCTCCTGCAGCGGGGAGCACACTTGACTGACGGCCCAGCTGCTGTCCCTGCAGATCCACCGCAGAGTTTGTGTGGGGGCCACACTTCCTGTGAGTGGTTCCCAGCCTGGGAACCAATGGAGGCCCATTGCAGAGAGCTACAAGACTCGCCCAACCTGTGATGGTGGTTCAAGCAGCCCTCATCACCCTGGCTGACTCTTTCTTCAACTGCACTGGATCGTGAGACCCTTGCTGTCCAACCGTCCTCCCTTGTCTCCTTCACAGGGTTCAGCTCAGTGTTACAGTCTGATCTCTTTCCTCTTCACTGCATTTCTCCAATAAACCTCTCATGTCTAGTCCTGTCTTAGACATCAGCTTTTCAGATAATTTGGAATAATACCTCTCAAGATAACAGTAATCATTACCCTGAGTACCAGGGTCTCTGGACTTTATTTCTCAATGGTTCTTGGTCCCATAACAACCTTGCCAGGCAGCCTGATGGTCCAAGAATGAAGCAGAGACTTCTCCAAGCCTACATCTCTCTAAAAAGGTGACACTCTGCTCCCTGACCCTTATGTCTTTGGCCTTTTCTGGTGCCCATGGTCATTTAGCCTCTCTTCCCTCCTCTGCTCCCTGGCACCTGCCTCTGACCTTGTTCCTGCCCTTAAGCTTTCTGCAGTTGGGGCCCAAATGCATGCCCTTGCTTATGTTGGAGGGGCCCCAGCAGGTCCCCGGCTCTGTATTGCTCATGCTCTGCTCTGGTCTCCTCAGTCCTGCAGTGTCTGACTGGAGCCTCCCTCCCGTCTCAGATGTGGACAGGACTGGGAGTCACGCTAAGTAGGTTTGAACCCCTGCTTTATGACCCAACTGTTGGGTAATCTTGGCAAGTTACTTCACTTCTCTGAACTTCAGTTTATTTGTAAGAAAAGGATAGCGGTACTCCCTAGTTTGTAGGATTCTTACTAGGATTAAAGAAGTTATTTAATGCGAAGCACTTAGCTCAGAGCCTAGCACATATAAGGGCTCCATTAATGGTAGCTATTTCTTATGGTTAGAACTGTTATTATTTAACCAGCACCTCTAGGGATCAAAGATAGGCGTCCAGACCACTATTTCCACTACTTTTATAGCTTAATTTACTTCTAAAAAAAACCAGAGGGGTTGCTTACTAAATGGAATGTCAATAAGGATCTCCATATATAGGATCAAATTTTCTTCTGTGGGATTTGGGGTTTTAGTGGGTGTAATTCTCCATTAAAATCCTGGAGAAACCTTGGCAGTTTGAATGTGACCTTCAATTTTTGTTGCTGTGCAACTTTCTCAGAAAACAACAACAAAAAGACTCCAGAGGAGAGGAGTCCCCATTTAATAGCTCACTCTGGGAAGAACGTGAAACATCTTTGTGGTCCTTCAATGAAAACAAACATGGCATTCCCAGTCCTTCCTCTGACTTGCTTTTTGAGGATGGAATCCAATTGTTTTGTTTTGTTTGCAAAGACGAATGTTTAAGAGCGTTATTATTACTGTTTATTTGAGAGGCAGAGTTACAGAGAGAAAGAGGGAGAGACAAAGAGAGAGGTCTTCCATCCACTGGTTCACTCCCCAACTGGCCCTACTGACTGGAGCTGAGCCCATCTGGGGCTGGCTTCTTCTGGGTCTCCCACACGAGAGCAGGGACCCAAATCCTAGGGCCATCTTCCACTGCCTTCCCAGGTCATCAGCAGGGAGCTGGATTGGAAGAGGAGCCGCTGGGACACGAACCGACACCCATATAAGTTACCGGCACCACAAACAGAGGCTTAGCCTACTGAGGCTACTGAGTTGTGGGGGACCTGCACTCAACCCGTTAGTAATTTTCTGTGTTTCTCAGGCAAAGAGGGTGTGTGTGTCCTTGCTCAAAAGACACAGGACAGTTAGACTTGGCTGTTCCCTCCCGCTCTCTCCGACACAATACGGCTTCATGTTGTAGCTATTATTTCATGGATCTTGCAGCCAATAAAATAATCACAGGGAGATGATTCAGTCTCAGAGCTTAAGTCAGTAAAGTCTCCGTGCCATCAGAGACAGAGGTTTAATTTTGAGTGACATTGGATGAGAACCTGGTCCTGGGCTGAACTGGAGTCATCCCGCTGTTCTTTCATCACGCATCCAGAAAGCTAGTCACACAATTCTTCAGCTCATCTGTGCATTCTTGATCCTGCCTTGAACATTTGATTTCGAATTCCCCTGATAGCCTCAGTGAAAGTTCCCGGCAGAGATTGATTGCAGGGCATGACCCAAATTTGTAACTGGCCACAAAATGCTGTAAAACAAAGTTCACCGAATACCTTCCAGCTGATTGTAAGTGATTTTCGAAAATGATCTGGTTATGTTTTTCTTCTTCGTTTTTTCTTTTTCCACATACAATGTCTGAAAAGAAGGACTTTTTGCCAGGCTCTGATTTTTGTAACATCATCTGTAAAGCATGACAAGATGGACTGCACGCAATTGCCAGGGGTAACAGCAGCCCTTTCTGCCGAGACATAGAAGAGTGGGGGGCTGGCAAGGGAGCCTGGAACCTGGGTTCTAGAAACTCTTGGAACATGTCTTAGTCTCCCTAGTGGGTATTTTCTTCCTTCGCAAACTGCAGCTTGGCATTTGTTAAGCTCTGTTTTTGCAGGACCCTGGAACCCTTTCCTGAAAACAGAGGATTAAGGGAGGCCTTTCCAGATCTTCGGGAAATACTGAAGTTACTTGAGAGAAATGCCACCACTTTCAGTTTTTGTTCACACGTTCCTCTTACATTTTTAATACCTGCTACTGGCTAAAAATGAACAGGCATCAACAATACTAACAAAAACTTTCCGGAATATGGGCTTGAAAGAATTTTCTTTCTTCTGATGTCCTGAATACATGCTATTTAGTCTTATTTTGTTGGTGAGATCGTTCCTACTTCATACCATGAGCATCACACAATGTTGGCTCTAGGAGTGAGGCATACTGTGGCTGCTGGTGGGATGGTCCCTCTCGGGCTCTGGTGCCGTGAGAAGCAAGGAGCTGCCCAGCTGAGAGCTTGTTGTAGGAGCAAGGTAGTGAGAGCCATCGGCGAAGGCCAGAGAGTGGTGTTGGGGTGGGGATGGGAGCCTCTCCTTTTATTTTGCCTCCAATACCCTATATCTGCGTCCTCAGGTCCTGGAGCTCTGCAGAACCTAACAGAAGGCACTGAACCCCCAAGGCATCGGTAGCATTTGTCAGTGGCATTTGTGCAGTGGTTTTCGCAGCCTCAGATGGAAGGGTTCTTAGTGTCATTGATATCACCTTTGACATTAGCAGCATTGGTACAGACTTCTGCTGTGTTCAGTGGGCTGGGTCGCTGGCACCGACACCCTCAAGTCAGATACCTTCCAGATCGGTGCTACTGCTGCAGGACTGTGAGCATCAGGTCACCCTGAGGATGCCACGGGAGCCAGCAACATGGACTTTACAGGGCACTGGGGGCAGGGCAGCCCAGGAGATAAACAAGCAGACCTGTTGTGGCATGACCCAGGCCAGGAGCACAGAGGAGAAGCCATTCAACCCTGTGGGCAAGAGGGAGCCATTGAGAATTGTTAAGGAGGGATTCCTGGGCAGAGTTGGACTTTAGGATGGTGCTCTGGCCTTGGAAGGGTCAGGTTGACTGGAGGTGCAAAGAAAGATGGTGGCAGAGGTACCAACTGGCAGGCTCTTTACAGTAGTCCAGAGATTCATGCAGAGGGTGTGAGAAAGAAGAGGTGCAGAAGGGGCCACACCAGAACTTGGGCAGAACCTCCAGCAGCACAGACCTTTCACCTGATCGCTGAAGGGCATCTTCACACCAAGGGCATCGTGGGGCTCTTGCTCCCCGGGTCTGCACTACACATCTGCTGAGACCAAACACAACCAACACCACAGCCCTCAAGGGACCTAGCAGGCTAGCTGCCACAAATCCAGCCCATGGCCTTGACCTAAGTGCCACGCTCCCTGCTCTTTGGGGCTTCTTTAGATTAGAAGGGACAGAAGATGGCATAGAAATGGCCTGTAGTCCATAGGCAGTAGTGTGCTCTGGTCTCCTAGAAATTTCTGGGACCTGCCTTGGGTGTAGGAGGCACCAGAACGAGTATGGCAACCAGAGGTCCAGCAGCTGGGCAAACATTGCCTTCCCTTCAACTGAGTCTGCCTGCAAGTGGAGTCATCAAAGGTTGAGCTCAGCTTGAACTGCTTTTCCTGTCACTGTCAGCTTAACATCCAAGTAACAAGCATTGACACAATCCCAGTTCTCTTATTCCCACTCCTGTCCCCATTTTATATTCAAACAAAGGATTATTTTTCTAGCAGCCTGAAGAATGAAAAATGAAGTAATGTGGGCAAAAATATGGAGGCCGGTAGCTTCGTAAAAGAAGCCCCAGGCAGGCAGGGAGCCGGGAGCCCTGAAGCCTTTGCCTGGCCCTGCCACCTGTTGGTTGCCTTGACTTGGGTTTTGGTTTGCTCAGTGTGAAGCTTGGACATAGAGAGTCCAAAGGCCTGTCTCAGCGTCAACTCAGAGTGTTCGTTCTGAGAGATTCTCTGCTCCTGCTTAAGCAGAAATGTCTGAACCATCTAGGCTCTTCAGCAAGAGACCAGTTTGTGGCGCAGTGGGTTAAGCCACTAGTTGCGACAGCAGCATCTTATATAGGAGCCCCAGTTGTTCTGTTTGCTATCCAGCTTCCTGTTAGAGTTCCTGAGAAGGCAGTGGAATATGGTCCAAATGTTTGGGTTCCTGCCATCCTTGTGGGAGACCTGCATGGATTCCCAGGATCCTGGCTTCATCTTGACTCAGCCCTGGCTGTTGTGGCCATCCAGGGGAGTGAACCAAAGGATGGAAGGGTGTGTGTGTGTGTGTGTGTGTGTGTGTCTCCCTTGGCCTTTCAAATAAATAAATGAATAAATCTTAGAAAATATGAGTAGGGTGAAGAGTCTAGGTTCTGGGTCTGAAACTTGACTCTTTAACAAACTAGTTGTAGCCTTCAGCAGGATCCTTACCCTGTTTGAACTTCAAAGCCCTCCTAACAGGACCTGAGACACATATCTTGGATTTAGGAGAAGGTTGACACAGGACATGGCGCACACGAAGTGCATAGTGAGTGATGGCAGCTGGCACTGTTGGTGGTGGTGTTGAAAGGGTGAGAAGGGGACAAGCCACTCTGATGTGTGATCCTGGATCTGGAGCAGCTACCAGCATCTCCCACAACTGGTCCTTCCCCAGGGGAGTTGGATCATCACCTGAGGGACAGTCTTTGTCCTCTGCAAGTTCAGTTTCACCATAGGAGCGCTGCAGGGTTCTGTCAGGAAAAGAAATGCACTATTTTGCTGTTTGTTAAAGAACTAGTGCACACATATACTCAGAAAATACAGAGAAACAACATTACTGAGATGAAGAAAACATATTTCTCGAATAGTAGACCAAAGGATGGCCCCCTAATGCCCAAAAATATCCCTGTGCTAAGCCCCAGAACCTGGGGATGTGTTACCTTACACAGTAAAGATCTTCTGAAAATATGATTAAGTTAAGGATCTTGAGCTGGGGAGATGATCCTGGATTATCTGATGGGCTGGATGTGATCACAGCATCCTTAGAAGAGGGAGGCAGGCAGGTCAGAATCCGCAGAGGCACTGTGATGACAGAGGCATGGGACACATGGGTTTGTGACGATGCAACAGCAGTCAAGGGGATGAGAAGCTCTGGACTGAGCAATGCAGGTGCCCCTTAGGAGCTGGAAAATGCAAGGAAATAGATTCTCCTCTAGAACTTCCAGAGGGAGACATTGATTTTAGCCCAGGGAAGCTGTTTTCAGACTTCTGACTTCCAGAACTAGAAGACAATCAATGAACACTGCTTGAAGTAACTAAGTTTGTGCTGATTTGTAACAGCAGCCACAGGAAACACACATGCTCCCTCCCCAAGGATCATGACTATAGTTTAGCATATGTGTGCATGTTCTTCCATATCTTTTTAAAAAGATTGATTTATTTATTTGAAAGAGTGGAGGGGGGAGAGGGAATCTTCCATCTGCTGGTTCACTCCCCAGATGTTAGCAACAGCCAGAACTGGGCTCCTAGACAGGAGCTTCCAGATGAAGCTCCCATGTGGGTGGCAGGGGCCCAAGTACTCATTCCATCTCCCACTGCTTTTCCCAGGTCATTAGCAGGGAGCTGGATTGGAAGTGTGGAGCAGCCAGGACACAGATCAGTGTCCACATAGAATATCAGCATTGTAGGCAGCGGCTTTACCCACTGTGCCACAATGCTGATCCCCCTTCCGTATCTTTAGACACACACACACACACACACACACACACACACACACGTTTCTCATTTTAACCAACAGGTAATCACACTCTACATCCTATTTTGTAATCTACTTTGTTTCTGTCAACAATCTCCATCTTCCTATTTTAGTAAAACTTCCTCTCTTCTAAAAGCCAGGCCGTATTTAAATTTCCCCAACTGATCCCAAAGTGCTATTTACAGATGATTTCCCAAACCCCTATCTAAACAAATTTGCACCTTGCTTAGTTGCTATGGCCTTCCAATCCTTTTACTCTAGAACCTCTCTTTGTAATGCCACTGGAGTACTGAAGAGGGCAGACCAGAGGTCTGCGGAGTTTCCTGCTGTCTGGATTCGTCTGGTTGCTTCCCTGTGGTAGTGTTTAGCTTGTTCCTCTATCCCTGTGTTTCTTGTAAACTGGGTACTCTATCTAAAGTCTAGATGGATTCAGTTACACACTTCATACTACAGTACAACGTTTACCGAAGTACAGTGTAAATCGTGCTGTTGACTTGATGTTGCATCCCATTTCTTGTTGACCTGCAACACTATTTGCTTTCCTAAGGACTGATCCTAAGACCAAGAAGCCAGCTGTCCTGTGGGATTCAGAAGCAACAGGAGAATGAATGATTCTGTCTGATTCAGAGACATCCAAGTGCTGTTAGGGGCTACAAATTCCAGAAACCATTAAAATCCAAGGCAACTAGTTTGCCATCCGAATGGACCCAAGTTCCAACTCAGCTCCAAGAAAGGACAAACGAGAGGAAACACAAATTTGCAAACCTCATTTAGACTCATAAATTACTGGGAGTGAGCTTGAAGAAAATAAGCAGATTCATTTTCAACCGACCCTTCCCAACGAGGTGTACCAACATCTGACTGTTTAGACCTTATTAAAATATATTGTACCCAGTGTGTTTATTCACAGTCATCTATATGACTTGAGCAGGTCATTCATCAGCTTGTCAATTTAAATGGATTTCTACATATAAGTGAATTTCTAATGTGCTGAGAACTTCTGAGAAGAAACTTGTAGTACCTGCTTATTAGAAAAATGCAAATTATTCAATGTTTTCTTGGAAGGACTACCCCTACGTAAATCAGACAAGGAATCACAATATTTTTGTCTAAACTGTTGTTTTTCTATTTTCAACTTTTTTTTTTTTTTTTGGCCAGGAAGAGTTAGAGAGTGATAGAGAGAGAAAGGTCTTCCTTCCGTTGGTTCACCCCCAAATTGCCGCTACGGCCGGGGCTGTGCCGATCCGAAGCCAGGAGCCAGGTGCTTCTCCTGATCTCCCATGCGGGTGCAAGGCCCGAGCACTTGGGCCATCCTCCACTGCCTTCCCGGGCCACAGCAGAGAGCTGGACTGGAAGAGGAGCAACTGGGACAGAATCCGGCACCCCGACTGGGACTAGAACCTGGAGTGCCTGCACCGAAGGTGGATTAGCCTAGTTAGCCGCGGTACCGGCCTATTCTCAACTTTTGTCATTATTACCAGTATCAATAATAAAAACATCATGAAAGGGTTTATAGATAAGACTTCTCTAAGTGAAGATTCTGGAATTGGCATTCATTTCTTGGCCTATGGTTGAACTATTGTATTTGGTGTGCATGCATCTATGTGTGTGCATTTGTGTGTATGTATGTGTGTGTTTTCCATGTGTCCTATCCAAACATTTCTCTCACATAATTAAATGTATTGATGACATCACAGAAACAGAACCAATCTTTTGGTTTATATCACTTTCAGAAGATTATAAACTCTAATTCAAGTTTTCCAAAGTCTGAGCAAATCTGAAATGCTCTCAGCAGGAATATAATATTTCAAGGGCTCATTGTAATGCATAATGAGAAACTCTTTGTGTGCTTGCTTTCTTGCTCTCTCACTCTCTTTCCTGTGTCCTGAAGCCTAAAATTTACATGGGTCCTAGTGAGGAACATTGCATAAAAAAAAATATGCTTTTAGCAGACTGCGGCAAGCATTTCATTCTGGCTACGTATTTTACCACTTGGGAAAAAAATAGAAAGGGAGAACTTTGGAAATTAAAGATAAGAACAGGATGAAACTAAAGAATGCTGCATAGATTTTTTTTTTTAAAGATGTGGAAGACAGCGTATTCTCCGTATTACTGCACCGCCCTTCAGCATGAATTAAAGATGTGGCGAGTCTATGAATGGACATCACTTGCTTAATGAGAACACCAGATGCCCACACTTAGGAAATGTAAAGAAAGTGAAACCCTTGTAAAATTTTATATATTATCCCTTTCACCAAAATATGAAAAACAGATTAGAAAGGGGAAGGAAAAGTTCTTCTCTAAATAAATTTGAAGAAACACTGGACCAAAAGGAGACACTTGTTTAAATACAGCGTCCAAGAGAGAAAAATCGTCAAATAAACAAGAATGCACACTCTCTACCATGCACCCCGAACAGCTTGCATTGCTAGGCTCAACAGCAGAGTCGTCTTCCACTCTGCCCTTGGACAATGCCTTTCTGAACCCAGGCTGCTTTGGCAGTCTCGTTTGTTTGCAACAATGAATACAAGGAGTTGTGGGTTTGGAGCCTTCTTGCGAAGGCATGTAGACATTATAAAGACATTTTTATCAAGCGTCTATTGTACTCTGTAGGTTATGGCTGGCCTAGATCTTTGGATTACTTGCTGCTTTCCTTAGTTTGCTTTTTTCCCCCTCCTCCTTTCAATGCATCTTGGATCCTTGCCGCTCTCAATTCATAAACAATTTGCCATTTGCAGGGTTGTCATTGAACTATTGAGAGAAATGTGTCTGTGGGTTAGAGACCTCTAACAGAGACCTCGCTGTAAACCTGAGCAACAAGGAACATGCAGCGCCTGCAAAAAGGGAGAAAAACTATTGAATTCATGCTTGGTGGTTTAAAAACATTTACTATTCTCTGTTCTTGGAAAAAACAAAACATCACAACAATAGCGACATGCTGTTGCCCCTAGACTCCGTGGTGCTGTTCCCAAGAACCACAAAAGGATTTGACCCCGAAATGCTGGGTAGGAAAATTGTCAGGGTGGGGTTGGGGGGAGCCTCGATTATTTTCAGTTCAGTCATTTACCGGTTGTATTCCATTGGCCAGACATTTAACCCCTTGCTCAGAGCTTTTGTCTCTTCCCTGGTGGGTGAGAAAGACAAGTTTGTCCCTTTAACCCGGCCCTTGCGTGGAGTACTGTCTGGGACTTGGGGGAAGCTTCTAGAGCCTTCTCTTCCCGCCCCGTGCTTGTTCCTCAGTGGCTTCTGAGTTGTTTTCCATCTAAAAGCAACTTGTAAGCCTTGGCTTTGTGACCCAGCGTGGGCCCTGGCTGAGCCCCTTGGAAAGGTGTTGCTCAGACTCGCCTGGGTGACTGCACCTTGGCTCTTGGCCTCTCCTTCAACTCAGTTTGGCTCCCGTCTTGCCTCTCACCTCTCCTGTTACATCAGGTTGGAACTCTCCCCACAACTGGCACCAGCACTCCTTCCTACTCCCACTCCTCTCCTTGGCGAAGTCAAGCCCTCTGGGAGGGTAACTTAGCAATACTAGCTAACATTTGCTGGGTCCTTGCCAAGCGCTTTCCACGCGTTACCTCGCTGAATCTCACAAAGCCCTACGAGGCAGATATACTATCCCCCTCTTACAAAGGAGAGGACTGTGGCACCAAGCAGTGAAGTCATCTCCCTGTCGTCCCAGAGCCTGTGAGGTGGAGCTGGGCTGTGACGCCAGGCCAGGGATGCAGATTTCTCCATCAAAGGGTCTGAGAGGAAGCATTTTAGGATTGACCGACAGGTCCCTGCTGTAGCTACTCAACTTTGTCCTAGTAGTATGTAAACCAATGGGCAGGGCTGTATTGCACTAAACCTTCATCTGGAGATGTTGAATTTTGGATTAGGTATAGTGTTATGTGTTACACCTTATCACTACTCTCTTGATTTTAAAAATCCTTTACAAATATACTTGCAGAAATCATTCTTGGCTCGTGCACCACACAGAAACAGGCAATAGGCTGCATTCTGCCCCTGGCATCGTTGTCATCATGTCTAGGGCTCATTGCTTTTACCAGCATAATAAACGGCTTCTCCACTGAACCATCATCATCCCCTTTTACAGATGAGGAAAGTGAGGTCATGCAGAGCTAGTAAGGGGAGAGCGCTCTGAACCCAGGTGTTTAAGGCCTGTGCTAGGAGCTCACCTCTACATTATGACAAGGGGCTGGGGAATTGGAGCTGCCCTGTCTGCTCCATGACATAAATGTGAATATCAAATGAGATCATCCACCTGGCACACGTTAAAAAAATACATACTCTAGGTTTTTGAAAAATGCATAAAGGCTCCTACAAACTCTAATACAAGCAACTGAAGTTGAACTGGCTTCTGAAAGCAAATCTCCCAGCAGAAGATGTGTTGATAGTTTTGATTCATTTTACCAGCATTGATCTGGGACCTAGTCTGTGCCACGTGTCCTGGGCACTGGTAGCTATGGGGCAATGGGTGAGAGCCTTAGTTTAGTAAAAAAAGATGGATGCAGCCATAAATGATTGGGCTTGGGGTTGGCTGCTCCCATGAATGAAGGACAGAGGCCAGAGCCACAGCCAGCCACCCCCTGGGAGCACAGGGGAGGGTACATTAAGGCAGTGCTGTGTGTGCTGAGAGCCCTGTGGTAGAGGAGACGGGATTTGCAGGCTCAGGGAAGAGCCTGTGCAAAGACACTGAGGCATAGAAGGTCGGCATAGCTGTTGGGTAGGAGGCCTGCGGGATCTGGTAGAGATGAGGCGAGGGTGAACCTAGGGTCAGCTGCATAGGAATATTTGAGTCTATGTTAAAACCATGTTCTATTTATTTATTTATTTATTTATTTATTTTTTGACAGGTAGAGAGTGGACAGTGAGAGAGAGAGAGAGAAAGGTCTTCCTTTTGCCGTTGGTTCACCCTCCAATGGCCGCCACGGCCAGTGCGCTGCGGCCGGCACACTGCGCTGATCCGATGGCAGGAGCCAGGTGCTTCTCCTGGTCTCCCATGGGGTGCAGGGCCCAAGCACTTGGGCCATCCTCCACTGCACTCCCTGAGAGTGCAGAGAGCTGGCCTGGAAGAGGGGCAACCAGGACAGAATCCGGCGCCCCGATCGGGACTAGAACCTGGGGTGCCGGTGCCGCAATGTGGAGGATTAGCCTATTGAGCTGCAGCGCCAGCCAAAGCCAGGGTCTTGAACCCTTGGAACCTAGGACAGGTACTGGGGTACTTAAACTAGTAGGTGCACTAAGAAGTACACAAGCCAAAAGCTAGAGATGAGGCAGCTTTCCAAGTTATTCACTTTGCTTAAAAAAATTTTAGATTAAAATTATTTCTGCCACTGCCCACTACACCGGCATCCCATGTAGGCACCAGTTTGAGTCCTGGCTGCTGCACTTCCTGCTAATGGCCTGGGAAAAGCAGCAGTAGATGACCCAAGTGTTTGGGCCCCAACCACACTTGTGGAAGACCTGGATGAAGCTCCTGTCTCTTGACTTTGGTCTGACCCAGTGCTGGCTGTTAAGACATCTGGGGCATGTACCAATGGATGGAATCTCTCTCCCCCTCTCACTCTCTAACTATAAAATAAATATTAAAAAACATTATTTTTAAGTGAAATCCAACAAGGACATATTGAGTAAGTTGAAAAGTCTATGTTAAAATTTTAAGACAGAGCATGAAATTTAAAAGAAATTCAAAATAGCCAGCTTTGGGTACCACTCCTACTCCTTCATAGCTTTCCTGTTAGAGAGGGATGCTGGGCAAGTGGCGGAGAATGAGAAGATGCTGAACATTGTTCGTGGTACAGTGACCAAACAGGAATGTTTTTGTAGAATTACAGCACTGATGATAGCAATAAGGACAGGTGGGAAGGAAGCTATTGGAAGTCTTCAGATCTGAAGCTATGGCAGGAACTAGGGGAGGGCAGGTGGGACCAGAAAGCCTTAAGAAGGGGAGTGGGGTTTTTGTCATTAAATCCATGTTCTCATTCCTTTGAGACACAGTGGAAAGAGGAGCACTTAGTTTGGAGTCAAAAGACCCACCTTGGAAGCCCTGGTTTTGATGAGCTGTGTGACCTTGGGAAAAGCACTAAGTCTCTCTGAGTTTGACTTTCTCATCTTTCAAAGGAGGAGAACGCTACCTGTCTCGCCCCCTGCTGAGAGTCTAAGTTAGTGTCTGTGGGAACTCCTTGCACAGGGCTTGAACATCACTGGTGGGTCTCCAGGGAACAAAAGGCCAGAGCTCTTTCTGCTCAGTGGCCTGTCCAGGAAAAGGCAGGATCTATTTCCCCCCATCTTCAGCTGTTGGAGCTGTTGCATCAATTGCAACCAGGCTAAACAAAAAAAGGTAGTCATACATGATCAGCAAAATGGGCCAAATGATGTCATCCATCAAGATGGACATTGCAATTTGCCAACTATTTTCTCATAAATCAAACCGTGGTCCCTCAAGGAAGAGGGGCAGGGCTGGAGGAGCCAGCATGGCAATGCTTATCGGCAGCCCAGGCGCAGGGAAGCGCTCCCTTAAGGATACAGTAATTATTTTCACTCGATGGGAAATAAAGAGGGGCTGGATGGGAGGGAGAGCTGGAGAGTGTCTGCCTCACTTCATTACTGCTCCCCAGGCAAGGGACACAACATATGCTTTTCATTGGGAAGCCAATAATTCTGAATCGTGGGACAGGTGAAAACTTAAATGACATTTGCAAACCTTGATTTATTTCTCTGCTTAACTCCGGAACATGCTTGAGACTCAGCTCTATAAGTTTCCATAGATTAGTGGTCAATGTCAAGTATTTTCAATGACATACTCAAGCGTTTCCTGTCCCTATCAGTTAATTAAATATTCTCAGTACTAATCTCTTCTTATTGAAATGGTTTCCCTTCTTTTGGTGACGGCTATGGAAAACAATGATATGAAGTATGTGCTTTATTGAAAACAAAAATAACAAAAATAAAAAAGAAGACTTTCTCCCCCATGTGCTATTTTACTTGCTGGAAATCTCATTAAAAGTTATTTATGAGCTGTTAGGGATCCCATAAGGATTACACCTAATTCAGTCTGTAAAGCTTTTGAGTTTCTTTTACGCGAAAGACCTCCTTCCCCATTATTCTACTTTCGTTTGCACCCAAATAAATACTGGAGATTAACTCCTTGGCAGAGGAGCGCTCCCTCGCATCACCCAGGCCAAGTCTGTACCTTCCTCCTTTCCTGCTGGACACACTCTGATGTGACCAGGGGAAGAGGTCAACCTTGTGGGGATGGATAAATTGTTGTTTTGTTATTACAAATATTCAGTGACGATGCTGGAGCCGTAGGTATCATTTATACCCCAGGGGTTTGTAGTCTTTGGAGTGAACCATGTGGTTAGTCCTAATTGACTATCCCATTTTCTCCTGCTCCTTCTCCCCCAGTTCCCTCTGAAATCAGAAAACTGAATTTTATCAGAATGAGTAATTTCACAGTCCTTTTATAAGGCCTCTATGCCCACTGCTCTGTTGTTTCTCGAAACTTGTTCTCAGGCAGCAAAGATGGAACTGCCCATTTGGGCATCTTTGTCCTTCTAGATTCTTTAATAAAATATCCCCCTTTAAAAAATTTAATGTCAAAAGAATCTGCTTTGTGTTGAGATTCCTTGAACACAGAGAAGAATGCAACCATTCAAGTAGCTGAATACTTAAAATAGAGTTTTGGCAGGTAGAAAATTGGCATCGAAATGTAGCAGTACTAAAAACATCACTTACGTAATTCTCAGATGCACACTGTACTCATGTGTTGGCTTTTGTTATTATTACCAGTGGGTCTGCCATTTTTCCCTGCCAAAAACCAGGACCCGTGTTTTCCCTTTTGTGTCTGCTTCTGATACACAGCTCATCTTCTTGGTCAAAATAAAAGACCCCAGTAGTCCATGTCTGCATTGAACCAGCTGGACACAATGAGTAGAGGCCTGGGATCATTCTGACCACCACAGAAACAGCCAGCAATGGTATCTTCAAGGCCTGTAAGATTTTTCCCATTTGGATCCCAGAGATTTCCAACAGAACTCCAGCCTGTGTTTCTCTATTTGGGCAAGAGTTGGCCCTTGCAAAAGTACACAAGCCTTAAGACAATGACTGAGTATTTTAATGGAAACTTTATTTTTCTTTAATCTCAACCATCTGGAGAATTTCAGCATTCCATATTCTTCGTAGAATTCCATATGAGAGGTCAGTTTAATTTTTAGAGTCAAACGTTCTGAGCAGCATTGTAAGTCTCTCCCACAAGAAATGCTCCTTAGTGTAGAACAGGGAAAACCTCGTGGGTTGTTTGTATGTTGAGTCTGGTACTGCTGATCCCCACCCTTGCTGCACCGTAATAACCTGGGTCCCCCTGACCCTGTCTTCCCCACCCCACCTCACACCCAAGCATCACTGTTTGTTTTGGTTTTATCTTAAGAACTTGTAGGTGACTCCAGTGCAGCTTGAGAAACAGCATTCTAAATTAATCTGAGTCCGATGGCAAAGACTGGCATGGGTGCCACCCATGGGTGTTTCCCTTCCAGAATTCTGGGTGCTCTGCCCTTGCTATACTGAGAAGCAGAATAAGCCTAAGGGATTTCCTCACTCTCTGACTCCTTAGAGTTGTTACCCACCTGCTCCTAGTGTCACAGGTTAAATAATATCTCCCTTGGCCTTGGGGAAACAATATGTTGAAGTCCTAACCTCTAGTACCTGCGAACGTGGCCTTGTTTGGAATAGGGTCTTTCCCGGAGACCAAGTTAAGATGAGGTTATTAGGGTGGGCCTTAGTCCAAGATAATTGTGCCCTACTCAACAGGCTTCCATAGGCTTGGCAGCTCATGACAAGAGCCTCGGGTGATCACTGACATCATAAATCAGAGTATCAATTGTGAAATCAATAACAGGAGTCATTGTGCACTTGCTCCCCGTGTAGGACCTCTGTCCTTAATGTGTTGTACTATGAGAATTAACAGTAAAACTTGTCTTCAAACAGTACTTTATACTTTCTGTGTCTATGTGGGTGCAAACTGTTGAAATCTTTACTTAGTATAGAGTTGGTCTTCTGTATATAAAGATAATTTAAAAATTAATCTTAATGAAGAATGGGATGGGAGAGGGAGTAGGAGATGGGACAGTTTGGGGGTGGGAAGGTGGGTATGGGGAGAAGAACCACTATATTCCAAAAGCTGAACCTATGAAATTTATATTTATTAAATAAAATTTATTTTATTAAAATTTATTTTTATTAAATACAAGCTTTCCAAAAAAAAACACAAAATAATTGTGTCCTCATAAATGGGAAAATCTGGACACAGAGGTGCAAAGGGGAAAAACCAAAGATGGTGATCAAACCTTGAGAGGAGGGGGCAGGCATGGCACAGGGCCTCCCTCACCACCCTGTTGACACCTTGACTTTGCACTGGGAGGATCCAGAACTGTGAGACGTTAAAGGTCTGATGTGTAAGGCACACAGTTTGTGATACGCCGCTACAACTGCCCTAAGTGTTTCACTTGTTGATTCAGTTCAGGGTGCTCAAGCCATGAGTAGATGAAGCTTACTGAGATGGGGCTTCAGTCCTGACTGCATACAATCATTTTTTAAAAAAGAATTATTTAGTTATTTGAAAGTCAGAGTTACACAGAGAGAAAAGGAGAGGCAGAGAGAGAGAGGGAGAGAGAGAGAGGAGAGAGTGAGAGGTCTTCCATCCGCTGATTCACTCCCCAACTGGCTGCAATGGCTGGAGCTATGCTGATCTGAAGCCAGGAACCAGGAGCTTCTTCCAGGTCTCCCACATGGGTGCAGGGGCCCAGCACTTGGGCCATCTACTGCTTTCCCAGGCCATAGCAGAAGAGCTGGATTGGATGTGGAGCAGCCGGGACTCAAACCGGCACCCCTAAGGGATGCCAGCACTGCAAGTGACGGCTTTACCCGCTGCACCACAGCGCCAGCCCCACACAATCGTTCTTAAAATGACCAGTATTTCCAGTTCTCTAAGAGCAGCAAGGTGAGGTGCTCCTCAGGTGCTGCAGGCCAGTGGAGGCATCTGACAGAGCTTTGCAGGGAGAGAAATGTTCATCTGACAAGAGTGAAGCAAAAACACAGAAGCAAAGAAATCCCAGTGAGGCGGTGTCTCTGTAGCAAGTAGGGAGACTAATAGAATACAAGAAGAGACAGCCTCTGCCCTGGTCTCAGTGGATCTCATCAGTGAATCTTGTAACCCAAGGTGCTGTGTGTGTGTGTGTGTGTGTGTATTTAAGGTTGGGAGTGGGCCAAGTTGAAAATAATTAAAATCATAGTATTCATAGGGAGCATATTCTGAATGAAGCACTGTACTAAATCATATTTAATCTTAAAATTGACCCACTAGACCTCCGGAGCTATTATTATCCCCATGTAGAAACGTTGATTTATTTATTTGAAAGGCAGAGTGACACATATACAGAGAGAGATTCAGTTGGCTAGTTTAGTCCCCCTAAACAACCTCAATAGCTAGGGCTGGGCCAGGCCAAAGCCAGGAGACTGGAACTCCATCCAGATCTTACATGTGGGTGGCAGGAACCCATGCACAGGTCATTGTCTGCTGCCTGCTGTGTGTATTAGCAGGAAGCTGGATAGGAAGTGCACAGTAGCCAGGACTCAAACCAGGTGCTCTGAAATGGGATGCAGGCATCCCACGCAGCAGTTTCACCCCCTGTACTACAACACCTACCCCGTATCCCCATTTTTTAAAAAATGAAGCGCTGTACATTGAGTCAGACCCCACAGTTGGATTCTCTGTTTGCTACACCTTACTGCTCACTAGCTTATGCCTGGAGCTACCGCTGGGGAGGAGGAGTGTGGATGGAGACGGAGGGGCAAAGACAGACTTGAAACAAATGCGCATCTCTGCTTGGCTGGTGCAGATTCTGGGGTTGGATCAACCCCAGGTTCCATCCACACGTGGGTGCAAGGCTGCCCGCTGACTGTTTCTGGTTGTGTTCCTGTTTTCTGGGGGTTTCCAGGAGGCCAGGAAAGTCCATACCGAGCAGGGTGTGCTCTCTGATGGAAATCCGGCTTTGTTCCACAGCTCAAATATTATAGGGGAAAGTGGAGAAGGGAAGGCAAGGAGACATAAAAAAGTTGCAGCATGCGAGCAGCGTTTGCAATGTAATCTATGTGTTCTGAGCCAAGTTACTGTACACGCTCTGGGGAGAATTACAAATAAATGACGAAACGTTTTGAAACATGGCTTATACCTAATTAATCATGGAACTTAAAGAACAAAGAAAGCATTTCTTCAAAGTTTTCAACATTTTCCCTATTAAGTGGAGAGGCTGGGGGAAGGGAGGGAGATTCGCATGCCCATGAAGGATACACTGTGCACTTAGTGCAGAGCAAGGAATCTCTTAATCTTCTTTGGCCTCCTGCAACCTCTAAATCCTTACCTCTTTAATACTTGATGTCGAGCATTTTCATATTAAAGCCACTGAAAGTTTCCAGATCATGAAATATTCCTCAGCTTTTTGTCTCTTGATCCCTTAGCCCGAACGATCCCGGTTTTGAGGTTCTGAGATCACCAGGCACTCTGAAGTACTTGCGATAGAGAGTCCTGGGACTGCCGCACTGTTTTTCTATGCCACCCACCGCCCAGGGACCTCTGTGGACTTGTGCTGCTTTGAAGGCAGAGCTTCAAGGCTCAGCTTTTGTGCTGTGTTTGTGCTATTAACCTCTGGAGCTTTGATTTTCTCATTTGTAAAATGGGGGTAAAAATGGATGGCTTATCAATTTGTTTTTGAAAGTTCAGTAAAATAATTCCACAGAAGCATCTACCCCAGTGTCTAAAAAATAACTGCCTAATAATGGAGCGTGTGGCTAAATGTTCCTACTGTTTTCCATCTTCTCCTCTTCCATAGACTTGACCAAGCCGCCATCTTGCTTTGCTAGTCAGATCACTTTTTTTTCTTAAAAAGACATTTATTTGGGAACCACAGAGCACCCAAGTGGAAAGAACTCCTATTCTGCTAATTTGCTCCCCAAATGCCTGCAACAGCCAGGGCTGGGCCAAGGCCAAAATTCAATGCTGGTCTCACGCGTGGGTGGCAGGAACACAACCACTTGACCCATCACAGTTGCCTCCCAGGGCCAGCAGTAACAGGAAGCTGGAGCCAGAGGCAGAAGTAGAACCCAGATATTCCAACATAAGACATGGGCTGGGCCAAATGCCTGCCCCAAGGAAGCCACTTCTCTGAAGTTCCTTCTTACTGGGAACGGGTATGGAAGTCCAAAGTGACTTGGGACTTGGTAGCCAGTGTTCCTTGCTGCTATGGGACAGTTGTAGCTTCATACTTTCCCTATTTTCCATGATCACGAGTTAGTTACAGTCACCCCTTGATAGGAACTGGAGAGGTGTATGTGTTCATTCCAAATAGTGTCACTTGTACACTGCATGGCTTTGGAGGAGCTGATAGGGTCACTTGGATGCAAGTTGTCTTCTTCCCTTTGTTGATAAGGATGGATTAAAAAGAGTATTATATTAAATTATTATAAGTGAAAGCTATGCCATGGTGTGCATCTATCAAGGTTTCTACAGGAGATTCACTCTTCCTGTGCTCCAGCAGTTCAGCTGTGACCCTGTGACCTGGAGTCAGCCAATCAAAGATGCTGCCTGGGACTTTGTGCCTGGAGAGAGTGAAACAGGGGCTCAGAGAAGTCTACAGTCCAGAGTGGCACCAAATGGTCGGGGTGGTGGCGGCAGGGGGTACAAAGTAGCCAGAGAGTACCCGAGATCTGACTTCAACTACATGTGTGTTCTTTGCTCTCCAGACTTCCTATAGACCGTGAAAACTCTTCATCCTCCTTATGAGTTCCTTCTCTCATGAAGCCGTTAGGCTACTTTGCTTACAAACAAGAACCTAGACTCAGAAAATGAAGATATATTCAGTATCTGCTATCTGCCTAACATGTTACAGGTGAGGGAGTTGAGACCCAGAGAGTTGAGATGACTTGCCGAGGTCACCAAACTAGTTAGGGATGGTGCCATGATTTGAATCCCCCCCCCCGCCCTTCCCATTAAATTCTTTCAGTAAAGAGAGCCTAGTGGTTAAGATGCTCACATTCCACATCCTAGTGCCTGGGTTCAGTTCCCAGCTCCAGCTCCCGACTGCATCTTCCTGTTAACAGTGTGTGCCCTAAGAGGCAGAGGTGATGGACCAAGTAATTGTGTTTCTGTCACAGACCTGGATGGAACTCCCAGCTCCTGCCTCTGGCCCTGGCCTGGCCTTGGCCATTGCAAGCATTTAAGGAATGGATCAGCATTTCTGTCTCTGAAATAAATAAAAAATGATTAAAAAAAATATCCTTGCATCTCTCAAGAAAGAGAGGCAGAAAGTAAAACTAGTCCACAAAACCATCCATCTCAGCAGTAAACTTGCCTTGTAGGTAGGGGGCCTTTGGACCCCCTGTAACCTGAACTCTACATTTTGTTCCCCGACTCCCATTCCCACCCCTCTCCCTGCTGTATTGTGGGGATAAGCTGTGTGTGAATAGCACCATCAGTGAACTACCTCTGGTGCTGAGACTCTTCATGAACCTGAGACACCTGCTGTTTCTCCAACAAATGGCATCGTCCTCACTTCCTGGCATCTCAGGATGGGCCGCCAGAGGTTGCCCCCTGCCTTCAGAATGGCATCCACTGGTGCTCTCTGCAGGGATGGGGTGTCTTGCCGAAGACTGGGAGGCCATCAGCAGGGGCGTCTGTGAACACAGTGGCACCATTTTCTCTTTGCAGAGGAAAGGGGAAGGGAGCAGTCTCTGGACCCCTAACTTGTAACAGCTTTCCTGGAGACAGACTCACCTACAACCGTTTTATCCTGGCCCTCACCCTAGCGTATCTGCAGAGCATCCATCTGGCCAGCACTTGGTCATCTTGCTGCTTTTTCACGGACTTTTAAAGAAGCCAGTTATAGCAGATCCTGGGTAATAAAAGCAGCTTGAACTTCATTACCCCGTTTCCAGTATGAGATCCTGAAGGCCTTGGTCAGGGATACTGTGCATAACAGATGCAGCAGTGAATTAAATGCAAGTTGATGGTACAAGTTGTACCTTAATGAAAACAAAGGCCCGGGAACACTATTTGTGAATGTGTTACCCAATAAAGTGTTAGCCAAGGAGCTCATAAAGCTGCCAGCGGGACTTAGCCATTGCAGGCAGTGCTTTTCCATGGGGCTGGCCACAGACAGTGAGGTCTATTTCACTTTATCAAAGAAGCTGGAGGATTTTATTTAAAACACATGGAAGAAAGACACTTGGGTTTGGCATCGAAATGTCTTGTGGTAAAGAAAAAGAAAAATGAGAAATAGCCAAAAGTACTATAATAAAAATCTAAGGGAAAAAAAAACTCAGATGTAAAGAAATTAAGACAGGATGACACAGGGTGCCTGGGCTCCACTGTTTAGAGTGATGGCGCAAGGGAGGAGCACAGGGCTGTCTCCATGGCAGCTGATAGACACGAGCAATTGAACAGTTCATACCCTCTCTGTTGTCCCTGTCATGAGATTTGTAGGTCGTTCTCAGCCAGCCACTGGGGCGAAAGGGCATAGGTTGTGACCTGCTGATTTACCCAAGTATGATCAACTCACACAAATTATAGGCATAAGAGAGTCCTGACAACTTCAATATGATGCGCAATGAGTGCAATTATTTGTGACATGTGAAACCAGTGTGAGACCATAATTCTGTCACTGCGTGACAAGGCATTATTAGCCAGGGCAGGCGGCGGCTTGAACCAGGAGCAGCTGGGGAGAGGCGAGGAGAGAGCCGGGCTCCATGGGGATGGGCCGGAACGGACTTGCTCTCCCAGAGCGGCCAATAGCTCTGGCCCTTTGTGGAACGAACGGGGAGCTGCGCAGGACAAAGTCGTCCTGTTGCTCTCTGGTCCAGTGGAGAAGAAAGAAGGGTTTGGTGGGAAGGGCAGAGGGGGACACACACCCTGCTGGCCTGTGACCGTGTCCAGCCAACACGGTTTCTTTGAAATCAGCTGTGATGTTGTCGTTAGACGAACAGGGGTGCTGTTTCAAGTGGGCATTATGAGGCGGGCCTGGAGCTGGAGCGGAAAGCACCAATTCTCTTGTGCCGGGCAGGAACTGTCGCCACATCTGGCTTCCTTCTGTCTGCTCTGATCTGGTGCTCACAGTCAGGCTGTGAACGGAGACAGGTCTCAGGTCCCCTGGGCTCCCCCCGGCCTTGGATTTCCTGGCCCCTGCATCTCAGCAGGCTTCCCAGGGTTCAGTCCTGGGGAAGGACAGGTGCGTGTCTCCCTTCTCCGGTTTCGGTATCGAGGTTCCACCTGGGTGTGTAGGACAGGTGTGTGGCTGTTCCCAGGAACTGGCCGCAGGTAAACAGGGCCTCCGGAGGCTGAGAAGCCTTTGGGGGTGCTGGCAGCTGCCCCTGGCTCTGCAGTGGCTCCTGCAGAGGCCGGTGCTCTATTTTGGGCCTCTTTCTTAGCTCAGCGACTTTAACCACAGGGGTGAGTAAGGGTGGCCTACTTAGCTTCACCCCATGACATGTATTCGTATAGTCAAACACTCTCCGTGCACCTCCCAGGTATCAACCACTGGTCAAACCATAGCTGACCTGAAATAGAAACTGTCTGCTCATGGGAGTCCTTGGTCACTGGGAGTGGGTGAATGAAAGCAGATAATTAAAATACACTGCACGGATGGGTGCCAGCTATAGGACTGAGGGGTGTACAGGGGAAGGTGTGGCTGACTTTCTTGTATCATTGAGGTGTTGCTCAAACACCCCGTATTGCAGGAACCATGCTGAACACACCACCCAAAATAGTTCTTCCAACTCCATTTCCACTTTTACCCTGCTTCATTTTATGGAATTTCTTAAGGCATGAACTGAGTGCCCAAGAACCAAGGATAATTAGCAGTACACAATGCCCAGTTGCTATGTAGCAACTCTTTCTCAGCAGTAGTGTGTCCTTGACATCGTGTTATTTATTTTTGATTATTTATTGTTCCTCCTCTTACAAGGTGAGCTCCAAGACGACAGGGCCTTTATCTTGTTCTCCTCAGTAACCCAGTTGGCTCCAAATAATAATATTTATTGTGTCTTACAATTATGAGACTTGGCTGGGGTTCAGCTGGGCAGGTTCTGCTACTGCTCTCGCTTAGAATTTCTGCACTTAATTGGGAGCTTGCTCAGGGCTTGAACATTCAGCATGGGCCTCTAACAACTTATGAATCTGTGCTGGGCTTCCCTAAAGCTGGGGTCTGAGCTGCAAGAGAGAAACAGCAGGAGCTTAGGGCTTGGGCTTAGAATTCCAGGAACATCACTTCTTCCCCATCCTATTGGCTTAAACACGTCCCCTGCTTGCATTCAACAAGAAGGAAGTAGACTCATCCTCTTGATGTAGACTGTGGCACCTGTGTACAGGAATGGGAGACTGTATTTGGAGACTCTTCAGTGTTATCAGTCTTGCTTTACAGCAGAGAACGGAGACTTACAGGGAAAAAGAAATGTATCTAAGAAGGCAGAAGAACCAAAATGTCAGACTCTCACCATCATCTAACTCCAAGTGTGATGTTCTTTGCTTATGGTGATTATTCTTAATGGCTCCTCGTGAATCCCACGTAGCAGACAGATTCCTTCTGTGGCCATCACTTAGGATTTCATTTTCTCAGCATAGTGGCCAGGCTTTAGGAGTGGATAGAATCCCCTAGATGTGGAATTTCATCCAGCCTCCACAATTCATTAACTGTGTGACCTTGAGCAAATTTCTGAGCCATTCTGAGCAACCCGTTCCCATCTGTGAAGTGGGCTAGTAATGGCACCTGCCAATAGGATCTTTAATAAGGTCACGCGTGGAAAGTGTCCAGTACAATGTGTGGCACCTTATTTTAAAGGTGCCAAGTAAGACTCCAACTGGGCTCTGAATGAGCCTTCACAGACCGGTTCCATAATTGTATTCAGCATGCAAGAATGCCCAGGTCACCGAGCACACACCCACATTTAATGTTAATCCAAAGACATGCTTTGAAATCAGCAAGGATACCTCTGAGGAACTGGCTTGGTCTAGGGTATGCTCATGACATTCATTGCTCTGAGATTCTTACCAAAGGGAACTTTCCACACACACCCCCCAAAAAAGTAGCAAACAGAAGAATATTTTAAGTCTGAAGCAAGAATTGACGACAGGCATAGGTCTGTGTCGCCATCAGAAAGCTAGGGAGAAGAAGTAACCCCCTGAGGGCCGTGTGTGCCTCGTGCTGGGCTGAGTGGATTAGTCAGGATGCAAGGTGAGTCGCCCACTCTGACTTCAGGCAGCTGAAGCCAAAGCGGAATGAATGGTCAGGCACACTGCGTTCAGAGGCCTACAGAGTTGTCGGAAGTCACAGGGTCACCGTTGCTCAGTTCTGCTTCTTTTGTGTTCTCTCTGTAGTCAGAGTTCTTCCTGGACATTCTCTGCTTTGATTCTACTTCCACAACTTGGAATGGGCCCCCTCTCTTTACAATCCCCCAAGGATGATAATTGAGTCTGATTGAGACAGTGTGACCTGGCCAATCACAGGTTCCCGAGCCTGGAATCTGACTGGCTGGCCTAGGGAAAGATCCGCCTCTATGGCCTAGGGATAGAAAGCCTGTGCTGACTGCTTTGAGGGTGAGTTCTAGGAGGACATGGGGTACATTCAGCAGATTCTCCAGGAGGTTCTCATCTAGCCAAGCTCTGGGTTTATCAGAACCTCTGGAAAAAGGTTTCTGTCAACAGAGCTAACGTGTGGTTACTCCTATGGGGTTTAGGTTGAAGGAGATATTCCTACTGATAATCTCTTTGTGCCCTACTTGATGTTTATTTGTGGATATTTATTTTTCTGCCAGTATAAGGAATGTTCAAAACACCAAAATAACCATCAAGCAAAGCTCTCATCTTCTAAATTAACACCTAAATGTCACCACATTTATTTTGCAAACCCTGGATTAACCATCGCTCACTTAGTAAACCCAAATTTGTGAAAAAAGATTGTATTTCTTTTATTTGTCCCCAAACATTTCCATTGTATACAAAAATGAGACAGTGTTCCTTTTGGGGAGAAGACGTTTCTACTTTGGGTTTAAACCAAACAAAATAATATTTAAGGAAACATTAAATAAATTATTTATCATGTTGGTCAACGTTTTGGGAAATCTGGCTTAGATAAACACATTTTTAAGGTCAGCCACTCTAAGGGCTGGGTTTTATAAAAACAACCTCTAAGGAGTTTTAATAAATCTTTTAAAAAAAATTGAAGCACTCTTTTTCATTGCTGAATCATTTGCTTCTGCTGAATAATGGTCATTCAAGAGGTAAGCGAACTCAACCAGGAGGCCTCGGTAGCCATGCTGGGAAACTCACATAGCATGGAAGACTCCATGTTGATGGTGCGCTTTGTCGGCCACACTTGGGTTTCTGTTCAAGCAGGCTGGTCCTATGGTTGCATTTTAAACCAGATGAATGGACAGAGCAAGCTGAATTGGGTCATAAAATTGTCAAGTGAAGACAAATTTATTCCTACTCAATGGGAGACTTCAGAGTCGAATTGGGATAGATGTTAAGTAAAAAAGAATTGGGTTTCTATGCCTTCAAAATAAACAGGATCGCCAGATTTGTCAAGTGCATGTAATTGACCTCTTGGGTCTTTTACCTCTTCAAGTTGTAGCCAGAAGCGTGTCTGGAGCCCATTTCCATTGCTAAATGGCATTCCTCAGCCCAGAGAGGTTTGGAGAGGACAGGAAAGGAAGTCTGGGTTAGAAGAAATGGAAATAGAAGAGGAGAGGATCGAGAGGGCTGTAATCAGAAGAATGGGGTGAGAGAGTGCCCGGGGAGGCGGTGAGGAAGGGAGGGTGTGGGAGGAACAGAGGAGAAGCAGACAGAGGAGAAGCAGGCACAGGGCGTGGAGAAAATCCACCTTTCTGGGCACTAGGGCAAGACCAGCCTCGCTGCAGGATCCGCTATGGCTCAGGGTCCGTTTCTTATTTGTCTGAACCATGAAGGGCTCACCATGACCAGTTGAGCACAGAAACAACAACATGGACGTGGCCCTGAGTTCTCCCTGGGTCTGGAGAGGAAGAGCTGCGGCTGGGAGTGAGTCTGGCCTCTTCTGAAAAGGGGAGCACATGGAGCAGAATTGCATGACTTCCAAAAAGAAGGTCCTTTCTGCTCCTGAGTGGGAAGGCCTGTCACTAAGGAGCAGAAGGAGTGGAGGTTGCATTACCATAAAGCGCCTCTGGGCTTGAAAGTTCAGGAGAAGAGAATCTGACAAACCACATCTAGGGCTTGAGGTTTTATTGAACTGGTAATGAAAATAATCTTTGCAAAATATTTTCAGAATATTTCATAAGTGCAGACTGAGGCTGCTGCCTATCTATGTGAAATTAAAAAAAGAAAAAAACACCACTTTTTTTTTTTTTTTAAAGGCTTGAATTTAGATTAGCAACCTACCAGTACTGGGTTGGGAAAAAAAAAAAAAAAACACACCAAAAGGGTTACAAATGTGGGCTCTGGAACAAGGCAGAATTGAGTCCAAATCTCAACTCTCGGTGGTAGTAGAACCATGGTTGTTGCATTTCATTTCCCTTTGCCTTGGTGTCTCCACCCATAATATGGAAATTAATGCTCCATAAAAGGGCTGCACAAGGACAAAACAAGGTATATTCAGAAATGCCACAAGTCCTTCCTCTGTCTGCATCTGCCCATGGGGTACTGCTGATATTCCATGAAGTGAGAGAGGCCATTTCTCCACTCCCTGGTAGACCATTGACTTGGGACATTAGCAAATGTGAGGCAAGTAGAGACTTAAAAATCCCTTGCCCTTTGGAGCTTTCTCTTTCTTGCTGGACTTGAAACCCTGAGACTGACATGCAAATGAGCCTGAGCTGGTCTATGAAAGGGTGAGAGGCTGTATGGAGCAGAACCGTGGTTCTCATTCTGACAGTCACCAGACATGGGAGAGGGGCCATCCACTCCAGCACACCCATCAGCTGACTGCAGAACTATGACAGTAGTGGAAAAGAACAACTAAACCAACTGAGAGAAGAAGCCACCGGACAGCTGTTTCAAGCCACGGAGTTTTGGGGTGGTGTATTGTACAATGAAAGCTAATTGATCAGGTGGTATTCACCACATGATCACCTTTGTTGATTGGGCTGTCCAATCACGGAATAAAATGTTTAACCCATTTTTGTTCAAAGGCTTTCTTTGTGTAGAGAGAGCCTGAGGGATGGTAAGGTTTCTGGTAGCTATTTGTACATTCATGTGGTTTAAGATCAAGTGCAGAAGACAAGAAGAAAATTTCATTTGAAATTTTCTGCAGAGATTTTTTAAAGTTTTTCCTGCTATCAGATTTGAAAAGTTTGGCATCAATATTCTCAAAGCCAGAATAATGTGCAAAGTGAATTCCAGACACTGACGCTCGCTGAGGTCGAAACAGTCTTGAGAATGCTAGAACAGAAAGTAGTTCTGAAGCCTTTAACCCAGGAAACCAGTGGAACTAAAGGAATGAAATGGAACTAAAAGGGATGAAACTGGGTAGGAGGCGGGTCAGAGCCATGGAACCCGCCCACGTTCTCAGATGGGAGTGACAAGTTTGCCAGCCATCCAGTTGTGAAGGAGGTAAAAGTGTTTAAAGATCAAAGCAACATGAAGAATTCTAGCTAATTTAGGTAACTGAACATCCTTACCTGAATTCACCAGGGAATTGTAGCCAAAGGACGTCTGATGCTTGCATTATCTGGCCAACTGTTTCATTCTTCTATTGTGCTTCTAATATGTATGTCCTCTGCATTTCAGCTTCCTTCTATTGCCTGCATTGTTAAAGGTTTATTTATCTGAAAAGCAGATTTGTCTGCTGATTCATGCTCTAAATGACTGCACTGGCCAGGCCTGGGCCAGTCTGAAGCCAGGAGCCAGGAAATCCACTGGGTCTCCCATTTGGGTGACAGGGACCCAACTACGCAGGCCATTATCTGCTGCCTCTCCAGACACATTAGAAGAAGACTGGATTGGAAGTGGAGCAGCCAACTTGGGGTGCACGTATAGCAAGCAGCAGCTTTAAATCCCCTGTGCCACATTCTTTATCTGGGTTCTCATACTCAAAAGTTTTGATGCTCAGATGTTTGGGTAAGTTCTGGAAGTAAACTTTTGGCCTGAAGAATACAAAGCATTCATTCATTGAACAAATATCTGGTATTCAGTTATTAAGTGCTGGAGACAGAGTTAAGCACTGGAGGTGCAACTGTTACCAAAAGAGAAGCTAGCCCGTCTTGCAGCTTATGTCTAGTGGAGAAAGAAGATCTGTCGCCAGGCAGTTGGTTTGAAAACAATGTTAAGAGGTGCTGTGATTAGGGAAGAGCAGGGGATTGGAGAACACAGAATGCACACCTAACTCAGATTTGGGCTAGGTGGTCAGGAAGACCAGGACAGAGGAATTGTATCTAGGATGGAAGATAAAACCTAAGTGCTAGGTGACAGGAAGAGGTAGGGGACAGATTGTCATGTAGCCTAGCCTGAACTGAAATATTCACATGGCCAAATGCTTGAATGAGCACCAGGTTGTAGTGGAACCTCAGTACCACCAAGTGGAATAAGAAGAAACATCAAAACCATGGCTAAAATGAGGACATTAGCTGCCTTCCCAGTTGGGCCCACAGTCCTGGTTATTTTCAGTAGGTATACTGGTTGGCGCTTTTAATGGTTTGCATCTTCAGAAGGCTCATGGAAAATGTGTATTGTGAAAAAATGCACATGAACTTCAACAAGTTTTTGCATCCAAATAAACTCATACTCACTTGTTTTAGCATATATGAACAGGATCTAGCATATCTGAACAGGGCCAGGAAGGGTAAGACATTATTTTGAAAACAGCCCCAATCTGATCAACATCAATTTTGCTGAAACTGAAACAAGAACGAATACCAAATTTATGGTGACACTTGGATGGAAGAATGGTGAAATCATTTATTAAAAGTTTATGGGGATGATATCCCCAAGCAATCAACAGTACTCAAATGGAAAGTTGGTTTAAAAAAGCAATGAGATGATGTTGAAGTCAAAGTCTTCAGTAGCAGATCATCCACATAAATGTGTGAGGGAAAAGATCACTTGTTCATGCTCTAATTAAAGAGAACCAATGATAAGCAGCAGGAACAGCAGCCAACACCATAGACATCTCACTTGATTCCACTTCCATCGTTATGGCTAAAAATTAGAGTGGAATGAACTTGCTGCTTGATGGCTGCCCAAACTGCTGCTCCCAGACCAGCTGCAGAGAAAAGCAGAGCTTTCCGTGGAAATTTTGCACAAGTAGGATGAATCCGGAAGCGTGGCTTTGGTGAACTGAGACAGGAGATGATACATGGCTTTACCAACAGGATCTTGAAGAAAAGGCACGATCAAAGCAATGGCTACCCAGAGATGGAAGCGGTCCAGTCAAAGCGAAAGTGGGCCAGTGCAGAGCCAAGGTCCTGGTAAATGTTTGTGGGCATGCTCAGGGCATTTTGCTTGTGGACTTTTAGAAGCATCAAAGATTGATAACAGCTACTTGTTAGGAGGATGCTCTGAGAAAGTCAGCACTTTAGTAGGAAAATGTCCAAGAAAGCATCACTGGTGAGTCATTTTTTACGTAACAATGGTCCTGCTCATTGCTCTCATAAACAAGGGCAATTTTGCAGGAGTTTACGTAAGAAATCACTGGGCTTCCACCTTACAATCCTGATTTGGTTCCTTGTGACTTCTTTTTTGTTTCATAATCTTAAGGTCTTCAGTTGATATTGTTAAAAAAAAAAAAAACCTACAATGACATGATTCAACTCCCAGTACCCTCAGTTCTTTCTTTCTTTTTTTTTTTTCGCTAAAGACTTATTTATTTACTTGAAAGTCAGAGTTACACAGACAGAGGAGAGGCAAAGAGAGAGGTATTCCATCCGTTGGTTTACTCCCCAATTGACCGCAACAGCTGGAGCTGCGCTGATCCGAAGCCAGGAGCCGGGAGCTTCCTCTGGATCTCCCACGCGGGTGCAGGGGCCCAAGGACTAGGGCCATCTTCTACTGCTTTCCCACTCCATAGCAGAGAGCTGGATTTGAAGAGGAGCAGCTGGGACTCAAACCGGCGCCCATAAGGGATGCCAGTGCTTCAGGCCAGGGCCATAAACCCGCTGCGCCACAGCGCCGGCGCCAGAACCCTCAGTTCTTTAGAGCTGGACTAACTGGCTGATGTCATCACTTTCCAAAATGTATCAAATTTGAAGATTATTTTCAGAAACAAAGTCTTTTTATTGTTTAATTCCAGTTTCCAAGAACTTTTTGAAGTTCCCTCATATCTGTATGGACAAGGAAATTGCAAATGGGACCGTACTAGCTGGTCACCTCGTTTTCTGAATGGGAATCAGTTCAAGATAGGTGCAACCCTCAAGTTTAAGCCAGATCCTTTAGCACCATCCTCCTACCTCCAACTGAGATACGAAAATAAGTTGAAACCCAGAATCCAAAGAAATATGCCTGCCACAAAGAGCATCTAAGACATTCCCATTTTAGGATTCAGGCTCAGGATGTGAATTGCAGGTGAAAAGACCCCGACATTAACCATCTAATGCTGCATAACAATTTATATCAAATTTCAGCACCTTAAAACAGCAAACACCTGTTATCTCACAGTTTCTGCAGGTCAGGAATATGGATGGAATTTAAGTAAATGCCTCTGGGATTATGAACTCTCATGGAATTCAAGCTACGAGCTAGTGCTGCATTCTCATTTGAAGGCCTGACTGGGGAGGACCTGCTTATAAGCTCATTCATGTGATTGTTGACTGGATTCAGGTTCTTATGGGTCATTGGACCAAGTGTCTCAGTTCCAGTTGATGGTTATTGGCCAGAAGCCTCTCTCAATCTTTTGCAACATGAATCTATGCATAGGACACCTCACAACCTGGCATCTGACCTCTCTTAGAACTGGCAATGCAAACGAAGTAGGGCGCCCACTCTGGAAGTCGTCATCTTTTTATAACCTGGTATTGGAAATGACATCTCTTTGCTTGGCTGTATTTTATTTGTTAGAGATAAGTTGGTGAATCCAGTCCATGCTCCAGGGTAGGGATTTACACAATGGAAGTTGCCTACAGCAGCCCCCAGGCAGAGGAATGAATTGTGTCTAGTCTTCCTTTTGAACATGCCAGGGCATTTTATCCCACGCTGGTCTCAGGATTGGAGAGAATCAGAAAGATCCTCTAGTTCGATCCCATTGATTGTGTGTCCATCACTCTCTGTGCTAGCTCAGCTTGAAGGCCTCTCTGCAGTCTCCCCAGTCAGGAAAGGCTCCTTGCTAGAAGCTGAAATATGGTCAAAAGGCCGTGTGCTTTGCGCAGTCAAAAATTTCCATCACTTTTTCTCAAAGACAAGAGCTATTTGTCTAGAAGCATATTCTGTTTCCTCCTTCATGTGTCTACTTCTTTATAAAATTTTTTTTTGTTGTTGTTGTTGACTTCCATTATACACACACACACACACACACACACACACACACACATATATATATATATATATATATTGGACAGGCAGAGTGGACAGTGAGAGAGAGAGATAGAGAGAAAGGTCTTCCCTTACTGTTGGTTCACCCTCCAGTGGCCGCCTCGGCCGGCGCGCTGCGCTGATCCAAAGCCAGGAGCCAGGTGCCTCCTGGTCTCCCATGCGGGTGTAGGGCCCAAGGACTTGGGCCATCCTCCACTGCACTCCCTGGCCACAGCAGAGAGCTGGCCTGGAAGAAGGGCAACCGGGACAGAATCCGGCGCCTGGACTGGGACTAGAACCCGGTGTGCCGGCGCCGCAAGGCGGAGGATTAGCCTAGTTAGCCGCGGCACCGGCCAACTTCAATTATATTTCAAAGACAGACACAGAATGAGATCTTTCATTCCCTGGGTTGCTTTCCAAATGCCCATAAAAGCTGGTGCTGAGCCAGACCAAAGCCAGAAGCCTAAAATTTCATCTGGGCCTCCCATATGAGTAGCAGGGACCCAACTACTTGACCATCGTTTGCTGCCTCCCAGAGTGTGCATTGGTGGGAAGCTGGATCAGAACGGGATGAGTTAGGACACAAAGTAGGCACTCAGATATGGGTTGCATGTGCCCCAGGCAGAGGTTAACCACTCGCCCCGCACCCAACACTGTTCCTTCTTTTCTCTTCTCATCCTCCTCTTCTTTTTATAAATGGTGGAGACACATCATGGTTTTCTTTTTTTTTAAGATTTGCTTATTCATTTATTTGAAAGAGTGACAGAGAGAGGGAGAAGATGGAGATGGAGGGAGGAAGAAGGCGTGGGGGAAGAGAGAGAGAGAGAAAGAGAGATCCATTTTCTATCTGCTAGTTCAATTCCCAAATGGCTGTAAGAGCTAAGGCTGGGCCAGGCCACAGTCAGGAACCAGGAATTCCATCCGGGTCTCTCACAAGGGTGGCAGTGTCCCAAGTACTTGGGTCATCATCTGCTGCCTCCCCGGAACATTAGTAAAAAGCTTGATTGCAAATATGGAGTGCCAGGACCCCAACTGGCAATCCAGTATGGGATGCAAGTGTTCCAGGCAATGACTTGAACTGCTGAGCCACAACACACAGCCCTCATCCTTCTCCTTTAGATATGCTACCAGTTTTAGGAGATTGCTTTTTTAATCCAATCCTGCCATACTCTCATATTAGTTCTCATAATTTGTGAATCTATTTGGATTTTTGTAATGTGAGCAATCGTAAAATGATAGCATCTGCAAATGACAGTTTATCTTTTGTTTTCCAATTCAAAAGCCTCATTTCCTTTGGCTGTTTGCTTAAGCTAGGGCTGTCAGAACCACGTGGAAGAGGAGTGGGCCTCTTTGTCTCCTTTCTAACTTTCCACTGGGTTACAGATGCTTGGTTCACAAAGGACCCAACCATCACTTCTTTTAGGAAGAGAGTGAAGAAGTGTCTGCCCATAGGAACTGCTCTAATACAATGTTGTCAACTGGGTAGCTGTTAAACAACAGAAATCAACTTCTCACAGTGCTGGGGGCTGGGAAGTACAGGATCAAGGCAGATACAGAATCTGGAGAGGGCCTGCATTCTGTTCATTGATGGTGCCTTCTGGCTAGACTCTCACGTGGTGGAGGAGGCACCAAGGAAGAGGAAAGGAGTCTTACATAGACACCACTCCCAGCATGAATGCCCCACCCTCATGACTAGTCACCGCCTACAGCCCCACCTCCAAATAGCCTGTCAACATATTGGGGAAGGTACAGGCATTCAGCCAATTGTAGGAAGCCTGGAGCCTTGGTCATGTTTGATTTGTTGGGACATCCACGAGATAGATAGGGCAGAACATTCTCTCCGTTCTCTTCAACACTTGAGCACCTTTTCTACACCACGTGTTGTTCTGTGCTGGGGATGCTACTGCCCAGGAGTTCACGGTCATCACCAGCAGCATGGGCAAAGCAGAGGGGAGTAGGGAGGAGCAGAGTCCAGGGTTGCTTACCGAGAGGTGCCCTTTACTGGACCGTAGCAGAGGGAGGAGGCAGCTGTGTTTGTCTTCAGGGCTTGCTTTGGATGAGTAACTCTTCCTCACTCGTCCACTGGGAATTGCTGCCACATTTTCTGCCTGACTTTAGGTTTTTGGAGGCAAAAGCAGAAAACAAAACAAGCCAATTCCAACCTCCTTTCCTTTTTTCTTTCTTTTGTGCACATGTGTATGTCAAGTAGGAATAGCAATACTTTACCCTGAACCATTTTTAAAGGATGAAACAAGGTAGTATCTAGAAAGTGCTGGACATACATTCAACCTCATTAAGTGGTTAGGTACGGAGTAGAGACGCATCTCATCGTTTATATTTAATATATCCACAGGCTATTGTCACACATGATCTTCCACTTGAAACTTTTGGATGAGTTAAGTCTCAGGGAAAGCTGATTTGGCTTTTTTCCCACACAACCAGTGAAAGGCTTAGAACCAGAACAGAGGTATGGGGGGAGGAGGAGGCAGGGGAGATGTGGGGCAGGTGGCCCTCATCACCAGACAAGACCCATCGTCATCTTCCGTTGGGCTTTTTCTCTCAGGAAGAAACCTTTTGCAATTTTTATGCTGCCTTGGAGCAAACTGTAGCAACTGATAGTTAGTGAACACTTACTTGGATGCCAGGTGCTGTCCTAAGCATTTTACCTGTGATATTTATTCTTCAAACGACCCTGTGAGGTGGGTGCTGTTAGCTCCACTGTAAAGTTGAGGATGAAGGAGGGGGTGAGGTTAGAACCAAGGCAATGGAACTTCAGAAAAGATAGATGCCCCAACCAGTGAAAGAGCTGTGTTGTGTGGGCCGCAAGGGCTGTGGCTGATTTTTAGACTTTAGCTTTTGGCTGGGGTGAGACATTGCTACTCCCCACCTGTGCAGGGGGAGATGGGCGTGACAGTCCCCTTGGTTTTCTTCCTGTCTGCTGAAGGGAGTGGGAAAGTCCTCCCTTCTGACCATGGGTCTTCCTGCAGCTGCCCTTGGCTCTCCTGTAACACCGGGAAAAGCAAATTCTTCTCATTTACAGGGAAAATAATGTTGATGGCCTCTCTCCCACTTGTCAAAGACATCTAGCTGCCCACTGGATGGGATGGAATGGCTCCTCTTTTGCTGTCGTCCCTGCCTTGTTCCACCTTCGGTCATGCTGAATTACTGACTCTCACTAGCTGCCTGGGCTGTGCCTGTGGGCGACTCACAGTCCCTGGGGATTGCCACTGGGCCCTCCCAGGCACTGCTGCTTCCCCTGCTCCACCTCTGCCACTAAGGCCAGGCCTGGCCAGCCCATGACCCTCCTGGGCCCCAGAGCACACCCCTTGTTCCAGGTCTCTAGGGTCTGAGCCCCTGGATACACTTTGCAGGAACAGCAATCTGGACACAGTCTCTGTCTAAGCAAAGAATGAATGGGCCCAGAGGACTGGGGGACACAATAGTGCATGGCTCATGGCATTCCCTCTTTTTCACAAAGCAAAAATTTTTTAAGATTTATTTATTTTCTTCAAAGGCAGAGTTACAGAGAAAGGATGAGAGAGAGAGAGAGCGCGAGTGCGCACGCACACTTTTCCATCCACTGGCTCACTCCCCAAATGGCTCCAACAGTTAGGGCTGGGCCAAGCCAAAGCCAGGAATCAGGAAGTCCAGCTGGGTCTCCCACACCGGTGCTGCTTTGCTAGGTGCATTAGCAGGTGGCTGGATCAGAAGAGGAACAGCCAGGACTCGAATTGGCACTCATGTGGGATGCCCAGTCGCAGGCGGCAGCTGCTGTGCCATGATGCCAACCCCACAAAGCAAAATAATTTTTTCACTTTTCAGACCAGGAGAACTTTCTTCTCAGGTTTACTTTCGAGTTAAGGATACTTAGGGCTTCATTATTTGTCCGCCTACTTCCCATCACAAATCCTACTGCAACCAGACAGGTGGGCTGGCATTGGGAGCAAGGTGAGAACGTGCTATTTGGAAAGAGGTCCAACATAGTTAGAAGCCACTGAGAGAGAACAACTGCTTCCACGCAGGCTGGGCATCCGTCCCTTGCTGGGAAGGAGAATAGAAATGATGGAAATGAGGAAGAGAAAGTAAGAGAAAACAAGGCAGCCAGCAGTTAGCGTTCAAGTGGACGTTGGAAGGAACTCCACGGAGCATTTTGTCATCTGGTAGATTTCAAGCTCAAGGATAAAAGTCTCTGAGTTGAGAGCCATTTCTGGTGTTCCAGGTACCTTTAGGGACAGCCATTTTCAGGCAAAGGTAGCTCATAACACAATATTAACATCATAGGCTGCTTGCCCAAACTTATTTTCATTTGTGTTATTGGTTTGAAAATTCCCCTGTGTCCCTATGGATCCTTGATCCATAGTGTTTTGGCACACGGCCTCACAAACTGAAATGCTGAGTCGGCATTGTCCTCTCACTATTTTTCTTGACTTGGGAGAGGCCCAAGGAAATCTAGATTGCTATAGGAGGAGTGATAAAACCTTTAGTCCTACTCCTCCATGGACTGAGCTCCCTGAGGGGGACGTTAGAGGGGCTGCAGAGTTTTCAGTTGAAACTCAAGAACAATGATAATGCAAAAGACCCCATGATACATCTATGCATCTGTGTTTTTGCAGAATTATGGAAAATGGCTAGTTTCAATCACACATCAATTTGGGCAATTGCCAATGGGGACTTCTAAAAGTGATCGCGATAGTTATTGGTATAATGTTTTTCCAATCACCTTGACAGTTGAGACTTGTTTTATTTTCTCCAGCTGAGAAATCAGGTGTGTGATCTTGTACATCTTTCATCCACAGGCAGGAACTGAGGACTTGCCTTAGGCCGCAGAGCTAGATGGTCGGAGACAAGGCTAGGAGGCTGATCTATGTGAACTTCACTTCTGTATTCAATTCTACTCCCTGCTCACTCTGAATATCCCATAGTGGGAAAGAAAAAGCCATCTATGTGAGCTCCCAAGGCAAGATCCCAATCATGATAACACGTTCAAGTGTATCGCCTTCAGCAAGGCTGGAAGCATACAAGAAAAACCCCCGGGGGGCTCCACTGCAGCTCAGAAGGGGGCCTCAGAGCCTTCTGCAATGCACCCATCATGCACTGCTTAACAGCAAGTCATGGGCAACAGGTGCCAGTGGTCCCCTGAAGTCTTTTTGTCAGAACTTACCTCCAGCCTGTTCTCCACTGCAGGGCTGTGTGGGTTTCTGGTTGTGTACTGCTCCTTGAGTTTCTTATCGGGAATCATCTGCCTCCATCCACCATATGTTGGCGAGGATATAAGGCCCCGTGCCCACTTTCCCTGTGGAGACTGGGGGAGATGGGCTTCTTCTCTAGCTGCCTTCTTGACATGAGCAGGGCCAAGAAGAAGGGTGATCAGATTCTCTTTCTTGGCACCTTGAGTGGAAGTTACCCAAGTATATGGTTGGTTTCCAGCTTCCTGCTTCCTATGTCTTTAGCCTCTAAATACAGGAGACTGCTTGGAGAAGAGAGAGCTTTCTGATTTCACCATACTTCCCAGGTTACTCTGACAAGAGCCAACACTGTGTTTCCTAGAGATCTTTTAGTTACTGGGGCCTTTTCTTGGCTTCATGGAAGAGGGCAGTGGTATTGGAACTTGGAGGATATGGAAGAATTTCTGGCTGGTTGGAATGGCCTGAATAAAGGCAGGGAGGTGGGAAAGCAAAGTCTAGTTTAGTGTACAACATTTGTGTAGGAAGGGAGTAGGTAATAATGTTGATGCCTCAGATTGACCTAAGTCTTTGGAAGGTCCTGAATAGAAAGTTAAGGGTCTGAGATGCAGGGCGCAGGTAGAGAGACCTCCGCAGTCAGACCAGTAAGGGACACTGCATCCTGCTGTACTACCCTCTCTCCTGAGACCCTCCCGGCAGGATTTCCTTCTTAGCTGAGCTCTAAGAACCAAGTTGCAGCTCCATGGATAAACACTTTTTGGTAGAAAGAATAGACTATATTTTCCCGTTTCCACAGTGGGAAGCCAGGAAAAGCTTTGTAATTACTGCTGCTGGTGGTCACCTTGTAAAGTTTCTCCATTAATGCTATCCCTTCCCTCTTCCCACCCCCAAAACTGATGACCAAGTATTGCTAATTCTACTTGGCAAATACCTCTCTGGTTGTTGTCACCCCTCCCTAAGCCGTGAGCTGTATCAGTCCTCCTCATATCTACCTTGGAGTAGGGCCTTGGGCATCTAACTGATCTGACCCCAGCTGTGCTGCTCCTCCCACACAGTCTGCTAGATGACTCTCCCTAGAGCTCAATTCAATGACGCATGCGCTGTTCTTAATGTCTGACCACTGCCTATCCAGTCTCCCTATTCTGGCATGGAAAACGCATTGTGATGCCATTCCTGGTTCCCCATTCTTTCTCCAGTCTCTCCTTGCATCCTGCCTCCGTGATTTTATGCGTGCTGTCTTTTATGCCTGTATTGCCCTCTTTCAGTCTTGGGCTCTACTGAAGAACTGGTTTCCAGGAACTGCTTCAATGTCACAGTAGGCACAATGTTTGGCATATAATAATGGCTCGTTGTTGAACTGGATCTCAGCAAAATCTCTCTGCCTTCCTCTTGGCCCCAGTTAGTCCTCTCTTTGGGTTCCCAGAGTTCTTTCTATGCACGCATCTCTTCTGTAGCATCTCATACTGTATATAACCTCTCATGACCTCAGCACAGCAGGTTTCTGAGGTATATGTTCTACCCTGGCTCTCAAAGTCCCTGCAATGCAGCCCTCTGTGGAAATGGGCTTGATTGGTTTGTCCCTTTTCCCATCCCAGTTTCCCATTTCATGACCAATGTTTTCTGGAGCCACTTCTCAAATGAACTCACAGGTGTACTTCTACAGCCCAGCATCTATGTGACCAGGCAGCTTTTTTTAAAAAAAGATTTTATTTATTTGAGAGGTGGAGTTACAGAGAGAAGGAGAAACAGAGAGAAAGGTCTTCCACCCACTGGTTTACTCCCCAGATGACCACAATGGCTGGAACTGGGCCAATCCAAAGCCAGGAGCCAGGAGCTTCCTCCAGGTCTCCCACGTGGTTGCAGGGGCCTGAGCATGTGGACCATCTTCTACTGCCTTCCCAGGCCATCATCACGGGCTGGATGGGAAGCAGAGCAGCTTTTGCATCCATAGCTCACTAGCAGCTTCATTGTGCCTCTGTTCAAATTTCTGAGAAATTGGCTCAGCTCATCTCTAAGTCATGCTGCATTCAGAGGCAGCCAGTGTGCGCGTGGATGGCCACCTTAAGTCAGATAACCACCCCATTCCAATTGTCTCTGGCCGAAGGAGAGAGTCCTGAGGTTACCTGCTCAGTTTACACGACTCAGCGCGGGGAGGTGCCTGGGGAATCAAGCGGAATTCATCTTCACACAGGTGGCCACTTGAAAAACTCAACAGTTTGTTATAAACAGACTGTTTGGAAATCAAGTACTTTCAAGTACTAGGGTACTGCAAAACATTTGTGGAAATGATTCAAAAGATAAGTTTAATTTAACGCCAAAAGATTTTGAAATCCATGCAGTTTTTCTGTAATATGTGTTTTCCTGGAATTTTTGGAGACTTCCCTGTGATTTCAAAAATTTTTACAATAAAATCACGTGTCTTTTAATTCTGCTAACTTGAATGTCTGCTAACTTTTTGAAGTAACTTGTACTTTCATGGGTTACATGCAAAAGAATCAGACGTGAATTAAATTTCCATCGAAGGAGCCAGTGTTTGGTGTAGTGTTTTTATTTTTTTAAAAGATTTATTTATTTATTTAAAAGTCAGAGTTAACACAAAGAGAGACGGGGCAGCGGGGATGGAGAGTGAGAGGTCTTCCATCTGCTGGTTTACTCCTCGGTTGGTCGCAATGGCCGGAGCTACACCAATCTGAAGCCAGGAGCCAGGAGTTTTTTCTGGTCTCCCACGTGGATGCAAGGGCCCAAGCACTTGGGCCAACTTCCACTGCTTTCTCAGGCCACAGCAGCGAGCTGGATCGGATGAGGAGCTGTTGGGTCTCCACCCGGCGCCCATATGCGACACTGGCGCTTCAAGCCAGAGGGTTAACCTGCTGAGCCACAGCGCCACCCCCCCCCCCATTTATATATTTGAAAGGCAGAGTTACAGAGAGGCAGAGGCAGAGGGAAAGAGAGATCTTTCATCCACTGGTTCAATCCCTAAATGGCCACGATGGCCAGAGCTGGGGCAGTCCGAAGCCAGAAGTTTCTCCCTGGTCTATCACATGGGTACAGAGGCCCAAGAACTTGTACCGTCTTCTGCTGCTTTCCCAGGGCCATAACAGAGAGCTGGATCAGAAGTGGAGCAGCTGAGTCTTGAACCGACACCATATGGGATGCCAGCACTGCAGGCAGTGGCTTTACCCCTATGCCACATCGCTGGCCCCTGGCTGAGTGCTTAAGATGCCTGTTGAGATGCCCATATTCCAAGTATAAGCGCCCGAGTCCTGGAGTTCCAGTCCTGACTCTGCTCCTGAATTTAGCTACCTGCTAATGTACATCTTGGGATGTGATGACTTCAGTACTTTAAATAAAAGATTGTAAAATTTTCCATTGAAATACACACTCAGGTTTGAAAATTAATAGGATATGTTTGATAAGGTATTTCTTTCCCTTTTTTTTCTTTTTGGGGTTTTATTTATTTGAAAGACATGATGTATGTTGGGAAGAGACAGAGCCAGAGAGAGAGAGAGAGAGAGAGAGAAAGAGAGAGAAGGAGAGAGAGAGAAAGAGAGAGAGAGAGAATCTTCTTTCTGCTTGGTTCATTCTCTAGATGCCTGTAAGAGCCAGGGCTGAGCCAGGCAGAAGCCAGGAACCAGGAACTCCCTCTGGGTCTCCTACATTGTAGTCAGGAACCCAAGTCCTAGACTGTCATCTCCCTCTCAAGTGTATTATGGAAGGCTGAGTTGAACGTGTAGTGGCCAGGACTTGAACCGGGCACACTGATATGGGATACAGGTGTCTCAAGTGTCAGCTTAACCCAGTGCTCTACAATACCTGCCTCTCGTCCCTTGCTTTTTGCCCAGGTAATTATTTGGAAAAATAACTTGGGAATTTTTCACAGTTCAGGTACCCTCCTGCCTACTTGCTCTATCCCTTTGTTTTACCATTTCCCCCGTCTGTGGTAAATTAATCAAAGAAATACTTATCAAAGATAGCAAGTTGACTGTACCATGTAGTCTGTCCATGGTTTCGGGGTAGGTGTGATCATGTGTAAGATAGACCCATCTCAGGAACAGCTGAATGACAAATGCCTTTAGCATATGACCACGTGGCAGGACACACTATGCTGAATATTTAACACAATTGTGTAGACTCTGGGAGGTCCCACCAGGTAGGCACCACCATCATTCCTCATTTACATGTTAGAAACTGAAATTTAGACAGCTAGGAAGTGGCAGAGCCAATGTTTGAGCTCTTTCTTCTGTGCTCAGTAGCTGATCCTACTGTCTCTGAGGAGGCACCCATAAGAACCTCCACATTGAAAGGGGGTTCTAATACCACCCCCTCATTTTACAAAGGAAGAAACTCAGATCCAGAGAGGCCAAGGATCGAGTTAGCTGATGGGACTTGGGAGGCGGGCTTAGACAGACGGTTGTCAATCAGAAGGATTAATCAGGTTGCTTCTAGAATGTGAAGTGTATACAGATGCAAAGGAGAAACCCCTGTTATCTCAGAAACATCTAGAACTTGAGTTCTAGTGATGGGATCATTTATAGGTGAGACAAGATCGTAAAGGGCAATATTTGTTCACCATCAAACTGGTGAGACTATTGCGTATTGTCAGGTCTGGCCTTTTATCTAAACCAAACAGATAACTTTGTACCAAGGGTGATCTGAGAGCTACTGATGGCCCACCAGCCTCTGAATCTCTCTCCCACCCCTGCACTGCTCTCCGACATTTCCAGCAACGTCCTTCCTCCTTTGTGGCACATGCTGGTGGTACGTCTCAGGGAAGATGTGCTGCAAGAGAAAGAGAGTTTATACTCCAGAAGTGAAGGAACTTGAGGACTCTCTCAGCCTCCAAAGTCACAGTTCTGAAGGACAGAAATGTGCTTTTTGTCCCTGGACAGAAAGCGGGGTGAGAAGACCATAGAGCTGCTGCAGCCCCGCGGTCAGACCCAGAGCCACACAGTCTGTGACATAGTTAGAGTTCTTTTGTCTGAAAGCAAGCAACCCCCACAAACTAGCCTGTGCCCAATTGGAGGACTTTTATGAAGACACGGGGTCTTATGCAACCCCACAAGAGGAGATGCAGCTGAGCCCTGAACCAGGAAGGCATCAGACACTGGGCAGCTGCCTCCCAGATTGCCTTGCTCCAGACTTGCATGTCTCGTGTGGCTGCTTCTCTTTGTGCTTCTGCAGACCAGTTTTCTGCTTCTAGACAAACTTGGTAGAAGATGGCCACTCCCATGACACTCGGCATGGTTCCACATTGAGAAGCTAATGACAGACTCTATCCTAGTTCTAAATTCCTGGGAAGACAACATAATGGATCCAGCTCGAGTTTTCTGTAAACTTTCAGTCCATTTCACTGCAGTTGGGCAATCTGAACCTCTTGATGACCACAACTGTGTGCACCTGCTCCTGTGGCTGGAGGCAGGTAGCATGGAGTGGGAAGAAACCCCCCACAGCTATGACACATTCAAGAATGTTGCAGGGACTGACTATTATTCCCCAATATCCCATCTCCCCTTTTGTGAAAGGACTGGAACCTGCTGACTTCAGTGAAATGCATGTCCTCCCCAAGGAACACTGTACCTACTCCCTATGTTTCCCTGGCTGTTAGGTCAGGTCATGTGGCCCCGCTCTGGCTACAGGATACAGAGATGAGCTGCATTACTTCCAGGGAGGGGTCCTTGTGGGAAGGGATCATGCCACATTCCTCCCTTTACTGGAACATGGACACGGTGTCTGGAGATGAGGTAGCCATCCTGAACCACACAAGGGAAGCCAGGCGTGGGGGATGGCAGAGCAAACTGTTGATGGAATCCAAGAATCTGCTGAACATGGGCCACTGTTTCAGCCCTGGACTGCTCATGCAGACTTCCCTCTGCCACATAAATTATCATCTGTCTTGTTTGTGCCTTTGTTGTTTTGAGTTTTCTATCATTCTCGGCACAAAATAGTCATTTATACAGAGGTATACTGAGAAGCAACCCTGAGGATATTCTCTCTCTTCCCCTTTTATGGTCAAGTGCAATTGTGTGCGTGCACACACATGCACACACTAGCTGCCAGAGAGCAAGGGTGGAGGGAACGTTTCTCTGGCCTGCCTAACCCCTGGACTACCTCTTGTCTGCCACCTCTGCATCCTGGTGGGCATTTGACATTCACTGAGGGGTGAGTTAGGGGAGATAATCAGAATTTCTAGGGGGATTTCCTGCTAATGGACAGATTCTTTCTCCTGCTAATGATAGCAGAGCTTCTAGAGAGCACCCTTTGTTCTTTGTTCTCAAGGAGACAAATTATTATTTCTCTCCTCTGAAGAAGTTTCTCATATGATGGGTGAAATATCACAAATAATTAGGCCAAATAGCAATGCAAGTCCCACTAGAAATAATGCATCCATTATTTCATTTTATCCTCGTCGTTAGAGCTTCTGCCTGATTTAAGTTGGTGTAAAGATAGCTGTGGGTATTCCCTGCCTGCGAACTCTAATGACGCTCTTTATTGAATATTTACCATTTCTTATTTGATTCTTCTTCTCTTGATCCGTTGTTTCACAATTAAAAAGTTCTGCTGCTATTTTGAGCTCACATAAAGTCTCAGTAGCTCCATAGAAGCCTTGTGGTTGGGCTTCCTTTGTGTCTTGGGGAGGCTTCTGAGAGCTGGATGGAAAATGTGTTGTGGTAACTATGTGTCTAGCAGTGTGAGTGCAGAGAGGGTTTCTCAAAGAGTCACCCCGTGGTCTGAGTGAGTTAACCGAGCCACCCAGATACCCTGGACAGAAGATCAGCATCAGGACCCTTGGGACCAGTGTCTGTTTCCATTGCCGCCTGGTGTGATTGGCCAATAGAGGTAGGGGTATATGGCCAGCAACTGGCCTGCAACACATGTTTTTATTTACCTATGGGTTGAAGAAAGGAAATTTTTAAAATATCCTGCTGCCATTAGAGATAAAGTGCTGATAAAATTCTGCAGAAATAATAGCAGAGGATATAAAATCTAGCCAAGGTTTGAGCTTCAGTTCTAAAGTCTGAGTTGCAGCTTCTATGGGAAGCCTTGTGATGGCATCAACTAAGGAAGGAGTAAAAAGTGAGTCCCTTCTAAGCGCTCAGTTCAGCCCTGTGCTAGATGTCATGAGTCAGATGGGAACATAGACGTATTTTCTGCCTCTGGAAGCATTCTCATCCAGTCTCAATAGGGCGAATAATAACAAAGATACGCAAAAATATGAGATATTCATAAATACTGAGCCTGGCTTCATAAGTCTGGACATCGCTTACCTGGTGAGGAACCAGCTAAAAGTAAGCTAATAGGGTGGAGGTGAGAGACATGGTCAAGAACTTCTTAGAGGTGTTGGGTCTTATTTCTAGTCATCCTTGTAGATTCCAGATGAACATAATAAGTGAGATAATATGACAAGCATAAGTATGTTCTGGTCCATTTTCTGTTGCTTTAGCAGAATATCCAAGATTCGGTAATTTATAAAGAATACAGGTTCATTCAACACACGGCTCTGGAGGCTGGGAAGTCCCAAATCAGGGTGCCAAGGGCTGGCAAGGGTTTTCCTGCACCACAACCTGGTGGAGAGCAGCCTACGGTGAGATGGAACAGGTGTGCTGGCTCAGGTCTCTCCCTCTTCTTCTAAAGTCCCTAATGCCATCATGGGAGCCCCACCCTCGGGACCTCATGGAAATAATATAATAGAAAATAGTAAATATAACAGTGGTAACACACTGAAGTCAGACATATGTATTACCTGTGCCCATACTATTCTGAGAGTACTAATAGTAACAGAACCGACATCCTAGGATTGTAAAAGATTAAATGAGATAATATATTCATAATGCCTGATTCACAGAAGTGCCATTGGATCCTAGCAGATAGTAAGAACAAGTCTAAGGTGAAAGTTTGTAGCACACATGCATTCAACTAATCAGGTCACTCAACAACTATTTACTGAGTATCTACTTTTGAGCAGGTCCCAAGGATATGGTGATGAATGCAAATTAATGGTGTTCTGCTCTCAGTAAGCCCATACCATCAAAAGATAGACACCTATCAGCTACAATGATGATATGGATTCATGAGAATAAATAGGAAAGAACTAGTTTTGTGACAGCCAAAGGCAAAAGAACCTGGCTGAAACTGGGGTCCAGGAACGTTTTCCAGAGGAAAAAGGGTAGGGGTGTGAAAAGAAGAGGAGTGGAGTGAGGCAGTTGCAACGCCACAGAAACAAACAGGCAGAGGGAGAAGAGCAAATGCAAAGGGGAGGCACGTTCAAGGGAGGAGGAGGAGGTAGGAGGAGGAGCATCACAGCTGGAGATGGGAAGGAGTGTCCAAAGAACGTCAAGGTTGGGAGGTGAGCAGAGAGTTGAAGCTAGTGATGGAGGTGGCAGGGAAGAGATCCAAATCCATGTGGCCCTGGAACACCTGTTCCGTGTTTTGATCTTAATCTTTTAGTAGGAGGTGACACAATTGACTTGAACGTCAAGAAGTCCATCTAGAGACATCTGTCGAAGGTCGTCACAGCTCTGCCTCTCAGCTCATTGTCTGAACCACTCACCTGCATCCAAGTCACACTGAAATATGCGAAAGTTGTTCCTCCTGTTTGTGTCTCATCTTCCCAAGGAGAACGTGAACTCTCCAGGGGCCAGAAATAGACCCTCCATGTGACGCTCACAGAATCTTGAAAACACTAAGTACTTAGGCAGATGATATGCTCAGGTGTGAGACAAGCCAAGGATAAGGCAGTGGCTCATGTTCAAAGGGAAAGCCAACTCGACTTTATATACTTGTTTGAAATAGTAGGGTGACTGTTTTTTCCTAATTATTGCATATATTGCATAATTCCTAAGATAAACATCCAGAAATAAAATTTTCCCAATTATTATTTTTAAAGTTTAAGTCAAAAAATAATTCCATCCCATTCTTTCCACACACCTTGGTCATCATCCTTCATCATCTCCTTGGCCACTTTTGAGTCATGGACTCAGCTCTCCCTTGTGTGTCATCTTCTAAACTGCTCAAGACGAGGTGTTCTGAGTCCATGGAAGATGCTGTCACTGGAAATTTTATTCAAAGCTCCAAGAACTTTCTTTCATTTGCCCAAAGGTAGATATGTATGGTCTCTACAAGGTCACCACTCACAATGTGCTTTTTTTGTTTTAAAGTGAACTTTAAAAGACTAGCTTAAAATACCTCTAACATTTTCAACAATGAAGTCATACCTTCAGAAATAACCTAATCTGTAAATATTTTGCCTCTTTTTTTTTTTCTCTCTATTTTATCAGGGGACATCTACACGCTTCCTACCCCATCTCCCTGCTACTATCAACCATTAAGGTCTCTTCAGGCTAACGTCTTTCTCCAAACACTTCCCTCATGTTCGGAACAAAGTAACTGGGAAAGTGTCAGGAATGAGAGATGTGAGGGATCATACTCTATAGAACAGCTTATGGGGAGAAACTTCACCTTACAATCAATCAGCTGTGTATTTTAAGTGGTTGTCAGATGAGTCTATTTATATATCTCACCTTCGGTCATGGCTCAAGGGACGTAAGATAACATGGATCTTTTGCTGGGAAAAGTATTGTGCAACTTTTTTTTTTTTTTTTGACAGGCAGAGTGGACAGTGAGAGAGAGAGACAGAGAGAAAGGTCTTCCTTTGCCGTTGGTTCACCCTCCAATGGCCGCCGCGGATAGCGCGCTGCGGCCGGCGCACCGCGCTGATCCGATGGCAGGAGCCAGGTGCTAGGTGCTTTTTCCTGGTCTCCCATGAGGTGCAGGGCCCAAGCACTTGGGCCATCCTCCACTGCACTCCCGGGCCACAGCAGAGAGCTGGCCTGGAAGAGAGGCAACCGGGACAGAATCTGGCGCCCCAACCGGGACTAGAACCCGGTGTGTCGGCGCCGCAAGGCGGAGGATTAGCCTGTTGAGCCACGGCGCCGGCCAGTATTGTGCAACTTTTAAGAATATATTTCATTTCATCTAGGCCAGTGTTTCTCAGTGGGGGGGCGATTTTTGTCCCGCAAGAAATACTTGGCAGTGTCTGGACACATTGTGGCTATTCACAAGGAGGCGAAGGATTGCCCTTGGTTAGAAGCCAAGATGTTGCTGAACATCCTGCAAGGCACAGGGAAGCCCCGACAGCAAAGCCTTCTCAGGCCCAGATGTCAGGACAGCAAGGTTGAGAACCCTGGCTTGAGCTGATCAAGGACAGTGGTGGCTCACCAGGGATCCTATCTCTGAGTCCCTCGTTCTCTCCTTTCACAGAGGCTCAAAGTGGTGTCTTCCCTCTTTCTTGAAACTGAGCTGTTGAAGACAGTCCTTCTGCTCCGCCACCAATATTTTGTCATCCCAAATTCCCAAGTCTCTATCTGTTGAAATGAATGGGTGAAAGGAATGACTGAATTCTGAATCAAGGGTGTCAGTGCACTCCATCTGACTGTTTGCTGAGAGAGGGCTGCATAGAAGTGGTTCTAGTCCTTCTCACCTCACTCTTCCAAGACCAACCGTAGGGTTCATTATTCCAGAGGCGGGGCCAGTGTCAGGTTCAAGGATGTGGATTCAAGCAGAGTTGGGAAGGGCATGAGCTCTGGAGTCGGGGGTGAATCAGCTGTGCGGCTCGTGAGCTGGGCGATCGTGGGGAAGGTGCTTACTTCTCTGGGCCTCCACTTCCTCATTTGTACAAAAACAGTGATGATAATTGTACCTGCCTCATAGGAGTGTTAAGAAGATTGCTTGAGAAAATGTAAGAGTTTAGCACAGACCTGGCATGTGATAAGTACTCAATAGTGCTCACCACTAGAATTCCAGTATTAACACTTTTGGAGATCATGGCCCTTGAGAAAGTAATCAAAATCAGACTTTTCCTCCCCAAAATGGCACACACATGCATTCAAAGTCCAGGAGTCATTTTTTTTCTCCACCATGAAAGTTTTGCCATTCCTGGGTCTGTCTTGTATCCTCTCATGGAATTCTCCTTCCTCTGAAATCCTTCAACTCATATTGACAATGCCATTCAAGTTCTCCCTCAACTTTATTCCGCCTCGTGTTATTGATGGACAGTTTGTGTTTACGGGTGTGTGTCAGTCTCATAGCCAGATGGACAGTTTGTGCTTATGGGTGTGTCGGTCTCATAGCCAGGTCATAAGCTTCGTGAGAGAGGGACTGTCCGTAGTGCTTCTTCATCATCCTTTGTAATAATGGGATTGTGTATTGGTCTATGGTTCTAGGTCAAGTGGGCTGCAGTTAGTTTCACCTGGGGAAGATTTCGGAGTCACTTCTCAAAGTTCCCAGGAATATGTATTCCTTAGAGTTTACCAGTTCATGGTGATCTCGGCCAATTTAGAGAAGCATTGTTGTTACAGGAAGCCATCAGACACACATCGTGGTGATTAGGAGACAGCTGTGTATCTTACTCGATGTCAGGCACCGTGTCAGGTGCTTTCTAGCCTTGGATTCCTGACAGCCACAGCCCGCTGAGGCAGGGATCATCCTAGCTTTTGCGCATTGAGAAGCCACGGCACAGAGAGGTTCAGTCCCTGGAAGTAACAGGGCTGACGAAGAGGTCAGCCTTCCTGCCTTGATGTGGACGAGTGCGAGACCATGCGATTGCCTTCTCAGCAATGCCAGCTGGTTCTGTGATCACACTGGGCAATGCCCCCATCTCCTGAGATCCTTCCAGTGTTTGGGCTACTGAGAGTTTTTAATTTCTCTGTTCAAAGCTTCACCTGACAGCAGGACTTTCAAGTGGATGTGAACAGAAAAGGTGAGGAGGGCACGTAGGGAAAGAAGGCTCACGACCCCACAGCCCACCTCCCTTGAAAGGTGAGCCAAGGAGATGCCCTGCCAACCATTTTGCAGGAATCCTCTCACTGTGGGCTATTTTGGTTGCTGCTAACTGACAACCAGCAAGCGATGGCTGTTTGACCTGTGCTTCGACCTGGCTGGGAGATGATCAAAAGGGCATTTAAAGCACTTCTTTCATACTTCCCGGAGTCTCAAGAGGCATATCTTCATGCACAATGGGTCAAGCCTCTGCCTGCCACACTGGCATCCTATATCAGTGCACCTGTTCTAGTCCTGGCTGCTCTGCTTCCCATCCAGCTCACTGCTAATGCACCTGGGAAAGCAGCAGAAGATGGTCCGAGTGCTTGGGTCCCTACTACCCGTACAGGAAACCTGGATGGAGTTTTGGGCTCCTGGCTTCCAGCTACTGGGCTCATTTAGGGAGTGAACCATTGGATAGTCTCTCTCTCTGTGGCAGTCTGCCTTTCAAATAAATACATAAATCTTTTAAAAATATAATGGTGACCCCAAGTCCTCCCCACTCTGAGTCACAGAGAATGCACAACCTGCCGCAAGAGAGGTCAGAGTGCTGCTCTCCATGTGCAGCTGCATCTGGCGGCAGGTGCAACAGGTGTCTGCTTCCAGGCTGGCCTGTGGGAGCTCGTGGCCACACCCTTGCTGGCGAGTTGGTGAGCTGTTGGTGAGTGGGGAGGTGGACCGACCATCCATCTTGAGTTAACCCCTTTCACTTTAACATCTGTCTCAGACAGACTGAACACGCAAAAATTGCCTTTCCCTTTCCAATGTGACCCTAATCAACACTGATCTTTTGGTGATTTTTGATAAAACCTCAGAGGCAGAATTTTATGGGCACGAGACTCTTAAAAAGTCACTTTGCCTTGGAAAATTATATATGTAAAGGATCATGGGGAAAATTTTTAACAATAATGGTCAAGTGGAAAGTGAAGGTGCAAAAGAGAATTCTAGAATCCACAGCGCCACTTCTCTGAGTGACTTCGCTTCCTGCAAAGGCCTTTGTAGGATGTGCTTCCGGAAGAGAGCAACCCCCGGGGAAGGTGTCTGCCTGGGAATGCCCAGGAGCGGGGGAGGAAGGCACCCCAAGACCCTTAGGGAACATGCGCTGTTGAATACCCTTTGGTTTGTTTTTTATCATCTGCTCTGCTTTCTCCCTCTCCTCTCCCCTCCCTCCCTCACTTCACTTCTGTCAACACACTCTTTGGAGTTTCACAGACCTGTTCGCTGCAACTGTGTAAAATCAAAGCAACTGAAAGAGAAACTCAGATTCCTTTATAACCTCCAAATGAGAACGGGTTGAACAACGAGACAAACGCGAGAGGCACGATGAGCTCAACACGGGTGCGTCCTGCACAGGGAGGGCAGTGCACCTGACATCTGGCTAGAAAGCAGCTTTGTAACTCATGCAGATATTGGGAGGCAGATTCCTCTGTGCAGCCTGGAAATATTTAGCTTTGCTGCATCCGAGGGCATAAACTGACATTGATTCCACGAACAGCTCTTGCTATAGAAAATGAGGGTAGCTTGAAGCAGTACTGAGGTCTGCCCAAGAATCCCTTCCGCGACTCCCTCACCTGCCAGCCTTGAGACTCCTCTAAAATCCTGCATTTCCACTAGAATCCTGGAAAGCTCGGTCATTACCAGGATGTAATGACAGGTCAGTTAATTAATGGTGCACATTCAAAAAAGGGAGTGAGACAAACAAGGCAGCTAATTTTGATAATGAACAGATTCGAAGTGAGCAGATGACAGTGTCTTCTGTATACAGTTCCACACCAGCTATGTTTTTGTTTGGATTCTGTGTTAATTTTAGAAACTGTAAAACACAACACACCAAATTGGTTGATTGAAATAGTGTTACTTCCCAGAGGCTAACAATCTGTTGTCTCCTGTGAGAGGCAGGAGCTTGCAAAATGAGTACCTGCTCAGTTGTAGGCAAGAGCTCTGTGGAAATCAGGGGACTGAGACAGTCGCCCAGGTAGCCCAGTGCCTTGCTTAGCGGGAGACTTCAAGTGCACTGTCTGTCTGTCTGTCTGTGTATTCCCCACTCATGCGTTCGTCCTTCTATTTATTGTATAATTGGCAGACTGGGGCTATATTTTGATCTGGAACGTTACCTTGCTAGTTAAAGTTATAGAGAATCTTCTCCCTAAAGACTTGTCAAGGAAGGTTGCCATTTCCAACAATCCACAAATATTTATTCCTGAAGAGCTATTGAATTTTTATGGATGTTTTAAACCCAACAGCATCTAGTTTCTGGGTTTTTAAATGAAGAGAAGAAAGGAAGGAAGGAAGCAAGAAAAGACAGAAGGAAGAAAGATTGGTGTGTGACTGTAAGTTTAGACAAATGCTGAAGAGATGCTTAGCCTTCCTTTAAATGAGAAACGCTGGCTGCTAAGTTGTTGGATTTTAAATCATATGATAAAATGGTATTTAAAGAGGCTATATACAATAAAGACACACACATATCTGCCCTCCTGGGATTTCTGTTTCGAAGTAGAAAAGGTTATTTTAACAGAGCATGATATACTAACAAATGCCGTAGCTAATTTATTATGAAATTATCAATGGTAATTTTTAAATCACATTTTATGAAAGTTGACAGTGAACGTGATTTTATATATATGCCAGTTTCTTACAGTCAGTCTTCCTACAGTTAACTGTTCATTCATAAAAACTCAGAACACGGACTATACTCAGAGGTAATAGAGTTTCATGAGGATTAAAACAAGCCCCTGTTTTTATTTGGTAGGGGGAGCTTTGCTGGACAGAAACATTTGCCCAGAATATCTGTGAGATGTTTCAGATAAACATTCAGAATTAGCTCTTGGCCATGCAAGTGAGCCAGGAAAAAAGAAAAAAAGATGGGGGAAAAAAAACCCAACTCAGCCCAGACCCCTGTGGCGAGTAGACGGGCTCTGGAACACCTCGTGGGTTGGGCTTTTCGGTTGTTCGCTAGTTGTGTGATTTGTTGTATCCAGGAGCGCTTCTGGATGGTAAGGCTGTCTTCCTTGTTGCAAAGATAAACAAACAGAAACGCAGACATTCAGGGCCGATGCATTTCCTTCTCCCTTATTAGAATCTACTTGGGCCCCCACCCGCACCCCCTTTTCAAGCCTTTCTGTTTCCTGTTTCCTGCTAACTCTTTAAAGAAGCAAAAACAAAAACAAAAACACCACAGCCGTGAGACGCAACCAGCCGCGCACACCTTGTGCTGGGCGTCCCTGCGAATGTTTAACTTTTCCTTTCGCCTTAATGAGCCTTGAGGAGGCCCAGCTATCAGGCCATTGGTAATGAGGAGGAGGCATGGTTTTGATTTACTATTGCAGTTTTAAACAGATCAAGAGTCCAGCGCAATTGTTTTGTTCTCATTCTTCTATCCATTTTTCCTCAGTTCACTGACTTCTCAAAGAAAGACCTTCCCTAAGTAGTTGGCAGGTTCCCAGCGTGATAAGGCAAAGTAGCCAGAAACTTGTGTTGTTGTTTTCTTTGTCCTGGTTTCCCTCTGCTTGAGGACGCGGAGGCCCGAGGAACTCCTTGGAGGAGACTTGGCAAGTGTGGACCTTTATCAATGAAACACAAATCAAAAGCCTCATCGCACTGGCTCCTTGAGGTTCTTAAGCAGAGGAATGTTCTAATCACTGAAGCTGTGTCAGGGCTAGAAATTAGAAAGTCATAAAAAATATCGCACTCTCCCTGGTGGGTCGTCCATTTAATTGGCTCCCCAGCAGGAGTCCAGCTCCAAGTCAGAGATGCTTACCCTGCTTTGGAAGGACCGCATGCAAATACTACCAAGGAAGTAAGAGAGCAGGCAAAGGCAGCAGAGAAACCAGGGGCCAATTCCGAAATCCGTGGCACAGGGCTAGAAAGAATAAGAGACAGGAAGGAGCGTGAACTGTGAATCTCTTTCAACATGGAAATTTGCGCACACCACCCCAGACCACGCAAGTTTATGCGCTGAGGTCAGCTTGGACCAACATCCCGGTTCAGGACTGAAGTTATCCCTCAGATGAAATCCTGGCTGTAGGAAGCAGTTTGGGAGAAAATGGACTACGCTCACACATCGCCGGCTGTTTGGGATTTGTCTTAAAGACTGGCCAGAGCCTCACTTGGCCAGAGCACAGCATTCCAGGCGGCAGCCGGGTCCTAGGCTCGGAGTTTGGATGCGGAGACCTCGGGGAGTGTGGTGTTGTTCAGGACGGCTTGGACCACAGAGCCTGGTGCTCTACTGCCACCTTCTGTCCCAACTGTTGTGGCAGGAGGCGGCTCGGCTCCCGGCCATCCAGAAAACCCGTGACCTCTCCTCTCTGCCTTTCAGGCTTAGGTCTCAGGAAACCTACACGTTGCCAAGGTAGAAATGTCCTCCCCTCACTGCACCTGCACACTCAAGGCCGTGACCTTTGAACCTTTGAGATGGTCTCTCCCAGAACCCGCATTAGTGCATTTGTTTGCCAAACCTCTCTAAGCCCCTCTACCTTCCAGAAGTTTCCATAGGTAGAGAGATCTGGAGCAGGAGTGGAAAGCTGAAGGCAAAGCCAGGGCTTTCTGTTCTTAATCGTCAGCACACTCTTGTCTGTATCATTGCCAGAGACAAATGGGATGGCGTGCAGGAGAGGGAAAGTAAGATTGAATAGCAGGAAGGGAGCCCTGACAGCAAGATCTATTGCCCCATGGAGCGGCGTCCCCAGGGGCGAGCTATTGGTTGAGATATTTAAAACCTGAGTGGACACAACATTAGACCCTGCTCCCCAGGGAACAATTCGGCAGCAGCTCCTGGGACCTGACCCTCGCCAGCACAGAGGTCCTTCACAACGCTAATTTTTTATGATTTCTCAATTGACTTCCCATTCTATAAAAAGTATTCTGTTGCCACTGCGGAATCCAATCGCTCCGGCGCTGAGGTCAGGATGGTGTCAGCCTGCTTTCATTTTTGTGCAGCGTTAAAAATGCTCCTCTGCCTACTTCCTCTGGCGAAAGAAAAGCAAACTCACATCATGAAGTCTACACAGAACGCATTTCAGGCAGCGGATGGCAGGGCCTGCCCTTGACAACCGGCCAAGACACAGCGCACAGAGCACCAGGGGACATGGGCAAATTCTTTCCCTTTCAGAGTCGCCCGTTTGGGTTGGTTTGTTTCATGGGTCGGGATGATGGAATCTGATGCCAGCCAGGGAGGTATTGGAAGGACTGCGATAGCAGAAGAAATAGCTTGGTTCTGCTCCTCATTGCCGTGGCTGCTCGTGTGGGTTTTACACTTGTCCGCTTGCAGGTCTGGACTGGGGGAGACGACAGGGAGGGAGGGGTGTGGTCGTGTTCTTTGCCGGCAGGTCCTCCCTCTCTAAGGTGCCTTGGCTCAGCTCTCCAGCTGGTCATTATTAGGCTCCATGAATCGTTGGGGAAGGGGGTAGGAGCTGGTGTGTCCAGGCAGATGTGAATAAAGACAGTAAGAAAGCAGACGGAGTCCATGGAGACAGAGTTCTCAGGGCGTCCTGGGGTCGGGTGTCGGCGATCTGGCTGCTGCCCGCTCCTCTCCCCTCCAGGCCCCGCAGTCCTGGCAGGCTGGGGCTGCTCGGTGAGTTCTCTGCCCTCTCAGGGCCTTCCGGGGTGCTCAGCCTTCTTCCCACCCCTTCCATGTGGTCTTTGCTCCTTCTCAGCCTCCGGTTCTCAGCTGAAAGGTCATATGCGCAGGGAGACCGTCCCAGACCTTGCAGCCTGGGTCAGGCCCCCCCAGCACACGCTCTGCTTGTGTTCCCTCTCTGTTAGAGCACATGCCACCAGGGTGACCCCTGAATCCAGGACTGGAGATTTATGGCCACCTCCCTCTCCCGCCAGAACGTGCCGTGTGCAAGCAGGCACTTTCCTGTCTCGTTTGCAGGTGTTTCTCAGGACCTTGTTCCCAGTCAGAGGGATGAACCAATGAAAGACTGAATTAATGAAGTGCCATAACACCAGGAGGCACCAGCCACTGTGGCAGAAGTAGAGATTAGGAAGTTCACCCGGAAGGGCTTCCTGGAGGAAGAGGCATCTTAAGAAAGATGTTTCCTTTTGTAGAAGGGACTGGGGGCAATTTCCACAAGACACAACCCAAGCCAGCCTAGGGGTGGCACCACGTTTAAATTTCTTATTACAAAGCAATATGTGTCCATGGTAAGAAACTCAAACATTACTGAAAAGCATAAATACTAAAAGCCACCCTTCTCGCCTCCGACACAAATCTGGACCTTGTGCAGACAACCATTAGTAAACAAGGATGTTCCTTCGCCTTCCAGACCCTTGTGGTCTCGCCCCTGGGCATTTATTCTGCGCAGACTGGAGTGCTGATGTGGGCCTCAGGAGCGGCCTCTTCCCTCTGCTTGCCTGGGGACCTTAGCAGGGCTAGCGGATTTGCAGACTGCCACGCGCTTCCTGGGAGGGGCTTTTACGTTGTTGCAGTAGAGCGTGTCTGGCCCCAGTTTGCCACCGCCGGGAAGCAGGTTTCGCTCTGAAAGGACCTCTCTTTTCAGTAGGTATCAAGATGATGGGAAAACAAGACATGTCAGGACATCTTAATAGAATGAAAAGTAGGAATCGTTTCAATGCATTTATGCTCAGTGATGTCCAAGTGCAGCAGTACCTTTACTCGTCCCTGCACGTGTGTGCACGTGAGCACACGTACACCACACACGTGAGGAGCAGGCTGGGGGGAGGACAATAGTGGTCACGAGAGTCGTCACTTGCGGAATCCTCAGCATTGGCCTGGGTGTTCTACATGTGCTGTGTACTCCAGTCCTCACGGCAGCCTTGTGAGCTGGGTCCTGCTGTTGTCATCCCCATCTTACAGACAGGGCAACTGAGGGATGGGGAACTCAGAGGTCTTATCCAGGGTCAGCACAACAAACATGTATCAGGGCTGGGATTTGAACCCAGGCAGCCCGGCACTAGAGCCTACATGCTTAGCCATGAAGCTGTTTGGGCATCTGGCTAAGTTTAAGAATGAGAGGGGCAATGTATGGAATCAGAAGCCCCAGCTCTAACCCCTCATAACTATAGGAGCTGGAAATACATGAATTTCTGTGCGTTCAGTTTCAACCCTTATAAACAAGGGTGATAGTGGTCATGCTGAGGATGGCAGGGCCTGTCAGTTCGCGTCATGGATGGCAGCATTGGTCACCCTGAACTCCATTTGGATCTCCCACAAGTGTGGCAGGTGCTCAAGTACTTAAGCCATCACCTACTGCCTCCTAGGGGGCACGGTAGCAGGAAGCTAGATCAGAAGTGGAGGAGCCCAGACTTGAACCAGGCACTTGACTACAGGATGCCGGTGTCCCGTGCAGTGACGTAAGCTGCTGCACCAACTGCCGACCCCGGGAGTGGCACTTTTTAGGATGGCTACAGTTCACTGGGACCCCTGAGAAGAATGATGCTGAGCGACAGGAATCGCCTGCATCAAAGTGGGGGGTGGGTGCGGTGTGTTAGTGGTCCTTCCTGCCAAGCTGTCTGCTGCACCCCCACTCCAGGTGCGTGTTCATTATGGATGTGGATTTGTGTCACAGCAGTCCCTATCGCGACTACTTTTATCCAATTCCTGTGTGTGTATGTCAAGTTATTTGTGTTTATGGTGAATGTCAAACAATACAGGAAAGGTAAAGATGATGGTATGTTTTGAAATGCTCACCTCTGTATTTTCAGGGTACTGTACTGTATTTTGTGTTGTTGGCATGTGAGTTATAGACCTGTACTACCCAGAACAGATTTTTAAAATAGCACACAAATACCATTCTTCCCCCGAGTCTTGTTGAGGCAAGTCTCGCTGTGAGATGTTAGGAGGCAGCGTAAACAAGGAAAGGAAACCTCTGGAAGGAATCAGGTGGACATGCTCAACTCTGGCAGATTTCCATCAGGTTTTTTCTCCTGTTCTGGGTTGTTTGTGTTTCAGTACCACGCAGGGAGTCTGACCTTGGTTTATAACATGCCCGTGAAACGCCTATTGTTTTTCCCTTTAAAAAAAAATGAAAAAACACTCGCAGAGAATGTAAAATATCCTCCTCTCCTGCTCCGTGCCTCTTTCCCCCAGCAGACACGTGTGAAATCTCACACATATTCACACTCATGGAGGCCGCCTGTCCGATTCTAGATGACAAGGCTGTTCCCCATGTGTCTGTCAGAGACGCCAGACCCCACAAGCCAGACAAGTCCAGATGGGAAACCACAGGCCAGCCTCCTGCCCCTTGCAGCATGTTGTCACCTCGTGTGGGTGTGCAACGAGGGAAAAGACCCGGGGGGTCAACCCCACTTCTGAACTGGGCTTAGCAAATGGGGTGACTCTCTCCAGCTCCCGTGTGTCACCGGTCCAATGCCGTCCTTGGCTTGACCACCTAAAAGCCACTGGCTCTGTGCCTCCACTGCCCACCAGATTTCCCTTCCCTGCTACAGAACAGAAACTGGAAAAGAACTCGGCTACACTCTGGGGGAGCAGAGCAGCCCAATAACAGTTGTTCATCTTGACTTCATGAGCTGCCTTCCTGGGCTCAGCTTGGTGAGATGAGGGGAGATCATCACCTTGATGGATTCCTTGTCCTGAGAGAAGGAGACAAAGACAGTAACACACGGAAGAGCTTCCATGCTGTCCAGTTCACCAACCACTTTCGCGTTCATGGTCCCTTGACTCTCTGAGCTGTAAAAGCAAGCTAGGCATTGTCCCTGTCTCATGGAGGAGGGGACTGGGGTGCAGAAGGTGGAGTGGTTTGTCTCAAGTGGAGTTGGGGCCAGGACCAGCTCCTCCCCACTCCTGCCCTGAGGCATGTCTCGAGAGCTCTAAGTCCTCTGATGTCCCTGCCCAGAAGGTGAACTTGGAGCAATGACTTGAAGCCATCAGCTGCCGGGGCCCCTGAGCCCCTCCCACCCACCCATCCTTCAGGCCCTATTTTCGCTTGCATCCTGGGATCTTTTGGGAAAGTGTGCCCAGCTCCTCAGTCGTGGCGTGGACTCCTCCTCCTCATCACGCAGCAGCTTGTCGTGATTTGAACAGAAAGTTGACAGCGACTGGTGACTGACGTGTCTCTTTGAGGACTGCTGGGGAGCAGGCAGACTGGCATTTTTTTGGGTGACTGTCTCAGGTGATATTTTTCAAACTTGTTTTTGAAAAACTGAAACATCAAGTCTGGTTAGTGTCTCATTCTTCCAGAAGGAGTGACTGTGGGTAGCATCAGAAGAGGTGATCCTGAATTGCCCCAGGATAGAAACAATTGCTGGGAGAGAAACATGGTTTTTGAAACCTGCAGGAATTTGAGGTATTGACACCCAAGAGTAGTGTTGGTCCCAGCAATCAGGCTGATCAAAGACCCAGTGTTTGCTGTGACCCTAGCTGCTCCTTCCCACTTGGATTGGCTGGTGGACCACACACAGATGCATAAACTATTCCTACACAGGCTAGTCACTTGGTTGTAATTTACATAAGATTCCACCAACCAAGATCTGCCTTATTTAAGCAATCTTCATTTTTAAATTCTAAAAACAGTCTCACTGTCTTTTCCAACAGCAGGCTCTCTCCTTCCCCCTTCCCATTCTTGTCTGCTTGTAACAGGAGTGGTCACATAAGGAACAGAAAGGTAGCTGGGATAAGTTTAGCAGTAAGCCCTCTGGTATGCTCTGTCTGCTTGTTGGCTGAAATTGAAGAAAAAGAAAAAAGATAACCCAAGCATTATGCTAAGAACTTTATAAACATTTAATCCTCAGTCTCATGATTAGTTATAAATGTATTAGTATCCCATTTAACAGAGGAGAAAAACTGAGGCTTAAAGAACTTAATAAACTTGCCTATAATCAATCACTTATACACTGGTGGGGAACAATGAGGTCCACACCCAGAAGTCCTTGTTCTCTAGGTCACTGGCTGCACAGACTGCTGATTCTCAGACTCTATGTGCAGCCCGGAGGCGCTGTTTATGTCTTGGCCCCAGTGATACTTCCTATCCACTTGGTATTCAGTGGAAATCACGTTTAAATTTGAGCTACTTTTCATAACTTTTGGACATTGTTGACAGCATACCATACCACAACTTTGTACCCTAGTTCTTCATTTGATATTATCTCACAGGTATTTCCCCGGCTCTTTAATACAAATGACAGGAACATTCCTGCTGGTTGTAGTGGTTGCCATCTTGTTGATCTCATGTAAATCTGTTAGCTTTTCTCCTCAAGCTGGACAGTCTGGTTGTGTCCAATTTTCCACATATCCAGGGGATTAATTTGTGACTTGTAGGAAGTGAGTGGGAGAATCTGAATAGGACGTTCCCTTGTCAGCCAGGGACCAAGAGGATCTGCAGGTGCCTGCCTCCAACTGGGCTCTCTCAAGTCCTACTGAAGAGCCTTGAAGTCTTCAACATCTAAACCACATCGTCCTTAAAACCAAGATGGCAGCCACCCTGGGGTCCTCTAAGCAGTGTGTTGCGCTTTCTCTCTCCAATCACAAATCACGATTCCTAACCATGAGACGTGCTGCTTCTTCACGATCCAGACCCACAGCTGACCAGGGAACTACTGTGGGGACCTAAGGTTTTTTAAGCACCCAATTAAGTTGTCATAATTGGATAGAATCAGCACTTCCTTGCCTCCAGCTGTGAGCCGTAATCTGTTTCACACTTGAGCGTTGTTTTACTTGATTTTTAGTACTTTTCCCAGAGCTGTGGAGATGGGGTACAAGGAGTAAGCCCTTTCCTACTTTTTGATACAGAAATTATTTTTCCATCATTTTTGAAAGACACACAGGTGGTTGGACTATCGTTGTTAACTTCCCTTGGGCTAGGATTCTACTTTGAGACCAAAGTTTTAGCACCCGATTCTCTCTGGGGCCTGCTAGTTAAAATGTCTGAGCAATACAGAAACAGTCCTACCAGGAGGAATGGTTGGTAGAACTCAGCCCATGTGCCCGTTGTGAATAGGAGGGAAATTTTGTTCCCAGATCACTTGGCACAGCTACCAAGTAGATTATGCTAACTGTGTTCACTTCTGATCAGTTTTAAAGCATACACAAATTATACATTTTTATACATTTTTCAGATTTTAGTTCTCTTAGATTTTATTTATTTTGTAAGCTTTTAAACACATGTAATAATTGTATGTCTCTATGGGTCCAGTGATATTTCTGTACATGTATACAGTGTGTACAGAGTAAGGAGAAAAGAGAGCTCTTATACACTGTTGGTGAGAATATGAATTAGTACAATCATTATGGAAGACAGTATGGCAGTTACTCAACTGAAAAAAGATCTGGCAATCCCATTTCTGGTTATTATCCAAAGGAAGTTAACTCAGTCTATCAAAAAGATAGCTGCAATCCCATGTTTATTGAACAGGCAAAGAAATGTAGCACACACACATAGCCATAGTGGAATATTATTCTATCAGATACACACTTCTGTGGGTTGGAAAATACATTTAATTAGAGGAGACTGAAGTTGCTTGGGAAATACTTGTAGTGGTCATTGATTGTTTTCAGAGCTCCACTGTCGAATACAGGGTAAATACGGAGGAGTGTTTTGGGCCTTGGTCCCACACTGTTATCTAGACCCCTCTCCTCTCTTGGGGCTCACTGTCTGTAGGGCTGAGTCTGTGCCTGTTCCTGACCTTGGCCTGTGGAAGGCCTGGACTTTGGATACATGCTTCCCAGAGCTGAACATGCCCAGGATCTCCTGGAGGGCCTGTGGAGCTCCAGATCACGGGAGCCCACTGCTGACTCAGCGGCTCTGGGGTGGAGAGGCTCCACGAATTTATGTCTCTAAGAAGTTGCTGGGTAAGGTGGAAGATTGACTTTGAGAAGGGTTGTGTTCGATTATTTTATTTTATTTTATTTGAGAGGTAGAGTTACAGATGGTGAGAGGGAGAGACAGAGAGAAAGGTCTTCCATCCATTGGTTCACTCTCCAGATGTCCGCTTCTTCTGGCTCTCCCACTTGAGTGCAGGGGCCCAAGGACCTAGGTCATCTTCCACTGCTTTCCCAGGCCACAGCAGAGAGCTAGATTGGAAGAGGAGCAGCTGGGACTAGAACTGGCGCCCATATAGGATGCTGGCGCCACAGGCGGAGGATTAACCTACTGTGCCATGGCACCAGCCCCATGGGTTGTGTTCAATTTTGAAACTTCTATAAACCTCTCATCATTTTAGCACTTACCAGCCCAGCTCCTTTCTCCTCATGGGTTTAGCTAGCCTCAAAATTCCAATAGGGCCGTTTAGAACCTTGATACCCAAAGTGGGATCCACATGGGCTATCTTCCACTGCTTTCTCAGGCCATTAACAGAGAGCCAGATCAGAAGAGGAGCAGCCAGAACTTGAACACGTGCCCCTATGGGATGGCAGCGCCACAAGCGGACACTTAGCCTACTGTGCCACAGTGCCAGCCCCCATAATTGCATTTTAAATGGGTTTTAGAAATGGAAACATCTGAACTTGAAGGGAAGGTGCTGTGATGGTTGAATGGCAGACACAAGGGTCCAGACAAAGGTCGAGTTCACCAGTGGATGCTGACACACAGTTCCTAGAAGCTGCTAGTACTGGGCTAACTGGTTTCCTCTACCTAATTCCCTACTGGGATCCTGGGCTCTAGGACTCAAGCCTTGATACTACTCTGCAGGGAGCAGGATGACAGGACCTGCTGATCGCTCTCACAGTCCTTGATACTTGGGTTCCTTTTCTCAAACATTTCCCAAGGCCAGCATTGCAGGTAGGTGCAGATAGGAAAGAATCTTGCTTTGGGATGTAGCAAAAAGCTCTGTATGCTGTGGTTCATTCAGTTAAACTAAGAAGGAAAAGATTGGGCTCGGACTCGGGCTTGGGCTTGAACCCAGGGCCGAAAGGGACCATGGGGTGAACCAGTCCTCAGGTCCTCAGTTCTGTCCAGCAGAGCCACTCACTGGTTTTGGGATACAGAAAGGAAAATGGTCCTGGTTGAGGGTGAGAGAAAAGCTCAGGCAGGATTGTGTGCTCGAAGGGGTCCCAAGGTTGGGACTAAGTGTGCATGGTATAAGCAACTTTAATTTATTTACCATGCAAACTTGACTTAGTCTGCCCCTCCAGCACCACCAATTTTTTTTTTAAATATTTGTTTGTTTATTTGAAAGGTAGAGTTACAGAGACAGAGGGAGAGGCAGTGAGAGATCTTCTGTCTGCTGGTTCACTCCCCAAATGGCTATAATGGCCAGCCCTGAGCTAGGCTGAAGTCAAGAGCCTGGAACTCCATCCAGGTCTCCCATAGGAGTGACCAGGGCCTGAGCACTTGAGCCATTTTCTGATGTTTTCCCAGACATATTAGCGTGGAAGGATTGGAAGTGGAGTCAGTGGGACTCAAACCTGCACTCACATGGGATGCTGGTGTTTTAGATGGCAGCTTAACCTGCTATGCCACAACACCAGCCCCAACTGCCCCCAGTTTTTAAAGATAATAAGAGATGGCTTCTTAATAATTGTCATTATGGAATTCTCAGGGAATCTAGTTAAAACTAAGGGCTCTCTCCCTACATGTAAGTGCACATCTATGCGTGTAATTTCACGGGTTTCCTAACCCCAGAAGTATGAATCTCTAGAAGTCAGGGTCCCCAGGAGGAGAACTCTTCATCGCTGATCCAAGGCAGTACTTGTGCAAGGTCACACAGCTGATGCATGGCACCAGGACTCTCAACTCTCTGCACATGGCCTTCTAGTAGACCCCAAAGTCTGTCACCGAGAGACATTTGGGTAATGCAAATTTGGATGTTTAACATTGCTGAACTTAAACCTGAAAATAATAGCTTTTTTTAAAAAAAAAGATTTATTTATTTGACAGTAACAGTCACAGAGAGAGGGGGAGATCTTCCATCTAGTGGTTCACTCCTCAGATGGCAGTAATGGCCAACACTAGGCCAGGCTGAAGCCAGGAGGTTTCTTCTGGATCTCCCAGGTGAGTGGCTGGGCCCCAAACACTTGACTCTCTTCCTCTGTTTTTCCAGGCCATTAGCCAGATTGAAAGTGGATCAGCCAGGATATGAACTGGCGTCCATATGGAATGCTGGTATCTCAGGCAACTGCTTTACCTGCTACACCCCAGGCCAGCCCCCCAAAATAATATCTTTCTTGTGCATCTTTGAAAGTCAAGTGAAAAGCAAAGGTTGATGTGTTCAACCTAGCAGTAGGTATTATGCACCTACTGTATAAGAGACTGTGCTGAATGCAGGCTGAAGCAGCCAACCTGTGAGAAACCAGCCCTGCCCTTGGGACATCAGCAGCCTGGCTGGGGAGAGAGGAAAGAAACAAGTCCTAATTATTACAAGTTGCTGCTTAATGAGCATTATAAAGGTTATCTTGAACTCTTTTGGAAAAACTGTGCTAAATAAATGATTAACTTTAATACTATAAATAGTGTTAAACCCCCATGTTGATGAATAATTAAAGGTGCTTCCATTATACAAACTCAAAGCTCAAGGCACCTCTGTTCAGCTCTTCCTTCTCGGAGTGGCGGTCCCTGCTTGCTGCCCCAGCTTGGGCACGTCCCTGTGGGTTTTTCCCGCACAGCGTGTGCACGGGTGCCTGCCTCGCCTGTGGGAGGGATGTGGGTGAGCCATTTGGATCCAGCGCTGACTCTCAGATCACAGCCTTCTGTAAATATTTACTGTATTTGTCACACTCCCTTCTCACATCAAGTGCCGGGAGTTATCAGAAAAACTAATGAACCAAAGCTGCCAAGTGACGCTGTATGTAGATGGTGCATTTGGGGAGGCTGCCTGGGAACCTGCGAGGGGGGACTGTGGCACTTTGTTGTAAAGGAGACGTAATCCACGTGGCTTCACTCCTGAACGTGCAGGAAAAGCTGAGGGGTGAATGGTGCACCCTGTCTGGGGAATGATGGGCACCCCAGCACCCTTTTGGTGTGGCGATTGAAGCCTCCTCTCCACACGTGGGTTGTGGATGAGTGGGAAAGCTGCTGAGTCCATTGGCAAAGGGGGGTCCTGTGAGTAGAACTTGCGTCTCTTAGGTCCCAAAGCTGCTCTTGCTGCTGCTGCTTTTTCTTTTTAAGATTTATTTATTTATTTGAAAGTCAGAGAGAGAGAGAGAGATTGAGAGAGAGAGAGAGAGAGAGAGAGAGAGAGAGACACTGATCTTCCATCTGCTGATTCACTCCCCACATGGCCGCCAACAGCCAGGGCTAGGCCAGGCTGAAGCCAGGAGCCAGGAGCTTCTTTCCAGTCCCCCACATCGGGGAAAAGGGCCCAAGCACCTGGGCCATTTTCTGCCGCCATTAGCAGGGAGCTGGATCAGAAGTGAAGCAGCCAGGACACGAACCAGTGCCCGTTTGGGATGCCTGCATTGCAGGTGGCTGCTTTACCCGCTGCACCCCAAAACTGGTCCCCCACAAAGCTTCTTGTAATTGCTGGTGGCTTTTGCAGTTTTGAGTTTCAGCTGTTAGGAAAACACTCTCCCCGAATGGGTACAACTGCAGTTTGAATGTGTTCCCCTGAAAGGTTCATGTGCTGGAAATTTAAGCCTCAAATTCCTATGTGGGTAGTATTTGCAGGTGAGACTTTGGAGAGGCGATTAGGGTTAGATGAGGTTTTAAGGGTGGATCCCCCTTGGTGGGAGCCGTGTTACGAGAAGGGAGGAGAGACCTGAGCTGACAGGTCTTGTTCTCACCAGTGCTGTCTTCCACCGTGTTATGATACAGCAAGGGCCGTCACCAAATGCATCCCCTTGAACTTGGGCATCCCATCCTCTAGAATCATGCACCAACCTTCCATTACCCTGTCTCACCTGTGCTAATCTAACCCCAGGTGCACTGAGACAGCCAGCAGCCTGCAGTACAAGTATAGCTTGGTGGGCCATGATGGTAAAGAAAGACCCACCCACCCCCAAACTTGAGCGGCAGCACACTGCTAAGCCTTGCTGAGAAAGGGATCCAAAGTGTTCCAAGGAATTTTCCTTCTTTTGAAAAATGTCCAGGAGAGAGAGAAGATGGCTCTGCCCCTGCATCACTGCCATGCTGAGTCTTAGAGAGCTCCTGTGACTCCCACTGAGCAGTGCTGGAATCTCAGGCATGGCCTGCTGACCTCTTGGCCTGGTGGGGGTTGGCTGCGCTGGGACCTGGGTTATCTGGGGAGCTGGCTGAGGTCTGTGTGGCCCCTCTCCCTCCCACCACAATGTCAGCATACCTTTGGGTGGGGACAGGGAGCCGTGCTCACATATACGACTTATCCCATGCCTGGAAAGGAAATGCTAAATAACCCAGGAGAGATACATGGAGGATGAAGGACAAATGCTGTCTCCTGGAACGCCTTGTCACAAATGTTCTTTTCTAGGAAAGGTACCAGAACTGAACCCTAAGTCAGCCAAGATGGGGCTCAAATCAACGCAGGTGGGGCAGAAGGGGGCCGAGGAGGGGCATGCGTGCTGGGACATCCACCAGGAGAAACCCAGTTTGAAAGATTCATATTTAAACCCTGTCTTCCCTTCCAGAAGTAATACAGCTGGGTAATTTCTTTCCAGGATTTAAAAATATTCAGTTTTCATTCTGATCTATATTGATCTACACCTATAGTGTAGTGTGCACAAGTTACCCAATGAGGTGGGTCATTAGTAGTCATTCAGATAATTAAGACTTAGAGATAAAAACTGTGATTTTTAAGGAAAGGTTTAAAAATATTTTTGACTTTGGGCAACTGAATAAACTGACAAAACTAATCAAAAGGATTGAACCTGTTTAGAGACAGAGTCAACCATTCGTAGCAAGCTCCAAGCATAAATAGATGGCTGACGTTGGCACACACATCAAGCCATGGTTTGGACCGAAGCCTGACCAAGAGGCCTCCGTTTTTCTCCTGCCTCCCATGGACTCCTGACTCTTCTACGTATGGCTCTGCTGCCCAGAAAACCCATCTTCTTGCCAATCTCAAGGGCTTTGAGCTGAAGACTCATTGCTTTGTAACCTGTGCACCTAGGGTTTGCTCCCCAGCCTTGTCCTCGTCTTGAGGAAGCCCATGCAGAAAAGGACAATGCCAGGCCAAATAACGGAGATGGAGATATCTCACGGACGTGGGGAAAGGATTCCTTGCTATAAGGGACATGGCTGGGTGATGCCGCGGACTGGGCGATTTTAGCAGCAGAAGTCAAGAAGGAAGTGCCCTGGGTGACACGCTGTCCTGCTCGCTGAGATCAGAGAACACACCCATTCTGTAGAACCCCTTGCTGAGTTGGGCGAATGTGGAGAAGTCCATTGAGAGAGCAGCCTCAGCAGTACCAGCGTATGACGTGGAGGATGAGGGCAACATTTCCCATTGTCACATGAACAGCCAGGGATGATTTCATCCACTCCGTCTCCTAAACAATTTTGATTTTCTGTTTAACATCAAGTTAACACCTCTCTGTGGCCAAGCTGTGACCTTACTTGAGGACTTGTCTCCCAGATTTTGTGGTTCTGGGATATCTGATTTTACTCACCCAGGCACTCAGTTAAACCCCGGTCTGCTGAGACACACACCTGGCAGGGCAGGTGACACGTGGCATCTCTAGCAGCAAGGAGCAAAGGGGTCCAAGTCTTTGTTTCTTCATCTGCAAACTGGAGATGATGTTTTTTCACCTCTTGAAAAATCTGGGTCTCCCACGTGAGTGCAGGGGCCCAAGGACTTGGGCCATCTTCTACTGCTTTCCCAGGGCATAGCAGAGAGCTGGATCAGAAGAGGGGCAGCCTGGACTAGAACCGGCACCCATATAGGATGTTGGTGCTTCAGGCCAGGGCATTAACCCACTGTGCCACAGCGCTGGCCCCATAAATACCAAATTTTAAAAGCCACAGTTATTCTTATAGTTCTAGGGGGCTAGATCAGATCTGGAGGTCAGTGTGTGGGTAGAACCATAGTCTCTCCAGCTCTCAGGGCGAGTCCAGCTATGCCTTTCTCCTCTCTGCCGGTGCTGCTGCATCCCTTGGTTTGTGGCTGAGTAACTCCAGTCTCTGCCTCTGTCATCACAGGGCATCCCTCTCTGTGTGTGCCTCTCTGTGTCTTCTCTTCTTGTAAGGACATCAGAAATACTGGGGTAGGGCCCATCTTCATGGCTTTGTCTTAACTTAGTTGCATGTGCAAGGACCCCGTTTCTGAATAGGGTCTCATCTGTGGCACTGGGGGTGGACTTCACATATATTTTTGGAGGACACAATCAACCCATGATACTCACCCATGATATTTGATAAGTAGTAAAATCGGAGTTTTTTGGGTGTGTGTTTAAAGATTGATTTATTTTATTTGAAAGGCAGAGTTGTAGAGAGAAAGGGAGAGTCAGAGAGAGAGGTCTTCTATCTGCTGGTTCACTCCTCAAATGGTTGCAACTACTAGAACTGGGCCAGACCAAAGCTGGGAGCCAGGAGCTTCTTCTGGGTCCCCTACGTGGGTGTAGGGGCCCCAGCCTTTGCTGCTTTCCCAGGTGCATTATCAGGGAGCTGGATCAGAAGTAGAACAGCTGGGACTCAAATTAGCACCCATTTGGGGTTGCCAACATTGTAGGTGGTGGCTTTACCTGCTGTGCCACAGTGCCTACCCCAAACATGCACCATTTTTTTTTTTTTTTTTTTTTGGACAGGCAGAGTGGACAGTGAGAGAGAAAGAGACAGAAAGGTCTTCCTTTTCCATTGGTTCACCCCCCAATGGCCCATGTGGGTGCAGGGCCCAAGCACTTGGGCCATCTTCCACTGCACTCCTGGGCCACATCAGAGAGCTGGCCTGGAAGAGGGGCAACCGGGACAGAAGCCGACGCCCCGACTGGAACTAGAACCTGGTGTGCCGGCGCCGCAAGGCGGAGGATTAGCCTAGTGTGCCGCAGCGCAGGCCAAACACACACCTCTTAACACCACATTGGAGATTAGGTTCCGACTGTAACTTCTAAGGGGACACAAACATTCCAGGATTCCATGTATGGGGATGCTTGTTGACTGGGTACAGAAGGCTTGGTAACTGGTAAAAGCAAGAAACTGGGCACACCTGGTAGGGAGGAGTGGCCTGGGAAAGACAGGATATCTACCACCGTGTCTATGTATCTGTGAGATTGTTTGGTCAATTATGGTAAAAGGAACAGCTCAAAGGCAGCTGTTCTGACTTCAAAACCGGGCCCCTAAACTGCCGGGTGTCCTAGGCACATTACTCCGTCTCCCTAGCCCCCAGTTTTCTTATTTTGAAAATGTCAATATTAACTGCATAACCTGCTTGGTGGCGGAGGGCTGGGGCCAGTGTGAGTGTGGAGGGTGTTTCTGAGTGTGGGGGGAAGTAAGGGGGCCCAGGGCAGTGTCTGACACAGAGCCGAGCCTTTGCGAAGTGGTTTTGGTTGGGAACAGTGTTCTGGTCATTGTGACACCAGAGATTCTAGTTGAAGGCCACTGAGCAGACGGGAGCCGTGGCGTGATCTAGGTCTGCTTCGTCCGCAACATTTAACCCCGTCCCTTTGGTTGGGTGTGGCTCTCCGTGCCAGCTATGAAAATTCTTTCAAGACCAACGAGAATGTTCTTTCCAACAACTCAGCCTCTTGACACATTTTCAAGACCCAAATGTTTCTTGAAAAAATTACATTTTCAGGGCCTGTTATCCTTTCAGCTTGAGTTCACGCGTCCTGAAAGCGAGGTGTTTGATCCTCGTTCCTCAGAAGGCTGTGACAACGAGGCAGTAAGGATCATGGTTGGAGTCAGCCGTGAAATTCGTGGCGAGCAGAGACAGGAAAGGGCTCTGTGGGAGGGCAAGGCCCTGGCGGGGATGAAAAAGCAGCCAGAAAGGATGCAGCTCACCCAGACGCCTCAGCAGCGCACTCCTGGGACTTTTCCTTCTGCACTGTTTAAAGGGCCCTGTTCCTTTCCCAGATGGGTCTGCATTTCTGAGCCGGAAGCTCTCGGAGATGTTCCTGAAGTGACCTGGATGACATCTTGGCTCTGGGTTCTGGTTCTGCTGAGTGCCTCTGGGCAAGTGATTTAACGTCTCTGAGCCTGGCTGCATCACCTCCCCAAGGATAACTGGACTGATCTGTCCAGGTGCCTGTGGCTTTGACTTTGCTTCTGGTCCCATCTGGAAGGTAGCTTCTCTCTCTGTCAGTTCGCATCCTCTCACAATTTGAAACTCCCACTGCCGCTGAGAAGGTGGGCCAGGCTGGGTTCAGGTCTCAGCCCCATCATCCAGCCAGCAATGGGCTTGGGCAGGCCTCTCAGGGTCCCTGGACTTCAACTTCCCTTCTGCAAGATGGGAGAAAGCTCACCCGCCTCACCGGGCAGTGGAGAGCCCCGATGAAAAAGCATCTCATTCCAGTCCAGCCAGGCCTTGGGAAGCAAGGCTCCTCTTCTCTCTAACACCTTCTCCAGCTTTCTTTCCACAATGGGTGCTCTGCCACCCCCTCCCCATTCCTGCAAAGCCCAGACCAGGAAGGTGAGCATCCTGGGACCTGCCCCGCTTTCCACCCCCCTCCCCAAATTTCAGCTCAGTGCTTTTGGTGAAGTCATGCACACTCCTTTCTGATGATGGTTATGATGCGAGTAACACCTATTACCTGTGGCAGACTCTGGGCTGTGTGCTTTGGAGGACATTCTTTCACTTCTCATACAAGGAGGGTGGAATTACAACCAATTAACAAATGAGAAAATGGATTCTTCAGAAGGCTCGATGACTCACCCTATCACCAGGAAAACAGTGTGCAGGTTGGACATAATCCCAGCCTCTGTTTTTGTTTTGTTTTTTTAAAGATTTATTTGAGAGGTAGATTACAGACAGAGAGAGAAACAGAGAGAGAGGTCTTCCATCCACTGTTTCACTCCCCAGATGGCTGCAACAGCCAGAACTGGGCCAATCCGAAGCCAGGAGTTTCTTCTGGGTCTCCCACATGGGTGCAGGGGCCCAAGGACTTGGGCCATCTCCTACTGCTTTCCCAGGCCATAGCAGAGAGTTGGACTGGAAGAGGAGCAGCTGGGACACTAACCAGCACCAATATGGGATGCCGGCACTGCAGGCAGAGGCACAGCCCACTAAGCCACAGTGCCGGTCCCAATCCCAGCTTCTTAATGGACTGGGTTCTCCCTGTTGCCGTGGGAATTACTTCTTCAGGAGACTGTCAGGCTGGGTTAAGCCAAAGCCAGGTGCAAGTATGGGGATCCAGGGAGGCTGGGCAGCCAGAAGCCATGGCATCTCTGGGTTTCTGCCCTGCCCCACCTCTCTTGGCTGTGTGGCTGTCACAGCGCACAGGATGCCCTCCCAGGGACATCAGCAGTGTGTTGCCCTGAGGCGTCTGCCGGCTTCTGATAAGCACACAGTTACACACGAGGCACGAGGTCCTGGGGTTTCCTACTGGCCCACTGGGGCCCCAGAAGCCAGGGTTTCCACCCTGTATGCTTCTGCCTGGGAACATGGGAAGTCCAGCCTCCAGGTTGGGAGCCGTCACTTTGTGTGTGTGTGTGTGTGTGCATGCGTGTGTGTGTGCACGCGCGTGTGTGGTTTTTTGCCAGGTGCTCTCCAGCCTGCAATGTGAAGAGGTCTGGAAATGATTGTGGCTCCTCCCTGGCTGAGAAGAGTGGAAAAGAGGAAATGGGGACTGGGGCCCATTAACCCAGAGGCTGGAGAGCAAGCTCTGGTGGGGCCCAAGGGGAGGGGCTTTTTCCGGCTGGGCAGGTGGCAGTCTGGGCCGTGCTAGGGATTCTGCTGTGTTCACGTCCACAGCCTGCTTGTCTCCTGTGGCCAAGGCGAGACTTCTCCATTCCAGACAGCCCCTCCCCATGAGACGTCCCCCGGTGGGGTCCAGCAGCAGGATGAGAGGTGAAGAGCTGTTAGTCTTCTGTCTGCTTAAATCCTGTGCTCTAGGCGCCACTGTGTAACCTGAGCAAGTTACTGCAGCATCCGCAGTCTCCTCATCTGTACAATGGACTTAGAGAGCAGCATCTGCATTTTAGGTTCATTGTGTACAATGGTGAGGAATGTATAAACCACTTAGTATTGGCTGTGACACACTTAGTATTGGCTGTGACAATATAATGTACTTTTTAATATATATATATATTTATTTATTTATTGAAAGGCAGAGTAGCAGAGAGAGAGAGAGAGAGAGAGATCTTTTGTCTTCTGGTTCACTGCTCAAGTGGCTGCAATAGCTGGAGCTGGTCCCGGCCAAAGCCAGGAACCCAGAACTCCATCTGGGTCTCCCATGTGGTTGGCAGAGGTCCAAGCAGTTTGGCCATCTTCTGTTGCTTTCACAGGTGCAGTAGCAGGGAGCTGGATCAGAAGTGGAGCACTGGGACTCAAATCGACACTCAGATACAGGATGCCAGCATCGCAGGCAGTAGTTTAACCCACTGTGCCACAACACCGGCCCTATGGGTATTCATCTAATGCATTAGATGTTCAGAATTCTTACTGGTGGTAGATCTTCCTCAATCTCTTGGATGTATCTTTGGGTGCTAACGTTAATCCAGCCTTGCAACCTTATAGAAATCTATCGCGGCACACCCACTCCCAGATCCAACAGTGTGTTCTCCCAGACAGCCTGCCAGTGGGCATTGGTTAAGTTCACCTGGCTCTTACTGAGTTCCAGGCACAGCCACAGTAGCACCTACTGCTTATGAACCTGTTCGATCCCACTAACACCCCATAAGACCAGTATGATTTTATCTTTATCACCCCCACTTTTGCAGGATAAAGCAACATGTTCTGTGACACAGCTGATGTGAGGATTTCGAAGGCAGGATCTGAAACAGAGCGCTGTCAATCATGAGGTGACTTTGCCTCTGAGGTCATAGCTGTGCCCACTCGAGCTGCCTCTCAGCTCGTCTACTCTAGTACCTTGTGAATGAGAGGGATGAAGAGGATTCTAGGAAGATGGCAAGGGAGCATCTTTCCCAAAGTTACCCTCTGTTACTGGACACAGATGCCCTGACTCATTGTCACTGCAGGGGTGGCCTGACTTCTCCCCTGGACAGAGCACATGTACTTAACTTTCTGGTCATCGTGAACCCAACAAAAGTGGCAGAAAATCCATACCTCAATATAATGGAAGAATGTAGTGTCCCTCCAAAAACATGTTAAAGTTTTAACCCCTAATACCTGTGAATGTGATCTCGTATTTGGACATAGGGTCTTTACTGATGTAATCAGGTTAAGATGAGGTCATTCTGGATCAGGGTAGAGCTAGTCCGATGACTGGGATCCTTATAAGAAGAGGGACAGCCGGCGCCGTGGCTCAACAGGCTAATCCTCCGCCTTGCGGCGCCGGCACACCGGGTTCTAGTCCCGGTCGGGGCGCCGGATTCTGTCCCAGTTGTCCCTCTTCCAGGCCAGCCCTCTGCTGTGGCCCGGGAGTGCAGTGGAGGATGGCCCAGGTGCTTGGGCCCTGCACCCCATGGGGAGACCAGGAAAAGCACCTGGCTCCTGGCTCCTGCCATCGGACGAGCGCGGTGCGCCGGCCGCAGCGCGCCGTCTGCGGTGGCCATTGGAGGGTGAACCAACGGCAACGGAAGACCTTTCTCTCTGTCTCTCTCTCTCACTGTCCACTCTGCCTGTCAAAAAAAAAAAAAAAAAAAAAAAAAAAGAAGAGGGAGAGTTGGATGGAGACACAGACCTGTAGGGAAGACAAAGGCAGAGCTTGGAGAGATGAGATGCATCGGTAAGGCAGAGGACGCCAAGGATTCCTGCCCCACCAGAAGCAGGGACACAGACAGGGGAGACCTCCCCCTGGAGCCCGTGCAGGGAGCCCGTACTGCCAGCATCTGGGCCTCAGACTTGGAGCCTCCAGAGCTGGGAGAGAATAGTTTTCTGTCGTTTTAAGCCTGTCGATTTGTGCTTGGTCATGGCAGCTCTAAGAAACAAATACACTCCCCTAGAGGAGAAATGCTAGGGTTACTGGCAAACCATTTCATCTAAACATTCCTAACAGATGGGGAGCCTGAGGCCTAGATGTGTGCACAGACCAGGACAGAACAGTGGTCATACTGTGGTCAGGACAGGTGACAGCTGTTCTCAGGTGCTCAGGTCACCAACCACAGCGACCCTCTGCCCAGGTTGGTCTCTGGGATGGGCCACCTTTCTTGGGAAGATGCCACTGGCCTTTAACAACAAGCCTGAGCTGCGCCCCCCTTAGCACTGCACCCCTGCCCAGGCACACTGAGGCCTGTGATCAGAGCAGCTTGCTAATGTCAAGCAAACGTTCTGGGCTCCATTCTGTATGTTACTGGCGGGGGTGCAGGCTGCAGTGGGATGGTTTACATAATGTGCCTGGATATTTGAAAGACTTGCATATGAAAAGATGCTGGGACAATGACATGGACTTGGACTTCCTTCTAAATTGAAATATTGACTATACCTGACAACTTCACTAATGATTTTTCTCAGGGAGGCATTTGAAATATTGAAGAGATTTTCTGAGGCACCGAAGATAATGTCAGTAACCTTGCGAGGCCAGCTCCTCCCCAGCTCCCACCTGCCAGGGCACTGCAGAGGAAGGTCCCGGCCAATCATTCTGCCTACTGGTGCTAGCAGGGAGACAGGCGGCTGCGGGGGGATTATGACTGGACAAGATGACTCTGAAGCCTAGCCTTCTGCATAGACACTCTGTAGCTCCAGTTATCTGAGTATTTCGGGGAATTGCATTTGGCCACACAGGGAGTTGTCTCATCTGATCAATTTTGTACGGGTAGGGACAACTGCCTTTGTGACAACGCTGGGTCTGACATCTTTTTTGATGTGCACAAATTCATCGAGTTCCCTTCTTATTTGCCTGTAATTATTCATCTCTGTGTTATTACATTTTCACTTTTCATAATGTGCATGAGCTGTTCATTAGGGAAATTCACCACGAGTAGTTGAATCTTTGCCTTTTCATCAGATTTTTGTCATTTTTTTCAAACTATGATGAGTCATATTTTGTTCTTCACAAACTATTGAAATATGAAATTTACTTCTATTTTCCCTTTCACAAAGATAATGGTCAAACCAGCACTAGGCCCTTAGATCAGAAACTGCTACTTAGGTTCAGATTGCTATGTGAGACCTGTGCTCAGAGGTCAGGTGTGCTGAGCGTGCAGAGGACTAGGTTCTAGAAGCTTCTATCCAAGCCTAGATATAGCCATCCTTGCTTTTGATACAGGGGTAATACTGTGCTTCTTTGCAGACAACAGCTGGGAGAAACTTCTAGAAACACAGACATCAAGAGGATGCTTCTTTCATGGCCCCTTTGGGAAGCATCCGTCACCTGGACTGAACTGATTAGGTTCCCCAGGAAAACGAAGATTTTGGCCGTAGTCTAAGTCTTCCCCATAAATTCACCAGCCAGTTGTCAGAGTAGGTTTTCCATGTTCCCTGGAGGACTAAAAATCTAGAAGTTTGAAGACAGGAGTCGCCATCAATGCTGTGGATTTCTCGTGATTGCTCCCTCTCCCTCCCCACCTCTCCCACCACCTGTATCCTACCAGGAGGCTGACTTTACAGGAATGGCCACTTTGGCTCCTTCCTGTGGAGGACCACGAAGAAGGTGCATGATGGTGGCCATGCAGAACGCAAGGCTGAATCCAGCCAGTCTACCCTGCCCCAGCATCTGCACTGCATAAAGTCATGCACCGTGCCTCGCCAGCATCCTCGCAAAGCCCAGCCAGCCCTAAGCCCCAGCGCGTGAGAGTTCTGCCCCGATGCTGTCCTTGTGTCGTGTCTCACAGAGACAGCTTCCTCAGCTGAGGAGGACCCTCTGAGGGCACTTGGTGCCAACATGGGATAGAAGAAGCGCCACCCCACTCCCCACACCCAGAGGACCTCTGGATGGGTGCCTCACAGCCTTGCCATTCTAGGCCACCTCGTGAGCTGCGCCTAAGCCTTCTCCCCTTGTGCTCTGCTCCTCCCCCTTTCTGCAAGCACCCATAGTCCCACCCCTCCCCTCTCCCCACTCTACACACCCAGGGTTGCACTCTTCCTCCCCAGGTTGCCTCTGAATCCTTCAGAGCCATCTCCATCAGGGGGTTCCCAGGCGAATGGCACCTCTCCTTTGCTGGAGAATACATTAAAAATTCCTGATAGCGACGCTTTCCTCTTGAACAGGAAACGAGCCCTTTCAAAGGGCCCCTGAAGCTCCAAGAACATGCCCTGACTGTAGAGAAGGCAATATCTTATCCCGGCCATTCTTAAGCAGAAAAACACCCAATTGATTTGGCTGCCAAAGTGTGAAATCGCTTACACAAGGTGTGCCAGTGGAGTGGCTGTGGTGTATTGAGGCCACACGGCCACTCAGGGGCCCAGTTGACTCCTGGTAACGTGGCGTCTACTCTGGCCCATCCACTGCCTCAGTGGTCAAGCCCAAGGCGGACTCACAGACTCAGTTCACCAGTGTGCATGGGGCTGGCAGGAAATGGCACCCAAGGGCCTCAGGCCTGCAAATTAATTGTAGGCCCACAGCTTTGCAGAAGCATCATGTGTGCAATACGGCACGTAGTAAGTGCTCCATAAACGTTAAGTCATGAGTTTGCCCTGGAAGTCCTTGGTGCAGAGGGAGCCAGGAGCCACACTGCTGAATGCCCTGTGTCCTGAATCACAGTGACCACTTTTGAGAAATGTGATCCTTGAGTTCATGGAAATTCAGATCCTGTTTGGAAAGCGGAACCCCATGGCCAGCAAGGCAACATGTCACCACAGATGTCCAAGCAGAGGCTGGGGATGTTTCTTTTTGACCTTGGGAGGAGTCTTAGCATCACAGGAGGCATCTAACCCTACTCCCCGACCCTCCCAGTAGCCTTGTGCATTGTGTTGGCCCTCTAGCCAGGAGCTCCTGGTCTGATTTATGCTTTCCAGAGTTTTCCATAGAGTGCTTACTAGGTGCTGTTCTAGGTACTAGGGAGATTCTCCAAAATTGAACAGATGAGAAAAAACGTGGAACAGGCTGAAAGGGAAGTGGGGTGTGACTGGTGTAAAAGAGTGGTCAGGGCAGACCTCTCCTAGGACGTGGCGCTGGGCCTGAGGCACGAGGAGGAGCCAGCATGCAAACAGCAGTGAGAACAAGATTCTAGGAACCGCAAACGTAAGCACCGTGGGTGGAGAAGCGTTCTACGTGGTGGCTGTGTCCTGGAACTGAAGGGAGCATGCCCTGAGATAAGGCAGGGCCTGCATAGGGGGCCCAGGCTCTGCAGCACTTTGTGGGCCAGGGCCCAGAACTGGAGTTTTATCCAAAGGGCAATGGGAAGCCATGGTGGTGTTTAAGTAGGGATGATGTCATTGGGCTGTCCCAAGACACACATCTTCCTCTGTGCCAGGCACCTCCCTTTGCCATGGTTTGTTTTAAACATTGAGACATTTTCCTGCAAAGATAGACCAAGGGAAGAAATGAAAACTCTGCTAATGAGTCCATGAAAGTAGACGTAGAGACCAAACTCTTGTTTTACAATGAGGCAGGCTTTGAAATGCCTTGAGCAGATTCTCAACCAATTCCTGACTCTTTAGGCTGCTTTCAGCTCACTTGAGCTGTAATGAAGGTGGCCCTTATCAGTCTGAGCTTGAGCCGCCTTAATTAGACCCAGATTCTCTATCTTTAAATTGGTTGCACATCAAAGGCAGAGTTATAATTGCAGGTGATGTATTTGCGAGTTGCATTGTTATGTAGAATACAGCTGCCAGCAGGTTGCATTGGGATTATTGAAAAGCAATTTGCAGGGGAGGCCTATGGGGGAAAGGTAGTTCACCTCACTAAGCCTGCAGAGGAAAAAAAAAAAAAGCACTAGATAGCTGGAGGCCTTGGAAAAGTGAGTTTCACATGAGATTTTAAAAAGGAAAAAAAAACCCTTCAGTATCTTAGCAGCTCTATTTTGCACATCTGGCTTAAGTCACTCGGGGCCCTGGGGACATGTGGCTGTTTAAGGTCCCCAGAGTTAGAGGTCATTACCGGTCTGCATTTGATGGGGCTGGCTTGCTGGGGTCAAAATAGGTTATCAGGAAAACTCAGGCAGCTGGAGGCAACCAGCAGCTATGCACCAGTTCTAAATTGGCACTGTTCGAAAATTTGGAACTGGCCAATTTGAAGCATCCAGAGTGCTCTTAGAAGACCCTTGTCTTGGGCTGATTTCTTCGCTTGGTGGTTGTGAGTACCGTTGCCCTGAATATGGGAGTGCAGATGTCTCTCAACAGAGCGACTGCAGATCTTCTGGGTCAATACCCAGAAGTGGGACGGGACCCCGTGGATGGGACTGGAGAACCGGATGCCAAGTGAAATAAGCCAGGCAAAAACCACGTGTTCTCCCTTACACGTGGAATCTAAAAAGATGGAACTCAGAGCAGCAGAGAGTACAACAGTGGTTAGCGGAGGTTGGGGGTAGGCATGGGGTGATGATGGGCAAAGGGTTCAAAGCCTCAATTTGGGGAGAAATAAGCGATTATTTTTCTTTGAAAAATTGTAACGAAGTTGACAGAGTTTCCCCATTCTGTCATGTCATTATTTCTGGAGCCGTTTGCAAGTGTGAAATAGTTTTTCACAGCAAATTCCAACTGCTGGGGTTGATGAAAGTGTCGCCTCCCCATGTGTCTCCAGCCCACCCAAAGCACCCATCACTGCAGAGCTTTGGGGACAAAGGCTGGGGCGCACCCCCTTATGGACTGAATTGTTTGCTTTTCAACAGTTTGCTCTGGTGGGGTGAGCAGTCTCTGCCCCAGGGGAGGAAGGCAGCCTCCTGCCTCCTAACTGAGCTCACTTCTCCTGGCAAGAAGGCAGCTCCATCTCCAAAGGGCTTAGGCTTGGGGAAGGGGAGGTCAAGTCACCACCAAGCGCCGGGAGTCCGGCCTCCACTCCAAACCGCATTCGCTTTTTTAATCAAACTGCCTCATATGATTCCAATTATTTTTCCATCTCCTCCAAGGGCAGTGGGCCATGGGGGTAGGCTGATGACCTGTGAAATTTCAATTTAAAAAAAATTGGAACTGGTTGTGATTACGGAGTCAGCCCATTCCTCTGGTTCCGTGTGAATGCGAAGAGGACCAAAAGAGCTGCCAAGAGACTGGGTCCCAGTTGATGGCCTGCTCTCCCCTCCTCCCACCTGGCAGCCCCTCACACCCAGCGTCTAGGCCCCAGACACACAGAGAACCTCCTGGGACTTGCTGGAGACGTGGCCATAGCCTGCAGACACTGCTGACGATGTCACAGTGCAATTTGGGTGGGGCTTGTGCGGCTGGGCCACCGAGGATGTTCTGGAAGAAGATGTGGGTTTGCAGAGTGCAGGTCAGGACCCCCTGTGCTGCGGCCTCCAACCATTGCTTTGTCCCCATTTCTGGATGATTTTGTTGAACATGGTATTTGTGGGAGCTGGGAGTCCAGGCTGGACTTCCTGGTCAGTGTGCAGGTCAAGGGGAAGACTCAGACACAGAACTGCTCCACTGGGTGGAACCTGCTGCTTGGTTCTCTCTGGCCCCCACTCTTTTGCATCTGGGCATAGCCTGCATGCCCTTATCTTGTTTGCCTTCACCCTTCCCTGGGAAGATGGCTCAATGGTTGGAATATGATGGCCTCGTGTGTGTAGACATAGCACCAGCACGAATGCACCAGAAAGACATGATCGTGAGCTTAAGGAAAGGAAAAACACAGAACAAAACAAAACAATCGAGCCTGACATAAATAAGATAATATGCTTTACCTAAATTAAAAGTGTGAAGGCATTCCAAAACACTCACGTACATGGAATTAAAAAATAAGTTTATTTGAGTGCAGACAGCTTTGGAAATCCATGCATAGTTTTTTTCATAAAATGCATGTTCCGTGAAAATTTTGGAGGCCTCTTCCATGGGTACATAAAACAAAACACACACTAAAACAGGAAGGAGCACATGAAAATTATTAAAAGAGATGCCTTTGGGATAAGAGGAATGAAAGTGGGTCTAGGATTAAAGAGAAGGAATGAGACGAACAGATGATAACCCAGGACGCTCCCAGGGGCCAGCACCTTCCAGGGGAAGGCAACAGCTGGAGAGGAAGCTGCTTTCTCCTTCCACAGTCTCTTCCATGCTCCTTGGGATGTGAGTGGTTATGGGTCCTGGAGCTGGCTGAGCTTCAGTTTCACTATCTACAGAATGGGTTCAATGTTAGTAGCTCCCTTGTAATTGTGAGGAATGAACGCAACAACGTCTGTCTGCTCCCAGGACATGCTCAGCATGGTCATGATCATGGTCACATTTGCTAAGAACAAGAGCCAAAGTCAGCAGCAGCAGGCTTACCACAGGGGACATCGACGTACGCTTGCTCTGAAGGTCACGTTTTAGAGTTACTCTGAAGTCCTGGGTGCCCAGCCAGCTGATATGCAGTTAATGAAGTCCACGAAGGCCTTTCAGGTCCTGGAAGACATAATATTCTTTGTCTTCCCTCAAGTCTTCTGGGAATCCTAAAGGCCTGGGACCAGGCCAGTCGTCAGTTGTGAACCATCTGAGTCCTGAGTCCGAGCAAGAAGAGGGACTTGGGAGGGAGAAAGAGGAAGCACCTGCAGCCCTCAGGATGCGTGGAGAGCTGCTGACCCGCACTGTGTATGGTAGCCACCGGCCCCTTCCTACAGCCTTCCAGAGTACTGGGAGGACTTAGTTGTACTGAATTGTCGAAAGTACTTTAATACTCCTTATCTTGTGATAAGAGTTTTATAACTGTTTTAGGAGGTAGAGAATGCCCAGTTTACAGATGGGAACACTGAGGTCCAGAGTGTTCCAAGGCTAGGAAGAACTGTAGTTGTGGACCTGGACCTAGAACATAGGCATATTTCCCAGTTCAGAGCATCGTGTGGTAATAATGATGACAATGACAATGACAATGACCCTCTACCAGTGTCCACAAAAGCCAAGCACTTTTTGGAGGGTTTTGTATTTCAGTTAATCCTTACAACAGGAGTGCATACGGATGCAGTACGGTCCTCCTTGCACAAATGAAACACCTAAGGCACAGAGAGGCTAAGTAATCTACCCAAGGTTGCACAGTCCAGAAGTGGCAGAGGGAGGCTGGGGTGTGCGTCACTCCTCTTGCCACTTTGTGCTACTGTGCTGCTGCCTTAAGGACTGGTCCCTGCTGCTCTGGGTCCTCTAAGCCAAGGAGCTCCCACAGACTCCAGTCGGGGTGGTGTCCACCCCTTCACTCAAGGTAGAAACAAAATCTTGTGCTTTGGGTGCACGGAGGAAGTGGAGGCCATGGTTTCTGCAGGTTTCTGAGCCTGGGGGGCCGGCTGAGGGCTCCAGTGCACACAGGCCTCCTGCTGGGCTTGGCTGGGGTGCCAGGACCTCACGTAGTTCTCCCTCCATGCCTCTGCACATGACCCTCCGAGGGTCCCTGGACTTGTGCCAGCTGCAGAGGCCTTCCTGCCCTGTGACCCATCCTCACAAGGATTCCCCACAGGACGTGCTGTGGAATCCACCAGAGAATGGGTCCACCAGAGAATGACTTTGAAAGCAAAGGCAGATTTCTACCAAGAGAAGTCAGGAGTCAGTCAAGTGAGTCTTGACCCTGAACTTGAAACTCATCCATTTCTAAAAGTTGTTTGTTTTCGCTTTCTTCCTCTTCATCTGGTTACCCCCTGCCTAGAAATGCAGACGACAGAGCTGGAGCCCCTGTGGAACCGAGTTGAAAGTCGGATATTCATAGCTAAGGGCCTGGTTTGTCCAAGAGGGCCTGGGAGATGGCAGAGGCGACCCCTGAGGGTAACTCTCCTGGCCGTGTCTGTGCCGGACATGCTCCACCCTGGCAGCCAGCTTGTTTTGCATCCGCCCTTTGCTGGGGGATTCTTGCAGAAGAAAGGCGGGCCATGGGCTGGGATTGACAAAGGATGGGACTTAGAGCATCAGGAAGACCAGGAGAGGGCGCTAGAGAGGAGGTGTACAGTGCCAGTGGAAGCAAGGGGTGGGGAAGGGCAAGGTGTGCTGGGCTGAGCGTGGCCATTGCTGCTGGCTGGGGGGACAGTGGCATGGAGAAGGAGGGCAGGGAAGAGCTAGAGGAAGTCTAGCTCTTTAGACGTATGACTTTCCTTGCATTTTCCAAAGCATGTGCCATGGGATTCCAATTTACAGCATCCTCAGAGGGCTTCTAGAGAGGGGAAGAGTCTGCTGACATCACTTTCTGAAAACACTGGATTTACTTCTTAAACCAAAGGGTCCCTTTACTGCCTTTACTGCCTCTATCAGAGCCTCTATGATACACATCTAAACTGGGACTCTTCACTGGGGGAGGAATCACGTATGCTGCGTTCCCCCAATTTATTCTGGGAGTGAACCTGTGGTTTTCAAGGTGAAGTTCCTGGCTTCCACTTAAGGGAGCACTCTGGGAAATCTGTTTCCCCCTGAAATGGGTTGTGAAGGAATCAGGGAAGGGGAGAAAAGCCGCTTCTGCTGGGGGGAGGGGGGGTCACCATGAGGCCTACATGGGCTCCTACCCCCCTCACCTCCATTACCAGGGTTCTTGTAATCCCTACTGAGTGAGGGGTGGGCCCTAGGTGGAGTTTTACCAGCTTCAAGGACATGTCTGCTCTGTAAGCAGCATTAGGACCACCAGCTTTGACATAGGCCACTGACTCAGTTTTGGGAATTATTATCCCAGTGAATGGTTCTAAAACCCTTGGAAGTCGTGAATCCATTTGAAAATGCACTAATAGCTGTGAAACCCAGTCCTGGGAGGTGAAGGAAGCTCACAGATTCGGGATCTACCTGTAACATCAAGGGATTTCACGTGAGACTTAACCATGGCCTGCCTTTACATACACGCGTTTGCCCATCAGTTCCTCTATTTGTTGTCACTGCTTTCCTATTAGGCTGGTTGCACTCAGACGCTAAATGGGCAAGCCAGTGGGCTCACTCATGAAATTGTTTCTCTGGTCCCTACGTGACCTCTTTGCCTGGGGAATTACCCACACTGGTCAGCCTGAAGCCATTTTCTGGGTGGCAGTGGGAAGAAGTGTGGGAAGATTTCTGAACTTGTTTGTAATTGAACCTCTTTGCCTTCGTGCACAGAGGGGAGACTCTCCTGCTTCTCCTGTCTTCTGCAGCTGGGGAAGGCTGGAGGATGAATGAAGGAGAAGCTTTCGTGTGAGTTCTGCCACGATGAGCCCTCTAGGACGTTTGTTTTGTCTTGATTTTTATACATTCTGTTCCTCAGGGTCACTTTGAGGATGGAGCCAAGCAGCATATTTCTTTCTAAATTGTTTCTTGGAGACGGGGGACAGACCTGCCAGTTACTCTCCTTTTGTTCCTGCCCCCCCCCCATTTTGGGGAGCCTGATAGTTCTCATCATGCCTTTTATTTTTGGCCATCTTGTATTATTTTATTTGTGATATTTCTCCTATGAACCATATAGCCAGTTTGGCTTTTTTTTTTTCCAATACAGTTTGAAAAAGTCTTTATCCTTTAAAATGGTGGCTTTGAGACATTCACATTTATTGGGATCACTCAGAGGCTTGAATTATTCAAACCATTTTCTTTCATGCTGTTCCACTGATTAAATCTTTCTGTCTTCTCAGCTGGCTTTGCATTGAGCATAAGGGATGAGAGAAACCATTCTGTTGCCCTTTAATCTCATCTAAAGACCACACATGGGTGCTTTCCTGACCTCCTATGGAAGTTCTGTCCTTTGTGTCCTAGGTCATGTTATCTCTTTATTTCCTGGAGCCTGGGAGATCAAGTATAGGAAGGAAGACACTGAGGAGTCCAGAACAGAATGGGTGTTGCCTCTGCTCTTTTGCCCAACTAATAGTGGGGGAAAGGACAAGGATGAGACCAAAGAGAACAATAAGCAGAGAAGGTGGCAGCAAGTGGCTTAAAGATCCACCAGAAGAGCCAGCCACAGAACGTGATTTCCCCAGTAGCCTCTGAGTGTTCAGGACTGGTACGGGAGTTGGCTTTCTTCCTGCCTCTGCCCTAGCTATCAGAACTTGTCCCTCCTGTGGCTGTGGCTGTGGCTGTGGCTGATGACCCGGTTCCAAGCCCATGGCCTCCAGATGTCTGCTGTTGCTTTTGGTTCCCAGGAGACTCAGCCAGCCCGCAGCTCTGCCAGCTTCTCCAGTGGCTGACCCATTAGACTGGTGGCCGCTCACTTGCCCTCAGTTTGGCCAGGCTGTGGGAACAAGTGGCCAGAGCTGTGCTGAGCAGATCGTGAGTGTATGTGTGGCCCAGCTGCAAGCTCTTAAAGCATGCCTGGAGAGACACAACCAACACAAGCAGCTGTAAACTGTTCATTCTTGCATCTCCAGCCGGGAGTCAAGCATTTTCACAGTTCTTTCAATGGAGGAGGAAGAGGCCAGAGTCCTGGTGCTCTCTGTTGGTCTGGGAGAGCTGTGCACACATAGACAGATCCTTTAATGGACAGTGTGAGGCACAGAGGCCTACAGCAGGGTGGGGGGACCAGGGTCACTGAGCTTGCTCGTATTGAAGGGAGGAGACCAAGCCAGTCAGTTTCATGCTTTGTTCAGATGGATACTGAGCTTTGCTCTGGTGGTTGTTTGAGGCAGTGGCTGCAGCAAGTTGGCTTGGCCAATACACAGAACACACACAGGCCGGGCCAATGGGAGCCTTGGAAGTCTCCATAGACTGGCTGCAGTTGGGCCATCCAGAGACCAGAGCCCTTGGAGGCCATACAGTTCCAGTGACATCTACTCAAGGAAGAAGGCTGCGCTAGCATGAGTGTGGGGAGCCCAGCAGTATCCAGACACAGCCCCCACCCCGGCCTTCAGAGGAAACTTCCCCAGAGACATTAGAAGGAAACAACGGGTGAGCTCAGGCCAGGAGAAGAGCACTGGAAGACTGTTCTCTGGGCTTCAGAAGTCCGCAGAGGCACACAGAGAGTGGTCAAGAGGCCAGCTTTGGTTCCTCTCACACCTGGCTTGTGCATTCTGTTTCTGTTTGCAGGTTACAGGGCTCTTGGTAAGGCAATTTCTTCACTCGTCCACCTGTCTGATGGGATTCTGTGACTATTAACTGAGTCATATCTAGGAAGTGCTTGGCCCTGGGTGAGACATTTAGGAAGTGGCTGAATTTAAGACCTCTAAGAGCTCTAAGAGAGTAGACAGAAAGAACTCTGAAGAAGAGAGGGACAAATGGCATGAATACAAGTTAATAAAAAGGGCTGAATCCAGAATTTTTTTTGGCAGGGGCTGGGGGCACTTCCATGCATTCAGTACATATTGATAAAATAACTATTGGCCAGGTGGCATGGATATTGGGGGAAGCTCAACAGAAATCTTCCCTGTTCTCACTGGCCTTTGTAGGGGTAGGGTTGGAAGAGGGTGTTGAGATATTCTGACCAAGCCAGTCAAAGCCAAAGACTGCAATGTGAGAGGATGCACCAGGAGCTTAAGGTTCACTGTTACATACTTCTGAAAACCTTGTCTTCAGAACTCCAGTCCTAAAACTCCACCCTGCAGAATGGTCTAGAGCATTGGTTGATGTCATTAATCCGTCTCATCGGTCTCCAGGGAAGACACTGCTGGCTTTGGAGAATGAAGGGTCTTAGTTGCCAGGCCGTGAACCACGCTCTTGCCTTCTGGAGCTCCCAGTAGGTCATGCAACACTGACCCCTGAGGCTGACTCCCGCGCCTTCGTCTGACCCTCCCTGTTGAGTAACAGTAGTGCTGTTCTGTGGTTGGACTGCAGATCTGTGGGTAATCCCATCCTGCAAGCCAGGAGCAGGTCTATGGGTAATCCCATCCTGCAAGCCAGGAGCAGGTTTAGGAATGAGCCTGTGACTCAGCCGAAGACAGTGCATGAGAAGAGGTTGATGGGAGCTCTGAGAAAGTCTGTCCTTGACCAGGGCTTCCAGAGAGCTTCGCCCTGTATCGTATCTGGAGGGCATAACAGAGAAACTTCTCACCCAGAGCCATTGCCAGCCATGTTACCATCATGAGGGAAGAGTCCGTAGGCTGACGCCAACTCCATGACCCCCAGCCTGGAGAGATGGGCAGATACTGGATAGTGTTGTGCTCCAGAACCAACTTGGAATTCCAGCCACCTCTGGATTTTGTACTCTTGGGACATAACAAGTTCCTTAGCATTTAGGCCAGTTTCGGTGAGTTTTTGATTCCTGGCAGGGTAACGCATCCTGATGAACACAATTGACGAAACCCACCAGGAATATGGTTGAACAGTTCCATGCTTCCAATGCCTCTCCCCAGTGCCCTGGCTAGGAAACACAGCCAGCTGAACCCGATCTCCGCTTATCCAACAGCTTGTAAGTTGCTCTCAGGAAGAAAGTAGTCTTCTGTGTGCATGGAGTCCTACTAGAAATACCACGTGTGGTGATAGCAATCTTTTGGGTTAAGTTAGGTTTAATAATAGTAAACATTTTTCTAGAACTTGCTGTGCATCAGGAAGCCATCTGAGCATTTTACATAATTCATTTTATTATCAATCCTATGAGATGTATACTACTATTTACATTTTACAGCTGAGACACAGAGACATCAAGTAACTTGCCCAAAGATACACAGCTAATAAGTGGCTGAAGCTAGATTCAAATTTAACTAGTTTGACTTGAGAGTCTGTGACATTAGCTGCCTTTCTTCCCATTTGAGGTGGGTCTCTGACCTACAGATTAAAAATAAATAAATTAGGTGAAAGAAAACTCTGTTGTGGGATGAAGCCCGCTTGTGCTGTCTATTAATTTTGCAAAAACATTTCTGTTGCCTGCCCAGGCTCCCACGGTCCAGTGGCAGTCCAGCTAATGGAACGAAGGCTTGTGCAATGAGGTGCCTGGCGTGGCTGCTGTGGCGGGCTCAGGTGTCCAGGAAGGCTGACCAATGGGAGACACTTGTTGGAACAAGCCTGACAAGTTACTGCTGGCCCAAATTGAGGGCCTTGTCTCTCTCCAGCTCGGCCCAAGGTCACTGAAAGGAAATGTATTTAATTTTCAAATCCCTCCTGGAGCCAAAGAGAATTCCAGAAAAACAGCCATAAACATTGAAAGAGTCTTGTCTGATTTAGAAAAACATTCCATTGGATTTAAAATGAAATATCCTGTGACTAATCTCATGTAAAACTTGGGAAAGGGTCTAACTGTTCGGTTTGGTGGTCAGCGAGGGACTCCAGAGAGAACCAGGCCCCTCCCCCACACCACTTTAGGAAAGGCAATAAATCAGCCAGGACCGAGTTTTCAAACAAGGATTGTGAAGGGTTTGCTGTTTGATCCTCGAGACCCCCCCTTTTCTCAATTTGTCATTGATTTCCCATCAAGAGAGTTTGTGCAACTGAATCCCCCATGCAATCCTGGCACGTTGTGAGCCAGTAAATAAAACCCAAATGTTAATTCTTATGAGCACAGCATTCCCTGCCAAGAAATGAATAATGTACTGTGAAAGAAACAGCATCATGCCTCCTTGGACGAGGGAACAAGGAACAGTGGGGCAGAATTGGGAACAGGGGTTAGGAGCAAGGTAAAACCAGAAAGAGGTGATGCACAAAAGAAAGAGGAGGAGCTAAGCCAGCTCTTCAGGTGTTTTGTCTTGGTTTGTCCTGTCTCTCGGATTTGAGTGTAAGCTCCTTATGGCTAAGATGGAACAGTACCGAGCACTTAGGTTCGGGTCCCACGTGACTGTACTGTGTGGAGAACTTTCCATTTGTGTTCATTTCGCCCTCCCAGTGATCTATGACGTCAGTACTGCTATTATGCCGGTCTTCAGGTGAGGAAGCGGGCTCAGAGAATTTCAGCAACTTGCCCAACATTGGCAGAGTGGACGAGGCACCCGTTTGTCACGGTTTGGGTGGGTCCCCGGAGAAGTTCTGTGTTGGAAACTTGGATTTCTGGAGACAGCCAGGTTGGGCAGTGTTGGTGGATGAATGTCTCTCAAGTAAGCAAGTGCTGGATTTCCCAGGACTGGTTTGGTTCCCCTGTGAGCAGGTGTAACAAAGCGAGGCTGCTCCTCACATTCTGTCCCTTGTACATGCACCAACTTGCCCTTCTATCATGAGTTGAAACAGCCCAAGGCCGTCTCCCCAAGCCAAGAAGATGCTGACTCATGCTCCCGGACTTCCCAGCCTCTGCAGGCGGGAGTCAAATCAACCTCTGCTCTGTAGACATCACCCAGGCCCAGCTGTTGTATGACAGCTACAGAAAACAGACTGAGACACTGCTGGGTACCACAGCCTCAACTCCTCCCCACTGTGCCCTCCTGACCCAGAGGGGGAAGATGAGGTGTGGGCAGCAAGATCAACCATCCTAGTTTTCCCAGGACTGAGGGGACCTCCCCCTAAGAAGCAGGACTGCCCGAGCTAAAGCCAAGAATGTCCCCCAACAAGCTGGAATGGGGTGCAGTGACACCCTCTGTAGCTTTTCATGGCAGACAACAGGTGCTCCGTCTCTACTGGGGAAGTGGCAATTGGTCTAGTGAGGGCATGTCAATTTCTTGCCCTTGGAATGCTGCCCCCACCCCCCAACTGGCCTCATCAATGACAAATGAAGAAGAAAATAGCAATAATGACACGAGCTGCAGTTGTGTAACAAGACCCAAAAGTTTCCCCTCCACCAACCTTCTGTGCAGAGGGAAGAAATTGTCTTAAATACTGGTTCCAGAAAGTCTGTAGGCAAATTATGTTTTCTGTTTATTATTTATTAACCAGCAAGTCATTTTAAAGGCACAGAGGGATTCTTCTTGCTCAACGTTGGATCTGCATGAGGCAGAAAATACAATTCCTAAGCAGGGACCACGTTCCCATTTCTGGGCCCCGCTGTCTCAGCTGAGCCCTCCCATTTGTGAATTATGCTACGATCAACCTCTTGAGGAGCGAAGTCGATCTTGGAGCCCATCCAACCATAATAGTTTCTACAACAAACAAAGCCGTGCCTTTGTAAACAGTGTTTGCATGTGTGTTATCTGACGAGCCGCTCCTGGAAACCCCACGCAGCAGGGCAGATGAAATGAGTTCCATGTTCCAGGGAACTGGAGCAGGGGCTGAGGTCAGGAAAGTGGGATGAGTTATGGGAAATCCCACGTGTGGGTAGGAAGGGGAGAGCTAAAAATCCAAGCACACATTTTGACTCATAGCACCCTGCTATTAAGGTGTCGGGGGAGCCGACCTGTTTTTGTACAAAAAGGACCTTGTATGGACACCTTGAGGTAAAGGGATGCGTCTCGTCTTTTTATTTCCATGCCTGATCACAGCGCTAGGCACTTATCAGTAGGTAGTCAGTGGGTGCGTAGTAGGTAATCAGTGACACTCCTTAGGCTGAGGGAAATATCTGGGCTCTGGCATCAACCAGATTGAAGTTTGAATCTTCGCTCAGTTGCCCAGCAGTGGAACTCTGGACAAGTTCCATAACCTCTCTGAACCAGCAGCTCCTGCCCTGGCGCTAGCACAGGTGACACACCCCTCCCCCTCTTTAAGGAGGGCCTGGCCCCAGGTAAGTGCTGCACAAGGGCCAGCGGTCACTGCGCTCGGGTTCCAGGTTCTTCTTCATTCTCAGTCTGGAGAAGGAAGCATTATGGCCCAGGGCGCCATCCGCTCCTCTCTGGAGGTGAGTGGCAGGGCCAGCTGCTTCCTGAGCCTCTGTCTATTTCACTCTCCTCCCCACCAGAATGAGAGGAGATGCTTTGGAATCCGCCAACACATTGACAGTGCTGCTGGTGACCCCTTCCGTATGTGCCTGGGGCCAAGCTCCAGGTGATAATTAGCTCTCAGAGAGCGGAAGGACATTAAGTCCAGCATCTTGACTCCCTTCCAATTGAGATAATTAAATAAAGTGCCCACAGGTGGATCCAGTTAATGAGGCATGGACTAGGGGGCTGCTGAGCTGCCCGGGCAGCAGGCCTGGAGCTGAGGCAGGAGCTCGGGGCCGACGCCTAAGCCATGGGCAGATGGCTTAGATGGTGCTCTCCCTTCTCCACCCTCGGTCTCTTCCTGCCCTGGACAGCCCAGGCCCACGGGTGTCCCCTGGAGCGCTGTGCTGCAGCCTGGGCTCTGCTCGCTTTGCTCCACTGCAAGAGAAGGAAGCAGAACCGAAAGAAGAGCCCCCCGCGGGGGGGGGGGCAGTGGGTGCAGGCTCCTCCCTCTCCTGCTTCCCTCTCTGCCATGCCCATTCCTGCTTCTTTCTTCTTGGCTTCATCCTCTCCCAGGAGGGGGCCATCTCCTCTTCCTCCCTCCCGCAGCCCTCAGCAACCCCATGTCCACTACCTTTCACCAGTGAGTAGGCAGAGTAGGATTCCTCCCAGTTCAAGGATAAACCCTAGGGCAGGACAGTGATTGGCCCAGCTTAGGTTATGAGTTCACCTTGGTGGCCGGTGCTATGGCTCACTAGGCTAATCCTCTGCCTGCGGCACGGACACCCCAAGTTCTAGTCCCTTTTGGGGCACTGGATTTTGTCCTGGTTGCTTCTCTTCCAGTCCAGCTCTCTGCTGTGATCCAGGAGGGCAGTGGAGGATGGCCCAGGTGCTTGGGCCCTGCACCTGCGTAGGAGACCAGGAGGAAGCACCTGGTTCCTGGCTTTGGATCAGCATGGTGTGCCGGCAGCAGCATGCCAGCCATGGCAGCCATTTGGGGGGTGAACCAATGGAAGGAAGACCTTTCTCCTGTCTCTCTTTCTCATTCTCTAACTCTTCCTGTCAAAAAAATAATAAAATAAAATTCTTTAAAAAAAATGAGTTCACCTTGGCAACCAATCCTGGCAGCTGGGAGGGGCCAGGGACTTGCATTCATCCTGAGACACATCTGTGGCCCCGTCACCAGAAGAGGGGGATGAATTCATAGTAAGCGGCAAAGTCGCCCCAGTTCCTACCTATCAAGGTGACAGAAGGGTCACACGGTTGATTCTTCCTCTGAGAAGCAGGGGCAGTTGTGGATTTGGTGTGTGTGTCTATGCCAATCATCTGGGACAGGAACTCCTCTTTCCTCCTAGAAATAATGCTAGGACTAGCAGTTATTCTTCCAGATCAGTCTAAGAAGACGTTCACTGGATGACCATGGGCAAGGTGCTCACTCTCTCTTTGAGGCTCAGTTTCTGCATCTCTAAACTGAGAACAATAATGGGACACGTTCATGGTTGCACAGGTAGCTAAATAACCCCGGAGGACTCAGACCTCGGCCCGTTGCCAAGGCATCGGGAATGCTCCATACAGCCACCGTTATTGTTGTTACCAAGTGACATTCTGCCTCTGTGCTTTGAAAACAGTGGAAAGCCACACTAATAAAGAAACCGAAGACGCCCAGCAGCCCTTGCTGAAAGTATTGTTTTCTTGACTCGGGCATTGGTGAGTGCAGAAAGGATGCGAAGGAGAGCGTCAGGTGCTCTCCGCGGCCTTCAATAGCGCGCATGCTCCCTCTGGCTCATTTTCCTTGTAGACTTCTTTTTCCTTCCCACTCACTACCATTTTAGTCCACTTGCTTTTTAGTGGTGGTTCAGACTTTTCAGGGGGATAAGGAGGGCCCAAAAACAGAGAGGAAGAGAGAGAGAGAAGAGATAAGAGGAGAAAGACTGGAATAAAGATTATCTTGATGTTCTTGGGCAAGGGTGACATGGACAGGGCTGAGGAATGGAGAGAGAGAGGGAGAGAGAGAGGAAGATGTGGCAGAAAGTCAATTGAGTGAGTTCCCAGGGCTGGAAGAAGGGGCAGACCAGGTCCTGTGCACTGTTTGCCTGAGGAGTGCAGGTGGCGAGAATGCATACGTTCCCAGAGCTGATCTTCAATAGCTGCAGGAGGGGAACAGCGCTGTGGCGCTGCAATGCTGGCATCCCGTGTGGTAGCTGATTCAAATTCCTACTGCTCTACTTCTAATCCAGCTTCCTGCTAGTGCACTTGGGAAAGCAGTGGAGGATGGCCCAAGTGCTTGGGCTCCCGCCATCCACATGGAAGATCCAAATGAGACTCCTGACTCCTGACTTGAGCTTGCCCCAGCCCAGACGGTTGTGGCCATTTGGAGAGGGAACCAGGGTGGAAGATCTGTCTCTCCCTCTCTCTCTCTCTAACTCTGCCTTTGAAATAAAGAAAGATTTATTTCTTTGTTTGAAAGGCAGAGTTAGAGAGGCAGAGAGAGAGAAAGAGAGAGAGTCTTCCTTCTGCTGGCTCACTCCCCAAATGGCCGCAGTGGCTGGAGCTGGGCCATTCTGAAACCAAGAGCCAGGAGCTTCTTCTGGGTCTCCACATAGGTGCAGAGGCCCAAGTAGTTGGGCCATCTTCTACTGCTTTCATAGGCCATAGTAGGGAGCTGGATTGGAAGTGGAACAGCTGGGACTTGAACCAGTACCCATATGGGATGCCAGTACTGCAAGCAGTAGTTTTATCCACTATGCCCCCAAAAAATAAATCTTTAAAAAAAGGTGCAGGAGGCCAAGAACACTTTTACTGCCTCTTGGCCATGGCAATAATGGTGCGTCTCTGGGGGAGGCAGCAGCCCTCTGAAACTGGCCTGTCCTTGTGCTCTGAGTTGGAGTGCCCTCCTGCAGCTGATGACCACTGTGTTCTACAGTTATATCTTGTTTGCCTTCTGGTCCCCCAAGCACTTGGCACCATTCTGGGTTCCCAGCGTTCACTAACAAAGGTTAACTTTGCTCCTACTACTCTTCTCTGTGGATCAGTCAAGGGCTCTTAACACTGATGCTACAGGGTGTCCTAGTTGACTCAGTAGAAAGGAAAAGGGGTTCCCACTGAGTGGCTTCTGTCAATCATTCATTCAACAAATCCCTCCTGAGAGCCTGCTCTCCGTCAGTCTGTGATGAGCGCTGGGATGAACGTGATAGGTCCAGGCATAGAAAGGTAAACGTCACTTGTTCTTAGTCATTTGTTAAAGCTAAAAAACTTGATCTCACAGAAGTAGAACAGTGGTCACTAGAGACTAGAAGGGGGAGGGGAAAGAATGGAGTTGGGTGATAGGACCCAAATCCAGTTATTTAAGGAGGAACTTGTCCTAATATTCTACGACTCTGTATTAGGTGATGATAGGTTATGAAACGTATGGTATATTTTACAAATAACTAATAGAGTTCAAAGCTTACCAACACAAAGAAAGGATAAATGTTTAAGAAGAGGGAAGTACCAATAGCTCTCTTTTTTTTAAAAAAAAAAAATTTATTTGAAAGGCAGAGTTTACAGAGAGAGGCAGAGAGAGAGAGAGAGAGAGAGGTCTTTCATCCACTGGTTCACTCCTCAAATGGCTGCCATGGCCAGGCTAGGCAGATTTGAAGCCAGCAGCCAGGAGTCTCCCACATGGGTGCAGTGGCCCAAGGACTTGGGCCAACTTCTTCTTCTTTTTAATTTATTTATTTGAGAGGTAGAGTTACAGACAGTGAGAGGAAGAGACAGAGAGAAAGGTCTTCCTTCCACTGATTTACTCTCCAAATGGCTGCAACAGCTGGAACTGAGTCAATCCAAAGCCAGGAGCCAGGAGTTTCTTCTGGGTCTCCCACATGGGTGCAGGGGCCCAAGGACTTGGGCCATCTTCTACTGCTTTCCCAGGCCATAGCAGAGAGCTGGATCAGAAGAGGAGCAGCCGGGACACGAACTGATTACCCACTACACCACAGTGCTGGCCCCCAGTTACCCTCATTTGATCAGCACACACCATATACACAAATTGGATTACCACTCCATACCCCATAAATATGTCCAATTTTTTTGCTGCTTTGCTAATAATTTGATTTTAAGTAAAATATTGATGAGTGAGATTTTGTTCTTGAGCCATTTAATAATAGTAAAAAACATTTCAAGGGGAAAAAGTGGACAAGATGGTTTACTGCCCTCCCTTAGCAAGCATCCTGCGAGAGGAGAGGGATGTGAGCCCATCAAGTGCACCCGACACGCGGTAAAGTGCCTCCAGGGAGAGCAGGAGCATGGGCCAGGGGCGCCTGATGCAACTTTACAACAAGAAGTTAATATCTTGGTCCCTGTTTCAAAATCAAGATTTGTGATCTTTTGAGATCTTCAGTTTACAGTCATAAACGAAATTTATTCTCATGATGGAAAACCTGGAAAATATAGAAAGCGTAAAGATACAAAAATCTCCCATAAACCACTGTTAAAACCACACTTGCCTTATGCCTACTTGGGATCAGATTGCATCCAGTTTTGTAACCTGCTTTTTCACTTCAAATTACACGGGGAGCCTCTCCTCCAGTCATAAAAATTTAATTTAAAACATCATTTTAAATAATTGCATCTTATGCCATTATATAGATGTGCCATAAATTATTCAGTCATCTCCCTATTGTTGAACATTTGGTTTGTTGCCACACTTACAAACAAGACTTCAATGATTCTCCTTGTTCCTAAGTCTCTGTTTGAGATTCTGTTGGTTTCTTAGGAGAGTTTCTTTGTCAGTCGATCCACAAATACTCTCTGAGCAATCATTGCATGCTGAGCAAACTCCCTTTGGTTTTCTAGCCGATCCTTTCGGTGCTGTAGGAAGGCTTTACAATTCCGTTCCCTTGGTCAGGTGCGCCTGTTTACTCCCGCCTTGTCTTGGACTCATTTGTACCCCTGAGCCCAGGCTTTATTTGTCCTCCTCCCGGTGCCAAATCTAGTTGATTTTCTGCTCCTTCATCTCTTTAACCCAGTGTCTCTAGGGCTGTGCTCACAGACTGTGTCTTACCCACAGTTTTGGTGGGTGAAGGCTGTGGAAATTGGATCAGATTCTGCCTTGAGAATGTATGTGTGTGGGGGTGAAGCGTGGGGAGTGCAGGAGGAGAGAAGTAAATGGTTCCAAAGTGTCCCACATGTGCAGAGAGAGAAGACAGAAGTCCAGGTGGAGACAACCAGAAAGTGGCCTGAAGCTTCAAGACCATCCCTTTGCATGGACTAACCTGTAGCATGTTATTGTTTTAGTGGCCCTCATTAATATTCTTTCATTCTCTGCCCTCTGCCCTGTCACTTTGTAATCCCCTCTCATTCTGACTCCAGCTTAGCTGTGAGACTGCTTGGCCAATGAGATTACTAGCAAATACAATGCAAATAGAGACTTGAAAAGTGCTTGCCTTTTTCTGCCAACCTTCTTGTATAGTTTAACTTGTTGTCCATCACAACCCCGACACGGTCATCAGAAGGCACCATGTAGGCTACAGGAAAGGTGGAGGAGCCATGAGGTGCCAACACCATTGCAGGCCAGCCAATCCTCTGCCAGTCTGGCAGCAGACACATGAGTAAGTCCAGGCAATTGACAAAATCAACCTGCTACAGTATCCTTGGAATTTCTCAGAGGTTTCCAAGTTCACAGATTAGTGACAATCAATGGCCAGGTGAATGACATGTCCTAACACCCAAGTCATTCTTCAGTCCAGCTAAAGAAAGGGTCAAGGTTCCCTTCAGAGAACCAACCCATAAGCTTATGAGAAGCAATAAACTATACACACATTATGTCTTGAGGCTGTTTGTTACTCAGCAATAGCTAACTGACCCAGTGTTTACACTGAAGACCAGAGAAAAGGAAGAAGAGACAGGCAGAGGGGCCAGCATCAGGTCAAAGCAGCCAAGCTCTGGATTCACATTACAGGTAGTAGGAAGGTCACCCCTGTGCTCTGACCTGCTCTTTGACCCCCAGGATGGAATTGGGCTACTCCTTCACTATGGACTTCTTCCATCTGTGTCTCTTTGCACCTCAGTCCCAGGAGTCAGTCTTTGACTCCTGGAGAGCAGAAGTCCCCAGACACCAGCTCATCCTCATTCCGAGGAAGATTCTAGAACTGAGCAGCCATCTAGAGAGGGCACCGCAGGCTTCAGCTGCGAACACAGGGGTCTGCCTGGCAGTGGCCATGTTTCTTTTTGTCCTCATCGACCTCATCTATACTTTTATCTTCCCCTGGCCATGTGCTGACTCTTGAGCTGAGGTTTCATTGGTCACCCCTCACACAGAGTGGCCTGCAAGTATTTATCCCATCCTGAATGCATTACAGCCCTCCAAGGCTGGGTGGTCCCAGAATGGGGGACAGGTGATCATCACGCTCTATCAGTCTACCTCCAGCACAGACCTACCCTCTTCTCTACCCCGTGCCTCATGCTCGTGTTGTGGGTACGTGTGGGACTACAAAAGGCATCCCTCAGGGAATCTGAAACCTACAGATACAGCTTATTCAGTGCAAACAAATGGCCAGCCTTCTGGATTCTCTTTTTCCTCCAAACTAGAGAAAGGCAAGTCACCCTCCACTCTTCCCTCAATATTACATGGTGGTTTCAATCTCATTATTATTGCATTATATGTCGCACATCTGTTACTGGTCAGGAGCCAACTATTTAATTCTATTAGGTACATCTATACAGCGAAGTGATAATCTACACCAGGTTTGTGGAACAAGCACTTAATACTTGGCAGTGAGCAGCCCAAGTCTTGCTACACAAGCGAGGGAACGTAGGAGGCCCTTGGTAGTGAGGGTCGAAGGCGGCCAGGAGGCTCTGCATCCTTCCCCAGCCGGCATTCCAGTGTGGGAAAGGAGGCAGCCCATGTGTTGTTCCAACATCTGCAAGATATTGATGGAGAACGGGGGAGGTTAGGAGGAAGGGAGAGGGGAAACGTTTACCTAACCAAATGCTAACTCTTCCAAGGGGATTCATGTCAGCACAGACTAAATGATGTGCGAGCTCCAGGCACATGTGGTAGTATTTACCCCCCAAGTAATGGACACAGATCCGTGTCTTGTTCAGTAACTCCAGCACCTTAGACGTGCCTTCTGCAGTTGCCTTTGAGCTCCTATTTGTGTTTTCTGGCTTCATCGCCGAACGGCAGAGGTGGTTTGGTCTCTGCACCACGGAGCAAGCACGGTCACTGTGCTGGGCTGGGATCTCTGGCCAGGGCTCTGACCAGCTCCATGTTCTCCCAAACACCTCATCTCAGACAGGACCAGTGAGCAGCCACTGCGGCTGCCTTGTGCCCTGAATGGGCACCTCTCATCAGCTGCTGCCTCTGCATTTCCCCCCAGAGGGCTAGCGGGCTGTGGAAGGAATGACGACAGGATCATGGCACTGTCCAGCTGCCTTCCTCCTGGATGAAGAATCTCTTTGAAATCTCAAATTGGTGAAGCGAGGGGCAGGTGGGAAGAAATCGTGTTCCATATTTCATTGATTCTAAGATGTCATCGATTTTAAGATGCACTGTTATTTTATATACCATTAAGAGGGGGAAGAGAGGACTCTTTGACCAGGGCGCCATCAGTGAAAAGCCAACACAGGGACCAGTGTTGTGGCTTAGTGAGTTAAGCTACTGTTTGTGATGCTTGCATCCCGTGTCGAGGTGCTGGTTCGAGTCCCTGCTACTGTGCTTCCAATCCAACTTCCTGCGAATGCACCTAGGAAGGTAGCTGAAGATGGCTCAAGTGCTAGGGTCCCTGACAGCCGTGTGGGAGACCTGGGTTGAGTTCCTGGCTCCTGGTTTCAGCCTGGCCCAGATCTGGCTGTTCTGACCATGGGGAGTGAACCAGCGGATGGAAGCTCTCTCTCTCTCTCTCTCTCTCTCTTGCTCTCTTTCTGTTGCTCCACCTTTCATAAAATAAATAATTAAAAGAAGATAACCCCAATTTGAGAGATATTAACCACGAATGTGGGAGTGAGGATGTACATTTTAGAATGTCCAACTCACAAGATTGGCCATTGTGAATTATGTGATAGGCAAGTTATTGAACCTGTCGGTGGTTCTGTAATGAAAGCACCCACCTCATACAATGGTTGCCAGGGTTGACCACTGATGTCTGTTAAGTGTTTAAAAGAGAGTCTATGTGTTTACATACTGTGTGATCTGGAACTTGTGGCTTGGTATCTCTGAGCCTCAGTTTCTCAGCTACAAAGTACAAGGAGCTCAATTTCTTTTCTTTCAATGCACACTGCTGTTTGGATGGTAAGAGGAGCTGCATGAAGGACAAGCAACTCCAGCCCTTCCTGGGTACCCCATGATCCAGGCTACCCATGGGAGCCCTGGCCAAAACCCACAATCTCTACCAGGCTGCTTACCTCCCCTCGCTGGGCCTCAGGGGAGAGTCTCGGCCCTCTGGTTGTGGAAAGCACAACCAGATCCGAAGCCAGGAGCCAGGTGCTTCTCTTGGTCTCCCGTGCGGGTGCAGGACCCAAGCACTTGGGCCATCCTCCACTGCACTCCCGGGCCACAGCAGAGAGCTGGACTGGAAGAGGAGCAACTGGGACAGAATCTGGCGCCCCCACCGGGACTAGAACTCGGGGTGCCGGTGCCACAGGCTGAAGATTAGCCTATTGAGCCACGGCGCCGGCCTGCTTCATGTTTTAGTACACATCTCTTTCCTTTACATGGCCGTGATTAACTCTCTATGAGCATAAAATCAAAACATTTGGATCCTGGATGAAAGTATACAGTGGTTCACGATGGCAGGATGTTAGCATGCAAACACATTTATACCTCCTTTTCCCCCTTTCCTCCTCTCTGGGTTCTAATGCTTTTATTTTTGTCTGTCTTTTGTCCAAAGAAATGTGCTCTGTCTGGTCATAGTGGGGCAGGCTTCCATCCTGTTCCACTTAAACTCCTTCCTAATGCCATGGAGACTGAAGGCAAGGGACGGAAGAAGATTTTCTAGGCCAGCCAGTCCCGGTGAGTTTAGAGGCCCTCACATCACACAGAGCTGCCCTGTGATGGACACAAGTGGCACTGATGTGCATGTGTTGGGTGAACGTTGCAGATGGGCATGGGAGCTGCCAATGCAGTCAGAGAGCTTCAGCTCTTTTGTCTGGCACGGAGAGAAGCAAGGAAATGAAATCAGTAGGAATTGGAAGGGACATTGGATAAATATAAATAATCTGGATCCTACAGCTAAGAGATCCAAGTTTGAGTCTTGCTTGATCATCCACTGTGTGACCTTAGGCTAATCCCTTGGCCTCCTTAGGTCACAATTTCCCCAAATGAGTAGGAAGTGGAATGGAAGAATTTATGACTTGCAAGGCATCCATGTTGGTTTTAGCCATCCCTGCCTCTTGTTATGAGTTGAACTGTGCCACCTCCGGCTCCCCCACCATCCCCTCCAGCCAAATCCATGCATATATCAAAATTGCAATCCCAGTACCCCAGAATGTGACAATGTTGGGATATAGATCTTTATAGATGAGCTTAGAAAAGGGGGGGGGGATTTGGACACAGAAGCACACATATAGGGAGAGCACTGTGGGAACCTAAAGGCTATTGCCTACAAGCTGTGAACAGCTCCCTTCCTCACAGCCTGCAGATTCCAGCCTGCATAAGAACCACTTCATGTGTTTCTGCTTGGTAAGCTCTAGGAAACCAGTTTACCTCTCAAATTCTCAAGATCATGGAGCTGGGCCAGCCTTTAGGTAAGAAGAACTTTGGTAAATAAAAATTGCTAATGATTTATCTTTTTTATAGTTATTTATTTATTTGAAAGACAGAGTTACAGAGAGAGAAGGAGAGGGAAAGAGAAAGAGAGAGAGATCGATATTCTATTCATTGGTTCACTTCCCAAATGGCTGCAATGGTTGGTGCTAGGCCAAGTTGAACCAGGAGCCTCATTGACATCTCCCACATGAGTGGCAGGGGTCCAGGGACTTTTGCTATCTTCCACTGCTCTCCCAGGCACATTAGCAGGGAACTGGATCAGAGCAGATAGGACACAAACTAGCACCCATATGGGATGCTGGTGCTACAGGCCACAGCTTACCCTGCTATGCCACAGCTCCAGGACTGAGTGGGCCCTTCTCCCTGCATTCCCAGCAGATGCCTGAAATCAGAACTAGTACCAAACTCTATGTGTGATTTTATATATGCATAATACCTGTGATAAGGTTTAATGTGTAAATTAGCTACAGTAAGAGATTAACAACCATAAGAAAACAGAACAATCATGACAATTTACTATCTTAAAAGTTATTTTAAACCTACACATTTCTGGAACTTTCTGTTTAATATTTTCAAACATGTTGATGGTGTTTACTGTGGAAAACAAAACTGTTGGTTCGTAAGGGAAGACCCTTGTACTCCTGGCAAGGGAGTAGCTGTATCAGCAAGGTCCAGAGGTGGCTGCCTCTGTCTGGGGATCGACAAGGACACTGATGCAGCCCTGGTATAGGAGCAGAGAAGCTGAGAGAAGGCAGGTCAGGGCCAGATCATGGGAACCCCTATTCTTTTTTGTGTGTATGTGTGTATGAGTGATTTGGGGTTTTTTTTCCCCAAAGAAACCTTTTATTTAATGAGTACAAATTTCATAAGTACAACTTTAGGAATATAGTGATTCTTCTCACCATACCCGCCCTCCCACCCCTACTCCCAACCCACCTTCTCCTCCCTCTCCCATTCCTATTCCCAGTCCCAGACCCATTCTCCATTAAGAATCATTTTCAATTAACTTTATTAATAGAAGGCCAACTCTATACTAAGTAAAGATTTCAACAATTTGCACACACAAACAAAAAACTGTTTGAGAACAAGTTTTACAGTCAATTCTTATAATCCCATTCATTGAGATCAGAGGTTCTGAATGGGAAGCAAGTGCACAGTAACTCCTGTTATTAATTTAACAATTAATACTCTTATGTATGATGTCTGTGATCATACTATTTGTTGACATGAGTTGCCACAGTTTCAGAAGCCTTTTGAATCCACAATCTCCATCAGTATTTAGACAAGGACATAAGCAAGTGAGGATTCTCTCCTCCCTTCAGAGAAAAGTGCATCTTTCTCTGATGGACACTTCTTTCCACTGGGGTCTCTCTCACACAGATCCTCATGTAGGACATTTCCTTTCTTTCTTTTTTCTGCCACAGTGTCTTGGCTTTCCATGCCTAAAATGCTCTCATTGGCTTTTCAGCCAAACCAGAATGACTTAAGGGCTGATTCTGATGTCAAGGTGCTATTTAAAATGATTGCCATTCTAGGAGTCTACTGTGTGGACTGCTTCCCATGTTGGAACATTCTCTCCTTTTTAATTCTATCTATTATTGTTACCAGACACTTGATCCAATTTATATGATCCCTTTAACAATTAATCCTATCTACATGATCACTTTAACACTTAATATGGTCACTTAAACACTTAAGATGGTACTTTTACCACTCAGCTTAATGGGATTTGGGGTCCTATGGCAAGTTTTTAAACTATAACCTTAGAAGTGAGTCCATAGGAATATATGCAGAAGTGTATAGCTTTATAGTTATAAACTTATTCCTCCCTCTCTTATTCCTACTCTTATTTTTTACTGAGATCTATTTTCAATGGATTTTATGCACATATGATTAACTATGTTAACTAAAGAGCTCAACAAATAGTATGAAGAAGAGAAAAAAATGTTCTTCAACAGTCAAGACAAGAGTTGTTCAAGTTATTGCTTTTCCAAGTGTCAATTTCACTTTCACAGATTTCCTTTTAGGTGCCCTATTAGTTATCACAGATCAGGGAGAACATATGGTATTTGTATGGGACTGGCTTAGTTCACTAAGTATGATGTTTTCCAGATTCATCCATTTTGCTGCACATCATCAGATTTCATTTTTTTCCTGCTATGTAGTATTCCATAGAGTGCATATCCCATAATTCTTTATCCAGTCTTCAGTTGATGGGCATTTAGATTGATTCCATGTCTTAGCTATTGTGAATTGAGCTGAAATAAAAATGGGGGTGCAGATAACTCTTTAGTATACTGATTTCATTTCCCTTGGGTAAATTCCCAGTAGTAGGATGGTTGGGTCATATGGTAGGTCTATACTCATAGTCTGAGGTAGCTCCACACTGTTAGTGGCTTTACCAGTTTACATTCCCACTAGCAGTGGATTAGGGTTCCTTTTCCCCCACATCCTTGCTAGCATTTGTTGCGTGTTGATTTCTGTATGAAAGCCATTCTAACTGGGGTGAATTGAAACCTCATTGTGGTTTTGATTTGCATTTTCCTGACAGCTAGTGATCCTGAGCACTTTTTCATGTGTCTGTTGACCACTTGGATTTCCTTCTTTGAAAAGTGTCTGTTTAAGTCCTTTGCCCATTTCTTAACTAGGTTGTTTGTTTTGTTGTTGTGGAGTTCCTTGACCTCTTTGTAGATTCTAGTTATTAATCCTTTTCAGTTGCATTGTTTGCAAATAATTTCTCCCATTCTGTTGGTTGCCTCTTCACTTTCCTGAGTGTTTCTTTTGCAGTACTGAAGCTTCTCAATTTCATATAATCCCATTTGTTAATTTTGGCTTTGATTGCCTGTGCCTCTAGGATCTTTTCCGAGAAGTCTTTACCTGTGCCTGTATCTTGCAGGGTTTCCCCAATGTTCTCTAATAATTTGATGGTTTCATGTCTAAGATTTAGGTCATTAATCTATTTTGAATGGATTTTTGTGTAAGGTGCAAGGTAGGGGTCTTCATACTTCTGCATGTGGAAATCTAGTTTTCCAAGCACCACTTGTTGAAGAGACTGTCCTTGCTCCAGGGATTGGTTTTAGCTCCTTGGTCAAATATAAGTTGGCTGAAGATACTTGGATTGATTTCCGGTGTTTCTATTCTGTTTCATTGGTTTATCTATCTGTTTTTGTACCAGTACCAGGCTGTTTTGATTATAACTGCCTTGTAGTATGTCTTGAAATATGGTATTGTGATGCTTCTGGCTTTTTTGTTTCTGTTGTATAAGATTGCTTTAGTTATTCGAGGTCTCCTATGTTTCCATATGAACTTCAGAATCATTTTCTCTAGATCTGAGAAGAATGTCTTTGGTATTTTGATTGATATCGCATTGAATCTGTAAATTGCTTTTGAAAGAATGGACATTTTGATGATATTGATTCTTCAAATCCATGAACATGGAAGATTTTTCCATTTTTTAATCTTCATTTGTTTCCAGAAGTTTTTTGATTTCTTCTATGACCCACTGGTCATTCAGGAGCATGTTGTTTGGTATCCATGTGTTTGCATATGTTCTAGAAATTCCTAAGTTGCTGATTTCCAGCTTCATTCCATTGTAGTCTGAGAAGATGAAATATATGATTTAGTTTTTTTTCAAATTTTGCTGAGACTTGCTTTATTGCCTAACATGTAGTCACTCCTAGAGAAAGTGCACTGATGAGAAGAATGTATTCTGCAACTATAGGATAAAAAGTTCTGTAGATACCAGTTAGGTCCACTTTGTCTATAGTGTCAATTAACTCTGCTATTTCCTTGATGATTTTCTGTCTGGTTGATCTGTCCATTTCTAAAAGTGGGGTATTGAAGTCCCACATTACTATTGTATTTGCATTTATATCTCTCTTTAGATCCCTTAACATTTCTTTTAAATAGCCAGGTGCCCTGTAATTAGGTGCATAAACATTTTTTTAAAAAAATTATTTATTTATTTGAAAGTCAGAGTTACACAGAGAGAAGGAGAAGCAGAGAGAGAGAGAGAAAGGTCTTCCATCTGCTAATTCACTCCCCAATTGGCCACAATGGTCGGAGCTGTGCTGATCCAAAGCCAGGAGCCAGGAGCCTCCTCTGGGTCTCCCACATGGGTGGAGGGGCCCAAGGACTTGGGCCATCTTCTACTGTTTTCACAGGCCACAGCAGAGAGCTGGTTCAGAAGTGGAGTTACTGGGACTCAAACTGGTGCTCATATGGGTTGCTGGTACTGCAGGCAGCAGCTTTACCCGCTATGTCACAGTGCCGGCACCTCATATACATTTATAATACCTACCTCTTCCTGTTGAATTGATCCCTTAATCACTACATAGTGCCCTTGTCTCTTTTAACAGTTTGTGTTAAAACTATTTTGTCTAATATTAAGACGGCTACACCAGTTCTTTTTCTTTTCTTTTCTTTTTTTTTTTTTACAGGCAGAGTGGACAGTGAGAGAGAGAGACAGAGAGAAAGGTCTTCCTTTGCCGCTGGTTCACCCTCCAATGGCCGCCGTGGACGGCGCGCTGCGGCCGGCGCACCGCGCTCGTCCGATGGCAGGAGCCAGGAGCCAGGTGCTTTTCCTGGTCTCCCCATGGGGTGCAGGGCCCAAGCACCTGGGCCATCCTCCACTGCACTCCTGGGCCACAGCAGAGGGCTGGCCTGGAAGAGGGGCAACCGGGACAGAATCCGGTGCCCCGACCGGGACTAGAACCCGGTGTGCCGGCGCCGCAAGGCGGAGGATTAGCCTGTTGAGCCACGGCGCCGGCCAACACCAGTTCTTTTTCGATTCCTGTTAGCATGGAATATCTTTTTCTATCCTTTCACTTTCAGTCTGGTACATCTTTGTTGGTGGGATGCATTTCTTATAGGCAGCAAATAGATGGGTTTTGTTTTTTAATCCATTCAGCCAGTCTGTGTCTTTTAACTGGAGAGTTGAAGCCATTTACATTCATTGTGACTACTAATAAGTAATAACTTTGCCCTACAATTTTTACATAAGTATTCCTATTTTTTACTTTGGATTTCCTTTGTACTTTTACTGGGAGATTTCCTTCCTTCCCCTTCTTTCATAGTGATGCCCCTGTTTCTGTGTTTCTGTCTGTAGCACATCCTGAAGCATCTTCTTCAGGACTCAGGAGTCTCCACCTGGCTGGTTGCTGGGTGCAGACATGAGCTGGCAAAGCTGGCAAAGCTGGCGTGTATGTACAAAATGACGCCTTCTCTCTATCAGCTGGGTACAGGGCGCTGCTGCAGAGTGATGGGGAAGAGAGAAAAAATGTGTCCCCTCTTTGTTTTTTCTCCTCTAGTTTGGCGGGTACACTACCCCCCACAGGGCTCCACGCTGAATTCCCTCTAGGCTCTTGCTGCAGCTTTTCTGCTAGTGGCTTGGGCTGCTGCACTCTTGTTTCACCTCACTTTCTGATGCTGGTACAGAGACTCTAGGCTGCTGGGGTCCTGAGTTGTACATGTCCACGCCCTCCATGTAGCTCCACTGTGTCCCTCCAATTTGCATACAGTTTCCTCTGCTTTCTCTTCCTAACTCTTCCCTGAGACTGCACTCTTTCCACTTTTTTACAACTATCTTCTCCTAGACTAGAGCAGCAAGCTCCCTCCCTACTCCACCATCTTAATCCAATCTGAACCCCTGTTCTTGATTAATAGGCTAACATCAAATGCTTTTATTTTTTGACAACCAGGAACTGTTACAGCTCTCTGAGGAAGGATTTTCTGGTGCACATGGGGTTTGTACATGGTCAGAATTTAATCAGGGCCAATCACAAGAAGAAGTAAGAAAAGTCATCCAGTTGCGACAATAAATAATAAAGTGATGAATAGTTTCCTAGAGTGGTTGGCTTTGGTGATGTAAGTAGATCTCCCTGTGGCCCCACAGTGAGTGTGTTGCTTCCTGAAAAGCCATTTTGGTCATCAACCTTATGCTCTGTCTCCTTGTTTAGCAGCGATGCCTCGATCAAGCACCCAGTCATGAAAGGGCTGGAGGCTTTGAGGCAGATTCAATTCTCCTGGGTCCTGGCCTCAACCTTGTCCCTGAGTCAGTCAACCCAAGTCAGGCAGATATTATCGCATCTCACCACACAGAAGGTGGGATCTGACATGGGTTGTGTTGCTCTAGGCCTGTCAGGGATGGAGCCCAGGCTTGATCTGACCTCAGCCTTGAGCTGGCCTGCCCATGCATGTGACACAGCTTCTGTCTGCCTCCCTGGTTCCCCGTTCCACTCTGCATTCCAATTTGCCACTCTGGACTTGGATCACCGAATTTCAGCCTACTGCTTTGAGCCTTGGTAGCCCACTAACCTCGGACAGTAGGGACCCTGAGCCTGGAGAACCACTGTGATGTGTCCCTCCCCTCTCCAGCTCCTGTGGGCACTAATTCCTTCCCTTCCATGTCCACTGTTTCTTGGCAGCTGCCCCAGTCTGATTGCAAAGGACACTGAGAACCCCACACGAAGCTCCCATTCCCAAATACACCACAGTCTTTCCTTGATGGAGACCAGGGCTTGCTGGCCCACTCCTGATGTGGAAGGCTGCATGGATGGTCGCAGGTGCCTAGGGACCTGCAGATAAGTGACAGCACTCAGCAGCCAGCGGCTCGTGTTACCACTGAGCTGCCCGCAGCCGGCTGTCCTTACTGTGAGTGCCTTGGCAGCAGCGTCTTTTCCAGCCATGGGTCTCTTGCTTAATGGGGAGCCAGGCCAGGGCTCTGGAGTGAACGACACGAGGTCCAACTCCGAATCCAAGGGAGTGAGTGACAAGCAGCTAATTTCCAAAGCTGTGCGGCGGCTATTATTCCTCCCTTCAATCCTCTGGGAGAGAAAGTGATGCAAATGAAATACCTCAAGGGGGAGTAGCTTGTTGTAACTTATGATTAATCCTGAAAAACCGCACGAGCTAAGCATTCCAGTCCTGGAGCTGACCTACAACCAGGAACATGACACCGCTCACTCGCATGCTCAGTGGCTCGCTTGCTCCCAGAACCTGAGGAGCATTGAAGCGATGCGGCTCTCTGCTCAAGTCAGCTAAGAAAGCAGCAGCTGTAGGGTCTGTCTCCGAGGGAAAGCCCCTCCTACCGTAGGAACAGCCCAGTGCTTTCTTACAGAATTGCTATCTTGAGTATTTGATCTGAGCAATGTTGGGGACCACTTCATCTTCTCAAGGCCAATAAAAAAGCTTCTGGAAGCTTGGGCCGAGGCTGAGTGGGGGTGACAATGGTGCTTGGGGACACAGCATTGACCACCCTGTCTCTTCCAAAGTAGAGCATCCATGTGCCCCCCAAAGGGGGATCCCAGCCAGAAGAGCAGCGCTGACTGCGAGCAAATCATGTGACTGCTGCGGGCATTGGTTCTTCCTCTCAAACATGGGGCCAGTGTTGTTGGCCGTATCTCCAAGATTTCCTGGGAAAACAGGGCACTGCAGCAATAACATCATCGATTTGTTCCTCAACTTCCCCTCCTGGGGTTCTATGAACGATAAAGCGTACAGAGCGCTTAAGATCATGCCCGGGACACAGTAAGTGTCGGTTAAATGTTGGCCATCATTTCTGTTGGCTCCTTACAAAGCCATGCTAAAGATAGTGTAAAGTAGTGTTAGTGGAGATGGGTGGGGTAGGTTCTTGTGTTCATGCAAGAAACAATTCAGATGCGACACAGAGAGGAGTAGAAAGCAAGGTAGCAAGGTTTAATGGGGGAGGTGTCCGTAAGGATGGATGAGCATCTCTCCAGACAGAATCTGAGAGACAGTGCCCGGGCCCAGACTGAGGGGAGCAAGCTTATGTAGGTTAATGGAGAGAAAACACTTGGCGGGCCAGGTGGGCGGCTCAGGAGAAAGAGCTGACCGTGCAGTCCGGGGCTTTTAAGGGAAAGGGGTCCAGTTCTCCCTGCCCACTCCCTCTTCTCCAGAACAAAGGGTTTGCAGAGGTGAACTTCCTCCCAGGTTTCACTACTCAGTGCTATCAGACTGGGGAACCCACCTGGCGCCAGGCAGAGGCGCCTCCCCTTGGGTGGCTGCCTTGGATGGAGGAAGGCTGTGAAGGTTTTATTGCCCACTGTTATCTGGCCAGGTAACCCATTTGGTGCTGAGGAGCCAGGATTCTTCTGGGGATCTTTCCCTGGGGGAAGGCTGAGACCACCTTACCAGGGTACAGGCAGAACTGTTGTAAAGTCCTGGGCTGCCTCTCTCGCACACAGAAGCTAACGTCTAACTTCCTAACAGTAGAAGAGGTGCCACCAGCAAAGGCATGAATTACCTCCCCCTAATTGCAGCTCTTAAGCTGTTTCCCTGAGGAATCTGTCAGCAAGAGGTTCCTCATGCCAGTCGTACTGGCTGCCACCTCTCACACACTGGCGACCATTGGATTGTGCTCTTCATTCAAATCAACCTCCTTTGGATACTGAGCCATCATAGTGTGAAAACACATTTAAAATTTGACAAATGCCAAGGCCAAGGAGTGGCCTTGATCCTTTTCCCCAGTCTCCCAATCTTGTCGTTGAAATCGACCCTCTTAGAGTCCAGGAGGCAGTGCTGCTGTTCCCCACATCTCTGGTCAATGACTCGTCTGGAGGTTTCTTTCACGACATCGTTAAGTGTTTGTTTTCTCGGCTGCATCTGCATGTCCCAAGTCAAAAGTGGTAACGTCACCAGCCTTCTCGGGCAGCCTTCTATTTTGGAACTGTTGCAGGATAACTGGCCTGTGAGGCTTTGTGGGGGATTAAACCAAAGGCAGTGGTGCCAGTACTGAGGTGTAGTAGGCTAAGCCTCCGCCTGGGGCAGCAGCATCCCTTATGGGTGCCGGTCATGGGAGGCTGCTCCTCTTCCGATCCAGCTCTCTGCTTAGGAAAGCAGCAAAGATGGCCCAAGAGCTTGGGCCCCTGCACCCACGTGGGAGACCTGGGAGAAGCTCCTGGCTCCTGGCTTTGGATTGGCTTGGCTCTGGCCATTGTGGCCATTTGGGGAGTGAACCAGTGGATGGAAGACCTTTCTCTCTGTCTCTCCCTCTCCTTGTCTGTAACTCTACCTCTCAAAGAAATAAATAAAATCTTCAAAACAAAACAAAACAAAAAACCCACAAAAACAAAAGGCAGTACCAGGCCCTGTGAGATCCTGAAGGGAAGGAGGCTGCAGCACTGGCATAGGCAGGGCTGGTTGGGGTTCTGGGGTGTCTGGGGGTGGAAGGTATTTACGTCAATTGGCTACCATTTATGGCTTCATTCCCTGTCTGATTTTAATTAGCTGCTTCCGGCTTGAATCTCCCCAATGCTCTGCCTCTGTCCTTGTTTAATCCTGCAGACCGATGGACCCCTGATTTATGCACATCAATACTGTTTACAAACATGAAAGCCGCCCAGCAGTGTTTGAACTTTAGGCACTGCCATTGGTTATCGATAAGGAAAGGCAGCTCGGCATGGGGCGCGTCGATGCTGTCAGGTCAATATTCCACGCACAGGCAAGAGCCAGTTCTTCCTGCATGGTCTGGGGGAGGAGGCTGCTATTGGCTGAGTCTCTGGCTGGCCAATCTCTGCCTTCTATTATGGCCGCCTTCCTTCTCATTCTGAGTTGCTCAGTGACCCCCTCAGGGGTTAATCTGGTCATTTAAGGAGCTTCCTGTTGGGGTAAAGCTGCCATTTGGAAAGAATATCCTTCTTTTTTCCAGTGGATACAGAGGGCCACGGCTCTCCTAGGGTGCTAGACTTGGAGTCAGTGTTCCACCACGATTCTGCAGTCGTATGCTTGTACAGTCTGCGGCAAGTCAGAACCTCTCATGGCCTCCCTTTTTAAGTCTTGAAAATGTCACTGTCCAAGGTTAAGAGCAGTAACACGTGTGGGGAGGATCAGGTGTGTTGTGCAAGGGAGAATGCCCGGTTTACAGAACCGGGCAGACATAGGTTCAAACCCTGGGTCTGGCTGGGTGTCCTCCAGCAGCTCACCTGATCTTGCTAATCCTCAGTTTACCCAAATGTTAAATGGGCTTAATATGGTACAATCTTAGAAGGCTGTTAGAGGATTAAGTGGAATGGAACAAGACAGAGTATATCCTACTCTCTGGACCTACAAAACACTAAACACATTTTAACTCTTGTTCTACTATTATTGCTATTTTATTAAGTTATTACTATTATTATAATTCCTGGGTCTGCCACTTTTTAGCCAAATGATCTTGGAAAGGTTACTTTCCTTCTTGAACCCTAGTCCCCTCTGTTGTCAAGTGCAGATCCTAACAGCAACTTCTTGAGATTCTCGGGAATTCAATGGAAATATTGTGTAATCCATGGACTGGCACGTTTGAGGTGCTCTTGCGTGCTAACTCTGTCCCCCCTAGTTTGGGTTGTCTTTCTGGCCCTCTGTAGAGAGATGTGCCCCTCCTCGCAGCCTTCTTTGTACACTGAAGGTACTATGCTTAGCCACTTGATTTCAAGTCTGAGAGGAAATCCCAACCCTAGTTGAGAAGAACAAGTTTTCCAGGCCTTGCCACCAGGCTGCCTTCACTGGGCACTTGCCTCTGCAGGGTGATGTCCACAAGACCCCCACCCCAACCCCGATATTCTGTTTTTATTAACCCTTAAACATCTCTGGCTCTCTGTAGTCCATAATGCAGTCCAAGGGAGCAGTTTAGTCGATTCAATATTTCATTTTCTTTTTTTCCCTCTTGTAACTTACTGTGTCCTTCTAGTTTATTCATTTAGTTTTTAAAACTGACACAGTAATTGTCCACATTCCTGAGGTTTTGTGTGATAATTTGCTATGTAAATACGATGTGTAAGGATGACACTGGGTAATTACCATTTTATGTCCTCATGGAGGGAAGAAGTGAACTGTGCCTAGGGAACAAGAATGGTTTTTCTTGGGGTCCAAATAGTTTCACATATTTGAGAGTTGGAAGAATGAGTCAGTAGGTAGCCCTCAATGTACGGTGTCAGTTGTAGGAGAAATTTTTTCTATTAAGAGTAAAAATATATAACACCCCTTTCCTCCAGGAAAGGACTTCATTTTCAAAAGTTCTCAAGTGAGACCCCAACTTCCAAGGGGGGATCCCGCGTTCTGTATAACTGAGAAATTAAGTATTTCTGTGAATCCAACATGAGAGCCCCCCAAGCCACATACAAACGTTTAACATCTATGCCTGCCCTGGAAGGCCCCAGGTTTTTATTGAGTTTATTAACTGGCAGGGTGGTTTGGGATTAGCACCTCCCACACCCTAATGATCTTGTACATGCACAGTGAAAAATCTGCCTTCAGGGAGGGGAAACAATTAGCCCCCATGTGTCTAAGTGTTTCGTCCTTTGATTACCGAAAGTCTCATGGCAGGTGCAGCGAGTTGGTCACCCTGTGAGAATCAGGGTTCATTGTGTGGATTCTTTTCTAGAAAGGAATGAGGCGCCCAAGGAGGTCCTGGGCTCTGCTGGGAGAACAGGGAATGACATGGCCAAATCCTTCCTCAGGGAGCACATGAGGCTGCTCCTTCTAGAGGGTTCTATAGAAAGCACTAGATGGGCTAGGTGGTGCAATGGAGCTCACGATGCAACCTCTTACAGAATTAACAAACCCATACCTCTCCTTTGAATCTTATGTGAGATGCACAAAGTATATCTGAAGAGAATTTTCATATTTTGGCTTCTAGAAAAAACTCCAGTCTACTAGGGAAAGAAGACCAGATGCTACTCTATCAACTTTGTAGAAAAAACTTCAGAATAATTGAAACATAAGCAAGTTCCCTGTGGTAAAGATACTGAGGATAAGTTCTTGATGCTCCTGTAGACTGAAATTTTTAAAAGAATGAGTAAAACAGCAAAGTAAATGCAGCCACACACAGTTCCCGAGGGCTTGGCACAGCAGGCCTGGTGCTCACTGCTTGCATACCTATCTCGTTTCCTCCTGATGACCGCCCTGGGAAATGGGTGCAGCTACTGTAGGCATCCCACAGATGAAGACATGAGTTTCACAGCTAGCAAAGTCACCAGTCTGAGATTGCACAACACACAAGTGGCAAGCTCTTGACCACTGTGTCATGCCGCCTGCCACTTCACTTCTTAGCCCCTTTACAACACAAGCCACCTCACCAATTTTCCCCGTAGATCTTTACCACGATCTTCAGAAAACCCTTCAGAGGTGCTTTGCTCAGAATGAACCCTAGCTTTCACTGCTATGTAATGCTGGCTGGGACACACACACCTGCTGGTAAACATACAGAGACTCAATTGCTATAAAACACAGCTTTCCTCTTGACCTTGAACTTGCCGCATACGTGTCTCAGTGATTCTTCGCCAAAAGTCAGGTGAGGCATTCTAAACGTTAAGTAGTCATTGAAGCGGGTGGGGAGAAGGTGAGAAAGGTGCTAGAATGTTGGTGGCAGAGTCGCACAAGAGGCAGAAAGCTTAGCATGTGTCATGGCCCCTGTCTACAGTTCCTGAGGTCTTTAGGAAAGTTTGAACGTACTGGGGTTAGTGAAAGGGCCAAAGCCTGCATTGCAGGCTGACCTGAGGCATCGCCTCCAGGAACAGGTGCACAGGACTTTCCGGGGCTAGGGCTGGGAAGTCAGAAAATCTAAGAGCAAGGCTGGGACGGCAAACTGTGGAGTTGGGCGTGAGGGCTAAGTGCACTGCTGGGGAAAGGCACCTCCACCTGGGTGTGAGTCACGCGTGTTTCTGAAGTCCATGAACTAGCCAAGTGCTTTGAAGATCCCAGAGTGAGGAGCACCAGGGCTGGGGCAGCCTAACCCTCAACAGACTAAACGTCATGGCTGGAGCCCCAGGGCCTGCAAAATTCTGCGTCTATCCCAAGGCCTGTTGACTGCCTTGCCTTTCCCATCTTGCCACTCCAACCTGCCTCCCTGGCCCTGCCTGGCCCTCGTCCCCACCAGGCAGCCAGTGTAAACCTGTTCTCCCATCTTTGGGGACTACTGGCTCCCAGGAGCTGTGTGGGCCGTAGGCATGGGATTGAGAGGGTCAGCTTCTTCCCTCCTCTTCCCTAACTGGAGAGGAGGACTGAGGACAGCCCGCTGCAGCCAGATGGGGGCGAGAGTTCTGGGACACATTGGCCTGTGCCTCTCCAGCGCTAGACTCCTCCAGGGTGTCTTTTCACCCTGAAGGCGGATTATTCTGCAGCGGGATGGTGTAGACTGTTCGGGGTCTTCACCTCTGTGTCGGGGGCTTGTCCTAGGAAATTCTGGGAAAGTTTGCCTGCACATCAACAAGTCACTGCTGGGTCTGGGAGGCCATTACCCCCTCTTCATCCAAACAGGAGAGATGCGTTGCTTTTCAACATGCCATCTTCACAAGGTAATGCATTAGCCGCGATTCTGAACTTTTCCTCCCCCTCCCCCTTCTACTTTTTTTTTCTTGCTAATTGGCAGAAACTAATGAACGAGGCACTGAGTGAGCAGATGCTCCTCGTGGAAAAAGGCAAAATTGGAGTTTTCTTACCTCCTTTTTTATTTTTTTTTGTACACATCAAGAGGGTGGGAACATGCGGCAGGTCAGAAATTAAGAGAAGGTAACAGTACAGATTGCAAAGAACACAAAGGAGTTGGGGTGTGTGTGTTTGTGTGCGAGTGTGTGTATGTGTGTTTTCTCTTTTGTTTTAACTTCCTTGCATCTTTTTTTTTTAAAAGATCATATTCGGCTGCAGCTCATAATTAGCAGCTAGGCCTCTGGGACCTAATTAACCAATTCAATTAACAAAAAAAGCACACAAGTCACCCTGACATTTGTCAGCCATTAGGAGGGATGTCAGACTGGCGGTTCCAGCCGACGCATTAATGGTGATTAGCTCGTTTGTGACTCTCTTGTATTCTGCCATCCTCCTGGAGAGGTGGCCTTGGAGCCACACTGGCCAGAGCCCAGGGGTCAGTAGCTTGACCTTCCGAGGTCGACAGGAAGCTAACTCCTTGCCCTCTTGCTGGCCTAAGGAGCAGCATCCCAACCTAAGTAGGACATACCGATACTGTGCCCAAGTTCCCAGGGAAGTCTCCTTGGATAAACCCAACACTCCTGGCTGTTTCTCCAGGGTGGGGGATTCAGCAAAGGCTTCTTCCTTAGAAAAAAAGCTCCTCAAATTTCATTACCTCTTCCGTGGGGCCCATGGTTCCCATGTTTACTTCCTGCACTGGCTCGCTGGCTCGGCAGGTTGCTGGGGCAGGACTGGAGGCACCGCCTTTGTTCTTGGGGCTGATTAACTCTGGTGTCTCAGGTGCTACAGACAGGTATTTAGATAGCGCCTGGGCTCTCTTTGCCTCTGATCTCCTCTACTTAACTCCACTTCCCCAGAAGCTCAGCTTGCCTAATAAGCCAGGCAGCCCAGCCACAAAGAGGAGCTCAGGTGCAGGGATTGTCAGAGAAAGGTGGAGGTGGTGAGTTCCTGAAGTAACAGAGACCTGGTGCCAGGCCTCCCAGGTTCCTTCTCCTGGCCTGAGATACAGTCACCACCACGCATCATTTAGAGCTTGTGCTCAGCTGCCTGTATCAGAAAACCCCAGGAAAAGTAACTCCAGCATAGAGGAATTTACTCTCATCCATAGTTCAGACATCCTGCACCCTCCATCCTCTGTCTCCGTGTCTTAGCACATGTGGAATCTGTCCTCATGGTTGCAAGGTGGCTGCTCATATGCCTCCAGGCAACATGACTGCATCCCAGGAAGGAAGAAAAGGGCCAAAGAAAAGGCACAAGCTTTATGAAGTCAACCTTTAAAAGAAAATCTAGAGAACAATCACATTTCCAAGAATTTCTACCCAGCAGATTTCAGTTTTGATTGACCAGAACTCTATCACATGGTCACCCCAAGGACAAGGGCCACTGGGACCTGGCTCACTCTTGGATGAATACATTGCTGCCCTGAGCAAAACCGGGATTCTGCTGGGAAGGATGGGTCCTATAAGCCAACAGCATCCAACAAATTCAGTTATGAGGTCCCTAGCAGGGAACACGTGTTCCTGGGAAGACCCCTGCAAGGAGGGGGCGATGATCCTACCTGATAGATGAGACAAGGGGAACTCCGTGAGCTTACATCATCCACCCGTGGCCACACGGGTTAGTGACCTTGCCACTCTAGAAAACCAGATGCACTTGATAATTTTTTTTTTTCAGCCAGCACCACAGGGCTCTGCCTTGAGTTCTCAAACACGTGATCTGTGGCTACACTGTGGCAATCCTCGAAGATGAAAATTACACCTGCTGAAAAATTGGGGATGGGAAACGCAGAGGCCACCATTGCCTTCCAGGCCTGCCTGGCTCTGAGTCTCAGGCTAGCCACACATACATGGCTCTCCTGTTCCCCCCAGACTGGCCCTCACGAGCCACCAAAGAAACCTGATTTGCCACTTACTGGCCCCTGCTGCTGGATCCCAGATCCTGCTCACACCCGAAATTGACCCATTCATCCCAGAGACCTCCTGGGCTGGGCAGGTCGCTGGAGGGGAAGCAGAGCCCCTGCGCAGAGGTGACCCCTACCCTCTGGGAATCCGGCTTCATTCTTTGCAGCTCCTGTTGCTGCCTTGCCAGGAAAACAGCCTGGGCTGCTTCCTGTAGCCTCGCCTTTCTTGGCTGGAAATCTACGAGGCCCAGCAGCAGACAGCTGGAATCTGGACTATTCATGCCTGAACAATGTAGCAGCTCTTCATTGTCACACCCATTGTTCCTTCACAAAGCACACCAAAGAACACGGGCAGGTGAGCTCTGCTTCCGCCCAGACGGCCCTCTGCCGTCCCTGCCAGTGAGCATTTGATGCTGATCAGAGTCACATCGGGGGACAGCTGCTGAAAGGGAGAAAGTCATTTTCATTTAGAAACTTTAGAGGACACAACCCCTCCCTGGGCTGGCTCTCCAGGCCTGAGGCCTCCAAGTGGGCGTGAGGCTTTTGTTTGGTCTTCAATTACGCCCCGGGAGAGCCGGTTCCTAGGGCGGTCAGGGGGCTGGACGGTGGAGGTGGGGGGTGGGAGATATTCCACAGCATCACGTGCAGGCAACAGATGAGAGTTCTGCACTCATTCAGTTTTAAAATCATGTTCCCGGGAAAATCTGGGTGCTGGGAATTACAGCAAAGGGCGTGGCAGTGCGAGGATTGGTAGAGCCGAATGGGGCCACTCGGAGCAGGGGATCTGGTGCAGGAAATAGGAACTTGCCTTTTCCTTTGCAGCCAGTGTGGAGTGGAGCCCCCAGCTCAGTTCATGCTCCTTCCCTCAAGAGCGAGCCCATCGAGAGCCCCTCCCCATCAAGAGCGTCATGCCCAGCGTGCCCAGGGCTGGGAGAGAACGCTGGATGAGTCAATAGGGTTAGGGACAGGAAGGACTTCAGGTAGTGTGTAGTCTAGGGCTCACAGTACAGCACAGACTGGCCTTGAGAGGGATGTGGCTGCCCCACTACTTAGTGCTGGGATCTGACTCTGATTCACAGCTCTTCATTCTCCATGAGAATTTTTAGGAAGAAACATGGCACTGAATTGGGCCAGGAGAACAGCAGCAATTTAGCTCAGAAGTTGGGTGTGGGAGAGATCCAAAGTACTTTAACAACCAGTGTAGCATCGGCACTAGGCGATCAGGCAAAGGCATGGAGCCATCAGAATGGGCGCCAACCGTAAGTAAACACCAGCGTTCTACTGGTGGGTCCTGATGCTGACTACCAGGCTTGTTCTGGACCTCAGTGAGACTGGCAGGGCGCACGCCAGGGATGGAGTCTGCACCCCTCTCACAGGCGAGAGGAGGGAGCAGCTGACAGTCACCTCTTTGCTGCGTGGGGTGGCAGGAGCTGGAATCTGAAGATGGATGCTGTGGTTTGAATGTTTGGCCCTCTGGGTCTCGGGTTACTCTGTAAACTGTAGCGACACAACAGACGCCCAGGGAGGGCCACATCTACCTCCCTCCTTCTGCCCCAGCTGCCCCGTACAATCAAGGAGAGACGGTCAAGGCCAGGGGAAGCTTATTTTGCTCTTGGCTTTGTGTGGCTCTACTCGGGGCCTTGGCATTGATGCTACGTGCTGGTATTGCCCGTGGTGTGGTAACATGTGTCTTTATAGATCGGATCTCGTCACAGGTACATGTTCCCACAGGGACCACTGGCATCAAGACACAAGAGAGCTCCAGCATCACCACAGTCCCTCTGTGGCCTTTTATAACCACACCCACCTCCCTCCTGCCCCCATCCCACCCTTGTCCCAAAGCCACTACCCAGCTGTTCTCCATTTCTGCGATTTTATCTTTTCAAGAATGTTATATGACAATGGAATCACATATGTAATCCTTCATTTTGTTTTAAAGATTTATTATTTATTTAAAAGGCAGAATGACAGAAAGGGAGCGAGAGAGAGAGAGCGAGTGTGAGTACAGTCTTCCATCTGCTGGTTTACCCCCCATGTTGCCACAATGGCCAAGTCTTGGCCAGACCAAAGTCAGGAGATTGGAACTCCATCTGGGTCTCCCACATGGGTGGCAGGGACCCAAGCACTCGAGCCACATTCTGCTGCTTTAGCAGGTACAGTATCAGGGAGCTGGACTGGAGGTAGCCAAAACCCAAACCAGCACTCCAGTGTGGGATGCCAGCACTGCACGTGGCAGCTTGGCCTGCTGCACCACGATGCCAGTCCCACATATGTAATATCTTGTGATTGGCTTTGTTCACTCAGCATAATTCTCTGGAGGTTTGTCCAACTTATTTTTTGTATAAGTACTTAGTTACTTTTTATTGCTGCATAGTATTCCATGATATGGATATACCACAGTCTATTTAATTATTCATCATTTAAAGGACACTTAGGCGACTTGAAGCATTTGGAGGATATTATAAAAGAAATCGCTGTGAATAGTCCTGCCCAGGTTTCTGTGTGAGCATGTTTTTATTTTTCTTGGATAAATGCCCAAAAGTATAGTAGCTAGGTTATATGGTAATTGCAAGTTTTTTTTTTTTTTAGGGTTTATTTATTTGACAGCAAAATGACAGAGAGAGAGAGAGAGAGAGAGAGAGAGAGAGAGAGAGGTCTTCCATATGCTGGTTCACTCCCCAAATAGCTGTAGCAGCAAGGGCAGAGCCAGGCCACAGCCTGGATCCAGGACCTCCATCTGCGTGTGTTATGTGGGTGGCAGCAACTTGAGCCATCATCATTTGCTACTTCTCAGACATATTATAGGGAACTGAATCAGAAGCTAAGCAGTCAAGATTTGACTTGAACCAGTACTCGGATAAGAGATTCAGGTGTCCCAAGGGGCAGCTTAATCTGCTGTGCCACAATGCAAGCCCACATGTTTAGTTTTGTAAGAAACTGCCAAACTGCTTTCTAGAATGACAATCTCATTTTACATCCCATGAGCAATGAATGAATGATCCAGTTTTTCCATATTCTCTCCTGCATTCAATATTGCCCTTATTTTTTATTTTAGCTCTTCTGGTAGGTGTGCAGCGTCTTTGTGTTTGTAATTTGTTTTCCCAGTGGGTAATTATATTGAACACTTTTTTTCATGTGCGTGTTTGCCATCTGTATATCCTCTTTGGTGTAACGTCTATTTGTGTCTTTTGCCCATTTTCTTCTTGGATTGAATTTTTTTTTATTGTTGGGATTTGAGAGTCTTTTAGAAAAATACACTCCAGATCCTAGTCCTTTGTCAGATACGTGCTTTAGACATATTTTCTCTTCAATATATTTGTAAGAGCTTTGATAGGCCTGCTCCTAACCTGTGCTTCAAACCCTATTTTTTTTTCCTTTATGACCTTAAATTCTTCAACCATAAATTTTCCCAACTATCAGCATGTGGAAAGATAACATTTGGAGAGAGACCCCTGCGTGCCTACACACAGATCCGCCGGTGCAGGCTGGGTTGAATGAGCGGGTGGTGTGTGGCGTCGTAAGCTGCTGTGTCAGCGTGCACTGCTTGGAGGCTCGTGGAAAATGATCTTCCTCCCCTCCCCCAGTCTGCCTCCTCTATAGCACACTGGCATGCTTCTCTGCCCATTTCAATGGAGTAACTGACCCTGTGCCATGTCTGGGAAAGCCCACACATTCCAGAGCCCTCAGCTGTTACCATCCTGGGATGCAAGCCAGGTCACCAGGACATTTAAGGGTGACATGAGAAAGCACAAGAGCTGTCATTCTGACTGTTGGAAATGAGCTCCCCTCGCAGAACTCACCATACACTCATGGGCATCCCCTACAAGAATGCTGACAGGTGTTGTCTTCATCCATGCATGTGTGTTTATGAAACACATCCCAAGGTGCCTGCCTTGTGTTCATGGAGCCCTGTGTTCATGGAGTACATGTTCTAGCAGCCATCATCCGGTCTGTGGCCTGGAATCGTCGGGCCTTCTGCCTTCTCTCCTCTGGTTCCACCTTCTGTACTTGGAGAATGCTCTAGAAGGGGCCTTCCGACGGTCACTGAGTGGTTCTGTCCAGCCCAAGGACTCTGACTCCCGCTGTGCTCATGGTTTTCAGTCCTTGGAGACCTGGATGCCTCTGGGTTTTGTGCAAAGGTGTAGGGATGTTTCTTCTCCTCAGGATGTGAAATTTGGTCACCTGTGCTCGGAACCCACCCCCCCCCCCCCAGTGCCCCAGGTTCTGTGTTTGTCCAGCCTCCATCCTCACCTTTTGTCTTAAATGTTCATTTACCTGTGAATCTTGATCCTCTAACCACAGGAACCCAAAACCTAACGTGAAGCCTGTCTGCAGTCAGACTAGTGCTCTTCTCCACCCTCCTCCCAGCTGTGACCCAAGAGCCTGGTACTCTCAGCCAACAGTTGTCAGGAACTCAAGTAAAGTCCAGTTGTCCTCCTTTCTGGTGAGGTCCAACCGAAGGGAACTAGTAGGCAGAGAAGGCCACTGGATACTCTTGGAAAGGTGTTGGAGGCCAAAGTGGGCGGCGTCTAACAATGAAACAGAAAAATTCCTTCTAGTTCCAAGAAAGACACAGAAACAGAAGGATCAAGAATAATAGAAGGAAGCTCCCTAGGCAAAGATAAAATTTGCAAGAAAAAAAGAAGGGGGAGGGGAGGGGAAGTGAATCAAATCTTGGAGTAGGAAAACCTTATCAATCCTTCATAGAGGTTTCCTAAAGATCACGGTCCCACATCAACTTGAGATGGCAAGTCTAGCTACATTTTCCATGACTGGAGCTGTTGGCTACACAATTAGGACTGTACACATTGTATCACCGCAAGGTTCTCCCCTGAGCCTTTTTGCAGGTTTTACTTACTGTATTAGTCAGCTTCTTGTCACTATTTTGCAGTATCTGAGACAATCTAACTTTATAGTAAAAAAAAAAAAAAAAGGTTTACTTGGGCTCACCGTTTTCAGGGTTCAAGTCCAAGATCAGGTGGTCTCCCTTGGTTTGGTTTCTGGTAATGGTGCTCCTGCTGGCAGAGTCCCAGGGCCGTGCAGACTATCACTTGATGAGGGACAGTGTCCAAATGTCTGTGATCTCTTATAAAGCCACAGGACTTTAACCAAGGGGGCTCCACCCTAATATGCTGATCTAATCCTAGTCACTTCCCAAAGGCCCACCTCCAAACATTGTAATGAGATTACATTTCCCCTCTTAGTACCATTAACTTAAGCCATTGGAGTTTAAAGTTTGTTGTGAGTTCTAGAGCCAAATATTCAAACTGTAGCACCTATTGTTTTTATAGTGATTTTACCTAATGTATTTCCTGGAGCTGTTGGCTACACAATCTCAACTCTCTCTTGTTGGTCCCTCTGAGTTCTTTGAGAACTAGAAGCAAAAGTGTGTTCAGGAATGAGATGGCGCAGTTGGGGAAGCTTGTCTCTTTGGGAATGGGACTCTTCATTCCTTTAGCCTCTTCATTACTTTATAGTTTGACACAAATTAGGTATAGGTTGACCTTCTTTAATCCAAATTCCATATTTGGGGACATTTCTGAGTTCAGATTTTTATTTTATTTAAGATTTATTTATTTATTTGAAAGTCAGAGTTACACACAAAAAGAGAGAGGTCTTCCATCTGCTGGTTCACTCCACAGATGGCCGCAACAACTGGAGTTGTGCCAATCCAAAGCCAGGAGCCAGGGGCTTCCTGCGGGTCTCCCACATGGCTGCAGGGGCCCAAGGACTTGGGCCATCTTCTACTGCTTTTCCAGGCCATAGCAGAGAAATAGATCAGAAGTGGAGCAGCTGGGACATGAACTTGAGCCCATATGGAATTCCAGCACTGCAGGCTGCGGCTTTACCCACTATGCCACAGTGCTGGCCCCTAGAGTTCAGACTTTTTTTTCGACAGGCAGAGTGGACAGTGAGAGAGAGAGACAGAGAGAAAGGTCTTCCTTTGCCGTTGGTTCACCCTCCAATGGCCACCGCGGCCAGCGCGCTGCGGCTGGCGCACCGTGCTCATCCCATGGCAGGAGCCAGGAGCCAGGTGCTTATCCTGGTCTCCCATGGGGTGCAGGGCCCAACCACTTGGGCCATCCTCCACTGCACTCCCGGGCCACAGCAGAGGGCTGGCCTAGAAGAGGGGCAACCGGGACAGAATCCGGCGCCCCGACTGGGACTAGAACCCCGTGTGCTGGCGCCGCAAGGCGGAGGATTAGCCTGTTGAGCCACGGCGCCGGCCTAGAGTTCAGACTTTTAAATCAGGGATGCTTCACTGATAAAGTCTATAGAAAGAGTTCAAAATTCCAAAATTCAGAATTCTGAAACACCTGTGGTTCCAGTGTTTTGGATAAGAGATGCTCTACCTGTACCTGTATTCAATAGGTTTTCTTTGAATGGACAAATTAACTTGCTTGCTCAAGGTTGTAGAGTAAATGAGTCATTGTCTAGGACAGGTTTCCTTCAACTGTGCTCCCAGAGACAACAGATGACAGTAAGCTTTGGAAGTAAGTGGGATTCTGGGCACAAATGAAGTTTGGTCTTAGGGGGCCACTGTATTCATTACCATAACAATAACTCTGAGAAGTTTTGCAATAAAAAGTCCAATTACATTTTTCTAACTCTGCACTTCTGAAAACTTTTGAGCATGGAACACTTTTTTTTTTTTTCAGAAAACAAAAGTTTCAGCATGTTATAGAACTAGTGCTCCTCAGGATAGAGTTCAGTGGCCCAGGAACTTGCTAGTGATGCCAAGAACGATGGAAAAGGATTTGACCCAAACAAGAGGCAAGAAGTGAGAACTCATGGGGTGCACGGGAGCAGCACTTCACTGTTGCTGGAGTACAAAAGCTGGAGAGGAAGTGAGGCTCCACTCCATCAGAGGGTGTGTCTGCCATCTATGGGGCATAGCTTGAGCTAGGCAGACTCTTGAGAGCCCAGGCCTTCTGAACAGTAGAATGGTGTGGTCAGCTTGAGGTCGAGACAGGTTGCTCTGGTGGCCGAGTGGAGGAGAGCTTGGAAGAGGACCAGTGAGGACTGTGTTGATGTTTGAGTAGAAGACGGAAGCTGATGAACAAGCCCTGCATTGGCGGGCACAAGAGTGGAAAAGCTGCCACCCAGGATGCCCCTGGCCTCAACCGAGGCCTTGAGAAAGTCATCCTGAGCTGGTCTGGAGGCCTCTCAGCAGAGAAGCCAGTGTCAGCAGAGCGAGGGGCACTTCCTGGGAGAAGGAGAACAGCGGCAGGGCGATCAGCGTCAAGAGAAAGGCAGCAGGAGAGAAGCTGAGTCCCTCCAGGCTGGGGTCTCCTCCGCTCCCGTTCTTTGCATTTTCTGACCCAAATTAGATGCTCAGTAAATGTCCCCTGAGTGAACGAACACATCGGCTACTTTGTTCAAGGTTGTTTCCCACCTTGAACAGGTTCACTGCTTTTCAAAGAGCGACTCTCACAGCGAGAGCAGCCAAAACAAGATGCCCTTGGTTACTTGCATTTTTCCTCCAAGGCCTCATTAAGTTCATTTGTTGAAAGCTGAGTGTGAGTTAGGGGGTCTAGGACTTTGGGGTGGGGGGCACAGTGTGCAACAAAGATGACCCTGTTGCCAAGAGGCGTTGAGGATGTTTCAAGCCAGACCACAGCCCTCCACCCCCTCCCACCCCCAGCCCATATTATCCTTAGGCATTTGTCCTGAATGCTTAATACTGGGTATATTTCAGGGGAAATTTAATCCATGTGGTTTTGATTCATTTACACTTAACTCATCAAAACACTTATTTTTTTTTTTTCTGGGAGAGTTTGTTGCCACTTGAGAAGCATTTTCAGATGTGGTAAAAAGCCTTTAAAATGATCAAGAAAGAGGATGAGAGCTGGTCATGGAAGCAGGACAGGTTCAACTTGTGCAGAGACCAAGGGCCAGGTCCGGAGATGGACAATTTTAGGCACTTTTTTTCTTCCTTAAACTTGTACTTGGGCTATGTTAGAGGAAGCTGGAAGCAATGTAGAGTGGAGTGAAGGCAGCCCTGAGTCCCAGCCTCAGGTGGACAGGAAGGGAGAACCCAGGCTCGAATCCCACCTCATAGTGTGAAAGCCCTCACCAGCGCTTGGTTGTGAGAAATGGCCAATAGATGCTTACAGTGGGTGGGCCCTTGGAGACCAACAAGCCTGACTCCCTCCAATTACAAAAGAGAAACCCAAGACCAGCGAAGCAGTGGCTTGCCTGGGATCACGTGTGAGGTTAGTGACAGAATAGAAACTGAAGCCAGGTGTCCTCCATAGCTTGGCCTGAAACACAACAACTATAGTGTACAGTCTCTCTGTTTTTCTTAATACTTGGTAAGATTTATTATGTGTCAGGCTGCATGACAAATACTTCATGTGCATGCTTCTGAGGCGCAATCTTGGGCAAGTTACTTAACCTCTATTATTCCCAACATATTACTTCTTGGCCTTTTGGCCAAGATCAAGTATGAGATGATCAATGTGGGTCTGGAGGGGAACTCATGCCTACACAACTTGGGTTTGAATCCCAGTTCTGCCACTTACTGGTTTGCCGATCTTGAACAAATTACTTGAACGTCCTCTCAGTGTGTATCTCACAGGTGTGTTTTGAGGCTGACTATTCTTGTTGTCTTAGATAATGCTCTGTAATTACCCAGTGACGTAGACACTCCTGTTATCACCGTATTACAGCTGAAAAGACTGATTCTGATGGTTAAGACATTTGTCGAAGGTAATTAGCAGAGACAGAATTCAAACACAGGACTTCCAGATGCCAATGAAGCAGGTCTCTGGGATTTAGTGGATAATGTTGTGGAGTAAGTTTATTTTTTCCACGATGGAACATAGATGTAACACTAATTCTCTTACATCTTTAGTATCTGTAGCATAAACCAATCATGACTGACATTAAGTACCAAACGAATTTCAAATACAGTTTTCATTGTATTCCTGGTGCCCAAGTTATGGATCTGTTTCGGGAATGATTATACACAGGGTGCTTTTGAGTCTGAGAGACAGAAACTCAAACTTGCACATGCACCAAAAGAAACACATTAATTCACACATCTAGAAAAGCCCCTGGTCGAATCCAGCTTCTCAACAGATGTCACCAGGAATCTGTGTCTTGCTGTCTCTTCTTTCTGCTCTCCTCTGGGCTGGCCTTGGTGTCAGATGGCTCATCCCATGTGGGGACAACGTGGCCACCTGCAGTTCCAGGCTGATGAGCTGGCTTAGCAATCTGGGCAGATGGAAGAGTATTGTCCCTGAAATCCAGCAAAGCCTCAGGATTGTCCCTTTTTGTCTGGCTCAGGATACACACCCACCTCTGACAACATCACTCCTCTAGGATTAGAAGCCCCCGGATGGGTCAGCCATCGTCACGTGCCCCTCCCAGAGCTGGTGAGTGAAGGCAGCCTCGTTCAAATCATCAGCAAGCTGAGGGCAGGGCAGACTCAGAGGGTGCTGGAGAAGAATGGGGGAGGACGGCAGTGACATCCCACATCCACTACAAGTTGCCAAAGGCGTGTTGAGAAAAAATAAGCTGTTTGAATCATAGTCAACAGCCCATTCGTTGGACCCAAACCCCCAGCCCTCACACACTCTGACAACAACAGTCCTTTTTCATCTGAGAGCCACTTCAATCAGTGCTTTGCGGGGACATCCTAAAATACAAGGTGGCAAGACGAGGAGAGCCACACCTACCAAGTGGGGCCGAGCCAAGACTGCTCCCTCTGCCACCTTCCTTAGGTGCAGGGCCAGTTTCTGTTGCTGCTGTCCTACGTACGCAGGGAAGCTTCTTGGAGACATCAGTGTTCCCTTCTACCCTGAGGACCTGGAATCAGCCTTCCCTCAGGGTCTGAGCAGGCTTGACTTCACCCCTGATTGTCTTCCTATAGGTCAGGTGAGATGGGCTAATGCCACTGTGGGGCCCAGGTGCTCAGGGACTCCCCATCCCACAGATAAGCAATGCGCTCAACCAAGCCAGCTCACCTGGGGGTAGCTGAGGGCGGTGCCACAGAAGCTAAGGGCATCACAGAACCTGGTGGAATAGTCATTAAATAACTTTCTAGAAGCCTATGTTTGTCCCCATGTGCTGCTGACAGATTGTCCATCACACTGAACTGGCCCAGTGGCCCAATTCAACAAGCATTTCAGAGTCTCTTGGCAGCTCAGGGACAAGCTAACCAGTACCATTCTGGTCAGTTCCATCAACCACTCAACACAGCCTTTGGAGTCGCACTGACCTCAGCTCAGCCATATATTTGCTGTATGACCTTGGCCACCATTTCCTGATTTGTGAAACAGGGATTGAGGATCACACCAGATGATCTATGGCAGGCCCCGTGGTCTCCCCTGTAGAAGTCACTTGACAAAGGTGGTGTCTCCCTTCCTCCCCGACGCGGCTGACTGTGTGCAGGCTCTGCTGGCCAGCTTTGGACAGATCATTTCTCTGCTACCCAGAGGTTGGCCACTGATCTATCCTGAGTGTCAGAGATGGCAGCGTGGGCACTGGCCCTTGGCTGACTCAACTATGTGAACAGCCCCTTCAGGGTGGGAAGAAATGGCCATTATTTAGCAAAACACACACCTTCCTGGGAACTTCAGAGCTTTGGTCATGGTTCCAAGTGCAGACTTAAAGCTTTGTGTTTAGTTTTGATAATTGTGACATCTAGAACTAGAAATAATGACAGCAGGTACCAAGCTAAACAGCTAACATTCTTTCTTTCTTTTTTTTTTTTTTTTTTGGACAGGCAGAGTTAGACAGTGAGAGAGAGAGAGGAAGGTCTTCCTTCTGTTGGTTCACCCCCCAATAGCCGCTACAGCCGGTGCACCGCACTGATCCAAAGCCAGGAGCCAGGCGCTTCCTCCTGGTCTCCCATGAGGGTGCAGGGCCCAGGCACTTGGGCCATCCTCCATTGCCTTCCCAGGCCACAGCAGAGAGCTGGACTGGAAGAGGAGCAACCGCGTCAGAACCGGCGCCCCGACCGGGACTAGAACCCGGGGTGCCGGCACCGCAGGCGGAGGATTAGCCTAGTGAACCTCGGCGCTGGCCCTAACATTCTTTCTGTACCTTATTTAATCCTCAGCAGGCCTATGACCGTGTCAGTATTTTTATCTCTTTTTTAGACAAGGAAACTGAGAGCCTCAGAGGTTGTCTAGACTGCCACAGTCCGTTACAAGTGTGGTCTATGTGACTGGCACCCCCTGGTGGTGCGGGGTGCACAGCAGTAATGCCAATAGCACAGGACACTCACTGGGGATTTATTTACTTATTTTTAAAGATTTATTTATTATATTTGAAAGACAGGGTGGTGGGGGGCAGAGAGAGAGAGTTCTTTTTTTTTTATATTTGAAAGGTAGAGTTATAGACAGTGAGAGAGAGACAGAGAGAAAGGTCTTCCTTCCATTGGTTCACTCCCCTAATGGCCGCCACGGCCAGCGCTGCACCGATCCAAAGCCAGGAGCCAAGTGTGTGTGTTCTTTTGTCCTCTGGTTCACTCCCCAAATGCCGCAGCAGATAGGGCTGGGCTCCGAGAACCTCATCTGGGTTTATCACATGTGTCGCTGGGACTCAAGCACTTGAGCACGTTAGTGGAGAACTGGATTGGGAGCGGAGCTGCTGGGATTTGAACCGTCGCTGTAATATGGGACAACCCGCTTCTGAAGCTTGGCTTAGCCCACCGCACCGCAATGCTGGCCCCACTCATTGGGCATTTAAAATATTCCAGATGTTGCTACATGCATTAATTCTCTAATCTCACACCGTGAAAAATCTCCAAGAACATACGCAGAGGACCCTGGCTGAGTAACTTGCCCATGGTCAACATCTAATAAGTGATGGGACCTTCTAAAGTCCTTGCCATAACCCCCTACGTTTTTCTGACTAAGCACTTTTTTGTAATTGTGATTAATTCTCTCCTCCCAACCCCCCTACATGCAAACTCCACGACAACAGAACAGTCATTCTCATATCCCCAGGATGCAGCAGAGCACCTGCTCGGAGAGAGCGCTGAACAAACATTTGTTGAGACGTGAATGCACATGTGAGTAAATGAGGCATGTAAGTCAGGTCCCAGGAAAAGTTTTCATAGCAAAAACTGCCCATTATTTCCCACCAAGATGATTGGCGCAGATGCCCGGGAGAGGGATGTTGGCCTTGGTGACAGGCCATGCACATGAAGTCTCCTTCGCACAGAGGCCAGTGGGGATGTACTTTCCAAAGAGTCCCCAAGTTCCTGGGCCCCCACTCAACATATGGCCAAACAGGCACATGTTTCTAGGAAGAAGGAAGACTTTCCCCTAACATCCCAGTGGCCACTGGCCAGCAGGCACTTGGATTCAGCGCTGGTCGTGTTGAGACAGCTGAATGCAGGCCACGGAGATCCAGCCTTTCTGCTCTGGCTGCATCCCGGGTCGGAACTCTTAATCCTCCTGAACTTGCTCCTGAGCCCGCGCCAAGGCACTCAGTGCCCTGGGAGGCAGCCCTGGCTCATCTGCAAGGTTCAGAAATGCTGCCATCTGGTGGCACCTTTGGGCCAGAGCAAGGCGCTCCCTCACCAACGCCAACAAAGGAGCCCTGAAGTTCACCTATGCCTTTTTTCTCCTCCTCTCCCACCTTGACATCACTCACCAGCCCCAGTGTGGTAGCAAACTTGTCTTTGGACATCTTTAAAGAATTGGACTCTTTCTTCCTTTAAAATATCAGAATGCGCTTTGGGATTCTTGGGCATTTTTAAATGCTTCTTCGTTGGAAGAAAGCATCTGGAGAGTGGGTGATGAGAGTCCCTGCTGTGCCAGTGTCCTGTGCCCAGCTGTGGGCTCAGGCTGCGAAGCTGAACCTACCCGCACCACCTCTGTCCACCGGAGAGCCTTTATGTGGCCTCACGGCTCTGCCCAGGGTATTTATTCTCAGTTTCTTGAAGCCAGGCTTGCAAACTGGTTAACATTTCCACTGAAAAACTGGGCCTGAGCTGAAAGGATTTGCAGGTCAAGGCCCTACCAAGTGGTCCCTTGGATCTCTTGATGGAACAGGCACTGGCCAGGTCCAAGGTGACACAGTGAGACAGCCTCCCACAGGCCTGTGGCCTTCCAGATAAACAAAGCCTTGCCTGGGCACTTGGCAGTCTCTGATTCCTGCAGGTGCTCTGAACAGGGCTGCATAGACTGTGTCCATGGAGAAGTGCTGATCTGCCTGCCCCACGAGCTCACCTCTACCCCGCAAAGGTCATGTGCTATGCAGCCAACCCTCGTACACGGTCAAGAGGAAAGGGAGTGAGCCCCTAAGGGAATGGGACACAGGAGCAGTGAGGTCCACAGGAAAAGGAATCGAGCACAAAGCCTAGGGTGCTGCCAAAAAAAAAAAAAAAAAGAGGGGACCTACTCTGAGTTGAGTTAGCACTGAGTTTAACTGTTTGTGTTTTTTTTTTTTTTAAGAAATATTTTATTGATTTGGGAGGCAGAGCTACAGAGTGAAGGAGAGGTAGAGGGAGAGAGAGAGAGAGAGATCTTCCATCTGTTGGTTCACTCCCCACATGGCTGCAACAGCCAGGGCTGGGCCAGGAGCCAGGAGCTTCTATCCAGGTCATCCTACATGGGTGTGGGGACCCAAGCACTTGGGCCATTTTCTGCTGCTTTCCAAAGCACATTAGCAGGGAGCTGGATCAGAAGTGGAGTAGCTGGGACTCGAACTGGTGCCCATATGGAATGCGGGCATCACAGGCAGCGGCCCAACACGCTACACCACAACACCGGCCCTGAGTCCAACTCGAGAGTTACCTAGTGATGAGGGCAGCAGGACTTGCAGAGTGCACTCCTTGTGCGTGTGGCCCCTTGAGTTAGATGACCCGAGTTCCAGGCTCTGCTCCACTTTTGTAGCTTTGTGAGTCTGCAGGTGTTACCCAACTTCTCTGTGCTTCCAAGTCCCAACTGTCAAATGGGGGGTGAAGGGGAGGGAATAATTCACAGCTACTTTTTTTTTTTTTTGACAGGCAGAGTGGACAGTGAGAGAGAGAGAGACAGAGAGAAAGGTCTTCCTTTGCCATTGGTTCACCCTCCAATGGTTGCCGCGGACGGCGTGCTGTGGCCTGCACACCGCGCTCATCCAATGGCAGGAGCCAGGTGCTAGGTGCTTTTTCCTGGTCTCCCATGGGGTGCAGGGCCCAAGCACCTGGGCCATCCTCCACTGCACTGCCGGGCCACAGCAGAGGGCTGGCCTGGAAGAGGGGCAACCAGGACAGAATCCAGCGCCCCGACTGGGACTAGAACCCAGTGTGCCGGCGCCGCAAGGCGGAGGATTAGCCTGTTGAGCCACGGCGCCGGCCGGGAGGGAATAATAGTTATGATAAGGGATTGTTTTAATATGATTTATTTATTTGATAGGCAAAGAAAGAGGCTGATCTGTGCACTGGTTCACTCCCAAATGCCCACAACAGCCAGGAGTCAGGGGCTCCCTCCAGGTCTCCCACCTTGGTGGCAGGGGCCCAGGTAGTTGAGTCATCCTCTGCTGTCTCCCGGGGTTGGAGGTGGAGGATCTGGGACTTGAATCAGACAACACTCTGCTATGGAACGTGGGTTTCATCCATGGCACCACCGTACCTGCCCTTAAGAAGGGATCTTTTTAAGGATGACATGATATTTATAAAACATCTAAGTGATGTTGGTGCACTGTAATTGCTAAGTAGCAGTCAAGTAAAATGTTGTGTATGTTTGGAAGCAGCATGGATCTGCCAGCCCCATTTCGTTCAGCACCACACCCAGCACTGGGTCAGAGGTGCCGGGCTGAAGCCCCAGTGCCGGCTCGAATGGAATTCTGAGGGCTCAGAAGTGCAGGCACGCTGAGGCCCAAGTCCCCGCCTTGTCAGTGTCTCGCTGGGAGGCCCTGGCAAGTGTCCTGTCCCCCCGCCTGGGCCCATTTCCCCATCTTTGGAATGAGGGTGTTGGACCGCGGGAGTGTTTCTCCACCCCAGTTGTTCACTGGAACTACTCTGAAGGCTCTCAAAAGCCAGCAGCCCTGGGCCTTGCCCTCTGCCTCCTGCTAACAGCGGGATTCAGTCCACAGGTGCTGCATGGGAGCTCAGGCTGGGCCAGGCCTCTGCTAGGCACAGGGCTCTGTGTGGGATAGAGAAAGAAGATGCCAACCCATCCCCCAAAGTTCCCCATAAAGGAGAGGGCAGGCAGGTGAAGAACCTACTGGACACCACGTGGGAAGTGGGAGTGCTGGAGAAAAGCCCCACATGGGCTCAGAGGGCAGGGAGTAGAGGAAAACGTGGCTCTCCCACTCGGGGCTGCAGCTGGCTCCTGGGGTGACCACGAAAGTCAAGGGCAAGAGGCGACCTTGTCCCAAAGCTCCTAGCCCTCCCCAACGGCCATGAGATGGACCCTCTGTGACCACAGTGCCATGCTCTGACGTGCTCCTTGGTGTGGTGCTGTGGGGGGGGGGGGACTCTAAGGGGTGGGGCCTGGTATGGGGGGATTTGGGGGCTGGAGGGCTGCTCTTGTGGAGGTTCTGAGGGTGAGTTGTAAAAGAGCAGGGCTGGCGCCTGGGCCCCTCCAGCTTCCTACCTGGCTGTGTGATCTTTCCCTCTCGCACCCGCTCCTATCATGGTGCCACCTGCCTTGTCGTGATGCGGGCAAGGGGGCCGAGCAGATGCGGGTGCCATGCTCTGGCATCTCCCAAATGGGGCTGAATAGGCGTCATTTCTTCCTGAAGTACCCAGCCTCGGGTATTTTTGTTATAGCAACAGGAAGGGCCTGACACTCGCAGGTTTTCAATAAAGGAAAGGGACAAGCACAGCAGGAGGTGGAAGCCCAAGCCAGGCTGCTCTCCCTCTCCCAGAGCCGGGCCGGATACTCTCCTGGTCTAGAAGTTACTGCTGGGGGTTATAGTAGACGCAGGAGGTGGTGTTGGTGGCCTCCCCTGCACCACGGCTGGAACCCTATGGCTCCCAAGTGAAACTCTGAAGACCACAGCCCAGGCCTGACTGGGCCACCTGAGCAAGCCGGCTGGGCAGCCCAGAGAGCACCTGGGACTTGTGCCTCTGCCTGCATAGCTCGTGCAACTCACAAACGCAGTTCATGCGACTTCCCTCATCTCTCCAGCTCAGGGCATCACAGAGAGAACTTTCAGGAATGCAGTCTGTGGGGATGAAGAGAGGCTTTGGAGAGGAGGGGACTGGAGCCCAAGGCGTGGACTTGCTGAGTGGCAGTGCTGTGTACCTAATGTTCTCAGCTCTCTGCTGTCTAGACACAAGGTGGGCTTGTGCATCCTTGCCTGTCCCCGTGATGTTGCCTGGAGCCCAGTGCGGGGGCTCTGACCAATGGGAGGAGTGGTGACCTGAGGGCCGGACCACCCTCCAGAGCTCTCCCGCTCTCTATGGCATAGCGATTGCTTTATCTGGGACGGTGCTGGCTCCATCAGCTAACTCCCTTCATGGTGACTGTGAACAGAATCCTTGCCAACCAATCCTTGCTGGATTTGGACGATGAGTGAGAAGTAGACCTGATTATTTATTATTTTTAAAAATCTTGTTTATTTGTTTGAGAGGTAGAATTACAGACAGAGAGAGAGGAAGAGATAGAGAGAAAGATGTTTCATCTGCTAGTTCACTCCCCAAATGGCCACAACAGCTAGAGCTGGACCAATCCGAAGCCAGGGTCCAGGAGCTTCTTCTGGGTCTCCCACATGGGTGCAGGGGCTCAAGCACTTGGGCCATCCTCTACTGCTTTCCCAGGCCATAGCAAAGAGCTGGACCAGAAGAGGAGCAGCTGGGGCATGAATGGTGCCCATGTGGGATGCTGGCAGCACAGGTGGAGGCTCAGCCCATGATGCCACAGTGCCGCCCCTAGACCTCACTATTTTAAGTGACCGTGAACTATAGCACAGCTAAGCTGCCCTGGACGACACAGCGGGCATGGCTGGGGTGAGTGGCCGTGGTGATCAGAGAAGGGGTGACTCTGAAGCAGGGCTTCACTTCGCTCTTCACATGCTGCCCTGGCCCTGAAAGGCTGGTCTGCCGGTGTCCACATTCGGGGAGGAGAAACACAGCAGTTTGTAGAACCGGCTCAAATGTGCCTTCAGTGAGCTTCTCACAGCGCCCTAAGGTAGCAGGTCGAATGGTGGATTTCAGACGTCTGAGCTGGAAGAGGCCAACTCCTCCACATTGCTGGGTTCCCAGCCTGTTCTCACCCGGCCCGCTTCCGTGTCAGGCATTGACTGCACGTTCTCAGCCCAAGGTTTCTGGCCCTGGAAGTTCATCAGAGTGGCAGGTGCACTTGTTTTCATTTTACCTTCTTACACGCTCAACATGTACTTAGCCACAGTCTCAGTTTAAATCCACCCCTGGGTTCTGAATCCACAATGACAGCCTTGAACAAGGAGAGCAGGTGCTTGTCACAATGGTCCGGAGAAGGAGTGACAGGGAGGATGTCCTCAGAAAGTGGGAGGAAGACTCAATGGGACGTGAACGGTCCTCTGTCATGGAAGGAGCTTCGGCGAGCACCGCATTCAGCGCTTGCAGGTAGAAAAATTCGACACAGAAAGATGAAACAGCTTTCTCTACGTGATACAGAGTCGATATGGACATTGGAAGAATCCAGACCAGACTTCTCCCAAACTGTCCTGACATTCTTTTGAGGAATGAAACTTCGCACAGCGTTGCAGGGCCTCCAGTTCAGCAGACCCGGGGTGGACCCTGAGAGTCTGTGTTCTTAAAACTAAGTCCAGTACGCAGTGAGCATTGAGTGCGACTGGGCATGCATTGTGAAAGTGGCTTCTACTCATGGCAGAATCCTTCCCACTGGGCTCAGCTGAAGTCAGCAAGCAGCAGAGTAGCGAGAAGGCTACAGCTGCTTCCTCAGAGTACATGGGACACAAGGCCTTTGTCCTCCTGGGAACACTGGGAGGGGGGAGGCTTGCTGGGTGCCCACTGACTCAACAGGTGTGAGGCAGAAACACACGTTTGTATAGTTTTGCAAACTGGCTTTCCCAGTGCTATGGGCTGATGAGTCTTAGCATGTGTTGTGTGATAAAAAATGAACAGGGCCCCATTTGACAGATAAAAGCGCCCAAGCTGGAGGGGCGTTCTAAAGCATGGCTGCACTGTTAGAGCGTGTAAAACCTCTGCCTTTACCCACAGCTAGGAAAGGTTTTAACATTTAAGGATTTGTGTGATGGGGCCGGCATTGTGGCACAGTGGGTTAAGCTACTGCCTATGATGCTACCATCCCATGTGGGCACCAATTTGTGTCTTGGCTGCTCCACTTCCGATCCAGCTTCCTAAGAAGATGGTCTATATATCTGTGCCCGTGCAGCCATGTGGGAGACCCAGAAGAAGCTCCGGGCTCCTGGCTTTGGCCTGATTTAACCCCAGCTCTTGCAGCCGTTGGGAGTGCACCAATGAATGGAAGATTTCTCTCTCTGTTTCCCTCTCTGTAACTCTTTGAAATAAAATAAATAACTCTTAAGTACTCAGGTGATTAGACTGCACCTCACCAGGCCATGCAATCTCCCCATCTCAGGGCCTTCAGCCTTAATCACATCTCTGAAATCCCCTTTGCCGTGTGAGGGAGCAAGTCCGCAGACTGCAGGGAGCGAGGCGCAGACACCTTTGGGGGGCTCCTGATTTAGAGCTCTGAGCCATACACACGGTTGTGCATTTGCCCTCTTCCACTCCCCCGCCCCCTCCCGGATTCCCCTCAAACACAAGGAGTGACTTCACCTCGGGCTACATCTGTTTCCAAACTGCTCTCACAGTTCTCACCCAAACCCACCATCAGATTCCGAAATTACATGCAGGACTAATTGTTGCTTGAGGCTACTTGTGAATCAGGGATAGTGTGCAACAAAAAACCCAGCACCAGGCTTCAAGGTATCAAGCCAGTTGTTCTGGGAGGAGACAGAAAACACAGATCTCTTTACCCAGTTTATTCTTTAACCGGTTGGCTCCCATGGAAACATTTTGCAAAAACCATAGCAGTATCTCACACAGGATATTGGCATTCATAAAGCACACTGATTTTATGCAGAGTTTCCCTGTCTTCTTTGTCCACGTGAGTGTGTGTGTGTGTACGCACATGCTGGTCTGTGCAGTTTTATCATGTTTAGACTCAAGGATCCACCACCCCAGTCAAGACGCTGAACAATTCTTTCACCAGAAGGATTTCCCATACAAATTAGTTTTTAAGACGGAAGGAGAAGATAGAATGGATAGATACATAATGAGAGCAGATGATTATCTGCTGATGTAGTCAAAAGCTAGGGAGTACAGTTGTTCTCCTTATCCTTAGAAGATACATTCCTGAAACACTCCAATGCCTGAAACCATGGGTAGGACTGAAATTATATATGTATATATATATATATATAATTATTATTAATAAATCTGTGTGACCATCATTTACTTACAGCACATGGCTTCATGTCCTTTTCAGGGGACCCCATACATAAGTCTTATATAGGCTCAAGGCTTTGTGGTGTAGCACATTGCTGTTAGTTGGAATATGTTTTCCGTTCATATCTTCCACCCACACATTTAATGCCTTTTCTATATTCACTAAGCATTTGTTATACTCTATGGTCATAGTGTTTGTAGTTTGAAGTGTGACAGCAAAATGAGCATGAGTTTCTTTTCCCCTCTTCAGAATTTCATAAGGAGAAGATTCGTTGTTACTGTAACTCTCATCAGTCTCAGCACGGGATTTTTTCTCAGTAAGTCAAGAACTTTTCATTGAGCGGAAGCACATTATGGCTCTTCTCTGGTGTGTCCAAATGAAAAGGAAGGATCACCACTCTTGGGCTTTGGGTTGTTACTAAGTAAATCAGATCTACCTGAACACAAGTACCAAACACCAGGACAGGAGATCTGGTGAGGGAGGTGTTGAGTGGCGAACGGGAGGGTGGCACCGACAGTATGGATATACATACAGCTTGGATAAAGTAGTCGTTTTGGGGACCAGTTAGCTCTCTAAGCCTCAGTACCAGGCAGTTGGAGAAGAGTTTCTATTAAACTGTTAAGGAGGGTTAATCTCTACCTGACACAGGTGTTTCAGAAATCGGAAAGAGGAAATGTTGTTTAATGCACTCTGTGAAGGGAGTAGGCCTTGACCAAAAGGTAGATAAAAACAGATAAAATATCTTAGAAAATCTTTAGTCAGCTTACTCTAACAATAATGACAAAGTGGGGGTATAATTCACAGTGCAAAGAAGGCTTAACCTCAGAGAACCTATTAATGTAACACAAGGCAGGAATATACTAAAGATGACAAATTATGTGAGTGATTATCCCAATAGATCCAGAATGTTTTCAGTAAAATCCAACATGTAATGTTGATTTTTTTAAAACAGCAAAAAGGGACTTTAGGAAAAGCTTCCCCTTAGCTTCATAAGTGCTAGATACCAAATTTAAACATAACAGGGAAAAAATTCCATTAATTTTGCCAACAAAACAAAGATCCATAGTATTCTTTTATTATTCCATACAGTACAGGATGTCCCATCCACACTACAAGATAATAAAAAGGAACAAAACACCGAAAGTGAACAAATAGGAAGACCTTATTTGGAGGTGATAACAATTGTTTCCACACTGATTCCCACGGAGTCAATAGGAAAACTCTGAAGAATCTGAAGAGGTCAGCAAGATTGCCAGATTCAAGAATAATTTGCATGCCTCAATTTAAAACGCCATTGCTGACTTTCTGCTTATGGTCATGTTGAAGTAACTGGGCACTAGACTTACTATGCTGAGATAAACAACTAGAAAACAGACTACAACATAAGAAACAGCTGTCTTCAGACACTGAACAATAGACTGCACAAGACTGTGGACTCTGAAAAAGAAAAACAAATGAGGTAAGCCCCACAGCCCCAGCCCTGTGCCTGCAGGAATATTCTGGAACACTGCACAGGGAGGAGGATCCAAGAGCACAAGGCTGCCTCACTGAGACTAGAGACTAGACGCAAATGAGGCAGAGCATAATAGAACTGATGGGACAGAGAACCAGAGAGGAGGGAGGCATAGAAAGAAAGAACTCTGGGGCCAGCATTGTTGTGTAGTGGGTAAAACCGCCTCCTGCAATGCCAGCATCCCATATGGGCACTGGTTGGAGTCCCAGCTGCTCCGCTTCTCATCCAGCTCCCTGCTGATATGCCTGGTGAAGCAGTGAAAGATGGCCCAAGTGCTTGGGCTCCTGCACCCATGTGGGAGACCCAGATGAAGCTTCTGGCTTCTGGCTTTGGTCCAGCCCAGCTCTGGCCCATTGTGGCCATTTGGGGACTTAACCAGCAGGTGGAAGATCTCTCTCTCTGTCTCTCTTTGTAACTCTGCCTTTAAAAAAGAAAAATAACAGAAGAAGAAGAGGAGGAGGAGGAGGGGAAGAAGAGGAGGAAAAAGAGGAGGAAGAGGAGGAAGGAGGGGGGAGGGGGAAGGGAAGGGAGAGAAGGAAACTCATACATAGAGTGAAACTCCGTAAGACCAACCAGAAAAGGCTGTGGACCTGTGAAGCAAATTATTTCCAGAGTTCTTGCAGGGCTGAGAGACACTTGAGCTCTGAACAAGTGCAGAAGAAAGCCCTTGGAACCTGGGGTTTTCAATAGCATGAGAGTAATACCTTAGCAAGGCTAGAGTAGTCCAGAGTAAAGTTTACTCTAAACCTACCCTAGGAAAAGCTTGACAAACAAGCCTCAAAAGGATCCAACAACTCTGCAAGTAACTAAACCACTTGCCAGAACAAACCATCATTCTGAGAAAATAACAGCAACACAATCCAGCACTTGACATCATAAAATTCTCAATATCCAATCTTTAATATAACATTACTTGAAATGTCAAGAAACAAGAAAATAGGACCTATAGCCAAGAAAGAAAAAACAAAGGAAACAAACATGAAAAATGACAGGTATGATGGAATTAGCAATTATGGGCTGTAAAGCAACTGTTATAAATGTACTCAAAGATTTAAAGGAAAATTAAAATGCAATGATAAAGAGAAATGAGGAAGATACTTTTAAAATCCCAAAGGAACATCTAGAGGTGAAAAAATACATCTAAAATGAAAATAACACACTACATGGGATTCATAGTATACTAATCAGTAAAAGATGTATTACTGTGAAGATATAGTGATATAGACTACCCAAAGTGGAGTACAGGAAGAAAATGCACTGAACGACAATGAGCAGAACTTCTATAGAACAGTATCAAGGGGCCTAATATCAAATGGCCCTGACCTTCAGAATAATATCAAGTGCTCTATTATATAAGATTGGGGTTCCAGGGAAATAGGATTCTGGGAGTGAGAGAACATAAAAAATATTTGAGAACACATAGCCAAAATAACCCAAATTTAGTAAAATCTATAAATCTAGAGATCCAAAAATATCATTGATTTGCAAGCATGATAGTTTTATATATTATATATTTCTCAATAATTTTTCATTGTTGATCTCTCCCCAAGAGCCTTTAAATGGAAATTACCCCTGTCCCTCATTGTACATCTCCATTTTAATACTGGTATACATGATAGATATATCTATTTAGGTACTGTGTGTTTGTGTTTTACACACAAAAAACAGCAAGATTTTTTCCACTCCCCAAGAAGTAATTTTCCTCCCTTGAGGGTAATGTATATGTACAGAGGAACAAATAATGGTTCCAGATTTTTTCTCAGAAGGTATGGGAACCAGAGGATAATGAACATAGAACTCCATGCTCTGCAAAGTTAAGGTTCTATGTTCATTATCCTCACTGTTTTAGACAAATAAAAGTTGAAGGAATGTGTTACCTGAAGCTCTGTGCTTCAAGAAACTTGTATCTACATAAATGGAGACAGAAATGATGAGTATGTAAATAAATGTAAAAGAATTTCTGTCATTTAGAAATGTGCTTCAGAAGATTATTTTCAAAGCAGAATGATAATTATTTATTGAGCAATTAATACATGGAAGCAAAATGTATTATAAAAAATTGTATAAAATTGGTTAAATATTAGGAACTACAAAAGAATAAAATGAGGTGTAAGTTAATATTACTAATAGAAATAAAATATAATGTTAAATAATACTTAATAGACCTGAAAGAAGGCAAGAAATGAGAAAAATTAATAACAGGTGGGAGAAAAGAAAAAGAAATAACAAATGGTATATTAAACCCAATCACTATAATTACATTAAATGTAAATGCTCCAATTAAAAAAACAAAAAGATTATCAGACTGAACTCAGTTATTTCCTGTTTCAGGAGAATAAGGAATGAGAAAATATTTTTAGGTTTGTGAAGATGTAAAAACAATGTGCTAAAATTTGTAGGATACAGGTAAAACTATGTCTGAGGAAGATTTATAGCCCTTAGTGCTCCTATCTGAAAAATAGACATTTATAAAATCAGTAATGTATCCTCCCATATAGTACGCTAGAAAAATAAAGACAAAATAAGCATAAATTTATAGATAAAAGTAATGTGATGAGAATGGAGATCCATGAAGTAGAAACAGAAAAAAGTAGGGGGTTAAAAAGTGATGGAAACCATTGCTAGTTTCTTGAAAACCTCAATACAACTGGTAAACCTTTAATGATACTGGTTGAGAAACAAAAAACAGTAATAACTGTACCAGAAATGAGTGAGGAGATTTCATTGTAGATCCTACTGATGTTAAATGGGTATTAAGGAAATATTATGAGCAAAGTTATTAATTAATTTTCAACCCATATAAAAATGAAAAAATTATCTGAAAAACTGAAATCACCAAAGAAAAAAATTAGATCTAAGGAGAATTAGAAAAGGGTCAGCAATGTGGCTCAGTGGGTTAAGCCATGGCCTGCAAAGCTGGCATCCCCTGTGGGTGCTGGTTTGAGTCCCAGCTGTTCCACTTCCAATCCTGCTCCCGGATGATTCGCCTGGGAAAGCAATGGAAGATGGCACAACTGCTTGGGGCCCTGGACCTATATGAGAGACATAGTGAAGCTTTTGGCTCTTGGCTTCAGCCTGGCCAGACCCTGGTTGTTTCAGCCATTTGGGGAGTGAACCAGAGGATGGAAGATCTCTCCCTGTCTCTCTTTAATTCTGCCCCTCAAATAAATATTTTTTGGACAGGCAGAGTTAGACAATGAGAGAGAGAGAGACAGAGAGAAAGGTTTTCCTTCCATTGGTTCACCCCCCAAATGGCCGCTATGGCTAGCGCACTGCGCCAATCCAAAGCCAAGAGCCAGGTGCTTCCTCCTGGTCTCCCATGCAGGTGCAGGGCCCAAGCACTTGGGCCATCCTCCATTGCCTTCCCAGGCCATAGCAGAGAGCTGGACTGGAAGAAGAGCAACCGGGACAGAACCGGCGCCCCAACCAGGACTAGAACCTGGAGTATCAGCACTGCAGGCAGAGGATTAGCCTAGTGAGCCACCGCGCTGGCCAAATAAATAAAATTTTTTAAGCAAAGAAAACATAGAAAAAGTGAGTTGCCTTAAGTCAATTTTAAACATGAGTTAATAGGACCAAGCATTTAATCTAGTGTTTAAGTCTCATGAAGATATCTGTGTTTCACATTGGAGTGCCTGGGTTTGATTCCTGGATAGGTTTTAGATTCTTCCTGCTAATGAGGACCATAGGAAGTCAGTGGTGATGACCCAAGCACTGGTTCCTCCTACCCACCCTGGATTGAGTCTCTATCACTCAGCTTTGGTCTGACCCAGTCCTGGCCATTGTAGACATTTAGGGAGTGAACCAGCAGATGGGATCTCTCTATCTCTCTCTCTGTCTCTGTCTGTCTGTCTGTCTGTCTCTCTCTCTCTCTTTCTTTCTCTCTCCCCCAGATAAATAAATAAATATTTGGACAATAAGCTTTTAATTAAAACCTCCTAGTAAGGAAAAATTTCAAACCACATGGCTTTCCTGGTGACATCTATGAAATATTTAAGGAAGAAACATCAGTCTTGAACATATTTTTTAAGAAACAAGAGTAAAATGGAATACTTCTGAATTTGAGTGATGAGGCTGGGATTACTTGAATATTGAAACATGGCAAAGGCCTTGTAAGAAAAAGGAATCATGAGTCAGTATCCTCCACAAACATAGATGCTGATATCATTAAAAGAATATTATTTATTCTGGAAATGGAAAGTGATTCAACATTCAAAAAGCAATAAACATAACTTGCCATATTAGTGGAGTAAAGGAACGTTCTCATAAGCTGTGCCTCATGAAATACAGGAAAGATATTCAGATAAAACTTAATATCCACTCATGATAATGACTCTCAACAAAGTGGGAGTAGAAGGAAAGTTCCTCAAAGGATAAATGTCTTGTACAAAAATGCCTGCTACAGCCAACATCATACCTAGTGATGAAGAGGAAAACTTCTAGAAAAGGCAGCTCTAGCTATAATGATGAGACGTGAATCAGTGGTTGCCTTTGGTGAGTGGATGAGCTAGGTATTGACTGCAAAATGGAATGAAGAAATTTCTGGATGATGGAAATGTTCTGGTTTGATTGTTTGGTTTCATGGGTGTGTATATTTATCAAAACTCATTCAATCCTACAATTAAAATAAATGTGTCTGGGGTGAGCGTTTGGCCCCAGGGTTTCAGATGCTTGTCTCAGAGTGCCTGGGATTGAATCCCGGCCCTGGTTCCTCATTCCAGCTTCCTGTTAAAGCAGACCCTGGCAGACAGCAGTGACAGCTTATGTAATTGGATTCTTGCCACCTACACAGGATACCTGGATTAAGTTCCTGGGTTGTTGTAGGCTTCTGGGAGCAAACCAGTAGATGGAATGTCTCCCAAATTTAAAAAAAAATTAAGTGTATCTTATTGCTTAGAAATTTTTATCTCTCTTGATGCTCAAAAATGTGAAAGTAAAAAAGTGACTGGGGTTCTGCCCTATCAGCAATAACCTACTAGAAAAAATATAATACATAGAAATATATATATAATATTTAGAAAAAATATAATAGAACTCAAGTCACAATTCAGAATAGTATATCCTATCTCTACTCCTTGGAATACCTAGGAATAAACATAAATTACACAAGACATATAGAAGAAAAAAATCTAAATGACACAGAACCTAAATAAATATGAACAGGCTGAGATGTCAGTTTCCCCAACACATTAATTCCTGAAATTGTATTTGCTTCCAATAGAATTTCATCTTTTTCGGTTCTTTAGTAAAATAAAGTTACAGAAAAATTTTTTAAAAAGAAAGAAAACTTTACCGTATTAGATATGAAGATATTCTACAAAGACATGGAAAAAAAGATAGTAGGATACCTAGCAGAGAAGTAGGAAAATAACCCAATGGAACAAAGGAAAGAACTCAGAGAGAAACCCACAATCTATGATGAGGAGGTGCCATAATTCAGTGGAGGAAAAATGAATTATTTAGTAGCTGCTGTTATGGTAACTGGCTCACTGGTTGAAGAGGAATAAAGTTGTAGCTCTAATTCGAACCACATTCAAAAATGACTTTAAAAAGACCTAAATGTAAAAGAAAAAATGTTAGGTATTCAATAAAATATGTAAAAAGAATATCTTTTTAACCTTAGGGTAGTAAGGATTTCTTTAATAAGACACCAAAAGCATAAACCACATGTCAAAAATTGGGGAACTTGATTACATCCAAACTAGAACTATCTGTTTCCAACATGGCTGCCAGAGCCATAGTTAATGGGTGGCAGATTGGGAGGAGATAATGAAAGTGTCCAAACCAACAAAGGAGTAGAGTCTAGAATATTCCTGCAAGGGAATAGGACAAAGACAGGGAATCAGATGGGGGGAACGGGCATTCCCTGCACCACATGGCTAATGAGTTTATGGAGAGCTGTTTATCTCATCAGCAATTAGTAAGATGCAGATTAAAGTATCAATGAGATGACACTGGTCAAAAAGAGAAGACTAAATATGGATGAGAAAATGGGGAAGCAGGAGGCCTGTGCCTGTAGTAAGCTCTGAGCACATTGTCAGAAATACAAGGACCCACTGTCCTTTGGAGACACCCAGGGACACAGCCATGCCACTGTTCTTGAGCTCTGGATGGCTCACTGGGTCCTTGGACAGGAAGGGGCAAGGTGGAGCTGCAGACAGCCATGGAGAGACCATGGTGGCATGCATGTGCCATGACTTGTCCAAACGGGATGAGGAAATTCAGGAGGAGGTGGAATGTGGTATCTTTCCATGTAGGAATGCACAATGCAGGAAATATACGGACCGCCCATGGGACATTGGAAACACGAACAGCTGCTTGTCAGTCTTCCAAGGACATGATGTGAGATCCTGGGTGTGGCTGTGTCTGCGTCTTGTGACATGTGCTGTGCTCTGGGACCCTCCATGGGAGCCCACTGATGGAGCAAGGACAAAGCCTTAGATCCATGTGGCCTCTCACCTGCATGACAGCAAGCGGGCCCCCATTTCCTGGCTTTCTGACTTCAACTGGCTCAGCCCTGCCCTGCCTCGACCACTGGACACACTGCTATCTGAAAAGTCCAGCCCTCCGCCTGTGCTCTCTACTCCCTCCCAAGCCACTCCATCCCAAGGTCTCCCCACTCTATCAGCAGCTCAGCCTTAATCACAGACCCCCAAGCCTCTTCCAACTGCTTTGTGCCATATAAGCCATTAGTCTGTAAGAGGGCAGGTGTTCTGTCTGTTGTGTGTTTGCTGATGACTCTCTGCTGTGCATTGACGGGGAGTGGGCTCCTCCCAGGTTTATTCTCTGAATAAAAATTCCTGTTCTGTCTCCTCTTTGTCTTGCTCACCTGTCCTTACACTCATCCATGCCATTGCAGGGGCTCCTAGCCAGGTTACATAAATATGAAGGCCTGTAATTTTTAAAATGCAAGTGCTGGGCTGGGCCATCAGGACGAGTAGCTGGGCTGCTTTGAAGTTTGACCTATTTATTTTTTTTGCCAGGAGCTTTTTTGGAAAATCTCTTTGTTAAGATTTTTCCTTCCCTCTGACTTTGACGTCAACACAAAAGCCAGCGTGGCAGGATTTGGGCCTTCCAGGACACCGCAGAGCGAGAGTCCACGCCCGGCCCCTCCTCCCTCTCAGGCCCTGGTCTCTGCAAGTCCCACAGAATGCCAAGGACAGAGGGCTTCTGTCCCCTAGAGGTCTCGCTTTCTAGTCTCTCTTCTCAATAACCCATCACCGGGGTCCCCAGCAGAGGCCCGAGAGCCCAAGTTTTTGGTGTCTAGGCCCAAGGGCCTACTCACACTTTTCCCATCAATTACACCAGAGTTTCTGGTCTGCCAAGTGTGTCCCCTGTAATACATTCTGGGATGAGACTCTGCCCACCAGCTTCACATCCATTAGAATTGTCCACCCCTGCCTGACAGATGTCTCAGAATTGGTCATCAGAACTAAAATCAAGTGAGAAAAATGTCAGCCCCGTCAGAATTGTCTCCTTAAATGTTATTTGTCATTTATTTGTGTGAATGAGACGCTCAGAGCTTTTCCTGAAAAGAGACTGTGAGAACGTTCTAGAACCTTCTAGAACCTGGCCAGGTAAAGGGGAAGAGGACATAGGCAGAGAGAAACTTTACCCACTCCTGACTGGCCTGGGCATGAAACCTGCTGGCCCAGGCCTGCCAGGGCCCCTTGAACTTCCTGAGCCCACCCTTCCACTCACCCCCCTCCCCAGAAAGTCTCTCCTTTTTCCTTGTCTCTTTAACTTCCAATTTTACTCTCATTTTTCTTTTTCTTTCATTTGCTTCCACATTTTTACCTTGTTTTTCCCTCTTGCCTTTTATTTCACATTCTCTTCCATGACTATGTCCCTTTGCTAATCCTACCCCCCCCCCCTTCTTTTTAAACTGTACTCAATCTTCCATTCCAGAAACATGGTGTCTGAAGTCATTGTGAGGTCTCCATAGAAGCTGCTTTCTCTGTGTCACTGCTCTGCCCTTGGTAAACTCGCAGTCTTCAGCCTCACCTTCCTTCCTGCTCTCCTCTCTTCTGTGCCTGTCCTCACTCCTCCTCCCCTCTCCTCCCCTCTTCCTCTCCCCTACCCACTTCTTTCAGCTGCCTGAACATCTCAATTCCACCGTGTCGGCACATCCTTGCTGGTCTGATATTTTATACTAGGTGCGTCTGCTTTAACTAGTCCATTTAAAAATTAAACCCATCTGCCCCAAACTGAAAACAGCCTCTCCCCCACTGGGGACAATAAATATTGATGACTTGAGGCATGATTGGCTTTTATGATGTTTGATGACAACTGGTATCAGTTACAGAACTTACATCATTTAATAAAAAAAAAAGGCCCCTAGCAGGCATGTTGCATGTCAACAGACATTACTAGATGTCAAAAGAAATACATTTTCTTCAAGGACCTAAAATCTAAACAACGTGAGGGTGCTGGAGAGGGGTTCGGTGAGGGGTGGTTGGGATGGCTTCTATGGGAAGCTTGGAATCTTGTTTCTTTTTGTGTCCACCCCAATTTGTGCCAGTTGAGTTTTTCCCGGAGCCCTACAGTAGTCAGCCCCAAATAGCCTTTCTTAACAAGCATTCTTCCTTGTCATAATTGGAAAAGCTGAGTCCAGTTGATGACGCTGTTCTCCTCCCAGGGGAGATCTCTTTGCTGCCTCTGGTTGGGAGAAAACTGGATGCTCTGAAGGGCACCTAGGTGGAGGCCAAAGAGGAGGGGATGACTCTTGGGTCCCTCTTCATCTTTGATTCAGTACGGAATCAAGGCTGTCTGGCTCTGAGGTTTAAGGCCAGTAAACCCAGACCTGGTTTGTGAGCTACTGTGCTGCTATTTATACCCCAATGTGTTAAATATAAATCATGTTATTAAAGGGGTGGCTGCCTATATGTCTACTAAGAGCACATTTAGTCGTTAAAAAAAGAAGGGTGGAAATATTTTACTGCTATTTTGAATGTATTTATATGTTTTACGGAGCTGGGTTCAGACTACCCAGGATACTTCCGGAAACTCATTTGGGTATATTTAGAATGATCATAAATTCTTGTGGTCTTGAGGGTGGTTTGGTGAATTAAGTCCCTAAACGCTTTTGAAATTGGAAAGGGCAAACCTGGCTTCTTCACGTTCCTAACTGACCTCCCTCCTGCCCATGCTAGCTTATACTATGGAAGAATCAGACTCCTTTTTAATTCCAAAGAAGTTTCTGGAAAAAGAACAGAACTGCAATGGGAAGGCAGGGATTTATGCTGCAAGAATCTGCCTTTGTAATGCAGGATTACTATTAATACAAGGATACTTCAACAACTTTGTGGAAAAATGGAATTCAATGATAAGTTTATATTGGCACAAAGGTTTTTAAATTCATGCATTTTTTTCAAAGTACGCATTTTCCATGAATTTTGGAAGACTCCTCACATGCATGTGTTTCAAAATTTTTTTGCATCAACCTCGATGTATTTTTAAACTCTATTTTCCATGAACTTGTCATGTGACCTGTGGAGGTCACAGAAGTAGTGCAGAAATGGGTTGGAAATAGCAGGTGCTGGGAGTTATCGCATCTGGAGGAACAGCACATCCCACTGCACTTGGAACACTACGAGTGCCGCCGAACAGCTGAGGGCTTTGGGCAAGGCATGTACCCCGCTGGAGCCTCAATGTTAACATCTGTGAAATGGAACTGATAATACTCACATCCTGGGCTTTTGATAAAGAGTGCATGCACGGTGTGCACCACACCTGTTTAGAAAGCAGTGGAGTGCTGTGCTCTTTCAGCACTGTGTGCCCAGGAAGCTTCTAGCAGCTCGGGGTGGAGAGAAAAGTTACCTCTCAGCGGCCCCAGCACCAGAACTGGAGGCCCTGCCGGCCCAGGGGGCAGGGGTTTCCGCGATGGTGGAGGAAGGCGGGAGGACGACGTTCCTAGGGAGGACGTGGCAGAGCTGCTGTGGCTACGTTGTCCAACACACGCGCAGTGGGAGTGGGAGCTCTGGGGAGTCGGGAGGTTGTGCTGTGCGGGTTGAAAACGTGTCCAAGTCCAGTGGGAGCACAGGAATGGTGCTGACAGGAAGGAATGCTGCCAACTTGGGACTCAGTGGGGATACGGAGGCTGGAATGATGTGTCGCAAGGCCTGGGAGGAGTCCACGGTGAGAAAAATGCAACATTTGTTGGGATTTGTATAGCTCTTGTCATTGTGTTCGTGTTTACATGCTTTGCACTATTTTTGCGGGTTAGGGTTGGAATGAAACGATGTGTGGAAGGTCCTACCCAGGCTCAGACAGGCCCTCTCGGGAATCCAGCCATTATCGCAATGATCAGCCGCCAGAGCTGGAAGGCTTCTCTCAGCGATGACTTTCTCGTGATGTGTCCAGCAGTTCCTTCCCTAGCCAACCCAGAAATACCACTGAGCTTGAGGTATTTGGTGCGAGTGCTGGTGTGCTGGATCCTTGAAGGGCAAATGGCTGTAAAAGGAAAATGGCTCCCTGAGGCCTTGGAGAGTGTGTGTGTGTGTGTGTGTGTGAGCACCTAGGAAAGGGGTCCAATAAGGCTCTCACTTTTCCCAGGGGAGCTCCCCCCACCTAATTAAGGAGCAAATGCAATCACATGGGGAGTGGGGATTTCATCACAGAAATGGTCCTCCCCCCACATCCACCATCTCCGCCTTTTGGAAATTGTCCCTTTCGGCGAGGTAGGCAAGCTGGAGTCGTTTTACTCCGAGGAGTTTAAGAGAATCAACATGTTTTTCTTTCCTGGTTGCATCTGCGGTTGAGTTGCTTGAAATATTCCACTTCTTAAAGAAACCTCAGTTTGTTACAGTACATTTTTTGTTTTGTTTTGTTTATTTTCCTTTGTTTTGTTTTTTTGAAGGTAGAGAAGACCAGCTCCAGGAAAATGAAAAAAAAAAAAAAAAGTACAGCAACTTCCAGTTGTCAGAATTGGAATGCATATCAGTTATGCTGAGAGACAATGAAAACATCAAAAAGCAGATCCAGGCCATAAAAAATTCAGGTCCTCTGAAGCCATGTGGGACATGCTTGGTTGTGCTCCTCATTTGCATGCCAGTACCCACAATGCTCTGCAAGCTCCCAGATCTTTTTGAGCAGCCCCGATGTCTGAGCTCTAGGGAACAAACGGAAAGTTGGAGCACACTGGTGGGTGAGAGAGGTACTTTTGTGTCTGCGTGGAGAAGCCAGGCAGGTATGGTAGAGAGAACTTCTCCCACCACAGTGATTAGCAGGTGGCCCTTGAGGGCTTAATCACAGGCTGGGGCGCTAGACCTCATCTTTTGTTTTGCAGTTCTGTTGTGTTTTTTGGTTTTTGGGTTTTTTTTTTTTTTCCTTCTTCTTCCCTTTCCCCAGATGGAGGAGGCAGCTGGGCAGAGACCAGGAGAGAGGAGAGGGACACCAGCTTTTGCAAGCGCTGGCTGGTGGTGTGGCTGCAGCACTCACCGGATTCAGAGACGTGTGTGCAGTGCGCTTTTGCCACCTTCTCGGGGCACGTGGGCAGTTCATGTCTGGTCAACATGTTGAAGACCTGGAGATGCCACCCTGCCCTGCTGCTGGCCACAGGGGTTCAACCCTATCATCAGAGCAGCCTCTGACCTCACTCTCCCACCTACACTGATGGCTCTGCCCTCCAAACCTTGCTCCTGGAGGAGACCAACTCAGCCATGACCCGGATGTTCCAGATTCCTGGGGTGTGATGGGGGACTCAAAGAAAGAGTCAGGGCAGGAAGAAGCAAATGCGGCTCCTCACTGGACACCCTCAGTGGCCTGCACCACTCTTATCTCTCCCTCCCCGTTCCTTCCCAAGCCTGCCCTGTGGTGTCAGGAGCTACAGAGGGGTTGGGGACTTGTGATTTGAACACGGCCAACCATTCTGGGCCATTACAGAATGCATAAAAAATAAAAGTACAGCTCAATCTTTGAGGTTGCTACCTGGAAGGTTTTTGTCCACATTTGTGCTTTGATTTTTGAGCTCTACTTTTCTCAATGCTGTAAAGATGTTCTTAGGTTAGATTAATTTAGCCACAGGAAAATCTGGGCAGGAGAGGTAATGCAGATACACGTGGCTCGCAAGCCACCCCCTGATACCTCCAGCTTCAGAGAGAAGATGAAAGTCAGCCCTCACCCAGAATTCAGAAGCAGGCTGGGACCAGACGACAGGTTGGCTGGCTTCAGCCGTACAGAGCGTTGTAAAATATGTTGAATCAGTTGCCAGCATTGTAAAATCAGGGGCTTTTATAGCACGTCTTAAAAGCTCTGAAGATCCGGCCACACTAGACCCTCAGTGCTCACAGGAGCTGCAAGCCAGGGTTATGCAGACAGCGCCCCCTTAAGGCGATGTCTCTTCTCCCACCACTGTCCTCCCAGCCTGACAATCCACTCCACTTGGCATGGGCCTGGCTGACTCTCATAGGCCTTTGTGGCCTCGGCCTCTGTTAGAGTCACTGACTGAACCCCTGTGTATTCCCATTTAGTGATTATCTGTGGCACTGGCATGGGGATGACCCGACCCTCCGCCTTGACTGCTCTCTGTAGGCTACAGAGGGGGCGGCACCAAGGGCCATCACTCATAAGCTCTTCTGCCCTAACCCCTGCACTGGGGAATGTGTTTTTTACCTGCTGCAACCCGAGGGTTCTACTCTGGCCTCCCACCTCCCCTTGGCGAGCAAGTCGCCCTTCTGATGTCCCGAGTAGTCTGGGAGAACAGGGGGTGGGGAGGGTAGTGGTGGCAACGTTTGGCCTTCAGAAATTCTTTCCCAGATTTGTTGTGTCTAATTTGGGCTGCAAGTGGTTTTTGGTGTCAACGACTAACCACTGTTTGGTCTGTAGGACCATTTCTGTTGAGCTTGGATGACAGCAAAAGCCCAGTTTCCCCAAATAAAGTCTAAATACATTTACACACATTTATTCCCACATGCCTCTTTATGTTTCTGCCTGTCTCACCACACCTCAGACACGTCCAAGGTTGGGAGCATCCTGGAGAGAGAACGGGCAGGGAACGTGAGCCCCTGTGTAAGCATCAGCAAGGCGGCCCATCAGACAGTGAGCGATGAAGACGCTTCTGGGCAAGGATGTTGGGATGAGAGTTGGGCTTGGAATTGGGGTACTTCCTTGTGCTCTAAAGGACTAGCAGTAACACTGGTCGGAAGAATGGGAAGTTCAAATGGGAAGTTCAAATAGGTGTAAAGGTCACCTTTAAAAATGACCCCTTCACCCCCCCCCAAAAAAAATCTAACTGGGATTCTGTATCAGTATTAGTACTTTACATGTATTACTGTTCACCAATTTATGAGGCAGATAGGAAACCAGATTATGTCAGGTTTTGTATTTTTTTTAAAAAATAAATCTTAAAAAATATTTATTGATTTGAAAGGCAGAGAGAAAGAGAAAGAGATCTTCTATCTGTTGATTCAGTCCCCGAAGGCTCACAACAGCTAGGACTGGGCCAGGCAGAATCCAGGAGACGACAAACTCCATTTGGATCTCCCACGTGGGTCATAGACACTCAAGTGCTTGGGTCCTGATCTGCTGCCTCCCAGGCTCATGGCAGGAAGCTGGATTGGAAGTGGAGGTGGGACTCCAGCCCAGGAACTCTGATATGGGATGTGGGCATCCCAAGGGGCAGATTAACTTGCTGCGCTGCCAGGTTCTAATAATACAAAAGATAACAGTTACCATTGACTGAATGCTCACTATGTTCTCGAAAAGTCCTCTTATCTGTGTAACGAGTCTGTAAAGTTGACATGTAATTCCCATGTTACAGCAGGATCAAGTAATTTATACAAAGCCCAAAGAGGTGGAAAATGATAGAGCTGGTTCGTAAGCCCACACTGCCATCCAGGCCCAGATGGCAAAACTCATGCTACTGCCCCACCCAGAGCAGCCGGCCAGAGCTAGGACCTGCCTGCCTGCCAGGACTGCCTCATGACTGGCTTGGGAAGTGGCACACTGGAGGGACAAGTGGTGTATTTGTTCCACAATTCTAGTGCTAAGAAGGACCCCAGGGATGTATCACAGGAAGCCTGGTGGCTCCTCCCTGGGGAAGGCCTTGATCTTCAGAGATGCTCCTCCAATTCTGTTTCTCCACCCTGAATACTGGAGGCTAGCCCAGGGGGATACATAGTCTATTCATGCCCTGGGGGCACTGGGCCCTGACTGAGCTACAGAGCTATGCCTGAGGCACCGCCGGGACAGGCAGGCAGAGTGAGAACCAGAGGAAGCCACAGGGTCCGCTGTGTCATGTCGGAAAAGGGTGCTGAGGATGGAACAGGAGTCTGAGCTCCAGAGCCCTGTGTGTGGGGAGGAGGTGGGTACTGGCAGCGCCCAGGGAGTCGGGCTGTGCGACTCTTGCTGTGCGGACTGTCACATGTGGCCAGGCTTAGCTTTTCCATAGCCCAACTCAGAGTGCCTAAGCAGAGGCATTGTGTCAGGGGCTGCGGGAGACACCAGGAGAGACGAGGCAGTTCTCCCTGTCTCTAACAGCTCACACCCATTCCTCCCTGGAAGGTGGCTTTCAAAGAGGGGGTGATAATAGCAGCACAGACATCATCCTGTACCCCCGTGTGGACTGTGACTTCATCCTGAACCCCCTGTGTGGACCACACAGCTGGGCCTGTCGTAGGGGTTAAGCAGGTGCCTACTGATTCCTAATCATCTCTGTCAAAGAGGGAATTCTTTTAGGGGCTCTTGGAAGGATTTGTGGGAGGGGTGAAAACTGAGTACATATTGGTTGGATCTATTAAAATCGGACTCGCTGCTGATAACAGGCATCTGAATTAACAGTTGCAGTATAGAACTAGAGGTTTCTCTTAGTACCATGTAACATGAAGTGTAGAGATGAAAACCCATGGCACCGTGGCAGCTTCATGGTCACCAGGAACCCACTGATCTCTCTTTCTGGTGTTCCATCCAAAACTCCTGAATTCCCATCCCAGTACAACCTCCTGGTAACAAGATGGCTGCTGGAACTCCATTTATCACATCCATGCTCTAGATAGGAAGATGAACAAGGAGAAGGCTCCACTGACTTCCACTAACACTTCATTGGCCACTGCTAACTTCAAGGGAGACAGGGAATGCATCCTTTCAGCTGGGTGCCTCCGTCAGTGAGGGGGATGGGCAGGATGCACAGTGGGAAGCAAGGTGAAGTCCTCTTAGTGGAGAAGGAGGAGCAGGGGAAGGAAGGGCTTGACCAAGGCACCACCGGCCTGGCTGCTGTCCTGCGAGATGCACACCTTTGGGACACTCTTTACTGTGACCTGATGCTGTGGCGAATCCAGTCCTTTGCTGCCCAAGGCCCATCATTGGCTCCTTCACGTTCACATCCTCCTTCCAGGGGCTTGGTTAATTGCATTGACTTCTCCTTCATCGTTTTCAGTGCCTCTAAGAACACTCTGCCTCTATTTGCAGTGAAGCCCCAGGTGAGAAGCGGATTCTGATGGGCGCATCCGAGGCTGCTGTGCCAGTCGGGCAGGTGGATGGGCGGGCAGGTGGGTAAAGCCTTCCGTGCACACTGAGCACCACTCACCAGCAAATTCACTGCCCCTGTCTGACTCCGACGCGCTCTTGGAGAATATGTAATGACTTGGGCAAAACAAAACGCTGGACTTTCTTGCTTTTTAAAAAGTCTGCAAAAATGAAAGCTGCTGTGTCAGACAGCTTCTACAAGCCAAATTTCCATTCCGGTGTTTGTTCAGTTTTCTTTGCTCCCCCACAAGCCCCAACCAAACAGACGCTATCAGTTTTCCCAAGATGGCAACCCAACAGCTAGCCAGGTGTTCTCAGCTAAGACTCCCTAGCCGAGTAGGGATTTGTCCAGGTTGCTTTACCCCAATGCCGGGGAAGCTGGATTGAGGTTTCGGCAGAGGAGAGGCAGGACTGTGGCAGGAATCCCCGGGGCTTCTCCAGCCTGTTGTTCCTCTCGATGGCCTTAACGAAGGGGAGGATCAGTGCCAGCTTGCACCAGGTGTGCTGGAAGTGGCCGGTCCTCGAGGGGCATGAGACCATCCCACACCCAGGTCTCACCAATGTTCCCCTCTCAGGAGAAAGACTCATAGAGAAAGACTCAGTTCAAGCCATTCATCCCGGTAGTCTTCACAATGCCTGCTTCTCTAGTTTCATTGCAAACTCCACACAAACAAGAAATAGGTCTTCCTTGGGTTCTAGCGCTGCCTGGAACACAGGCTGTGACTAATCACACTAGTTTAATGGTCATCTAGATAACCCATCTGATGTCTTTCTTGAGCAATGTCCTATGTGGCTTCTCCCCTCTCTTTTGTTCCTAGGTTCTCTGACAATTTTCCCCTGGACATTTTTGGGGTGTATTTTTTAGTGATTGAGATCATATCATGTTTGCAATTGTGTGATGTTTTTCAAGTAGTATTCAAACATAAGCATGTTCCTATACTTGTTAGTATAGGCAAATCTCCTGTAACAAAGAGAACCCAAAATATCGAGCTTTCAATAAAATACAATGTCATTCGCTCCCATGTAACAGTCTAAAGATAGTCCGGACCAGATCGGCAGCTGGGTTCCACAGGGTCGTCTGGAGAACAGGCTAGACGCACAGCCCTCTCTTCCTTAACACACGGTGTCTGCATCTTGGCCCCAGTAGCTCCTCTAGTTTTCGTCATTTGCAAGCAGAGAGAAAAGGGAAAGAGGTGGAAGACAAGCACCTTCCATGTGAAAATGCAGTCAGAGGGTGCACACCTCACTTCTGCCCCCATCCCCTTGGCCAAAACTGAAAGCATGGCTTAGTTCCTGCAAGTGAGGCTGGAAAACGCAGTCTCTAGCGGAGCCATCAGATGTCAGGAATGGGTATTTTCAAACACCCAGTGGATATTAATTTTCTCGATTTACCATCAAGAAGTTAGGCATCCTGAAAGTCTTTAGAAATTCCAACTTATTCTTTTCTTTTCTCCTGTTTTGTTTATTTGAGAGCCACAGGCAGAGAGTTTACTCCCCAGATGCCCACACCAGCCAAGACTGGTCCAGGCTGAAGCCAAGAGCTAGACATTCAAACCAAGTCTCCCACTGGGGTGGCAGGTGCCCAACTACTTGAGCCCTTGTCTGCTGCTTCCCAGGACACACACTAGCAGGAAGTTGGAAGTAAGAGTGGAGTTGGGACTCAAACCCAGGCACTCCAATGTGGAGTCTGAGCATTCCAGCCGGCAGCTTAAACCGCTAACACCAAGTTGTTCTTAAAATATTTTGAACAATCTCCGTGTTTTTTTGTGACTCTGGCTATCTAACAAAACTAGTCTAATGCGTGAAAAATACTATGTGTAGTGAATATACACACAACTATAGCTTGTAGGAAACAATCGAGCATTAGAAAATACAGTCATGAGCTGCATAATAACATATCTGTTAACTGGATGTCAACCATGGTCCCATAAGAGTATAATGGAGCTAAAAACTTCCCCTCCCCTAGTGAAGTCATAGCTATGCTCAGCTGTTGTGATGTCATAAACTCAGTTCATCTCTTCTGTGTTTGTGGTGATGTGACGTGAACAAACCTAGGCACGAACCATTGAATCAAAGTGTAGTAATTCAGTTACGAATTGTACATAGTACTTGTAGTGGTAATAAAGGTTTCCCACAGGCTCACGTATTTACTGTGCTATAGTTTTTATTATTATTATAAAGTGTACTCCCTCTCTGTATTTTAAAAAACCTTTACTGTAAAGCAGTGTGTATATGACAGAGCAGCAGTCTCACAGAGCTTGTGTTTACCTTGTTTTGTGGTTGCTTAGAGGCCTCATGGAGTGATGGAGCGCCCCGGTGGGTTTGTGGAAGTGCGCTCTGGAGGTTCGCACAAAGGCAGGAGTGCCTGAGGACGCTTTGCTCAGGATGCTTCCCTGCCACTGAGTGATGCAGCCTGTGCTGGCCACCGTTATCTGGTAATATTCAAATAGTGTGGCGTTCCAGTCTCCTAGCAGAATCAAAGCATCACTCAGAAGCACACATCGAACCCCCAATCTAGCACTTCCCTTACTTTCCCTGCTTATTACTTCTGAGCACATCACTAACAGGATTGAGTGAAGTCTATGTACAGATAAACAGCACTAGATTATTTCCACGGATGACTTGCCAATAGCAGCGTTGGGGCCATGACAACTCACTCGTAACAGAGCAATGGCGACAAGCACGAATGACACGTGGGTCCTGACCGTGTCTCTGTGCCCCGTCCTGGATCCCAGAAATGTCAGCACTTCCAGTTCCTGCTGCTGACCTGACATGGGTGCACTTGACCAAGTGGTATCTCTGTGCTGATGGCGAAGCTGCTTCTTATGAGACAGTTGCAATACTTTCCACTTGGTCCTTGACTAACTTTCTTGGGGGATTAAAAAAAAAAATTTCCCAAGAAATGCCAGAAAGGAGTTTCTACCTGAAAGTGTGAGACGGGGTGAGTGTTTTGTGAAATGGAGAAGAGAAATTCTGTAACTAAAAGGACAGAATAGACACTGGATGATAGCTTTGCTAGGGACTAGTGACATACCTTGTGGGCTCAGTATAAAATAAGCATGTAGAGGCCCTTGTAAAAAAAAAAAAGTAAGAATCCCAAGATTGTATCCATGGAGCATTAAATCAAGTGTAGAGCCCTTCTAAGTGTGATGTAACTGCTCCCACACCCACAAAGCTGGCCCTGTCTCTGCTATATTGCATTATTTGAAAATCCTTTGTTAATTCATTTTTAATGACTGCCTAATATTCCATTGGATAGATTTTTACCATAATTTGTTTAATTTTACCTGGATTCTTAGAAATTTCAGTGGCTTTTAACTCAGAAAGCTCTTCTACCAGCCTCACTCATCATGCTGTTCTCAAGAGTAGTTTGAGCTATGGAAATGTTGCATTTCCTCCCTAAGGTTTGGGAGCTGCAGACTACCACCAAGGCATAGCCTGTTCCCTACATGACTCATGTGGGCCAAAGCCAAATAAGCAGAAACCAAGATTGGATGAACTCCCAAGAGGAAAGTACCATGATCATGGCAGTATCAACAGCAAATCAAATTGAAACTGGATCAAAATACATCAGTAAAGGCAGATGTGAGTTTCTACTCAAAGATTGGTCTGGGGGTGCTGGTGCTGTGGTTAAAGCCCTAGCCTGCAGTGCAAGCCTCCCATACAGGCGCTGGTTCGAGTCCCAGCTGTTCCACTTCCAATCCAGCTTCCTGCTAATGCACCTGGGAAAGCAGTAGAAGATGGTCCAAGTGCTTAGGCCCCTGTGCCAGTGTGGGAGACCTGGAAGAAGCCCCTGGCTCTTGGCTTCCACCTGTCCCAGCCCCAGTTGTCACTGCCATCTGGGGAGTGAACCAGCAGGTGGGTCCAGGGATAAGCTCCCAACGGACTGTTGCTCAGCCAAGGCGATTGCTGCCTTTTGCCTGGGGAATCTGGTGATTTTCTCAGCATCCCTGTGCTGCTCTGTGTGGATGTTAAAGAACCCAGGCCTTTGGGGCCATCTCTGTCCTTGTCAGATGACTGTGTCTCTTTTGAACTCTGGGCAGGCTATGAGCTCAGTTGCTGGGGGCTGAGAGAGAAGCGTGTGGGCTGCATGACCACCTTGTCCTCGCCTCCCAAGTCTGCTGCAGCTCCCTGAGTGATGGGCCACCTGCGACAGCTTGTCCAGAGATGACACATGTAGCAAGCAGATCCTGAACAATGTGACACAGAATGTGGGAGGTGGCGAGAAGCCTGGAGAAGTGGTCGCTGGGATGTCTAGCTCTGTAACTTGTCATCGACGTGACCTTAGGCAAGACACTTCGCTTGTTCTATGCCTCTGTTTTCTCATCGGTAAGTGGGATGGTGCCTGTATCTGGAACCAGCACACTTCTGTGAAGGGCTGCAGCAACAATGAGTCTGCAGGACTAGGGCTTTTGTTAGAAATACCCGATTCTGCCCCAGGAGAATACGTGCAGCTGTAAGCGATTTGGTAATGAATGGCAGGAGCTATGTTCCAACAAAACTCTATTTGCAAAAACAAGTCTGTTGACTCCTGATGTGTTTCACTGGGCTGGCGTGTGTTGCACACTCACGACCAGCCTTCCATGGTGAGACTGAGTCCTGAGAACAGGGCCAGCCAGAGGAAAGGGGGAGGAGAGTCCCTCACGGCTGCTCGGGCCTCAGGACTGGCTCCTTGTTTGTTCACATGATGCCCAAGCGCCTTCTCACCCACTTTCTCTCCTTCCCACAAGGAGGACTCTTGAGGTTCCCTTAAACACACCCAGTGGCACACGTCTCTGCTGTATTAGTCACTCTTTGTGATTTGTTTTGAAGGTGAACCCTTTCCAAGGTATATTTACAAACACAGGGCTCCCGCAACCATGAGGAGAGTCCCTGAGAATTTTCCAGCTCTTATTTTCCATCCTATGGGATCTTTACTTCTCCAATTCTTTCTTTTTTTAAAAAAAGTTATTATTGGTTAGAACACTGAACAGGCCGGCGCCGTGGCTCAATAGGCTAATCCTCCGCCTTGCGGCGCCGGCACACCAGGTTCTAGTCCTGGTCGGGGAGCCGGATTCTGTCCCGGGTTCCCCTCTTCCAGGACAGCTCTCTGCTGTGGCCAGGGAGTGCAGTGAAGGATGGCCCAAGTGCTTGGGCCCTGCACCCCATGGGAGACCAGGATAAGTACCTGGCTCCTGCCATCGGATCAGCGTGGTGCGCCAGCGACCATTGGAGGGTGAACCAACGGTAAAGGAAGACCTTTCTGTCTGTCTCTTTCTCTCACTGTCCAGTCTGCCTGTCAAATAAATAAATAAATAAATAAATACAATACAATACTGAACAAGAGATCTATACTTGTACCAGAGGTTTACGTGCACAATGTAACGTTGTATCCTTTTGGCTCAAGGCTGCTGGAACCTACTTGTCTTATATAACTGAACTTTCTTCCCACTTGATACCCAGCTCCCTGCTTCTACCCCCAACCAGAGCCCTTGAAACTATGATTCGATTCTTTGCCCCTGTGATTTGACTATTTTAGATATTTAGATCATCTCCATCCAGTTGTCAGCCTGGTTCTCCAAGGGGAATACACAAGGAGACCCCACCCCACCCCCTTGCCAGCAAGCTGTAAATGGTGGAAGGCAACTGAGAGTCGTGGCTTCCCCAGGACCTAAACAGACATTGATTCCTGCATTTTTTCCCTTATTCTCATCTTAGAATCTCCTAAAGAGAATTTCAAGATGGAGATTCTGAATCTGGTCTCTGGTCTAGGTCATTATTTGAAGGGTGCCCAGGTGACTGGATGCTCACATGCTGCTTAGCTGTGGGCCAGCCTTCCCACTGTGCTTAACCCCTCTGCCATGGTTCCAACACCCACTCTCCAAGAGCCCCCAAGCCTCCGATGGCCTGGTTTGCCGCCTCTTTTCTTTGCCCACTTGCTATGTTAGCCAGAAGGCAGAGGGCATGGAAGACACTTTAATACCCACAGCTATGGCTCGATGCTCCAAGAAAGAAGTGACTCCCATCGGCCTTGCCAGCTGGGAACGCTGCACGTGTGTACCAAGCCTGTTTGCTCAAGAGAGCTTTCGACCAGGAGGGTTTCAGTGTTTCCCAGTCAATGCTGAAGGCCCCTGCAGTGGTGGACGGGCAGGTCATTGATTTTTCTTGAGGTCATAACTCCATGTGTATTTATTCAACGTCTGTCGTTGCAGCCTGGTCTGCTTTTACTGTGGTTTGGTTTCTTCTGAGAGGAACAAGCTTAATAGACTGGAGTAAAAACTCTGTGATTCTGTCTGTTCCGTGTCCTGGGGTCGAGTGGCCGTGTCCCTCTGTCACATACATTGGTCTTCAGCAGGTATTTGATGAGCACCTACTGTGTGTCAGGAGGGCTGTGGGGAGGCAGGAGGCCCCGTGGTTTCTGACAGGGCAGCCTGGCTCCTGGGGGGTCTGCAATTCCCTGCCAAGGGGCCTCTGAGTCCCCACGCCATTCCTCGGCTGAGAAATCAATCCCAGACAAAAGTGTCTTCAGGGAAACTTGGGCCAGATGCTCAGGAAATCGAGTTTTTCATTTAGCCTCGATTCCGCACTTCCCGTACCTAATTCTTGCTTTACTCTCAGCGAGCAAGTCCTTTCCTCTCTGCTTTATCGAATGCCTGCAGGGTAACCTTGTGTTAGATGCTTTCCACCTGCTACCTGACTGGCTCTTCCCCCTCCTCCGCACCCCCATCGCAGGTAGGCAGTGATGTCGTGTGACTGAGCAGGTCATCGAGGCACCAGGAGTTTTCTAAAATTAGATTATTTGTATTTAGTGACACACAATAATTATACATGTTTATGGGGTACACTGTAATATCTTTTTAAATAATTATTTATTTGAAAGAGTTACATAGAGAGAGAAGGAGAGGCAGAGAGAGAGAGAGAGAAAGAGGTCTTCCATTCTGCTGGTTCACTCCCCAAATGACCGCAACGACCAGAGCTGAGCTGATCCGAAGCCAGAAGTTTCTTCCAGGTCTCCCACGTGGGTGCAGGACCCAAGGACCTGGTCATCTCCCCAAATGACCGCAATGACCAGAGCTGAGCTGATCCGAAGCCAGAAGTTTCTTCCAGGTCTCCCACCTGGGTGCAGGGGCCCAAGGACCTGGCCATCTTCCACTGCTCTCCCGGGCCATAGCAGAGAGCTGGATTGGAAGAGGAGTATATGGGATGCTGGCACTACAGGCTGGGGCTTTAACCTGCTGTGCTACAGCACCAGCCCCACAATGTAATATTTTGATATATGCATATATTTTAATGATCAATTTAGGATAATTAGCTTCCATAACTTCATTTATTCAAGATTTCTTTGTAGTGTGAACATTCAAAAGTCTTTCTTCTGGTTATTTAGAAAAATAAAGTATGTTATTGTTAACTATTGTTACCCTACTGTGCAATAAAGCACCCGAAGGATTATTTTTACAATAATGAAAAAAAGTACTTTTTAATACAATAAAAGTAAATCTTTCTGAGGTATATATATAATATATATATATATACATGTATATATATATATATATATATATATAGAGAGAGAGAGAGAGAGAGCGCCTTAATTAACTTTGAAGAAAAACCCAAGAATGGTACATCTTTTGCAAGCACTCAGACATAACTATAGCTTATGAGACATAAGAAATATCCTCCACTTAATAGATTAAAACAAAGTAAATCTCTGTGAACAAATTTTGCTATTAACTCTCATAATCCCACTCTTTGAGGACAGAGATCCTGCATGGGGAGTTAGTGCACAGTGATTCCCGTTGTTAATTTAACAATTAACACTCTTATGTATGACGTCAGGGATCACCCGAGGCTTTTGACATGCGCTGCCTAGGCCATGGAAGCCTTTTGAATCTACAGTCTCCTTCTGTATTTAGACAAGGCCATGAATAAAGTGGAAGTTCTCTCCTCCCTTCAGAGAAAAGTGCCTCCTTCTTTGATGGCCCCTTTTTTCCACTGGGGTCTCACCCACAGAGATCCTTCATGTAGGACACTTTTTTCCACAGTGTCTTGGCTTTCCATGCCTGAAATGCTGTCATGTTGCTGGAGCTTTGAAACCAGGTTGATTGACACCAAAACTCCTACTCTCATCGTGTGCTACATGGACCCCCACTGAAAGCAGTGGATTTAAGCCCTCAACCTTGGCCATGAAAAATCAAGTATCCATTCGCCACGACACATTCTGTGGGCACACAGTGCATTCGTATCCAGTGGGATAGACTGTGTGGATAGAAAGTCATGCCTTTCCCTGCAGGCCATCTGTCTTTCTGGGAAAATCACTAACTCTTGCTAAGCCATTCCTTCCCTAAGTATGGTCCCAGCAGCAGCAGCAGCAGCATCTCCAAGGAGCTCACCAGAAATCCACATTATTCAGCCCCACCCTAGGCCTGTTGCCCCAGACTCTCTCAGGACAGCATCTGGAATCACGCCTACTACTCTCCCCAGGTGGCTGGGATCACACTCAGGTTTGAGAACCACTGGCCTAGGTTATGGTAGTGTGTACTTCCCACCCAGGGCTTGTTCCATAAGATAGCCTGGGAAAAGACACAAAAAGCAGTCAGGGGGTGCTTCTGTGTTCAAAACACTGTAAATGTTGCAGATTCTGTAGCTCTCCAGGGAATCCATACTGCTACCAGCACATTCAAGACCACAAAGCGTCCGGCCTGGAAAAACTTGGTTGGCTGAACTTGACGGGATTCCGCTAAACTCCTGTGCAGCTGTCGTCCTGGGCCTTTCCTTCCGTAGGTACCTCTTCCCACCCCAAGGACCTGGCAGGCAGTGGCAAGTGGCCGTTGTGACCATCGCTATGGAGGACCCCAGCTTTCATCATGTCTCATCAGAATTAAATCTCCAAGAGCTGGATCAGAAGTCTGGGGACATCATGCAGAATTTTTTTTTTTAAACTCACTTTGGGATCCACACAAACCCACGTATTGTGCATCTCCAAGTGACAGTCCTGGTGAATAGGGACTTGTGGCATTGAGCAGCACCACAGCCCGGTCCTACTGCCAAATCCTGAATTAATGGAAAGCTGAAAAATTAAAATGTTTCCATCAGAAATAACCTCTGATCGGGGGTCTGGGGGAACCCAGCGAGACCGCTTCCAAGATTTTTTTTAACTCTTTTAACCGCATGGAAACTATTTTAAGGTGATCTTTGCCAGTTGTAACTACGCCAATAAATACAATTACACCAAATATAGTCCTATTTCTGCCCCTTTCAGCCTAGCTCATTTTATAGTTTTTAAAGCATTTGATGAGAACACTTTGTATTTAGGTAATGTCTTTCATCCCTAAGTCCCAAGGATCTACAGGAGAGATGATTGGCAAGAAATTCCCCAACGTGGAGGTCCCTCCCCTCTGGTGGGACGATACGTTTCTAACAGAAGCAGGGAATTGGCTGACACTGAAGTCACTGGCTAACTGTTGAAGACGGTATCAAAGCAAATCAGCAGACAGAGCAGCCAGCCTGGACAACATGGCTGTGGGCTTCCTATTTCCATGAATTAATTTAAGAAAAATAAAAGGAATGGATCTTTCTTGTTCTCTTTGTGGTGCCCTAAGAAATTCACATTTAATCAGGAGATGCTTCGTACCTCCAGGCCTCAGGCATGGCTGAGAAGTGCCCCAAATTAGTTTGCATTAGATGCTGGTTCCAAGTTCAGCAGGGAAGCAGAAATGTTAGACACACATAAAAGTTGGGCGTAGGGAGGAGGTGAGCAAGGCCAGCTTTGAGTTCCCTTCTACTTGGCGGGTGACTTCTTTTTCTCTTATTTTCAAATAAAGTTTATTATTTTTGCCTTTATGAGAAGAAGGCTTTCCTGTTCTAGACAATTTGGCAAAAATAGAAATGCAAAAAATAAAGACACTCCCATCATCCAGAGAGGCTCAATATTAACAACTGATTGATTGATTTCCCTCCAGTCTTTTTTCTATGCATTTTCAAAAACAGAAGGGGAGCCACGCTATCTGGTCAGTCCTGACCCCAGGGAGTTACAGGACAACCAAGGCACATGTCCACCTTTGGTTCAAACTCCACATTAACAAGTGAGACCATGCACGGTGGAAGCAAAGGTACGGTTTGTTTTGGCTCGTTCTGGTGACCCCACGACCCAGCCAGAGCCTGGCAACAGTCAGTGTTGCTGAACAGATGGTGATGGACATTATGTCCAGAACTCACGCACTCATCTCCAACTGAACCGTCAGGTTGCCTCCCACTGGCTGCAATTCCGTTACACTTAATATCTTTGTGTTTGGGGATTCTGATTATCTCTAGGAGCCACTGTCAGCATCCCAGCTAATGTCCCTCTGCCTGCCTGTTGTCACCTATCTGAGCATGTACTCTGGGTGCAGGCACCTGCTCGGCCTGTGTACCCATGGAATATCCTGGATATGCCAGTGTGAATGTCCCCAAGCGACCCTCAGCCCATGGGGATAGGAATCGGCAGAAGAATATCGCAGCTTGCTCGGTCCTCAGGGTGACACTTGCGAGCCGTGCTCTGCCCCCTCTGTCAGAGGCTTCTGAGACTGAACCCCAGCCACGCCCAGGGGCTGCCCGATTAGCACAGCCTTCCCAGGGGCTTCCCTCTCACTCCTCGCCAGGCTCCGGGTTCACTTCCCAGGCTGACAGCTTGTCGCAGATCCTTGTCTGAGGCTCTGCTTCTGGGGAGCCCCAAACTAGGCCATTCACTCGGGGTAGTCAACTCAGAAGCAGGGCGACTGGGGTGAACCAGAGGGTTCCTGTGAAGATTCGGGACACATTGATCAGCAAAGAATTTCCCCAGGGGGTTCGGGGCTCTTCCTAAACCTCGATTTTGCTCTCAGAATCTGGACCCTGAGCACGGCACTTAGGAAGAAGAAGTGCAGAGCCTACCAGTTCCGTTGGCGTTGGCTCGCTGTTTCCTGCTGTTTGCTCCGCACGCACCCCTCTTCCTGCACGGAGGCCCGGGGTTACGGCATTTTCGCTTTTGTCCATTCGCACGGAGAGGGAGGGAGAGCTGAATGCAGCAAAGGACTAGGGGGAGGTTTCCTTGGAATACCTTAGTCTTGGGTCTGTAACAAGCACGGCCTGGCATGTTCAGGGGGAAATGGAAAGAAATCGACTGTGCTATCTCTAAACAGGTTTTTGTCATTATGAAGCTGCTGCAATCTGTGTGCACACGGTCGTGTTCCAAAATACAGCGCGTGTTTGGGGATTGTCATAGTGACCTAGAAAGCACGGTTTCTCTGGGGAAAGACAGGAATGAGGTTTTTAACAGCTTTATTGCTGAGGCTGCGGCCGCACCTAGCAAAGGCCTAAGGCTGTTTTTCCAGAAAATCAGGGACAGATCACTCTCTTTTGCTCAAGATCGCCTAGAAAGGCCAAGAAGATACGGTCAGCCTGTGCTGACTGGACATGGAGGAGGCAGACGTAGGCACCTGCCTGTGTGTCCAGGGCAGCAATGCGGTTTTTGCACAGTCTCTGTGTGTGTTTTGTTTTGTTTTTCACCTTTGTTTCTGTTGTTGACAGAAGAAAGGAAAGGATGCTTGGCCAATGTCAGTGTAGAGGCAGTTATTAAATTAGCCACGTCCTGCCTCCAACAGAAAGTGTCCGAGCCCCACCCCCGCCGTGTCCTCGATCCATAGGGCTTTGTAAAACTCCTCAAGCGCTGCTGTTCTCGTGAGAACAGCTTGCTTGGGAATGTACTGTGTGGGGGAAAGACTCTTATGCTCGACTCCTGGCTGCCTGCACATGCAACCTCAACAGAACTCCAGGCTGAGAGGGGTACAGTGATATGGGGTACAGTGTCCCCTGACCCACAGGGGTGTAACCCAAGACATGCAGTGAGATGCCTGAAACTTTGGAAGGTACAGAACCCTAGTTTTTTTCCCTATGCATATATATGTGTGTGTGTGTGTGTGTGTGTATAGCTATGATAAGGTTAAATTTATAAGCTAAGCAAAGTAAGAGATTAACAATTATAACTAATAATAAAACAGCTACAACAACATAATGTAATAAAATGGCCAGCATCACTGTTGTGGCTGTTTGAGGCAATTCAGTTCTTCGGTAACATAAGGGTGATTTGAACACAGCCCTGCAGTGTTGTCGCCGTGGGTCTGGTTACTAAGTGAGCAGCAGGCGGGTAGTATCCAGAGCACCGATATGCTGGACACGCGGGTGACTTGTGTGACGACGTGAGAGTTCATCCTACCACCGAGAGCTGCATGTGGTTTAAAACGTATGAATTATTCATTTCTGGAATTTTCCATTTAATAGCTCTGGACTGTGGTTGACCACAAGTAACTGAAACCATGGCAAATGAAACTGTGCCTGGCATTGCGGTTGGGGGACCTGAGTGGAAGACACAGCTTTAAGCTTACCAAACCCTCCTCAATGCACAGCTTCACAGCACACCCCAGCCTTCTTCGTGGGGCCGCAAGATAGGCAGAAGGGAGACCCAGCTCACCGGCAGGCCTGGCTCCTGGCTGTTGTGCACACTTCCTCCACACTCCGCCTTGCCATTCTTGAATTGCACTTGCAGGACTCATGGGATGGGGAAAGCAAGACTTCAGAAGCCTGGTCCCTAAGTCAGTGCCCTGTCCTGGAGAACTCCTGACCTGGGACGTGGACTCGGAGCATCCCATGAGTGAGCCATGGCCTTTTCACTATGCCAGGCCATTGCTATTGTGGAGCTGTTTGTCATCACCGTTGATCTATCTTGACAAATGCAGCCTGCAGGAACCGGCTTGTGTATTGGTCCACGTGGATGGCCGAGTCAGCTCTTCTGCATTCCCACTGCACGTTACTCCCGTGAAGGATCATCCCACCACCAAAGGTCTTCAAGAGGGGGTGGACAGCATGGGACCAAAACGTGTCCTAAGTGGAACTGTCCAGCTCTACCGAGAGCAGAGGGGTGGGAGGGGCTGGGACACAAGCGTTCTGACGATTCCCACTCAGATGCACCACCCGCGACGGCGACTCACTGCTGGTCCGTCCTCGCCTAGCATTGCACTTGGGGAGGCATCAGGCAAAACCTACACTGCAGTCCCTCAGGACATCACAGAACGGCACAACACAACACTGCTCGCACTGCTTGCTCTCCGTCACTCGGTGATACGCTGATGTCCACAGCTGGAGCCTGGCTCATCCAGCCTCCCAGAACCCCTCCCAAGTGGCTCTTCCAACCTTCCCCTGTCTCTTCCACCCTGTACAGAGCTGCTCTTTGGTCCCAGTATACAACTGCCTCTGTAAATCAAGTCGGGCTTTCTGGTCTCCCTGGCCTCAGCATTTCCTGTTGCCATGCATGGGCTGCAGTGGTGGGTTGATTGTAGACCCACAAAGGTCCACAAGGAAACCAGACTCTTCTTAGGGGCAGTGTTGGAGGGGTAGCTGGGAATATGCATGCACTATTGTCATTGTCATTTTATGTGTGTGTGATCGCAAATAGACTATCAACTCTGCTATTTTGTGATTTAGGTGGCTCTCCATAAATCCTCTCACTTCCCTTAGCCTCAACTTCCCGCTCTGTAAAATGGGGCTTCTTGAACCTCACAGGAGGCTTGTGGAGGGTAAATGAGAGGAAGAACGCAAAGTCAGTTGCACTCGGCTGGGGTAGGCAGTGTGGTTCTTTCTGGCCTTTCCGGACCTGCAGCTCCTTGGAACTAGGTGGGGAGAACTGGGGGTGTGGCTCAGCGTAACAGCACAGAGGAGGGTAAACTGAGGTCCAGCAGTCAGCAGCGCTGGGTTCTGATGCCAGCTGCTCTGGATCTCACTCCTGAGTTTCCCGGTCAACTTTCAAGTGACCTTGAAGGAACAACCAGGCTTCCCTGCGCCTCCAGCTGAGTGTTGCCACCACAGGGGAAAGAAACCCAGCCCCGGTCCCCCCTGGGTGGGTGGTGAAGGTTAATGAATTGGTATTTGTGGAGGGCTTTGAGATCCGCCGATGAAAGGCCCTATGAAGTCAAAGCGTTCGGGTGATTATTAAATTGCCTTGCCTGAGGTCAGACAGCGCGGGACGAGGGGAGCTGCGAAGGGAAGACTGCCGCCTTTCTTCCATTCCCCTGCCGGAACAAGCAGGACGGTAACCTGCGCTTGTGAAGCCGGGCTGTCCCTCGGCGGGTGCATGTCCTCGGGCCTTCACATCCTGTCTCCTTTATTCCGGCACCCTGGTTAGGACCAGGCCCCGGCTGCTCACCAGCCCTGCTCACCGGCATGCCAAGCAGCTCCGGCGCTCTGGGGGCGAGCTCCGATTTGAAGGGTTTCTCGGAGCTCAGGGAAGCTGTTGTGTTAGGGACCCAGGCTCACACTTGACCCAGAGAAGGGGCCGGGTGTGGGCTGGACACCAACCCGCAGGAGGAGCTCTGCTCGGGCAGATCTGGGGCTCGCATCCTGCACCTGCCAGCTCCTTCCTGGGCCCCATTTTCTTTCCTCTCTCTTTCGTCTGTTTTCTCTCTCTTCCATTCGAACAGCCTGGCAGTCGCAATATTTGTTTTACAAACATCTTCCCCACACCTCTTTGCCCTTTCCTTCCCCCACGTTGGCTGTGGTGTAGAAAACTCATTGCGATTCAGACACCTGTCACTTTCGGATGTCAGTGTGGCTCTTGCTGCACTGATTAGTTAAGATGAAGGGCAAAAAAATACGGTGCCATATAAATAAAAAATTACACTGTCACATTGTTCAAAATGGGCCCACCTCCCCAACCAGATCCCGGCAAAGCTGCGTTCCTTTGCATTCTGGGGTATCCTAGCCAAGAGGACGCTTATAACGTCTTGTTTTTAGTGATTAAGTGGTTAATGATTTAATGAACTAAAAAAAAAATCTCATTTGTTGCTTCCCTTGGACTTGGAAAAAACCTCAAAGAGCTGGTTTTCTGTGTACCTCAGTCCAATATTGCTACCTGCTGGGATACGAACACAGTCTCTAAATAAATTGCTAGTGGCCTTAGGCGGCTGCAAGAGTTTGCCTTTGATCCTGCTGGAGCGGATGAAGTCAAATGTTCAATCAATCAATCACATTCATAACTTGCAGCTACAATCGGGCTGACAACAGCCTATTATTTATTTTTAAAATCATATATTTCATTATTGCAAAACACACAGGCTCTCACGAGGGGGAAGAGGCTAAATTATTGATAAGCCGTATAGATGACGGAGTTTGTTGTTCTGACATGCTTGTCACTAACTATTGTCAGGAAGAATTTACTAAGATGTAGAGGCAGGAAAGTTGGCCAGGAATGTATGTCGTGCCAAGGCGGAGATGGGGAGAGGAAATCCTAATGGCCTTTCTCTCTCTCTCTCTTATTGAATTCTTGTAGGCAAAAGGCAGCTGAAGGCAGAATAGGTTCCTATTGTACAGTGAGACTTGAAAAGGCCCTGATTTGATTGCTACAGAGCAGGAGATTTGGTTCTCAAAATAGCCATGCGCTTGGGAAATGAATTTTTGCTGGTGTCTGTACATTCCTAGAAATAACAATTGTAACTCTCCAGAATTCCCACATGGACCAGGGCCAGGCATATTTATTCAATTTTGTGCATTGGGGGCTGGGGAGGTGGGGGTGATGAGCAAACGCAGCCCGAAGAAGCAGGCATGGAGGAGGCCAGCTTTGGGCTCCCCTTCTTCTGGAGGTGGTAGAAGAGGGGTGCCCTCCTGCTGCACCCCCAGACACGCTCCCTGAGCTGGCAGGGCGTTGGCAATGGAGGAGTCGTCTTCGCTCTCGACCTGCGGTTGAACTCCTCTGTTGGGTTTAGGAGAAGGAAGAGTGGTCGTGAGAACGCTGACATGTCTTCGCGCTGCTTGCTTTTCTGTTTTCTGGGTCACTGGCTGGGGGGGCTGTGGCAAGCTGAGATCTGAGAGCCGCCCCTGACCCCCGTGTCTGAACAGTGAGAGGTTGGACTGGAAGGAAGATGTCCTGGCTGCCACCGTCATGATAAGGAGGACACTGTTCTCGGATTTGCAGGAGGAAGAGCGTCCGGGGCCAGAGAGGGGAGATCCTTTAATGAGGGAACTCAGACCTTCTCCCACTCAGAGCAACTCCTCCGAGAAGCCCCATTGTATTAGGATAAAAACAGCTGTGGAACTGAAGATTTCTAACAGCCTCCCTGCTTTTGGTGCCCCCCGGAACACAAGTGCAATGTGAATCCAGTGGAAGCTCCCGCGAAGGCCCAGTGGGGATCTGACTTGGGTACTGAGTCTCTCACCAAGTGCAGGAAGGTCTCCCAGCTGCAAGGATGGGGAGAGGTGGTGTGACCTTGAGCTCTGGAGTCAACACCTTCTCCAGGTCGCAGGGATAGATCGGATAGAGATATCGGATAGATATCTTTCCTCCCCATGTCATAGATGAGATCAGTTAGTTGGTGGCAGATGGGGAACCAGACCCAAGGCCTGCAACCTCTTCCCCATTCATGGATGCCATTTTCCCACCCCTTGCCTGCACATGCCCACTTGGTCTAGCTGTATTACAGATGGCCCCCCATTCCATGCTGAGGTCTTTTCTCCTATTGCAATCATTTTTTATATTTATTTATTTATTTAAAAGAATTATACACAGAGTGAGAAGGAGAGGCGGGGGGGGGGTGCTTCCATCTGCTGGTTCACTCAGAGAGAGAAAGAGAAAGAGAGAGAGAGAGAGATATGTCTCCCATCACTCCCCAATTGGCCGCAACAGCTGGAGCTGTGCCGATCCAAAGCCAGGAGCCAGGAGCTTCTTCCAGGTCTCCCACATGGATTCAGGGGCCCAAGGACTTGGGTCATCTTCTACTGCTTCCCCAGGCCATAGTAGAGAGCTGGATCAGAAGTGGAGCAGCCAGGACTCAAACCGGTGCCCATATGGGATGCCAGCACTGCAGGTGGCGACTTTACCCACTATGCCACAGCACTGGCCCCTGCAATCATTTCTGAATCAAAATCTTCTCCCATTGCTGTAACTGCTATCTGACTCTGGTTCTGTTTGAGAGTCTACATGTGCTTGCAGGCAACTGCAAGTGCCAAAATTCTACATCAAATCCTATGAGCGTACTTCAAAAATTTCATGGAAGTTAGAGTTAGAAGATACATCTATTTTGGTGCAAGAACTTTTAAAATCCATGCCTTGTGTTTTTATAATATACATATCTGTGAATTTTTTGAAGACCCCTGATACGCATAGATTCCAAAATTCTTTGCACCAAAATAAACTTCTCTTTTAATTCCTTTCTCTAGGAACTTTCAGAAGTCCCCTCATATAGCAAATTCTCTTTCATTGCATTTTCCCTCTAATTCACCTTTTAATTGTTTGAAGCCTACATTGTACCTATGGAAACTGCATTGACCAAAGCAAAAGATGCACCAGAATAAACCATTCTTTATCATCTTCAGGATATGGTAGAAATTACTGCTTGTTACAAACAAAGAACCTGACTTCTTGGTCCTGGCTTTGCTGCACCTGGGTGAGCCATGGAATCTCTGTGCCCCTCAGTTTTCTCTTTTGTTCAATGGGGATATTGACTCCTTTTCATCTTATCTGGGCAGGGAAACTTGCTAAATCCACTCCATAAATGAGGGGAAGGGAGAAAAATTTCGAGTGTACCCCAGATATGGAAGAGTAGTTATACTCGGTGGCAGGAACTTACTGTAGATGAGAGAACCTGCTGCAAATATACGATTGCATATTTAATTACCTTCAGCTGCTGACCTATGTAAATAGGCCTATTGTGCTTCTTTGGGAGAGGGTAGGAGAAAGGGACGGGGTGGGACTTAGTAACTTCCTGGAAATGCTTTTATTGCTTCAGTTTCAAGGGAAATCTTTGCAGGGGAGGGATACAGCTGCCTCTGTGCACAACTGCATATTTTTTTGGTCGTTTTCTGTTTTGTGAAAGCTCATTTGTCTGCTAACAGCAGACAAGAAACTCCCCCTTGGCAGTGCCCACAGCACCACAGTCTGGTCCTGGTTGCAGCCTTGGCTCTTTGGAAGCTTCTGACTGCACACTTTGGTGGCATCACTACCTCAAGGAGACCTGAGTGCCTGCATGGTGCTGGACTGCGGGATGGCAGACAGAATGGCTTTTTTTTTCCCTCCCCTGGCAAGATAAGACTCTATTAAGTATGATTTTATTAACGGTCTCTCTCTCCCAGCCCTGGTCCCCCTGGGAGCCGCCTGTGATTGGTCAGTTGTACAATTATAATGGGCACTAATTATACCTAGAAGCTAAGGATAACAGGCCTCACTTCCAAAGCCCTTGGTGATAGGGATTTGGGTAAAGGCAATGAGCTAAAAACGACTTCATCATTGCAAAAACACAAAGGAATCACTTCTCGCCCAAGCGAGCAACCTAGGACAAACAGTTAAACACAAGAACGAGAAATAAAACAGAAAGCCCTCCAGCCCCACTAGTTAGGGGAGAAGAGGCACATTTGTAGGAACGCTGTGTGGGTTGCCGTGGAGTCAGCTGGGAGCGGTCATGAACTTGTCCTGGATAAATGTTGGGGATGCTCAGACTTCACAGTGACTCCCCAGTGTGGGAGCCACATGTGGCCCTTCCTCCAGAACCCAGTGGTATATGTTGAAGACAAGAAGCGGTCCTACTCCACAAAATCCCTTGAATAGGCTCTGTCTTTTTTCTTCCCATTTTTATTTATTTGCTTACGTTTCATTTGCATTGCTGTGACTCAGCAACATCTTCAGCATCTCCCCCCCCCCTCGTGAAGCTGTCCTTTCCCCTAGGATTTGGCAGCCAAGAGTACTGGGTACACTCAGGCTGATGGTACAATAACCACCTGCAGTTAGGCGGCTGTGAACAGGTGCACAGGTGTGAGGGAAGCTGAATCTGGAGAGGCCTAGGGGAAACTTCCTGAGCCTACCTCAAGTTTGAAAACCCGTCTGTAAGTTTCAAATCCCTGGTAGCAAACACCCAGCCCCAGGGCACTTCTGCCTAAGGATCATTAAGGTGGTATAATAGGAATGGCTAGGACCCTTTTGCATCACAACACCCCACCCCTTGCCCGCATCTGCGCATCTGCTCCGTACCACCTGCTCTGTACCTCAGCTATATATACACCTCCCTTTTACAATAAAGTGAGACCCTGCTTCGACTGGGCTCCACACCGAGCCTGACTGTCCCCCGGGTTTGGGGAAGGCTGAGTGGCGGGTGGCACACTTTCCCCTCCTCAGTCAAGGCAAGCTGCGGGCAGCCTGCCTAATTCTCCAGCGGTGGCGAGGAACAGTCACCGCACACAGGGAGGCAACATCGGCCCCAGGAGCTCTGGAAGGAACTTCTTGGAAGAGTGTGGGAGAGTGTGGTTACAGGCAGGAGAATGTAGAAGCCATACAGGTGAGAGGTAATTGCTGATTTCCAGAGGGCTGACTCCACAGCTTGGCACTAGGACTTCATTTTCGTTGATTTCCTCCCAGAAGGCTGGCTTACATCCTTGTAATGTAGGATTGAAGAGAGAACCAAGTACGACTGTTGCTGACCAGGGGCTGCACTGCTGATTCCTACGTAGCAGCTGGCTGTGTTGACCAGGACACCCCTCGACGAGGATCTGGAGTGGGCTTTCCAAAAACCCAAGGTGTTTCACTTTCAGGAGGCAACTGGCTTTGTGGCAGGCAAGTCCATTGAGGTCATGGCCGAGCCAGTTCATGTTCAGGACCCCCAAGTTCAATGTCCTTGATTTGTCTGGAGGTCCCATGTGGTCTGACCCCACTATGTCACTGGCCTCATGTCCTGCAGTCCTGTTGTTCACTCTGATCCAGCAACTTGCCCGTCTTGCTCTTTGGTTGTATGTAATTTATTTATGAGAGAGAGGGAGGGAATCTCCCTTCTACTTGTTCACTACCCAAATGCTCACAACAGTTGGGACTGGGCCAGGCCAAAGTCAGGAACCCTGACTCAATCTGGGTCTCCCATGTGGGTGACAGGGACTCAATGCTGAGCCACACCTGCTGCCTCCCAGGGCATGCAATCACTGGAAGCTGGAAATGCAAGTGGAGCCAGGACTTGAACCAGGCTCTCTGATATCAGACATGGGCTGCTCAAGCAGTGTCTTATCCTTTAGGCTAAATGCTCACGCCTTATTCTTAGGCAGGTCTAGCTCCTGCCCCAAGACCTTCCCACTTGCTCTGCCCTCTGCCTGGGACACTCTTCCCCAGCTATCTCCATGGCTCCCTCTCCTTCCCTCAGGGCTCTGCTCAAAGGCACCACCCTTGTCCAGCCATCCCTGAATGCCCGTATGAAACAGCAAAGCCTCCTCCCACTGCACTCTCTTCTCCAGGAGAGCTGCTTCTCATCCACTGCCAGGTGAGGCACCAGGTTCACCTGTTAATGTTTCTGCTGCCTGTCTCCTCCTCCACCATGAGCGCGCCCTTGTCTGTTCCTCATGCTGCAGTCCCCAAACCTAGCCCAGTGCTTGCTCCCAGCTGCTGCTCAGAGAAAATGTTGAGCTGACTCTGAATTCCTGCCCCCACATAGCCCAGCTGAGCTGGCTGTCTTCCCCGGGCAGCTCCTAGAGCCAGGTGTCCTTGGGGGATGGTTCAGACCCCAAACCCTTTCTTTGCTACAACAAAAGCACGCATGGCCTGTGCGTGGTCCCCAAAGGACGCGATTAAGTACTGAAAGGAGAGAAGATCCTGCAACGTTCCCACTGGTGAGGACTCCTACTTTTGAGGCACTTTAGCGGAAAATGGTTCCTGGATTTTTTTGGTCAGAATATTGATCATGTCACTTGATGCCGCTTGCCCATGTTGTCAGGAAGGACAGGGCTGTCCTATTGTTTGACAGACGTAGACGGGCAGCCTCAGCCCCTGGCTCCCTTGATGCTGGAACCCCCCCCACACACAGCCCTGAACCCCCAACACCCAAGTCAGAACCCTGGGTTTCCCACCAGGATCAGCAGGGTAAACTGTGTTGCTCACAATCTCTCCTTCTCTGCTGCCCTTCCATTGTTCTCTGTGAGTCCCCAGATCCCTGATACTAGACTTGAGCCTGGGACTTGTCTTGGCCATTCAAAAGGGGCCACAGTAACAGTGAGCCTCTCCAACCCTGGGCTTTCCAAAGATTCCCTGCTTTGTTTCTGCCTGCGCTTCAGCAACGTCCCAACACTCACCCTCAAAGAAACACGCCCCTAAGAGCCATCGGTCTGAGAATGAGAGATGCAAAGAGGAGACCTGAACCTGACTCAGCCTGAAGCGCAGGTGCCGGGGCCAACCCACACCCCCATGCGAGAATGGCTCAAGTCTGTCATTGAGGTTTCGATCGTGTTTGTTATTCAGCATTGCTGTGTCTGTAGCTGACCAACACACCCAGTGCTAGCTCTCTGCGGTCCACACTTTGCAGGTGGCACTGCACCTCTCTCTACCTCGCACTCCTAGGTGACCAGCTCCAAAAGGGACCTCTGTGAAACATGACTTGAGTCTGTTTGTCAGTAGTAGACCAAGAAAAGGCTTTGCCTGAAAGAACTGGAATGACCAGGAGGTTCAAGAGAGACAAAGTATACCGCAGCATGCAGGGGTAGGGGACATAATGGCTAATCCATTGGGAGTTTTGAGTGCTCATTGGGAAAATAGACTACCTTTGATTGTCTGTTTTCAAAATATTGTATTTCAGACATCTCTGAGTGACTGACTGGGTTGCTGAAGTCCAGCACTCCCTGTCCAGTGATCTAAGTTTTCTTCAACACGAGACCCACAAAGTTTCACTGGAGTAAACACATCGTCATGTGACTGTAAATCTAATCCTCCCCCCATTTTCAAAACAAGGGTTTGGGAGGTTCCCTGTAAGGGCGGAGACTGGGAGGGAAGGAGAGGGAGCAGCTGACGCCAACCCTCAGGAAGCTGAAGTGGGACCCAGACTCCCTTTAGGGCTTTAGAAGGCTCTCTTGGACATCTGTGCAGGAGCGGAATGGCGCTCACTCTAGCACAAGGCCCCAGAGGCCTATCAGCTTCCTCTAGGGGGTGTCGCCAGCCTTCCCCAGCAGCACACGTGCCTCTGGGCTTCCGTGACTCCAGCCGGCTGTGCTGCTACAGCGCTGAGTGCCTGTGAAGCGCTGGGTGCAGTCTGACCATGTCAGGTGCCTCTCAACAGCCTTGGAGATTCCGTCATTGACGTTGTGTTACTCATGGGAGCACAGGTAGAGAAATGTTAGCCCCCCTGTGCTGACACAGCTGAAGAGTGGGGAGCTGGCTTTAGACCTAGGCAGTCTGTTCCTGAGTTGTGCTCTGAACCCCCCAGGGCTCCAGAAACTTCTTTCTGAGATCTGGACCAAAAAGCATAATCTCCAGCTCCTGGCTTTGCTCTCACTGGGGAAAGCCTGGTTGAGCGCCAAAAGGATGCACAGACCCCTCAGCCATCCACTCACGCCAGCATCTGAGCCCGGAGCAAGGAGGCAGCTCGGGTCATCAGGGAAGCATGCACCACGTCAATTCCTGAAGATTTTACTGGATTGTGCGAGAGTCAGGTAGGCCGTGAGCCTATACCGAGGGCGCTTCATGAAATGGCCATGCCACTTTGCTACTTGTGAACTAAGGATGTCACTGGAGGCATTGTTCTTGATAGAACCTGGTGAGCGGGACATGGAGACCCACAGGGGAAGGTCGTCTGAGATCTGATATCCAACCAGTGGGTATCGAAGCACCTCCCGGTCTCGGTGAACCGAGTGACTTGAAATCTTTCCCAGTGCACACGGGCTCTAGGGAGCTGGGAGACAAAAGGCACAGCCTCCAACAGGTGAGCTAGCCTTCCTCTCCAGGCACCAGATGACGCTTCTAACTTCAATTTCCTTCATCTTCCTTTTTTTAAAAAACTTGTTTTTAACTATCCTTGCTGTTACTCTTGGGTGTGGGCATGTGTGTGTATACATATTGGTGTAATTGTATGTTTCACCAACACAAATATGGTTACCGCTCTTATTTTCCAGTCTGAGTACCAGGCAGGCTCTAATAGTAGAATGCCCCTGTTAGGGGCTTCCCTCAGCCTCCTCTTACCCATCCTGAACTCCTGTGCCCTTAAATGAAGTAAAACTCTTCACGCTGCCTCTCACTGCTGGACACACAGAGAGAAATGAGTGTCTTGTGTTGGTCAGCTTGTCATCACTTCACCTACAACTCCAGAGAACAGCGTCTGGGAAAGGAGAATGTCTTATGCTGGCTTACAGTTTGGAGGTTCACAGTTCAATATCGAATGGCCCGTTAGTCTGGCATTGCGTGGAGCCTGGCAGTGGCAGAGTTTGTGCAGAGGAGCGATTACATCATGAGTCAGGAAGCAGGCAGGGAAACCAGGACACACTTGGCACAGATAACCAACACTCTGGTGAGAAGCTCCTTCCAAGGGCTGGCCTTCCAGTGATCTGACCTTGTACGGGTCCCCCGCCCCCAGCCACCATGGTTAGATCAAGTCTCCATCTGATTCCATTGGCCATTAGCGATAATCCATTTACTGTTGAAAAAGGCTTGGGGTTTACATTTCTGAATGAGTTTGGGGGAGCCTCGCCCCATTCAAGCCACAGCACTGGGTTGTTGCTGTGGCCACTGCTGCAGGGAGTCCATCTGGGTCCTTCACAATCCACTCCTTTGTTCTGGTCTCTGTCAGGATCTCAAGGGGTCCCACCAAGGCCTTCCTGTGGATCCTCCTGGATGCATGACCCAAGCCAGGGCTGGACACACAAGGGCCAGGCCAGCCCTTGATCCCCAACAAAACTCCTGGGCCTTGCAAACAGTCTGGGCCCTCCCCCGATCTCCACCACTGAGGAGTTCTTCTAGACAGCCCCTGGTCTTCTTTCTGGCTGGAGAACTTTGGTCAGAGCCATCCTATCAGCAGGGTTCAAAACGCCCTGAGCTCGTAACACAAATGAGTCCTCCCTCTCTCCAGAGCAATGCATCCCACCAAGAGTCTTGGAGCTCTCCAGGGTCAGGACCTGGCTAACTTTAAACCCTTTATATGTGAACTTCAGCTTGGAACCACCTGTTCTTGGGTATGTTGGCTGCTCAGTAGCTGTGTTTCCATCATTCATACCTGTATTCATGCAGTAACTACTTGTTAAGTGCCTACTGTGTGTCAGGACCAATGCAACAACTTCTGGTAGGGCAGAAATAACCCCCGATGTTAAGAAGCTCATGAGGCCGGCGCCGTGGCTCACTGGGCTAATCCTCCACCTTGCGGCGCCGGCACACCGGGTTCTAGTCCCGGTCGGGGTGCCAGATTCTGTCCCAGTTGCCCCTCTTCCAGTCCAGCTCTCTGCTGTGGACTGGGAGTGCAGTGGAGGATGGTCCAAGTCCTTGAGCCCTGCACCCATATGGGAGACCAGGAAATGCGCCTGGCTCCTGGCTTCGGATCGGCGCTGTGTGCCAGCCGCGGTGACCATTGGAGGGTGAACCAACAGTAACGGAAGACCTTTCTCTCTGTCTCTCTCACTGTCCACTCTGCCTGTCAAAAAAAAAAAAAAGAAGAAGAAGAAGCTCATGATATAGTGAAGGCAGTTAGACAAATGGAGTCTTGAATAATGAAGCATTTATAGATAGTGATAAATTCATCATGAGTAGAAGGAGCCATTAGTGCCTGGGTCCTGGGTCCTAGACCAGCCCCCTTCAGTTTCCCGAGGGAGCTGAAAATTTTAGGAGAGTCGGAAAGCAGGAAGAGCTTCCAGATTTTTCTGCTACAGGAGGAGCATCTGGGGACAGAAACAGCAAGGAGTACTTTTGCAGCGAATGCCCCAGAAGCCTTGTTAATGAAGTCCAGTCTTATTGCCTTTGGAAGAAAAGTTACAGAAGTAAGAACAATACAGCTTAAAAGGACTCCTTGGCTGGCAGGGAGAACCAAGGGGCCAGGGAGCAGATCTCTGGAGCAGGAGCTCCTGGTTCCCTCGGGAAGTTGAGTTCGAGGGCCGGAGCTATCCAGCACCATCTCAGATCACTTTCAAAGCCGTGAGGGTGTGGACAGGAGCTTTGTCCCTTCTCAAATGTTTTGAACACTTGCTGACACCCTGCAGAACCCTACCGAGGGAGTAGGGCAGAAATAGGGTAGGAGCCCCATTACAAATGAGATCACATTGTCTCTGTCTTGGGATTGGAACTCAAGTTCACGTCTTAGGAAAAACATGGTGTCTCTTGCACCCAGTATTTGTGTGTGTGCATCAGTGCTTAGGACAAAGGACCAGAAACACACATGTCCAGCTATGATGAGCTGGGATGTGGGATCAAAAAAATGATGACCGGTCAGTGTTTAGTCTGTATTCCTACAATCCCTTTAAGTTGTATACAATGGTGACTTATTCCAAGTTATAACATCAGTTGCTAAACTAGAAGCCTAATGGAAGAGCTGATGCTTCGCATTTGACGTAACGATGACTTCCCAAAGTGCTTTCACATTCACTTAATTTCTGAAACTTCACTTTTCAGTGGGAATATTCACCTCTTCAAGCCTCAGTTTTCCTATCTCTAAAATTGGATGATGGCTCCCCCCAAATCACCCAAGCAACAAAGGTGGGAAGGGACCAAACATGAACTCTGTCAGGCTCCAAGTCCAAGGTGTCCACCCTAGCATCAGATGCCTCATGGGCACCATCTGTTTCTTTTCCACATTAGAGAAGAAAATCACAACTGCTAAGAAGAGAAATGACCCAGCTGCCTGTAAACTCTTTTCCTTGTTTCTGGTGCCAGAGAAATAGGTAACTGCACAAGGATCTCAGAGAGAATTGCTCCATGCTCAACACACTCGCTCACTATATACTCTATTACATTCTCCTGCTTGGGGTGCTGACCCACTAACAAGGACACAACACCTACATTCTTCATTCTTCCATTTCTCCCTCACTGTCTAATGCAGACATCAACAACACATTCAGGCATGAAGCCTAGCGTGAGCATACTTCAAAAAGTTCATGGAAAATAAAATTTTAAGTGAGCTTGACCTCAAAGTAAAAAAATGTTGAAGTCCATGCATAACAGGGATCTTTGTAAAGTTCTCAAAAAATGCATTTTGTAATAAAACTATATATGGATTATAACATTTTAGCTGCTAAATAAACTTTTTATTCTACTTTTTCTTTTTTTTTTTTAATTTTTGACAGGCAGAGTGGACAGTGAGAGAGAGAGACAGAGAGAAAAGTCTTCCTTTGCCGTTGGTTCACCCTCCAATGGCCGCTGTGGCCAGCGTACCGTGCTGATCCGAAGCCAGGAGCCAGGTGCTTCTGCTGGTCTCCCATGGGGTGCAGGGCCCAAGCACCTGGGCCATCCTCCACTGCACTCCCGGGCCACAGCAGAGGGCTGGCCTGGAAGAGGGGCAACCGGGACAGAATCTGGCGCCCCGACTGGGACTAGAACCCGGTGTGCCGGCGCAGCAGGGTGGAGGATTAGCCTGTTGAGCCACGGCGCCGGCCTTTACCTACTTCTTCATAAACTTCTGAAGTACTTTATATTGGCCTCAGAGTTTGTTTCAGCACAGTGCTCCAAGCACTGGGCTAATCAATCACAGACAGAATTCAAGAGGACACCTACGGGGGTCTGTGTGGTGGCGAAGTGGGTCAAGCCGCTGCCTGCAGCACCGGCATCCCATATGGGCACCAGTTCATGTCCTGGTGCCACTTCCAATCCAGCTCCCTCCTCACGTGCCTGGGAAAGCAGCAGAAGATGACCCAAGAGTTTGGGCCCCTGCTGCCACTTGGGAGACCTGGAAGAAACTCCTGGCTCCTGACTTTGGCCTGGCCTAGACCTGGCCATTGAAGCCATCTGGTGAGTGAATCAGCAGATGGAAGATCTCTCTCTCTCTCTCTCTCTCTCTCTCTCTCTCTCTCTCTTCCTCTCTCTCTGTAATACTGACTCTCAAATCAATCAATCTTTTTTTTTTTTTTTAAAGGAAACCTACTTCCTCTCCTATTCTCTTTGGAAGACATTGCTACTCAAATAAACCAACAACTGTTTCCAATTCTTTTTCCATTGCCTTCTCCCATGATACATGTTGGGAAAAAAAAATGCCAAGTTCTTTGTGCAACCTCCTTGCAGTCCAGCATGGCCATGTGACACGGGACTAGCCTGTGGGATGTAGTAGAGGACATTGCTGTAAGACATTGTCGTGGAAAAGACACACAAGAAAGGAGACGGGGTGGCCCCATGCCTTCCCTTCTTTTTGCTTTGGACACGCACACAAACCAGACCAATCCCCTTCAGATAGCTTGTTAAGTACATAGTAAATGCCCTCATGGCTAAGACACTGTTGGTTAGATTTCTCTTTTTATTTTTGAAATTTATTTTATTTATTTGCAAGGCAGAGTTACAGAGAGAATGGGACACACATACACACACACACACACACACACACACACACACACACAGAGTCTCCCATCCACTGATTCACTCTCCAGATGGCTGCAATGGCCAGGGCTGGGCCAGGCTGAAGCCAGGATCCAGGAGCTTCTTCCAGGTCTCCTATGTGGGTACAAGGGCCCAAGCCTTTGGGTCATCTTCTTCCGCTTTCCCAGGCATATCAGCAGGGAAGCTGGATCGGAAATGGAACAGCCAGAATTTGCCCATACAGGATGCTGGCGTCTCAGGTGGCAGCTTCACCTACCACACCGTAACTCCAGCCCTATTTGGATTTTTCTTACATGCAATTGAAAGCATGCCTAACTGATAAGGACCCTTTCAGAGATACTGTCCAATTAAACTCTTAATGCATTAACTGTTATCCGGACAGTAGGGACCTTGTATAGATTTGATCAGCAAATAATAAATATTTTTGAAATAAAAAAGGAAATTTACCATTTTAAACACTTTAAAATGTACTATTGTATGGCTGTCAGTGCATTCACAGTGCTGCACAGCCTTGGCCACTAATTCCAGAACATCTTCATCTTGTCAAAAAGAAACCTTGAGTCTGCGAAGCATCACTCCCTCTTCCCTTCTTCCTCCCAGCCCCTGGCAAGCACCAATCTCCCAGTCTCTATGGATTTGCCTGTTCTAGACATTGCGTATAAGTGGGCTCACACAATATGTGGTCTTCTGGGCCTGCCTTTGTTCACTTAGCATAATGTTTTCAAGGTCCATCCATGATGTAGCATATATCAGTACTTTATTACGTTTTGTGGCTGAATAATCCCTTGTATGGATATCCCAGATCTGCTCTATCCATTTATTGCTTGATGGACATTTGAGTTGTTTCCACTTTGGGACTATTACGAGTAATCCTGCTGTAAGCATTTGTGTACACGGTTTTGTTTGAACATATGTTTTCAATGATCTTGGGAACATACCTAGGCATGGACCTGCTGGGCCATATGGTAATTACATGTCTCGCTTTTGGAGGAACTGCCAAGCTAATTACCATAGGGGCTGCACCCTTTTACATTTTTACCGGTAGCATGTGCCTCCACATCTCACCACGTTTGTTACCTTGCTTTATTTATTTATTTGTTTTTAAATTTGATTCATCCCAGTGGGTGTGAAGTGGTATCTTGTGGTGGTGTGGGTTGGTGCTTCCCTCAGGACTGGTGAGGTTGAATACGTTTTCTGGTTTTGTTTTTGTTTTGCATGAGGTAATTGTCCATTTGCATTTCTTCTTTGAAGAAATGTCAATTTTCGTCATTCGCCCATTTTTCAGTTGTGTTGTTTTCTCTTTCTGAGTTTTGGAAGTTTAGAAGTTCTTTTTGTATTCCACATACTTAGCTTATATTCGATGTATGATTTGCCAATATTTTACCTTATCTTGTAAGTTGTCTTTTTACTTTCTTAGTAACATCCTTTGATGCACCAAAAGTTTTCATTTCCATCAAGACCAATTTACCTATTTTTTTTCTATTGTGACTTGTGCTTTTGATGTCCCATTTAAGAAATCACTGCCTAATCCAAGAAGATGTGGATTTACAAAGGTACTGAAAAAATTTCACTGGAAAATGTAATGAAATGATGATTTTGGTGCAAAAGTGTTTTGAAACATATGCTGGCGTATACTGGTTCAGGCATTTCCATGAACTTTTTGATGATCCTTCATGTATCTATGTTTCCTTTGAAAAGTATTATAATTTCAGCTCTCTTACATTAAGGCCTTTGATCCAATTTGAGTAAGTTTTTGTATACAGGATAAGGTAGGAGTTCAAGTTAATTATTTTTCATTGAGTTGTCTCAGCACCATTTGTGGAAAAGACTGTATTTTGCCTGTTGAATGGTCTTGGTACCCTTACTAAAATGTGACCAGAAATGTAGGAGTTCAGTTCCAGGCCCTCGATTCCATCCATCTACAAGTCAAACATTATGCCAGGAGCTATCTGTTTAGATTACTATAGCTTTGAGATAAAGTTGAAAACCAGAAGTATGACTTTTTTTTTATGTATTCCCCTCCAAAAAATGGTTGATGTCTTTTATAATTACATGTGAATTTTGGGATTAGCTTTTTATTTTCTGCAAACAGACAACTAAGAATTTGATAGATGCTATGGTCTGAATGTTTGTGAAATCTATTTGTTGAAATCCTAACTCCCAAGATCATGCTTTTTGGAGGAGGAGTCTTTGGGAGATTAGGTCACGGGTGCAGAGCTCTCTCTTTTTTCTAGCAGGGAGAGAGGGAGAAGTCTTCCAACTGTTGGTTCACTCCCCCAATGGCCACACCAGCTGGAGCAAGGCCATTCCAAAGCCAGGAGCCAGCCAGAAGCTTCTTCTGGGTCTCCCATGTGGGTACAGGGACCCAAGCACTTCAGCCATCTTCTTCTGCTTTCCCAGGCCATAGCAGAGAGCTGAACTGGAAGTGGAGCAGTTGGGTTTCGAACAGGCACCTATATGGAATGCCAGCACTGCAGGCCAGGACTTTACCTGCGATGCCACAGCACTGGCTTCCAGAGCTCTCTTAATTGGGGTTCATGTCCTTATAAAAAAGACCCAGAGATTTTCTCTTTCTTTCCACCATGTGAGGACATGACAAATAGGCACTGTCCAAGAGAGCTCGAAAACAGGCCCCTGCAGAGATTGAACCTGTCTTGATTTTGGACTTCCCGAACCTCTGACCTGTAGGGGATATGCTTTTGTTTTTGGTAGCTACCCAGTTTACGGCATTTTGTCATAACAGCCCGAATGGACTTAGTCAGTAGGCATGGGTAGTCTTGTCAACTTAACATTATCACATTCCAGTCCATTAACACGGAGTTTCTTTCCATTGCTTTAGCCGTCTTGGATTTCTTTCAGTAATGTTTTGTAGTTTTTGCACACCAATTTTGTATTTCCTTAGATTTATTCCTAAGTATTTTATTCTTTTTGATGTTGTTGTAAGTAGAATTATTTTTGTAACTTTATCGCCAGGTTGTTCATTGCTAGGATGTAGAAATATAACTGATTTTGTATCTTGAGTCTGTGTGCCTGCCTTCTTTCCTTCCTTCCTGTCTTTCTTTTTTCTAACTGCCCTGATTAGTACTTCTGGTGAGTATTAAATAGAAGTGCTGAGAGCAGGCATTCTTATCTTGTTCCTGATCCTAGGGGGAAAACTTTTAGTCTTTCACAATTGAATATTATAGCTGTGGGCTTTTACATATGCGCTCCAGGTTGAGGGAGTTTCCTTCCATTCCTACTTCATTGAATGATTTATTACTCCCTCCTCTTCTACTAGTTTTCCTTCATATTTTGGGGCTCTGTTGTTGGATTTATACTATTCATAATTATTATAATCATTGTTAAATTGACCATTTTATTATATGATCTCTGTCTTTTATATCAGTGTTTCCCTTTAGCCTATTTTGTTGAATATTGGTATAGCTACTCTAGCTGTCTTTTAGTTACTATTTTCTGCAATATCTTTTTTCTATCTTCCCACTTTCAAGCTAGTTGCATCCTTAAATATAAAGTGAATGAGTCCCTTATAGATTGCACAGAGTTCTATAGTTCTACCAACTCCTTCTTTTGAATGGAGAATTTAATCCATTCTTTTGAAGTAATTATAGATAAGAATTTACTTCTTTCATTTTGCTATTTGTCCTGTATATCTCATTCATTTTTGTTCCTCATTACTACCTTCTTTTGTGTCAAGTAAATTCTTCCACAGTACCATTAATTTTTTCTCTATATTTGAAAGGCAGAGAGATAAAGACAGTCTCTCTTTCTCTCTCTCTCCCTCTCTCTCTCTCTCTCTCTCTCTCTCTCTCTCACACACACACACACACACACATACACACACATACACACACAAGGGTCTTCCATGTGCTGGTTCACTTCCCCAGGTGTCTACTACAGCTGGGCTAGGCTAGGCTGTAGCCAGGAGTTCAGATCCCCCACACATGGCCAGGACCCAACCACCTGAGCCACCACCTGCTGCCACTCTCAGGGAATGAAGTATCAGGAAGCTGGAACCGGAAGCAGAGCCAGTGCTTGAACCAGGCACTCAGATATGGCATGCAGGCATCCCAAGCAGCATCTTAGCCACTGTACCAAGTGCTCACCTCCAGGGTTTCATTTTAATTGCCTTGTTTCTTTGTTACTCATGTTTCTCAATTATTGTCATAGATATTAAAAATAGCATCATAATCTATAATGATCTAGTACAGATTAATACCAGCTTTGAAAAAGATTTATTTATTTTGAAAGATAGAGTTAGAGAGAGAGGTAGAGACACACAGAGAGAGAGAGAGGTCTTCCATTTGCTGGCTCACTCCCCAAAATGGCCACAATGGCCAGAGCTGAGCTGATCTGAAACCAGGAGCCAAGAGATTCTTCCAGGTCTCCAATGTATGTGCAGGGGCTCAAGGACGTGGTGCATGCTCTGCTGCTTTCCCAGGTGCATTAGCAAGGAGCTGGATTGGAAGTGGAGTAGCCAGGATTCAAACCAGCACCCATATGGGATGTTGGCACTGCAGGCTGAGGCTTTAACCCATAGCGCCACAGTGCCAGTCCCAGTTTAGTTTGAATAGTGTTCAGGACCTTTGCTGTTATATGTCTCTGCTCCCCTTTATGTTGTAATTGTCATAAAGTGCAACTTTCTACAGTGTGTGCCCATCAACATAATTATCATTTTATAGCAATATCTGTCTTTCAGATCAAATAGGAAAAAAGAGAAGTTAAAAACCAAACAGGGGCCGGCACCGTGGCTCAACAGGCTAATCCTCCGCCTTGCGGCGCCGGCACACCGGGTTCTAGTCCCGGTCGGGGCGCTGGATTCTGTCCCGGTTGCCCCTCTTCCAGGCCAGCCCTCTGCTGTGGCCCAGGAGTGCAGTGGAGGATGGCCCAAGTGCTTGGGCCCTGCACCCCATGGGAGACCGCGGTGGCCATTGGAGGGTGAACCAACGGCAACGGAAGACCTTTCTCTCTGTCTCTCTCTCTCACTGTCCACTCTGCCTGTCAAAAAAAAAAAAAAAAAGATGAATTTGGTATTTTATAATTATCCATCTGGTTAGCTCTGTCTTCTTCATTTCCTTGAGTGGATTTGAGTGACTGCTTGAAAGATATTTCAGCTCCAAAGACTACCTTTAATGTTTATTTTTGGGAAGATCTACTATAATGGAATTCTCAACATTTTTATTTATCTGAAAATGTCTTAATTTCTACTTCATTTTATAATGTTTTTATTTATTTATTTGGAAGGCATATCAATGATTTGGGATGGGAGAGTGGGGTGAGAATATATATTCCATTTGTTGATTCACTCCCCAAGTGGCCACAAAAGCCAGTTCTGTGCTGGGACAAAGCCAGGAGTGAAAACTTCCATTCAGGTATCCCACATGGGTGACAGACTCCCAAGTACTTGGGCCATCTTCTGCTGCCTTCTGGGGCACATTAGCAGGAAGCTGGATTGGAAGTAGAGTAGCTTGGACTGCAAACTGGCACTCCTATATGGGATACTGGTGTCACAAATAGCAACTTAACTCACTCTACTAGAGTAATGACCCTTTGTTTTATTTCTGGAGGATGGTTTTTGCCAGATATAGAATTCTTGGTAGATTTTTTTTTTCGCCATTGAATGTATCATCCCACTGTCTTTTGGCCTCCATGATTTCTGAAGATAAATCATCAGTTAATCTTACTGAGAATTAATTACTATGTGTGTGGCTTCTCTTTGGCCACTTTCAGGATTCCTTCTTTGTTTTTGACTATACAGTTTGAGCTTTGATATCTCAGAGTGAATATCTTTGAATTTGTGGGACTTGGAGTTTGTTGAGCTTCTTGAGTGTGTAGACTAATGATTGGGAAGATCTTAGCCATTATTTCTTTAAATGTTCCTTCTGTCTCTTTCTCCCTTTTCTCTCCAGGAACTCCCATTTTGCTCATGCTGCAGTGCTTGATGGTATACCACGAACGTCTTAGGCTGTGCATTTTTCTTTATACTTTTTTCTTTCTGTACTTCAAATTGGATAATCTCAGTTACCCTGTTTTAAAATTTGCTGATTCTTTCTCCTGTCTGTTCAAATATGTTGTTGAGTGCCAGTCTAGTGATTTTTATATCTTGGTTATTATACTTTTTAACTGAAGAATTATATTCAGTTACTTTTTATTATTTCTGTCTCTTTATTTACATTCTCTATTTGGTGATACATCATTCTCATGGTTTCCCTGATTTCTTTTTTTGTACATGATCTCTTTAAGCTCATATAATTTAAAAAAAATAGTTCATTTAATTCTTCAAAACTCTTGATCTAGTAAGTATAATCTTTAGGTTTCTTCTGAAATTACCTATTTCTCTCCTTCCTATGCATGGCCTATACTTTGCATGCCTCATAATTTTTGGTTTATTAAAACTAGATATTTTGAATATTATAATGTGGCAACTCTGGAAATCAGGTTGTCCTCCTTCTCAGGCTTTGTTATTACTAGTTTTTGCTTAATGACTTCTCCAAAGTGATTTTGTAAGGTCTGTATCCACCACCTTTTGTAGTGAATCAAGTTTCTGTCCTATTAAGCATTTACGTATTTATTTATTTGAAAGGCAGAATGACAAGGAGAGAAATGGGAAGAGAGAAAGAGAGAGATCTTCCATCTGCTGATTCATTCTCAAATGGCCACAACAGTCAGAATTAGGTCAAGGCAGAGCCAGGAGCCAGGAATTCCATTTGGATCTCCCACGTGGGTGACAGGGGCTCAGTACTTGAACCATCTTCCCCAAGCACATTAGCAGGAAGTGGAGCAGCTGGAACTTGCACTGGCTGGTACTCTATATGCGATTCCAGTGGCACAACCAGTGGCTTAACCACTGGGCCACAATGCTTGCCCCATCTCTGACCTGTTAACTTAGTAGTTAGCTATTGTTTGAACAGAAGTCTCCTTAGATGTCTGGAATGAGCTCTGTGTCAACACGGGGTATGCAAAGCCAGGCACCTAACAACTCTGCCTTAGCCTTGCCTTCCTGCATGTGCAGTACCTGAAGGCCAGCCAGAGGTGAGGGCTGCCTCAGGTGTCCACCGAGCATGCAGCCAGCCGTGGTCATGAGTGTGGCTTCCTAGATACCTAGGACAATGTCAGAGTTTTTCAAAGCCCTTACTTTCTGAAGCATCTTGTTGCCCACCTTTCCTCACGGGTGTTTCGGTTTGTCTGCTGTTTGTGCCAAGTGTTGGTAGAGACAAAGTAGAGAAGAATAAGGCAGTGTTCTTTGCCCTAAGAGATCACAATTCTTCAAATGAAGAAAAATTCTTGGCAAAATATTCTGTTCCTACACACCAACATATTCCAGGAGAAGAGCTGTTGAATTATTCAGACACACTCCTGTCTCCCTCCCCCTACCACCCTCACTGCTTCCTCCCGTGTTTCTCCTTACCTTTCCTTCCACAGATGTGAAATGTGCTAGGCATGGCCTACATCATGAAAATAAAGCACTAACCGAAATAGATTTGGTTTCTTCTGTTCTCTCGTGGAACCTATATCCAGTGGTGGAGACAGAAATTAAACAGGCAATCTCAGATGGTTAATTATCACTGGATCTAGGTAACAAGGGAGGCCTGGGACCTAATATCGAGGGTCATGAGTTGTTTTCCCAAAAAGAGGATGTTTAATGTGGGCTAAACAAGGAGGAATGAAAATGAGCCAAGGGAGTAAGGGGAGTGCCTAGGAGGAAGGACCAGTGATGTGCGAAGGAGAGTGGGGAATGGAATGCAGGCCAGTGCGCAACATTGCCAGATGAGGTTGAAAAAGCAGCAGTACAGGGGCATTCTGTCCAGGGTTTTGTGGTACACATTTGGGCCTGATCCCAAAAAGCAATGGAAGTTATAATGATTATCGTCCCTGTGGGGGAGCAGGTGTTCTCACTTGTACTCAAAGACCCACACGTGTCTCCAGAGAGGGTGCAGGTATGGGCTGACATCGTGGCGCAGTGGGCTTAGCCACTGTTGAGGACACCAGCATCCCAAATCAGAGCGCCAGTTTGAGTCCCAGCTGCTCTGCTCTGCTCAGCTCCCTGCTATGCGCCTGAGAAAGCAGCAGACAATGGCCCAAGTACCTGGGTCCCTGCCCCCTGCGTGGGAGACCCAGATGCACTTCCAGGCTTCTGGCTTTGGCCTGGAGTAGCGCCGGCCATTGTGGCCATTTGGGGAGTGAATCAGCAGATGGAAGATATCTTTGTCTTTATTTCTTCCTAGCTCTATGAAAAAAAAAAAAAAAAAAGATGCAAGTGTGTCTCCAGAATGTAACCCTTCCTATAACTAACATCAAAACTTTGCATCCACAACGGCAGAGAAATTTTAAAAATAAATAAAAACCACACCCTTAACATTCTTACTACTTCAGTTGCCTCCAATTTAGAACAGTCTCTTAAAGAGAGATTAACTCCCGGGTATAAATACTTGATTTTTTCAGAATGTGATCTCCATTAATTTTGGATTCTGGTTCTCCAGCCCTTCTCCCTGTAGCTGTTGATTGTGGAGGGGCCCTGCTCCATCCTGGCACTGGGGGAAGGGGTGGCCCAACAGGTTTCTCCTCCTGTGGCAACCCTGGGTCCTCACCTACCTCCTCAGAGGTGTTTCCCATCCCAGGCCTCTGGGGGCTGGCACCTGCTAAGGTATGGGTGGTTGTCGGGGTTCCTGCCAATGTCCTCACCTTCTGGAGCCTCCTTTGGCTCCCTCCTCTTGGTTGTTTGGCCATGTGGCAAGTGCACCTTTTTGAAACAGAAGATGGAGGCTCAGGCCACAGCCGTGCTTGCTGAGCTAGCGGTTGGGGTTGTTTAGCTGGATGTAGCCATGTTCTTACCCACTTATCCATCTGCGTGGGAAACCCTTCAGACCCAGGCAAGTCAAATTCACTGATGTCCTGTCTACACCCCTTCCTTCTTGTGGCCAGCGAATGGAAGTTGGGAACCCAGGTTAGGAGTCCAGAAAACAATCTCCACGAAGCTGGGTAAGGAAATAAAGTGGTCCAACATGTAGACAGCCGTGCAGTTTCCACGCGCATTTCATTCCACACTGGCGAGGATACAAAGCACCCTCCTCACTCGTGTACCTGCCGAGGAAGGGGCGATCCACAGCACAAATGGATCCTATAAAATAAACAAATAAATAAGTTGCACGCTTGAGAGTGTAAGGATTAAGTAGCTGAGCCGTATGCCGAAGTCAGAAGAGAGACGAGAATCTTGGGTCATGTATCGAAGTTTAAACAAACATCATCTAATTCCTATTTATTTGGATAACACTTCGGAGTAGGAGAAAGGAGTCAAATGTTACAGTTTCTGCATCAAAAACACATGTAAAGCAGCTCTTGCTAACTCACGCGGTGGAGAACTGCCCTCCTGGAAGGGCTATGCAAGAAACCCCTTTGTGCTGGGAGTTTTTATGTTCTTGACTTAGCAGATCAAGGACAGATGTGAGTGACTGTTTCAACTTCATAACCGACAGGGAGAGCTGCAGCCTACAGCAGCTGGGGGAAGCTGTGTGCAGCGCAGCCTCTTCCCAGAGACTGACGGATTTTATAGACAAATCCGGAGGCATCAGGGCTGTGTATTTTGCTTCTCTGGGAGAAATACAGTTTGAGGGGCTAAGAGGGGGGTGGATCTTGGGGTTCCTCTTGGTGTGATGGGAAGTCCTTTTTGCTCCCTCGGGTAAAAGATCCCTCTTCAGGGGCCAGGGCTCTCGTGTGGTCGGCTAAGCTTCTGTCTGTGATGCCGGCATCCCACCTGGGTGCTGATTCGTGTCCTGGCTGCTCCTCTTCTGATCCAGCTCTCTGCTATGGCCTGGGAAAGCAGTAGAAGATGGCCCAAGTGCTTGGGCCCCTGCACCCACATGGAAGACCTGGAAGAAGCTCCTGGCTCTTGGCTTTGGGTTGGCACAGCTCTGGCTATTGTGGCCATTTGGGGAGTGAACTAGCAAATGGAAGATCTCTCTCTCTCTCTCTCTCTCTCTCTCTCTCTCTCTCTCTCTCTGCCTTTCAAATAAATAAATAAAATCTTTAAAGAAAAAAAGACCCCCCCCCCTTCAAATGGGTAGCCAGCTGCCTTTGGTGTCCAAGCAGGGGTAGGGCTGGGAGCCGAGTTCCTCACCAGGTGCCAGCCCCTGTGCTGTGGTCTCATTTAATTTTCAGAATCATCTTTTGAGGGAAGGACTGCAGATTCACAGGTCCCTTATCCCAAAATGCTCAGGGCCTGATGTGTTTCTAAAATGAGGCTTTTCTTTTGTATTTTTCTCGTTCAGATTTTAGGAAAGGAGTAATATGGGGCAGAGAGCATGTGTTACATAACCCCGCCCCCTAGGCTCTGCAGCAGCGCCTTTGATCCAACACAGGCTATCCTGCCGGGGACTCAGCTGCCACACACGGTGGCACAGATAGGGATCCGAGGTCCCACGCATCCGCTCAGGTCAGGCCCCAGCACTAAGTGCGGCTGAGCCAAACTTTCGGGCAAAAGCAAAGACTTTCTGCTTTCCGAGTTTTTGGATTTCCAAATGCCAGGGAAGTAGGGACGCCGAGGTGCAGTGTGCCCGGGCTCAACTCGGCACGCAGCTCACGGTGAGCTCCATCTCTGCGGGAGTCAGCGCTCACTCTGGGTTGTGTCCCTTCTGGTCTTGCCCGGTCACCCCCAAGTTGGCTCCCGGGGTCACCGCCGGCTGCAGTGGTCGAGTCTTGAGCTGCGTAAGACTTTCTTTCTCTCCCCAGTCTCTCGCACCCTGGTTCTTTTGCCTTCTCTCCTCAAGAAGGAAGTCCAGGCTGGCGCCGCAGCTCACTAGGCTAATCCTCTGCCTTGCGGCGCCTGCACACCGGGTTCTAGTCCCGGTCGGGGCGCCGGATTCTGTCCCGGTTGCCCCTCTTCCAGGCCAGCTCTCTGCTGTGGCCAGGGAGTGCAGTGGAGGATGGCCCAAGTGCTTGGGCCCTGCACCCACATGGGCCATTGGAGTGTGAACCAACGGTAAAGGAAGACCTTTCTCTCTCTCTCTCTCTCACTGTCCACTCTGCCTGTCAAAAATAAAAAAAGAAGAAGGAAGTTCAATGGGCAAGCAAAAGGCAAAAATAAAGCTCGTTTTTACACAAATGGAACTCCTGTGGGTTCCCCTGTCCAGGAACCCAGGACGTGCAAACTGTCCCCAGCCCCGAGGGGACACGGTTCTGCCACATGGCAGATGGCAGCTGGCTCCTCTATGAATCACCCGTTCCAAACAGTAGGGGCTTGGGACCCTGGTTTGTGCTCTGCAGGGGTGGAGCAGATCAAAGTTCCAGAAAGTTCCATCTCTGTTGGGCAGCCGTGGTTCCAGGGGCTTTGTCCCTGCACACATGTGCAATAACAGGGACCCACAGGGATCCTGAGAATGGAGAACCAAATGGTACTGCAGAGGGAGTGGGCAGCCCCTCTCCCTCTCCCCCTTCCCCTCCCCCTCTTCTCCCCCTCCCCTCCCCTTTCTCTCCCCCTCCCCTCCCCTTCCCCTTCCCCTCCCCCTCCCCTCCCCTCCCCTATCTCTCCCCCTCCCCTCCCTCTCCCTCTTCCACTCCCCCTCCTCCCCCCAAGGGCATAGGGATGCAGCATCTGCAGGGGGGCCCAGGTAAACTCCACAGGCAGAGAGCAGGGGCCACACTGGGAGCTTGAGCCCTTGTCCCTGTGGGGATGTGTGCTGCAGCTGTGACAGAGGTGGCCCAGCCAAGCCCACATCAGCCCCTTTCCAAAGCTGGAGCAACTTGCCTTGTCTCTGCCCTCTGTCCCCCCTCCCTGACCACCTAGGGACTCAGATCACCTGCCAGAGTGGCTGTCCCAGCACCACCATGGCTTAACCAGGAGAAAGGGGAAGGGTCATGTAGGGGAGGTGCTCCGGGGGAAGCAGCGGGCACTTGGCCTAGCAATTAAGATGCCTGAGTCCCGTCCAAGTGTCTGGGTTCGAGCCCCAGCGCCTGCTAATGCACACCCTGGTCGGGAGGCAGTGGTGCTCAAGAGCTTGGATTCCTTTCCCACAGGGGAGATCTGGAGCAAATTCCTGGCTCCTAGCTTTGGCCTCAGCTCTGTTTCTGCATTTGCGAAGTGAACCAGCAGATGGGGTCTCTGTCTGTCCCTCTCTCTCTTTCCCTCATAAGTAAATAAATAAAAATTTTAAAAGGGAAAAAGCTGGGCTTGAAATTCACCTGCTTGAGGGCTTCAGGCTTGAGCCCAGGGACTCCCAGGGATGGGAGACGCGATTGTCCCAAGCAGAGTCTTAACCACCTGCCCCCGCCCCGCCCACTTCTCTTCCAGAGCTCCCACACTTTTTTTTTTTTTTTAAGATTTTATTCATTTGAGAGGTAGAGTTACAGACAGTGAGAGGGGAAGACAGAGAGAAAGGTTCTCCATCGGTTGGTTCACTCACTCCCCAAATGGCAGCAATGACTGGAGCTGGGCCAATCTGAAGTTAGGAGCCAGGAGCTTCTTCCAGGTCTCCCACGTCGGGGCAGGGGCCCAAGCACTTGGGCCATCCTCCACTGCTTTCCCAGGCCATAGCAGAGAGCTGGATCAGAAGAGGAGCAGCCGGGACTAGAACCAGTGCCTATATGGGATGCCGATGTCACTGGCGGAGGGAGGATTAACCTGTGCCATGGTGCCAGCTCCTCCCAGACTTTCTTGATTCAGCTCAAACGCTGCCTCCTCTGTGATGCCCTCCTGCACTTTCCGTCGGTGCCCCCTCTGGTGTCCCGGATTCTCTAGAAACCTGTGCTGGAGTTGTCAGTTTACTTGTCCATCATCCCCACTAGACAGCATAGTGCTCGGACTACAGTATGTGCTCAACAAACAGAGCAAACCCGTACACAAATGAATGCCCGTTCCAGCTTGGTGTATGCTGACAGGGACAGGCAGTCGCCATCAGATCTTTGCACGAGCCTGTTGTGGCTCATTCCACCAAAAGATTTCTGACCACAGCCATAATAAAAGAAACAACACTTGTGCCCCAGGTCACTTCTTGTGGGGCCTGGATGGAGAGGCTGGCAGGAGTGGGCCTCGTGGCCTTGTCTCTACTGCCCTCTTGTGGTCAAAAGCTGCTGCTGCATCGGGAAAAACCAGGAATTTCATGGAGGCCCCAAAGTAGGGATGTCTTTGCCTCACCAAGCAGTCTTTCTAGGGTCCCTGAGTCATTTTGAGCCAGGCCCCAGGGTGTAGATGTGTCTGTGACCCTGCTCCAATGCCTTAAAAATATGCTGAAAGAATAGCAGATAATTAGTAGGGCCTGGCCAGCCTCTAACAGAGCATTGAAGAGAGAACCCCCCCCGGGGGGGGGAGGGGGAGCTGAGGACTGTGGCAGGCCCCTGGGTGTGGATGGGAGTAAGGGAGCTAGTGGGTGGGCATCTGGCCTGGCGTTTAAGCTGCCAGTTAGGAGTCCCCCACCCCCATTCCAGGTCCTGTGTCAGAGTACCTGGGTTTGCTTCCTGGCTCCAGCTCCTGCCTCCAAATTCCTGCTAACGCAGACCCAGGGAGGCAGTGGTGATGGCTCAAGTCACTGGGCTGCGGCCACCATGTGGGAGACCTGGATTGAGTTCATAGCTCCTGGCTTCAGCCTCTGGTCTTGGCGGTCATTTGGGAAGTGAACCAGCGGCTGGGAGCCTTCTCTCTGGGTCTGTCTGTCTCTCAAATAAATAAATGAATAAAAATGTAAAGTCACCTGCTCATCTAAGAGCCAAGGTTTGGAGGCAGAAGCCCTGGGTGTCTGTCCCGGCTCCACCACCTCCTGCCCGAAGCATCACTCTGGGCACTGCTTCCTCGTGTGCAGAATGGCTGGGGGGGGGGGGGGGGGTGACAGCCTCCTCGCAGAGTCGTGAGGCATGGAGATGCAGCCGGCGGAGACCCTCATTCTCACAGAAATCAGCCCTTGTTGCTGTTATACAAGGGTGTTTCCAAAAATTCATGGCAGATGGAATTCAAAGATAAGTTTATTTCAGTGCGAAAACTTTAGAAATCCCTGAGTCGTTTTGTTTTGTGCGATACATTTTCTTTCTTTCTTTCTTTCTTTGTATGACAGGCAGAGTTAGGCAGTGAGAGAGAAACAGAGAAAAAGGTCTTCCTTTTCCATTGGTTCACACACACACACACACACACACACCCCAATGGCCAATACAGCCGGCGCGCTGCACTGATCCAAAGCCAGGAGCCAAGTGCTTCTCCTGGTCTCCCATGGGGTGCAGGGCCCAAGCACTTGGGCCATCCTCCACTGCACTCCCGGGCCAAAGCAGAGAGCTGGCCTGGAAGAGGGGCAACCGCGACAGAATCCGGTGCCCCAACCGGGACAAAAACTCAGGGTGCCGGTGCCGCAGGCGGAGGATTAGCCTAGTGAGCCGGGGTGCCGGCCGTGTGATCCATTTTCCAGGAAGTCTTTGCAGAGCCGTAGGAGGCAGGCTCGAATGGTGTGGTGCAGACAGAGAGCAGGGTGCGTGAGATGGATGCCTTTCCAGCGCTTCTTGGAGGCAGATCTCCCCAGTTTTCCTTCTCAAGCCCGTTGCAGTAGGGAGTTTATTAATGTGCTGGTGATCATGGCCAAGGTAATCCAGGCAGCTGCCACTATCCCAAGCAGCATGGAAGCGATCGACTATCAGCTGACCCTGGAGCCCTGTGTGCCTCACTCTCTCCCTGCTTTGCTATGGCAGACATCACTAATCAATCATCTCTTCCTTCAGCACCCATAGCAGATCCCCCTCCAGTGACAGGGCAGTCATTGCAATCAATCACAGCTATTTCATGTGGCTCATGCAGGTAATCTTAGAATTCTCATCCCAGGGCTGCAGGCAGGTACATCCGCGGAGCAAAGTCGGGAAGTGGCGTACGACCTAACCTACCTTTCCAGGTCTTTGCACCTGGATCCGTGAAAGATATGCCGAGGAAAGAGGTGGGTATTTTAGCCAGAGGCAGTAACATAAATGGAATTATGAGGGAGAGGGCAGATCTGAGAGGAAATAGCCTGGGCCTTGACCGCGGGCTGCCGGAAAGAAGTGTGCGGGGAGGAGGATGTGCTGAGGGTCCCGGCGGGGCAGTGCCAGGGGCCGGGGGCCCGCGCTCCGCACACGGTGTGGCAGGAGGCGACCATGGGGCATGCTGGGAGGGAAGGTTGCTGACTCCTCACGCGGAGGAAGTGGTGTGTCCATGTCATCCAGGTGATTTCTCTGCCCTGGAGCAGCAGGAAGGGGCTGAGGGTGGCGGGAGGATGGGCTCTGTTCCGGGCACGGGGCCCTGGGGTGCCTGGGGCGGCTGGGGACTGGCAGATTGGAGCCAGGGCCTGCGCTGCAGATAGCAAAGAAGGGAAAGAGAAATGCGTTCCTGCGTCCCTCAAAGCAGCCTGGGTAGGAACAGAAAGAGCACTTTCCGGAAAAAGATAATGGGGTGAAGGTCACGGCTTCATTAAGAGCCTCACTGCCACCTGGGCATTCCCAAAGACTCTGCGTATCTGGGTCAAGTGTGCTTTTCACAGCAGCATCTACAAGGCGTAGGAAAAAAGATTTTCTTTGTACTGATAGGGAAGGGTGAGTCTCACGCCCAGGACCCCTAACGTCCCCATTGCTAACAAAGAGAGGGGGCCGTTTAATGGAAACACCCAAATAATGAGAAGGGAGCTCCGAGAGCCGACTCCTTTCCTGGGTGACACTGTCTCCCAGGGGATGTGAAAGACACAGGGGCTGGGGGACCAAGCAGGCCTTGAGAGGAGCCTCAGCTCCGACACTTCCTGGCTGTGTGGCCTTGGACAAGACACTTAACCTCTCTGAACCGTGGTTCCCTCATCCATGAAGTGGAGATGATGGAGCACGGGGGCCGTGGTGGCAATCAGATAAAGTGATGTGTGTAGGGCTTTCACTCAGGGCGTGGCCCACAATGAGTGGCGACTGTGTGGGAATTGTCTTCTTATGCAACGCCCTGGCCTTGTGTTTTGGCCATAGACTTGAAGCAGCGAGCACGTGTTTTCACCCCTAGGGAGGCCTCTGAGAAACAGAGACACTCCCACCCTGATAGGGTCAGTTCCTTCTGTCTCAAACCTCAGCCCATGGCATCACGGAGGTACAGAGGGACAGAAGCCCCCGGAGTTGGGGGTTGTGTGTGTGTGCCCCTGGGAGGCCTGCAGGGTTCTGTTGTCTGCCCCTCCCAGTTCACAGGTTGGCATTATGGGTAGAAACTCCCACGAGAGGATTAAGTGTATGCTGTCACAAGGCCTTGCTTTTACTGTGTGATTCTTCTAGGGAATAATCCCATTTCACAGATGGGGCACTGAGGCCCAGAGACACGAGCCGTTTGCCAGAGGTCGCACAGTCACTGAGTGGCAAGAGAAGATTTGAACCCAGGAAGTGTGACTTCGGGGCGTGCTAACTGCCGTGCTAAAACCATGGCCCCAGGCAAGGCTGTGGGGAGAGGGAGAAAGGTGAAAGGCTGTGCAGGGAGGGGGGTGGCCCGAGCGCGCCCTGGAACGTGGGGCAGGTGACAGGCAGACAGTGAGCCACTTCCTCCTAGATCCCCGGTGATGACTCATCCGCAGGACACTGCTGGGCTCTTCTGAGGGCCTCTGTGCTTTTATGTCCTGGATCCTTTCCCCAGGAGTAAATAGGACATGGGAGAACTTCTCTAATTCCTGCATCACCCCTAGACTCCTCTCATCCCCATTCTTTCATGGGAAAGGTAAAAATATCCCAGCCACGAGCCTCAGCTCCCAGCTGGCGGAGGGCCGGAGTGGCTGGCTCTGTGGCAGGTGCACGGAGGGGCTGCCCCGAGTACCCCGGAGAGCTTGAAGGCCACAGTGGAATCTCGGGGAGGGAATTAGGCTCTCAGACTCGCAGCTTTGGGAGTAAGGGCTCGAGGCTTCTCTCCGGGCTAGGGGCGCCATATTTGCACACTCTTCTCTTGAAGCCGCACGACAGATGTGAGAGCCTTGGGAGAAATCCCAGATGGAAACAGCAGAGACAGAGACGTCTCGAGTCACACGGAGCTTTGCAGATGTAGTACAGAGAGACCTCTGAGGGCCATGCTGAGCCCTCGGCAGGCACAGGGACCTTAGGGAGGAGACACGACAGTCCACGCCTTCACAGATTCACTTCCTCATTGCACTGAGCGCCTGCTCCGTGCCCAGAACCATGCTGCCAGCTGACATGGCAAAGCCACAATGGACACAGCCCCCAGGGAGCCCACAGCCTGGGGGAGAGCAGGCCTTAGTACCCAGCGGGGGGCCCAGCCAGCCGGACATCACTGCTTGGAAGCTCAGAGACCCATGGGCTCTCCCCTTCTGCAAGATGAACCCCGCTTCTGGCTTGGGCAGCAGGTACCCCGTGTGGTGTGCTCCAATGAGTGAGTCGCCTGCTGACCCTGCCCCCAGCACAGCGCGTGCCCCTGCCCCCTGCGTGCTCTGCTCGTTTTCAGGAAGCTTGTGGCTGATGGCGCTTGGCCGAGGGGAAGGTGTGGAGACCTTCCTTCCTCTCCCCTCTGTTCCCACCGACACCGACCTCTGCAAACAGCACTAGGTCAGCGGAACGTGGGAACCCTGCTCCGGGGGCAGGCAGAATCTCACAGAGGTCAGGCATGCAGATTTGAAGCCGGATCCAGCATCTTGTCCCCCTGGGGCAGGTGTCCTGGTCCTTTTGAGTTTCACCTTCCCCAGCTGCACGGAATGGATGGAACGAGGCTGTTAGCACAGTGCCCGGCACACTGGAGCCCGCGACAGATGGCGGCTGTGGTGACAGTAGCAGCAGGTGGATTTTCACCGTGCTCTCTGTCTTTGAACGACTGAGTGAATGTACAGTCAGAAGACCAGGCTTGGAATCTGGGTCCTACCCTTCCTTGCTGTTCTTTGTCCATTTTGGATCTCAGGGTCTCTCCCTCCTGGTTCTGGGGCAAGAGATATCTGCTCTACTGTGTTGTGAGGATCAAATGAGACCAAGTACACCGAGCATGGTGTAGACAGAGACCAGGGTGAGCCCACCCACGCTGCGGTGTGCACTGCCTGCGACCTTCCCCCCTTCTTCATCCTCCTCTCCCCCCTCTCTTGCCTCTCCCTTCTCCTCCTCCCAGCTCTGGCAGGGAGTGTCTCCACCCAGTTCTACCTTCTGATTCCTCCCATCTCTAAAGCGACTCCAGGTCCCCTGGCGATGAGCTCTGGGTCTTCCGCTTCTTCGTACATAACCCAGACTCGCCATGCGCTGCATACAAGATGTGCTAGGCATTTCGCAGCCTGGTCTCCAGTTCTCCCAGAAGCTCTGCCGGGAGGGGGCAGTTACTCCCATTTGCCAGATGTGGAAACTGACATGTAGAGGTGGTAAACAACCTGCCAGAGATCTAGGAAGCCATGCATGGCTTTCTCACCAGCAGCCACGGTAAGAGTTTGATCCCAGATCCATCTGGCCCCCAGCCCACGCTCCTAGCCTCATACAGAGTTGGCCCTGGGTGGACACTCCAGCGTCTGCGCATTTTTGCTTGGTGACTTGTGATGGCCATTTTCTTCCCTCACACCTGCTAGAGGGGCAGTGTCCGTGACCTCATGAATCCCAACTCCAGCGGCTGCAGAGTGCCTCGGAGAGGCAGACCTCACAGCAGGGACGTGGGTCGGTGAGGAAGTGAGCAGCGAGGATCCCAGGACCAGGAGGGGGACAGCAGGAGGGACACGCAGGCAGACAGAATCGCAGATGCGCACGCCCTAACCTGGGAGTAGGCTCATGTGGACCAGTAGGAGACCTGGATGGCTGGCACAAAGCGAGAGAGAGGAGAAACCTGGGGGTGCAGATGGGTCAGTGATGGGCCCTGGGCCATGTAGGCTTTGGCATGCACCATGGGTGGGGTGGAGAAGCCGTCGGAGACTGAGATACAAAACCAACCTTTGTCTTTCCCCAATTCGCACTCGGGGACTACTTTGTCCCATTCCGCATGTTGGGGACGTTGGTGATGTCCCCAGTTTTGAGCTGACACAGTGTGTGTGGGGATGCTGCAGGATGATGCTAAGCTCCCCAGCATATACAGGATAGCCGCCCACAAGGAAGATGATCTGGCCTAGAGTGTCAACCATGCAAGGGTGGGACCCCCTGATGGAGACCACGGGTACCTAACAAGCTCTAGGGGAGGTGGCAGCGCCCTCAAATGCAGTGTCCAAGTCCCCCTCCCTGGCCCATGACACCCCACCCCCACCCCACAGCCCCCAGGCATGCTCTCCCTGCCTCGCTGTTGCTATTTCCTTTTCTCCTCCAAGAACTGCTTCACTGGGACGCGTTCCAGGCCTCTTCCTGCTGCTCGGCGCCTGCTGTGTGTCTGAGCTGCGGGTGATGGATGTCCTGCGCCCAGGGCCCTGCGCGTGTGTACACTGTGTGTGTATCCTACGTCCTGAAGTGTAATTTATTAGGGTCTGATCTGTGTCTGGGGGAACCGTAAGTCTTCCCTGTAGACATCGCTAAGGACCAGGCTACGCCCCATTCTTATTTCTTGAGGACGCCCCTGAGCGCAGGAGGCCCTAAGCAGCAGTCACGTGTTCGTCCGATGATTTAGAAGAGACAGCCGGGGCCTCACTCCTCCCAGAACGCAGGGAAAATTCTTGCAGGTTGCCATCAATACGCCCTCTTCTCATGACCCACGGCCTGTCCCCTTCTCGCCCAGGTTGGCCTCCCACGGAACAGAACGCACAACTGTTTTCAAAGGCAGCAGCGCGCATTCACGGCAGCCCGGGAGCGTGGGTCACGCGTGGCATAGCCAGTGCCAGCAGCAGTGCTGCCTGATGTCCCTCTGAAGTCAGCATGGATGCTGCCACTCAGGCAGTTGGCACGTCCTACGCTCTGTTTCCTCCTTACCTCTGCCTGCCCAGACACGCACAGCAAGGGCCACGGCATGGAACTGTGCAGAGACACACAGCCTCGATGACTGGATGATTATCACCATCTTGATGATTGATTGATTGATTGATTGGAGAGAGGGGGGAGGGGGAGCATGCTCCCGTTTTCTGCTTTACTCCCCAGTTACCCACAACCAGTGCTGGGTCAGGCTGGAGCCAGGATCTCAACCCAGGTCTCCCCAGAGTGCGGGTTATAGACCCACCTGCTGCCTCCCCAGGTCCTGGTTGGCAGGGAGCTGGAGTCAGGAGCAAACCTGGCACTTGAGTCCCAGGACTCTAACATGAGCCGTGGGCTTTCCAAGCGGGTGTCTCATCGGCTAAGCCAGACTCCTGCCCCGACTGTCACCATTTTGTCACCTGGGTAGGCTCAGGGAGGGGGCTGGCGCCACATGGCTGTCTCAGAGGCGGATTCAGGGTCTCAGGCTTGCACATCCAGACGGCCCCGCCTTTCCCCAGGAGGACTGCTCTTTGCTTCCCCAGTGCTGCACCAGGGCCCCGCGGGAGGCACTCGGGCGGGCTCCCCCGCTAGTCTGCGAGTCCTGGTTGGCTGTCAATAGTCGCCTTCTGAGAACTCTCCCAGGCCTGAGACGCATTCTAAGTCTTGTTAAGCTCCAAAGCTTAAGGTGCAACGGGGGCGGGGGCGGACGGAGGACAGATAAACCCCAGTGCGAGAGCCTTCTCCACGCAGAGGAGTAGAGTCCGCTCTCGGTCGGATTAATCCCCAAATGGAAGCCGTTCTGAGAACGGAGAGGCGAGAGATAAGAGAAAGCCCCGCATTGAGCTGTTTGTGGAAACGCGGCCGCGTCCTTTGCCTGCAGCCCAAGGACAGAAACACCAGCCCGCGGAGGACAAGTAGAGGGCGAGAGCTTCCTCAGGACTGCGGGGAGCAGCGGCCACGCGGGGCGCGCACGCGTCCCACCGCAGCCCCAGGCGCCCGGCTGCCCCGAAGGCCTGAGCAGAGATTAGGAGATGAGGGAGAGCAGGCTGGCCTGGCTTTCAGTCCCGGGCAGGAGCGGACCCCAGCACACACGGGAGGAGGCCGCCCCGTCCCTGTTGGCTGGCCTGGCTTCCAGCCCAGGGCCTAGACTCTCTCCGGACAGGCAGCCTTTGGCTCCCGGCCTCCTAGATGCCAGGGGCACGGGGGTGTGACGACGGCTCCTCGCCTAGCGCAATCGGCGACCCCAAGCCTCAGTCGCGTGATTTTACAGTCACCTCTGTAACGGTGGAACTGCCGGGCCCGGCTGCCAGCCAGGAGCAGGGATGTGCGGGGACCCAGCGCACAGGCCAGGGCCTGCACAGGGAGCCACCAGGGGGTCCAGGGGCAGATGAGTGACACAGCTCCGTGCTCGCAGCCCGCCCCTTGTGCCTCTGTCCAGGGCTTTGGGGCGCGCCAGGAAGAACCGGGACGAGTCCAGGAGGGCGGGGGGGGGGGGGGGGATGACTGTTGCAGGCCGAGCCAGGGCTGCCCGAAGGTGGCAACCAGGGGCCCATGCGGGGAAGGTGCCCCAGGAGACACTGAGCTCCCTGTCCTGGCTCGCGCAGGCCCGGGGTGCACAGGGCAGAACTCCCGGGACTTTCTGATTGTCATGCGCTGTCGCCGGCTCCGCGAAGGGTCACCTGGGCTTCTCCGCGGTTGGCTTTCTCTGCCCATGATCCCCACGATCGGGTGATGAGGAAGGAAGTCGGGCTGGCCTGCCTGTCCACACCAGAGATACTCCCAGGAGGCCCGGGCGGCAGTGGAAGGTGGAGAATATTCTAGGGAAAGGTGACAGCTGTGGCACTGGGCTGAGGACCTGGGAGAGGCGCTCCATAGAGAATTGCGGTCCTAACCTGTCTTCCAGATTTTGGGGTGGCATCCACTACTCCTTTGCACTTGTTCCATGCTCCATGTTATACAGATTTAACTGCCCTTATGTTTTTTTTTTTTTGGGGGGGGGGCAGTACCAACATTTTATAAAATATAGAATATTTTTAAAATTTATCAAAATTGCCCAATTGGACACTTAAATTGTATTTTAACCACATTATGGATACACATGGTTTAAAAACCAAGTAGCTTATAATGGGTTGTAACACTGCACCCCTCTCACAGTTGGAGGCAACGTCACTGTCATTTTTTTTAAGGTTTTATTTATTTGAGAGGTCGAGTTGCACACAGTGAGAGGCAGAGACAGAGAGAAAGGTCTTCCATCCAGTGGTTCACTCCCCAGATGACCACACGGCCGGAGCTGCACCAATCCAAAGCCGGGAGCCAGGAGCTTTTTCCGGGTCTCCCATGCAGGTGCAGGGGCCCAAGGTCTTGGGTCATCTCCCACTGCTTTCCCAGGCCACAACAGAGCTGGGACTGGAACTGGCACCCATATGGAATGCTGGCGCTGCAGGCAGAGGATTAACCTGTGCCACAGTGCTGGCCCCAACGTTGCTGTCATTTTAAAAATGACTCCCTGCATTAGCTCTTCCGGTGATCGTCTGCACATCGCCAAGTCCTCTGCTTCTGCTCTGTCGGTTATGCGCTTCATCTGTGGCACTGGACTTGGACAGACGAGGACTTGGCGCGCCCGGGGAACGCTGCCGCCTCTCCTGGCTGCATCGCACCCTTCGTTCCTCTGTCGGCCACCTTTGTCCACAGAACGCATGCATAGTGTGTGTATGATTTTGGAACATGCACTCTTTGCACACACACGTATGTGCTCATGCCGTGCTGTGCCGTCGCGCTCCTGTGTGTCACGTGGTCTGCCTTCCCAATCTCAGAATAGTTGAAAAAACCCAGTGGGCTGGGAGGCAGTTGCCACTCACTGCTTGCTGCTGTAGCATAGACAAATAAGAAAGCAAGAGTGAAACGAATGAGGATCCGGGTCCCCAGCCCTGGAAATTGACCCGAGTAAAATGAACCAGCAAAGCTCGCATCCACCTCGCGCTTAGCCCCACACGCTCTTTGCTGGTGGAGGGTCACACACACCCTCAGAAGGGTCGGTGCCCCGGAAGCAGACGTGCCCAGGCCCCTGCTGCCTGGTCTGCCCGCCGCGGCCATCAGCCTGAGCTGTGGACTCTGCAGTCCCCACTCCTGTCGCAGCAGTGTCTCCCAGCCCTGCCCCCTGCTTCCTGCCTTTGTTCAGCCACTCCTGGCTTCCACAGAGATCAGTGAGCACCCACCTTGTGTTTTCACACTGAGGACACAGGCTACTGCAAGACCCACAAGTTCCCTGAACCCTAGTGGAGGGGAGTAAGAGGCCCAGGAGAGGGACAGGCAATGCACACAGCAGACATGGACCCCCAGAGGGGGAGACATCTTCCCTGGAGAGAGAGCCATCAGGCATTTAAGCTGGGGCCAGAGAACACAAAGGAACCAGGCTTACAGAGAGTAGCCAGAAGAGAGTCTAAGAGGGAAAAGGTTGTGCAAAGGCCCTGGGGTAGTGGTGGGGAGCAGGGTGTGAATAAGGACCTGAGCGAGGGCTGTTCAGTTGGAGCCTGGCAGGCAAAGTACGATCCAGATTAACGTGGCTGGAAGGCATGGGCTCCATCACGTAGGGCCTGGCTGCCCAAGCGAGGGGTGAGATTTTTTCTAAGCACAATAGGGAGGCACCCCAGTATCTCAGCAGGGAAGCAACGTGCTCCAGTTCTCATGCTTTGAGATGTTCTTCCTGGAGAAGGGGCTGGTGCACCCACGGGGCTCCTCTTCCCTCCCTAGTCACGCACAGCCCATTTTTCTGTGAGGCCAGATGTGATCACATGTGGCCAGCAAGTGCTCCAGGGACTTGGGAGAAGGAAGGAACGTAACAGAAGAGCCGCGCCAACCCAGGGGCCTGCTCGGTCGCTTTCATTTGGCGGCCAGCACAGCACGAGCCCACGGAGGCGCTGCCAGCTCTGAGCACCGTCTCAGGGTGCACGCAGTCCGTCGGGGCAGCAGGACGCCGAGCCTGAGCGCCGTCCCCCCTGGGATTTCAGACTGGGATCACAAGACTGGAATCACAGGCAGATCCATTTCAGTCCTCTGCTAACATTTTTTTTTTTCTCACCTGAACTCTTTCCTGGTCTCCCTGGCTCCACAGCAGGGGTCCCCATGTGATTTCTGCCGGGATCCACCCCCACTTTCAGGGAACAGGGTTTGAGGCGCTGCCCCTCCACTTTTCAAAGCCCTTCCCCTGGTCATCAGAGAGTGCCTCCATGGGGTTGGGGCTGTGAAACCAGGGACTTCTCGCCTTTCTCCCCCCGCCTCCTCCCTTCTGCTCCCCTCCCTCCACCCCTCCACTTTTCCCTCTCCTTTATATCGAGTTATCTGCTCTCAGCAAAGCCATCTCCTGCAGCTGCCTGGAGGGATCTCGTCTCCCATCGAAGCAGCAGAGTCTCCCTCTCGGTCCCCAGAGCCTCGACTGCTCCAGGCTTTAAGGATAGCTCAGCAGGGCAAGACACAGGCCACGCCCACAGGGGCTGGCGCTTAGGGTGGAGCCCAATGGCCATGGTTGCAGTCTGCTAATGGAGGTGGGGATCGCCATCCCTGCACAGATCATCAGCGTAGTAAACACACCTTGTCATGTGAGATGAGCAAGGACCCTGGAGTCAGACCACCTCAGCTCCCAGTCTGGCTACACCGTTGCCTAGCAGCAGAAGGGCGGCCGGCGGGGTAGCCTCCCTGAGACCCAGGGTCCTTGTCTTCATGGGGTTGTTGGGAGGATGCAGTCAGATCAAGATGCAGGTGAAGCATTTAGCGTGTGCAAGCATGCAAGGAAGTCCCCCATCATAGCATCCAGTAAAATTCCACCAGATTCTGGAGAGGCTGGGGTCATGCAGGAGACATACATGTTTCCAGGGGTGCTCCAGGAAGCAAAGAGAAGAAAAGGAGGGGTACCCCAGCTTTGCACCGCTGGTGGCCTCCCATTCTCTACCAGTGCACCCAATGTCCAAACCAGCCTTGAAGCAAGAGGGCTATGAGTGTGGTTCCCAGGGCAGGGAAGTCCAGCAGAGGGAGGACAGGGTCACAGAACAGGGTGCCTACGCGTGCACGTTTCCACATGTTGGGCGTATGTTGTATGCAGTGTGCACATTTTCACATGTTGGGTCTATGCAGTCCTGGCTACATGTTCATACATGTAACCCTGCAAGAAATAACAGCAGGGAACAGCCTATGGCCTCGTGGGTGGGGCCTGCATCCCATAGCAGAATGCTTGGGTTCAAGTCCCAGCTCTGCTCCTGATTCCAGTTTCCAACTAATGAGCACCCCGAGAGGCAGAGGTGATGGCTTCAGAGCTTGGGTCCCTGCCACCCGTGTGGGAGACTTGGGCTGAGTCCCTTAGCCAGGGGCATCTGGGAGTGCACCAGCAGGTGGCAGCTCTCTCTGCCTCTCAAATAAAAACAAATAAAATGTTGAAGACAGAAATTACAGGCAAGCTCTTTACCTATTCTACCAGATACGGAGACCAGGGCTCAGGGGGACTGACTTGAGGCCACGCGAGCCTCAGCGGATCCAGAACGGAAGCCCCGCCTGTTTTACCTGGAGCCTGAGCTCCTGGGACATCTGGCCGGGAAAATCCGCTCCCATGAGACTTTCACCCAGAACTGGCCTTGTGGCGCTGGGCAGTGGCTACAGGCGACCACTCTCTCAGGCGGGAAGGGAGTGCCCACCTCAGAAGGCATGGGTAGTAGCTGTTCTCATAGATGCACCATGAGCTAGAATCTGAACCACTGTCCTCCCTTGTCCACTTGCTTCCCCAAGGCTCTGAGCCAGTGTGGGCAGGGCGTGCGCTGGATGTGAGGCAGCGAGGGGCGGTGCCTGCAGCCGGCCCTCCCCTCCGACCTGACCTGCCAGCGCTGTACCCAAAGGCCAGGGTCTGGGGACAGGTGGCAGCTCCTTTGTCAGCAGGGGGGCAGCAGTTTCTTCTTTTTCCTTTTCCATGTTGCCTTTAGTGGGGCAGAGGAGGTGGGAGAAGGACGCTGACCTCATCTCTCTCTTTTTTTTTTTTTTTAAGATTTATTTGTTAATCCTCCACCTGCGGCTCCAGCACCTGGGGTTCTAGTCCCAGTCGGGGCGCCGGATTCTGTCCCGGTTGCTCCTCTTCCAGGCCAGCTCTCTGCTGTGGCCCGGGAGTGCAGTGGAGGATGGCCCAGGTCCTTGGGCCCTGCCCCCGCATGGGAGACCAAGAGGAAGCACCTGGCTCCTGGCTTCGGATCAGCACAGCACGCCAGCTGCAACGCACTGGCAGTAGCAGCCACTTGGGGAGTGAACCAACGGAAAAAGGAAGACTTCTCTCTGTCTCTCTTTCTTTCACTAACTCTGCCTGTCAAAAAAAAAAAAAAAAGATTTATTTGTTTCTTTGAAAGGCAGAGTTAGAGAGAGGCAGAGGGAGAGAGAGAAAGAGATCTTGCATCCGCTGGTTCATTCCATGTCATCTCTTATTTTCAGAATCACCTGGGCGCCTCCTTGGGGGAAGTGGGACTCGGCCGCCATGGGGCCACCATCACTCACCCGTGGCATCACCGTGGGTGTCTGCTCAATCCAAAGAGGCAGGGTATTGCAGTCTTTGCTCATTTCTAGGCTATAAACATTCCCCGACCACAAGCCGCCCACGTGCTGCTCCTGAAAGTGGAAGTGGGAAGAGAGGGGCACAGCTGGAGGTGGGAGCCAGGCCGAGCCAGCCCTCACACACCCCATATGTGCCCAGCAAGGGACTGACTAGTTGACGTGAGCATCAAACCCGGGACAACCAGCTGTCCGCAAAAGGGGTCCCTTGCTGTTGCTGGCACCGTGTCTACCACCAGTGTTTCAGATGCCCCTGTGAAGAACGTATTAGAACAGTGGGTTTGTGAGCAAAGGTTGGAAAAAACTCTAACCAGAAAGAGACCTGGAGACCTCTGGCTGGGATCTGGCAGCTTAGCAGGATCACAGACTCTCAAATCCAGCCACACAACCCCATCATGATTTTAGCTTCAAGACAGTACATGGGCCCTCTCGAACCTACGTACAGAAGGATTTTATCATGACTTCTTTAGATGCACATGAAGAGGAAGCAAACAAGGAAGACACATCAGGGTAGCACAAAAGCCCATTCGCATCTTGCCCCTGTGATGTGTGTGTCTTTTGTGATCGGTGATGTCTTGCTGTCGGATGGCCTGCAAGACAAGAGTAGATGCGTTTATTGAGCGCTTATCACTAGCAAGGAGCCGTGCAAACCCTGTCACAGGGAGCATCTAATTGGATCGGCCTCTTTAGTCCCAAACGGCTGAACGACCAGTGCCAGCTCCTTGGGCTAAATGCGGGCACCGAGACCCAAGCCCCAAACTCCTGGTGGTGCTGCTTCTCCCTGCGGGGGCAGAGATTGGAGCGGCAGCCGCAGAAGGGCTGGGGACCAGCAGTGACAGTCAAGGGAGGCCTCTGTCCCTGCAGGGGTCAAGTCCCATGGGCTCCGTGACAAACACTCCCTTTATTATGAGCAGTCACTGCCCCTTCCATGGGCTTAGCTCTCAGGATGGAGGTCCAGGAATAGACTTGGTTACGTCTGGGGACTCACGCCCTCTGGGGGTGCCATGGCTTACATCTAAACCCAGCTTCCCTCCTCCTTCCTGTTCCCTCTGAGACCCTTGTGACCTCACACACCCCCAAGGTGACACACACTCATCCACATCATTCAACAAATGATTATTGCACACCTACTGTGCGCCATGTGCTGCAGATCCCAAAAAGAGAGCCTCACAGTCTCAGCTCCAAAGATCATCTATGGGAGCGGCACCCAGGGTCAGGAGGTCATCAATGGGCAAGAGACCACAGGTTAAAGAGCTTGTTGGTTAAAGAGCTGACTCTGACCCCTAGGGGAAGACGGCTTCACACAGGAGACCCCTCACTTGGCTTTGAAAGAGAAAAGGGGACGGGACAGTGATCCAAGGATCAGAGACGGGGCACCACAAGTGTACAGAAATGCAGGTAGCAGACAGGGCGGGAGTTTAGGGAGGTGCCGGGCCAGGAGGGTGGTGGGTGACAAGTGCAGGTGCAAAGCACAAGTTCCCAATGAGCAGGGTCTCCTCCATCCGCTAACTGGCAAGGACTTCGTCCTGTGAGCAATGAGGCACCACTGATGGATCTTACACAGCTGAGTGACGGGGTCAGATTGGCATTTTAGGTAATCGTTGTCATGGTACAGCGAAGGCTGGGTTGAGGGTGGGACAAGAGGTTGCAGGCTACTGCACCAGTCCAGGCAGGGGCGGCGAAGGCATGAGCACCCACCTGGTAGTGCAGGGTGTGGGTGGGGAGGCTCGGAGGACAGACGTGGCAGCTGTTCAGTCGGTGGCTGTGCAAACAGGACCCACTTGTGTGCATCCTCTGCAGAGATCTCTGTGGAGGAGTGAGCTCGGCCTGTGATGCCGGAAGATCACCATTTTGGTAGGTGAGGGAGGAGGGAGCAGACTCTGGAGAGAGGGGAGAGTCAAGGTGAAATGATCTATCTTCCGGGCAGCTGATGAGCGTCCACTGCTCCGACAGCTGCAGGAATGGCTGTTGCATGCAGAGCCAAGGTCAACAGTAGTCAGCAATACAGGGACCTGGGTGATCAGCTTCACCTTTGGGGATGGCATTGTGTGTGAAGCCCGCCTGCCCTGAGTCAGTCACATGGACTCCGTTTCACAGGTGCAGGAAAGTTGCTTATGTGCTGGTTCAAGAAGGAGCTAGAGCTAAACCTTGATCCCTGGAGGCCATGCTGAGTCCTGGCCACACGGCTTTGACTTTCTCTTCTCAGATGCTGGGGTCCTTCTTGTCGGTTCCAAGTGATGTAGCACTCAATGGGTCTCTGACTACATCATGCGGCCGTAACAGCAGGACGGTTCAGGTCCCTGCTCCGTGCAGGTGCTGTTCTACACAATCTGTTTGCCATGGACTGACCTGAGTCCATTTGTCCACTATTGGGAGTCTCTGAGAATTAGAGGCAGCTGGGAGCTCTCAATCCTGCTTACCCGTGGCTTTCCACGAAGAATAGTTCTGGGGGCAGGAGTCTGGCACAGCGATGCTGCTGGAGACAACTCGTACCCAGGTGCCTGGGTTTGAGTCCCGGCTCTGCAGACAGTCCCAGCTTCCTGCTGCTGCGCGCCCTGAGAGGCAGGCTCAGGTAGTAGGACTCCGCTGGCCCCTGGCTTCAACCTGGGCCAAGCCTGCCTGTTGCAGGGATTTGGGGACTGAATCAGATGGTGAGAGATGTTTTCTCTTCCTCTCTCTCTTTCCCTTCCAAAGATAGTAAATTAACTAAACATTTTTCTAAAAAAAGATGTTTATTAAGGAAAAAAAAGGTGGCTCTGCCACACACAGCAAGAAGCATAAGTCCCCTACTGTGCCTCTCAGGCACCCTGAGCCACCATGTGGGGTGTCAGCTTGCCAGGAGCCAGGAGCAGGACCACGTGGAGAGGTGTGGCTCAGGGCACCCGCTTGGCGAGTACTGGACAGCAGCTTCGCCAGGCTTTCCTTTCGTTAGCTCAAGGCAGAGGCACCTGTTCAGTCATTTTTGTGAACCATCCATCTTGTTCAATGCTCCTTTCCTTTCCTCCATGGAATATATCTTTTTTTTTTAACATCCTTTATGCTAATTAAGTGGGCCCTTGGTGCAACTTTAGTAATGTTAGAGGGCCCTGCCACCGACCCACGGGAGGGCAGCTCACTCAACCCAGCGCTTAGCTCGGAGCACCGTTGGTGTGCAGCCGGTCCAAGCGCTTTGCACTTTTCACATTTAAAACATGTATTTGTTGCAACTCCTTGAGGTGTGCACTAAAATCACCGCCGACCACCGAGAAGGAAACTGAGGTACAGAAAACAATCGCGAATGAGGTCTCTCCTCCCATCTCCATCCATGGAGCCAAACCCCGCCCTGGGCGTAGAACAGCCCCATGTTGGGAATGGACGAGAACATTGCGGCCGCCCTCCCGGAGGGGCCGGAAGTGGGAGCGGAGCGCGGCGCTAAGCGCTGGCGGGAAGAGCCCACTGCCCCACTGCGCATGCTCCGTTCCTCCAGTTGCCACCCGCGCTGCAGGGCTCAGAGCCGACCTGGGCTCCTAGGCGTCTGGGTTCGTCCATTTGGGCTCCTCTCAATAGGGACAGACATCTCTTACGCGACCTGGGAACAATTTTAGTACCCATAGTACCCGGCAATCAATGAATTCTCCGAAAGCGAGCGAGTGGATCGGGAGTCAGGGAGAGGAATCACACAGCTGTGCCTCTTTTCTTGTGAGCCTGCTTCATGGATCGTGGTTCCAGGGCGGAGCCATCTATGCATTGTCCACGGTACATTAGAACTAAATCAAGCAATGGGGACGGAAAAAGAGAGATGACAAGTGAAACGATTTTGAGTATTTGTGTGCCAGGAACTCTCACGTACATCATCTCATTTAACCTGCATAAGACAGGCTCAGAGAGCTTAAGCAAGTTTTCTGAGATCACACAGCAAGCAAATGGCTTTTCTGCTGGCTCTGTCTGATGCCAACCCTAGCACCCTACAGAGCCAGCATGAACACGTGCTTGCAGAAGACGGCAGTGTCAGGCAGGGTCTAAAGTTCACGGTAGAGAGGTGTGCAGGGGTCTGCAAAGGCTTTCGAAACTATCACAGCGTACTCTACTCAGAAAGCCAACAAGGCTGGGAACCCCCAATCCTCAAGATCCCCCCTCACTTTCAGGTTTTCTAACACACCAAAGGTGTCTGGCAGGGTGGGGGCAGATTTACAACATGCAAAGCATATGCAGAGCTTTCTTCCAAAATGTCTAATAAATCAAAGATGCGCTCAGAACAAGGAGCATCACACGGCCCCGGTGATGGCGCTTTGTGAGGCTGGAGATCCAAGGAGGCACATTTGTGTTTCTGCGGAACTGACTGATGGCATGGGAGAGATCAGGAAGGGAAAAAACACACTCTCTGCCATAGACAAGCACCGAACAGAGGAAATTTACAAAGCAAGAGGGAAGATTGAAGCTCCACGGAAAGATTAAAGAAAGGAAAGAAGTACAAATGGGCAGATCAATTCCTGTGTGACAATCCCGAGGTGTTTAATTCATAGTGGGCTGTGCTGCACAGGTGCACTGCATCAATGGTTCTTACATCTTTCCAAACCCCATCGATCACAGGGGTCAGAACCACCACGGGCTTCAAGCCAGGGTTCACCGTGGCAAGGGCAGGAAGTGCCTCTGAATTTGGAGTCCATGGCTTAGCTGTGAGCTCTTGCCAAGAGGGGGCCTCCTATCTTCTGATCAAATATGGCTGCCCACTATCTGTCTGTCCATCCGTTCACCCAGCAAATACTTAGCAATGCCTACTCTATCCCTGGCCCAGAGTCAAGGGATAAGGATATGGCAATGGACATGACAGAGGTGATTCCTGGTCTTACAGAGAACAGTGCGGGAGTGATAAGGGCACTGGATGAAGTTGGAAAACTCAACAGAGGTCGGATCAAGCCAAGTTTTGATAAGGATTTGGGATCTTATTTAAGTTGCAAAGGGGGCCGGCGCTGTGGCTCACTTGGTTAATCCTCCACCTGCGGCGCTGGCGTCCCATATGGGCGCCGGGTTCTAGTCCTGGTTGCTCCTCTTCCAGGCCAGCTCTCTGCTGTGGCCAGGGAAGGCAGTGGAGGATGGCCCAAGTGTTTGGGCACCTGCACCCACATGAGAGACCAGGAGAAAGCACCTGGCTCCTGGCTTCGGATCGGCACAGCACCAGCCTTAGCGGCCATTTGGGGGGCGAACTAGCAAAAGGAAGACCTTTCTCTTTGTCTCTCTCTCTCTCAGTTTAACTCTACCTGTCAAATTAAAAAAAAAAAAGATGCAAAGGGGACATATTGAAGAGTTTTAAGCAGGACTGTGGCATAATCTGACTAGGTTTTTAGGAGACAAATGCAACTGGATGGTGGCGAACGGATTCAACAGGAGGCTGGAGTGAAACCTGGCAGAACAGTGAGGGGGCTACTGCAGGAAGCTAGGCAGGAGATGGTGTGGGCTTGGACGGAAGTGGGGCAGCAGAGGTGGGAGGTTCTGGAAGGATCTGAGGTGCATCAAGAAGGTAGAAACAGGCTAATGATTTGGAGAAGAAGGGGCCAATGGTGATTTTCTACTGTGTAAAGCCATGTGTGCACTGGGGTGTTTTCTGAGATGCAGAGAAAGGAACAGGCATTTTTTTTGACAGGCAGAGTGGACAGTGAGAGAGAGAGACAGAGAGAAAGGTCTTCCTTTGCCATTGGTTCACCCTCCAATGGCCGCCGCAGCCAGCACACCTCACTGATCCGAAGCCAGGAGCCAGGTGCTTCTCCTGGTCTCCCATGGGGTGCAGGGCCCAAGCACTTGGGCCATCCTCCACTGCACTCCCAGGCCATAGCAGAGAACTGGCCTGGAGGAGCAGGAACCAGGACAGAATCCAGTGCCCCGACTGGGACTAGAACCCGGTGTGCCGGCACCGCAGGCGGAAGATTAACCTATTGAGCCGCGGTGCCGGCCAGGGAACAGGCATTTGATTCCTTCCACTCTCCCACTGGTGTTGCTTGGGCATCTGCTTTGTGCTGCAGACACCGCAGCTGCTTCTGAGAAAAGAGAAGCGAACAAGTAGTCTGAGTTCATCCAAACTCCCTACACAGCCCATAGGAGGGCACCTCCCTCTGGCCATGCCGAAGGGACACAGATAAATCCGTGGTCAATGGGGACCCCCGTCCTGCTTGCCCACCAGTTCCGGCCTGTGCTCACCAGCTCAAACGATTTTTGAAAAATCGAAATTGACCCAGAATGGACCCTGGGGGAAAAACCTTTATTTTCCCTATGAAATTGACATATGTATGTTGTAAATCATGCTTAATGATCAGATTTTTCTTCTTTCTTTGGCCATTAAGCAGCTTAGCTATAAATGTGTAGCACAGTTTAATAACTGTTAAGAGAGTTCTTAGTTTTCCATAATGGCATTATGGGTTTCTCCTTGCTATCAATCGATGAATCCAATAAAACATGCCATGGTCGGTCCTATGGCTCAGCCTGGTGTGTCTGTGGCTCCAGCCGTATCTGATCAGCCCCAAGTACACAGCCTGGGTGTGTTCATTCAAAACCTGGCTGAGACACACAGGTGCCGTGAATTGGATGCTGTGGTATGCAGCCAGACCCCTCTTCACCAGTGAGGCTCCTGTTTGTCCTCTTGGCTCCCGGTGCTGGTTGCTGGGGACTGTCAGCTGTGTTCCTCCCTGGAAATCATCCTTAACCAAAGAGAGTTGTCCAAAGTCATGCCCCTTTCATAGGGGGTTAGCCTACGTCCAGTGATGAGACCATCCCAGTTCAAAGGCTCAACCCCTTTGGCTCATGGCTCCAGAATTTTCCATGGGATAGCCCTCTATTGCAGCTGCCTCAAACCCAACTTCTTCAGCCCAGTCCTGCGTCCCTCCCTCCCTTCCCCACGGATACTGCTCCTTAGGAGCACTCTCCCACCGAATTCCTGCACACAAATCTCAGCAGCTCTGTCTGTGCCCGAGGAAACCCAACCAAAGACAATAGTGGTCACTGTTGCCGGAAAGACATGGTTTCTTTAATAAGCCCTGGGCACATCGTCATGCCTAGTAAGTCACAGTAAGGAAGAAGAGGCGGTGAGAGCTGCTCAGGCATTGGGTCACCTTTGCTTTTAGACACACCCTCTTCTTCCAAAAGTGCTCAGGTGGTCCACCCCCACACCCTGGAGTCCCTGCAGCAAAGGGGGAAGAGTGCTTGGCTGGAAGTCAGACGCCTGCTCACCCCGGCCCTGTTTCAAGCTATCTGGTCTTGGAGAAATTTGCTTAACCTCTCTGAGCCTCACTTTCTTTAGCTGCTAAATGGGCCAATCACATTGCATGGTCGGGATGAGGACGTATGAGCTCAGGATTATAAAAGCACCTGAACCACAAAGCCTGTGCCATCACGCTGGTTTCCTTTAGCAAACGCAGGGGCAGCCCGGCGTCTTCCAGGTCAGAGGGCAGAGAGTGCCCCACTAACGCACTCACGGTGGACGTGGACACCCTGAGCTGTGCTGGGTGCCTGGTGGCTGTGCGGCACAGTTACCTCTTCTATGCCAAGGGAACAAGGCTTCCCCACTGCCCCTTTCCCTCTCAAAGCAGCGCCTCCTGGGTCAGGCAGGGGCCTGTGGGAACGACAGAAACCAGCAGTGACATTTCTCTGCAGGACGTCTTCAGGGATCAGGGTCGACTCTAGGAACGTCCAGCAAGGCTGCCCAAGTGACTCTGAGTGAGGCCCAAGAATGTAACTCCACGAGGCTGGGACCTGAGCCATTCACTGCTGCTTTCCCAGGTGCTTTAGCAATGAACTGGATCAAAAGCAGAGTGGCCAGGACTCAAATCTGCTCTGCTATGTGATGTTGGCATCATAGCAATGGCTTAACCCAATGAATCACAACACTTCAACCCCTGTTCTGAGTCCAAGCTTAGGCACTCCTCTGTGCTACCTGCCATAGAGGCCCAACAGGTGGTTGTTGTAAAAACAGTGGCTACCCAGGACATCAGAGACTTTGTGAGGAAGCTGCCCTTGGGGTAGAAGAGCCAGCTCCTAGGAAGCCAGATTCCCAAGGCCTCCGGCACAGGATGGGACAGGGCACAGGACGGGGCTTTCTTCAGGGCATCCAATGCAAGCCACCCGGAGTCCCCAGAGGCTGGGCGACCTGGAACCCTGGAACATTTGAAACACTGCTCCCTTTCTCACCCCCCGTGGACCCTGAAGCTCTGTGTTGGGATTTTAAACACCAGAAATCCAAGATAGTTTGTTCCAGCTCTGCAGATAAAGACACATTGCAGGATAAGCCGCCTCTCGTGTCCTCTGATTGAAAGGGATCAAGTGTCAGAGAAGTCTCCCCTCCAGGACCAAGGGCAGGAACTGACTCAATTTCACACTGTCAGGGTAACAAAACTTTAGGGAAACAAGAAGAGACAGTGTGTGGGAGGCCTGTAGTTATTAGCAAAGGCACAAGATTGTTCCCTTTTTGCTGGAAACAAAACAAAGATTATGTTTCAGGGAAATGAATCCGGAGTTCAAATACGACAGCAAACGGGCCTGGGTCACTTCCTGTTGACACAGGAAGAAAAGCCTCTGGCTTGTCTTCGGGAACTCTCTCCACAAAATCAGGAGGTCGCTAGTTCACACGGTCGGTAGAAGGGAAAAAGAGACACTCAGGTCACACGGGTGATTTGGTGATTTGGCTTTGCCTGAAATTTTCCAATTTTACTTTGTTCTGTTTGCGGATGCTCTGATGATTCCAGCTTTGAGCAAGGAAAACAGCAAGTTCCTCTCGTGCGCTGTCCCTGTGGCCCTTGCTCTGTGCTCAGACAATGGCCAGCAGGGTCCCCGGTGCACATCAGGGACCTGCTGTTATGGGAAAACAGCGCTGGAGAAATTGTTGTTACCTCGGTTCTTTGTCTCACATGGAAGAAGGGTTTCTAAGCGGACAGCAGAGAGATTTACAAAGATTTATTAGAGTCAAAGACCTCCAGCCAGAGCAGCATGGAGAGGGGCTTCCAAGAGAGGAAAACACCCAAAGGGACTGGTGGTAGTGGGGCTTTTAAGTACAATTTCTTAGGAAAAAGACTCAACAATCAGATTGGTATTTAGTTACCAGGCAGGGACAAAACCCTGATTCACAATTCTCCATCCTGTCTGGCCTGCTCATGATAAAACAAAGACCTCCAGAAGGGTGGGATAGGTAACTTGTTCAGACCAAAGGCTGTGAGCTCGGGAAGAGGACCCCCCCCCCCCCCCCCGCCGCCGCTACTCTCATGGTACATTTGGAGATTCCAAAAGAAGCGAGGTGGGGGGAGCTGTTTGTTCTTGCTAAAGATAGGGAATCAAATATTTTACACCCCGAACTCCACTGAGACCACCCTGACGGCTGTTAACCCATCTGACTCCTCACACTGCTGTGCCACTGTCACTGCCTCCAGACTAGAGGACTCTCCCCCTCCCCCGGAGATTTCTGCTCCATCACCTTGCCCCATTCTTTTCCGTACTTATCATCAATTGAAATTAATTTCCTTACTCTTTCAACCTTGACCTGAATATATACTTTTTATTATTTTTTTTAATTTGACAGATAGGGTTGGACAGTGAGAGAGAGACAGAGAGAAAGGTCTTCCTTCCGTTGGTTCACTCCCCAAATGGCCACCATGGCTGGCGCCACGCCGATCCAAAGCCAGAAGCCAGGTGCTTCCTCCTGGTCTCCCATGCGGGTGCAGGGCCCAAGCACTTGGGCCATCCTCCACTGCCTTCTCAGGCCACAGCAGGGAGCTGGACTGGAAGAGGAACAACCAGGACTAGAACCCGGCACCCATATGGGATGCCGGCACCACAGGCGGAGAATTAACCAATTGAGCCACAGCGCCAGCCCCAAATATATACTTTTTAGGAGCCAAGTTCATGCCTGTTTCCTTCATCCCTGTATCACCAATATCTGACCCACAGCAGACCTTCAATGAACAGTTGATACGTATCAATTTAGTGTTCAAAAACAAACTGAAGTGTGCTTAAATTTTCACCATTCTTTTGGTTTTTCATATCCAGTCGCTCTTTTCACATTGACCTCGCCTTGCTATCTGTGGCATCCTGGTGATAAATTACACAATAGTCATTCTAATCAAGTGATCTGCCCTTTGTTAATTCCATCCAACATAAACTTATCAAGGACCAAGCCAGTGCCAGGCATCTTTGCCAGGGATTCAGTGGTGAGCAAATTAGAATTCTGGTCCTCCCAGTGCTGTGGTATAGCAGATAAAGCTGAGCCTGCAGTGCTGGGAGCCTACATGGGCACTGGTTCAAGTCCCAGCTGCTCCACTTCTGATCCAGCTCCCTGCTAATGTGCCTGGGAAAGCAGCAAAAGATGGTCCAAGCACTTGGGCCCCTGCACCCATGTAGGAGACCTGGAAGAAGCTCCTGGTTCCTGACTTTGGACTGGCCCAGCTCCTGCCATTGCAGCCATTTGAGGAGTGAACCTGGGGATGGAAGACCTCTCTCTCTGTCTTCCTCACTCTCTCTCTCTCTCAATAACTCTGCCTTTCAAATAAATAAATAAATCTTAAAACAAACAAACAAAAAAAGAATGCTGGCCTTATATGCTTTCAGCCTCAGGTAATACCTTGCCCTTTATGACCTTGAGAAGTGCTGTGAAGGACAAATACATACAGGGCTATAGAGGATGTGACATTTGGGCCTAGCTCTGAAATAGGGATAAACAAGGGATGCTAACCAACTTAACTTATTCAAGAGTGCTTAAGATTAGAGTTAAGAACAGAGTTGGTGTTGGAGGAAAGATTAGGGGAAAGATTGGGTAAATTGGAAAAAAAAATCTATAGAAAAAGAGGCTAGCGTGTGCATCTATTATAGGCATCGGGTAGATGTTGATGGGGCGGTGAGGGGAGGGAGTTGATGGCCTCCTAAAGCCAGGTAGAGACAAAACAAGCAGAGAAAGGAAGATTAATTGGGAGTTATTTGGACAGAAAAGTGACAAGACTTGGTGAGTTGTTCAAGGCCCAGTGAGTGGCCGGAGCACTGACTTTGACCTTCTCCTTGGCTGCAACCTGGCGTCCAGAGGCAGGAGCAGCCACTGAGCAGTCCGGGTGCATGTGCCAAACAGAGGTGGTGTCGAGCAGGCAGCACAGGGCAGCACGTGGCTCCGTGGGCAGCAGCAGTTCAGGCCTGCGTCTTACACTCAGGTCTGGAGGATTCCTGGAGCCTGGGCATAGATTTCTGTGAGCACTTGGGTGTTTACAGGAGCTCATGATCAAGCCCATTAAAGAGATCAATTGTGTCCGTGAGTACCCGCCCTTAATAGGTAACTGCTGCTTCCCGTAGCCCTACCTGCAATGGGTGTAGTTACAGAAGAAACACAAGAACCAGCTGTCCCAAAATATGAGCATCATGGGTTTTTTCCTCCACCTCGATCAAAGTAAGACTCCAATGAAAGGGGGAAAATAATTTAAAAAGCAAAAGCCTTACGTAATGAGATTTAAAGGAAAACTTTTGAAGCCAACAAGCAACTGTGGGCGACACTTCAAAGCATCCAGAATCAATGTTTGTCAATAGCAGTTTTGCATCCTTTAATTTATCTTTCATGAATATAAAGTGTGATGTTATTAGGAGCCATCCATGCCTTAATTCTGTTTGAGATTTGATGAATCAGAAATCTATTAATATTCTGTGTGGATCAGCAAGGGCAGGGCTGTGGCAGAAGTTCCACCTGAGCTGGGCCCTTTCATCCTGTCACTGTTGCGACCCCAAAAGGCCTTCTGCTGTGAACACTCCATACCTCCCAGGAGCCAGGAGCTGGGAGCCAGGAGCCAGCGAGCTCTTCATGTCCACCACTCTCTTTGGAGATTCTTCTCCCCATAGAGAAAACATTCTGTGACTCCGCCCATCCCCAAAGTTACCCTTTGTTTAATCAAGATAGCTGGTTTGCAACACATTAAACATTAAACAGTATTTGATGCCTAGTTAATAATTTGCATCTTCTTCATTGGCTCCTGAATCTTGGAGATTGGCATTTCCCCCCCTCGAGGCAAAGACAACAAAAGCAGTTGTATTGAGAATAAAACTCAGGTCTTCAGCCTCCAGGGATGTGCGCCAGAATGTTTCCTCTGCACCTTCTACTGTTAATGGTTCTGGTGGGAAATACAGCCATCGGGGTAAGTGTCCTTTTCAAATCCCACTAGCTGAGTGACCCTGCGGTTACTGGGAGGACCGGGCCAGCAGGGCCGGGAGTGACCAGAGACGTTAGCTGAGAAAGGCCGACGTTGCTAGTTGACTATGTCCAGATTCCAAGAGTTCACAGAGGAGGCGGCACTGGCCACTGTGGAGCAGCCACGTCCATGGCGACCAGCAACTGAGCTGAGCAGAGCCTCCGAGAATGTGTGCTGACAACAGAGACAGGGGCAAGAAAATCGGTGAAGGCACAGGTTGTGATCTGGCGTGGACCTCAGAGACCCCTTGAGAAGCCCTTGACAGCTACACGCTCTCTCCTGATAAAAACATACCGGCATGCTGGCAGGCACTGGGGGGGGGGGGGGGGGTTCCAGTCCTTGGGGTTGACACTAGGGTAAGGACTCCTGTGCTCTGGCCCTAGATCTTGGCAATGGGTTTACTTAGACGGAGTGCATTTGGGGAGAAGCTTTGGGTTAGGACTGTCTGTCTTTTTTCCCATGACCACAATGGGCAGGGCAGAGAGGTGAGCAGGGAGCGGAAGGAGGTTGTGGTGAGTGGGTAAGGGCAGCTCCCTCAGAGGGGCTTCAGATGGGGGACTCAAACATTTGGCAGGGGAGAGGGACCAGTTCTTGAGCTGTCGCTTCTGCTGTGTGTCGTTGCGGTCCCAGATGGTCAGATAGATCTCCGCGGCCATGGGAAAAAAAAAGCCTCCCGCAGGATAGAGCCTCCTGGGAGCGCCCTTCCGGGGGTGGGCAGGAGCACAAGTGTGGGTTTCAGAACCAGGGTTCGAATCCCAGCTTTGCCACACTCCAGCTGTGGAATGTTGAGCTGCTAATAGAACCTCTTGAGCCTCAGCAGTCTCTTCGGGCCATGCATGTGTCTTCCCATAAATGTGAGCTTTTTCCCCTTGCAATTTCCAGAATGAACACAACTTCTCTATAAAAATTGGAGCGTGCTCCCCCTTGTTGGGGGAGGGAGCTGGAGAGAGACAGGGATGGCATGGTGGGGACAGGGACAGTCTTGACCCCTTTATCTTTATCAAGTGCCTCTGCACTTCACTTCCTAACTCAGTCCATAGAGCAGTCCCTGAAGGAAGCCGACTGACAGGTTTGCTGGTGAGCGTATTTTGAGAACAGCAGCTTCTGCCCCCTTTTGGGTAACCTGGGCTCCCACACCTATCTTAGCCCCAGATTCATCTGCCAAGTGGCCCACCTTTGGGCCACTTGCAAATTACGCCGTGTGTGTATGTGTGTGGGTGTGTATGTGTCTGTGTGTGTGTGTGTGTGTGTGCAATGACAGGCCGCTCTCTGGCCCCCTGTGCTGTTGGACTGCGTGTTGGATGTCTGGAGCCGAGACACAGCAGCAGTCCCCCAGGTCTAAGGGGAGGCGGGAGAAATTCTGAGAGGCCATGAAAAGCCCAGAGAACGAGCCAATCGGAAGGAATTACAGCCCAAAGTTTACAGGCAAAGAGAAGGGTTGACAGAGTCTGTTTGAAGTTCACAAAAGGATAACGGTCCCAAAAAACTTCCCTTTTCTGCAAGCCCCAGTGAATTTTTAGGGTTAGCAGTGAAATTATAAGTCAATAATGGATAAAAGAGCAACTAGGAGAGAGAGAGCCTTCAGGCAGTGACCGTAGTCAGTTCCAAAGAGAGGACTCGGGGCTTAGGAATGGTTTCCACCCCAGATGTGTGTAGACAGGTGGCCGGGAGGGTGGCCCGCGTTCCACGTGGGCAGCCAGCGCAGGTGGCCACGTGGTCCAGATGCTTTGGAGTGTCTGGGGCGTCGTCAGAGGGGAGAGAAGCCACACAACAGATGGGCCTCCCCGTCCCACACAGCTAGAGAGAACCACCGACTTGCCACCAGTTAAGGAGGTGCCGGGCCCCGAGCTTTCTATGGATTGGTTCGTCTGGGGAAAGATCCCAGGAAGTCTGTCCTGTGATGGCTCCTGCTTTACCAAGACCGAGGCAGAAAGCTGTGCCCCCAAACATGTGACTGGGCAGCGACAGGGCCGAGCCTCAGACGACAGGCTAGAGCAGGACCCCCGTGGGAGGGCTGTGGCTAAGGATGCTGTCTCTTTTGTCCACCTTGCTTTGGGGGCGTGGGCCTTCCTGCAGGGACAGGACCTCTTGGATCAGGGGTCTGCCTGCTGGGTGGTGCATAACGAACTCCACACATGCCATCCCGAAAACCAGGACAGCGGCAGGATCTGCGATGGCTCCGTGCTCGCCATCCGTGGGAAAGACACCCGGGGCCTCGCCCGTGCATCTGGATCCTGCAGCACACAGTACGAGCCCTCCTCTAGGATCATCTTTAACCCAGACCTTTATTCTGCTCAGTGCTAGTCAGAGAGACAGGGGCCCATGACCCCCAGGGTGGCTTTCAAGGTGCCTCCTGTTCTGGTCTCGGTGGGGTTTTCCAGACCTATCAGTTGGGAGCACCTGTCCCCAGCACAGCCTGGCATCCTTATCGCTGCCCTCCAGATTAGAAGCAAGCCCAGAGGTGTTTGACTTTCCAGCCAGGATAGGACCCCGGCCTGCCCGGCTCCTCGTCTATCACGGGGGAAACACGGACTGCCTTGGACATCTTGCTTGCTCAGGTTTTTACGCTGAGTGCAGCCAGTCTCTGCTGCAATGGAATCTGACCTCTTCTAGGGTCAGAAGCCAGAGGACTCCACTTGTCAGATCTGCCCTGCTTCTCTCCACCCATCCCCACACAGGAGGGAAGACACTGGCTTCTCCTCTCCTGCACAAAATGGGCTTACAATTAAAATGTCTGTTTGCTCGCATGTCTAAGCTTTCTTAAACCCAGAGTGGCAAAAATGGTTGCACAGACCAGGGGCTGCACACGGCAGCTCGGAGACTATCCTGCTCATAGCCAAGCTTTATTTGGCAGGTGCAAGGTCTGCCTGGAGAGCTATAGTTAGCCTGGCAACAACTGAAATTCAACACTTTTCATGTAAAGACCAAATTTTTGGCTTTTCTTGAAAACCAGACATTCCAGCAGCACTGGGCTCACGGACTTGCAGGGCCACTGTCACTACTCCCCATGGGCCTCTCCCCCTGAGTGCATTGTCTGCCTGGGTCTACCTGGGAGAGAGAGAAGGAGAGGGAGGGAGCACTGGTCTGGTCGCTGCTCAGAAACACCATGGACAGGGCAGGACGGAAGGGCTCGAGATCAGCTCCGCTTCTGATGAGTGCAGGCGCCCAAATCTACCGGGCCCCAGCCTTTCTTAGGAGGTGAGAGCCACCCTCAAAGCCCTGATGACCCACAATGTCCCTGGCAGGGACAGCAGAGGAGCGGTCCCTCTTGCTGGAACTCACACAGTCTTATGGAAAAGGGAGGGACTGATTTTTCACTGTGATTTCTCATAGATTTAAAAAAAACACCACTGATCCTACGCAGGACTCCTCCTCATTAGCTCTGTCAGTGCATGGTGGTATTTAGGGAAATCAGGTCGCAGGATGTCGCGTGTGTGCATAGGCTCAGATGTATTTATATTTTAAATTCATTAGGGTTTCCTAAATGCAAAAGCAATTCTGCTGTCACAGAGAAACAGCATGGCAGAATATTCGGCAGCCGGGATTTTAAATAAAACATGCTTTTTCTTCATAATTAATATAACAAGGTTTCCTGGCTTAAGACTTGGCAAAGATCCCGGGAAAGACGGAGGTGGGGGAGGGGAGGAGATGGCCTGACGTGCCTGTGACCTGACACACGAGTTCTGAGTTCTGGAAGAGTCTGCGCTGGGCTGAGTGAGCTCTCCTGGGGCAGCCCTACTCCTGGGGTGCACTTGGAGATTTGCAACAAACAGACAAAAAACCACTCCGAACTCCCTGATAACAGTAGCTAATAATAGTAACAACACCACCCATAGCAGTAGAGGGGTGTTAAGGCTTGACCCTGCGCATGGAAGGTGTGCTTTCTGTTTGCTATCTTGTTTAAGCTTCCCAGAAACTCTGATGTTGGGACCAGGCTCATTCTTGCTTTACAGATAAGAGACTGGAGAAGTTAAATGACCAGCCCAGGAGGGGAGCCCTGGGAAGTTACAGAGCTTGGACTCACATCCACCTGCCCTATGCCAGCTTTGTGTATGCACCATGGTATAGACCAGCGTGCCAAGCACTGCTCGGGGACAACCGGACCACTCAGTGCAGGGTTAGCGGGGCCTTGGCCTCAGACACCAGCTTCCAGCAGGAGGCGAGGTCAAGGTCACTCCCACCTGAAGGCTCCCCCCCCCCCCCCATCAGGTCTTGGCAGGTGGCTAATGATCCAGTTCAGGGTTCTCAAAATGTAAGCCATGAATGAATCCATCTTCAAAAACTCTGCCAGTGCCTAAAATGGTTTTATTCTTTCTTTTATTTTAAAAGCAGAGTTACAGAGAGGGAGAGAGAGAGAGAGAGAGAGAGAGAGATCCTCTGTTTGCTGGTTCACTCTCCAAATGGTTGCCACAGCCAGAGCTGGGCCAGATGGAAGCTGGGAGCCAGGAGCTCCATCAGGGTCTCCCACGCGGGTCCAGGGGCCCAAGGACTGGGGCCAGCCTCTGCTGCCCGCCCAGGCACATTAGCAGGGAGCTGACCAGGTAGTGGCAGAATCGCCAGGGAGGAAGAGGGGGCTGGGATTACAGTCCCACCCTCTTACCTGCCCCTTGAGATTCCTCTGCTGTTGGTTCACTTGCAGCTGAGTCTCTGGTCCCAAAGGACACATCTCACCCCCCACCCCCACCCCTACCCCACCCCTGCCTCTCAGTCCTCTGAAAACATTCTCCATGAGCTAATTCCTGGAACACATGAACTCGAACTTTTCTGCTTTGTTTTCCAGAGGGCTTAGAATTCTGACAGGCAGAGTTAGAACCTGAGCTGAACGACCAGTGCATGGGAGAGAGGACACAAGGCAGGAGACCTCGACCTCCCCCGACCCCCAGCCGGGCCTGGAGACACAGGACCCTGGTCTGCTGCTCCCCGCCCTGGTCACCAGCCTACCTGATCCCAGGAACACTGGGAGGAGCCTCGGCCAGCGCTCTGAGGGCAGCCAGCTCAGTTGGCCCCGCCCTGTTTCAGCCCTGCTGGAACTAGGGGCGGGGTGGGGGGGGGTCAGGAGTGGGCGGCGGCCTGTGAGCCTGTGCCTTTTGATCTGGGTTGAGCTGTGTTTGCCACAGCGGACAGGCCGAGGCTCGACCGGACTTTCGTACTTTCCTCGGCTGTCACCGGGGCCAAGTGGCCCTCTCTCTGGCCTCATAGGCCTGGGCCAGTCTGGACAGGCCTTCCAGAAGGCTCTGCACGCACAGGGCCCCCGATCTCTTAACGAAGCGGAACACTCTGCCTCTTTTAGGGCTAGGGAACTCTTCTATTTCTTTCTCCATTTTTAAAAAATTTTTCATTTACTTGGAAGGCCGAGCGGCAGAAAGGAGAGACAGAGAGAGGGAGAGATCTCTCATGTGCTGGTTCACTGCCCATATGGGTGCAATGACCAGGGCTGAATCAGGCCCAAGCCAGGAGGCAGACACTCCCATGTGGATGACAGAGGCCCCAACACGTGGGCCATCCTCTGCTGCTTTCCCAGGCACATTAGCAAGGAGCTGGACTGTAACCAGGGCAACCAGGACTGGAATCAGTGTTCCAACATGGGATGCCAGCCATGGAGGTGGCAGTTGAACCACTATGCCACAACGCTGGCCCCCTTCTCCATTTTTTTGTTACCATGTAGGCCATAGCCCCTCATCCTCACAGCAACAGCGATTAACAGCCAGGACTCGGATGTGAGAGTGGCTATTATAGCCTGCCTCTAGCATTCACTGCCCGAGTTACTCTGGGCAACTTACGCTCTGCATGCCTCAGTATTCTCACCTCTAAAATGGGCACAGTCTTGGCACCTAAAGGATCAGATGTGAACAAGCTGAAACGCATGTGACCCAGTAGCAGAGTCCCTCCCTGGTGGCCAGCTCCTCCTGGGTGCTGGGCTGAGACCTCCTTAGCTGCTGCTCCTTGGTATCTCTCTCCTCTTTGGATCTGCAACTCACAGGAGTCAAGAGATCTCCTGTCACTCCCCTGTCTCCCCGGAACGGCCGAGGACGAAAAGGGCACACACTGCACTCTGCGCCCACTGTGTCCGCCAGCACCCGGGTCAATACCAGGGTCCAGATGAGTGACAGAGAACGCGATCTTGGCGTCTTCCTTGTGGTCCGCGGATACCCAGCCTGGGGTTCTGCCTGCAGCTCGCACCGCGCACCACGGCCTCCCTGCGGCCGGCTGCAGTGATGCACAAGGCCAGGGCCTGGCTTGGGTCCTCGCGGCCACGCTGCACACCCCGCCGCAGCCCCTTCCCGCTCCCCAGAGCCAGCGGAGCCTGAGGGGGCCCGGCCAGACCGGAAGTTCCGGTGGCTTTTTGTTCCGTCTTCCTCCGGCGCCCGCTCCTCGGAAGGGCACGTGTGCCATCTGCTGGCCGGGAGCAGCACGGCGCCTGGCTGTCCGTGCCCCGGGCTCCCGCTGGAGCCAGGCTCTGGGCTCCCACCCAGCGCGGGATCTGGGGCTCCCACCCAGCGCAGGTCCTGGGGCTCCCACCCAGCGCAGGTCCTGGAGAGGCCTGGCCCGCGGGGGTCTGACAAGGATGTCCCCCAAGTCCTCGCCGTCCTGCTGCCCTCTTCTCGGGGCTGGCAGTGGTCCGACGTGGCCCAGCCCACCCAGCTCAAATACCAGAATTTGTGCAGCCGCTCCAAGGCTGAGTGAAGACCCAGAGGGAGGGACAGGCCCTGTCCACCTGAGAAGTCCAAGGAGAGAAGGCAGGGCCCAGCCCCAGCCCCAGGCCCAGGCAAGTGACTGCGGTGAGGGTTGGGGTGAGAGGGGGCACCTGTGTCCTGTGACCTTCTCACACCCGCCCTGTAGGCCCTGCCCTGGCACGCATGCCAGATGCCTGGACTTCAGACACACCAGGCCCGGAAACACACACACACACACACACACACACACACCCTAAGGCCTGCCCTGTCCCTCCTCTGCTGGGACCCCCACTGTCCACTCCCACCATCCCCCTCCCACACCCCCAAGGAACGTTCCCCAAAGAGGCAGGGCTGGGTGCAGAGCACAGTTCCGGGCGACCACCAGGCTCTCGATTTTTCGCTTTTTTTTTTTTTTTGGCAGCCTATCTTATTTGCATTTGGTAATTTTTCAAGCTCACAGACAAGTGGGGATGACGTCTTTACAGGGACGTCTTCGACCCGGGCCACAGTGGTGAACCTAGGCAGGTCTGCACCCTCCCACTCTCCCCTGTGCCTGCTGAGCTGTGTCTGTTGGCTGAATCTATCTATCTATCTATCTATCTGAGGTACAGAGACGCAGAAACAGAGAGAGAGAGAGGGAGAGAGAGAGGTCTTCCATCTGCTGGTTCACTCCCCAGATGGCCGCAATGGCTGGAGCTAAGCTGATCCAAAGCCAGGAGCCAGGAGCTTCTTCTGGGTCTCCCACATGGGTGCAGGGGCCCAAGGACTTGGGCCATCTTCTACTGCTTTCCCAGGCCATAGCAGAGAGCTGGATGGGAAGAGGAGCAGCTGGGACTAGAACCGGCGCCCATATGGGATGCCGGCACTGCAGGCGGCAGCTTCACCTGCTACGCCATGCCGCCGGCCCCGTCACGTCTCTTACTGAAGAACAGTCCCCCATGTTTGTTACTCTATGGCTGTGACCCTTTCAGGGATCTGGGCGGGTTGTTTTCTAGAATGCCCCACGATTCGCAGCTCACAACGTGAGTAGATTCTGGAGCGGTCTCGCCGAGAACAGTCGACGTGTGCTTAGCGCGTCACGTTAGCGTGCCTTCTTTCTCTGTCTCTCGTTCCTAATCCGTCATCCGCCTGCTTTCCAACATCGTCTAAGGAAACCTCCAGGAAAGCGAAAAATTCCAGCCCCTGCTGCCGATGGGGAGAAAGCCACAGGCCCGGTGCGGTGGGTGGGGGGAAGGCTGCGGGCGTGGGCCGAGAGTGACAGGGAAACCCACGGAGGAAGACAGCCTGCGTTTTCTGTATCACAGGACAGGGGCGTCGTTTGGGCAGTGCCCGACGGTCGATTCTTGGAGCTACCCTTGCTCGGTCCCAGTTACTACCATCCGCGGTACCTGAATGCGTGGGCATGCCTGTGTTCTGATAAAGCTTTATTTATAAGAACACAAGGTCTGGGCTGGGCCCATGGGCCTTTGTTCGCTGATGCCTGATTTAAGTGGCAGGGATTGGGGGGAGCCTAGGCTGGTTATTAGATGTGAATAATTTCCTTTTCACTATATTCTATACAATTTCACTGTATTCCAAGAGGAACTATTCAGGTCATTGTTAATTCTGCAACAGCTTTGAGAGGCATGCCAGGTGTCAGGTCACACCCTAATGACAAAGTCACAAGATCCCAGAGGGAACAGTGGGGACAAAGGGGGGCTGCAGCTGGGTGGTGGGCGGGGAGAGGGGTGTGCTCAGAAAAGGAGGCTAATAGGCACCTCCCCCAGGGCTGGTACAAGAGTGAAGTGCAGTGCACTATGGGGCAGAGAGGACAACATAATGATGGCAGTGCCTGGGCAGCCACGCTCTAGCAGGGGCAAGGTGGGGGGACACAAGTCCCTGCTGAGTGGGAAGGGCAAAGCCACAATGCACGCGAGGAGAGGCGTCTTGAAATAGACCCTGGCTTCCAGCCCCTGCCCCCGCTGCAGCCCTTTGGAGGCAGTGGTGCAACCCCTCCCCCGGCTGAGGGAGCTCAGGAACGTGCCCTGCTGGCTCAGCCTCGCCCCGGCTCCCCCTCACTCTGCGCTGTGTGCTTTTGTTTTGCAGTTCTCCCTGACGTCTCTGTTGGAAGACCTGGACCCGGGTAAGTGTGCTCATCCCCTGCCCAACAACCGCAGACTGGCTCTGGGATGGAAGCCTGGGGGGCCAAGCACGGAAGTCTTGCAGGGAGCTCAGGCTCAGCTGGTTCAGGGTGCCCCAGGTGCCTTTGAGAATTTGCCCAGAAGTGTTGTGTGTGCACACAGTGCTTTACACACTTTGCCACTACCCAGGGACACCCCTGAGGCCAGGTCTCAGGACCCCAAGAAGAAAACTGCTTTGCTTTCACGGAGAAGGAAATGCAAGCCCAGAGGGGGAAAGTAACTTGCTCCTGATCACACAGCCCGTCGGTGCCCGAATCAGATGGAACACAGAGGCCACGGGAGGCTCACTCCAGGCAGGCCGGCCCTGTGCCACCCGCACCTCCACGTAGCTGCTCTGCTGGCTTCGCCCATTTCCCCAGGCTCAGCATGTCCACTGCCGAGTGCCCCACTCTGTCACGTGGCCTGCCTGTCTCTCGCCTCCTCCCTGCCCCTTCCTGCTTGCTCTGCACGGCACCCCCAGTCCTGGCTGCGCGCACAGGGCTGCTTCTTCCTCTCCCACGCCCACTGGTGGTGCCTGACTCTGGCTGGCAGCCGGCCTCCCTCACGCGTAGGCACCTGCTCTGGTCACACACAGAGGAGGAGGCAGGCCCCCAGGACATGGAGCCTGCAGTCGCCTCTAACCTGGGGTCGTGGGCTGATTCGGAGCACAGAGAGCGGTTGCTGGGCGGATTCCCTTTGGCAATCATCTGTCTTCTGTGGTGCAAAACCCTGGGTGGACCGACGTGACCCAAAAGAGCAATGAGCCTGGCCTCTGGGGTCTGGAGAGACTCTGGGTTTCCCCAAAACAAAACAGAGGAACGCATGACATGCGGTGCAGGGCCCCCAAGGGCGGACCCCCTGGCTGCTGGCCACACAGCAGCCGCCTGTGTCGTCTGGTCCAGGGAGCAAAGCTGAGGGTCTAGAAGAGCTGCCCCTGCCCCAGCCGTGAGCACAGATGGCTCAGGCGCCACACAAGGAGCTCCGTGGGCCCTGGTGTCAGGCAAGGCAGAGCAGCAGGAGCCATGGGTGAAACAGGGGTAGAGACAGGCGCACAGGATGCTGAGGGGCTCCCCATCTTCAAGTATCTGAAAAGTACCCCCTCCCCTCATCTATGAAGTGACTGTGGAAGTTGAGAGGTGTCTTTACCTTAAGACACTTGACTGTCCTTTGCTGGAAGTTTGCAAGAGACATCTACAATAAGTTTATGACACCCTGGCATTGTGCAGTGAACAGCCTGAACAACTGTAAGCTTTGGGGCTACTGAACAGAGACCCCAGAAAGTAGGGGAGGATGAGAGGGGGGTGGGTTCATTCTGCTTCCTTAAGGTTTATACCTGTAATTCTGTAGACTGTCGGCTACAGGGTCAGATGTGATGTGCACACAGAAGGAGCCTCCAAAACATCACAGTTGTCCAAAAACCTGAACGGGCTGTTGAGCTCTTGGGAGAGAATGAGATCCCATCCCTGGAGGCATTTAAGCACTGGTTGGAAAAAATGACATAGGAGGGGAGCATCTTGCGAAACTGGGCTCAACAAGAACTCTGCTTCTGACAGTGTGGGGGAGTAACAGAGGGACCCGGGGCAGGTGGCCCCTGGGCCCTGGACCATCGGCCTCTGTCTATAGAGCGGGGTGGGCATCTGTAGAGCAGGGTTGGGTGGAGTGCCTGGTCCCTTCCGCCAAGGGCAGGTTTAGTTTCGAGAACATCCCTGTAGGTGTTGATCCAACTTCTCGGGACCGCTGTGCTGTGATGAGATTCGTCACGTCCACATTGGCTTGGGGAAGGAGAAACCACACTCATGCCCACGGGGCAAGGTGTTGCCTGGGTTGGACTTGCTGGCGAGAGTGCCTGGCAAGGGTCTCACTGCTGCAGAAGGTGCCCAGCGCCCAGAGGAGGTGGCCATCAGTCAGGGAGGCTCTGCCCATCTCCCCGAAGCAGGTGACATGGCAGCCCCAGGCCTGCAGAAGTAGGTCTTCAAAGCAGCTTGGCTGTGCCCAGCAGCGCAGGCCAGGCCCATCCATCAGCTGTCCTGCCGCCTGCCAGCGAGGCTCTCTGCTGGGCTTGTGCCGTCAGCCAGATTGGAGGCGTCAAATGCGGGGTGACAGCGCTGGGGCTCCGGGGAGGCCTGTGCAGGGGCCGTCTGTGCCGCGGTGATGGATGACGCCAACAGGGACGACATTCCTGGGATTTTTGCTCCGTTCCACACATCTGGCAAGCTCTTTAACCGGAGCAGCTGCACAGCCCCCCCTCGTTGCAGGAACTCTGAGCTTTTTTGGAGAGACCTTGAACATGGACCGTGGTAATCCTGGCCCAGGGACCTGGGGCCTGTGTGAGAGAAGACTTCCTGCAAGCCACGACCCTTGGAGTCTCTGGAAACACAAGCCCACAAGAGGGTCCAAGCTCTTAAAAAGGCAAAGAAGACAGGAGTCAGGGAGGCTGGGGTTACGAGGATCTTGTTTTTCTTAAGTACAGAATAGGAGTAATAATACCTATTCCGTAGGATTGTGGTTAAATAGGATTGTATGCACCCACATTTACTGAGTAGCATGTTCTATTCAAAGAAAAGCCCCTGGGATGGGCATTTGTCATGGAGGTAAAGTTGCAGCTTGGGACACCCACATCCCTTATCAGAGTGCCTGGGTTTAAGGCCCAGCTCCACTCCTGATTCCAGCCTCCTGTCGCTGCGCACCCTAGGAGGCATCAGACAATGGCTCGAGTGCTGGCGTCCCTGCTGCCCTCCTGGGAGACCTGCCTTGAGTTCCTGGCTCCTGTCTTCAGCTTGGCCCATCCCTGGCCATTGTGGGTATTTAGGGAGTGAATCAGCAGATAGAAAATCTCTGTGTCTATCTCTCTGCCTTTCAAACAATGGTTTTCTTAAAAAAGGAAGAAAATCAGTACTGACTGTAAAATAGCCTATTACTTGGAATGTTTGGGTTAATTCAGAATACTCTCACCATCATTCCTGGTAATTTCTAGAAACAATGTGATCAACAAACAAATCCAGAAGGATTTCTTTTATACCTAATAAAACGCTTCCGACAGCCAATCTTTTCTTCTCCAAAGCTCTCCCCTTTTCTATGGTCCAGAGAAAGTCCCAGGTAACCCAGATTTAAATCCAAAGCATCTCTTCACAGTCTACCTGGTGGTAGCCAATTGCAAACCCTTCTGTCCAGGAAAGTATCCGAACAAGTTTCCAGATTTCTACAGAGCTCAGCAGGCATTTTCCTCTAGTACCTGTGACCCAAATCTCGTACAGTTTCTTCCCTGAATTCCACATTTGCTCTGCTTCAAGCAGGTGCCAACTTTGCCTGCAGAGTGTATGCTGCCAATCAGAAGGCAGGGAGGTTTGGGCACAGAGGGGAGCACTGTCTATCAGACATACTCAAGGTGGCTTCAAAAAGGCCATGGAAAATTCCCATCATCTTATTTATTTATTGGCAAGGCAGAGAGACAGGTGGGGAGAGAGTGAGAATACGTTCATGCACTCCCATTCGCTGGTTTGCTCCCCAAATTCCTGCAGTGGCCCCAGGCCAGAAGCTGAAGCTGGAAGCCAGGAACTCAATCCAGGTCTTCCCCATGGCAGCAGGAACCCAACCCCTTGAGCCATCCTGCCACCTCCCAGGATCAACATTAAGAGAAAGCTGGAGTCAGGAGCCAGAGCCTGGACACAAACCCAGGCACTCGGATGTGGGATGCAGGCGTTCTAATCATGACACCACACACCTGCCTCCACATTATCTTTGAATTCTACTTTCCATGAATCTATACATAGAAACAGCCCTTGCTCTTAAGAAACCAGCTGTCTTGTTGGAAGCAACAAAACAAAGAACCCAAGCTACATACTCCCCTCAAGACAAGTGCCACCAAGACCCAGCTACCAAACCTAAACTCTGCAGCTAACAGGGCTGTTGAGGGCTGCCCTTGCTTCTAAAATTCCTATCTTACCAGTAACCTAGCATCAGGGGAGCCCTGTGTATCTGTTACTATTGCATAATACACTGCCTCAACACGATGGCCTGACCATGAACCATGTCTTAGATCTTAATTCTTTGGGTTGGCAGTTTAGACTATGCTCAGCTGGGCAGTTCTTCTGGTCCAGGCTCTGTTGATCTTGGCTGGGCCTCCTCATGGGTATGCAGTCAGCTGGAAGATTGCCTGGGGTTTCATTTTGCTGCTCTTGGCTGGGCTTTCTCCCATGTTTGAGGTCCTCAGTTGGGACCACTGACTCTGCTGCTGCCTTAAGCTCTTGCAGAACAGGACACACTGTTAACATGGCAGTCACAAGGATCCGAGAGAGAGAGAAAAAACACATAAGACTTAACATTCATTTCCTAAACACCTGGAACAGCCAGGGTTGGGCCAGACCAAAATGAGGAGCCTGGAACACAGTCCAGGTCTCCCTTGTGAGTGGCATCACCTGCTGCCTCCCAGAGCACACCTGAGCAGGAAGCCAGATGGGAAGCGTGGGAGCCAGAAATCCAACAAGGCACTCCAACATGGGGTGCAGGCAACCCAGAGGCGTCTTAATCATGGTACCAAATGTCTGCCCCTACAAAAGACTTCTTAAGGCCCAGGCTTGGAACTGGCACTCTGTCCTTCCACTACACATGCGACTGACCAAAGAAAGCCCCAAAGTCAACACAGACCCAAGGAATGGGGATCTGCAATTTGTCTTGCAAAGGATGTGAGTAGAGTGGAGGGAGGAGAATTGGGGGCCATACATGTCGTCAAACCAGAATCCCAACATAGGCTGCTTCCTCCTTGCCTCTTCACTACCCATGCATCTCCTTCCTTAGCTGGGATTCCCCCCAAGGCTGGAGGTTCTTTTGAGGACAAGACCATCTCCTATACCTACTTGGATCCTTCTCTGGGGTCCACAATGCCTTCTGGCTCCTGGCCTAATCCTTGCTATTATATATATATATATATATATAAAAATTATAGGTACATAATGCAAGTCTGTTACATAGACAATAGTGTTAAATGCCAACAAAATGGAAAAAACAAATAAGCTTAGGTTTGGAGAAATTATAGGAGTAACCTGTGGAGCACTTATCTATAAACACCTATTGCAAACACAAAAATAAATTCACTGCTGAAACAAATCAGGATGCCATCATTTCATTACCAAACCCCATTGTCTCTCCCAAATGTCAATTTGAAATCTTTCATGTCAAACTCAGAAAAATATTTTCCCCACTTTCTCACTCTCTGCTTTATCATGCTAGAGATGGAAGGAAACTTTATTTGCTCAGGAAGACAATGGCCTTATCTTCAACCCAGATCCTCGTCCCTGGAAAGGTGGCCTCCTCCGGGAGAATTTTCATAGCCGGGAAAAGCAGTGCAGGGGAAATAATGAGCATGCAAAGGGAGTCTTGACTTGACACTGTGATAAATGAGGTGAAACTTTGCCAAGGAGCCAGAGTTGGTACATTCAAAAAGAAATAAAAAGATAGTTCCATTTTAATGGGAAATATAAAACAGTCATTGTGAAGAGTCGATTTTTCAAAAGCCAAAGAGATAAAGACTATAACAGAATGACTGGGAGACGAGGGAGATAATGTGGTTGATAATCAGTGTGGGTAAGTGGCCTCCTCCCAGCACCAGTGGCCCTGCAGGAGAGCCGTCCGCGTCGGCCTTCCGCACGTGCGCCTGTCTCAGCATCATATGCGCCTCTGGACAGCTTCCTCCCAGCTCCAACTTGCTGACTTGCCAAACTCCCGCCAGCCACGGAGAGCAGCATCAACCCAACTTTCTTCAAACCCCAAACTTCTCTCCGAGTCTCATAGAGCTTCCAGCCTCTCTAGCGTCTCTCAGGCCCTGATGACCAAGAACTCAAATCCAGCCTTACACACCTGCTTATCCCAGTGACTGGCATGGGGGAAGCTTACTGCCATGGGCATAACTCCACACAGCCTTCTCTTTCCACTGACAAAGGCCACCAACCTTCTCAAGGTTGTCCTGCTAAGATTCCTCATTAGCAGCATGGATAGCGGGAAGAGTGGACTCTCTTTCCCAAGAGTTAACGTGGGCGTTTCCAAGGCAATGCAGCACTCCCATTGGAGCACTTGAGCATAGTAGTTGAGCAAGTGCGATGTAGTGATTGTACCCAGACAAGCTGCCTCGGTGTATATCCTGCTGTTGGCTGTGTGGCTTTGGACAACTTACTTCATCTCTGAGTCTCAGGTTTTCTCTTAAAGTTGAATGACTATACAAGGGTCTTCAAAAAGTTCATGGAAATGCACATTATCCTTGAATTCCCTTTTCCACACACACATTTTAAAGTACATCAGAGACCTCCTAGGTTTTTTCTGAGGCTGAAATGAGATGGTGTGAGTAACTGTTTAGTACTGGCCTGGCAAAGGCTTAATCAGCATTAACTCACAACGACGCTGTAGATGGGGCTTGGGAGTAGTTTGATCATGACCAAAAGGAAAGTGACAAATCTCTTTGACCTCGTTAAGCTAAGGTGACAAAGTCCTGTAGAACCATGGTCATTGTAAGACCCTAGTAGATCCCACAGAGCGCCCTGGGTTCCCATTCTTGTCCTGCTGTTTAAAGATGTGAAAACCAGGGCCAGCGCCATGGCTCACTTGGTTAATCCTCCACCAGCAGTGCGTGCTGGCATCCCATATGGGCACTGGGTTCTAGTCCTGGTTGCTCCTCTTCCAGTCCAGCTCTCTGCTGTGGCCCGGGGTGGGGGGCAGTGGAGGATGGCCCAAGTGCTTGGGCCCTGCACGCGCATGGGAGATCAGGAAGAAGCTCCTGGCTTCGGATCGGCTCCTGGCTTCGAAAGCGGCCATTTGGGGAGTGAACCAACAGAAGGAAGACCTCTCTCTCTCTCTCTCTCTCTCTCTCTCTCTCTGTCTATATCTCTACCTGTCAAATAAATAAAAATAGAAAATAAATAAAGATGTGAAAACTAAGACACCAGTTGGCCTGGCTGAGGTCTCAGTTAGTGGAAAGCCGGGACTTGACTTCTCTTTATCTCAAATCAGGTTCTGCTGGTCCTGCCAATGCCAACACTGCCCAGTTGGCATCTCCCAACTGAAAAGTCCTGAAGCCTGACCCCTCCTCCCCTCTGCCATCAGTGTAAAGAGCAGATGGATCCATGATTCCTTCCTTAGGACCTTGAGCCCTTTGGGGACGGGAGCCCAACTAAATAGGTTACTGGCTTCACTGGGTCCGATGAGGAGTGCTTCTCTCATCCTGTTCACATCCTGCAGATTGGACTCCCGACAACTATGATTACAGCTACGAGCACTACAACCAGGGAGAGAACACCGGTGCTACACCTGTCTACCCTGAGAATCCTGACTGGTACTATGCAGAGGATGGTAGGTACCACACCTGATGCAAATCCCCCTGGGAGGAGGGCATTGTGCCTGGAGGGAGTTTGTGTGTGGCTTTTATGCAAGAGCAGCTGTCCCCTCCTCTGACCAATACTGTAAAACAGGTCTCCGAGAATTTATTTAGGCTGGCTTTTTTCCCCCATTAGAATGATACACAATGAGGATTGGAGAAGTTCATAGAGACCATCTCCTCTTACCCTAAAATGACAGAGGAAGTAAATGAGACCAAGAGAGGAGCTGACTTGGCCCAGGTCATGCGTCAAGTTAGTGCCTCATTATCCAGATCTCTGAGAATAGCAGTCATGTTTAAAGTCATTGCTGTGGGCTCCAGGTAAGTCCTAATTACTCAGAAGAGTTCTAGTTAGCAGGGAGCATCGCCTGTAGCAACACAGATTTGACTTTGGGATTTTTCCCCTTATGTCTTTGCTGTATTTTTGTGTCTGTTTTCGCTCTGCAGAAGCCTCCCATCCTTGTGAGGATGTGTGTGCAGGTGTATGTGTGGGAGGGGGGTGTATACTCACAGTTGTTTTTGTTTTTGCCACTTCTTAACCTGAACAATGGGACAGAAAGGAAAACAAGAAGCTGGGTCCAAGAAAAGCCATGTGACGAAACCAGGACAAGGCACGGAAGGCACTTAGCAGCTGGAATAAAAGCGATGGAACAGTGCGAAGTGGCCTGGAAGGCAGGGCCAAGATACAGGGCACCAGGGGAACATCAGAAGGGACCATCAAAACAAGAGCCAGGCCCAGGGATCCTAGTTCCTGAACCAAAGAACAATGTGTGTGAACAGAAGGATAAAGAATTCCCCAAGGGAAGATCCATTCAGACAACCATGAAAAGCCAAAGGCACAGATGAAATATGACAAAATCTAACTGAACAAGTAGTTGAAGAAAGATGAAGGCCACTGGGTCATTCCCTCCTCGCCGTCAATTCTTCTGTCACCCTCTTGCCTTTGCTCTTCTCGCCTGATGTTCAGACAGCTTGTGTTTCATTAGGGGTGGGTTTTCTTTCCCCACGCCTGACCTCCACCCCTGGGCACTGGAAGTAGGGGAGGTCTTCAGGCTTGTGAATGCCTTCAGCATCAGAGGCAGACCCCATGGCACTCCCAGCGAGACGGGGAGGAGAAAGACACTCATGAGGGAAAGGGGAGCCTCTCAATGAGAAAGGCCCCATCCAAAGCAGACCGAGGGGAGACAGTCGCAATTCCTTCTCACCTCCCCTCTTACTAACCTGAATCCCTCCCTCTGGCCACATGGCTGCACTCTTCCTTGTTCTCGAAGGAGAATCTGTGTTTCCCCCTCCCCTGGCTCCATAATCACTCTCGTTTGGGGAGGAGACTACAATGAGATGAGCAAACAGGAACTTCTCACCAGCTGCTTCTTATCACCCTTGACTTCTGCCCATGTGTCTTAGATCCATGCCAATCCAACCCCTGTGACCACGGAGGGACCTGTGTTGTCAGCGGGGACACCTTCAAGTGCAAGTGCCCAGCCCCTTTCTCTGGGAACCGGTGTCAAAATGGTGAGTGCGTCTTTATCGGATTTATTCTCCCTTCTGGGCTAGAAAAAAGCAGTTTCTCCTCCAACTCTAGGGAGGAAGGAAGGGCGAGTGGCCCCATGGAAAGGGTTCCAGCGGCCACACTGTGTCATGTGCAATGGATCCTGGTGCAGGGTCATAGGCAGCTGCTTACTGCATCTTCATCCACACACTGTGAGATGGGACAAATATGTCCACGCTACAAAAGACAAGATGGAGGCCAAGGGCAGGTAAGAACTGGAATCTGGCCAGCGCCGCGGCTCAATAGGCTAATCCTCCGCCTTGTGGTGCCAGCACACCGGGTTCTAGTCCCGGTCAGGGCGCCGGATTCTGTCCTGGTTGCCCCTCTTCCAGGCCAGCTCTCTGCTGTGGCCAGGGAGTGCAGTGGAGGATGGCCCAAGTGCGTGGGCCCTGCACCCCATGGGAGACCAGGAGGAAGCACCTGGCTCCTGGCTTCAGATCAGCGAGGTGTGCTGGCCGCAGCGCACTGGCCGTGGCAGCCATTGGAGGGTGAACCAACGGCAAAGGAAGACCTTTCTCTCTGTCTCTCTCTCTCACTGTCCACTCTGCCTGTCAAAAAATAAAAAAAAAAAAATTAAAAAAAGAACTGGAATCTAAAACAGGAGGCGTGTTCCAAACTTGGGGTTTAATTTTCAGGGTCTTTCCACTGACCACAACAGAGAAATGTTGTCCTCAGGTGGGAGAGGATCTCAGGACACACAGGGCACAGCCCTGTTAGAGAAAGGCAGCCCAGAGAGTGCAGGAGACTTGTTTGCTGGCACACAGCTACCTGGGGATTGAGCAGAAATGAGAGCCCTGCTGCTTGACTCAGAGCCCAGTGCTTATTCATCTTGCCATTCTCACTGTTTCTGCCTTTGGTAAGCTCTTGGGCTTCACGCAAGGCCATTGGATAAGGCATAAGAAATAGAACACCCATGTGTTATTTGTATCCTGTAGAGGGCCTGGATTCTGTCCACTCTGACAGCCATCAGCTGGGTTGGGAGAGGCAGACAGGGTTTGATGGACAGGGCTTTATTGTTGACCTCATTCCTCTGTGTCCTGTTCCCTTGATTCTCCAATTTCAACCCAGTGATTCCTTCAATCAATGTTTCACGATGGCTGGGAACAGTGGGTGTAAATGGAGTACCTGGATTCATTTTTCAGCTTCTCAAAAGAATGACAAAACTATGAATGGGATGTGAAATCAGCTATAAAACAGAGAGAATAAAATTGTGACTCTGATTGCTGAAGATATGGAGCATAAGAAGCGATTATTCATGATCCAATAAGAGAAGCCATGTCCTAGTTGGTTAGTGCTTCAGCACCACGGACAAGGCCATATGCACCCTGTGGGCCACCCCACCTGAAACCTTGTAGCATACAGCTGCTCCTCCAGGTACAATGGGCCCCAAATAATGTCCTGTACTTTGCCTCTACTTCTCTGTGGATCCCCTACAGTGCAAAACAAATGCATGAACAAACCGTGTGGCCGGGGCGAGTGTCTCATTACCCAGAGTCCTCCCTACTTCCGCTGTACCTGTAAATACCCTCACACCGGTCCAGACTGCTCCAGAGGTAAGTGGGGAGGCTGCTTTGATGGCAGGTCTTCTCTGCCCTAGCTTGTGCCAGGAGTCTCCATCTCCCACTGAGTGAAGTCCAGAGGCATCTGATGTTTTCCTGGTATTCAATGTGGCCCTTTTAATTGTGATTTTTAAAGATTTGTCATTCCTGGAGAGTCCAGTGGGAACTGACTGACCTGTATCCCTTACCACTCAGAAAGAATAGTCTTAAAGATGACTTCCTCTGGGAAGTGGACCCTGATCTATTTCTGAGATGAGCCGTGTAAAGGAGTTAATATGAGTCAGTGCTGTGAGACAGATCTGCATTTTGTCTCAGGCACTCCCAAAATTACTGCATGGGAAAGTTTTACAAATGAAAAAAACGAAATTCTGAGAGGTTAGCTAACTTTCTCATGGTCACACAGATATCAAGGGCCAGAGCCAAGTTTGGGGACTTGGCGCCCATGTCCTGGCTCAGTCCATGCCTCTGGTCATTGTTTGCTCAGTGACCTGTGCACTGATGCATTCTCTGCACAGCTTCCTCTCATCTTGCCACATCAATGTTTGCTTATTTCTTAAGGTCCATGTGTACAGTTCCTAGAGTGTCTGGGGCTCTGTCATTCCCCTCTTGTGCCACCAGTATCTGCTTGTCATCTCAGACATGGGCTGCAACTCCCTCTGAAGCGCCTTCCTGGCCCCGCTTCCTGTGTTCACAGTGGCTCCTGTGTGCAGGCCGAACCCCTGCCAGAATGGCGGCACCTGCTTCCAGCACAAGCGGAGGTCCAGGTTCCGCTGCGCCTGCGCTGACCAGTACGGGGGCAGATTCTGCGAAGTCGGTATGGGTCTCAAACAAAACTCAGGGCTGCAACGAGGTCTCTGAATTCCTTTTCCATTTGGTTGTTGTAGCGAGACTGTGGCTCAAGTTGGGCTACTCAAACTCTGCCTTTGCTTCTGCCTCCCAGCTTAAAGGGCACAAGCTGTGTCTCACTCCATGAAAAGAAAACAGTAACCGGGATGTAGTAGAGGCAAATCAGACACACCTAAGCATGCCTGGGCCTCTCCCCACCTTCCACCAGTTCTTCTAGGAGCCAAAATGGAGGAGCTGAGCTCCCACCCTCACAACCGTTGTATTTCACATTAAGCTAGGTTGGATGTGGAACCTTCTGGAATTTCACGGTGAAATCTTAGCGTGGTGAATATTCAGGCCCAATCTTATCATCTTTGTTACACTTCTGAAGTCCTTCACATCCATTGCTCTCTGTTCTCATGTCCCTGCTTATTTGTCTCTGAGGCCCTGATGACTGTTACACTGGCGATGGGTACTCGTACAGAGGACAGGTGAGCAGGACGGTCAACCAGCATCCATGCCTTTACTGGAACTCGCACCTGCTCTTGCAGGAGAATTACAACATGTTTATGGAGGATGCTGAGGCCCACGGGCTTGGAGAACACAACTTCTGCAGGTAAAAATTACTTTCTTCCCTGTGCTCAGCCCTGGTGGCTTGCTTATTTATTTATTTATTTTGGTTTTGGACAAGCAGATTTAGACAATGAGAGAGAGAGACAGAGAGAAAGGTTTTCCTTCCGTTGGTTCACCCCCCAAACGGCCGCTGCGGCTTGGCACACCGCGCCGATCCAAAGCCAAGAGCCAGGTGCTTCCTCCTGGTCTCCCATGTGGGTGCAGGGCCCAAGCACTTGGGCCATCCTCCACTGCCTTCCTGGGCCACAGCAGGGAGCTGGCCTGGAAGAGGAGCAACCAGGACAGAATCTGGCACCCCAACCGGGACTAGAACCCGGGGTGCTGGCGCTGCAGGCGGAGGATTAGCCTAGTGAGCCGTGGCGCCGGCCAAGTGGCTTGCTTATAAAGCAGATCATTAAAACGTATCAACCTTCTTTCTAGGAAAAGTTTCCTGTCCAGAATAGGCAAGGTCATGCTGCTACAACAAAACATCCCCAGCTCCCAAGGGCTCAAATACTTTACTTGTTACCAACACTACATGTGGGTTGGGAAGGGTGATGTGGGGAATTGAGCTCTACAAAGTGGCTCAATTACACAGGAAGGGCAAGAAGAGGTGGAAAGTAGAGGATGCATTGTTTTACTGCCTTGATCTAAAAGTGACACATCATCTCATTGGTCTGAAATAGTCAAATGGCCCCACCCAGCTGCAAGAGAGAAAGGTAGAGAAACCAATGAGATGCCCGGAGCCCGACAAGCTCCACCACAGGGGGTTCGAGTTGTCCCCAATGAGGGTAATGCCACCCTCCTCCCCAGCGAAGACCCTGGTGAACTTCTCCCCCTTCTGCGTCTGGACCACGCTGCTGGCTGCCTCCCACTGCCCTTTGTTTCTAGCCAAGGCCAATTCCTTAGAAGATTTGTACATAAGGGGCACGGGTCTTTGGCCTGGCTTTTAGCTAGCTCCATAAACAGGAGAATTTTCCTTGCACAAAACACGAATTACCTTGCACTTGCATTCACCTGAAGCTGGTCCCTGCATGGAGCTAGCATCAGGTGTCCCCCCCACCCTGACCCGCAGCTGCCTGTCCATTCCTACAAATAGAATTCCGAGGTTCAGGCAGAGGGAGCTTACCCCCACAACGCTTCTGTGGCCATTTTACTTCTCTGTTGGAGAAAGGTCTCCAGCAGGGATCTCACTTATTTTCTTAAACACAATTTGATATGCCCCGTGGATCTGCCACAGGGTTTGTGAAACACTCCCTGGTCCTTGGGATTCTCTGCTGGAAGTCAAGGTTTTGCCAAAAAAAACTATAACCATCCTTATTTGCCCAGATTTGCTGGCCTACTGGTAGATTCAAATGGAACACGATCCCACATTCTAATGAGCAGAACAAGGCACCATTCAAGCTCCATGTCAAGAGCAGGAAGCCTCTTAGCCAATGGCCCTCTAAAGAGCTCCAGGGGTTCCCCAAGCCTTGACCCTGAGTTACTTGGGTTTTTTTGTGTATGTGTGTTTTTTAAGAAACCCAGATGGAGACAAAAAGCCCTGGTGCTTTGTGAAAGTGAACAGTGAGAAGGTGAAGTGGGAGTACTGTGCTGTCTCGGCCTGCTCCACCCCAGGTAAGACCAGGGCTGTCCGGAGGGCCGAGCTGTCCAGGGGCACAGGGTGGTTGCAAGTTGTGAGAGGTTCCTGGCACCCCATTACCCCACCCAATCCCCCCTCCACAGATGCTTTATCTGTCTGAGTGGCAACTTACCCCTTGGTCCTTGGCGTCCCTCAGGATGCCAAGCAGGTGTGAGGATCTTTGTCATCGTTGGCCAGGTGGCTCCACTGCACACGCCCAGCCAGTGTGCTCAGCAGATAACTTGTTCATCACCTGGCGCTGGGGGCGCTATGGTCATCGAACATTGACTGGTCCCCCTGGCCTCTCGGGGTACTCCCAGGTCTGAATTTGAGCCTCACGGTCTCCCTGCCAGTCACTGCCCATTTCCACTCTCACACCTGGCATGATGTGCACTCCCACCCCAACAGAGAGACGCTCCACACTCTCTCACGCTGCCCCAACCAGTTTCACTTCTGTGCCTTTGCTCTTCTGGCTGTCTCTGTCTATAATGCTCCATTCCGTATCCGTCCTTGTCCACTTCCAGCCACTCTTTGATAATCGACCCAAGTACCTCTTCTCCAAGAGGGCCTCCTTCTTCTCCCAAGTAGAGAGCTCGTTCTCTCCCTCCTTGCCAGCCCCAAGGAACAGAAGGAGGCTCCATCCATGCAGCACTTTTGCCATCTTCTTTGTAACCCAGTTATCTGTGCAATGTCCCAGCTCCCCTATTCGGCTTCATTGGGGTGTCCTCCCCTCCACACTGGAAAAGCTTCCAACTATACATGTGCCTTGATGAACAGCTAAGTGATGGATTTGTATATTTTTTAAGATTTTATTTATTTATTCATTTGAGAGGTAGAGTTACAGACAGAGAGGGAGAGACAGAGAGAGATATCTCCCATCCACTGGTTCACTCCTCAAATGGTCACAACAGCTGGAACTGGGCTGATCTGAAGCCAGGAGCCAGGAGCTTCTTCCGGGTCTCCCCCATGCGTGCAGGGGCCCAAGGACTTGGGCCATCTTCTGCTGCTTTCCCAGGCCATAGCAGAGAGCTGGATCGGAAAGAGGAGTGGCTGGGAGTAGAACCAGTGCCCGTATGGGATGCAGGCACTGCAGGTGGAGGCTTAGCCCACTGTGCCACAGCGCCAGCCCCTGGATTAGTTTATTCACACACATAGAACATGTGAGTAGCACACTTGGAAATCCAGAGGAGAATGTGCGTCTTCACCGTGAATCCTATCGACTCGCTCTCTGTTAAGCACTGTGACTAGGAAGAAAGTTTCTTAGTTCTGGACCCTGAACTTCTGGACTGAGAATCACTCCTCTGCCCAGCTCTGAGGAGCTAGGGGGATTCTGTGCAGTGTGATTGATCTTTCTTGCATCCCCCAGACACGGACACCCTGGAGGGAAGCCCTGCGGAGCCCCTGGTCAAGATCCCAGGGTTTGACACGTGTGGGAAGACCGAGGTGGCAGAGAGGAAGCTCAAGAGGATCTATGGAGGCTTCAAGAGCACGGCGGGCAAGCACCCGTGGCAGGCGTCCCTGCAGACCTCCATGCCCCTCACCGTCTCCATGCCGCAAGGCCACTTCTGCGGGGGGACGCTGATCCACCCCTGCTGGGTGCTCACTGCTGCCCACTGCACTGAGTAGGTGCCTGCCGAGGGTGAGGGGCAGAGCGACGCCACTGTAAGGGGTGCTCTCTCCTTTCCGTTAAGCAGCATCTTGGCAGCTTGGGCAAGTCTGGGGGTCTAATCTAGCTCCAAGGGCAAAGGAACTGCAAATTGGTCAAAAGCCACCACGTCACTGTATGTGTTCTACATCAATTAATCCTCAAAACTGCCCCCTGGAAGACAAGCAGAGGGAGGCCAGGGCTTGGCTTGTGTTTTATGAGTTAACTGCGGGATCTCCAGTGGCAACAGCCAGCCTTTGGGCAGGGCAGCTGTTGAGTAAATATCTGTGCAGGGAGGGACGTTATTCCTTCCTTTTCATAAACAAGGACTTCGAGTCCTGGGAAGGCTTAGCGTCTAGTTCAGAGTCACGTGGAAAGCAAGGGGGTGAATGGGATGTGAACCCATGGCCCTTATTTTTCCCTTGCAGCATAAAAATCAAACATCTCAAAGTGGTGCTAGGAGACCAGGACTTGAAGAAGACCGAGTTCCACGAGCAGACCTTTGGGGTGGAGAAGATAGTGAAGTACAGCCACTATAATGAAAGGGATGAGATTCCCCACAATGACATCGGTGAGTCTAGTCCACCGTGGACCTCCAGTGGGTCTTATCCCGGTAGATTTCCCCACTGATGGACAGCTGAGGTTTGGTTCTAGAAGGTGCTCTTGACCACTTTGGTCCCTTATAGATGCTGTAATAATTTATTCCAGAGCTTTTTATTTTTTTAAATAACTTTAGAGAGCAAGAGTTCCTATCAGTTGGTTTACTCCCCCAAAAGCCTATAATGGCCTGGATGGGGCCTGGCTGAAGCTGGTAACTCAGTCCAAGTCCCAAGGACTTGAGCTGTCACTGCTGCCTCCCAGGGTGTGCACTAGCTGGAAGCTGGAGTCGGGAACCAGAGCTGGGTATCAGACTCAGGCTCTCCAATGTGGGCCATGGATGTAGCAATGGGTCTCTTACCTGCCAAGCCAAACACCTGCCCCGAGAGCTTTAACGTCCTTGGGAGTGCACTGAGCGCTGTGATAAACGGCTACAAGTTCTCCAGTCGAGGTGAAGGATGATGGGAGCCTCATGCTGTACAAACAGCTTGGCCTTGAATCCGAGCTCCCCGGCTTACTCGCCACCGCCCATTGCCTCAGTTTCCCCTTCTCTGAGGACACTGATGCACAGCTTGCACGTCCTGTGTGTTAAGTGACACCATGTGCTGGTGGACGCCCTAGGCACCTGGTGAGCCCTCAGGAGCAGAGGCACTGATTCTTTGCACTACTGCTCAGTTCTGTACCCACCCTCGCTCCCCTTCCTGGGGACTCCCTCTCGCTCTCCTTCATCAGTAGTCTTGTTCCTTCTGCAGCCTTTGTTTAGACAATGGACTAGAAAGTACTCCAAAGTCCAATATTATGTCTCGATACTGTTCTTGGCCTGAAGCGTTACTGCTTGTCATGGTCAGTTCTTCCTCACTGAGCGCAAACACCCGAGGCAGGCTAACTTTACAAGGGAAGGAGGTTTATTATGGCTCACAGTTCTGGAGTTTCCTAGCACAGGGTTGAGTGGGTCCCCCTGGGCTGCCCCCAGCGCTGGTGTTCTTGCGAGCTGAGTCCCAAGGCGGAACAAGTGTGGCGAGACACAGGGAGTGCAGTTCTCTGCCTCTGTCTGTGCCTTCATAAAGCCGCCAAGATCCAATCGGCCCCACCCCGACCCCTAATCCAGTCACTTCCAAAGGCCCTGCCTCTGAACAACATAACTGGTTTAAGTTTCCACTGTTTCAGAGCCTCTGTTTGAAGGGACAAACACAGACCATAGTGCTCCCCCCAGGGCGGGGTTTTAGAAATGAAATGACGGAGGCAGGCATGACAGAGCTTTGCTAGGCCCGCCTTCCAATGTACATTGAAGCTGTGAGGTCACACTCATTCGCTCCCCTCTCTCCCCACCCAGCTTTGCTCAAGTTAAAGCCTGTGGACGGTCACTGTGCTCTCGAATCCAAGTACGTGAAGACCGTGTGCCTGCCCGATGAGCCCTTTCCCTCTGGGACCGAGTGCCACATCTCAGGCTGGGGTGTTACAGAAACAGGTGAGTCTGGCCATGCATCCTCCCCAAGCTCAGGTGAGCTACGTCAACCAGAGAAGAAAGGGGCACACCCAGCTGCCCTTCTGAACTTGGAATCTGTGTGTTATCCACAGTGCCTAATCAGAAGTCAGCATGTGCTGGATCCTTCAAGCTCTAGTCCAGGCTCACCACCTACAAGGAGCCCTCCCCAGTCTCTATATCTGTCCTCAGCCCCATCCCACATAGTTGACTTTTACCAAGCATTGAACCTATATCTGTGGAGACCTCTCTGCTTCCCTAGGTAGACTGGAAAGAAGTAGACTGCAACGATCCTGGATTTTAGAGTCAGATAGTTATGTTATTGGCTTCATTGCTTGAACAACTGAGTTTTAATTTCATAATCATCATACATACTGCCTCGATTTGGAATCACATCCACAGAGGTGACAGAATTCTATAGAGGTATTCATTGAGTTGGCCCTAGAGGGTGGGGGTCAGGTCTCACTCATCTCTCTCTCTTTCAGACTCTTCGTTAAGACTCTTTGAGAAAAGTAGGCATTCTATAAAATTGTGTGAAATTAAGTTCTTGATGTGTCTCTGGGATTTAGTCTTACCTGAAAAAGTAACAAAATTAGGGTGATGGGGACAGGTTTGGGAAACATGAGGGATGCATGAGGTATGGAATGATCTGTATCCTGGCTAATTCGATGCCACTGGTTGTACTACATTGTAGTCTTGTAAATTGTTACTATCGGGAAAAGTGAGTAAAGGATGCAAGAGAACTCTGTTCTTTCTTACAACTGCATGTGACTCTATAGTTATCTTAAAAAAAAGTTTTAAAGGCAAAAATAAATTAACCAAAGGGTTACTTTCTTCACAGTACTGACAAGATCACACCCTCTAATGCAAAGAAATTCAAGAGTATTTCAAGTCTTTCCCAAACACTAAAAATATACTTCCCTTCCCTTCCAAATCTTGCCCTTGATAATGAAAAAGCAAGAATCACTTTTAACAGGTCTGTATTCATGAAGAAAGGGAAATGTAATATACAGATTTGTCCAACGATTTTGGGAAAGGAGACTTCTTGCTAACTGATTTTAGAATTGGCCAGGAAACTCCTTTCTGAAGTTATCTTCATTGTAGTCCACCTAAACCTTTCCATCCCTATTCTGTGCAATATGGATTGGACAGTATGGCGATGTCTTAGATGGGGCTCTTGCAAGACACTCAGGCTAGGATGTTTTAGTTTCTCTGAATAGCCCTCCAAGGCTGTGTGTTCAAAGTCAATGACATGTTTTGATTGACTCTTTACCTGTGGAGCAGGTAGCAGTACACCAGAGCACTCCATCCATCCATCCATCCATCCATCCACTCACTCCCCAAGAATCTACTAAATGCCAGCTTCTCTGCTCTGCATAGGAAATTAACAAATAGTCAACACACCTTCCCTACCCTCCTAGGCCTCATGGTCTGCTTGGGGTTACAGAGGAGGCAATGAATGGTTCAGCCCCACTGTGATAAGTGCAACATTACAGGTCTGCACAGGCGTGGTGATGCCTGAGGGAAAGGATCCATCAGCCTTGGAAGGTGACGCTTGCCCAGCTCCTGGAAAACCCATGCTTCCTGAGCTGAGAAGGTGGCCTTCTAATACTGCTGGATTCTGGTGGGATGCGTGCCACCCTGGTGCCCACCATAGTGACTTTTCTCTCTGCCCCACAGGGGAAGGGTCCCGCCAGCTCCTGGATGCCAAAGTCAAGCTGATTGCAAACACTTTGTGCAACTCCCGTCGACTCTACGACCACATGATCGATGACAGCATGATTTGTGCAGGAAACCTTCAGAAACCTGGACAAGACACCTGCCAGGTCAGAGGCTCCTAATGGTACTTGGAGAAGGAGAGGCTGGCAGGCCATTCAGTCCCTTGGGCACAGAGGCTGTTGGGAGACCTGGGCAGAGATAGGGCTATGGCAGTCCACATCAGTATGGATGGTTCAACTTGGTAACCACAGTGGTCCTGGTGCCTGCATTGTTCACTTGAATTCCCCCTATCCTCTGGTGTGTGGGGGGCATCGTTAGCCCCATTTACAGATGTTTTCAGAGGCTGTCTTGGCCTGGATGCTAAGTGACAGGGCTGGAATTTGGACAACCCAGGTCTGCAGGATGCCACAGCCTTTGCTACTGTGCTCCACGATATTTAAATGTGAAGATGGCACAGCTGGCCTCAGTGTTGGGCAGCAGGTCTGAAATAGCCCAATGAATGTCCTAAAGGCCATTGGCTGGAAAGAGAAAGATGTGTGGCCTAGAGATTTTGCAATGATATTAACTGCTCACGAGGATTTAAACGAGAGACAGATACAGGTTCCACCTTAGCACGACCATAGCCAGCCTAGGGCCTGCCTGATGCCCCTCCCAGGCTCGACTTGGGAAGCCCAAGCTGCTGAGGCCTGCGATGTCTGAGAAGCTGCTGGAGAGGGAGGAGGTGGCAGCTCCACACTGGTGCTAAGGGGGCCTCAGGCGGTGTCCAAGTGCACTCCACGCAGTCCCTGCCTCTGTCAGGGTCTCATCACACAGGATACGTCCATCCCAGATGCCCAGAAACACCTCGATTTACAATTTTCTGCTGATTGTCCTCATAAACCACCCAACTATCCTGGAAAACCCAACAGGGCCACATTTGAGTCCTAGATCCTTGATGGAGTCTCGCTACAAAGGGATCCAAAAATGATTTGCCCACCTTGAGTCCACTTTGGGTTGGGAAATAGAAATGACTGCTGCAGGGTTTGTGGCTCTGCTGTGACCCCTTCCTTCTCCCAGGGACCACAGATATGCACATATACAGAGAACCATAGGCAGATGGGTGCTGTTCGCCCTAAGCCCCTGGGAGATGAGTCAGAGATTGTTCAAGAAAAGAAATAATTGCTGCCGGCTCTGGTAACAGTCATGGGTTTGAAACTTGGTTCTGTCTCCTATTGCGTGGCCTTAGCAGTCACCAGATTCTCTGATCTCAGATGCCTAATCTGTAAAATGGTGCTAACACGTCCATCAAATCATCCTAAGGTTGTGGCTAAGATGCCAAGAGGGAATTCGTTCCAAAGCACCTGTCAGTTGTGGTGCTTAAGCGGCAGTGGATGTTTGGGAGCCTAAGAGCTGCTGTCACCCTCAGTGTCCCTCTCTGAATCCTCACGACAGCCCTGGGACGCAGTTAACAGTGTGACAACCTGAGGCCCAAGGCTGGCTCAGAGCCCAGGACATCTAACCATGTGGACCAGTGAACGCCCTGACCAGGGGGCCCCCTGAGTCCCCATCCTCCTCCCCTGTGTGTGCCCAGGGCTGTGTCCAAACAGGGCCCCGGAAGGAGCAAGTCCAGGCCCCTGAGAGCTCACAGCAGAGACACCCTGAAAGGAGCCAGCGCTGCAGTGCGCCGGGGTAAGCACAGCCTGCAATGCTGGCGTTGTGCATGCTCCACTTCCGATCCAGCTCCCTGCTAATGTGCAGGGGAAAGCAGTGGAAGACGGCTCCAGTGCTTGGGCCCATGCCACCCTAGGTGGCATTCCAGCCTCCTGGCTTTAGCATGGCCCAGCCCAGGCCATGGCGGCCATTTGGGGAGGAACCAGAGGATAGACTATCTCCTATTTCTCTCTCTCTCTCTCTCTCTTTCTCTCTCTCTCTCTCTCTCTGCCTTTCAAAGAAACAAAAAATAACCCCCCTGTGACTAAGAGTCAGGAATTAGAGTTAGCACACAGCACGGTGGCTGCAGCCCTTGGCTCCTGAGCCAAGCCTCCCAGGCTCAGGGACAAGGACACTGCTCACTTAGAGAGTGAGTTTCATGGCACCGGAAGCAGGGGGAGAGTTTGCTTGCCACAGCAGCCCGCCACAGCTGGCAGCCGACACCACCCCCTCGGCCCCGGCACCCTTTCTGCAGTCGTGGGGGTGCCTCTGAATGTACTGTGGCCCCCAAGGCTGACCTCACGCCCCTTCCTCCCCTAGGGTGACTCTGGAGGACCTCTGACCTGTGAGAAGAATGGCACCTACTACATCTCCGGCATAGTGAGCTGGGGCCTGGAATGTGGGAAGAAACCAGGGGTCTACACCCAAGTCACCAAGTTCCTGAGTTGGATCAAAGCCACCATCCAAAGGGAGGCTAATGTCCAAGCTGCCTAACTAGGAAGCACCTCAGACAGCGCGGGCTCCTGGGCAGCCACAGGCACCCCGTGGCCTCCATGCAGTGAGTGTCCATGTTCTATGCAGAGACAACTACTGCCCAGCCTGGGCCTCCCTGGCCCAGCCTTTGCACCATTTCATCTGGCTCTTTCTGATCTCTCAAAGCATGATGGAACCCACATGAGATAGCTTAGGTTTGCTTCCCTTCCAACAGTTGTTCTTCCTAGAAAATCAGCCTTCACAGAGGCTGTCTCCACCTGACACCTGCCAGCGAGGGACTGCAGACCGCCCAGCCTTGGCAGGAGTGGCCTGGCCTCTTTATTCCTCATCCCGGACTGACCAGCCAGGTACTAGAGAGAGGAGCAATAATACGATGTAGCCCAGTTGCTTTCAGAGTTGTTTTAATAAACCCAGGTCTGGGGACGGGTGGGTGCTCCATTGCTCCGGCTCGTCCACTTGGGGCCATCTAAAGTCTGGATCTTCAGATGCAAGTTCGCTCCTCCGGCTTCTCTCTTAAGAACTGGCGTGGACACCACTTGCTCACAACAGCAGAGCCTTCTTCCTTTTGACGTGCAGGATCTCAGTGGCATCTGGGTTCACCTGCCCCCTGGGATCATCTCCAGACTCCATGGCCTCTGGCCCTCCCTGCAGAAATCAAACACACAGCCCGGAGTTACCACGCAGCTCCCGTCCTGTTTCCACAGGAGATGCTAAGATAGCCCAGGAGCATGGGACTCATTCGTCTCCACACCCTCTCCCCTCCTCCATCCTTCCCAGGAAAAAGGATCCTCGAGGCAAGAATGAAGAAGCAGCAAAGTCAATCTCATTTAGATGCAGTGTCTTTTTGGGAAAAATAAAAGCATTTGAAATGCAGACTGTTGTAGCCAGCAAGTCTCTGACCCTTTCCGCAAATGCAGCGAGCCAGCAGTCAGCACGGCCTGGGCTGCCCTGGCCCGGGACTGATGTCGCCCAGTAGGTTTGCCTCTGCAGAACTAATGGCTGTGACTTCAGAGAAAACCCTGCGGGAAGTTTAACCCACGTGTCATCCGCCCGGTCATCTCAGACCCGTGAAATTAGGCGCCTTGCTCCAGCTGCATTTTACACTTCTTTAGAGAGGCTGAGCTTTGGCCAAAAATAAACTTTGAAAAGAAACAATGAGTTTGTCTTTTCCCCCAGGGTCTGGCCACACTCACATAAGCCCCCTGGAGACCCCGGCTCCTTGCGTTGGCCAGTTCTGCAGCCCGCCGAGCCATTTCCACTTTGTAGGAGCCAGGAGGAGTCCAGCCAACACCTCTGGTCAGGTTCAAGTCCGATTTATACTTGACCTTGGGGGAAGGAGAGAAGCAAGACTATGTCAGCAGGGTTTGGGGTGGTTTGACCACTGAGTGGACAGGGTTAGGAAAGCCGCCACAAGATGGGGAGTATGTTGTTGTCAGTGAAGCTAGGGCAGTGGGGACAAGTCCATCTCATGCAGTAGCCCCTGGCACAGAGACCCAGTGTGCCACAAGTGGAGCCAGCCTTTCACTGCCCCTTTAAAGTGATGGAGCTCAGTGGTGCAGGGTTGGGGGTGGGGAACAGCTGGGTCAACTCTGAGCGCCTACTTTGATTTACTCCGCAGCCTTAGGGAACCACTTCCCTTTTGTGGGATGCAGTTTCTTCCCACGGAAAGTACAGGGCTGGGTTAGGTAACTACTAAAGACCCTTGGAAACACAGCACAGCTGTGTGCCTCTCCCAGCAAACCAAATGGTATTTACATCCCAGCTCTGCCACTTCTTTGCTGGGGGATATTAAGTTAATCCCTCTGAGCCTCAGGATCCTGATCTGTAAAATGGGGCCATAGTGGGGTTATTGTGAAGGCTACAGGACAGGATGCTTGGGAAGCACTTGGCACAAAGCCTGACTCCCAGCAGAAATTCAAGAAATGGAGGTGATTGTTACTATCCTCTGGGATTGTAGTGTTAAGGGCCTTGGGTCCTATCTTGGCCCAACTCCCCAGAGCACAGGGCCTTGTCCTAGGAAGAGGCATGAGAGGAGAGGCCTCAGCGGGGCCGGCGAAGGCTGCTCACATCACTTTGCAGCCGGTGGGCTTTCTGTGCGTGCTTCAGGCCCAGCTGCTCCGGGTCACTTGTGGGCTGGGGCAGGGGCTGTCTGTACTGCACGTCGCTGGCCAGTTGCTGGCTCCTCTTGGCATGCAGAAACCCTGGCTGGTCTGCACGGCTGTGGAACTGGGACCGACTCTGGACAAAGTCCTTCTTGTACTCATTGTCACTCTGAAGTCTGCCCACGGTGAGGAAATGCTTCATCCTTGGGTCATCACTGATGCTGCGGTACCCAATCTGCAGGCCCCGGTCCCGCAGGAAGGCCTCCTTGTACCGGAACTGCAAGGTCAGAGGAGCAGAGAGGGGTCACTAGGGTCCGTGTCTTCCCCCCTCTCTGTAGGCCAGCCTCCCCTCCCCGAGGGGGTCGTCCTATGGGACACACAGTAGGGAGCTCAACGGTGGATTAGAGGCACACATTTTGGATTCGGGTAGAACCAAAGTTGTGATGTGGGTCAGTTATTGAGTCTCTCTGAGTCTCAGTTTCCCCATCTGGAAGATGGGTAATGAATTTTGACCCCATGGGATATTAAAAGGATTTAATGAGATGGGGCTGAGCTTTGTGCTGGCCACTGACTCATGCCCACTGAGTGGTAGCTACTGATGTTGATGCTGCTGCAGTTAAAACTCCAAAGGAAGAGAAGTGTGCCTGTTCTTCCTCTGATCCTTTCCAGCTTTGAACCTCTGGTCAGATTCAAGTCCGATCTTGTTTGGGACCTAGACCAGTGCTCTTCAAATCATCTGTAGTAAAGAACTTGTTTTATTGTGTTTGGACTTTTAAATTTCCAACCTATCAAAGAGCAATATGTGGTCCTACTATGTGTATTTGGTAACACCCCAAACTGGCCATTATGTTATTCAACAAAATGATCACATACTTGAATATCTCAATGTCCAAAGACTACACGCTTTTCTGAATGCAAGTTCTGTTTCTGTACTCATCTCCCCATGGGCCAGCAAGAAACCATTCATGGGTGAGCGTGGGAAGGTGTGAAGAGCGTTTGCCCAGTAGGTGACACCCCCCTTCTTTAGCAATAATGGCTGCCTCTTCTGAACACCTGCCATGAGTCAGACCTGTAAACCATTTATTCCCATTCCTCCATCAACCCTAGACAACAAATACTCAACCTCTATTTCATAGCTATAGAAATCTGAGCTCAGAGAATTTAAACAACTTCCCCAAGACAACAGCTAATTCCTAAGTGGCCAAGCTAGAATTTGATCTCAAGTCAAACTAGGGGGAAAGCCCAATATCTTTCTACATCATCCCACTGCAGTTCAGCTAAAGGAAGCCCGTTTACTGCATACTGGCAAACCAGTCATTGCCCTGGTTCATTGCCCTGGTTCCAGGTGCACCGCATCACTCTAAGAGGACCTCTGTGAAGACAGAGGGTGTAGGGATCCAACTCTCCCCAACCCCAAATTGCTGGCAAAGATCCTAGGATATAAGCCCTATTTTTTCTTTCCTTTTAGGTACACATTCAATTCTGGAGTGGAGGGAGAGATAATTTTGATAGGCCCTGGTGGTTTGCCTCTCCACAGATCTGGGAAACCCTGAGTGAATCCTGTCAGTGATGGAAGAGAGAGAGAGAGAGAGAGAGAGAGAGAGAGAGAGAGAGGGAGAGGGAGAGACAGCAGGGTCTTACGTCGCTGGCAATCTCCCTGGACGCCCGGGCAGTCTGGAACGGGATGGCATCCAGCCTGAAGTCATAGCCACCGGCCCGGATCTGCTCCCAAGAGTTTCGGTAGGCTTTCTGGAAGGGGAAAACAGAACCGAAGTGAGCACGGAGCACCTCCACTGCTTGCACATTGCTGGTTCCTAACTAGTCCTCTTGGCCTTGTTAGGCCCCGGGATGATGGAGCCCGTGGCCCCACGTCTATCCGGGGGCCTCCCAGCTCTGAGACTGCTGAGACTGGCCAAGCAGAACTTCTTCTCTTTAGAGGCGTGCGGTCTGGGGGGTCTGGCTCATGTGCCGCACTCTGTGGGTCTCGGAGGTCCCTGACCCACTCCTTCCTGTCTTGGCGCTCACGGTCAGAGCCTCGGGTTTGCAGCTTCTAGACGCCAGACTCAAAGTTTCAGAACCCAGTTTCTTCCTCTGTGCTGAATGTGCTCTTCCTTAGGTCTTGACAGCCATGCATTTGTTAGCGCCACTGACTTCCTGGGGGCCCCTTGGCCTGGCTTTGATGCCATGTCCCACATCGTCACTCTGAGGCCTGCTGCATCTCACATACACCCCTGGTGCCTGCACGAAGGGAAGAGCCTTCGCCTGAATTACATTTATTGTCAAGCACCTGACCGAGTACCTGACCCATGTGTTTCATATCTTCCTCTTTCATTTTTCCCCCTTTTCAAGTTGTTCCCACACACCCTCTGGGAGTCTGTAATCATATCCTCTCAGTCCTCAGGTAGGCCCACATCACCGAGAGAGGCGTCAAAATCTTCTGTAGCTAATTTTTTTTTTTCAAGATAAGGGAATGGCTCCATGAAAGGACTCCTCCGGCGATCCCAGTGGAGGGCTCTCCTTTATTCAGCCACAGAGAAGGGAGACAGCAGGGGAGGCACATCACCAACAGATGACAAAGTGACAGCCCCAGACCGCGGCGGTCGCTCGCTCGTTCCATGAACTACAGCGGGTCAGGAGGCCCTTAAGAACTCTACTTTTGTCACCTGGAAATGGAGGTCAAGGCTGGCGCTCTGTTCCACGTGGGGTTGGGGGGATTAAGCCAAGGAGGAGTGGCAGATGAAAAGCAAAGTGCCTCACCCCATCCCGCACCGGGCCTGGATCCAGGGGGACCATGAAGAGCCTGGGTCACGCGTGATGGGACGCGTTTCTTTCTGCCACGGCTCACCATCACCTGCACCTTCACCATCGCCTGCAGCTCCAAGGCTCAGCCCCACAAACCAAAAGCCAAATCCCTACCATGTTCAAGGCCCTGGAAATACAGAACCAATCGCCACTGGGGTGATCACTTAACAGACAGATCCCAAACAGAGCCAGAATGATGTACTTATGGGGGCACCGTTGAGTTTAGCAGCTGGGACTGAAAGATCTGTAGAAGGAAGGGGATATTCGGGGAGAGACGAAGCACCGATCCCTTTCAGCCTCACTTTGTTTGGGTGGTCCCACCAACATTAGTGCAGCCAATAGAGTCAAAAACTCGTTGTTCTCTCGAAGGCCCACACCAGATCTGAGCGCAATCAACGACACCAAACTTGGCGACACCCAACTTCAACAGCACCCCGCGTCGGTGTCTAAGGTACCCCAGCTGCCAAGTCTATGTGACTCAGGATCCACTGGCGCGTGGGGCCCACACTGGGGTTCTCCCCAGGGCGTTGGCTCGCTTTCTCCTGAGACTTCTCCCTGTATACTATTTGCTTGATTGTGATCACTTCCTCCCTGAGGTTTTGTATTCTGTTGAGGTTTTTGCCTTGCCACTGGGAGTCTTTAGATTCCATCGACTCTTTGATTCGGAACCCCGGGCGCTCCTCTTCTTTATCACAGTGGGCACAGTTTTGTCCTCATCCTCACACATTAGAGTCATTTGATTCTGAGTTATTTCGGCTGCCTTACGCATCTCAGTGGCTTTCTTTGCCCAGGAAGGTCACTTTGCCTCCACATCTTCCTCACAGAGCACTTGATCCAATTGTGCGTATTCCACACGCCCCCCGAAGAAGTGCTCTTCAAAAGAGGTTCATGAGTTCTCATACCTGGATGGCCCGGCAGCTAATTTCAGCTCCGGGACTCTGCAAACTGGCATCCCCTGTGAGAGGCAAGACGCTTCTGTCGCCAGCCCGGGTGGCTGCCCTCCTGACGTTGGGCTCCCGATGGACTGGCTGCCTTATCCCAGTTTCCACAGCCCTGGGCCTCCAGTAGCTCCTCACCTGGAGGCCTCGCCGTCCCCCATCCTCGGAGCATTAATGAGATGGATGTTTTGTGCCAGCTCGCCCAAGGGGGAGGTCCTGCTTCCCCAGATGGAGGTCAGCCCACCAGAGCTGCTGTTCTAAAATTATCCCTCGCACGTCCCTCAAAAACATCAAATGGTCATAATAACTCATATTTACAAAGCACCATTGCATTCACTGCGTGGGATCCCACAGGGCTTTACAAATGCAACAAACTAATACACACGCTAACTAGAAGGCGCCTCTCACCAACCCCTGCGAGGCAGCCACCTCTGGGGTGAATGGTAGCAGCTGTTGATCTGCACGGAGCCCCAGGACACAATGGCCAGGCCAGGGAGGGAAGAATGGCCGGGCTCTGGGAGGCCCCACGCTGCCCCAGGCCGACACACGCAGCCTGTGTTATTCTGATCTGACAGTACCTTTTGATTCCGCCGCCTCTCTACCTGTTATCCGCGGATCACAGCTTTGCTGGCCAAGCGGCCGCCTATTCTATTACAACTGGGGGCCTCCGACCCCTGCCAACAACAAGCCTGGGCTTAGGAGGCCGCATCTTGGTTATGCACGCAAAGGGCACACGTCCAAGGGAAACTGAAGTGTTGGAGGGCACAGTCCCCCGCACAAAGGAGCCAGCTGCATTTGCACAGGACGGACCACGATGACAGTGTCTTTGCAGATGTGGGGTGAGACAGCGCCACCTCTGCTCCGCAGCCACACTCTGGGCCGGAACCCAGCACACAACTGAGGTCTTTGGTGCCATGCCCAGAACTTTAGCACCGGAAGGAACCTTGGTCAAGCTGAGCCTCATTCCCATTTTACAAGTGATGGTCCCAAAGCCCAGCGAGGAACGTGACTGAAAGCCACAGATGTTCTCAGTCCAGTATCCGCTCTGCTCCAAGTCGCCCCTCCCAGGACTTTATTTTAACAAACAAAATATGCTGTGGGCACAGCTGGTTTTTAGGCACGCCCCACATGAACCACCAGTTCACTTACATCGCTCAGATGCTGCGCGTTGAGGCGGGCTCGGGCGAAATCCGGGTGGTCGGGGATCAGGGTGTATCTGTGCAGGGATTCGGCGTCCCCAGACCTGTACAGACGCTGCGGGGAGACACAGGAGAGTAGCACTTCCTGGACCACAGGTGACACACAGCTCACTTGCTCTCCTGACCCCCTGCTTGGTGGAGGGTGTTTGTATGGCCAGGGTTAGGCAGGGGTGGCTTAGTTGTTAACAGATCTGTTAAGTTGATCAGGATCTCCTCCAAATGGGCCCCAATCCAACATCCCCATTGGCCATCTCATGGGTTTTACCCAGATGCGTGGGGATTTCAGAGAATGCCTGCACCTGAGAGCAGACTAGTTTTTCCACTAGTAACGAGGCAAAGCCTCAGTGCCTCTGTTGAGTATTAATCACACCACGATTACAATAACAACACACACAGCTGGTAAGTTCTTTTGATTGTCAACTGCATTCATATGTGTTCAAGAACAGGTTTTCATAGTCCACCCTGGTCCCAGAAAGACAGAATTCAAGCTATGTTGAGAGCAGCTATTAAAGAGTTGCAAACGATTGTAGGAAGCATTTGAGCCTCATCTATTTTTGCAGAGGAAACTCTGTAATAGTTCGATCTGTTCCCAAATTCTGTTTAGGTTTTGTATAACATGTGGGCTCTCTGAGCGATGCAGCTTTGTCACTGGGGGAGAATAACTGAACCCCTTGACAATTTCAGGGAGGAAACATTGGACTTCGTATTCCTCAAAATAAATACAGGCTGGAGGAAATAGGGCTAAGTTACACAGAGAGTAAAGCAGGAAGAAGCTTTGAATGTCGTTGTTTGTACTTTGCTAACTGGGTTACATTAACCTTTTATTTCTATTACCACCTATCAACCAGTAAGAGGCACCTGATCCAAAGGCTGCTCCTACTGGGTGTTATTATTAATTATGAGCAAGCCATCATCAAGGTGTTGCTTGAGGACTTACTATGTCCGGGGTACTTGTTGAGAGCTTTCTGTGCTTTTATTTACTGAACCTTCATTGAATTTGCTCAATCCTATGAAAGGGCTGCTATCATTATTCTCCCCACATTTCCCCCACCTGACCTCCTTCAAGTAAGGGAGGTTAGAACTGTGGGCAGGGGTGTGCACTCACATCTATGCAGAGCCTGGATTCTGATGCCCTGCACCCCACGTGTGCCTGGGATGTGATGAGAAAGAACTGACCTCATTGCAGTGCATGTAGCTGTTTTTGGCATGAACCAGATCTGGGGAGTCAACCACCGTGGTGAACTTGATCCTGTCTGGCTTTTCACGGTATTTGGTCTGTAACAGGAAAACAAGGATTCCCATGAGACAAACGGCCTGCATGTTTCCAGGTGCAGCTTCACCCCACCTCCTCAGCCCAAAAGTGCCAATGACATGAATGAAAAACAAGTCCCACTTGTTGGCAGGCATCTAACAATCAAGAGGAGGGAGAGATCTGAGCGACCTCTAACCCAGTACATTTTCCCTGCATTTCCTCTCAAAGGAAGAGGCTCCTAATGCCATGGAATTCAGCAAAAGGGAGGGGGATCCAGCGCCAATGGGACTTGCTTGGACCTTGTCCAAATAAGTTCTTTACTAAGAAGCCAAAGGCGGCCATGCGTCCTCTCATTCAGGTGATGCGGCTGTCCGTCCAGCTTCCACCTCCATCTGAAATCTCATGGTTCCTGTACTCCGGGAGGGAGCTCAGTAGCTGGGAGGCATATGCTTCCCGCTCTCCAGGAAAACAATTGTACAGAACCTGTTTCCTGAGAAACTTCTCGTTCATCCGTGCCTTCAGTTCCCCAGCAAGTGAATTCATTGAGAGGTGACTCTCATCCTGGGATTTGGTTGCAAGTGGTCCCAGAGAAACACTCGGGGGTTTTTCTCTTGGGGTCTCCACTCTGTAAACAGGTTCCCTCTCCCAAAGTAATGCCGGGCGGCTCTTGCCGCCTGGTAGGGGCATTGGGCAGATGGGTGGTACCTCGCTGATGAGTTCTGCAGCCTTCTTTGCACTCTCTATCTGTGGGGATCTCAGCGCCAGCCATCCTGTGCCCTTCATGCCCATCAGGTCTGACTTGTAGCGCCACTGCAGGAGGAAGAACACGGGCTTTTATCAGGACAGTGCCCAAGACTCTTAGGGCACTTCTAGACCTTCCTTGACGTGTGCTGGTGTTTGTAATGATGCTTCATTGCAACAACTCAACATCTTCTTCTGCACACCTGCAGGTCAAACTGTTTGAATTTGTGCATTCTGCCAGGAATTAAATAAGGGACCATGCCCAGCATACAAGAAGGCCCTGCCATGGGACAGCCAGGATTCAAAGCAGAAGGTAACGGCCTAGTGAATGAGCACTTAGGGAAAGAGCTGCGCTATGTGCCCAAGTCCAAGCATCCGCCAGGATTATTTTTATCCCATCCTGCCAGTGAGGCCATTGACTCCTGCTAGACAGAAACAGTCCACACACTGCTAGGTCCATAAAAGGGTGTGGAGAGCCGGATCAGACCCGCCGTGACTCGCAGCAAATCACTTTACCAACAGGGGACTCGGTTTTCACGGACCCACCTGAGGGCATTCAGGGACAAGAGCTACTCTGCAAGTCAGCTTGCTGTGCCTGTGGTGGTGGCAGCAGAGGGGACACGGGTCAAAGACTGCAGGACTTAGAAAACCAAGACAAACCACACCACCACCATCGAACCGCGAGGAAGCCCTTTTAACCTGCGTATGCCTCGGTTTACGCCTTAGGATGTGCTTGCATTGCAAACAAATGGGCTAAGCCTTGGGCTCATCCTGTCCTGCGGTTGAAGGGCTCAGATTAGGACACAGCATCCTTCCCGGGAGATGACAGCGAGTTGCGCTTTAAGACAATGTCTGATTAGAAGCTCCTAAAATGCAAAATCCCACTCCTCTTCCTCAGTCCACTCCCCGGCGCCTACAAGGGGACCTGCCGCCTGGCCGCTTCTCTCCTTCTCTTTATGGAAATTAGGCATTTTTTTATAGGTGGAAAAAGCCTCTCCAAGGAAATCTAAACTTTGGGTCTAAACGAAGTTGATGGCATTTCTCTAATTTAGATGTAAGCTCTGCTGTAGCGCAAAATATCACTCCCGAAATCAGCCTCTCGGCCTTTATAGCTCTCTTTCATTTCGGCATTCACAGCGTCCCTCACAGCTGGCCTCAAAGAGGGTCCGTGTCTGATCTACTGTCTGCTGGTTAAGGCCCCTGTGCAAATTCCACTCTGCTTTCCAACTGGTGCAGGGAGACATCACTCAGGCCCGGGAGCAGGCTTCAAAACCCCATGTCAGTAAGATTGCTTTTCATACCGCGATCTTTCAGTCTACACCGGCAAAGCTTTTGCCTTCCACTCTGATAAAGAACAGAGAAAATTGGATAAATTTCTAAGTTGGAGAGAATAATCCTACAGGGCCTCTTCACAGCCGGGCCTTGCTCCTTTCATAAGCGAGATGAAGTGGGGAGCGCTCTTTCAACTTGCCTTTTGTTGAGCTGAACAGTACGATCGCAGGTAAGTCAGAAGGCAAGATGCAGGTTCCCCAAAGATCTGACTGCGCCTCAGATTCTCTTATAAATGGATTGTCTATTGATATCTCAGCTCCCAGGCCCGCTTTGACTATTCACGCAGACCCTAAAAACAACACACCTGCCCCTGACTTCAGGATGAAAGCAGGGGAGAAGGGAAGCGAGTCAAGACGAATCAGCTACCCAAAGCTGGGCTGGAAGAAGCATTCGAAGATTATAAGGGATCTTCTGCAGCTGCGCCGACGAGGCTGGCTCCCCAATGGCAGCTCCTCTTCCAACACACCCCTAGGTCTGGAAGACACCTGCAGGTTCACACAGCGGGGTTCTGGCACCCCCCCCCCCCCCGCCCCGTTCTGGAGCACTGTGCTGCAAATGTCCACACTCCAGCCTTCAGGCCCTGGTTCTACCTGATGCAAGAACAGTGTAAACAATTGCACCACACAGGAGGTGACTGAGGGAAGGGACGCATTTGTCATATGAATAAGAAACATTAAGATCACTCGCTTGGGTGGGATGGGGCTTGCTTCAGACCCAGTGTCTCACTCAATGCTCACCATTCCTGCAAAGGAAGAATTTGTAGTCTCATCTACTGGCAATTTGGGGTCTAGATTCCCAGAAGAGCCATGAGCTGCTGCACCACGCATGTCGTGGTTAAGAGGACAAAGTCAGGAGCCAGAGCACCTGGGTTCATCCACCTGGGGATGCCAGGGACCCAGCCAGGAGGCAAGAGACCGGAGCTGGGAGCCCCACTTCCCGCCCTTACTAGCTGCATGGTCTTGAGCAAGTAATTTCCCTGCCAGTCTGTGGCCGTGAGCAAGTTACTTAGATTACTGGCGCCATAATGCCGCATCTGTAAGCACAGGAGAAATACCAGTACCCACTCAACTATTAAATGAAATAATCTGTGCAAAAATATTACGCCCAGGTAAGTGTCCCATGATTTTAGCTACAGCTGTTTTATTGTTTCTGATGAGGAAACTGAAGCCCACAGAGTTTCAGGGGTCACCTGCAGTCACAGAGCTGCAAAGGGTGGGGCCACACTGCCCACAAGATGGGCCATGCATGTGCTTGCAGGATGCCCTGCAGCCTGGCTGAGCCAGTGAGGTGACCCGGTGCAAGGGCAGACTTGGAAAAGGACCAAGAGGCAACAGAAATTGCCCCAGTCCACGGGGAACTTTGCCCGGGCCGGCACGTGCCTCTCAGGTGAGTGCCTGACACAGGCAGGACTTCAGCATGACATGAGTAATCGCGGCCCTGGGGAGCAACTCCTGCTCCCCGCTGGCCTGCCCTGACCCAGAGCTTTCCTTCTGGCCTGAATGGGTGAGGGCAGGAAAAGCAACTGTAGGCAGGGCCTGAGCAACTGAGTGACTCCTTCCCAGACTCTGAATGGAGTGAACCCTGGGCGGCAGAATGGAACCATGGGAAATTGCATTTTTGATAACAACTGCATAAAGCTGAAGTGTCAGAACCAGCTGGACATTTTGAGGCCTACTGCTCATAGTACTTGGAATATAAACCCCTTCAACAAATTAACAATTTGGAGTTTTAAAATAATGCATATATCATACATAAGGTAATTTAAAATTGAAGCAATAATGTCTTAGCCTCCAAAAATTTTAATATATATCCTATTTTTAAAAATGTCAGTGTAAGATTATCATCTTCCATTTCTTGGGAAGAACTCTCCTTTCTAAATTATATTATTAGTAATTTTTGAGTGTTAAAATTTCCTTTCTTTTCAGAGTGAACAGAAATGGGAGCTTTTTTTCCTTTTTCCTCACTTAGTAACATAAAATTTGGCAAGATGTCGATGCTATCATTAAAATACAAGATTTCCCAGGGGCTGGCATTGTGGCCTAGCAGGCTAAACCTCCACCTGGGATGCTGGCATCCTACATGGGCACCAGTTCGAGTCCCAGCTGCTCCTCTTCCTATCTAGCTCTCTGCTCTGGCCTGGGATAGCAGTGGAAGATGGCATAGTGGCTGGGTCCCTGCATCCACGTGGGAGACCTGGAAAAAGAAGCTCCTGGCTCCTGGCTTCAGATCATCTCAGCTCCAGCCACTGCAGCCTTTTGGGGAGTGAACCAGCAGATGGAAGACCTCGCTCTCTGTCTCTCCCTCTCTCTCTCTGTAACTCTACCTCTCAAATAAATAAATAAAATATTTAAAAAAAAAAGTTTCCCGATAATCCTAGAAGTCTGAAATCATAGGTCCACTTGACCTCTATGCTTTTCTGAAGGTTAAGTGGTGACTTAAAGCGCCCAGCCAGCAAGGGGTGAAGCTGGCTCCCCACCCACCCTTCTGCTGCCAGCTCAGCCTCCCTCCCCTCTCCCAAGGTGGAGACAGGCCACTGTGGTTGCACATCAGAGCCATGCTTTGAGCAGTTCTTGAGGGTCCTCAGGACGCCCATTAGCAAGTGGAAGGGCTGTGTAGTTCAGTAACTAAATCCCCTTGGTGAAGCCCAGACAAACCCACCCACGCCATACTCTAGGGAGATACTGATTGTGATGAATAAATAAGTTAATAATGAAATAAGAATTATAATAACTATGTTTACAATGCCTCCCTCATTGCCTTATAGAATTAAAGGAGGGGTAGGCATGCCCTCGCAGGCATGCAGAGCTGGGAGCACATTAAGGCAGCTAAGGCTCACCTAGCGTTTCTACCCATCAGGTGCAGTGTCAAGGGCTTCCTCCAGAGCAGCTCTCGTTTGGGAACTGGATTTTCACCCCAGGGGTGATTTTGTCCCCTAGGGATATTTGGCAATATTTGGAGACACGTTTGGCTGTCACACCGGGAGGTGCTCTGGGCACGTAACAGAGACCAGAGATGCTGCTCAACATCTCGCAATGCACAGCAGGGGTCCCCACAGCGAACGATTATCCTGCCCAAAATGTCAAAGATGCTGAAGTTGGGGAACCTGCTGCAGGGGATACGGGTTCATGTGACAGCTGTGGGTTATGCTCTAAGTGAGAGCATCTTCCTACGTGGGTTGCTGTACAGCTATGCCTGCCACAGTGGCCTCCCAAGTACTGGCCATAATCACTCTGTCACTGCTGCCATGTCCCACTTCATCATTGCCATGTCTGAGGCCTTGGAGAGAGATGGAGACTCGTTCAAGTTCACACATCCAGCAGCGGAGGAGCCGAGAGTCAAACTCCACAAGTCTGACTCCAGAACCTCCCACCACCGTGTGGTGCCCTTGCTCAGGGAAGGACCTCCTCTGTCTGAGCCTCAGGCTCTACACTTGGGCTAGGAGAGGCAAGACCCCTCCGCTCCGAGCTTTCTCCAGGAGAGCAGGACAGATTCTGGAGCCAGGCCTGCCTGGGGACTGCCCACATTCCCTGAAATAGGAATTACAAGTGTCCCACCCCTAGGCACGGTAGCAAGGATAAAAGAATGGGAAGCAGTCAGTGGTATCAGCCACGACCCTATTGTTCTTATCCAGATCACCACTTCTTTGCTTCTGTACACAGCCTAGCTGTGTTCTCTCTGACCCCAACCCCTAGAAGGCCCCCACTCCACTTACTGCCTTCCTTCCAGCCTCATTTACACCAGAGCTGCACCCGCTCAGGCCCTTGGCCTTTCAACTTGCTTTTTTGTTGCCCGGAGCACTCTGTCCTCTTCCCTCATCTCCTTTAGGCCTTAGCTCAAATGTTCCCTTTTCAATGAGAACTGCCCTGGTGGCCCATTTCAGTTTGCACATCTGCACACATGCACACACACCATCCTTCCCATGTCTCTGCTCTGGCTCCATAGCCTGTTGATCACCCTCTGACATCTACACCTTGTACTGCGCAATCATGGCTTATCTCTCTTCAGTTCTAGTTCATGGGCACAACTTTTGTCAGTCCTTTCGTGGACTGCTGTATTTCCAGGAATAACGCCTGGTGCGTAGGAGGTGCTGACTAAATGTTTGTTGAGAGACTGAAGGAACGATCCCCACCTGAACAACACGGACCACCTAAGAGATTTACTCCCAGGTGGGTGGGAGAAGGAAGCCTGGGCTGGCTGGCGTTCCCCAAGGTCCCTTACCTCACTCTGCAGGGTGTGAGCTTTCTTGGCCCAGGCCATCTTCAGATCCTCGGGCAGCGCCGTGAATTCATGGCACTGTGTGCGGTAGTCGTGGTCACTGGCCAGGGCCTGGGCCTTCCTGGCATGGACCAGGTGCACCATGTCCATGGGGAGGTGGCACTGGGCTTGGCTGCTGGCCGCCTCCCTCCTGTACTGGTTCTCGCTCTGCAGCTGGCCCATCCGCCGGCAGTGCTGGAGCCGGGGGTCGTCACTGATGCTCCGGACCCCGATGAACCTCCCTCGCTCCTTCACAAAGTCGTGTCTGTAGAGAAACTGGAAGGAGGACCTGCCGCTCAGGGGCTGGCATTTGGTCTGCACAGACCCCCACCCCACCCCCATGCATTTTCACTGCAGACCCTAGAAAGATCCCCCGGGTCCTGTGCTAGGGGGTGTGATCATAAGGCAACCCACAGTGGGGTGGCCCGTGAGCCCACCTTCCTCCCTGGGGAGAAACAATTAAAACATCAGTCCATTCTTCCCATCTAATTAAAATCCCAGCCTCAGAACCTGCATGAAGGGCCCACTCCCCCTTACGTGTCCTGTGGCCAAGAGGAATTTATCAAAAAGGGTAAAAGAGAAACGTGCGCTTTATCTGTTCGTACTTGGCAAAACATTAAACCCAAAAGACAAGATCCATGTATTTGAAGTCCACATTTTCTGTGATTTGTTTGCGGGAAAGAGAAAGTCACCTTCATATCCCAAAGCTATGGACGCTATCAACAGAGTCGCTGGAGCACAGCTGGCAAGTGTAATGCCAACGCGTGGAAACGCGGAGTGCCGAGCGGGAGGCGCGTTCCGTTAGCTTGCGGTTTCCATCGTGAGTCCGCTTTCTAACTCTGGGTGGAGTTAACGGCACAGGCTGTTCACGCAGTACCCAGGGGACTGTTGCCCGAACATCCACCGCTACTGGAACTGAATCGTCATCCCCTTCCTGCTGGAGACCTTCGCCCGAGTTCAGCTTTTGATGAGCATAGCTCTGCCTTCCCTCCCCCTGTCAAAGGTCTCATTCAGATCTAATGTATTCTGCAGGTGACATCCTGTCTCACATGGTTACAGATTCGCTTTAATCCCGGAAAATCAGCCACAGACATTGTTTTACATGAAGCTAACAGAAATTAGGCAAGATGGAAGGTCATCTCATTCAACTCACATCACTGGCTATGTCCCCAGAGGCCCGGGCAGCCTGGAAGGGGAGCGCCTGCATTGTCAGCTTGTAGCCTTGAGCACGCAGATTACGCCAAGACTCCTTGTATTTCACCTGAAGAGGGAACACATGTAGATCTTCTTTTAAAAATAAAGTGACATGAATTAACAAAGGCTATGCCTTTCCTTGGCAACTCAGCGTTACAAAGACAGGGCAAATCTCCCTGGCACACACCCTGCAGTAGGCTCCCGAGGACACAGGTGTACTCAATACACTGTGAACAAGCACGTTTAACACGGCCATTTGAAAACATGCATTTCAAAAAGCCTCTGTGAACTCCAGCAGGGTCACTGTTCAATCCCTTCACGGAAACACACACGTGTGGATGTGGAGCACACTTGAACTTAAGCAACGAGAAAGGCTTACGTCACTCAGATTGGCTGCATTTGTCTTTGCTCGGACAAACTCAGGCAAGCCCAGGGTCATTGTGTACTGGTGTCTCGCGTCCTCTCCAGCTGCTTTATAGAGGCGCTGGGCCAAAAAAACAAAGGCGAGGAGGTCAGTTCGGTCACATCCGCAGTGCAGGGAGTCCCCCCTTTGCAGCAGGGCAGAAATGACAGTGAAAGGCAGCTTGCTGCGTCGCGGACAACACCTTCAGCCTTGGGCAAGACGTTTCTTTCAATAGGGACTGTAGTTCACAAGTCAGACCGAGTGATGGACCCGGACTAAGTAAGGGATTGCGATCTACTTTGCTCATAGAAAGGCCAAGAGAAGAAAAAGGAAGGTAAGACTCTGTACTCACATCAGACACTTTTGCCCTTGAGGACACAGCATAAAGACAAGACTGAGATGTAGGAAATTTAGGGGAGGTTCTGCTTGGTGCAAGGCAGGTCCCCCCAGCTCCGGCCTGCATCCTTTACTGTACCCTGAGACCTTTTCCATAGCTGAACACACGCCAACACTGCCCCATGGCCTCATCATACAAAACCACCAACTGTCATGAGAGTCTGTGCCTTCTGAGTTCTCCAAGGCCAGACGCCATCACAGAAGGCATTGTTACCCCATGGCACCCAGCTCACAAAGTAAGCAGGAAAGTCTGAATAGGAATTAACCAGACAGCGTCACTATACTAGATAGATCATCAACTCTGTTCCTTTGGCCTTTCTTATCCCTGGCTGTTATTTCTTACTTTTTAATTAGTGAGAGAGCAAACTAATATATAAATAGGCAAATCTGAACTGATGTCTAAAAGTCAGTGTCAGAAGGAGAATGCTAAAAATTCAAGATTACTCAACATCCAATTCTCTGTCACCCTCCCCGATTTCAATCCTAGAAGACAGCCACTAAGGGGACAGGCATTTGGCTCAGCAGTTAAGACGCCACTTGGGACATCTGCATCCCCTATCAAAGTCCCTAGTTCAAGTCCTGGCTCCTCCATTTCTGATCCAGCCTTCTGCTAATGTATCCTGGGAGGTAGCAGCTGATGTGTCAAGTGTCTGGGTCCCCACCACCCACATGGGAGACCCTGATTGGATTCTGGACTCCTGGCTTGGCTTGGCCTGGCCCAGCCTCAGCTATTGCAGGCATTCAGGGAGTGAACCAGTGGATGGGAGAGCTCTCTCTGTCTCTCTGCCTTCCAAGTGAAGTGAAAATAAACCAATTTAAAAATAAAGCAGATAGTTACTAAGAAAAAGTAGAACCAACAGGCTTGGGATGACTTTATGGAATGAGATTCCTTTCCCTGCATCTCCCTACTGCTAGAGATTTGATTAAAGTGTGAATTGGGCAAATGGTGGGTGAGAAGGAAAATCCAGATGCCTGACCGACACCGTCCTATGTAGCTACCCTAGATAACCACAACTGTCCCGAGAAGGGTCGTCAGATAGCATGAAATTGTTTGGGCGTAGGTTTGACACAGTGGTTAAGACACTGCGTGGGATGCTGGCATTCCATATCAGAGTGCCTGGGTTCAAGTCCCATCTGTACTCCCAATTTCAGCTTCCAGGAGTCATCCAAGGATCTTGTTAAATGGCGCTATGGATTCAGAGGTGCCCCAGGGTGGGGCTGGAGTTTGGGGTTCGATCAGCCGCTGCTGGGGCTGGTCCCAGCCTGCCATGGAGAGCCAGACTGCAGACTCACCCCACTTTCCCTCTGGAAGGTTTCAGGCTCTGTGTGATGCCCGTTTGTCCTTTCCAGACCTCCCCACCCAGGCCTCCCCACCCTCAACCACAAATGCTCACACATATTTTTAACTTTAGCGATTTTGAAAAAGCCATTCCAAAGCCATCAGCAGACTTTACCTCATTTGTGATCTGGTTGCTGAATTTTGCGTGCAGGAGGTTGGGAGTGTCTGTCACAGCTGTGTGCCTGAACGACCAGGGATGCTGACGGTATTTACTCTGAAGAAAAAGAGAAGAACCCACTCAGTAAGTCCTGGCTATGGAGTCTCGTTCTGCAAAGGCTCCCGTGTGACCCTCGAGATCCTGCTGGCCACCTGTTCTCAGGACCTCAGAGCTCACTGGGCTGAAGAAGCGGAGAAGAAGGTGGGCCCATGGCAGAATGAGATGCTCATGGGGGAAAAGGCAGCTAGGCCTCTGCCGTGAACATGAACCTGGAGGCTGACATCTGCAGTCCGCTGCTGACTGGAGATCCTTGAGAGTGCACCAACTGTGCATGCGTGCGCACACACACACACACACACACACACGTGCCTGCAGCACACCCTAGGAGACTGAGGGCCCAGAGTCAGTGGGGACCAGGCCTGTGTCTGTTTTTAAGCCCCAAGAGGGGTCTTGCTGTACCACACGGGGTAGGACTCCTTGCTCGAGAGAGCCCTTTGGAAAAGCCAAGCACCAGGTGCCTTCTGAGCTCACACAGCAACCCCATCTGATGACTCGGGCCGGTCGCTGAACACCACTGGCCACTCCCAGTGCTGCCCATTACGCCCTCAGTGTCTGCATCTACCAGGGACAGAAGTCCTGTCACCCTCTCAGGGGGAGCAAGATTCGCTGGGAACCAGGGAACCCAGAACTCTAAGACTTCCATATTTTCACTAAGCAATTGTCTCCAACTATTTCATTTACCACTGCCAGAGAAGCACAGTACTTGGGTCTAATACTCACCAACAAACAAATAAAGGAGGGATAACGAATCCACTTAATTAATTGGGATGCAGAGGCTCAGAGGGGGCAGGTCCCTGGCTTAAGGTCACAGAGCGAAGTGCTGCTGGTCTGGAATTTCACTCTGGCTGTCGTCTGCAAAGCCTGCTCTCTCCGCGTTGTCCCAGAGGCCACTCTCGGAAGGCACACAGGGAGAATACATCCAGTGTGCCCGTGAGCGATCCCTAATTGCTAGTGCAGGGGCTGGTCCCCGACCCACAAAGCCATCTGAACTGTCATCCAGGCTGAACAGAGAGTCCATGAGAAAGAAACCAGGGTGGGCATTTGGCCTAGAGGTTAAGACTCCTGCTAAGATGCCCTAGGTGTTCTCAGAGTGCCTGGGTCCGACTCCTGCCTCCAGGTTCCTGCTAATGCAGCCCCGGAGAGGCACCGGGGATGGCTCGAGTAACTGGGCTCCTGCCACTGACATTCCTACATCTCCTGACCTGGATTGAGATTCTGGCTCCCAGCTTCCGGTCTGACATGGCCCCGGCTATTGCTGGCATCAGAGAGTGAACCAGCAGATGGGGTTTCTCTCTCTCTCTCTCTCTCTCTCTCTCTCTCTCTCTCTCCTCCTCTCCCTCTCCCTCTCCCTCTCTCTCTCTCTCTCCTCCTCTCCCTCTCCCTCTCCCTCTCCCTATTTCTCTTTCTGAGACTCTAAACTAAGTTTTTCACTTATAAAAAAAAAAAAAGGCCAGGCAAGACTTCAGTTTGGGTCATGAGTGGCCCCTGCTAATAGGTGAACACTCAGCTGGCGGGAGCAGGAAGAGACGAACTGGCTCAGAGGAAGAGCCTCAGCCGTGGGATGGCGCTGGACACCCCTCCCCGGGCCCCAGTACCTCACTGATGAGCTCAGACGCTCTCTTCCTCCCTTCGATCTCCACTGTGCCGGGAACCACACAGGCCACGCCGCGCATGAAGTTCAGGTCGGAGCGGTACAGATTCTGCAAGCAACAATTCGAGGTCTCAGAGAAGCCTGACTCTCAGAACAGAGAGGCGAAGAGAGGCCCGAGGTCCTGGGACATGTGGGGATCGGAACCCCAGCCGCACCCGTCTCGCGGACGCGGGGCTCTCGGCAGAGGCGCTGGTGCTTTACTTAGCGAAGGTTCATGGGCTGGGGGGAAGGGGTGCTCAGAAGACAAGACTTCCCTATCACTTCTCTCCGAGTAGCTGTTACAGGGAGGCTGGGTGGATTTGTATTTTGATGTGGGCTATCAAACCAAACACTGCAGTGGATCATGGTTAGAAAGTCAGTTGTCTGGGGGCAGATGTACAAATGGCCTAACAGGTCTTCTCCAACAGCAGCAGGAGACATTAATCACTCCTGCGTTAAGAAAGAACTAATGAAACTGAAATAATCTGGCAAAGGCCTGTCTGAGGCCATGCGGGCTGGGGCGCGTGTGTGTCCCTGAGTGATCTCGGCTGACAGTTTAAAGAGTCCCCAAACCCGCTGCCCTCAGCCAGCCAAGGCGCCCCCTGGGCATGCTGCCTTCCAATGCCATCACAAAGAGGCGCAGGGCAAGCCTGCCCCGATCGACTGACAGCGGGGCTGAGATGAGATGAGCGTGGCAGCTCCCTTGCTCCTACGGCTGCTCGCAGGTTCCTGACAGCTGATGTCATTGAGTAAACGCTGTACACAGGCGGGAAACTGGGACAGACGACAGATGCCCAGATCTGAGCGCTGCTCGGCTCACAGGCCCCGCCAGGCCAGGAGAGAGGTTTTCTTCTCCTACGTGGGCCCGTTACCTGCAAATCTCCCAGCACGGAAAACCTTGCAAGCTAGGAGAGCAGGCAGGTACCTGTCTGCTGTCACCTCTTGGGAAGAACGGTCCGTGTCCCCTGGGCAGTGAGGACAAACTCCGGGGCATCCTCGTCCTCCTGGCCTGCCTGCTCTGAACCAGGAATTGGGACTGGGACGTGGTGTTACAGTGGGATGACAACTACTTGAGGGGCCCCAGGAAGCATCCCAGAGCCCTGATTTCCCGATCTCACCCCTAAGACTCTTCTCCCCATGTGGCTCAGTTCAGATGGATTCTGAGCAGCCTCTCCCAAGATCTCAGCCCTGGGGCCCACGTTAAGCTGCTGCCTGGGCCGATGCCAGCACCTCACATAGGATCTCTGTCTCCAGTCCCAGCCACCTGTGACCCCGCATCCATGGCTGCTCTGCTTTGCATCCAGCTCCCTGCTAATGCGGCCTGGGAAAAGCAGCAGAAGATGGCCCAGGTACTTAGATCCCTGCCATCCATGTGAAAGACCCTGACGGAGTTCCTGACTCCTGGCTTCAGCCTGGCCCAGCTCCACTATTGTGGTCACTTGGGGAATAAACCAGAGGATGGAATATCTCTCTTTCTACCTATCCCTCTCTATTATTCAGCCTTTCAAGAAAAAAAAAATCTCGCTCTGTTCAGAAGATGGGTGATGCAGGAACAAATGAGGCACCCTTGCCCAGCTGCAGGCAACACCATGGGCAAATCTGAACCGTGAAAACCATGAACCTTAAGTTCCAACCCCAGCCCTCTCACTTTTCTTCTTCTTCTTCTTCTTTTTTTTTTTTTTTTTTTTTTTTTTTGGACAGGCAGAGTTAGCGAGAGAGATAGAGAGAAAGGTCTTCCTTCCATTGGTTCACCCCCCCAAATGGCCACTACGGCTGGCACACTGTGCCGATCCGAAGCCAGGAGCCAGGGGCTTCCTCCTGGTCTCCCATGGGGTGCAGGGCCCAAGCACTTGGGCCATCCTCCACTGCCTTCCCGGACCACAGCAGAGGGCTGGCCTGGAAGAGGGGCAACCGGGACAGAATCCGGCGCCCTGACCGGGACTAGAACCCTGTGTGCCGGCACCGCAGGCAGAGTATTAGCCAAGTGAGCGGCGGTGCCGGCCTAGCCCTGTCACTTAAATCCAATTGTGCAAACTTGGGCAAGTCGCTTACCTTCTTCGCACCTCACTGTAATTTCTCTGTAAAATGAAGATAAAGATAGCGATAAAGGGCTATTGTGAGGATTAAATGAGATGGTGCATGAAAACACTGCCTAGAATTCAGCGGAAGCACTGCTAAACAGCAGCTGTCACGAGACGTGTGCAATCGTGCCCAAGGGCTGCGTGCGTGGAACTCTCAGGCTGTGTTTGCAAAGAAGCCGCAGGTTGAGGACGCCTCAGCCCGGGGGCCTTCCCTGGGCCAACAGGAGCTTGCAGGGCACTGCCTGGGGGCAACGCTGCGCAGAGAGGGGCTCTGAGGGAGAGGTGGGGTCGCCTTACCTCGCTCTGCAATCTGTGCGCTTTCTTGGCACAGCTCAGCCTCAGGTCTTCAGCCAAGGAGGTGTACTGGGGGAGTGGATGTTTGTAGTCCTGGTCGCTCGCCAGGCTCTGGGCCTTCTTGGCATGCACCAGGGTGACCATGTCCAGCGGCAGATGGAACTGCCCCTTGGAGTGTTCAAAGCCTTTCTTGTAATTTACCTGGAGGGACAGACGAAGCAACAGCGGCTATTTCAAAGTTGCTATTTGCAGGGAGAGTGACTCAGCGCACGTGTCCCGGATCAGCCTGGGGAGGGGCGGGCATGGAGGGGCCCTTCTTGAGTCCTGACTGCCCATCTTCAGCTCAGCTCCTGGGGGTCATTAGCCTGGAGGAAGAAGGCCCATGGTTGGGGCCACACAGAAGTCCCATGAATCGATACAAGTAATGCCCGTGAGTCCCTTCCTCAAGTCCTTGGATCTCCCCCTTGCTCGGGGCAAGACGATGCATGGCTAACTTGCACTCTGTCTACGCTTTCCTCCCCATCACCCACCAGGTTCGGGCACCAGGGATTCTCCTCCCATGGGAGCTTGGGAAGAGCCTCTGCACAGCCCGAGGTGGCTTCCTTATCTGTGCAGGAGCCAGAGCAGTAGGGAAGATACACAGAGAGCCGGTCCTGAGGTCGGATATTCCCCGAAGCCCAGCACGTCCCAGGAGGGGAGGCGGAGGCCCGCTGCAGACCCCCGGCTCCACGGCAGTCTTTGGGGCAGCTGCTTAAAGGTCTGGGCGTCCACCACGGGGCTTGGTGCTGCCCAACCCAGACTCCTCTGCAGCCCCTGCCACCCCTCCCTCTGCCTCCTCGAGACTCCAGCTGCTCACGCTGCCCTCGCTCCCAGCAAAAGGGCAATCCGCAGCCAATCCTAGACCCTCAGCAGCCACCCAGGACAGAGAGGGAGCCGATGTTAGAAGTGGGGAAAGCAAGGCAGGGCACCTGTGGAACAGGAGAAGGGGGATGTGAGCTAGGACTGGCTCCAAGTCCCCGCTCTGTCCCGTTTCCCACGGACCTCAGGCAAGGACTGACCCACTCCGTCTCAGTCTCCTTCTCAGGAAATGGGAATGACCAACAGGATGGAGTTCCCAAAGACTGTCACACAGTTAACCGAGCCCAAGCATTTCAAAGTGTCTAGTCCCCCACAGTATGCTGGGCACAGATTTCCTCACTGGCATTACCCAACTCATACACGTGCGAGGAAACAGCATCTACACACGCAGCAGCAGCAGCTTCTAAAGGCTGCCATCAACGATCAGAGGGTGGTAGCAAACTCACATGCCTATGGGGTCAGGCAGGTGTCACAGGTACTGAAGCCCGAAGTGAGGGAGGAGGGAGACTGCATGATGGGGAGCGCGCACATCCACTCCACACGGAGCTGTCACTCACTAAATTCAACTTGGGAGCCCAGTCCAGCTTCCGGCCTGAAGTCTCACACTTTTATATAAAAGTTTCCATTTTTTAAAGGTTTGCAATTAATTCACTCTACAGGCCAAATCTAGCCCGTGTGCAGCCACTGGGCAAAATCAAAGAATGCCCAGCTCGGAAGGGAACCAAGGGGTCAACTAGTCCAACCTCATTTTAGAGAGGAGGAAAAGGAAGCCCCGAGGGGATTTAACAATGCCACCAAGCAAGGCAGCAACCGAAGCAGCGCCCACGTGCAGAAGGATGAGTGACACTCGCTGGCGGTGGCACGAGCATCCTCAGGTGAGGCCCACGGCGCCCGGTGCCTTTTCTCCCACTTACATCGCTCTGCAGAGAGGTCGCGTGCACTGAATGTGCAAGGCTGAGATCATCTTCCAAGCTCTGGGAGCCAAGCATCTGTCCTTTCATTTTCTCAAATGCCTCTTTGTATTTGTACTAAAGGGAAAGAGAGCGGGAGAGAGTAACAGCTCGGGGACAAGGGACACGGAATGGAAGAGGTGGGTATTGGGCGAAAATGTTTTGTTCTTTTGACAGTAACTGGGGGAGTTAAAAGAAAACTCGCAGGAGTCAGCAAAGGGTCTATTCTTTCATATGCAAGACTCCCAATGACTAAAGGGCTCAGCGATGAAATCCACGTGGGCGGCCCATGCTGGAGGAAGGTGGGTGCATTGTTAGCAGTCTCTTCACAGGGACTCGCTTTATGAAATCTCGTGGTGGAGGGTGCATTTCATCTGCCCAGGGTCCGTGTTTACACTCCAGCATCTGGCTTTGTACCCCAGGCTGGGCAATTTTTTTTTTTTTTTTTTTTTTGCTGGAAGATACATTCTTTCTCACCGGTCACTATTTGATTGCCCTAATGCAGTCACTTTGGAGAGGAGAGGATATTAACCACAGGCAAAAGAAGGCAGGGGTTAGGGGCGAAAGGAGTGAAAACCGGCTGGTGTTCAACATTGTCGCAGTGCTGAATGCTCACATCGCTGATGATGTCGCCAGAAGCCTTTGCCGCCTGGAACGGAAGGGCATCCAGCCGCAATCTATAGCCGCCTTCTCGAAGTTTGCTCCAGGACTCCTTATAACGCGTCTATAGGGAAGCGTGCACAGATAAAGACCTTCCAGTGACCTGGGGTTTCCCAAGCTTCAGTTCATTATAAGGGTGAAGCTCTGTTTGGTGGTGGGTTTTTCTCCCCCTCCCCCACTTGGGGTTAGAGACCACTCGGGGGAAAAAATCACCAAAGAGCTGGCTTCTGACTCACACCTGCCCCGAGTGGGTAAAGCCACACTTTACCCACTTGTTCAAAGCAAGGGCTTCCGAATCAGGGCCAGAGTTTTCTGAGCAGCAAGTGGATTGGAGGAAGGAAAGGTTACATTTGCATAGCTCTTTACATAAGATAAAGAAAAGTCAGATCTGAGATCAGGGAGGGTGGGGGGTGCTGGGAGAGGGGAGGATGAGTCTCTCCTTCTCAGGGTGGCTGCATGTGCTCAGCGCCCCTGCGACGCTCCCACCTTCCAGCTCCTCAGTGCCAATACCATCTGTCCCAAGCCACACACTTTCCCTGTCCCACTCTGGCCAAGGAGCCTGACCCTTCTGCAGGACCGGCTCCTCACTGAGCTCTGCAAAGGAGAGAGTGCGGACCTCTTGCTCAGAAACCGCCGTTAAGTTTGGGGATGATGAGAACAGAGCATGAAAGCAGTGCTGGGTCCTGCTGGGTCCAGGGCACCCGAAGCCAGCCCTGACCCTCGTGTCAGTAAAACCGGTGCCCGTTGGGTCAGCCTCACCTCACTGATATTCATGGCATTCAGCTTGGCCAGCAGGACTTCAGGGAGGTCAGCGGTCTGTGTGTAATGGTGCTTTATGTTTTCTCCTTGCTCCTTGTACAACCTCTGTGGACAGAGATTAGATTCTCACTTAACCCACAGCCTCCCGGACGCAGGCATCCGCCAAGCTACCCTACAAGACACCCAGGTACCACAATTGCCAACTCTTCAGAGACACAACCACTGGCGCCCTATCCCCACCCAGACTTCACAGCCTGCGTGGGTGGTGTCCTGCTCGTCATTCCCTCCCTTGGCCCAGCTAAGAACAGGACATGCTGAAGCTCTCCCCTCCGTGAGTGTTCCACTCGTGGATGTCAAGTGAGGAAATGAGGTCTGGTTACCACCGAGTAATTCACTTATCAACTGCAAACACCAGGATGCTCCCTTACAGGTGCGGCTGGCCCCACCCCTACCGCAACTGTCTTCCCTCCAGTCCCAAGGACTCTTGCCCTAAGAAATGTGTGCTGGGTGGTCTAGGGCTCTGTTCACCCAGAACTCTGATTTGGGCTCATGATGTCCTAGGAGTTCACAATGACACACGGAGTTGGCAACAGCCACAGGAGAAAAGTTCCTAAAGCAGGCTTTTCTAGCCCAGATCTTATCAGATATGTCCAGGTTTCTACGTATCACAGCAGTGCCCCCTAGAGTTGGTTAGGGTAAGGAAGAAGCAAGGATTTTTCCTTCATACAAAAGTTCTTGCTTGACCCTCTCTGCTTTCCAAAATGCCATTTGATTGATGGGCTGATTATCCAGAAATTATAAATTCCTAGACGCAGAAGCTTGTCAATCATCCTATCACAGATGCCAACCGGCGCTCAGGTCATGTTGGAAAGTGCTGAAGAAGGCACAGTCAGAATACTTTGCTTAGTTGGAAAGCAAAGGAGGGGAGTTTGAAACCCCACCGTGCACAGCTTGTAAATTTACCTCGTGGAAAACTGGACGGTTTTAACATATTGAAAGCCAGGTCTGCCCTATACAAAGATCTGCAGGATCCTCTCAGGAGAATCAGGCAAAAAGAGCTAATCCATGCCCCACAGGGAAGTTTTCTAGGACCCATCACTCAGTTTTAGTCTCCAGTGGACCTGGCACCAGAGGGCAAAGGGTCCAATCTTGGCCTCCCATTCAAAATAGACATGGGAAACAGGCTGCACACAGTCTCATGTATTTAAATCCGTCAGATCAGTGAGCAGCAGTTCCTGCCCTGGGGGGCTGGCTTCCGTATTCCATGACCAACCATTTCGCCCAACGCCCTGTTTTCTAAACACAACACTTTCAAACAAAAGGAGAGGGGGAAATGGCCTCACCACGGATGCATGTGCAAGACATGCAGATGGGGAGGCATCCCGGGGCAGTAGGGTGCAGGAGCCCCACTTGGCATCGGAAGTGCAGGAACGCCCCGTGGGCATGGTAATGAGGAAGCTTTCCCGCTAAGGGGGTCTCTGCAAAGGACAAGGAGCTCCTTCATCCTTAGGACAACAGAAGGAGCAAGCCCAAGGACCCCTGTGCTTCAATCGCTGTGTTGAAAGAACAGCCCACTCTCCGAGTCATAATGTATATACATTATCACTTACATCCACGGCCTGGGTATAACTAATTCTGGCCTGGACCATCTCCGGAGTGTCTTTAATACTGGTAAACTTCAAAGCATCTGGATGCTGACGGTACTGCTTCTGTTGAGCAGAAAAAGATCAAAGCTGTGAATTTTGTGCTGCTCTTTCATGCCATTTGAAAGGGAAAATCATAGGTTGCTTGAGATTAGAGTGAATTTGTGAACATAATTATTATTCTACTTCCTCCATCTTTCTATCCTAGGTGCCTTCAGGTTAATATTTGTTTCAATTTAAGAATAACCTCATGTCAATTAACATTAAAGTATTTCCACCTGGCGCAAAGACAACATCTCAAAATTAGGTTACACTGGTAAAATACTGTAGGATACACACTTAGGAAGGATTCTTTTTATAGGCTTCAAATACTATGTCACAGTTGTTTACATATCTTAGTTTGGCTCTTCTAAGCAAGAAAGAGCATTCGTAGTCACATTTACCCATGGAGGCTCTCTATGTTTCTTCCACAAAAGGGCTCAGCAGACATCACAATCAAAACCCTTTCATTTTACAGACAGTGAGCCTAACCTAGCCAATCACTTTGGAGCCTGGTGCAGCTATAAGTCTTGAAAATATTACAATAATAAGAAAAGAGGTGCTGTTACTGGAAGAAGTCGTCATACAGTTTGAAACACTGAAACAAACAAAAAATTACAAAGACCTTAAATGCTGGCAAAGACCTGGGTACTGAATTCTTCAAGTATTCTGAAAACCATGCTTTAATTAATTTGTTTTGCAAAAAAGTATTTGAGAGACAGAGACAGAGAGAGCTCCCATTTGCTGGTTCACTCACCAAATACCCACAAAGGCTCCCAGCTGTTGCCAAAGCCAAGAGCCAGGAACTCCATCCAGGTTGCCCATGTGGGTAGCAGGAGACCAATTACATGAGCCATCACTGCTCTCTCCCAGGGTCTGCATTAGCAGGAAGTCGGAGCCCAGAATTGAACCCAGGAACTGTGATGTGGGATGCAGGCATCTTACCACCTCTAGCCACTAAGCCAAATGCCCAATTTGCTTTTTCTTTTTAGTCAAAGTTTATTTACTGGGGACTGAAATCGTTCTTATTTTAATGCAATCATGGAGTTCATATTTTCCTAAATCAAATAATAAACACCCCCTCACTGGTCTTACTGGATTTATATACATATATATATATTTATATATGATTTTTATATATGAGGTTGTCTTAGGACAGCTACGTATCCAATCAAAGCTGCCCTACCACCTGTTTTTGTAAATAAAGTTTTATTGGAATGCAGCCACACACATTCTTTAACGCGCTGGCTGGCTGTTTTCCAGGCAGTCACGACAGAGACCATATTTGCCATCTGATGCTTTACAGAAGAGCTTTGCTGAGCCCTGATTTACACAACAGGTGTGAGTGTGTACATCGGTGGCTCTTTCACAGGGCTTGGCATTCTCCGGAAGTTGAGAGGTCAGTCCAACTTGACGCTGACCTGGAAATGTGCCAACCTGAAATGAGATGGCTGGGAAAAGCTGTCGGAGAATGTCTTACCTGACGCACACATCTCAGGGCTTGTGTGAGGCAGCGGCAGCAAATTAAGCAAATTCTTTGAGCCAGTTTGCAAAATTAGGTGGCGAATTCACACCACTGTGGGATAAGTGGGTCCCAAAAGATCTTTTGGCTGCCAGATGGAGATGCATAAAGAAATCATCTCAATGTCTAAGGTTTGCATTGAACAGTCTGACTCTTCTCTCTGAATGGAGTCCAATATGGGCCCAATAGTAAGAGTCTGGGATCATGAATCTTCAGACCTAAGTGCTTGTTCCTGTTAAGTTTTTCATGTTCATCCCACAAACAGCTCATCTCTGCAACTGGACTGAATAATTCAGGGTGGTAGTGTCCTTCATGGGTTCTCAGGGATTTGGAGACTTGGGTATTAACCAAGATTCCAAAAAATTAGGCCAGACTAAGGTTACTTATGAGACTGACCCTATGTACCAGGTAACTAGAATGTTTTCCTATGGGCATATCAACCCTGGGCAGGTGTGTATGAAAAACCAACATGAGTGTCTTTCTGTTTTAACCATGCATCCCATAATAAACTATTTGCAAAACAAGGTCCCTGGGGACTCACTACCATGGGGTTATGGCCATTATCGTCTCCTCTGCATCCAGAAAAGTCCAGAAGCACCCAGCTCCACTGAAGATAACTGAGCAAATGCCCCCGACCTTCTGAGAAAATCACTCCCCAGACAGACAGGAAGAGAGCTGGCTTCGATGGTTCGAGGCTGTCTCGCTCTAGTAAGTAGCAGCCAGAACAGCTCACTGGGGTGCCTGGTCCAGGGGCCATTCTGCCCCCAGGAGACATGGGCCAATGTCTGGAGAATGTGTTGGCCGCCCCAACACATCTCGTGGGCAGAGGCCAGGGATGCAGCTCAACAGCCTACACGACACGAGGGCCCTCACCACACAGGATTATCAAATGCTGACCTTGAATAGCCCTCATCCAGACTGTGAAAACACCTGCTCAATGGAAATGGCTCTTTTTATAAGCAGCAGAGGCTTAGGGTCCAGCCAGGGTGGCTACAAGTTGGCAGGAATGAGGTTTAAATAGAAGCGAGACATCTCTCCCACAAGAGAGAGCCGGGTCACGTGCTGGATGTCACATGACTATCAAAACCTGTTTACATTGAGGAAGAAAATGTGTACCAGTCACAAAGGGGTTTTCTGGTGCCATAAACGCACCTTTTCATCATCTCTCCTGTGTTGCTTCATTAAAAAGGTAAGTTGGTGGGTAGCAATTGAGCTCCGTTTGACTGTCATTATTATTCATAATATCATTTGTCACCCACTTTGTTTTTGCCCAGGCTCAATGGGCCCCTACTGGTGTGTGTTTGGTATGTGGTTTCCCTCTAATTACCAGCCCTAGTCTGGGTTTTGAGGCCTTTCATGTGGCTTTGCCTTTTTCTTTGCCTTTTGAGTGGAAATTATTTTAATTTTATACAGAAACACTGCACGCCGAATGCAGCCAGGCCCGCTCCACGCTGTCAGGAAATCTCACCTCGCTAATGAGTTCTCCTGCCTTCTTTGCCTGCTCCACATTTAATGACCCGGTGGCGACCCAGCCCGTGCCTTTCATCCACTTCACATCTGCCCTGTATTGGTTCTGACAAAGGAGAAAGAGGGGGGGAAAAAAAAGACAGGCCATTGTTGGAGCAGACATTTAAAGGGCTATTAGCGGCTCCCGACATAGCCTTGGTGCCAGCTCAGTCAAATGAGATGCCTCTTTTGTCTTATCTGATTCTGCACAGTCACGGGTAGGGCTCCGAGATGTAAATTAATTTCCTCTTTAATTGGAGGCTTCCCTGAGGATGGTGGCTTTAGGCCCCACCCAGGGCTCTGGAGGGAGGAGCTGGGGCTGGGGCCCCTTGGCTCCCTTAGGAGGAAGTGAATCCTTCCGGTTTCCTTGTCTCAGAGGACACATGGGGGAGAAGCAAACAAGAAATCACTACAGGGCCCAGGTGGCAGCTCTTGGAGGGAACTGTGCAAGACAGGCCAGACTTCCCACGCACCCCTGTGCAGGGCTGGGGGGTGGGGGCAGTGTTCCTTATTTCTTTACCTGCCATGGAGCAAGCAGTTTTAACGGAAAGCCATTTAGGTAGATGCTTCTTTAAAGGTAGCATGTCATCCATCTATTATGCAGGAATTCTACCAGGAAGTGTGTCCACACACACACACACACCACACACCCGTGTGTCACAAACTGGCCTGCCTTTGCAGCAGTCCCACACTCCTGGGCAAGAGTCAGCTGAAGACAGGAAACAGAACCAGAGAGAGGACCCAAGGGGGAGAGAGGAGGGCTGCTCATTCCAGAAATGACCACTAGAGTTGAAAGGGGCGGTGAGCGAAGCTCTCCCCTCGCAGGCCACAGCTAAGGATGCCACAATACACGGCAATGCAGAGCACCCTGGGAAATATATGTGGATCAGAACTCCAGGAAGGAGAAAGGAGCTGTGTGATTTTTCTGTTTGTTAGTACGGAATTGAACACAGGCATAGTTTGGATAAAAGCTAAACCCCAAGGAAACCAAAGTGTTCCCACTAAGGGATGTCAGTGTGAACTGTTGCCCTGAGGGTATGGGGAGATGCTCGCACCAGCGCGTGCACACGTGCACACTGCACACACATGCACACTGCATGCAGCTTACATCACTCTGCAAGCCGTAAGCCTTCTTGGCCCATTCCACTTTCATGTCTGTGGGCAAAGCCGTAAAGCGATGCGATGCTGTCCTGTAGCCGATGTCTGTGGCGAGATCCTGAGCCTTGCGGGCGTGCACCAGGTGGATCATGTCCAGTGAGACGTGGCACTGGGACTTGGTATCCTCGAATCCCTTCCTGTACTCCAGCTCGCTCTGCAGCTTGGACATCTGCAGCGAGTGACTCATTTGTGAGTCCCCCTGGGCACTCTTGGCCCCGATCAGCTTCCCTCTGGACTTCTCGTAATCCTCCTTGTACTTCACCTAAATGAGAGGAACAGAGAGGGATCCATGACAATCTCCTAAAGGAACTATTCTGATACAAGCCACAGGCATGAGAGCTAAAGCAAAGCCATTTATGAGATCCTATCAGAATTAGTCGTAAAAATGTTTGACGCCCTTGAATATCTTAAAATTTCCTTTTACCAAACTGTGAAATAAAATGTTATTACCCCCCATTTCCCTTTTCACCGTGGCTGCCAGAAAGCTCAGAGCTTAACTGAGTGCTCAGCTCCAGTAATAGTGTTTTCCAATTTTCTAGTGAAATTCCACCTCTTCTCTAATTGTTCGAGATCATTTTTTCTGGATTTATTCTAAATGGCCTATTGTTTTCCATGAAAGCAACCTTAAAATCTTTTTTGATAACAGTGAGAATGTTATAAATAAAAAGTTATTGTGAAATGAAAAAGAAACACAAGACTGGCACTGTGGCATAGCAGGTTAAGCCTCTGCCTGCAGTGCCAGCATCCCATATGGTCGCCAGTTCAAGTCCTGGCTGCTCCACTTCCAATCCAGCTCTCTGCTATGGCCTGTGAAAGCAGTAGAAGGTGGCCCAAGGGCTTGGGCCCCTGTGCCCATGTGAGAGACCCAGAAGAAGCTCCAGTCTCCTGGCTTTGGATCTGCCCAACTCCAGCCGTTGTGGCCATCTGGGGAGTGAACCTGAGGATGGAAGACCTCTCTCTCTCTGCCCCCCTCGCCCTGTAACTCTGCCTCTCAAATAAATAAATAAATCTTAAAAAAAAAAAAAAGAGTTTCCTAGATGAAAGAGGGCAAGATTCTGTGGTTTCTTGTCGCAGATGGGACTGACTCACCTCACTGGCCAAGTCCCTCTTGGCCTTGGCTGTCAAGAAGGTCAGGGAGTCGAGATGCAGCTCAAAGCCTTTTGCCTTCTGGCTCTCCCAGCTGCTCTTGTATAGTTTCTAAGGGGATTTGGGAGACAAGGGTGAGAGGGTGTCTCTGGACCCTCCCTGAGGAGGATGCTTCCAGGGACGACACCAATGGCCACGTAACCCAGATACAGCCAGGCCACCTTGTTCCTGCCTGATGGCCTCTGGGCACAGAGGGCAAGCAGAAATTAAACTCCAGAAGCTTTGAGAAATACCAGGAGTCTTCCTGGAGGTCTCAATGACATGCTAAGGGTGCAATAACCTTGCATAACACAGCGACATTTCCAAAAAGCCAATTCCTCATGTCTGTCCACACACCCGTCCACCCAGCACCCCTGCCTCACTGCTGCCCTTTCCCTGCGGTCTCCAGCCCACCTGCCCTTTCTCCTTGATCCTGCACTCCCTCTCCTGCCCCTACCTCCAGGTTCTACGAACTCTCTACTGGAAGGCTTCCCTCCCTTCCTGTGGGTGAAGCAATGTGGCCTCTGCTTCTCCTTGTGGTCCTCTTCCCCTGCTATGACTCAGATCAGGACCCCAAGGACCTGGGAGCCAGCAGGGAGGGCCAACAGGGCCCTTGCCCCTCCAGGAAGACAGAGGGGAAAGGTGGGAGTAGGGGAACCTTCATGTGCGGCCACTGCCGCAGCACTCATCCTCCCACACTTTAGGCACTGGAAGGAGGCAGGATTCCGGGGTCTCTTGTTTGAGTTGGGGATGAACCCACCTCTCTGGCCAAGTCCCCTTGGGTCACTGAAGCCTCGACAGCCCAGTGAGGAAAGGACTAGAATGAGCCTTGTTTCCCTGTTAATGGGAGAGCGGAGAAGGAGAATCTGCTTGAGATCACACACATGCAAGGGGCAGAACAGAGGCTCCCACCCAGCAGCGAGGAACAAACATCTTTGCTCCTGCTCCCTTCTGCCATCACCTTGTGCTGCTACAACTCTGACCCTGGAATAACCACTGGCTCAAGTCCTCCTCCAGCTCTTTTCTGTGGAAGGTGGTCCTCCCCTCCCCCTAAAACGCTGAGCAGGATCCACATCGGCTGGATGGCTGCTTTTCAGAAAGACCAGATGTTTGTGACCTTGATTGATACCGACATCACTGATGTGGCTGGATGGGCTTGGGGACCAGGTGGTTTTACACACAGGACGCAGAGCCCAGGCTACCCATCCCCTCCAGCTGTACCTCACTGAGTTGGGCAGCATTGGCTCGGGCCTGTAGGAAGAGAGGCTCATCTTTGCTGATGGTGTACTGATGGACAGACTGCTCGTTCCCTGCCTTGTAGGCCACCTGTTGGGAGACGGCACTGAGTCAGAAGCAGGTGGCAGGGGTGGGCATGGTTTGCATCTGTCACAGTGTCTTTCTGTCTGTCTGCTTGGCCATTCTCTGACTTGCACCATAAGTTCCTCACAAAATCCATCAGAATAGACAGCGACCAAAATGACAGCACAGTGCACATCTCCGTGGGAACCATAGCATGCTTGCTCTTTCTCTTCCTTCCCCCCAACTTGAGTTTCCAAACAGGGGCTTTCTGTGACCCTCCTGTGGACAGCACTTGTTCTGGCAGGTGTACCTAGACCTTGAGGAAGGAAAGCTAGGAAGGTCCTGGCCAAATCCTAGCCACCATGGCACCTGCTCAGTGTTGAACACTGGTCCATAGTTGATGTTTGTGGTGCTTCACTGTTCTGCCTCTCATAGTTGAGCTCAAGTGGCCATGACCTGCACACATCCCTCAAATGTTCTCCTCCAAGGTAATTCTCCACTGGCTCCAGAATTATAAAGTTCTTGATGAGAAACAGAGAAAGAAGAAAAAGGAGGACCTAGAGCTTGCTGAAAGCAGAAAAGGAGCCAACGCAGCCCTGCCTCTGCCTATCAGGGGAGAAGTGCAGCGGGCGGAGCAGGGAGACCTGGTGTCCAGTTCCCAGACACAGCTTTGGAGCCTGCAGAAAGCTGGGAACAGCCTATTTAAAGGGAAGGCTCTTTGGTTCCTGGATCGTGCCTGGGCAGCACCTGCTGTTGTCTCTGGAGGTTCCCAGACCCATGACACAGCAGCTTGAGGGAGAAAGGGCAGCCTAGGACTCACCCCGCTCTGCAGTTCTTGGCTCTTCTTGGCGTGTTCCATCTGGGAGCTGTCGGTCACACTGGTGAATTTCAGCTCGTCCACCCTCTGCCGGTAGTTTTTCTGTTCCCAAAGAAAGGAGACCCTACAGCATTAGGCTTGAGCTGCCTCCCACCACCATACACATGTGCATGTCATACACACACACTGTCTGTGACACAGGCATTTCCTTGGGAGAATGTTCCAATTGGTTCTACAGCTTAAATAGAATGGCACAGCCCCAAGACAGCCTGCTCTGGTGAGCTTGTTTTAATTGTCATTACTAAATGGGAACTCTCATTTTTAGCTTCAGTCAATCCTGTATTTCTGTGTGTTCTAGGGTATATCCATTTTATAAACTAAATCTGACATAGGAGGGTGAGTGGGACGAAACTTGGACGTTACAACCAAGATGACGCAGGCTCAAACCTCATCTCTACCTCGTTCCAGCTTCACAACATTGGACACATCCCTAAATAGACCTGGGCCTCCCAGGCTTCAACCACACAAGCAGAACAACAATAGAGCTACTGCATTGGGGGTGGGTGGAGCCTTCAGTGCCATGCTGTACACCAGTGTCAAGTCCCTGGCACCGAGTGGTTCGTACATAGCCATTACCACCACCCCTGGTGTTTTCATGACTATTCAGGATGTAGCAGCTCTAAGAAAGGAGAAACCCCAGGAGCCACCAGTGGTGGTCAGATGGGTTTCACCCTGTGGGTTCTCATTTTCTAGGTGACTGAGGTCTTGTCTTCACAGTGTGCCCACCTCACACTCACAGACCACTTGGTACATTTTGAAATGCAATAGTTTTGTCCCCTCCAAGGGAACTTTAAGTCTTTCTTGAAGATTCATTCCTCTGGCTTTTCCACTGGAGCTGTCAAAGTGGATGAGAAAGGAGGCCACTGAAACTGACTTGTTGAACCAGAGGCTCCCTGTCGGTGGGGAGATCAGAGATGAGCTCACAGCCTGGTTCTGCCAAAACTCCCAGTGCCATCAGCAGAGGGCTATAGATACCAGCTGAACCCAAAATAGCAACTGGAACGCTGGAAGCTCCAAATTTCCTCCTCCCTTAGGATGGAGTGGGCCTTTGGGACAGCAAAATATAGAATTCTAGAGAATCTATTTAGGAGACTTCTAATTTTCCTTCCTCATTCCATTGCATTGGATAGGAAAACTATTTCACTGCATAACTGGACAAAGTCACACTGGCCTGCCATTGCTGAAAATTCTCGGTCAACACAGACTCTGCATTGCTCAAATCCTAAGTACTCTGCAGAGTCACGAATCCATTCTCTATAGAGCACAGCAAGACTATAAACAAAGGTGAACAAGATAAAATCTCCTTGGCCCTTGGAAACTTAAAAATCAGGAAATGAGAATGAGCTAAATATCAATATTCCTGAGATTGAAGGACCAACCGGTTGGGTTCCTTACCAGAATAGATGCAGCTGTGTTGCCTCCACTTGGATTTTAGTTGGTCACAATGAAGCTAGCTAACAAGAATTGTGAAAGGATTCTTTCTCTCTACCTCCCTTCTGTATATATTTTAGCCCTACTATGCCCTTATCCAAGAGAAGAGTAGTGTAGTGGAAAGATTAGAATGAATTACAAAATATGCTTGAGGAAGGCCATGTTGCTTAGTAGTCAAGAGCTGGAGCATGGGAACAACACCCTGGATAGAGATCCCAGCTGTTACACTTGGCATTAGCCTTATTTTTCTCACGTAAGATGGGACTATTAACATAATAACCACAGAATCTACTCAAAAGGGCTGTTGTGACCCCCAGATAACCACATATGTGTTAACACACTCAAAGTGGTCAATAAATTACACCAACGATTAGTCATTATCAGTCCATAAACAACAGCTATGATTATCACTATTGCTATCATTTGCCAGACATAGGCCAACTCAGCCTGAAACAAGGAGCCCCTTTTAGGATCCCAAAGCTCCTGAAATAGTCACACTTCCAAATGAAATGTCATTCAGAAGTCCTCCCCTGCCTGCTGCCAAGGCCACCTCTCTAAGGCTTACAGAGGAGCATGGGCTTAGAGCACAGGGGTCTTGGAGATTCTCCTGCTCAACCTTCACTGTGGACGAGGGAAGGAGGATCAGGAAGGTTCAGTGACTCGCCCCAAGTCTTCCGCGAGCTTAAATTTAAAACAGAATGCTGGCTGACCCCTAGATAGCAAACTAATTCATAAGCAATCACACACTCCTCACACAAGAAAGGTATTTTCTCCGTGTGCTGTATGTGACAAGCTTTCCAAACCAAACAACTGGATTTAGTGGCTGCTTTTCAAAATAAATTGGTAGGCTTCTTAAAGAAATACCTCCCCAGGAAGTTAAAGGGTGCGGTAAGTTAGTTCAGGGTATGCTCCAAGGGCCAAATGAGGGGGTCCTCCCCTTTGAAAAACACCCAAAATAAGCCTGGGGGGAGGGGTTGTCAGAGGAAAAGATCACTCCGTGACCCAAGGGTGGAGAACTACTGTAGGGCTGGGGCCCAAGCTCAGCTTACCTCACTGGCCAGCTGGCCAGCCTTCTTGGCCTGTTCCAGATTGAGACTCCCCTCCGTGAGCCACCCGACTCCCTTCATCCACGCCAGGTCAGCCTTGTACTGCAGCTGCAAGAGGAAAAGCAGCAGGCCTCCTCAGACACAAGAGTGCACACGGGATAACGCTGTGGGAGAGTTAGGGGAATCTTGACCCTGCATTGGTCTTCCTGGAGCCCCCGCTCCCCACCCCGTTATGCTCAGGCAGATCTCTACCTGGAGGTCCACTCGGGCCCACCTGGCCATGAGAACAGCATGCTCTGCTTCCATGCCGAAGCATCATCATCTTTCTCCTATTTTTTGATCAGACTATGGAGCTCCTTTGCCAAAGTGCTACATTTCCGAGATTTACTTAAGATGTTCAACATTTGCTTTCCTTTGGCTCATGTTCACTAACAACCTGCCTTAGCTTTCATAATAACTCTGTCCCCCAGTCTTCCAACCTCTAATCTCTGTTGTTGTCTTGACTATAGTTGCATCTCCCTATCTGTCCTCCCTGGGCCTAGCCCATCCTCAGCAGTTCTTCCTGGCTCTCTGAGTTAGGAATGGATGCACACACGGGCTCAAAATCCTTCTGAAAGGGCCTACAACGACAAGAGGTGCATGGGGAGAACTGTCAGTGAGTGGGACTCACCTCACTCTGGAGCCCATAGGCCTTCTTGGCCCACTGGGTCTTCATGTCTTCAGGCAGCACAGTGTATTCGTGCAGCTTCTTCCTGTAATCCAGGTCACTGGCGAGAGCTTGGGCCTTCTTGGCATGCCTGATGTTTACCATATCCATGGGCAGTTGGAAGTGGGTCTTACTTTCTTCAAAGCCTTTCTTGTATTCAACCTGGAATGCACCAAAACAAGGCCCCCTAGTCAAAGCCTGCCCTTGCAAGAGTGATGTGAAAACACAGGAAAGAGTCCCAGGCCTTCCTGGGAAGTGGGCACTTTGGGCATGCCACCCATCTGTCAGCAAGGTGTGGTCCTGTTCCCGGCTCTGTAAGGCACTGTCACAGGGGAGCTGAGAGTCCACACGACTTTGTCTCTGAATGGACAACCTCCTGCGAATCATAAATCTCATCACCTAGCTACTCCAGGAAGCGTACACTCTATCCACAGTTCCCAGAGATGCTTTAAGAGGGAGAACATGAAAGCTTGTGTTCTGCAGCCAGACAGAACTGAGTTCAAATCTGATCTGCACTTTCCCAGCTGGGTGACCTCTGGAAAGTTCCTTCACCTCCCTCAAGGCTCATTTCCCTTGGGACAACTGTCATGCTATGTGAATGAAATAGTAGCCAAACATGCTTAATACAGGCATGGTCATATTTTAAACACTTGACACCTGAGAACAACGAGGATGACAACAACAGTGACTGTGGTGGTGATGATGGTGAGGATGTTGAAGATGGTGGGGAAAGGCAGTAAACCTCAACAGAGGGAGTGTGGTGCAGGCAGTGAGAGTGCTGGGGTGCAGGTCTCTACCCCTCTACCACTACCACTGGCTACCATATGACTTGGGGAGACACAGTCCCTTTGACCCTCAGTAGCTCCAACTGAAAATATGAAATGCCAGCTTTTTTTCCATTCTATACTGAAGCAAAATTCTCAGTGTCTATTTATGCCTCATGACTATGCACTTCATAGGGCTTATTCTCGTCGATTCACCCAAAATCACGACCGAGACGCCAACTCTCTCTATTCAAGCCACGGCTCTTCAATGACTCATCAGGCAATTCACCGACTGCACCATCAGAGCAGCATGAGCTAGCCTCACAGGCGAGAGCGGACGATCAAAACACAAACTCCAGGCTCTCGTGTCTTCTGCCTGCTTGGTACTGGCCAGGAAGCCTCGGTTAGAAGCAAGGTCTATGTCTGTCCCTTCTAGAACTCCCTCCACCAAAAGGCTTTTGCTAAGTGTCACTTAGCAAGGTTACAATCCAGCCATTACAATGATGGACATGCAGCACTACTCTGATTGGCTGGAGTCTGGGATGCCCTGTTGTTGTAGCCACAGGATTCATCTCGAACATCACCACTATTAACAGGAAGACATGTACTGCCTACCTCAATGCTATGGTTTAAATTTGTCTCTCTCCAGCAAAACTCACATTGAGATTTAATTCCTCAGTGTGGCAGTGTGGTGGACTCAGTGGGAGGGGCTTGGGTCATGCGGAAGGGGTTCTCGTGAATAGATTCATGCTGCCTCATGGGACAGGGCTCCCACTCTCGTGTGGCTGAATTAGCTGCTGCACAACACTGGTAGAAAGCACAGCCACCACGTGTGTTCTCTCACGCGTGCCCACTTGTCCTTCTGTTCTTATCCACCACTCGTGACACAATGCGAGCCCCTCACCAGAGGCGGCTGCCCCGCTCTGACTTTCAGCCTCCAGAGTCATGAGCCAAATAAACCATGTTCACAACAGCAGACAATGGAACGAGCAGATTAAGCTTCATGAGTTATGAGTTCATTGTCAAAGTTTCAGTGTCTGGTACCCTATCTTGCCCATAGTAGTTGCCAGGTAAACATCTCTGGAGCGAATACTTGTGGCCAGACACCTTGTACCTTGGGGCCACACTCCTCATCTACTTAAAAAAAAATTAGTCTGCACTGGCAAAATAAACTAAACAAACTTCTTATGCAAGCCAGGAAAGAAAATGAGTTACAGACAGAAGTCAATAAAAAGGTAGCAGTCCCAGGTGAAGTAGGCTCAGGAAAAATTAAAGCAACACAACTCTAAGAGGGCTGGGATAAAGAGGGGTTTACCTCGCTGCTCATCTTGGCCACCTGCAGGGAATGCAGAAGCCTGGAGTCTGCGGTCCCCATGGCTTTGCCTTTTGTTTTTTCATACTCTTCTTTGTATTTAATCTTGAGAGAAAGAAGAAAGTCTACCGTGAGTGACAGAGCAACTTTGCCATCCAGGGGACTCTGGTTTGAACAAGTGCAAAGCAACAATGCCAAAAATACACCTCCCAGTCATTCGTGAATGCAGATGCAGATGAAAGTGTTGTGATGTTTACAACGTTAACTGTCATTATTTTCCACCTGCAGGACCACTGACATTTCATTGGAACCATTTTCTATGTGTTTCGGAGCTAATGAGAGGAAACCTACGTTGCTAGCAAGCTCCCCGGAGGCTTTCGCGGCCAGCAGAGGCATGGCATCCAGCTTCATCTCGAATCCCTTTCCCTTTGTCTTCTCCCAGCCTTCTTTGTACTTAACCTGACAAACAAAAACACAGGTGAACAGGAGTTGAGTTGCTCTCCATATTTCTGCCAAAAGTTGAACAGTTTTTTTTTTTTCAAAAGCACAGTTGATTTCTGATCTATTTGCAAGCCAGAATCTTGACTCTTGTTATCAAAATGGAAAGACTAATTATTAACACCAGACATGCATTCCCTTGCCAGAGGAACCATACAGGGCAGTGCCAATGCACAGAACGAAGAGAAGACTGCTGCGTTCCTCTGGCTCTCTGGTTTTCTCATCATGTGACTGTGCAATTATCTCTTTGGGTCTCACTTTACCACTTGCAGAAGGAATATCATGTATTATCTGTCTTTGGATTGCTGTGAGAATAGATTGAGTATAGCACATAAAAACATAGAAGATACACCCTAAACTAGCCAACTATAACACAGATGATATTGCCATAGCTACTGCTTATTGACCCTTTCCTAAGTGCTTTCTACTCATTAACTGCAAATCATTGCATTTTGCCTGTAAGGCTCAGAAAAATGTGAGAGGTCACCCAGGAGCATACAGGCAAAAAATGGCAGTGCCAACATCTAGACCCAGGTCTACCTAATACCAAAGCCCATGCTATTAACTGCATCCCTACAATGCTTCCTGGGGGCATGATAATTTAAATGCACAGCGTCCACCCAGCATAAAAGAGGCACTCAAAACTGTTAGTTCTTTCTTCTTCGCTGCTTCTCAAATTCCATCTAGAAAGAAGTTCCCCATTACATCCCACTAGTGACCCCAGGAAAAAATCTAATGATTAAAACTGATCTTGGGGCCATGTGGTGGTGCAGTGAATTAAACCACTTCTTGTAATGCCTGTATCCCATACTGGAGCACTGTTTGAGTTCCAGCTACTCCACTTCTGATCCAGCTCCCTGCTAGTGTGCCCGGGAAGGCAGTGGCTGATGGTCCAAGTAGTTGGGCCCCATCACTCATGTGGGAGACCAGGACAGAGTTCTGGGTTGCTGGTTTTTTCCTGGTCCAGCCACTGTCATTGTGGCCATTTGGTGCAACGGATGCCTTTGGTGAATCTCTCAGGAACGGGACCTGCCCTACCTGTTGGGCCACCCTGGTACCTTGGCTTTCACGTCTGTAGCGAACCCTCACCACCTGCCCCCACGTTGCTTGCTTACCTCACTGAAGAGCTCTGCATTGGTTTTGGCCTTCACCAACTGAGGCACATCCTGTGGCAATGTGTAATTCAGCTTATTTTTCTCATAATCTGCACGGTAATTCACCTGTTGGATTTAAAATAAATCCTCACGGTTATTCCATGGGTGCCTTTGTGGAGGAGAATACGGTATTTCCCAATTTTCTCCTTCGAGTCATAGCCGAGAAGGAACTTCTCAAATTTTACAAGGGAATTTTGGAAGGACGCTGTAATATTGTGAATGTTTTAAATCAATAGACTGAAGATGCCACAGCAAAGTAAAACACCTCAAAGTGTTTTACCTCGGTGTTGTGAGTTTGCCAGACTCGCCTGTGACCACTGCACTGTCTCGCCTTACAAGCAAGCACTTGAATGTCTAAAACTTAGCTCTGAACTCGCTGCAAAGCTGAACATCTTACTACGCTTAGGTTGGTAACCAGTAATGAGTAACTGTCAAGTACTTGCCTACATTGTGCGGGAAAAAAAGCCCCCTTAAATCACACACAGAGAAAAGAGCAACCCAGAGGTGATTCCTGACGGGAGAACACAGTAGCAAACATGAAGCAGCCCCGCCCCCCAAATCAAACCTGAACCTTGACACCAAGAACGACCACTGACTTTTTGGTGTGCCATAGGAATACTGCTTGAGGGTGTCTAACTCTTTGTTTTTACCTTTCAGTCAGTCACACTGAGATGTTTCTAGACTAAAATATGTAATACCCGGAACTTTCTTCAAGATAATATGGGAGAGGGGAAGCAGATGGGCATATCAAGGAAGCAAAAAGCGAGACTACCCATGAGCTGGTGGTGGTGGAAGCTGGGTGCTAGGCCTCGTGGGATAAATGATGTTCTTCTCTCTACCTTTGAGTGTATTTGAATTTTCCATACTAAAAACTTTAAATCGGGGGAGTCATTTCATGGCTGTAACAAGACAGGCATTGGCAATAATGCAAATCAAATCCTTGGGGTCAGAGATCAGAGGCTACCAAGCATCCACACCAGCTGGGCAAGGGTGGGTCACTCACATGACTCAGCTGCTGGGCATTGATTCTGGCTTGAACAATCTGCGGAGTGTTGGTCACTGAGCTGTACTTCACCTTGTCAATGCTTTGCCTGTAGTTAACCTAGGTAAAAACAAGCACAAGAAATCATCACTTACTCCTTCCCCTGAGACTTACTCAGCTCCCTTCCCCAAAGTCCACCAGAGTGGTGATTCTCAAATTACTAGAAAAAGAAACAAAAATCACAGTTGAATACCAAAAGGCATGCCAAGCTCATGGAAAAACAGTGCATTGAGGAACAAGTGACTTCAATAGGCAACTCTGAAACAGATCAACTAACTGCCCAATAAACGTCAGAAAAGGAGTTCAACCACATTATGAATCAGAGAAATGCCCAGTCGAATCACAGCAAGATACCGTCCCACACCCACCTGAAGAGCAAAAATGAAAATTTCTGACAACACTAAGTGTTGGCAAGGGTATGGAGCTATGGAAACCCTCACAAAACTACTAGCAGAAAGGGCAGAGTGGTGCAACCACTCTGGAAACCAGTACGGCATTTTGGCACAGACACACCATGTCTCAAGAATTCTATTCCAAGACTCATTCCCGTGAAAATGCATGATCAAGGTCACTTTATAATCATTCGAGCTGTAAATCTTCATTTAGTGTACTTTTATACACATTTCACACACACACAATGATGTTAAAAAGAAGAAAAAGTGCACACAAGGCCATCCATGCATCTTGAAGTGGACAGCAATGAAGCATCCGTGGCCCCTTTTAGAGACAGTATTAACATCTCTGCGCCCTGAACTCTAGCCCTGACCGGGTCCTCACTTCTACCTTGCAGTGCCCCCAGGGAAACAGCCCTATGCCTGGCACTTTTATAGAAAATGTGGGTTCGGTGGGGAGGAGATAGGATCTCCATTGCAGCTTGATACATCAACTGCTCTGCCATTTCAAGATATTTGGGGCTAGTGGATTTTTTGTCCTTCAAGGGTTAAGGATTATTAGTTTTTGACACATGAGAATATATTCATCCCGTCATCTTATTTTCCTCCAAACACATGTGACCTAGATCTACTGCAAAGAGTATGGCAACTTGCACAAGGGACTAAAGGACTATGCTTGAGGCTTGAGAGTAGCTAACAAGGCATGGGGTGTCACACTGAGCTGACTGAGAGCCCCAGAAGCCTGTCCCTGCAGAAGGGAGGCTACAGTGAATGAATAGAGGGTGATGTTATAAATGACAAATGACCTCAAGGTTAGCCTGAGATCCTGGCAAAAGCAGAAGTATACTGATCCCTAATCCTGCCCTTCCTCCCTTATGGCTGCCTGATCCCTTTCATTCATTCATCCGCTTGATTGTCCATTCATTCATTTAACAAACAGTCACAGCTGTCTACTCCATGCATAGGAAGCAAACAAACATTTCTACGTCCATGTAGGCCTCTCAGTTGTGGCCTGGCTCCCTAACTGACCCAGTGCCTCTGGACACCCAGGCCTCTCCACCTATAGACACCAGGTTAAAAGCAGTCACCATCTGGGCACCATCCTGGCTTACAGCAACCATATCACCCTTTAACACAACACTCACAGATTTCAATTCTGTTTACTGCCTGAAGCCTAGGACCCCATTGAAGATCCTGTACAATGTGGCAGCTTCTTTACACCTGGGTTCTGCCTAAGAACTCCACACCATCTGCTGTGGCCCCTCTATCTACTGCCTATTCTGCCTGAACCTCCACCATGGCCTCTGACTCTGTCCCTTTGGCTGGCTCTGCCCTTCACAGGGGCCCATGTCTTGGTCACCACTGTACAATCCTATGACTTCCCGTCTGTCTTCATTAAACTTGGCATAGGTGCCCCTCTTTGCCTGCTACTACTTCCTGTTGCTGCCTCCCCAACAGGACAGCCCAGAGGTCACAAATGCCCATGGGAGCCAGACCACTGGCTGGGGACAAGGCTCAGGGCTCGGTCTCATTTCTGGGAAAGTAGTAAGAAGTGGTAGGGATCACAGCCAAGGGCAACAGCTGCTACCCAGCTCTAGGAACACAGAGTGGCCAGATTTTCCAATGATTTCAAAGAAATCAGAAATAATAATAATCATTAATATTACAAACAATCTTGCCATTTTAAATGCTGGCAAATATTTAAAATGTTTAAAAACCAGTAACTCAGATGAAGTAGATCTAAAGGCCACTTTGGGTTCACTTGCTGTCAGTTACATACTCCAAGTCTTCCTTGGGTCTAGTCCTGATATCAGCTGTCCTGATATCTTGCCTGTGTTGATCAGCTAATGATGATTCTGACTAATCCATGGCACTCACCATGTGTCTGGCACTACTCCAACTACCATCCCATGGGTAGGCACTACTGTCATCCACACAATGTGCAAACTGAGGGAGCCCAAATATGCTCCTCAAGGTCACTTTCTAAGTAAGTATCAGCGTTGGGATATGAATCCCAGAAGCCAACCTAGATACTATACAGCAGATTTGCCAAAGATAGCAAGCTTAGGATATAACATGACATCCTACAGATGGACAAGGTGTTCCCCATAGCTATAGCTAGCATTTTTTACACAGGTAAATGTATCCCGGGCACAAACAAATGACTTATATATTAACTTCTAGAAAAAGATCTGGGAAAAGCAGAGGGCTCCTGACATTGAACCACTGATTGGTTAGATTTGAAGGTAAAGGACAGGCATCGCTTTGAGGATTTTAGTTAATGATGTAAGGAGAAAAGTTTTTTGCACGTCCTGAGTTTCGGACATGAAGTATGTAGGGAAAACTAGGAAATATAAAGTCATTTCAATGTCAACTATTAATGAGATTACAGTATAGTGGTTTCCTAATGCATTAATTCAGAGGGGAAAATTACCATCGCATAATGGAGTCTATTAGAATTCAGAATTATGCATGATAAAATGTGACAAAACCTCTATTTTTAAAGTGGCATATTCCTTCCAATAGTGCTGCAGTAAGTATGTTGCAGAACACAATTACTTTTCTCTGCAGGACATAATTAACAGACTTCCATGATTAATCACATCTTTGCAACATCACAAACGCTTGGCCTTCCCTTCAATCTACATTCTGAAGAGTTTCTTTGCTAAAGATAGAGTCTCATTTTAATTCTATTACTGCTGGTAATACCATCGAAAGGGATTGCTCTCTGATTAAGGGTCCATGCTTGTTTACTTAGTTCCATAGTTATTTTATCACCTTTAAGGCTACTGGACAGAGAAATCACAATTGCTCTTGGAAATGAATTCCCTAAACTTTCAGAACTCTAGAATCCCTCCATGAGAGGTGAGAACCTCAAATCAACCACACTAGAGTCGCGAAGGAATGTACAGGAGCCTAAGTCAGTAAGGAGAAGCCACCACTCAGTCCCTGCCAATTGCTGCCATGAAGGAACTAGGGTCTTGTGTCCCTGGGATTCCAAGAAAGATGGAAATACTAGATTTTATGTGAATTCACAACTTCTGTATGTTAGTTTACTTTTTAAAAAACACTGGGTGGCCAAGAAAACACTTCTGCAACCTGGGATGTGGTTTATGGGCTGCCAGTTCAGAACCTGTCTCTAAACTCTATTAATATTTCCAATCCTGTCTAGCATTATTCCTGTATCAGCTTTACCCAGAGGGGCTGGCTATATTTCAGGTACAATGTTTGATCCAGAGTGTTACATAAACAAATGGAGCAGCAGTCATACTATAATGGAAGTATGCTGTAGGAAGCTACCCTATTTAAATGGTGCTATTTAGTAGGCATGGTTCTTAAAATTCTACTGCAAAAGCACTCAAATCTTAATGAGGTGCTCTTGACCGGCAACTTTCCCAGGTAATGTATGCAGCCAAAAAAGAAGGGAAGTAGCTTTGACTGCGCTCAAGTTTAATTTTGGGCTTCATTAAGGTGAAATGAATGAGTCAAATCAGCCAAACTTTCTGGGAAAAGGGGAAGCAAATATAGGCCCTTTTTATTCCTCTACTTCTCGGCTCCTGCATGATTTCGCCTTTGAAAAGCTCCTTTCAGCCACCAGACTATCGCTTGCCAATGATTGTGCTTCGATGTATTTGACACTACAGTTGACACTAAGGACAACAACTGAATCCTGCTGCTTCCACTCTAAGCAAAAAGGAGACATGGGAAGGCTTATCTACAACCAACAAAGCCCAGGTCAATTACTGGAGTTGTGCAGATGCCGAAGGAGTTGAAGAGAAGTAGCACTGGGCATTCAATAAGTAAATGCTGAATTATTTGTTAAACTGTTGATTGACAGAAGATGAACTTCATTGACAAAGAACTATGATACCAACTTACTTCTATACTATATTATACTATACTATAAAAAAGTATAGTATACTATACTACGCACTTTTTAAGACAGTTGATAACATCTTTTTTCTGTACTCTTCTATATTTTCTAAATTTCCTATAATAAACTATAATCAAATTTGTATAGTCAGAAAATAATCAATTTAATAAATTGAACATACTTTGGGGACAAGTCAAACTATAAATCAATAAAACCACTGTCATAATAATGAAGGAAAATATACGCTTTTCTATATATTTTCCTGAGAAAATAAGTCAACATTACCTCTTTCTCTCTGCTGAAGTCCATTTTATTTTACTTCTTCTAGTCCTTAACATACTATTTTCCAAATATTTTTAAGGGATCATCATCACAAAGGAACAATTATTATGAATGTGTCCAGCAAACAAATCCACCAAAGTTTAAGAAGAAAAATGGAACCTCAGGTTATTATCGAGAGAAAAACAGAGCTGTCCCCACTTTACATTGAAAAACCTGTTTCCGACCAGGCATAAGTAGAAAAGAATTTCCTTTTCTCAACCCCTTCAACTTCCTACAAACTTGCATCCTACTTCCTTCCACCTTGCTGCCTAAGAATCGCTCTCCCGGAAGGAAATGGCCGGGAAGAAAGCAGATAGGGCTGCCGAAGTGGACTTACGTCCTTCAGGGGAACCAGTTTCATGGTTGTCTGGTAGGATGGAGTGAGAGTGGCGGGGTAGTTGTAGTCGACAATGTCATGTTTATAGTCAGCCTTGTAGGCGATCTGAAACACACAAGACAGAACAAAAAAATCAGTCTCCACTTTCTTTTGACTTTGTTTGAATGTCACAAGAAATATTTTTAAAGTAACCAGAAGCAAATGAATTTCATTTTAGCACCTCCAAGAAAAATTATGCTCATACTTTTGCCTTCAATTAATTTGAATTATCCTTAATTAACTCAAAATTAGTTAAGTTCCATCTGTAGCACATTTATCTTATTTTTCTTATTAATTATGGAATTCCTTGTTGTCTTTGTTAAAAAAAAAAAAAAAGAAGAAGAACCTTGGCACATGGGTATACAACGAAACAACTTCTTGGCTAAGCCCAAGAAAATAAAGAAAACTCAAGAGTCTTCAGAGTATTGAAATTCTTTTCTAAAGGTCTGAAAGTCCTTCTTGAGCAAGGATATCTGACATTTGTATGTTTTCATAATGAAATCAGTTTCCTTTAAGTGTCTACCTCCGAGATTTACAGCCCACTGTTTGCAAACCTACGAACTGGATTGACAAAGCCAAAGTGAGACAAACAGATTGCACACTTTGGGGAAAATAGAGACCTGATCTATTTCGTGATTCCATGACCTTGATCAGTACCTAGGTACAGTAGGTCTTTAATGAACACAAAGATGGAATAAATGAATGAACAAAGAAACTAGCCAATCAGCCAGGCAATTCCAAATAAATCCCAACAGCATTGGTAACCTGGGGAATTTCAAGTAAGAATCACTCTCATCTATTTCTGTTTACCTCTCAGAAGTGGGAAGCTTTGTATCACACTAGATCAATTACAATAGATCTAAGTACTCTTCAAACCAGAGCAAACAAAGATAAATAAATTGAAGCCTTTGAACATTTTCAGTGCTCTTACCTCGCCTTGGTTGTATCAGTTTACACTTAGAAACTCCCATGGGTCAATCTTTACTCACTAGCATACAGATGTTCTTAAAGGCGAGGTGAGAATTGGCTGAATTTCTCCTGCCCACCCCTTCTGCCCCACAGACACTTGCACAGAAGGACTCACATTGCTGGCCAGATTGCCGACTTTCACAGCATGGAGCATGCGTCTGTCCATGCCAACGCCTTCATAGTGGCCTCTCATGTGGTTCTGGTAGTTTTCTTTGTATTTATTCTATGTAGAAACACAAAACTTTCAACATCAAGCCATTCTCTTCCCAACTAGTTGAAAGTAAACTCCTCATCTTAATGCATTCATTCCAAAACATAAGTGATTAAATACAATCTAAGTAGCCGGTGTATCACTGAATAAAAAACAAGATAAACTTATTTTTTTAAAGATACCTTCACCCTTAAATTTTGAGTGAGCACAAGAAGTTGGAGTAAGATAGGCAGACAGCATGCAAACAAAACCCACGTGGGATCTGATGAGCCCAGAGAGCACAAAGCAGACTTCATCTTTGTTTGTCTTGACATTTTGAGCTTTACATTTGCCAGATTTTTCCAGTGTGAAAACTCACACTGAATGCTCCAACGGACACCACTGATTGTTCAAGCCCTGTTGCCAAACTCCATCCGTGCAATGCTATGAATCACTGCCTGCTTGGTCTCCATTTCTAAAAACTCTGGGCTCTCTGGATCTTCAGGTTCCACATCTGTGGATTCAACCCAGCATGAATCGAATATATTAAAAATATTATTACTGTAGCAAATGTGTAGACTGTTGCTTTGTCATTCCCTAAACAATGCAGCATAACTAGCCACCATATACATAGCATTTACGCTGCACTGGGTATTACAAGTAATGGAGAGATGACTTCAAGTCTCCTGAGGACGTGCTTAGGTTCTATGCAAGGACTATGCCATTTTCTAGAAGGGATTTGGGCATTTGCAGATTTTTGGTATCCTCAGGGGATCCTGGAACCACCCCCCTCATACCAAGGGAGACTGGGCATGAAGAGTAAAACCTGAGCTTTGCCAATTTCTGTGGTGGAAAATCGGTCACCATGGCACTGTGTGAAATGATGCTACACCCCAAACACCACTTATTCAATAAAGACAAGACCAAAACAATGACATGAAGTCATAAATAGGAAAATTTGACACCTGGTTGATAATGATAAAATCATCAACCCTGGGAGTCCATTGAGTTTCCAGGCACAGAGAGTATTTAAACAGGATACTATTACTATCCATCTATCAGTTAAAGTTCACAAGCTCTCCGTGATGAAGACTGAATTAATATCATCTCTAGAAAATGGGCAAAGTGGCTCAGAGTTTAAACAACTTGTCCATAGTACCTAGTACCAGGAATGTTGGCTCCAAAATCAGTGCTCTTAATCACTATGCAAAATAAATGGCTCACTGAGCCTTCCAAAGTCCCTTGCAATTGTAAGTTCTATTATGTGCAGCTAGCCAAGCAGAAGTAAAATCACAGAATCTAGCATAGGTCATTGATACTTTCATGAGTATGTGTTCAGACCTCTCTGAGAATTTCCAGATTTGCAAATGTCACTCTGGTATATCTCTGCCCATCTGTAAGATAGGGAAACAATGGTGGCTCCCCAGGTGACGGTGGGGATTAAATGAAGCGCAAGTCACAGGTGGAGGGGATATTGCATGCTCAGCCAGGCTCCCTCGCCAGCGTCCCTCAACAGGAGCGGACACTGTGCTGCACACAAGGGATGCAAGAGGACAAGGAGGACAGGGCCTGCCCTGAGGACACCACGTCCAGTGTGGGTCGGGTAGGGGAGGCTGTGACAGAGTTTAGCAGCTTAACACGATGGAGACCAACCCCGGCAGGCAATCTTCATCAGAACTCCTAGGTACTCAAGCCCGAGAGGCCATGCTTCTCCTGGACACAAGGACACATCCACACAGATGGCCTCTTAAGGAGACCTGAATATTAAGGTCACAGAAGTGCCCAAACAAATGCTTTGGCATCATCAACTCACATCACTGGTGAATTTTGAGATCTTGCTCACGTTCCTGAATTGAGGTGTTTCACAGTAGTTGATACTGTGACCTTTACTACTTTCCAGACTCTTCTTATACTCCACCTTGGAAACCAAACACCAGATGCACAACAGAACCAAACCTGAAGCCACTCTTGAAAACAGCTCCAGGACTTGGCTAGTAGGATATTTTTAGAAACTTTTCAACCCAAGATTTTGAAATACCAGGCATAGGATACCATGTGTTAATAGTATGTGTTTTCCTTTGTGATAACAAATCGTAAGTAAATAATTAATTTCATCCTGAAAATTCTATATATATAATACAATCCCTTTTAAGAACAAATACTATTAGATCTACTACAGCTCAAAAAAAAAAAAAAGGCAAAACTAACATTAGAAATCAGGTAGTTATCTAGGGAGAAATGATTTGGCAGGGTCATAGACTTCCGCTCTTCAAACTCAGTGCTAGTGCCCTATAGCTGTGTCCACTGGTAGAAGCCCTTCCCACCGTATGCTCATGATACATGTACATCTCTGAACGTGCACTTCAATCAAATTGAACTTAGGAAGCACCCTTACAAAGGCTTGTAATAAACAAGACCACTCTGATGCAAAACGTCTTCTGATTTTAAATGGGTAGGCTACTTGAGCTCTGCTGAGTGCCTGGGTGGAAGATGTGAGGCTATCATTATTAAATAGACTCCAAGTCACGCCAGGTAACTGCAGAAGGCAAGTAAGGCTAGTTACCATTAATAGAAGTAGAGCTGGTCTGTCTTACTGGATAAATACAAGGGAGGGAATGAAACTAAAATGTTCCCTTGTGACTTCTTACCGGAGAAGATGCAACTTCATTTGTCATCACCTCTACAAAACTGTATGCTAGGAACATGCCTTTCAAAGCACGTGAGATGCACTGTATTGCTCATCACACGAAAAGAGGGAAAAATATACAAAACTGTAAATGCAGTTGGATTTTAATTCTAGAAATGTGTTTTTATACTCATATGTTCAGTTACAGTACAGTGACCTAGAGAATGGACTAAGAGGTTAACAGTGTTATTCCTGGGTGGTCGAACAGGGCTACCAATGTTCCAATCCTTGAAAGTCTCTATGAACTAGAACTTGACTTTTCCAGGCCTATGACAAAGGGATGGCCTAAAGATCACAAAGGCCCCACCTAGCCCTAATGTCCTATGGATTGACAGCCATGATTGGCAAACTTTTCTAATACACGACTAGATAGCTTTGTGGACTTCAGCTGGTCTGTATGTCAACTGTTCCACTCCACCCCTTGTAGCTTGAAGGCAGCCATGGGCAATTTGTAAACAAATATGATGTGGCTATGTTCCAGTAAAAATTTTATTTGCAAATACAAGCTGGGGGCTGGACTTGGAACTCAGGTCATAATTTGTGACCTCTCATCTAAAGTATCAGAATCATTGGGAACACACGTTTAAAATGCTGCTCCCAGGGTCTCAGCACCCTCCTACTGCTTCAAAGTGTCTGAGGCTTCTGATGAGCCTGGGAGCAGGTTGCTCCCTGTGATCCTGAGCAGTCCAAGGTCAGAAGACCTGGGCTTCATGAACAAACAGCTTTGGGTAAAACTTGGGCCATTAGAATTTGACAAAGAAAAACATTTGAGGTTATCTGCATGGGTTTCTGAGTTGCAATTGTTATGTGAGCTCTTTCAATGGCCATAACTCTTCCCATTGCCAGAGGATTCCAAGTGAACCGTCTTCAGAGTCCGGATAAGTAATGCAAATGAGGGAAACTGCCGTGAAGAAGGGCAAGGACAGGATATGAAGGGATTTTTCCTTACCACACAGTCCTCACAATTAAAAAACAAACCCTTAACCCTGGGTAACCCAAACAGAACACAGCCCTCTGGCCAGCAGTTCAGCCTGGGAAGGAAGGGGAATTCACATGGACACACAGCTTCTTGGAACTTGGACTGCAATACAAAGAAAGCCTGTGTTTGAAACACTTTTTCTGATCTCGGACTTCTGCTGCATAGCACCAACATTTTCGGGGTCTTCAAACAGTCTGTGGAAAATGTACATCACCTTGTCATTCCATTTCCCACAAACTTTTTGAAGTGCCTTTATCCTGTTAAAAGTTTGATCATCCAGCGGTCTTTCTGGCAACTAGAAATCCATTGTCTGGCACACTTTAATAGCTACCTCCCTGCAACAACTGGGGAAGAAAGTTTTGAACCGAGAAAGATGTCATGTGTTTGGTTCTAGGCTGAATTATTAATTGCATTGTGTTGCATATTCATTCTTTGGAAATGGGTCACCCCATGGGCAGTGTATCTTGGTGTGATACCCTTTATTGCAAGGTTGCCCTGTTCGCTGTCCACAGGAAATGAAGGGTATGACACACAGGTGTGACTCTTGCTGCCTACGCACCTCGCTCACCAACTTGTTCACACTCTGAGCCCGTTTGAGAACCAAGTTTTCTTGTGCTGGAAGAGAGTGGTAATGTGCCGCGCCTTTCATCTTCTGGAAGTCCTGCCTGTATTTTACCTGAAAGAAACACACGAGCAGTTGTTGCTTCCATGCTTGGTGAGGGAAATTACTCCAGAAGTATCTCAGATTTAATGTCAACAGTTCGTTCATGGAATTTTTTGAAGAAAAAAAAATGCACGTGGGCTTTTTTCTCTGTTGGCTCTACAAATAACTTGGGCTTTTTGTACTAAAAACTTGCTGATCCTTTTCATGCTTTATAATTTTTTCATTGGAAAAAAAAGATTTTAAAGTGATCCTAGCAAGCAATGTTAAGTCCAACCCCATTCCAGAGTTTCAATATCGTTTCTCATGCCACTAGTAATGAGAGGCCAAGTGAGTCAAGTCTTCACTTCCATGCTCAGGGCAGAGGTGGCGCTGTTCTGGTAACTGGCTAATAACTGAACAGTCGCAGAATAAAGAGGAAGGGCCAAGCAGGTGAAACGAATACTGGGTTCTGATTAGGGACCAAGTACAAGTTGGCATGTTAAGTCCTGCAGTGAGCACGTCATCTCACCAAGTTAATTATAGACTATCAGGGACCGCCAGCTGGCTAACCTTTAGCAAATAAAAATCACTTGATTGCTGGATTCCACCCAATTTGATAACCATGCAATGTGTTTTAATCAGCACTTCCCCTAAAACCCTCAATTTCTAAGTAGATTCTTTGGTGAAGACACTTCCTAACCCTAGTTTATGGGGTTGGACAAGCCTTGATATTTGAATCAAATGACCTTCAGTTGAGAGTCAATGCTGTGTGTTTATGTCAGTCTTCTTGGAAGCAGATAAAGGTGACCAAAGAATCCACATAAAAGAAGCAGACATCAGAGCTGCGACAGGAATTGAGGGTTGGGCTAACATTCGATGTTGACTCAGCTCTAATAAATCTTTGTGTAGGGCTCAGTACGCACAGCTTTGGAAGTCTCCTCTGTGTTTCTTTGGATTGCCACCGTGCGGTACTCACATCACTGATGAGTTCATTGGCTTTCTTGGCGTTCTGATAGGCTGGGGTGATCATGGCTGGGAAGCTGCCTTTTCCCCTGGGCTCATCATAGTCCTCCAAGTAACCCTGCTGAGTCAATCAAGATCTTTAATCAGTAATGTTCCCTCCTTGTCCCCATCCATGCTGGACATTCCAGTGGTGTCCATGTGGTGGCTAAGATGGACTTGGAGTCCAGCCCACTCACTGGTGCCCAGCACACAGTCAGCAGTAAATAAATGGTAACTCTTATCATGATCAACATCATTATTCCACAGGGGCAAATCAAGATACTTGACCAATCTCCCAGGCCCATGCTTTTACAGAACATTCATTTCTTAATTAAACCAGGAAAGTGCATATTTGAGCCCCATGGCAGACCTATGCAGAAAGCATGCTGTGCCAATCCAAATGCTATCTCCCCCAGTGATATATGTCATTAAACAGAAAAGGAGGACCATAACATCTTTGCAGTTTGGTGGGGGAAAACTTTAAACTGCCATAGGATTATCTGAAATGGGACCAAAGGTGGATTTCAGACTAAGAATTGTCATCTTAATTTTTTTCCTTTCCCTTCTCCTCCCCACCCCATCACCTAATCGTTTCCACAAAGGGGAACCTTCCTGTTCATGAAACCATCATCATGTGACTAGGGTAACTCTTCCTTGGCAGCCAGATGTACATTAAGACAGCTCTCACCCCCAAACCTACCCCAGGCAGAAGCAGCTGCATACCCCTCTGTTCTCCCTGCATTGGCACACAAATCTGGAACAGTCCTTACAGCGCCCCCTTGTGCTCATGACTGTCTCGGCAGCCTCCTCAAAGCCAGGGCCTGCCCTCTCCAGCACCAGGCTGGGATTCTGGCACACACAGTTTTCTAAGTAAAACGGCTGTGTCAAATCAGAACACTCAGGCCTCTACTCTCCCAAAAATGCAAACTCTTTAGCCTGGGTGCTCCTTGTCATCCGGTTGCCAGAATGATCTGGGTCACATGTTGTCAGTGAAAAAAAGCTCTCAAATTCTGTGGTAATTTGCTCTATGGTTTTACCCATTCTATTGTTTTCTGTATTTTTATTTAACACAAACATGCACATTTCACATATGTGTGGCTGCATACTGTTGTGCATATAAAACTTTTTTTTATAAGATACCTAAACCTGCAGAGGAGTTTCTTGGCTGCAAATAACAAGTTGATTACATGGCGTAGTCATTTTAATGAGCATTTGATAAAAAGGGGCCTGAGTTGCTTGGCATTTAAGGCACTACAGATATTTATAGTTTATCTGTCTGCCTGCTTCTCTCTCCCTCCTCCCACAGATGCCCAGGCCGGCCACACTAAATCTTACAGTGAAATGCCACACTAGACCGTGGCCTCTCAACAGCAGCTGTGGTGTTATCAAACAACACCCACTTTGATTATTGCACTTGTTATTATGAGGCCTGAAAATTCTCTCGAGGCGGTCTACTAATCAGGAATCAAGACTGTGGATGGACTACATGCCTTCTATGTGAATAGGCATGTCTAGATACACACATGACATTATATGAGTGTTGTAACTAGTGGTGCTTTGGATTGTCAAAATACAGAAGAAAATGTTTTTTTCTGTCAAATGTAGAAGCCAGATTTTTTAAAATAAAACTGATTTTTAAGAGTTGTCCTGAGTCTTCTAAACAGCAATTTAAGACGTGAGACCAGTAAAAATATGCTTTCATTGAGTTGAAAGCGCTAGAAGTCCATTTAGTTAATTGAATATAGGGTTCAATTACATGGACTTTCTAATCCAAAGCCAAGCACTGGTGCTCAGGCAGACACTCGCAATGCTCACACAAGCACACATTCAAGTACAGCAACTCGTTTTTTTAAAGAAGAGAAGTGAGGGCTCTGTGGCTTCCTCCTACACATCAGGTATGATGTAGAAGAGGTGAATGTTGAGAGCCTGCCCCCTGACAAAGAACTGTCCAATGAAGGAACACCTCGCCTAAACTCACAGCACACACTCTCCCAGGGTGCACTGGCTCTTCTACTACTCCTACTTGCAGCTCGCTTCCTTCCTCCCCTCCCACACCTGGTTAGGGAGCATCAGAAAGTACTGAGGGATATGCAAACACAATTAGCTTGCAATTGTCATCTTGACCTTTCCACTGCCTTCAAGATGTGGTTCGTTGAAGAAATTGGGAAAAGGGTTTGCACTCTCTGCCATACTGCTTTTTCTAGCCACCTCGGTAAGAAATTTACTTTCTACGAAAACAAGCCTGCTACTTGGTGAAGTGCTCAGAGTTTTGGAAGATGCATTTTTATACCCTTCACTGTTTAGAATCTGTTTTCCTAAATGAATCAAATTGAGTCCTAGATAATTGTTTTATTGCTGTTTTCTGGCTTGGAAAAACCCATCTTTCATCAATAGAGCAAAGAAAAACCAGAGTCCAGCTGTGTCCCAGGCTACACGCGTTGAAGCTGAGAATGGGCTGTGGAACGGGTAGGTTCCCAGAAAGTTATCTCATCACGTACCTGGCCATACTGGTCTCTACGTTCCTTTGAGGCCTCAGCCATGCCTCTCATTTCTTTCTGATACTGTTGATGGTATCTCACCTGTTTGCAGGGAAAGGACAAAGTCGAATTTAACCCCACATGCACAGGTGTCAGAAGAGTAAAACTGAATGTCTTGTACAATGTTGTTTTCTGCATGAGCCTTGGGAGTGTGTCTTAGACATAAAAGTGAAGGGCCAGGTCGTCACAAGAAAAACATGAAGGAAAGCTACTTCCTGGCTCCAAGGTGCATGCAAAAGTAGGCAGGAAGCTGACCTCCCTGTGACTTCCTGCTTCTTCCTGGGCACTTACGTCACTCGCCAGCTCATTGGCTCTTTTGGCTATCTGGTAAGCCGGTGTGATCATGGCAGGAAAGCTGCCCTTCCCCCTCTGCTGTTCGTAGTCCTCTGTGTATCTCATCTGCAAAACGAAGGAGAAGAATAAGTGAGTCACATGCCACGATCCCAATATCTACCAGCCCGGCTTAGTGAAAGCCTGACACCCTGCCCACGCCTTGCCACAGCTCTTACTTCCTGACCAGCAGAGAGCTTGATGGGCCATGTGAGTCTTATTTACTTTTTTATTCCCACAATGCCTGGCACATGGAGACAACTCTGGAACTCAACATACACTTGGGTTGCACCTGCAGTGGACCAGCTGGTGGCTCTGGGCCAAGGAATGTGTCTCTTGCCCTTGAGCCATACGGAGGATGGGAGAACAAAGAAGCTTCCCAACCTTGGATGTAGGCCAAGTCAAGAGGAACCTGCTCACTAAGATGCCGCTGGATTTGTGCTTCAACCTTCCGTTCAGCACAACACTGAGTTCTTACTCTTACTGTGCTGCAGAGTACTTGGGGCTTTGAAAAGGCAAGTACTAGAAACTCCTCAGAAATCATGCTCTCTGATTTGCAATGGAAAGAGAAATTGCTTTCAAATTAATAGGATACAACTGGTTTGGTGCTAATCTGATCTGGCTTTTTTCTCTAAAGAGTTTTCACAAGGTCTATGCTAAGTGACTTATAGGCCTATAAGAAACTTCTTAGAGAGTTTTTCCCGGCACCCATACAGCACTGGGGTGCCCGCTGCATTTTCCCTTCTTGCTTCTCCAGGAGAAAAAAAAAAAAAAGGAGGGATCTGCAATGAAATCCACTGTGGCTCGGCCCCCGTCATTCTTACATCACTTTGGAGCTGTCCCCCTGCCTTGGCCCGCAGCAACTCCGGGGTATCCGCCACCGTGGTGAACGTGGAGATGCGCTCAGCGTGGCCTCGCTTATATTCCACCTGTTGGAGACACAGCACACAGTCCAGGTCGCGTCTGCCTCGCAGCATCCGTGAGGACCTCTCCTTGCAGCTCTCCTGAAGCCACAGCATCAGGCTGCACCCATCACAAACCTGGGCAAGTCTACCACAGTAGCCAAAGCATCCGTGCTAAAGTGCTCAGCCCACGAGAGTGCCCGGCACCACTAAGCATTACCAAATTATGACTCCCTTAATTTTGGAAGAACCACATTGAACAGCGCTATTGCTTTCCTCATTTGACAAATGAGAAGTCAAAGAACAAGCAAGGTTAAGAAACTGGCCCATGACTGCAGGTGACAGAGCTGGGTTCAAATCCCAGCATCCTGGCTCCAAAATCTAAGCTCTGCACCAGAAAACTATGCCATTCCTCAAATGAATGTGCCATCCAGTTAATAAACACCAGTGTCCCTACTGCTAAAGCAACCCTAAAGAATCTTTTGGTCCCAGTCTTCAAGTGAGCTACGCGGTCTTCCCTCCAGTCTAGAAATGTGGCCCAGTCAAGGCACAGGAAATAAATGGTGGAGAATAAACAAGAGCAGTTTAATCCACAGTGCAACACTAACAGTATCTGCAGCCCAGAAAGATTCCTTCATGTCCTTTCTGAATCACAGAGGTTCGTTAACCACTAAAATGAGCATAATTGATGGCAAACAACATCCAGATACTCACTTGACTTGCCAGCTGGTTGGCTTTCTTGGCCCTTTGATAAGCAGGTGTGATCATGGCTGGAAAGCTCCCCTTGCCTCTCTGTTGCTCATAATCCTGTGTATATTCCTGTTGGCCAGAACCAGCAGCAATGTGAGAATCACCGGGATACTGGACGAGAACTAACGAAAGTGCAATAAACCCAATGGAACTGGAGTCAGAAGGTACTTGGGAAACATTTTAGTCACTTGGAAGACATTTGAAAATGTATTAACTGGCAGTTTGAATAACACCACCAACACTGAAGAACTCAGCTTCCCCAGGACAAAGGGTTTCCCCTGCAATGCTTGTCTCAGGGGGTAGGAACCTGCACAGCCACTCTTCACGCAAAGGCTCATGTGTTAACTCAGCAACCAACACACAGGGGCCGTGGCTGTAACTCTTCCTCTACAGCACTGGCAGTGACTCATCTACTCTTTTTACCTCCACACCCTGTTGGTGTCTCTAGGATTTGTTTTCCTCATGAGGCACAGCTCCTTAGCATTTGGGTTTCAGTTGCCTTCTCTTCTTTTTCCAAAGGAACGGTCCCAAAGACTAACAAGATTTGCCAAAGTAGATTCTTCAAAGGGGAGGACCTGAGGGCACGGTGTGTGCATGGTGAAGGATCTTGGAATTGTCGCTGTTAGTGCTAAGGTTTGAACATGTGCCCCTAAATTTCACTGGTGGAAGCTTGCTCCCCAAAGTCTTAGGCTACAAGTATTTGAGAGGTAGGATCTCTAGGAGACGGCTGTATTGTGAGGGTTCTGTCTCGTGGACTCATGGGTTATCCAGGGAGCGATGCTGTGTTTTGCCTGTGCTGCCCTTGGCCGTGTTGTGATGCAGCAAAAAGACCCTCACTAGAGGCTAGGAAGATGCCAGCCCCTTGTTCTTGAACTTCTCAGCCTCCAGAACCATGAGCCCAATAAACCTCTATTCTCTATTAATGACCCGGCCTTGGGTATGTTGTCATAGCCACAGATGGACTAAGACACACAAACACCTGCAAAGTGTTTCTTACAGTTCTGAGGCTGTGGTCTACAATGGGCTGTCAGGGCTGCTGCTTTCTGGAGACTGAAGGAGAATCTCTCTTTGCCTGTTCGAGCTTCTGGAATCCCCCACATTCCTTGGTTGCTGACCTCAAATGGCTTTGACCTCTACTTCTGTCATCATATCACCTCCTGTCTCCCTCATGAAGACCCTGTGATCACCCTGACCCTCCAGGATCTCCCTCCTCAAGATCCTGAATCCTACTCCAAAGCCTCATTGCCCATGTAACGGGATATACACATGGGTTCCAGGGGTAGGGTAGGGGAATCTCTGGGGAGAAGTGGCATTGTTCTGTCTTAAAAATAAAAGAACATTCCAGCCAATGGCCAAAGCAGTTAACATAATTTCTAGGGCCTTTACCTCTCCAAGAGTCTTCCGAGCCTCAACCATCCGCACGATTTCAGGGTCTGGCAGGGCTCCTGGGCACCAAGCGTTTCCTTCCCCGTATCTAGGCCAATAGGCTGTCTGGAAAGGAAACACAGAGGCACACAAATGTATCCCCCACACATCTGGTTGGCGAGATCCTCTTTCTCCCAGCACTCCCAGAAACACTCATGTGCATTGTCAAAATAAGATATTCTCTATAAATGACATATACCTATTGGTATATGGTAGGCCTCAGCTAACTAGAATGTTTGCCTTTTCAGACTACAAAATGACCTACTATCCTTAGCCATTGAACTTTCTGAGGTTCACTCGAGTCATAAGAACAATTCCAAATGTAACTTAACATTTCTTTGCTTATTACACCAAGACTGGGTGAGGGATTCACTATGGAGGCCACTCTGGGATTCATCAGCATTGTTCAGACAAGCTTCAAAAACCCAGCACCTGCACGTGCCTGACAGCTGACAACTGAAAAAGCTAAACAAGAAAGATAAAGTTCCTCTTCTAAGACACTTAGACTCTATCTTGGGAGATAAAACTAATACGGGGAACAAACAGCACTCAGAGAACACTTAAGTGTTAACTGTTCTATATGGATAACGAATACAACAGGAGGTTTTCAAAAAGGGTCCATGTGAGATGGGTCCAGTTCTCAGCAGGAAAATAGACTTGGAGCTGGGCATCCAATTCTGAGGTCATTACCAGAGGCAGAAGCAGAAAGAATGGCATCCACCCTGGAAGGGCAGTTCCATGAAGGCAGGGATCTCCATGTTTGGTTCACCAATGTATCCCCAAAGCCTGGAATGGGGTTCAATAGATATTTGCTGAATACATTCTAGGACGGTACACATGCCCTTTGACCTGGAAACCTCACTTTTCACCATCTATCCTAGAGAAACATTCACTTGAATCCCAAAGAGGTCATGAACAAGGATGTTCATTGCTACCCTGGCCATCAGTTGGATTGCGCGCTGCATCCGTTCTTACTGGTGCATCCACGCATCACAGCTTAAGGATGCTGACCCAAAAATAGCTGCAAGATCCTGTTGTGTGAAAAACATAAACTGCGGAGCAATGGGTGTTGTTTCAGGAAGAAATAAAGGTACTGATACTTCAGAAGAAATACACATATGTAATTTTCAATTAAAAATAATGGCTGATATTTACTGTGCTTACCACTCTTCTAAGACCTTTGACTATATCTACTCTTAATGTCCACAAAAACTCTGTGAAGTTAACTTTATAGATGAGAAACCTGCACAAGAGCGTTCAAATAACTCATTCAGGTCCTTAATACTATGTCCAAATATAATCACGAGAAAGAGAAATCAGGAAAGATAACTGTTAGAGATGATAGATGATAGATAGACAGACAGACAGACATAAATGAACAGAGAAATCTAGAGGGATACCCACAAGACTGATAAAGGGTTGTACTTCTGAGGGCACTGAGATTGGAGGAAGCAGATAATGGGTTAGTTTTGTCATATTTGATATTTTTATAAGAAAAATGCCAAATGTTATGTGTACAATTAAAAATAAATGGCTGAGGAAATGATGACATTGGTGGTGGGAAGAGAAAGTCAGTGACATCCAGGAAGCTATGCATGACCCCTGTGAGCACACAGGATGCAGAGGCAGACCGGCAAGAGGGAAGGCCACTGTGAGAGGGCCTCACAAAGGTCAGGGCAGGGATGATGGGGATCAGGAGGAGGACAGCGACGTGGAGAGGATGAGAGAAGTTGCGTGCAGTGTCAGAGAGAAAAGGGCTTCAAGCCTGGGTAGTTGTTCCTGTGCCAGAAACGCTGTGGTTGAGAGGGAAAAGACAATGAACTTGGACTGGAGCAGAAGCAGTTGGGATGACACTAGGACATGCTGATGGAGGTCTTCCACAGACCTCTGGAATTACAAACTGGATAGAAGAACGCCTAGTCAATTTCAATTAATAAGAATAACTTCCATAATGACACATTTCATTTGCATAGAATGCTGTTCTGTTTTTTTTTCCCCAAAATCCATTAATCACTCTCGTCTCACCTCATTCACTGGTGGTTGCCTGTTAGGTGCACCTGCCCCATCCTTGGAGTTCATGTCCCAGTGAAAAACTGATTTAAATTGCTCACCATCTTCTGCGTCATTGATCTGCACGATGAAGGTGTTGTCATAAATGTTTCCACCAGAGAAGAGAAAGAAAATAAACAAATAATGCAGAGTGAAATTTGGGTGGTTTTCCTAAGTCTCAGCTGTGAAGCATCTTGCATGCAGTACGATTCAGCCTGTACTGCCAGTCTCTGCACCCTCGTCAGTGCCATCGGCCCAGCCAGAGGCACATATACAGCATCTGCTGTGTGCAAATCTTTAAAGAGCAGTGTTATTCCAAAGACCGAGAGTAAGTCTCTGTGAGTCCATCACACAACATGAAGTATTGAGGTTAGAGTAACCTAGGAAACAGTGGGCACTGGCACAGTGGTTCTTGACTTCAGTCTACTAACAGTACCCAGAGGGCTTGTCAAGGTGTTGGCTCTCCAATTTTTTGGAAATATTCTCCTATGATTTCTAATTATACCTTTAACATTTTTGTCTGTGATACACCTTGAGTTAATCTTTGTGCAAAGGTGAGAGGTAGGGTCACGGTTCATATTTGCCATACAAATACTCAATCAGGCCAGTACCACTTATTGAAGGACTCTTGCTGAATTGATCTACAGCTGTGCCTTTGTCACAATTCAAGTGACCATATATGTGTATTTCTATTTCTGGTCTCTGTCTTCTAGTCCACTGGTCTCTCTTTTTGGGTCAACCCTACACTGGGTCTACACTGGGACTTACTACTGCTTGTCCTATGGTAACCGGAGTACCTCCATTTTGTTCTCCAAGATTCCTCTGGCTATTCTAGAGCCTCTGCGCTTTCACATCAATTTTATAATCAATTTGTCAATTTCTATTTAAAAACAAGATTTTTATTGGCATCTCATTGAGCATACAGATCAGTTTGGAGAGAACTGACATCTCAACATCTTCATGACCTTGGTCCAGACAAAGATTTCTTGAAAAGAGTATAAGAAGGGTTAACCAAAAAAGAAAACAAAAATGGAAGATCGTAGGTTCAGATCAATAAGTCATAATTTATTAGGTCTGAGATAAGACCCAGAAAGCTGTCACTTTTCCAAGCTGAAGTTTAAATCATCAATTTTACAGAATGAGGAAAGACGCTCAGGGAAAAGTTAAATCCAGGAATTCCATTTCCCCTTCAATGGCACGCTCTGTCACTGACTGTTGGTGCCTGCTACTGCTTACTGTCATTTTATGCAGTTCCAATACATGCATTTTAAATATATATAAACAGAGAGACCTCTGCATGCTTTTTTCTTTGCATTTTAAGAAACTATCCTGGGCCAGCGCTGCGGCTCACTAGACTAATCCTCCGCCTTGTGGCGCCGGCACACCGGGTTCTAGTCCCAGTCAGGGTGCTGGGTTCTGTCCTGGTTGCCCCTCTTCCAGGCCAGCTCTCTGCTGTGGCCCGGGAGTGCAGTGGAGGATGGCCCAAGTGCTTGGGCCCTGCACCCCATGGGGAGACCAGGAGAAGCTCCTGGCTCCTTGCTTCGGATCAGCGCGGTGCACTGGCCTCAGCGCACTGGCTGCGGCGGCCACTGGAGGTTGAACCAACGGCAAAAGGAAGACCTTTCTCTCTCTCTCACTGTCCACTCTGCCTGTTAAAAAAAATAATAAATAAAAAAAAAATAGAAACTATCCTGACCCGTACATAGATTCAAGGCAGGTTTCTCAGCAGCAGCGCTGATACTTCAGGCCAGCCCATACCATACCGTACACATACCACATACCATACACAAGAGTGACTGCCCTGAGCATCACAGGATGCTGGTCCCCACCCACCAGATGCAGTGGTAGCCCCTCCACTGAGACCATCCCACGTGTCCCCAGACATCACCAGGAGCCTTCCTGGAGAACTACGTATTTAGCGAATCAGAAACACACAACACAGATGGATTTCATGTCCTGTGGCCAGAGCACACTGTGTACTGCCCTCTTCCCTCTTCCCTCTTCCCCCCATGGAAATCTACCAAGGGAGGAGAGGTTCAGGGCTGGCGCTGTGGCTCAGTGGGTTAACACTCTGGCCTGAAGCACCGGCATCCCATATGGGTGCAGGTTCTAGTCCCAGCTGCTCCTCTTCCAATCCAGCTCTCTGCTATGGCCTGGGAAAGCAGTAGAAGATGGCCCAAGTCCTTGGGCCCCTGCACCCACGTGGGAGACTCAAAAGAAGCTCCTGGCTCCTGGCTTCGGATCGGTGCAGCTCCAGCAATTGCAGCTACCTGGGGAGTGAGGGGGTCTGCCTGCCTCCGCCACGGGCCTTGCCTGAGGTTCACAGTTTCACTGAGGAAGGAGGAAAGGAGGAAGAGGAAAAGAAGCATCGATGTTATCAGTGCAGTAAGGAAGCATTAAAGGCTGAAGTTCTTGCTCAGACTGGGAGAGGACCTAGACATCCTCGTCTCCAAAAGTTCCATCCACCGCTGCCAACCAAGAAATGGTGTCTTACCAAATATTGATTTTCTTCAAAGAGTGACATATAGGAAACAGAAAAATGCAAATCTGCTTCAAATACGAGCTCCAATCTTTACCCTGCTTTTCTTCTTCATTGCCATCTTTGAAGCATGCCCTTCCTTCCATTTTTTAGTACATGCACAATGAGTTGGTGTTTGATTCAGCTGGTAAAGAATCAAGGGAGGGGCCGGCGCCGTGGCTCAACAGGCTAATCCTCCGCCTTGCGGCGCCGGCACACCGGGTTCTAGTCCCGGTTGGGGCGCCGGATTCTGTCCCGGTTGCCCCTCTTCCAGGCCAGCTCTCTGCTGTGGCCCGGGAGTGCAGTGGAGGATGGCCCAAGTGCTTGGGCCCTGCACCCCATGGGAGACCAGGAAAAAGCACCTAGCGCCTGGCTCCTGCCATCGGATGAGCGCGGTGCGCCGGCCACAGCGCGCTGGCCGCGGCAGCCATTGGAGGGTGAACCAATGGCAAAGGAAGACCTTTCTCTCTGTCTCTCTCTCACTGTCCACTCTGCCTGTCAAAAAAAAAAAAAAAAAAAGAATCAAGGGAGGGGCCAGCCATGTGGCAGTGCCAGCATCCCATATGGGCCCCAGTTCGAGTCCTGGCTGCTCCACTTCTGATCCAGCTCTCTGCTATGGCCTGGGAAAGCAGTGGAAGATGGTCCAAGTCCTTGGGCATCTACACTCGAGAAGAAGCTCCTGGCTCCTGACTTTGGATCGGTGCAGCTCTGGCTGTTGTGGCCATCTGGAGAGTGAACCAGCGAATGGAAGATCTCCCTCTCTCTCCCTCTGCCTCTGCCTCTTTGTAACTGCCTTTCAAATAAATAAACAAATCTTTAAAAGAAAAATAAGACTCAAAGGAGGAAAAAGTGGCCCATTACATACCCAAGGGTACTTGTAAGATCTGGGACCTAAATGAGACCTGGTTGTCCATTTCAATTTTTCCCTGGTGGGAAAGAAGTGATCTCAATAGTCAACTGTTTGGTACACACATATACATACACCATATCCACATACCATACACAAGCACGTACATACATCACACACATCAGCACACATGTACACACAACTTATACACTCACACATGTACACAGATACCATACACGTGCCTGAATACATATATCATGTACACCTATGTAAACATATATGTACACACATACACCCACCATATATACACCTTCATGGACATATACACACATACATATACACACACCACAACCACAAATACCACATTCAAACACATATGTACACCTGTGCATATACACATATACTCCATATGCATGTACATAATGCCTGAAAATATGCACATGCAAACATACATGAACACACATCACAAGCATACCTATATATCTGCATAGGCACATATTCACGCCTACACACACACATACAGACACTTCCCACATGCACCCACGCATCCATATACACATACACAAATGGTCGCATACATGCAAACGAAGGCACACGCACAAGCCTTCTGGGAAGCTCACGTGATTGTCTGTGTTTGGAAATAGGCTCAGTGATAACCCTAGCCTTGTTTCAGGTTGGGCCTGTCATACACAGTTAAAAGAAAATGAGGCTACTGCTATCCCAAAGAAAGATAGACACTGTGAGACCTGGTGCACGTTCTTAAGGTACAGACCTGCCCCTGGAGGCTTTGGGTGGGCTGGGAAAGTGCAGACACTGGGGAGCTTTCGTGTAGAGGGCATAACACACAAGCAGCCTTCCGTCTACTTCATCTGTCAAACCCTGCTACTCAACTGCACACACATGTGGCTATTAAGAAACATACTTTCGGGCCGGCGCCATGGCTCACTTGGTTAATCCTCTGCCTGTGGCACCAGCATCCCATATGGGTACAGGTTCTAGTCCCAGCTGCTCCTCTTCTAGTCCAGCTCCCTGCTGTGGCCCAGGAGGGCAGTGGAGGATGGTCCAAGTGCTTGGGCCCCTGCACCCACATGGGAGACCAGGAAGAAGCACCTGGCTCCTGGTTTCGGATCGGTGCAGCACCAGCCATAGAGGTCATTTCAGGGGGTGAACCAACAGAAGGAAGACCTTTCTCTCTGTCTCTCTCTGTCTATAACTCTACCTGTCAAAAAAAAAAAAAAAAAACTTTCTCCTGGGGAGCTTGCCACCCTCGGGGTGTATATGGAAAGCGGCCAAGGGTATGGGTTCTAAAGTCAGAGAGATCTGGAGTTGTGCCCAACTGGCTGGGTGAGCCAGGGCAGGTTGCTTAACCTGTCTGAGGCTCAGCTTCCTCAAGCGTGATATGGGAATGCTGCAGATGTACTTGTGAAGAATAAAGGAAGCAACGCAAAGAGCTGAGCAGAGGTCTTGGCACTAAGTAAGAGTTAACTCCGTATTCAGAACAAAGTCCTCAACTAATTAGCCATTCTATGGTCTAGCGAATGCTTAGAAGTCAGTGATATGTGAGTAACCCTCTGAGCCTCCGTCTCCTCGTCAGCGAAGTGGGATAATAATAGCATGCAGTGAATGAATGAAGCACTTCTGCAGTACTAGGTGTGAAGTACTAGAAGTACTTCTGAGTACTAGGGCTCATTAAATAAAAATGGTAGGAAGCTCACAACTGGTGCAAAGCACTGAGTGAAAGAAGGTGTCTTGGCAGCAGGTGGAGAGAGCCAGAACGCAAGGACACGGGCCCTGTCTACTGCGCGTTTTCTTGAGGCATGAGGACAGAAGTCAGACAGAGCGGGGTAACATGAGGAAGGAAATCGTGGGTGAGGATGGATTACTAGAGAGCCTTCCATCTCTGGGTAATGTTCTAATTTTAGACAGCCACTAAAACTGCACCCCCCCCCCCCCAGGGCTACTTTTCATGGGGACTGAGCAAGACAAGTTCAATGATTTGTCACTTTAACAGAAGCAAGAGTTCAGTCAACAGATAGCTGGTCTTTGACAAAACTCCAGTGTTGACTTCTCAAGATGTTAGGTCCCTCAACATGGCTTCCTTGTCTAGAGTCTCATGCCAGTTCTCCACTTCCCAAACCAACCTGCATTTCCCAATCAAAACAGGCTTGACCTAGCTCTACCTCCAAGGGGAAAGCGAAGCTGTCAATCATCTGAAACAACTGCCGAATTCAGACAGATTTAAGAGAGTGGATCTAGAGATTTTTATATTTTCTGTTCCAAAACATCACAGGGAAAAGAAAAGAAAGGTCCTTGTAATATTTTCCAACTATAAAAACTTTAAGTATTTCACATCTAGTGTACACAGACCCCCATCATAAAAACCATCACTATAGTGTCCAGGGCTGGTATACCAGAATCCAAAACCTCAAATATTCAAACCAGAGTACCCAGAACAGTTGTTACTTAAATGTGCTTTTTAAGTGTATATGGAGGAAATGAGTAGGTTCACATATAGACAGAGACACTTAAAAACCTAACAGGTGCTTGAGCCAAGGGATTTACTTTAAAGGCTATTTTGAAATGGAAAATGAAGTAACTTACCCCACCCACGGCCTCTGGAAACTTCCTTGCATTTAGATTTAATGGAGTGTAATAAACACTTGTGAAAGTGTTGTTCTTGGGGTTATGGCTACGAAAAATAGATTTAAATGAAAATTAGAAATACACTTTATCCAAGATGATTGAGTGACTAAAGGTACAGTCATTCTTTAAAAAATCAATAAATACAAAATTTAACAATTAACTTCATTAATTTCATTCTCCAGGCAATGACTCTTAACAGAAAAAAAGCACAAACCAATAAATTAAATATATACAAAGACTGGAGGTGATCACTTGCAAACCTCTTGAAAAAATAGGAAAGGATTTTTAAGTTACTTAAAAGATCTTAAAGTTTTATATGCATATTTGTGGCAAATGCATCGTTCTGCATAACATTTAATAATTTTACATAAAGTTTTAGTGGACTGATTGAATATTTTACTTATAAGAACTTTGACTTTTTTGTTTTTTTTCATAAAATTCCATCTTAGGTTCGTCGGTGATTGGATGTAAGTGGGCACTTTTGAGAAGACATTTCTTGGAGTCAACCCTGGAATATACAATCTAAACCTACAGTTGACTATTTGTTGAAAAATAAACAAAACTCAAGAAGCAGTGGGAGGGGCATCAAACACTTACGCATGACAGTACGGCTTTTTCTGGTGACTCACAAAGTTATTAACAGAGAGCATCATCTTGCAAACTTCACAGTGAAAACACGCTTTATGCCATATCTAGAAATTACACAGAACAAAAGGAGCTATTACCTTAACCCTCCACCCTCCAATTCAAGATCCTTATATATTGTAGGGTTAAAAAAAAAAAAAAAAAACTTGAGCTTTAGGGATAAAATAATTACATTTTACAAAGTAATAACCACACATAGCTATACTATGTTAAGTAAATGGATAACTGTTTTTGAGACAACTTGGAAGACATTGAAATCTGTAAAATCTAATGATGATGATAACATATATTTTTTCTTGTGGCTCAGAAAATTAAAAACTGTCCATGTGTGAGAACATGAATTTCTCATGTCTGTTATCATTCCCAAAGGCCAACCAAGATCTACTGACCTGATCAATACAATTGATCTTCTCTGCGGGATAAACTCCATAGCCACACCTAGAACAAGCTTGCACGTTCATCTTGAAGTCTGAAGACCGGAAACAAAGAGTGGCAACAGGCAAGAAATCCTAAGAGGCCCCTCGATCTACTTGTTCAAGTCTTTCCAAATCCTGACAAAATCCCTAGTGAATTCCTGTGAGCACCCTGATCGCTCAGAATCCAACTTCCACCTTCCTTTGCTGACCTTCTGGTTTGGAGTCAGTGGCTGGACGGTTTTTAAAGCTGCCACTTACTCCACGGGCTATTTTGGCCACTCCTTTAGCACGCATGCGTCTGGGGAAGAAGGTGGAGGTATTTCTAGCTGACATGTTTCTCTAAATAGAAAAGTGAACTCACAACAGCATCATGTTGGTGTGGATCACCAAACCCTGGTGGGTGACCAGCCAGCTTGTATAGTATTTTCACCCTAGCTGTGATCACGGCCCAAGAAAAGAGCTTAAAGGAATACACACACACCCTCATCCGGTGATCAAATTAAGGAGGCTTGTTTCATGCGTCCTGTGACTAAAGCTGACAGGCCAGCTCCCAGAAATGTAGGGACTATATTTTAGGAAAACAGAATTGATTCACTGCCCTGGAAGGGTAAATACCATGTCTGCAGGTTCGACTTATCCACTAAAAAGCTTTACAACAGTGAAGCTAAAACCTTAATGAGACATTAACAGTGGTTTAACTTCTACTAGAATGCAAAAATAAAAACAGACAAAAACTCCTTGTACTTAAGTTTCTGATTTTATTCTGGAATCTTCCAAAAGGGCCTTTCTGCTAATGCCCTGTCTCATAGGGTGGCTGGAAAATAAAGTTCCTGGCTTTGTGAAGCTCCTCCTGGCTTTCAGTCTCTGCCTACATGTCTCCTTATCATCTTCCAGAAAGATCTTCCACAGAATGGCAGGCTGCTTGTTCCCATCCCTGGCCCACCACCTTCTATTCCCTTAGCCTGCTCTGTCAGCTTCATAGCAGATATCACCATCTGACATATAAAACATGGATGTTGTTGTCACTTCTGCACCCCCGGTGCCCAGAGCCAGCCCTGGTCCTTAAAAAATATTTACTGAAAGAATGAAATACATTCAAATTCACACCAGGATGCCTATGGAAACTGGGTGTGACACCATAGGAATCAGTAGGGATGAGCACACACCCCCATCCCGAGTCCCAGCCAGTAGCCATCAAGAGGGAATCAGTACTCAGCATTGCCAAATATTCTGATTTTTCCAGCAAAGCTATAAATCTGCATTTACACATAAAATGCTCTGTTATACAAAATACTGGTAATCATTTAACTAGGTTCTGGGCAGAATGGGACTAGGGGACTCCCGATTTGTGACCTTTGACCTCAGTGCTTTGAGATGAGTCGGGGTGTCCTCAGGGAGGGTGGAAGGAGATCAGTAATATTCTTGTGTTTTGGGGGGAAAGCCAAGAGGGTAGAAGAAGCTATAAAGCAGTGACAAACAGTAGCGGGACAGGAGACCAGGGGGAGGGTGGGGTCTCTCCCATAGGTGCACCAGGCTGCTCATTCACACTCTGATACAGGAGCTGAGCCAACAGAACCACCACCAGCACGGAGCACAGACCTGCAGGGCCCCGCAACCAGACTGCTCAGAGCTCCCTTGGCAGTGGGAGGGGGTCCCCGTGATCACCGAGAAAGTACTTCCTCCCTACCTGCAGGGTTGAAGGGTCAGGATGGCTGCATTTAAAGAAAAGCCTACAGAACTTTTCTTCCCAGCCAAAGGTGGTGACTGCAGGCTACAGCTGTTACAACTTGGCGGCAAACTTGGGGAAAATGAGGACTGCTGAATTGAAAGATTAGCCCTGCACCATCACCTCCACTTTACCCAATACTGACTGTGAGGAGAAACAGTCCATTGAACTGGAAATGGGACAGTTTAAGAAACTAGAAGGAGGGGCATGCATTTGGCCCAATGGTTAACACATGGCCTGGGATACCCACATTCTGTATCAAGGAGCCTGGGTTCACGCCTCAGCTCTGCGTCCTATTCCAGCTCCCTGACATCACACAAGCTCGGAGGCAGTAGTGATGTCGTAAGTACTCGGATCCCTGATACTCACATGAGAGGTCCAGACTGAGTTCCTGGCTCCTGGTTTCAGCCTGGTCCAGCCCCAGCTGCTGCAGGCACTTGGTGAGGGAACCAGCAGATGGATGGAAGCGCTCTCTTCTTTCTCTCCCTATCTTCCCCCATCATTGCTGGGGCAAGACAGACAAAGCTCTCATCAGCTTGAGATGCAGTGGTTTGAATGTGTCCTCCAAAGTTCATCCCCAGTGCAACTGTGTTCGGAGGTGAGCCCTAATAAGAGGTGATTGGTGAATTGACGCTGTTATGGAGAAAGTGAGTCCATTATGGGTAGTTATAAAAGCAAGTTGGGACCTTTCTCACTTTCTTACCCTTGTCCTTTCCCACACTTCCACCTTCTGCCGTGAGATGATGCAGAAGGAAGTCCCTCATCAGATGCCACGATCTTGGACTTCTCGGCCTCCAGGACTGTGAGCTAAATAGATTTATAGTCATGATAAATCGCCCGACCCTAGGCATTCCAGTAGAGCACCAGAACACAGCCCGAGACAGCAGATGCTGGGGCTGATTTCCCCTGCCCCTCTCACATTCTGCACAGCCCCTCCTCAGCCCTGGTTCTAAGTCCCTCTCCCTTCACACAATGATTACATCAGGCCATCCAAGGCCAAACCAGTGAGTGGTGCATAATATTCCTTATATAATGGCCTTAGGAACCCAGTAAGACAACATCAGTCAGTCTTAGCCTGGGTTCCAACACACAGAATCTGAGGCTAATTGCCTGCAAGATCTTTATTAAAGAATGCTACCCAGGGAGCAGTGTCAGCTCCTTTGGCCACAAAAGGAACGATGCTGCTCGCAGTTAATCGATCTTCAAAAGACTTTTACTTATGAGGAGTGGGAAAAAGAGTGGGGGACCGGGAGAAAGGGGAGAGATGGTGCGCACGTTCCTTAAGGGGGAAAGCTAGCGTGCCCCCTTCTCTCTCTCTCTAGCTCTCCGCTTATATCCAGAATTCAACCAATCACAGTCAATCAATTACAGTCCATGCACAGAGCTCTCCAATCCGGCACTTGATCACGATCAGCTGTGGAGTCACGCAGCAGGCAGGGCATCAGCGCCATCTTGTTGTTTTCCATGATCTTCAGCTAGATGGAAAGTTCAATCAGCTGCTACATCCGCATTACTGCTATAAGCCAAGCCCAGCATGGGGGGGTCCCATGGCAGGCCTATCCATGGGTCCCCACAGAGCAGGAGTAAGGAGGGCAGAAAAGAAGAGAGGGGATGTCTTAGTAGGAGTGATGTTCTTTTTTTTTTTTTTTGACAGGCAGAGTTAGTGAGACAGAGACAGAGAAAGGTCTTCCTTCCGTTGGTTCACCCCTCAAATGGCCACTACGGTCAGTGCACTGTGCTGATCCGAAGCCAGGAGCCAGGAGCTTCCTCCTGGTCTCCCATGCAGGTGCAGGGCCCAAGGACTTGGGCCATCCTCCACTGCCTTCCCGGGCCACAGCAGAGAGCTAGACTGGAAGAGGAGCAACTGGGACAGAATCGGGCGCCCCAACCGGGACTAGAACCCGGTGTGCCAGTGCTGCAGGCGGAGGATTAGCCTAGTGAGCCGCGGTGCTGGCGGAGTGTTGTTCTTAAAGTGGCCACCACCTGGTCTAAAGTGTATGGGGTCACATGATCTCCATCGTCATGGGGTCATGTAAATGACCACTAATCAGGAACATCCACTAGAGAAAGGAAGTGGGAAGAAATCCCTGTCTCCCACTGGTGAAAGGTTTGGGTGCTAACTCCCCTACCTCAGTACCAACAGAAAGATCCCCAGGACAGCAGAAGGCCAAAGACACCACTGGCTATGCCCACGTGAAGATGGCCAGAGTCCACACCACTGAGCCTGGACCAGAACAAGTAGGCAACAGCCCCACGACAGGTGAGGCCAAATGGACCCCAAGCGGCACCACTATGAGGCATCTGTCCAATCAGCAGTCAGGACTCAGGGATGGTGGTGGTGAGCCAGAGCCAGATGACAGAGAGCTTGGAGGGTCCTTGCTCTGGACACTTCTGGGCATGCCCCCCATGTTGCCTTGGCTGCTTCAAGACTCATGGGGAGCTGGCACACCGCGGCTCACTAGGCTAATCCTCCGCCTTGCGGCGCCGGCACACCGGGTTCTAGTTCTGGTCAGGGTGCCGGATTCTGTCCCGGTTGCCCTTCTTCCAGGCCAGCTCTCTGCTGTGGCCAGGGAGTGCAGTGGAGGATGGCCCAAGTGCTTGGGCCCTGCACCCCATGGGAGACCAGGAGAAGCGCCTGGCTCCTGCCATCGGATGAGCGCGGTGTGCCGGCCGCAGTGCGCCGGCCGCGGCAGCCATTGGAGGGTGAACCAACAGAAGGAAGACCTTTCTCTCTGTCTCTCTCTCTCTCACTGTCCACTCTGTCTGTCAAAAAAAAAAAAAAAAGACTCATGGGGAGCGCGCGATCAACCTCAGCCTTTTGTTTCGCAGGAATGACTGCTGCGTTCAGAATGTGGACGGTCGGTTTGCTGTCTGGAAGTTAGGGCTACTCTCCTTATTCATCTGCTCTAACTTTCATCCTGCTGACGGCGGTCCCTTGCTTCCCTGGGTCACCATCTTTTTGTATCTTGATTATGTCATCCAGGATATGAAGCAACTCTTCCCAGCACTGAGTCATGACCAGTGACACCCAGGGCTGCACACGTGAATGCGTTTTGAAGTTACAGAGTGGTGACAAGTATGAAGTAAGGAAAACTGATCTTCACTCTGTCACCGTCGCTCAGGTTAGGTCACAGTCGCTCTTCTCATGCCATGGGTTTTTGCCCCTCCCCTTTAGAGTCCCCAAAGCAGAGTTTGCAGTGAGGATCTGGGTACAGCTTGGTTGTTTTGGGGGGCGTGGTCCCACGAGGCAGCAGTGAGACTTTGCATCAGTGAGTCACTAATGGGTATGTTCTGAGCTCACTGCCGCCATGGGCAGCTGGGGCTCTCTCAGGGACTAGTTTAGAATGTGCTTCAGAACTGTCCCACAGAAGGATGGGGACTGGGCACTCACCTGCTCAACTCTCATCCCATACGGGTTGAGGGTCATCTCCAGGTGTGTTAACTCCCCGTGTATTACGCAACATTTCACTACCGCAATTACAATGCCAGAGAGAAGCTACCCATGGTTTGCTTTGGCTCACAGTTCTGGAGGTGCGCAGTCCACGATCAGGTGGCTGCATTAGTCTAGCATGTGACAGGCAGGGGATGATGGGATGTGTAGAGCGGGATCCCTTCCACTAGGAAGCAGAGACACAGGGAACAGGCTCTTCCTCCATATCCACATGTCTCTCTTTATAATGTCACCATGATTTGATCACGGAGCCCCACCCAGCAGTGAAATCCAACCCAATCACATCTCAAAGGCCCCACTTTCAGACACATTAATTGGACCAAGTTCTATGCTTAATCCATTAACATAAGACTCTGGAAATCAAACCTTAACTCATGGGATTTGAGGGCACAACTAAACTATTACCCAAACCATTGCCCTGTACCTTCTAAGTACACCTGTCTGTGCCAGCTGAAGGGGCAACTGCACCTTTGGAGAAATCCCAGAGGGGGGGACGCAGAGGGACAGTGTTATAGAAGCTTAAGGAGGGGCTGGGGACATGGAGCTAACATGTCCATGGAGCTGACACCCACCGCTGAGCAGAGGGAAGGTGGCACAGGGTACCTCGTGAGCTGTCACTCAAGGAAACTGGCTGTGGGTAGGGGGAAGTGCAGCTGACCCTCTGTATCCATGGCTTCCATATGCTCAGTGTCATCCAACTGGTTTTCAAAATATCAAAAGAAGATTGCAGCTGTACTGCACACAGACAGATATTTTTTCTTGTCATAATTCAATACAGCATAGCAACTATTCACTCAGCATTTACACTGTCCTGGGCCTTGTAAGTAATCCACAGAAGATTTAAAGCATAGAGGAGGATGTGTACAGGTTCCATGTGTACTGTGCCATTTCCTATCAGGTAAGGCCTTGTGTCCTGGAACCGGTCTCCCTTGGCTATCCAAGCAGGACTGTCCTTACTGAGATGTAGCATGAAGCTCTCTCTCCTGATCTTCTGAGCTGACGGTGTGAGTGCTGTTCCATCCCCCTGCGCCTCTGCACTGCACAGTGCAGCGGCCATACCCTGGAGGTGGAGGAGTCAGGGCATGCCTGTCCCTAGCTCTCATCCTCTCCCAGCCATCCCATCTCGCCCTACCCCCCATTACTGGGGCCTTCAGGTGCCCAGGGGCACGTTGTTGGGGTTAGAAGGGGCAGGGTAAAGCCTCATAGGAACTGGTGGATGGGGGTGGGGTGGGCGTCAGTGACTTCAGAGCAAAGTTACTCTGGGCCATGGTAGGGGCTGAGCACTAGATGGTGGTGACCTGGGTTAGGCACGTGGCTCTGATCACCCCAGGGAAGCCTCAACATTGATGCGGTGACCTAATGCCCAGACGTCACCCCGAGAGGCTAAGCAAGAGATCTGTTGGCTTCCGTTGTTGGGTTCATGAAGCACCATGCCCAGGAAAACTAGAGAATTCCTTTGGCTCTCCTCAAACGTAAATCTGGTTTGAGGCCATTCTGTAGCCAAAAGTTTGCTTTGGAGATGGGGCTGTGCACTGAATCCAGATGGGGTTGTAAACTTCTATAAATGGTCAGCCTATGGGGGCAGGCACTGGACCTGCACCCCATACCAGGGTGTCGATACCTGGCTCTGCACCTGAGTCTGGCTACCTGCTAATGTACACCCTGGGATGGCTCAAGCAACTGATTCCCTGCCACCCATGTGGGAGACCTGGATTGAGCTCCTGACTCCCAGCTCCCGGATCCACTGAGGGCACCTGGGAGGGAACAAGCCAGTAGAGTTCTAGCTCTCTCTCTCTCTTTTTTTTTTCTCTCTCTCTCAGATACACATTTTTTAAATTCAGATCGTAAATATTTCAAGCTATGCAAGCCATATACACTCCATCTCTGCTGATCTTCTTTTTCTTTTCTTTTTTTAAACTTATTTAATAAATATAAATTTCCAAAGTATAGCTTTTGGATTACAGTGGCTCCCCCCATAACTTCCCTCCTACCCGCAACCCTCCCATCTCCCACTCCCTCTCCCATTCCATTCACATCAAGATTCATTTTCAATTATCTTTATATACTTCTTTTTCTTTTCTTTTATTCCTCCCAACTCTTTAAAAATGTGACATCCATTCTTAGCTTGTGTGCTGTACAAAGAGGCCACCACACAGCAGACTCATAGAACGACAAATGCCTTAAAGCGCACTCTGGCCTCAGAATCAGCCCTTAAGGCATTTGGATCTGGCTAAAAAGCCCATGAGAGTATTTCAGGCACAAAAAGCCAAGACACTGTGAAAAAAATGACCTACATGAAAGATCTCTGTGCATGAGATCCCCGTGGAAAGAAGGGGTCATCAAAGAAGGAGGTTCCTTTCTCTGAAGGGAGTAGAGAACTTCCACTTTGATTATGGCCTTGTCTAAATAAGGTCGGAGTTTGTGGACTCAAAAGGTTTCTTCCAGGGCCGGCGCTGTGGCACAGGTTAATCCCTATTCTGGTCCCAGCTGCTCTTCTTCCAATTCAGCTCTCTGCTATGGCCTGGGAAAGCAGTAGAAGATGGCTCACATGGGAGATCTGGAAGAAGCTCCTGGCTCCTGGCTTCAGATCCAGCCATTGTGGCCATCTGGGGAGTGAACCAGCAGATGGAAGACTTTTCTCTCTGTCTCTTCCTCTGACTGTCTGTAACTCTACCTTTCAAATAAATAAATAAAAATTTAAAAAAAGTTTTCTTCCATGGCCTCGGCAACTCATGACAAGAGCCTCGGGTGATTACTGACATCATAAATAAGAGTGTGAATTGTTAAAACAACAGGAGTCACTGTGCACTTGCTCCCCATGTAGGACCTCTGTCCTTAATGAGTTGTACTATGAGAATTAACGGTAGTCTTCAAACAGTATGTGCCTGGGTGGGTGCAAACTGTTGAAATCTTTACTTAGTATAGAGTTGATCTTCTGTATATAAAGACAATAAAAAATGAATTTTAATGACTAGGATGGGAGAAGGAGTAGGAGGCAGGACGGTTTGAGGGTGGGAGTGTGGGTATGGGGAGCCACTATAATCCAAAAGTTGTACTTATGAAACTTATATTTATTAAATAAAAGCTTTCTATAAAAAAAAAAAAGAAAGAAAAGAAACAGGCCACAAGTGACCTTAGGCAACAGGTATGCCATCTCTGGCTCACAGAACATTGGAAGCAAGCTGGCCTAATGTCTTCTTGGGAGAGGGAGGAAAGGGGAGACAAAGGAAAGGGTTAGACATTGGTTCAGTCCCATCTGACCTGAGCTTTGAGCGTCTGGGATGCTGCAATGGAATCTTACTCAAGTGTGAATAATAATATCCACAATGGCTGGGGTTGCCCTTCCCTGGGTCAGGGACCAGCAACACAAACGTAACACACCAAGTAGCTGACTGCTGCAGAATCAGAACCAAGGCAGCCCTTGGCCTGGGGAGACACAGATGTATCTGAGTCCAGTCAGGAGAGAGAAATCACACACAAATCTCAAAGGGAAAAGTTAATACAACAAACTATAAATGGTAACGGGGAATCGGAATGTCAAGAGATCAGTTAGGAAGAAGTAATGAAAATTCTAACAGGGGCTGGCATTACGGCACAGCAAGTTAAGCCGCAACACTGGAGACCCCAGCATCCGATATCAGAGCGCCAGTTCAAGCCTTGAGTGCTCCACTTCTGATCCAGCTGCCTGTTCATGCGTCTGGGAGGATAGCAAAATACGGCCCGGGTACTGGGCCCCTGCCACCCACGTGGGACACCTGGGTGGAGTTCCTGTCTCTGACTTTGGGTTGGCCCAGCCCATGCTATTGCAGCCATTGGAGAGTGAACCACCACATGAAGGATTCTCCCTCTCTCTCTCATCCACCCACTTTTCTGTCACTCTGCCTTTCAAATAAATTGACTTTTAAAATGGAAATTCTAAAAACTAGAGCAACTGCAGATATCCTTGCAAATAACACTAGCAGTGCTTTGCTCAGGCTGCCCAAACTAGACACAACTTAGAGCTGTTCTCTCACGGTTCAAGGTGTCAGCAGAGCTGCCGTCTTCCGGGGCCTCTGTCCGTCTGCACGTGGCCATTTCTCCCTGTGTCTTCACGTCTTCTTTCCCCCATGTGGATCTGTGACCCTAGTCATGGTGGCTTCAGACCCACCCTGACAACTTCATGTTACCTCTTCAAAGGCCTTATCTCCAAACCCAGTGGCCCTGAGGTACTGCGAGGTCAACAGATCAACGTACAAATTGGGGGGAACCTGGTTGCGCCCATACAAACGTAACATAGCAGAACATTCCTGGTCACTGCCCCCTAGAGCTGGAGTCAGCAGGGCTGAGGAAGGTCCCCCCACCTCACTCCCCTCCCCAGGGCTCAGACCCAAAACATGTTGAAGAGAGCATAGGTATGGCTCCCTAGATGGCAGAAAAGTCACTGTGGTCCTGCATCCATGGAATGTTCTGGCAATTTGTCCCTTGAATGTTCTGGAAAAAAGTTCTAGGTGCTAGAGAGCTGTTCATAGGGAGGCGTCTCAGCAGAGGCTCAGTGTGACAAAACCACCTGAGAGGGGTAACTAGGGATGTTGCTGGCTAGTGGGCGCCACAGGACACGCGCAGTTCTGACAGGCCCACCCCTCTGCAGGAGCACACAGGAAACCCCGGAAGGAGAAAGCAGAACACTTTCCATCCTGCATGGTCTCTCTAGCGCCCCCTACTGACTAAGTCTGACATCAGGCCACAGCCATTTAAAGGGTCCAGCTCAGTTTTCACAGAACAAGAACAAAAAGGTACACTTGGAGTTGATAAGTGATCGCTTGACAGCAGGTACACTCCGAATTCCTCTTTTCAGGAAAGAAAAGGATTCAGCCTTCAGCTCGAGCTTCCCACTCTCCCCACCTGGCAGGAGCCAGAGTTTGGGTCTGGGAGTGTGGGTGAGACTGGCGTTTCTGTTCACCTTGAGACACTCTCGGGGGAGTCCTGTGTGAGTTCCTGGTCTGGCCAGAACTAACAGGTAGAGTTGGAAAAGCAATCCCTGGTGGCAGCCATCAGGGGACCAGAGGACAGGGCTGGAGACAAGGCCCACAAGGATCCATGAGGCCAGTCCTGGGGAAACCCTCCAAAGAGGGGGGATGTCTTAGTCTGTTTCCTGTTGCTATCACAAAATACCTGAGACTGGTAACCGCTAAGGAGACAAGTGTCTTTTGGCGCACAGATCTGGAGGCTGAGAAAGCCAAATGCCTGGTGCTGGTGAGGGCCTTGTGCTGCTTCAGCTCATGGCAGAAGGCAGAGGGGCAAGCAGGCAGGTGCAAGAGAGGCGAAACCCGATGGGCCACACTGCTTCATCACAACCTGTTCTTCCCATAACTTGTCCAGTCTTGCGACAGCAAGAATTCGCCCCCTCATTATGCCACTAATCCTCACGCCAAGGCAGAACTGTGACCACCAGCACTCCCTGAAGGCTTCTCCCCTTCTCAGCACGATAACCTTAGAGACCAAAATGCAACAGGAATTTTGGTGTGGACAAAGCATATTCAAACCATCGCAGCAAGACTGAGAGATTTTTTTCTGGAGCAAGAGGGAAGGCTTATGATAGTACCTCGTGGAGACAGAAAGGACACACAAAATAATTCCATGGTGCAAATGTAGACACAGTCACAAGAGACTATCATTTGGATCCGAAGTGCCAGCACACTTAGGACAGAGGGCAAAGTTCAAAAACGGTTTCTTCCCTTCCCCCATTTGCATGATTTTATTTGCTGATACTATGATAATCCCTTCCCAGAGCCATCTGTTAGTAGTTGCTCATTCCAGTCCATGATAAAGAACTGAAATGAAAGTTTCCCTTCAAACTGCCTCCCCATCTGAGCCGACGACAAAGCCCTCTGTGCCAACTCATTGTGGTTTGCTTGGTATCATTTATGATGCAGCCTTATCGTGGATGGAAAACTCACCATTTTCCCTATGAACTTGATCTTGGTTCTGCTGGTAGTAAGATGGTGGTGGGGGCAACTTCTCTGAGCCTTGGATTCTTTTTCCTATAAAATGAATACAAATTCATGGTCAAGATCTCTTCTAGCTCCACAGTTAGTTCACTGTTTCAGGAATAACACAGAACTCTAGATTTACAAATCAGAGTAGCTTATTTGCATTCCTATGGAATTCTTCATTTCAATTGAGTCTTTTGAAAAGCAAATTATTCCGGTCTGCGCTGTGGCTTAGTGAGCTAATCCTCTGCCTGCAGTGCCGGCCTCCCTTATGGGCCCCAGTTCTAGTCCTGGCTGCTCCTCTTCTGATCCAGCTCCCTGCTATGGCCTGGCAAAGCAGTAGAAGATGGCCCAAGTGCTTGGGCCCTGCACCCGTGTGGGAGGCCCAGAAGAAGCTCCTGGCTCCTGGCTTCAGATCGGCCCAGCTCTTGCCTTTGTGGCCATTTGGGGAGTGAACCAGCGGATGGAATACCTCTCTCTCTCTGTAACTCTGCCTTTCAAATAAATAAATAAATCTTAAGAAGCGAATTATCCCAGTGTGTAACACGGCTTACTTCGTCCCAGCACTTCAGGAGAGCGGGTATTAAATCAAGAGCGGTGTGTCCACACTGCAGCCTTGTACCTGAAGTCAGAGTTTTTAGGGAAGGTCACGATTCCAATCGTTCCCTCAAACTTGCTCGCAGTCAGTCTGCACAGCGAGCCGGCAAGACGCCGCCGCGCCCGCCGGAGGCCGCGCCGCGAGGCTGGACTTTCACGGCAGGCTTGGTGGGTTCTGGAAGCAGGGCTCTGCGGCCTGAATAAAACGGCCGTTTCTTCTCGGACGCGGAGCCCCGGCGGGAGTGGGCAGAGGCGCCGGAGGCCCCGTTGTGCGGGGCGGCGGCGGGGCGGCGATCCGGGCCGAAAGCGCGCTCTGCCCCTCGGCCGCAGAGCCGCTGCCCGACACCTGGGGGCGCTCGCCGACCGTGTCTGGAGGCGTCTGACGCCACCTTAGGACGAGCCGCCCGTGAACTTGGGCGCAGAGGGCCGAGTTAGCGTCCCGCGCCCGCGCGCGGAGGTGCAGACGGCCCGGGGGAGGCCAGGAGAGCTCCGCGGGCCCCACGGCTGGCCCGAGGGGGCGTGGGGCGGGAGGAGGTAACGCCGCAGACGCAGGCGCAGAGCCCCCAGCCCCTGCCCCCAGGGAAGCGAACGGTGGGGTAGGGGTCTTGCTGGCCGTGGGAGTGGGTGGGTCCCCGAGTTGGTAGGGCCAGCGCGGTCCAAGTCTAGACGGAGGACAGAACACAGGGCGACTTGACCAGCGCCCCATCGCGAAGCCTGCGGGGCGCGCCGCTGGGTGGCCACCCCCGCAGACCCTGCCCTCCCGGGGCGGGGGTCCCTTCCAGCTGCGCGGACTTCGCCTCGCGCGCGGCCGGCTTTGCGGGTCGGAGGCGACTGTGCCGAGCGCTCTCGGGCGGGGATGCGCGGGGCGGCGCCGGCCGCCGGACTCGCCCCGTCCCGGGCCGGGGGCGGTGCCCGCAGCCCGGCCGGCTCCTCCCCGCCCCGCAGCGCTGGACTTTTGCTTTCGCTTTCTCTACTGCGGACCCGGACCCACGCCGCGGAGGGAGCGACGGGGCCGCGTGGACACGGTAACTGGGGCTGCGGCGCGCGCCCTTCCCGCGTCCCGCCGTGCGCTTCGCGCCTTCCGTGCCCGGGGAGCCGGCTCGGGGCAGAGCGGCCCCGACGGTGGTCCCGGACCCTCGCTGGCTTGGCTTCGCGGGTCGTCCCTGAGCCTGGGGTCCTGGGACGCGGCGGACTGTCGGATTCGCGAGCAGGGGCGGCTCGGACTTAGACGGGAAGGAGGGCGCCTTGTCTGCCCAGCCCCTGGCCAGACGGGCGGGACTCGCGCTGGGTGCCCTTGGCCGTCTATGCAGCCGGGATCCCGGGCGCACGGTTACTGCGGGGTGGACGGCGGGGACGGCAGGTGCAGCGGTGGCCCCGTCGAGGCTGTGTCCGCTGGAGCCAGGGCCGTGGTTGTCGGGGAATCGTCGCTGCGGGGCTCTTGGAGGTACCAGGGCGGGCGACTTTGCTCGTGTGGACTTGCAGGCTCCAGGTGGCCTTCACCCGGGCTTGAGCTTGCTGGCTTTATGGAGCAGTGAGACTGTAGGAGCGCCGGGTGAGGTCTTTCCTTTAACCTTGACCTCCAGCCCTGGCCTTTGTTTCTTCCTTCGAGGCTGGCCAGCCTGACCCTCCACCTCCGCGTGGAAATCCCCCTTGTGCCATCCCGCTGGCCTTGGGCAGCTCGCAAGGCAGCGGCGCAGCCCCCTTTGTCCCGACTGCGCTCTGCCCACGGATGGCTCCGTGGGGAACCCCCCACCCCCGTGTTTGCCCCCGCCCCCAGGTGCAGGAGGTGAGAGGCCCAGGTCATCAGGACCACTCCTGAGCTCTTGAGAATTGTCTATCTTCCTGTGGGAGATTGGGGCACACTGTGTGACGTCACTTTTCAGGGGAAGCAGCTGTCCTGGGGCGGGTGGGGGGGCAAGTTAAGACAATGGCTGGGAAGTGACTTTCTGCCCAGCTCAGTTGTCCCAGCGTGTCGACCCCTGTGAAGCAGACTTAGGAATAATCACTGAAGAAGTTTTTTTTTTCTAGTCTCCATAAAAGCTGCTTACAACATGGATGCATAAAAATCCCCAGGGAGGGAGACAGCGCGTAATCCCGCCCCGTCTCCTCCGTCTCCCTGCACCCTGGCCACAAAACGGGCAAGGCTCAAAACCACCTGTGGCGTGGGCTGGGTTTTCCTGACGGATTTGGTAAAACGCTGCCTTGTTCATTTTGATAATAGTTGTGTCTTGTTGCTTTCAATGTTCGTTGAAAAGCAGCGAAGCCCACAGGAGGGAGAGAGACCCCGATTGTTGAGTGTTTTCCACCTGCCTGGCCACTCACTCATCTCCTCTGTCAACAGGGTTGCCCCGTGTTTGAGAAACACCCGGGGTCCCACTGGAGAAACCTGCCCCTAACCAGAAGCTGCTCTGGGGCCTTGGCTGGGAGGCTGGCAAAGTGTTGAGAAGCAGCCAGGCCGTGAGACTGCTCACGGTCATGGTACACGTCCAGCCGTGGGCTCTCCCTCCCTTCAGCTCTCTCTCCCTTGGCCCAGCTCAGCCTGTGGTTAGCTGGAAGCTACAGTCATGCCGTTTGGGGTTCAGGCCACAAGACCATGGCTTTGCCACCTTGGACGCCTAACTCTGAACCAGAGGCCTCCTCCTCCTCCCACTTCCCCCAGTTCTCTAGAATGTTGTAGAAAATCGCCGCCTTCCTAGTGTCCAGCCTGGTGACAGCAGCCCTGGATGGGCCCTGACACGATTCAGGGCTGCGCCTCACAGGTGCAGTCAGAGACGGAGACCCGGTAGAAACTGGAGTCTGGAGAGCTGGCCCCTGAGTCCCTCGATGGAAAGAAACGGAACCTGGTTTAGCACAAAGGATCCTGGTGCTGGCTCTGCGTCAGACCAGGGGCATCCCGTTAGCTCCTCCCAGCCCTTCACTCCGTATTTCTTTAATAAGCGCCTTCTGTGTGCCGGGGCCTCTGCCAAGATGAACTTCCGTTGCCCCTTGGCGCCTGAGAATTAGAATGCAAATACAGCAGCAACCACAGGGGCCGTGTAGGGAGTGCGGACGGGTAGAGGGGACAGGGTAGAGGGCCGGTGGTTAAGTATTTTTGGCTTTGGGGAGCACGACTACTCAAGCGTTCGCGTAAAGGGAGAAAAACCATAGACAATCTACCCATCAGGCTGTAGCAATAGTTTGCTGACTCCTGTCAGATCGGGGAACGCTTAAAGTCCAGGGAGAATGACCTTGAAGATAGTGGGGCTGTCTAGAAGATTCAAGTTCATCAATACCTGTTAACCACAGGGCCGTGCACAGTCATCGGGAAGACAGAGAGAACTTAAAGGCCCTGGTTACTGCTTCCCCGGGCTGGGTTTGAGCTCGGCCAGGCAGAGGTGAGGAAGTGAGGAGGGGCTGGGAATTTAGAGGGAGACACTGGTTGTAACAAAACATGGCAGACTTTCCATAGCTTAACAGTTAAACTGGACCACGGGTGCCGGGTTAGGAGCTCCCCAAGGGCCGGGACTTGATTTCTGCGCTGCCCTACGTCCAGGCTCTGCCGTGATGCTGGGGGCTGGTTGGCACTGGTGTATTTAAATGTGGTGATGGTGCAGCGCCCCTGGCGCCAACTGTACAAGACAGCTCACCCCCAGCTTGGGTAAAAGCAGTGTCACCCTGACAAGTGTCATGTGGAAATGTCACTCAGCCAGCGATGCCACCGCATGGCAGCTTTCCTGTTTCCTTCTCCTCCTCCCAGATGGCAGACGATCAGGCCCAAGTTGGGGAGCTGGGAGCCGGGGACTCCGCGAGTGCAGACGCGGTGGACGCTAAGCCAGACCGGTCGTCATTTGTACCAGCACTCTTCAGGTGGGTTTGCTTCCTGCCAGGGGCAATCGGGGACCCTGGGTCACTGCAGCCACCCACCTGTGGGCAAGGGGCCGGTCAGGGCAGGGGCTCCGTGCTGTGTGGGCAGCAGGCGTAGGGTTTTGCTGGCTGAATGCAACTGCACTGGGCTCCTTGTGCACTCCCTGTTCTCTCTGAGGTTGGCCCAGGAATGGGGAGCCACACTGCAGGGCTCTGGCCGGGCCGCAGTGGGTGTGGGTGGCAGTTCCCAGGTGTGTGGGGCTGTTCTCCCCAGAGATGATTGGCAGGGAGCTTCAGAGCAGAGCCTGGACTGCTGCGGCTGCTGCCTGTCGGGACCAGGTGTGACTAAAGGTGGACTCTGGGAGCCAAGGGCAGGTTTTAGGGTGACTCACTCCCACCTGTGAGTCAGCTGAGGATCTCCAGTGATGGAGGCAGGGTGCATTCCGTTTGGAAGTAGGGCTGTGAGGACGTGGCGGCATCCCATAACTCCCCTGAACCTTGATCACGCGTGGGCAATGAGTGGAACCTCCTGACGACGCAGGAGCCGTTTAGGGTCCGAAGCATCAGACTTCTTTGTGTCATGGTCCCCTCCCTTATCTGTGGTTTTGCCTCCTGCCATCTCAGTTACTCGAAGTCAACCACAGTGCAAAAATACTAAATGGAAAATTCCAGAAATTAACAATCTGTGAGTTTTAAATTTCTCACTGTACTTAGTAGCATGGTGGAATCTCATGCCATCAGCTCTGTCCTGCTCGGGATGTGAATTCTCCCTTTGTTCACGTGTCCACGCTGTATACACTACCCGCCCGCTGTGGTCTGAGCATTTTACTGTCGGACCTAGGGAGTTTGGTCCCAAAGGCTTAGGTTAGTGATACAAGAAGGTGGACGCTTCATCCGGTGTGGTGTTCATCGGGGGGCCTTTGGGAGGTGATGGGGTTGTTAGGATGGAGCTCCGTGATTACAGGCTGGTGGATTGACAAGAGGCTGCATCGACAGAGACATGCATGCTCCCTGTGTCTTGGCTTGTGATGCTTTGTGCTGGCTCAGAACTGTGCCTGCAAGGAGCCCACCACCAGGTGAGGCCCCCCAGACCTTGCACCTGCAGAACTGTCAGCCAGAGTAAAGCTCTTCTCTTCGTCAGGTTAGCCTGCCTCGGGTGTTTGGTTATAACAAGCCTACTGATACGTGGCCCATTGGTCACCTAGCAGCCGTCCTGGCTCTCAGATCCGTTGTCAGGTGTCACGGGCCTTGTGTTCAAGGACCCCTTGTCTTCACAGTGGCCCCAGGGTGGCGATGGTGGCAATTCAGATAGGCCGAAGAGACGCTACAACATGTACCCTTTAAGTGAAAAGGCAGAATACTCCACTTAGGATAGACAGACGTGCCCGCGATGAGGGTGCTGGGAGCTACGAAAAGAAGGGCGTCTTCCATCCGTGAAGTTGTGAAGAGGTAAAGGAAGCTCATGCGAGTTTTGCCGTTGCACCGTTCAATGCAGAAGTTATGGCTGCAGGGCGGGCTAAGTGCTTTGACGCCGTGGGGAAGGCATTGTAACGAGATAGGGTTTGGTTTCCTCACGGGTTTCCCTGCGTGCACATCCCCTGGGGACTTCAGTGTTTCCTAACCAAGTCCCACACAAGAGAGACAGACAGCGGGGGCCGTGGGAGGAGGAGTGCTCCCAGCAGTGCTCCAGGAGGGAGGACCCGCATCATCCCAGGTAGGACTTAGAAAAGCAGGAGGACCCCAACAACCAAAATTCCACTGGGCTCCATTTAGGGTCTTGAGCCACTTAGGGCCAAGAATATCGAGTGAAATGACCAGAAAATACGTTTCAACTCCTGAAACTTTGTAGTACCACGAGCTCAGCTGGGCCAGGCCAATCCGCTGCCCAGGGAAGGCCCCTGGGAGCCGTGGTCTTGACGATTCTTGGCCTACACAGCCCAGGACCTGGGCCGTAAAACTCTGCCTCCCTTGTGGGTCTGAAGGTGGCACAATTTCCAGGAATCAAGCTGTAATCGGGTGCCAAAGGGTGTCGTGTTTCATTTCTCCCGGCCCTTGTTGAGTACCCGGGTTGAGCCAAGTCACCCCTAAGTAAAAGAGAAACAGAAACTGTTCGAGAGAGATTTCATAAGTCAGGAAAAGTGTTTTTCACGCTTCCCAGAAATTGGGAAAATGAATGGTGTGATGTGAATACTGACACTGACAAATCATTTCTTTAAATGTTTTCTGTGGACTCTAAATCCATCGTGATTTTATATCCACCTTTATTTTATTTTTTTTTTTAAAAAGCAACTACAAAAAGCACATGAGGTGCTGGCATTTGGCACAGCCACTAAGACATCAAGGGAGCGGCCCACGTCCCAGGGAGGAGTCCCTGGGTTCCGGATCCAGGTGCTGTCCAGAGACAGGTTCCAGCTAGCACACACTCTGGGAGGCAGCAGGTCGTAGCTCAACTAGTTGGATCCCTGCCACTCACATGGGAGGCTGGATTGAGTTCCCAACGCCTGGCCATTTGGGCCCCCACCCCCCCATCTCAAATGAAAAATAATTTAAAAGAAAATACACAAAGAACTCTCCTTTAACTGCTGGAAGTTTTATTTTGTCTCTTTTCTCCCCTGAGCTCATTTTGGTTTTTTGTTCTATTATTTTATTTATTTTCTTCTAATGTTATGGGTTGAGTTATTTGAAAGCCTTTCTTTGATCACCTCTCATACAGCTCTGTAACATATTCACACGTGAATGTGGGTGTCTATACATTGTAAGACATTTTCCCAGGTATCATAAGTGTTCAGTTTCCCCTAGTCTAAGGTACTCTTTCAGCTGTTGTTAATTCACAGCTAATGTAAATAAGCATTAATCAATCACTGGTATAAAATTTTTCTAATTGTAGGGCTGGTGCTGTGGTGTAGTAGGCTAAGCCTCCACCTGTGGCGTCAGCATCCCACATGGGCACGAGTTCGTGTCTTGGCTGCTCTTCTTCTGATCCAGCTCTCTGCTAATGGCCTGGGAGAGCAGTGGAGGATGGCCCAAGTGCTTGGGCTCCTGTACCCACGTGAGAATTCAAGAAGAAGCTCCTGGCTCCTGGCTTCAGACTGGCCCAGCTCTGTCTGGCCTTTGTGGCCATCTGAGGAGAGATCCAGTGGATGGAAGACCTCTCTCTCTGTCTCTCCCTCTCTCTGTTTGTAACTCTGTGTCTCAAATAAATAAATAAATAAATACATCTTGAATAATTTTTTAATTGAAATTACAACTGATAATGGAAAGAATGGGCTTTTAGAAAGTTTTTAAATAAATGAACAATAATGCTTATTGCTGGAATGAGAAAGAGTCCGATACTGGCTCTTTTTTTTCAGTGTCTCATTTTTAGAGATAAAAACACTGAGAAATCATTAATTAATTCATGGGATGGTAGGTAGGAGTTTTGTTATAATTATGTCACTTAGTTCTTTAAATTCCTCCTGCATTTTGTACCAAGAATAACAACTCAAGTATGTCCTTTTTCAGTTGTATTGAAAGTAGAGACTTGGAAAAATTGTTTTAAAGATTTATTTATGTGAAAGGCAGAATGATAGGAAGCTACAGAACGACCCTTCTCTCTGCTGGTTCACTGCTCAAATGGTTGCAACATCCGGGGCTGGTCCAGGCCGAAGCCAAGAGCCCTGAACTCCACCTGGGTCTCCCGTGTGAGTGGCAGGAGTCCAAGGTCTTGGACCATCCTCGTTGCCTCCCAGGTACGCTTTAGCAGGTAGCTGGATCAGAAGCGGAGCATCCAGGACTCGAAACAGCCGCTCAGATATGAGAGGCCAGCGTTGCAGGTGGTACCTTAGCTCCTTGTGCCACAGCGCCGGCCCCAAGACTTGGAAATTACCAGACTTACAAAAGGGACTGCTGTTCAGCTCTTAAAGATGTTAATTTTTTCAGATTCTGGGAAGAACACCATAAAGGCTATACGCAGACTTTGAACCAACAGTTTATTAAACCTGTTGCCCTTTTACTTAGAGGCAACCTGTGTCACTTAAAACAGCCCCGGAGGAGGATCACAGAAGAGGCGGTAGTCATCACTTGCAATAGCCTTTCTGTGCTGCTGTCGGCTGTGGGCTCTGGTCGGCAGAGCCCCCGCGTGGAGCCTCTGGGCCGCCCCAGTGCTTTCTCCCAGGCAAGGTCTGATTGTGCATTGCAGTTCCAGAAAAGTGTGATCGGGCGTCCTGTGTCCTTCGCCTTGTTTCCAGATTCCAAGTCCTCATTCTTGGCTGGATGGGTGGACGGATGAGAGAGGAGGGAGGGAGGGAGGGAGGGAGGGACAGAGGGGCCAAAACACCTCCCTGATTTACCTCCTGGAGTCGGAGTTCGTGTTATCGTCACGGTTCTCTAGCTAAGCAGCAATGAAATAAAATACTTGGGAATCGTCGGGATGAAGATCAAGGTCATTAAACGAGCGCCATCATCACTCCCATTCCATCCTGTAAGGTTTGTGCATGTGTGTGTACATAGGTATGTGCATGTGTGTATATATGCATGCACACACACATGTAAGTAACTGAATTTGGAACAGCCCTGTGTGGCACACATGTGCCCACATGTACCATAATCCTCCTCAGACAGGAAGGCCGCAGCGCCTGACTCCGGGGGACTCAGGACTCAGGACATCTCACCAGAACTGCGGGTCCGGGGACCGTGTGGATCAGGTGCGGGGCAGGTACAAAAGTCTGCCTTCCTTGTGCACAGGAGGAGATGGGAGAATGGGAAGTGGATGTGGTGTCTCAGACCAGTTTTAGGAAAAAATTAAAATGGACGTTGCGGGTCTGCTCGTTTGTTCCCTTCAAGCCGTGTGTGTGCACCCCATGGACATTCCTTGAGGACCCTGCTTGTAGACCACAGTTTTTTTGAAAAGCAAAGAGACAGAGAGATCCCACCTACTGCTTCACTCTCATAAGCCTGCAACAGCCAGGCTGGGCTAGGTCAAAGCCAGGTCTCCAGGGCCGGCACTGTGGCACAGTAGGTAAAGCCACCACCTGCAGTGCCGGCCTCCCATATAGGTGCTAGTTCTAGTCCTAGGTGCTCCTCTTCCAATCTAGGTCTCTGCTGTGGCCTGAGAAAGCAATGGAAGATGGCCCAAGATGGCCCCTGCACCCATGTGGGAGACCTGGAAAAAGCTCCTGGCTCCTGGCTTTGGATCAGCCCAGCGTTGGATCTGGTGGCCATCTGGGGGAGTGAACCAGAGATGGAAGATCTCTCCCTCTCTCTCCCTCTCTCTCCCCTTCTGCTTCTCCGTAACTCTCTGCCTTTCAAATAGATTAATACATCTTTAAAAAAACAAAACATGTCTCCCACAGGGTGGCAGGGACTCAGGTACTTGAGCCATCACCCGCTGCCTCCCAGTGGGAGCTGGGAGCCAGGACCCAACCCGCGTGCTCCAGCACAGGGTGTGGGGGTCCCGTGCTGCCTCTTGATCCCTGCACCAAGCCCCTGCCCCTCCCCCTTTACCTTCTTCGGGAAGTTAGATAAGCCTGGCTGATCTCCTCCCTTTGGTTCCCTTTTCATGGCCTGGTTGATGTCCACAGGAAGCTTCACATTTTCAAAGTAAACAGAAAGGGGCTGGCGCTGTGCAGCAGGCGAGGCCTTCATTGGCAACACCCGCATCCCATATGGGAGCATCTGTTCAAGTCCCGGCTGCTCCACTTCCAGTCCAGCCTCCTGCTAATGGCCTGGGAAGGCAGCAGAAGGTGACCCAAGTGCTTGGGCCCCTGCACCCACGTGGGAGACTGGGATGGAGCTCCTGGCTCCTGGCTCTGGCCTGGTCCAGCTCTAGCTGTTGAGGCCATTTGGGAATGAACTACTGGATGAAAGATTCTCATTCTCTCTCTCTCTCTCTCTCTCTCTCTCTCTCTCTCTCTCTCTCTCTGTGTGTGTGTCTCATTCTGCCTTTCAAATAAATGAATAGATCTTTACAAACTAAATAAACCGTAGGTAGCCCTGCAAAATATTTGTTAAATTCCACTTTCTGGAATTGGTTAAAGGTATTTGATGTGTGAGGCATGCTTGTTGAACTGCTGAACGATGATGAGCTAAAACTGGCAACTCAATATCTTACTCTTCAGGGTTTGAAGTGTTGGTGGCTTATTTCCTCTGCCTTCTTCAGGCACCTGCCTATCCATGAATCGAGGGTGGCCTAGCCTCCCACCCGAGGAAATCAATCTGCATAAAGTTCCATGAGCATTAGGGGCAAACCCTTCAAATGTAGGGTACTGATCCCCTTCCATGTTTTAACTGTAGTGAGACGGAAGGTTCTGCCATCCCGAGAAGTGTCCCTGGCTCCAGATTGTCTTTGGTCACTAGTTCACTGCTTCATTCATGTGCTTTAGCACAAGGCGGCGGGTGAGTCCTTCGAGCCAGGACTGGCACCTGCCTTCGCCGGCCTGTCCCGCCGAGCTCGGGCCACCCTGATGCCACCGCCCGCCTCTGTGTCCCAGGTGCTAGGGCCCAGGCTGCAGCTGGAAACCAGATTAGCCGGGTTTCCAGTGGGCGACCAGTGGGCGGCGTCTCGGTTACCAATCCACAGCCGGTCGGGCACCCGCCCATGTAACGACGCCTGGGCCTGGGTGCAGTGCAGCTCACCGGGGTGACCCGAACTGAGGGCTCCCTGACGGCTCCCTGTTTCCTGCCGGCCCGGGAGGGGATGCGGTCTCGGGCACCTCGAATCCCGCAGCCAGAAATGCGGTGTGCGTGGGACCCAGTGGAGGAGGCAGCAGCGCCCTCTGCCGGTCTCTGACGGAGCCGACTGCGAGTCAAGATTCTATCAGTCTCCGCCGAAGCCCCAGGCATTGCAAGGGTTGTCTTGTTGTCTCACTGCCACTAGGTGGCAGGGCAGCACTGTCTGATTGCCATTCAGCCGCTGGAAGGTCGCAGAGGGTTCCTGCTCGTTAATTCACCTTTCTTAACCATACGAGGGTGCTCATGAGAGATGGGATTCAGAGGCAAGTTTTGTTGCAAAAAAGTTTTGAAGCCCATGCACAATTTTGTCGTGATACCCAAGTTTCATGAACTTTATGAAGACCGTGTGTGTGTGTGTGTTGTTTTATGATTATTGAAGAGCATTTGGAAAACACGGACAATCACAAAAGAAAATATGCAAGATGGTTTCAAATTAGTATTTAGATTTTTTTAGATGAGATAAAAGCAGTTTGAGCACAGTCCACGTTGACCACCAGCCAGTTTACTGAGGTGTCATGTCATGGGTGCACCTGCAGAGGGCGCGCTCTGCATGGAAAAGGACCCTTCGAGCACCCAGCACAGGTTCCCCGCCTCCTGAGTTAGCCTTGTGGTCCCTGCCCCGAACATAAAGTCAAGTTTTTAATCAAATGCATAGACACAGCCACAGAAAAAATAACTGATTTCTGAATTGTAGAATATAGCCTTGGCACTGTGCAAGGTTGGGGGAGGGGCTGGGAGGATAAGAAAAGACCAGAGGAGCAGTTGAATTGTTGAACAGGCCATGGGGATGGGGAGGGGGTGGGGCCAGGTGGTCAGGCCAGGGCCAGGTGGGGGAGGTTTGGTCTTCACGGCACAGGACAGCAGGAGCCCTGCCCAGCAGCCTGGAAGCTGTGAGATGGAGCTCCTTCTGAGCTCTGCTCAAGGTCAGAATTTGAGAAAACAGGGTAGAGATTCCACACAGGCTCAGATTCCTGCAGGGCCTCCGTAGGGCCGGTGCGTCCGGCCTGGGGCCGGGTTTATCCTCGGGAGGAAGGGCTCCTTCTCGAAATGTGCTCAGCCCCTTATTTCCCGGGCACCGGCTCAGATCGCCCGGGTTCATCCTGGGCCGCGTCTGTTTCCCAGCCGTCGTCCCCTGGGAGGGCGTCTAACAAACGCCTCTGGGTCGCCCGGCTTTCTCCTGGGTTGCAGCTTGAGCTCCTCCACCGGTGCGCACCACGGGGAGAGCGGTCCCTAGGAAACATGGCTCGTGTGCGTAGCTGCACGTAGGATCGGGTGGCCTGCCCATGCATCCGGAGAGGCCAGGCAAGCGTTTCAGAGAAGCAGCGTTTGGAACAAGAGACAAGAACAGAGCAGCGACGTTAGCACATTCCATGATGCTCCCTTTTCCGGGAAGGGAGGCTTCACAGCCCGCCTCCAGGGGCCTGGCTGCCCGGCCCCCAGAGGAAGGCCAAGGCACTGTACTTGAGGCAGGGTGACAGCAGCAGCAGAGTTGCGTCCCTGGGTTCGGATCCTGGCCCTGCCTCCCACTCTAGAGTTGAAAGTAGAGTCACGTGACTGTGTGAGCCCCTGTCTGCACCTGCATTATGGGGAGACTGACACCTGTCCAGTGGATTGGCGTGAGAATTACTGTGACTCTACTTCCAGAACTCTGCACAGTGCACCCTCAGGAGGAAATTGTAGCATCGTAATGGGAAGCCTGGAAGACCCCCTAAAATGTAGTGGATCTAATTCCTCTCTACCCTGATCAAGGAGAGCAAAGACCAGAGAGGTCAAGTGCCTACCTGCAGTCACCCAGCCCTGGGCTCCCCTCTCTGTATCCACCGCCACCCACAGTTGTGGTGGCACCGAGTTGTTCAGCCACTTCAGTCCACCCAAGGAGCCGGAGGTTTCTTCCACCACGTGGGTCAGTAGATTTCGCGCTTCCCATCTGCCGAGGGGTTGGACGTGCACAGCTCCGGCTGCACCGGCAGGGCTGGCCGTGGACTTGCTGACGAACAGGGCCACGTGCAGGCTGCGGGAGCGGGGACCCGTGCACCATCCAGATGGTCCAGGCCAGATGAGGCAGTAGCTGCTACCTGTGTGGCATACCTGTGGCTGTTGTGGGTGCCAGCCCTTCCAGGGGGAAATACTGAGATGAAAAGAAAAGGTGTGGGAGAGGTCAGTGAGCAGGTGTTAGTGGGGCGCGTGTGTTTTCCGTTCTTGTAACTCGGTGCCTGAGACTGGGTGACTCAGGAAGAGTGGCGTTCTGTTTTGACTGTGGTTTGAAAGCTGGGAAGTCCGAGAAAAGAGCAGTGGCGGCGTCTTGGCATTTTTTTAAGCCAATGTATGTTACCTCCTTTTCTCATTGCATTTTACCCATTTATTTTTGTTTTATTTCAGAGGCATAGAAGAGAAATAGAGCTCCTGTCCTCTGCTTCTCTGTTGTGATGGCCAGGGCAAATTTGGGAGCCTAGAACCCAGTCCAGGTCTCCCACGTGGGCGGCAGGGATCCCCAGAACCCAGTCTAGGTCTCTTGTGTGGGCGGCAGGGATCCCCAGAACCCAGTCCAGGTCTCCCGTGTGGGTGGCGGGGATCCACGTACTTGGGTTGTCACCTGCCGCCTCCCAGAGCGCACACTGGCAGGAAGCTGGAATTGGACTTGAATCGCGGCTCTCTGCTGTGGGAGGCAGGGGTCCCAAGTGACGTCTGAACCACTGCCCCTCTTCTCATCTTCCGGGGAGGGCCCGCAGCCACTTCATCTGGCAGAAAGCAGGGGAGCGTGGAGAGGAGGGGAGTCTGGTGACCTGCCCTATGCCCCCCTCCCCCGTGAGAACTAACCTGTCCCTCAGGAACTACATTAGTCCGTTCCCCAGCAGGCACTTCTTTGTGGCCCTGCCACCTTGGCAAGTAAACATGCACGTGAGTGTCGGTGGGGACAAACTGCAGCACGTGGTGAATTCAGACACTCTTGGTGTAAAAAGGCAGCCCAGTCCCTTGCGGCGCCGGCACACCGGGTTCTAGTCCCGGTCGGGGCACCGGATTCTGTCCCGGTTGCCCCTCTTCCAGGCCAGCCCTCTGCTGTGGCCCAGGAGTGCAGTGGAGGATGGCCCAGGTGCTTGGGCCCTGCACCCCATGGGGAGACCAGGAAAAGCACCTGGCTCCTGGCTCCTGCCATCGGACGAGCGCGGTGCGCCGGCCGCAGCGCGCCGACCGCGGCGGCCATTGGAGGGTGAACCAACGGCAAAGGAAGACCTTTCTCTCTGTCTCTCTCTCTCACTGTCCACTCTGCCTGTAAAAAAAATAAATAAATAAAAATAAAAAAATAAAAAAAAAATAAAAAGGCAGCCCAGTCCCCCAGAGCAGCGTGGAGATGCAGCCTGTTCTCAGGTGATCCTGTGATACAGTAAGAAGCGTGTGGCGTGGCACTGCCTGTTTGCACCCAGAGCTTGGCGGCTTTGTGTCTGCAAGGATCTGTGGTGGTGAGCTCTCAAGGCTGCAGGTGGGACGTGGGAAGGATGGATGGGATGCTTGTGTAAGAAGGAAGACGATCCTGCAGCCACAATACACACAGGTCACTGCGTCTTCGACTCTGTCAGCTAAGGCTTTTTTTAAAAATTAATATATATATATATATATATATATAAAGATTTATTTATTTGAGATGCAGAGTTACAGACAGAGAGAGGGAGAAAGAGAGAGATAGAGAGATCTTCCATCCGCTGGTTCACTCCCCAAATGGCCACAACAGCCGGAGCTGGGCCAATCTGAAGCCAGGAGCCAGGAGTTTCTTCCGGGTTTCCCACGCAGGTGCAGGGGCCCAAGCGCTTGGGCCGTCCTCTGCTGCTTTCCCAGGCCATAGCAGAGAGCTGGATCGGAAGTGAAGCAACTGAGTATCAAAACAGCGCCCATACCCACTATGCCTCAGCGCCGGTCCCCGCTAACGCGTTTTAAGATTTTTGCCCTTTATTTCTGCTATAAAAAAAGTCACTTGTCAATGTTCATTATAGGGGTCTCGCTTTACCTTTCTGTTTGTTTTTCAAGGGGGAGAAGGAAATGTGGAAGCTGGGAGGTTTCGGGGCAGGGCCTCCCACCTAAGTGCATTTTTTTAAGAGGAAGGGTTTATTGGGGGAAACCCGACAGACAAGAAGGAAGAGGCGAAGAAGGAAAAAGAGGGAGAAGGAGAGCTTAAGAGAGAGATCAAGACACTCACACACACACTCACACACACACACACACACACACACACAGAGACGTGTTCAGGAACAGGTACCCTTAAAACTTTGCCAGGGGCGGGCGCTGAGCACATCTCCAGTGGAGATTACTTCCCCATGTCCGTGCCAGCTGTGCTGCAGAGAGAATGTCGAGTCAGTTTTCTGTCTTGTTCACAGACCTGAGGCTGACCAATGAGCGGCTCTGCCCCGGGGTAGCAGGTGTCCTCAGCACGCTTCCCCAGCTGTGGACCTCTCACTGGCTAAGACGCTGAGCCGGGAAACTGAGAATGCGTTGCTGCGCCTGCGGGTTTGCTGAGTGTTTCGGTTGCTGTGGGCTCACGTTTTCCTTGTTGCCCTGGGAGCCCTGGGGTGGGGAAGAGGAGGAACTGCTGTTCACGCGCTGAGGCAGGGCTCCTGCAACACTGGTGCTGTGTCTCATTTGAAAAGTATGGGCCTTGCTGCCTTTCCCTCTTCTGTCTTCGCATATTTGTGTTACTGCTTCACATATTTGTGTTGCTAGTTTGAGTACCTTTAGGTGGAAAAAAAATAATAACCCGGTGAACCTGAACCGTGTGATCTGCCACAAACTCCACTTCCTCTTTGTTATTTGCTTACATGTGACTTTCCCGTCCCTGTGTGAGCTGTCCGGCCGCCTTTTGTAGACTGGGCCCTCTGGTCGGTGGGCCGTGTGTGTGCTCATCAACTTTCCACAGCTGTGTGACAGGCTGTTCCCCTGGGCTCGGGGTGCGGGCCTAGCTATTCACCTGTTCTTTCCACTGTGTCACCCTTTTTTTTTTTTTTGGACAGGCAGAGTGGACAGTGAGAGAGAGAGAAAGGTCTTCCTTTTGCCGTTGGTTCACCACCACCACCACCACCCCCCCCATGGCCACTGCGGCCGGCACACTGCGCTGATCCAAAGCCAGGAGTCAGGTGCTTCCTCCTGGTCTCCCATGGGGTGCAGGGCCCAGGCACTTGGGCCATCCTCCACTGCATTCCCGGGCCACAGCAGAGAGCTGGCCTGGAAGAGGGGCAACCGGGACAGAATCCGGCGCCCCAACCGGGACTAGAACCCGGTGTGCTGGTGCCGCAAGGCGGAGGATTAGCCTAGTGAGCCACAGCGCCGGCCTCACTGTGTCACCCTTAGAGATTATGCTGCTGGCTGTGCATTTGTAGAAAGTAGCTGGGTTTTTTTTTTTTTTTCTTTCCTTTGGGCCCCAGGGAGCCGTCCTGGGGTTGGTGGATGCCACACTGTGGAGCCTGGGAATTTCTGCCGGTCAGCAGAGAAGGGGAGGCCAGTGTGACCGTCCCAGCGAGTTTGAATGGTCCTATGGAAAACTCCAGCGTGCAGCTCACTTGCTGATTCAGTCCCGGGCCTCCAGGGCCTGTGGCCTGTGCCAGTGTTCTGGGCCCCGCGGAGCGCCAAGCATGTTGAGTTTTTATTATTACAGAGAAGAAGGAAACTCACTCCCCGTCGTCACAGGGCGAAGCCTGGTTCTGCTGCACAGGGGGCTGCTTTCCGATGGAGACCCTAGGTACTGCCCCGACCCTTTCTTTTCCTCCCTGTCTCACTCCGTGCTGTGGTATCTTAGGACTGTGGGGATGCCCTCTGCGGAGACGCGGAAACCATGAATGAATCATGCCGAAAATATTTAGACAAAGCAGCTACGAAAACTAGAGCTCCGGTTCCAAATGACATAACCCTGGGGAGCCGTGTGCCTGGTGCTGTGTTTACTTTGGTGCTTTTGAATGTCTGCAGGCACAGAGGGCTACTGGGAATCCTATTCATAGAGACATTCTAGAAATAAATAGGAGTGGGTTTGCAGGCTTCTCTTCCCTCCCAAATATAGAACGGCATAATTCACGTTTCCAGCAGCCCAGGGGATCTGTAAGAGGATAAAACCTGTATTTATCCACTCCAGTGATGGGGAAAATTACACTTGCACCCGGAGCGGAATGCCCAAGTCCTTTGTGTGCCTTTGCACTTCCTTGTAAAGCAGAATATTTTTCTCCTGTCCTGTTTTCGGGTACCTGTTGCTGTCGGTTCTTAAGGAGACCTTTTTGTATAAATTGCTTGGGAGCCTAGTTGTCATTTTTTATTTTTATTTAATTTTCAGCTGACACATAATAACTGTATGTATTTATGGGATGCAGCGTGGCATTTCAGTACATTATATACTTTGTGTAATGATCAAATCAAGATATTAGGACCATCTGTCACCTTAGAGATTTGTCATTTCTCTGTGCTGGAAATACTTAAAGTCCTCTCTCCTCACTGCTGTAAAAGGTTCAGTTAGTGCTGTGGGACGTCAGAACCTCTTCTTCCTTCCTCGTTCTGGGCCGCGTCCCCATCTTCTTTCTGTGCCCCCCCCCCCCCCCAGCCAAGCTCTGGTAACCATAGTTCTGGTCTCAACTCTATTTATTTCTATGAGATTAAGAGTTTAGCTCCCACCTAAAAGTGAGAACTTGAGGTTTTTTGCCTTTCTGTGCCTGGCTGACTTCATTTACTTCTCCAGTTCCGTCCTTGTCGCTGGGAATGACAGGATTTCTTTCTTTTTGGGGCCGATTGATATTGCGTTGTGTACGGAGACCACATTTCCTGTATCCGTCCACCCAGGGTGGATTCCAGAGCTTGGCTCCCGTGACTAGGGCTGCAGTGAGCGTGCAAGGCAGATGTCTCTTTGGCATACTGATTGCATTTCCTTTGGCTGCATATGAGTAGTGGCACAGCTGGGTCATACCACAGGTCTAGCGCTACTTTTCTGGAGGACGCCCAACTCGGTTTTGCGTGGTGGCTGTACTGATGTGTGTATGCAGGGTCCCTCTGCCTCACGTCCTCCCCAGCGTTTGTTATTTTGTATCTTCTTGATAAAAACCATTCTAGCTGGGCGGTGTGATGCCTGGCTGTGGTTTGATTTGCATTTCCCTGATGATCGGTGACGTGAGCCTTTTTCGGGTGTTTGTTGGCCCTGTCCTATTTCCTTTTGTGCACTGTTCAGATCATTTGCCCATTTTTAAATTGGATGACTTAGGGATGTTTTGCTGTTGAGCTGTTTGAGTTCCTTATATAATCTGAATTGTCAGCTGAGTGGCTAGCAGGTATTTTCTCCCATCCCGCAGGCTGTCTCTCCCCTGTGTTGTTCCCTTTGCTGTGCAGCTTTCTAGTCTGATAGAGCCAGCCCCTGTCAATTTGCGCTTTTGTTTTCTGTGCTTTCGGGATCACAGTCACAAAATCTTTGCCCAGGTCAGTGTCCCGAAGCATTTCCCCTCTGTTGTCTTCTAGTAAATTCCAGCTTTACACATTAGTCTTTTGATCCATCTTGAGTTGGTTTTTGCATATGATGAGCGGATCTAGTTGGCTGCCAGTTTTTCTTTTTTTATTATAATTTTTTTATTTGACAGGTAGTTATATACAGTGAGAGAGAGAGAGACAGAGAGAAAGGTCTTCCTTCCGTTGGTTCGCTCCCCAAATGGCCGCTTCAGCTGGCACTGTGCCTATCCGAAGCCAGGAGCCAGGGAGCTCTTCCTGGTCTCCCACGCGGGTACAGGAGCCCAAGCACTTGGGCCATCCTCCACTGCCCTCCTGGGCCACAGCAGAGAGCTGGACTGGAAGAGGAGCAACCGGGGCTAGAACCGGCACCCATATGAGATGCTGGCGCCGCAGGCGGAGGATTAACCAAGTGAGCCATGGCGCTGGCCCTCGGCTGCCAGTTTTTCACTCTGGGCTCTGCTGCGGTGAAACTGGAGGTTGCAAGAAATGACCGCGTGCCTGAGAAATGAGTCAGGCTCCTTCCTGACGATCAACCGATCAATCGGTGGGGCGGCTCCCTGCGTTCCTAGCAGAAATGCGCATTTATCTGCAGGCACCTGAGAGCGACACTTTCGAGGAAGTAGACACCGAGCAGCAGTAAGGAGGGGTGGGAAGCGCCGAGGTCTGCTTGCTCCGCTGGTTACCTGCCCACTGTGCTTCAGTGAACACTTTGGTGCAGTGCCTGAGCCCCGTGTCATCTGGAGATGAGAGTTTGCTGAGCTCTTGCTAGGCTGTAAGCACAGGGAGTCGGTGGCCAGCTTCATTCGTTTATTAATTTGTTTTTTTAATCTGCAGCCAATCGGGGGACACACAAGCTCTTAAGAGGATTGAGCACTTTTGACTTCACTGGTCTGGCTTATCACGGGCTTTGCACTTGATGGCAGGTCCCAAGATGGGAATTTTGTGTTTCTTCTCATTGGGTAATCAAAAGGCCTCTGCCAAGGCCAGGTTCAGCCTCGGAGGAGTACCAGAGGCAGAAACCAGCGGGGCTTGGGCAGGGAGCTGGCAGAATCTGGCTGAAAAACGGCTTGGCCAGTTGTGTTGGCTTTGTCTTTGCTTCTCCTCCATACTGGGTGGGATGCGTGGGATGAAGACTGCGAATCCGGAACACAGGGCTCTCAAGCCATCCAGGATCCTTGTTCACGGCGGCCGAAGAAATAGTGGACAAGGGTCCTGCCCCCTGCGGGCCGCCCCCAGATGTGAGAGGAAGCCGCGCGGCCCTTGACCTGCACCTGACACCCTCAGCCGCCCTGGTGGGGCCTGAGTGGGCGCGGTTGTCACCACTTCCGGCATCTTCTGCAGAAAGGTCATAGGCACCTGGGAGCAGCCGCTTTGAGAAAGTCTGGTCTCTGGCAGATGATCCCAGCTGAAGAAGTTTGTAATCTGGATCTGGGAAAGCTGCTTAGGTCTCTGGGAGACCCTGCAGGGCTGAGCCTCGGCCAAGGGTCCTTGCCAGCCGCCTCTGCAGTGGGCTAATTAATTAGCACCGGCTTCCTGGAGCCCTGGTCCCGCCCACTAGCACTTGTTTGTCTGATGATCTGCTTGGCTCCAGGGGTTGGTTTCCAAACAGACAGGAACTCTTTATTAGCTGCTGGGCGGGCACAAAGCAGCTGACCTCAGCCTGTGCCCTGAGGGAGTTGAGTTAACTGCGTGCACTAGGGGTCTCCCTGTGCAGGAGGACATGGCCTGCAGTGGTGTGGCGGTCATTTGCGTTGTAACACTCAGCTGTCAGTCCTGGAGACCGGAGAGCCCTAAGTCTCATTGACTTTCTGGCCTAGGGCCAGTGGGGCCGTGTGTGACACAGTAGAGGAAGCTGGAGCTCTCTGCCCTGCACGGGGGGTGTGGCTACATCTCTGCTTCCATGACCTCTGCACGTAGCCAAGGGGCTTGACACGAGAGCAGTGACAGCAGCAGGAGGTCCTCGCCAAGAGGGCCCAGACATCGGGCACACCGGCCAGGGCCCCCAGATGTCAGAGCATCTCAAGGAAGATGCCCGGGCCGGGCCTGGGACTCTCATTCTCTGGGTCAAGGGGAAAGCCTGGGAATCTGAATTGTAACAGAGGTGCCAAAGCATAGGAGAGTTGGCTTCAGATCTCCAAGCCAGGCTCCTGCCCTTTCCGGCTCTGATCTTGGACCAGCTGATGTGATCTTTCACTCTGGAATGGGGTTGGTACCTCCCAGGAGGCGCATGGAGTTTAAGTGAGATAATACATGTTGCAGAAGCAAAGTGGCATGGACGATGGCCATGTTTATTGCGATTATTGAGTCGTAGAGGAGCCGGGGGCTTGAAAGGCTGGGGAAGGTCACCATGGACAACAGGTGGCTGGAGACTTTTTTTCACTAGCACAAAAAACATCAGAATCCGGCACTCTGCTAAGTAGGACAGAGGTGACATGCATTTGCAGCAAGCGACTTTTAACTGTTAAGTGGTACTTTTTTTTTTTTTTTTTTTTTTTTAGTTTAAGATTTTGAAAGTCTCGTTTATTCCCACGAAAAGAAGATCCCCAGTCACAGTTCACAGCCCCACTCTGGCCTGCCACCTGCTTCCAGCCCCCGTCGCCCAGGTCACCACTTTAGTGATGATATTAATGACAATGTCAGTAATGGCCATGACATTGGCGTGCCTCACAGGGCTCTAAGCGCGTTGTGAATATCCGCTTGTCTACAGACTGCGAGGTGCATGCTGGCATTTTGTTATTCCTATAAAGGAGGAAACCAAAAGCCCAGAGAGGTTAGATCACTTGCCCATGGTCACACTGCAGGGTCTGAGTCCACCCGTACAAGGATGGACTGGGTCCGAGGAAAGGTGAGTGCGCTGCTCGCCCGTTCCCCAGCCTCCCGATCCCGGAGACAATCAGACGCAGCGGGGAGCCAAGTCTAGCAAGGACTCGTTAATTCCGTGTGTAACAGAACCTTTTATAGCACAGAACTGCAGAGTCATTGGGGCAGGACTAAGGACCAACCAATCACTTAAATGATCACCTTACGGGGGGATTTCTATAGGACTAGCCATATGTCTATACACTTGTTACTAGTTTTGTTACCTCCCCTGATGTTGCGCAGCCAATCAGTTTTAGTGGTAAACAACTTTGGATTCCGCCCACCACCTTACTTCCTTTTGGCACCATCTTTGAATTGCTTCGTGTAACTAATTTCCCCACATATCCTGGCGCCCAACGTGGGGCACGAGCAGTTACTTTTCGGCCGAGGCTAAGCAGTCTCTCAGGGTGAGTGAAACCCTAGTATGGGTAATGCAGTTTCGTCCATTATGGACTCGGCCTTAAAGGCCTTACAGGACTTGGGAGAGCCCAGAGACTCAGAGGAAGATGGCGGGGAAAGAGAGTGGGCATGCTTGAACCTCAAACGAGGTGGGCGATCAGCAATAAAACCAAAAAGGGGGAATATGTGGGGAAATTAGTTACACGAAGCAATTCAAAGATGGTGCCAAAAGGAAGTAAGGTGGTGGGCGGAATCCAAAGTTGTTTACCACTAAAACTGATTGGCTGCGCAACATCAGGGGAGGTAACAAAACTAGTAACAAGTGTATAGACATATGGCTAGTCCTATAGAAATCCCCCCGTAAGGTGATCATTTAAGTGATTGGTTGGTCCTTAGTCCTGCCCCAATGACTCTGCAGTTCTGTGCTATAAAAGGTTCTGTTACACACGGAATTAACGAGTCCTTGCTAGACTTGGCTCCCCGCTGCGTCTGATTGTCTCGGATCGGGAGGCTGGGGAACGGGCGAGCGGCGCACTCACCTTTCCTCGGACCCAGTCCATCCTTGTACGGGTGGACTCAGACCCTGCAGTCACACAGCTATGTGGGGGGGGGGGGTCTGGACCCACAGTCCCTGGATTTGTGTGTGACACTGTCCTTCAAGTGTCTAATTCTGTAAATATGAACCAGCCTAAAGACTCGTTTTTTCCCTCTCAGTTTACCTTAGAAGGTAGCACGTGTTCTCTCTCTCTCTCTCTCTCTCTCTTTTTTTTTTGACAGGCAGAGTGGACAGTGAGAGAGAGACAGAGAGAAAGGTCTTCCTTTGCCATTGCTTCACCCTCCAATGGCTGCCGCAGCCAGCACACCGCGCTGATCCAAAGCCAGGAGCCAGGTGCTTCTCCTGGTCTCCCATGGGGTGCAGGGCCCAAGCACTTGGGCCATCTTCCACTGCACTCCCAGGCCACAGCAGAGAGCTGGCCTAGAAGAGGGGCAACCGGGACAGAATCCGGCGCCCCGACCGGGACTAGAACCCCGTGTGCCAGCGCTGCAGGCGGAGGATTAGCCTAGTGAGCCGCAGCGCCGGCCACGTGTTTTCTTTCATACTTGTCGCGATTTGTGGAGATGACCCACAGCGGAACATGGAGAGAGAGCGTCCTTGTGCTTTTGTGATTCCTATTAAAGGCCCTTTCTGGTCCATCCACCCGGCACTGTGCACCCAAGTCCTGCTCGCTGATTGGATGATCTGCTGCCAGTCAGCTCTTTGAATTAAGGTGTGAGGTTCACAGGTGGAAGTGAGAGAGGCAGGGAGAGAATGAGAAGGAAACACGGAAGCCTCAGACTGTCCCCAGTAGCATGAGGTCATCCGTGGAAGGAGCACTCAGGCAGGACGCCTGTTCTGTGTCCTGCAGGGCCTCCAGGGAGGGCTGCTTCCAGGCTCGCCCCTCCCAGACATCAGGGCCTGCGGCAAGTGGGCCCTGTGGCACAGAGGGTTAAGCTGCCCCTTAGGCTGCCTGCAGCCTGTATCCGCGTGCCTGGGAGCGAGTCCCACCTCTGTGTCTGATCCAGCTTCCTGCCAGCGTGCATCCTGGGAGGCCGTAGACGACAGCCTAAGTACTTGTCTTTCTGCCACTCACATGGAGTTCCTGGCTCCTGGCCCGGTCAGGACGGCCATAGGCATTTGGGGAGTGAACAAGTGGATAGAAGATGTCTCTCTCTCTTTCTGTGTCTCTGCTTGCTATTCAAGTAAACAAAAGGAAATGCTTTAAAAAAAAAAAAAAAGATTTTACTTATTTGAAAGATAGAGTTACAGACAGAGAAAAAGGTCTTCCATCAACTGGTTTATTCCCCAAATGGCCACAATGGCCAGAGTGGGGCTGATCCAAAGCCAGGAGCCAGGCACTTATTCCAAGTCTCCCACATGGGTGCAGGGGCCCAGGCACTTGGGCCACCTTCTACTGATTGCCCAGGCCATAGACAGAGAGCTGGATCAGAAGTGGAGCAGCCAGGACTTGAACCTGTGCCCATATAGGATGCTGGTGCCACATATGAGGCTTAGCATTACTGTGCCACAGGGCCAGCCCCTAAGGAAATACATATTAAAAAGAAGTCAGTTCCCTCTGACATGTGATCTTTGAGCTGGAGATTGTGTCTAATTCCTATCTGCAGCAGCTTCACAACCAGAATTGGCAAAGTGGAGGTGGCGCACCATGTGCCCCTTCTGTCGCAAGCCCCCGAAGCACTGTGCTGGTCCACAGGGGGATGGCAGCTCTGCTGAGGCTGATCTGCCCTGGGCTGCACTGTGCTACTCTTTCAGGATGAAAGACTCTTCCTCCACTCATGGACTGCTCTTGAGCACCTCCTGGGTGCCAGGCACTGGTTTTGCAGCTGAACCAGAGTTTGCATTCCAGCAGGAGACACTGGGCCATAGCTCTGTGATTTGAGGCCAGGTGCTAAGGTGTGATTCGAAAGTTAAAGCAGGGACAGGGCAGGCAGCAGAAGTGTAAGGTGGAGATGCAGGTGAAGGAGGGAGACCTCATTCTTGGAGCTGTGGGAAGGCCCGGCCGAGGGAATAGCAAGAGCAAAGGCCCTGAGGCATGCGCAAAGCTGGACAAATGCAAGGTGTTCTGGATGTGGGATGAGCCAGGGAAATAAAGAGTGGGAAGTGATGAGGAGCAGTCGGGCGTATAGTCCTTGTGGGCTGTGCTCGGGACTCTGGAATTCTCAGCACGCGGGGAAGCCACTGGGTAGCTCTGAGCAAGGAACTAATGTTATTTGGGTTAATCCTTTTTATTTATTTAAAGTTCATGTTGGAAGAGACCTTAAGGGCAAGGCAAGAAGCTGGAGGCCGGCGAGGAGGAGATGGGAGACTTCAGGTCAGGAGATGATGTGGCTTGGGTCTTCTGGGGTCCTGGCCTGAGCCACTAGTGAGCCCAGTGAAGTGGGATTGTTGTGTGCACAGGCCCCATCGACAGCTGCCAGCTCAGCAGGGCGGGGGTGGGTCCTGCCATGCCCTTGACCCTCCATGAGCAGTGCCAGCAGGTCTGAGCCTGCAGAGGGGAGCCCTGCACCAGCAACAGGGTCAGGGAGGCCTGGGGAGAGCATGCAGAGCCCTGGGGCATTCCAGAATGGAATTTTTTTTTTTTTTTATAGGCAGAGTGGACAGTGAGAGAGAGAGACAGAAAGGTCTTCCTTTGCCGTTGGTTCACCCTCCAATGGCTGCCGTGGACGGCGCGCTGCGGCCGGCGCACCGCACTCATCCGATGGCAGGAGCCAGGTGCTAGGTGCTTATCCTGGTCTCCCATGGGGTGCAGGGCCCAAGCACTTGGGCCATCCTCCACTGCACTCCTGGGCCACAGCAGAGGGCTGGCCTGGAAGAGGGGCAACCGGGACAGAATCCGGTGCCCCGACCGGGACTAGAACCCGGTGTGCCGGTGCCGCAAGGTGGAGGATTAGCCTGTTGAGCCACGGCGCCGGAATGGAATTTTAAATTGCAGGGTTAGGAGTAGATTTGTATTTTTACAGGAAAAGGCAGAACACAGGAATCTCAACATTGCCTACTCTCCTTGTCTGTCCCACATGCATTTCTCTCACCTATTGGCTTTCTTTGCCATTCTTATCAACCTGTGTTCTTGCTCCTCAGGCCACGTGGTGCAATGTGACTACCAACAGCTCTCTTTCAGCTGCCCTGAGGAGACTGGATCTTTCAATTCCAGTGCTCAAATTCCCAGGGAAGGGGACTAATTGGCCCAGCCTGTGGGGATCAGAAGCCTGTGGACCAATCAGTAATGGCCACAGGGTTAGGGAGGTGGGATAGGAAATCGGTTTCTACCAATAAGATGGCTCTCGCTATAGTCTGTAAAGGAGAGTGACAGTGGAAGGGAGATGACACCCAGGAGTGAGAAGCAGCCCCAAGCCTCACGTTGTTAGGGGGCAGGCTGATCTGCAGAAGATGCCCATGTGTAGCACACTTGAGTTTCCTTTTCTTCTCTCTCCAGTTAACTTTAGGCTGATCCTTGGGGCTGGTTGGCCCAAGTGAAGCTGTGGAAGGGGTTTCCCGGGGCCAGGGCTCTTTTTAGGAATTCAATTCAATGGGATTGTGTTGATAATCACTCTCTCATGTGTATCCGGAAAGACCTGAGATTAACAAAAAGCTATTTTTGTTGGAAGGAAGGATTAATATGGAGTGCCTGGAGTCCAGAAAGAGGAAGCAGATACTAAATTCATTTGCAAAATAAGAGTTCAGTGTAGGGGCAGGCTGGTGAGGGAGATGGTCCTCACACCGTGTTGAGATTTTTACCAGGAATAAGATTCACATTTCGCATTCAGTTTTAAAGTCCTTTTCATAACCACCAGCCGTGTTTTCTTTAATGTGTATGCCTTTATTCCACTATTGTGTTCTGGTATTTTTGAACCAGTTAACTTTTCCAGATTTTATTCTGATAGAAGCCAGGTCTTTTTATTTTTCCAGTAACTTATATCCAAGCCTGACTTTCTTGTGAAAGATACTCGGTGCTTTTGTTTTGCTCTTCACTGAGGATGAACTAATGGCAGCTACAATGCAAAAAAAAAAAAAATACAGCTGTTTATGACTTGAATATCATTGAGGAGATCCATGAGCAGAAGATACGCTTCTGCCTCTCGGAAGTTTCTAGTGCTTAAGCTGTGACCTCAAACTTGCCAGACTTAACTGCCTCTCTTACGGGCTTCCATGACTGCAGGACCCAGAAGTCTCTCTCTAATGCTTGAGTTCAGCTGATGCGTTGAAAACGCTACCTATTCGATGTTCTCTGCTTTCGTCCCATTCTCGTGTTTTCTTGGAGAGCTGCCAAGAACACTGGATGAAGCCCATCCTGAAGCTGTCTTCGGGGTGTGCTTCAAGGACTCAGGGCACACAGACTAAAAAAGGTCATGGATTATATTCCGACTTCCCCAAAAGTGACCTAGAAGATACGTGAAGTCCCGTTCTGAACTTATCACTGATGACATGTTTGTTCAGAAAACAAACAGTATAGTGGAGGAAGCACGCACCATGCGTCTGGCTCTGCAGGGATCGCACCGCAGCTGTGAACTTGAGCTTCCTTATCTGCACGTAGGCAGCACGGCTGTGAGGACAGGGGAGTGCTTTAGGAAGCTCCTGGCCCGTAGGTGGCAGGTGCTGATCAGGAATAGCTACAGGGTACGCTCCTGTATTGTGAAGCCCATAGATTCAGAGTACTTCCACACACCGCCTCCTAGCAGTGATAACTAGGACCATTGTTTCCCCCAGAATTTCAAAGAATTTATCCCCTTACAGAGGGATTTCACTTTTTTAAAAAAGTTAAAGGAAATAGGATGAGGACAAAGATTTGACTACAAAAGTATAATCACAGTAAAGTTTAGAACTGGGAGGAAATGTGGTACACATTCTGTAGTCAGATCTGAGAACAGGCTCTCTGGCCAGACAGCACCAGCACAGCAAGGCCCACGTTCCACATCCAAGTGCCTGGGTGCAAGTCCTGGGTCCCCTCTCGATGCCAGTGTCCTGCTAACGCTCCTCGTGAGGGGCAGCAGGTGAGCACTCAAGTAGTTGAGTCCCTGCTACCCATGGTGGAGACCAAGGCTGAGTTCCTGGCTCCTAGCTTTGTCTGGTCTAGCCCTGGCCATAGTGGGCTTTTGGGGAGTGAGTCAGTCATGGGAGCACTCTCTCTCTCTCTCTCTCTCTCTCTCTTTCTCTGTCTCTGCCTCTCAAAAAATAGAAAACAATGTTATGAGCTAGAAGTAAGGTTAATATAGAAAGTATATGCCAGGACACACAGCAGACTCATAGAATGTCAAATGCCCTAACAGCACTCTGGCCTCAGAATCAGCCCTTAAGACATTCAGATCTGGCTAAAAAGCCCATGAGAGTCTCTCAGGCATGGAAAGCCAAGGCACTGTGGCAAAAAATGGCCTACATGAAAGATCTCTGTGAGTGAGATCCCCGTGGAAAGAACGGGACATCAAAGAGGGAGGTACTTTTCTCTGAAGGGAGGAGAGAACTTCCACTTTGCTTATGGCCCTGTCTAAATAATGTCAGAGTTTGTGGACTCAAGAGGCTTCCATAGCCTTGGCAGCTCATGACAAGAGCTCGGGTGATCACTGACGTCATATATAAGAATGTCAATTGTTAAATCAACAACAGGAGTCACTGTGCACTTGTTCCCCATGTAGGACCTCTGTCCTTAATAAGTTGCAGTATGAGAATTAATGGTAAAACTAGTCTTCAAACTGTACTTTATACTTTGTATGCCTGTGTGGGTGCAAACTGTTGAAATCTTTACTTAGTATAGAGTTGACTTTCTGTGTATAAAGATAATTAAAAATGAATTTTAATGAAGAATGGAATGGGCGAAGGAGTAGGAGGTGGGATGGTTTGGGGGTGGGAAGGCAGGTATGGGGGGAAGAACTGCTATATTCCAAAAACTGTAACTATGAAATTTGTATTTAGTAACTAAAAACGTTCTAAGAAAGAAAGTGAATGCCAGAGGTCCCTGGGTGCAAACCTGACTGAGCTACCTAGTGGCCAAGGCAGACAGGGAAACCTCATTGGCATGGTTCGTGGTGGATTTTGGACAAAAACCAGTGGCTCAGAAGAAGCCCAGCCTAGGCCCGTTTTTCCGAGGAGCAAACCGCAGCTGTGGTCTGCTGGGTTCTGGCTTGTCCAGCGTTCCTTTGTTTTCCCGAGCCCACTGCCAGTGCAGCCTAGGAACCAGCACATTCAGGAGGTCCCCATGGAGAGAGAGATTCTGGGATGCATCGCTCAGTGGACTTCCCTGGCGGGTCACCTGGGCACTGTCCTGGTGCCCAAACAGAGGATGGTGTCTTGGGGCAAGTAGCTTGTCACAGTTGTCTTCAGCCATAAACCTATCTTAGGGATCACAACTTCCTAGTGAGTGAAAGAATGGCTTCTGAGGCCCCCACTTCCTGAATTTTTTTTTAATAGAGCAACTGAGAGAGAGAGAGAGAGAGAGAGAGCGAGCGAGCTTCCATCCACCAGTTCACTCCCCAAATGCCCAGCCTGCAGCTCCCTCCAGGTCTCCCACTTTGGTGACAGGGGCCCAAGCACTTGGGCCATCTTCTGCCGCCTCCCTAGACTCATTAGCAGGGAGCTGGATCAGGAGTGGAGGAGTAGGGACTGGAACCGGCATTCTGATACCAGATGCTGCAGCCCTCCACTGCCTGGAGTTTGCCTGCCTTGCCCACTTACTCCTCCTCCCTCCCCTCTGCCCCCCACTGGCCCCTGCCCCCAGCTACTGTTGCAGGGCTTTAAAGGGGACTTGCGATGACTTCTGCCTCCCTCTTTGGGTTCAATGAAAAACAAGTGGATGGAAATTTTAACAAGTTTGTAGTAAGCGTCTAAGAATACTAATCATTATTGCCACTCGAGGGAAAAAGGGTATGATTGTGCCCCCTGCCCCCTCCATCAGAGGCGTCTGTTGAAGACCAGGGGGTCTGTGGCCCTGAGAGGCACAGGCACAGAGGACGTTGGCGGCAGTAAGGAAATGAATCCTAGTCCTGCCTGCACAGCGTGTCCTTGACATTGCAGAGAGAGATATCTGCTTTGCTCATACACAGATCCTCTGAGGACCGGCTGCCACCACATCTCATTTTGTGACAGTCACAGAAGGCTGTGCCCAGTGCGTGCCACTGGCTCCATTTTACAGGAGAGGAGTTGGCACTGTATAAGGGGCAGTGACTCAGCAGCCCAGGTCTCCGGGCAGGATGGATGCAGAGCTCTGTGTGCCTGTGCGTCCAGCCCTCCTTGGTTCTGGCTGGCTGGGGACAGAGATGTGAAGCCACGCCTGGCACCATACACAGGCAGGGAGGGGCCTGGGTGAGGCAAAAGAACCGACTGGGAATATTTTTTCTCCTAACAATAACGTGGCATCACGGGAGAAATGCGACCTTCAAGGGTGCAGGATAAAGTCATACTGAAGTGGAAAAGGAGCCCAAGGAATCAGAGTTTGGACTGAGCTAGGGCAGGGGCAGGGGCAAGGCCAAGTCCACTCGGGGATTCTGAGAAGCTCCAACAAAGGAGTCAGTGGAACCCTGGTGAAAGACCCCTGGGACCCTCATGGGTCTGGAACCAGCTGAGCTTCCTCTTTGCTTTTCCAATCTTGGGGGAGCGCTTAGCCATGCGCTAAGGGCCTGGGTCACTCTAATCAGCCCTCAGGCATGGGAGTTCTAGAGATGTGCCCTGCAAGTCCAAGGTTTCCAGCTGGGTGACCTGGGTGACCTGAACGCCCCCCACCCCATAGCCATCGGAGGCGGGGATAAGACTCCATCCATTCATAGAGCAGGTGTGTCCCAGGTATCATTCTGGCTGCTGGGGACTCAGTGATTTTTAGCATAGATCAAACCCCTTGCCTACTGCAGCTCCCTCTGGGGAGGAGACCGGCAAGGCCACCTCCTGCTCCCCTGCCAGGATGCCCTGTCCCCCTGCTGCGGGGCTGCAGCCAGACTTCAGCAGACCGACCACGGGAGGGGGGACGGCGGGAGGGCAGGTGGAGGTTGCAAGGCCCTACTTTCTTCATTTGCCTGGTCCCATTTTGAATCTCGATATTATTATAACGCCCACTTAGAAAAGTGTCTACATTTAGAAATTCTTGCTAATTGGCACACATATATAACCAGCACCTGGACCAATAGACAGAACATGACCCAACTTCCTGTATCCCTTCTTGTCCCTAGTCTGTAATCCTACGCCATGAGGCAAACCATCTCGAGGCTTCTGGCACCAGGCATTCGGCTTTTAAACCTTTGTATCCTTTTATGTCCTGCACCTTTCACTCCGTGTTCTATTTGAGAGCTTCATTCATGGCTCACTCATTCTCATTGTTAGTGTCTCACTATATGGAGACTCAGCAGTCGGTCCAGTCTGCTGTGGACATTGCATCATCTCCTGCTCGGGGGTGTAAAACAGGCCACACTGACCATGGGTAGGTCTGGCTTCCGGTGGACACATCTGCCTTACCCAGGGCAGCTGCTCTGTCATGGGAGACGTGGGAGTGCTCTTTTAGCAGGTCTCACTAGTTTTCCACGATAGGTGTACAAAGACTTCCACCAGCAAGGTGTGCGATGGCTCCAGGTGCCCGATGCTCTGCTTGTTTTACACTGTAGCCATGTTGCTGGCATCACGTGCTGGTTTCCATGTGCGTTTCTCTGGCATCTCAACCAGTCTGCCAGGGGGCCCTGCTGCAGTTCAGCAAGACAATCACAGAGCTCTCTGCCCACCCCGGGTCTTCTGTGCTGCCCTCTTGGCAAGTAGAAAAACCACAGGCCTGTTGCCGTCCAGCCCTCATCCACAGCCCCGACGGCCTTTATGTCTCCTCAGTAAGAAGAAGAAAAATGGCCCAAAGCGATCAGCCAAGGCCACCCGGGACCAGGTGCCTTCGTACCAGTACAACATGAATTTTGACAAGATGGGCAAGTGCATCATCATAAACAACAAGAACTTCGATAAAGTCACAGGTGGGTGCTGGGGGCCTGGGCTCGCCTCTCCCGTCCCCTGCATTTCCCCCATTTATATCAGACATGGATGAGAGAAAGGCAGGGCCCATCAGCTGCAGCCGACAAGGGAGAACAGGCCCTGACGGTCGAAGGTCCCGCACCATGCGTGTCCATTAACTGACAGGGGGCATTGACCAAAGGGCTGCAAGTTGAGAGCTGCGTGGCTTTGCTGGGAACTGAGAGTTGCCACGAGGCAGCTGGGTCCCTTCTCCTTGGAGTGCGTCTCGCGTCATTTGCTCATACTATATTCTCAGAGTGTTGGCATTGCAGCTGGGTCAGCGGCCGCGAGCGCCCAGCCTCCTGATGCCTGCACGCCGTATTCAGCCGGGGTCGCTTGCTTCCCGCAGGTATGGGCGTCCGGAATGGCACAGACAAAGACGCTGAGGCCCTTTTCAAGTGCTTCCGGAGCCTGGGCTTTGATGTGATCGTCTACAATGACTGCTCCTGCGCCAAGATGCAAGATCTGCTTAAACGAGGTGACCGCTCCCGCCTCCTCTGGCCGTGTTTCCCGCACCTGGGAGAACAGGGTGCAGGCTGGCCCCGGGAGGATGCCTTTGTGGACAGGGCAGTTTTAGCCTGGCCTGTGCTGTCCTGGGGGAGGCAAGTCTCTTTCAGGAACCTTCCATCTCTTTCAGGAATCTTCCATCATGATCCATCATGAATAGCTGAAATCCCAGCACAAGAAATGAGCTCTGTGCATACGGTTTCTTTTTTTTTTTTTTTTTTAATTTTTTGCCAGGCAGAGTTAGACAGTGAGAGAGACAGAGAATTATAGACAGTGAGAGAGAGACAGAGAGAAAGGTCTTCCTTCCGTTGGTTCACTCCCTAATGGCCGCTACTGCTGGTGCTGCACCGATCCGAAGCCAGGAGCTGGGTGCTTCCTCTTGGTCTCCCATGCGGGTGCGGGGTCTCAAGCACTTGGGCCATCCTCCACTGCCTTCCCGGGCCACAGCAGAGAGCTGGCCTGGAAGAGGAGCAACCAGGACTAGAACCTGGCGCCCATACGGGATGCCGGTGCCGCAGGCGGAGGATTAACCAAGTGAGCCACGGCACCGGCCCCGAGGTGGGCATTTTTTAGCCTAGTGATTTGATTCCCGGCTCCAGCTTCCTGCTAATGTGCATTCTGGGAGGCAGCACTGATGGCTCAACTAATTGGATCCCTGCCACCAGCATGGGAGTCCTGGAATGTGTTCCCAGCTCCTGGCTCCTGCTGGCATTTGAGGAGTAAACCAGCAGATGGGACCTTTATCTCTGTCACTCACATAAATAAAAAATAATTTAAATTTAAAACAAAAGTAATATCCCACTAACTCATTAGACAGGGACCCACAGGTAGTAGATAGGGACACAGTTCAAATCAGTGCTGCTTTTCTTAGCTATATGGATTTTTTTTTTTAAATATTTATTTGTTTGACAGGTAGAGTTAGAGAGAAAGAGAGAGAGGAGCTTCCATCCTCTGGTTCACTCCCCAGATGGCTGCAGGAGTTAGGAACTTCGTCCAGGCTGTCCACGTGTGTGCAGGGGTCCAAGCGCAATAAGCCGTCATCTGCTGCTTTCCCAGGCACATTAGCAGGGGGCTGGATCAGAAGTGGCACAGCTGGGACTCGAACCAGCATCCATATAGGATGCCAGTATCACAGATGGCTTAACCATCCATTGGCTTAACCTGCTGTGCCACAATGCCAGCCCCTTATTTGCTTATTTTTTAAACTAGGCATCTTTTTCTAGTTTCTTTAAACTTGACTCTGTAGCTGACCTGTGTACCCTTGTAGGTCACCTGGCAGAACAGACTAGAAATCAGGGGCTAAAGTCCAGGGTCTGGCGCAGGTTCCAGAGTTCGGGCAGCCCAGGAAAGGCAGCCTTATCTTCCTGTGTTTTGTTTGTTTTCCTAAAATGCAGATCCTGCCACCAGCTCCTTCTGTGTCTGGCAGCTGGAGTGAGAAAAGTTGTGAGTGTGCTTTATGAACTATCATGGCCTAAAAAGGCAGAGAGTTTGTCCCCGTGGTAGTCGATCTAGTAACAGGTGCATGATGCCATCCAAGCTCTGAACGTGTCACGGCCGGAGAATTCTTGTTCATTTTCCATTCAGAACAGTGAAGTGGTTGCTTTTCTCGAGTGTACGAGTAATAGATTCCACTGAGGACAACAACTATTTTCCAGCTGCCCTAATTCATCTAATCTTAAACTAAGAATTTGAACTGTCATCATCACCCCCTCTATACCTCTATTATCAAAACTAATTTTAAAAAATCGCTGCCGATCGATGCCAAGCTCTCGCCGATCACAGGGGAAGAGGCTGCACGGTGTGGAACCCGGGAGGTCGCAGAGCTGTAGGCAGCTTAGGCTTGGGCTTGGCCCCAGCCACCGCAGGCAAGGTTATGAAGCCGCTCTGAGATTCCATTTTTCATCAGTGAAGTCAAAAGAATGAGGCCCGCTCCCAGGGCTTCCTGTTTGGATTGAACCACTCACGTAAAGTACCTGGAGCAGTGTCTCCATCTGGCAGGTGTGCAAGAATTTCTGAATCTCACTCTTCCCCTACGTTTGATGGTAGAGAACACAGAAGGCTATGTGAGCTGGGTAGAATCACAGACCATTAGCAGAGTTTCAGCTGGGCCAATTGGCTGCTTGCTTAATGTTCCCTCTCTAAGCTTCCTAAATCGGCAGCCAGTCTTGGCATTGCTTTGCGTTTTTTCTTTTTCTTTAACTTTGTTTGCTTGTTAATCGTGGCAAGGTGCACATGATGTTAAGATTTACCGTTGTAACCATTCAGGACATGCAGTGTTGTGCAGCCATCCCCTCCAGCCAGCTCCAGAACTCTCTGCATCGTTGGTAACTCAGACTCTATCTGTCAGACGCTGTGTCCCTATTTCCCCTTCCCTTAGCCCCCGGTACTCCCATCTCCTTCCTCTCCTTGAACTTGACTACTCTAGGTGTCCTATGAAAATGGACTCACACAGGCAAGTCCGTTCACGACTGGCTTATCTCACGTAGCATGTTTCATTTTCTTGGACAAATACTTGCATGATGCTTATGAGGTGGCCCACTTTCAGAACACTGGTTTGTTTGTTTGTTCGTTTGTTTTTTAAGATTTACTTCTTTATTTGAAAAGCATAATGAGGGAAAGGCAGAGAAAGAGAGGGAGATCCTTCATATATTAGTTCACTCCCCAAATGACTCCAGTGGCTGGAACTGGGCAAGGCCAAAGCCAGGAGCCTGGAACGCCATCCACATGGGTTCAGGGGCCCAAGGACTTGGCTGTAGTTCCACTGCCTTCCCAGTCTCAATAGCAGAGAGCTGGATAGGGAGTGGAGCAGCCAGAACTCCAACCAGCACCTTGGTATGGGATGCCGGCATTGCAGCTGGCAGCGTAACCCTCTGCAGCCAGTGCAGTCCCCCTGCTTCCCGAATACTGACTCCCAGAATAAGTGGTATCATCTCTTCTTACAGATAGGTAACCAAGGCGCAGAAACGCTAAGTGGCCTGTCTGAGGGCATAGCGCTGGCAAATGGAGGGCCAGGCTCTTCCCCTCCCCCAGGATGCTGCTCCCAACAGCTCCCTGTGAACCTACAGTGCTCAGGGCTCAATTCCTCGTGAGACAGCCACATTCTGCTTTCAGACTGGGAGTTCCAGAACACTCTGACTTGTCTCCTTCAATCCTCATTCCCCTCAGAGGGGTGGTGCAGGAGCCCGGTCCCAACTCCCCTGCCTCGCTTGTTCCCTGCGTTGTGCCTCCCAGGCTGCCCAGGACTTAACATTTTAACTTTGCTGTGTCTGAATTGCTTGCAGCTTCTGAGGAGGACCATACAAATTCTGCCTGCTTTGCCTGCATCTTACTGAGCCATGGAGAAGAAAATTTGATTTATGGAAAAGATGGCGTGATTCCCATAAAGGATTTGACAGCCCACTTTAGGGGGGACCGCTGCAAAACCTTGTTAGAGAAACCCAAACTGTTCTTCATCCAGGTAACTGATTCCCCGAGCCAGTCCAGCTGAAAAGGGGAAAATACTGCAGAGTAACTGGGAACATTGTTACAAAGCTGGGAGCTGTTACCACTGTGATGTGCAAATTTGAGTTTTATTTTTCAGGCTCTGGATGGTTGGCATGTGTGTCTCCATTGGATCCCACACAAGAGGGTTTCTTTTAGATGTTGCAATGTGTTTGTTTGCTTTGCTTAGTCATTCAACACATTACATGATTGTGGAGCGCCTATGCCAGGCGTGGCTCTGGGCCCTGGCACGCTGCAGGGAACAGCACGCCCATCTCTGTTGCGAGCTCCATGGAGTGATCTCTGCTTTGACACCCAGGCTTGCCGAGGGACGGAGCTCGATGATGGAATCCAGGCCGACTCGGGGCCCATCAATGACACAGACGCCAACCCCCGCCATAAGATCCCCGTGGAAGCTGACTTTCTCTTCGCTTATTCCACAGTTCCAGGTATCAAGTTCACTGTCTGCTAACCTTACTGGTCCATTGCACTATCAGAAGGCAGGCTTGAGGGCTGTGTTCCTTTCTCTTTGCTGCAGTTGCAAATTTCATGGTGTGCATCCCGATTCCAAAATGCTCCTGAATCCATGATTTGTCGAGTGCCAGCTTGATGCTTGAAAGTTTGAATTTTGCAGTGTTTCAGATTTCAGATGCGCAGCCAGAAAAGTCAATACAGGTGATCCAAAATCAGAAAAACTCCAAAATGTGAAACACATCTGATCCTACGCAGTGTGGATATGGGATGGAATACACAACTTGTAGTACAAACACCATAGCTTAAGTTGTGGGAACGTATCACCTTGCAGCCCTGCAAGTCAGAATCCAGGGCCGCGTTGCTCTGGAGACCCAGGGGGTGTGCACTTCCTTGCCTTTTCCCAGCAGATGAGAATCTCATCCATTCCCTGGCTTGTGGCCCTCTCCTCCCTCCTCCAACCCAGCAGCCTCACATCTCTTTGACCTTTTCTCTGTCCTCTCATCTCTCTCTCTCTCTAAGCACAGCCAGGAAAGGACCCCTGTGATTTGGCTGGGCCCACTTGGATAACTTAGAATCATCTCCCCTTCTCAGTTCTGTAACCATAATCACACCTGCCAAGTCCGTTTTGCCACATAAGGTAAGTATGCACAGGTTGTGGGGTCAGGGCCTGGACATCTTTGGGGACCATTATTCTCTCTTCCACAGGGATGAGTTCACTTTTCTCTCATTTATTTTCACTACTATTGGTCACTGTAAGAGCAAGCATTTCTTGTGTTTTATACTGTCGTATGTTATATTTTATACTATAGAGTGTGTTCACGTCTTTTCCTTGATATCTTCACAATGCTTGTAGGTAGTGAGGAAAAGCGTTACTGCTGTCCTCATTGAGGTTGATTGAACCTAAGGGATGTGCCGAGGTCAGATGGAGAGCTGAGGACATGGTAGAGCTGTAGCTCCGACCAGGACTCCTTCACACGTGTGCTCTGGTTCCAGACAGTCTCAGTAATGTGCAAACCTACTTGTTATTTACCAAAAAACATGTTTGTCCAGGTCTGTGCACTGAAAGTGCTTCCTCTGTTTTGAGTACAACCCATCGCTAAGTGAGAATAACTCTCCCAGCTGCAACAGTGTTTTTATCAAAGATGTTGGTTACAGTAAGCAGGTCAGTATGTTCAGAAAACCAGCTCTGGCAGGATCTACAGGTAGGATTTTGCGAGGATAACTTTGCAAGTGCTAAGGATGGGATAACATAGAAAATAATTTGGTCTTCTCGGTGTCGAAAAGGGAGGCAACGTGTGGGAGACCCCGTGTCTGTGACCAGTGATAGGGTTGCGGGTGCTCCCAGTGATGTTTGGAGGAGTTCAAGGAGGAAGGGTGACCTCATCTAGGGAGGGAGGTGAGAGGCTCTCCCACAAACGAGCTGCTGTCACTGAGTCTGGAAGAGTTCAACAGCAGGGAACAGAGATGGATGGCTTATCAGACAGTTCCAAGCAAAAGCCTAATACGCTTGGTGAAACCCAGGGTTGGATCACAGGCTGGATCAGTCAGTCAGGTTGCTGTAACAGAGTACCATCTGCTGGGCCGTGTAAACGGCGCTTATTTCTCCTAGCTGGCAAATCCAGGTTCAAGGTGCTAGCTCACATGTTTTCTGATGAGGGCTCCCTTCCTGGGTTTTGAAACAGACAACAGCCTGTGTTGTCCTCCCAGGTAGAGAGAGCAGCCTCCTCTTATAGGGACACAAATACGGGTGGAAAAGCAGCCCACCTCTGTGACCTTAGTTAACCTTAATTACTCCATGAAGGCTCTGTCTCCAAATGCAGTCACACTGGGTGTTGAGGCTTCAACATAGGAAAAGGGAAGGGGAAACAGTTTAGCCCATAGCACAGGCTGTGACAGGGAATGGCAAGATCAAATCCAGACAGGGGCCAGCGCTGTGGGGTAGTGGGTAAAGCCACTGCCTACAGTGCCAGCATCCCATATGGGCGCCAGTTTGAGTCCCAGCTGCTCCACTTCTGATCCAGCTCTCTGCTGTGGCCTGGGAAAGCAGTAGAAGATGGCCCAAGTCCATGGGCCCCTGCACCCGCAGGGGAGACATAGACCTGGCTCCTGGCTTCGGATTGGCACAGCTCCGGCCATTGCCGCCAACTGGGAAGAATCCTCTCTCTCTCTGCCTCTCCTCTCTCTGTGTAACTCTTTCAAGTAAATAAATAAATCTTTAAAAAAAAAAAAAAAAAGAAACCTAGACAGGTAGATAAGGGGCCCTAGCATAGCAGGCCCTGTGTGTTGTGCTGTTACCCCAGTTTTACCCCAATAAAGAGGTGCAAGGGAACTGTTCTAGGTTAGAGACTCATAGGATGAGATTTGCATTTTTAATTGAGATTAAAAACCCCAGAGACCCTACTGGGACAGGGGTCAGAGGCTATGAGCCCAGGGAGGAGACAGTCTGTGCCCGGCCTCACCAGACTGTAAAGAATGAGATACCGGGCGTGACCTTCTCCCCCCACCCACCGCATGAATGAGATGCATTGTCATCCGCTGACACTGTTGACCTCAAGCGTCACGCTCACGGCTGCCAGTGCTGGTGCGGCTCAGTCACTTTACACAGACGGGTTATTTCTGCTTATTGTACCTTTATTCCCTAACACTGTATACATGGCAATGATAAGTGACCTTGTTCTCATCAAAGTGGAGGGAACGAAGTCACAGGCAGTCACGATAATACTGTAACCAGAATGTCCAGTGTGAGGAAGTAACTGAAACCCCAAACCTGCCTGGGTTTCACATTCCTTCTCACTGTAGCTCAGCCCTTCTGTGGGGCTCAGGTGCTACGGGAATCTCCATCTCTAGCTCTCTCCCCGCCCCTCCCACTTGAAGATTCCTTTCTAGAGTCTTCCAGGGTCAAAGGCGGGGTGGGGGTGAGATAGGGAAAGAGAGGGTAGAGAAAGAGGTGAGACGTGCGTCCTGTGGTCATCTGACCTTTTGTGTCCTGGACTAGCTGGGTGACTCCTGCTGGGTGCTTTCCGGGCCCCTGCTCCTTCTCGGCCCTTCAGTGTGCATCTCTGTTCCTGGTTAGGCATTGCGGTTCCTTCCTCAGCTCCCAGGCTCAGGAGTGCTCCAGAGTGCCTGTGTGTCTTCTTTCCGTGGGGGTCTCCTGGCCCCTACAAGAAGACCCTCTGGACAGGACCCAGGACAACCCCAGGGCCGGCTTTCCTCCTGCAGACCACGTGTGGTTCACAAGAGGCGTGCACCCTGCCCGGGCAGCCCCCAGGGCTCATTCAGCCACCTGTTGCATCCAGGGTTCCTCAGCCGGACCCAGCTCCGGTTCTGTGGCCTCCAGCGGGGGGAACACATCTCCGAGTTGCCTGGGGTTCCCTACTGAACCTTTCTCTGGGCTTGGATTAGGAAGCAGCACTCATCCCAGGGGGGCGGTGAGGAGTCCAGGGTTGCGGCGTGGTCTTCCGCTGCAGATTGGGCCCACGCTTGCTCGCATTGCTGACGTGTGTCACGGGGGGGGGGATCTCCAGCAAAACCGGTACGGGGGGTTGCCCAGCAACATCCGCCCACACTGGCCCTGCGTGGTGGTACCTGATCCTGGATTTCCTTGCTGGAACACCCAAAGCATTCTGGGTGTCCTGCGGTCCTCTTCATCTGCTACCACTGAGCACACTTGGCATCACTCTGAGGGATGTATGCACAGACTGCAGTGAAACCAGTGCTGAAAGCCCGTGTAGGACACGTGCACCTAGTGCCATAGCGGCTGACGCCCTCCTCTCGTTTCTCTCCCGTTGAAGGCTATTATTCCTGGAGGAACCCGGGCAGGGGCTCGTGGTTTGTGCAGGCCCTCTGCTCCATCCTGGACGAGCACGGCAAAGAGCTGGAGATCATGCAGATCCTCACCAGGGTGAACGACAGGGTGGCCAGGCACTTCGAGTCCCAGTCGGATGACCCGCGCTTCAACGAGAAGAAGCAGATCCCCTGCGTGGTCTCCATGCTCACCAAAGAACTCTACTTCTGCCACTGACCACCCCGGGCTGTCTTCTCGCTCGGAACCCACCACGTCATGCATTGACAGATCCCATTTGTTTTTTTTTTCTTTTTTACACTCTTAAAATTTCCATATAAATTCATTGGGATTTTAATTTCAGGTCCATCAGGGAAGAAACTTTCTGGTGCTGTCATGTTCTCTGAGTTTTCAGAGACTTTTTACAACAATGTTATTCATTGGATGACTTTGTAATTTCTTCCGGAGATGAGTTTTCTGTTTGTTTCTTTCACCTTGTCATTACACTTACTGTGTGCAGCAAACATGACCTCTGGAGAAGAGTCTTGGCTGTGTCTCCCTGGGTGTGACACTGGTGGAGAGTCAGCCCTCTCTCCTGTCTGTACTTGGCAATGAGAATCCCAGTGCTTAACAGAAAACAGCTAAGGGGAGTGTTCATTGGCTCTGTTGCAGGAAGTGGGTATGGAGTGTGGTGTGAGTGAGTTTTCACTGGACTAGGGCGGATTCTCATGCAAACATTCCCGGTTAAGTTAGAGGTGGGGAGGGGACTTAATGATTCTAATTTCTATCAGTCAGAATCCAGTTCAGAAAATAGAACCTGTGCTTGGTGGGTCCACAGAGGGGACTTAATACAGGATTGACTTAGGTGGATGATAAAATGGAAGCCACACAGCCAGAAGCTGCTGCCACACCTAGGGCTATGGGGGAAATGGGAAACGGTGTCCAAAGCTGGGATTATCCACAGGACCTAGAACCAAGGAGGGGGGTTCCTGATAGGAGCTGGGACCACCAAGGAATTGTGAGAAAATGACCCATAGCAAGGCCAAAACCACTGCTTGAGAGGGAGGCAAGGCAAGAGCTGAGCCAGATAAGGAGAAACACCCTGGCCTTGGCTCCCCTACACTGGAGTCTTCCACCAGCACCTGACCATTCCAGCCCTACCTGCTCACCAGCTGAAGAGGCTCCTGGGGAGTCTGATTTTCCATGATACAAAGCAGATCAAGGTATAGGAGGGAGAAGGGGAGCAAAAATGGTTGGAAGCCTGGCCCGTCACGTGAACACAGTAATCCTGTTCCCTGATGTTCATCAATGCATCCATTTAGTCACTGAGTTGTCAGATACACTCTACATACGTGCAAAATAGTCTGTTCCTGCTTCATGTGCAAAATGCTCTGTTTGATCTTTAAAATATATTTGGAACTTTTTAGACTATTCCAAACCTTATTCTAAGTAAATCTGTTACTTCTAATTCTTTAAGTGGGGAAGAATTTATGGCAAAGATTTTTGACACTTTGTTTTCAAGGTGCTGTTATCTTTTGGATTCTTGGTAAATGACTTTTTTTTCCTGCCTAATAACTGGTAACAGATGTTAATATTTATTGATTAAAATGTGATTGCTTAATTCCTAACCAGCTCAGTTTTCTTCCTTTTGAAGTTATTTAAGGCAGTAAAGAAAGGAGAAGAGGGGATAAGAATTGCTCCTACTGATGTGACCTCAACACAAAAGAAGACTTGCTTTTGAAGCTAGGACACTAATAAAGTAAACAAATCATCATTTGGGAAGCCAGCATACTCCATACAAAGGGTTAATCAATTTATGAAAGCTGTTTTGATAACCTGCCATTTATTAATTTGGCAAAAAATATCTAACAATATGGGTAGAAGTTATCTTCTTTCACATTAAGAAAGCTAATTTAGAGCCAGGTTGTTAGACTTGTCTCTGGTTTCCTGCCATCTGAAATAGACCAAATGTTCAAAATTGAAGTGGAGATCGGGAGTCTAGAATCAAAAACAAGCATCTATCCTACTGTTCACAGGCTGTTCTTTGAAAAATAGTCTGTCCTGTTCAAGTCCTACGATAGACATAAATGTACCTGCGTGCATTGCAATTTGAGGTAAAAACCATAGCATTCTAGTTATTTCCCTTGTAAGCATCATTAAAGGGAAGGACATCATCCTGAGTTTCAGGGTTTTATTTTGTTTTTAATATCCATTCATTCATTTATATCTATTTATTTGAAAGGTAGAGCAACAGAGATGGGGAAAGAGAGATCTTCCATCCCCTGGGTCACTCCCCAAAGACTGCAATAGCGAGGTCTGGGCCAGGCCAAAGCCAGGGACTGAGAACTCAATCCAAACCTTCAACACAGGTGGCAGGAACACAAGCACTTGAGCCATTGCCTGCTGCCTCCCAGGCTCTGCATTAGCAAGAACCTGGAATCAGAGCAGAGAGGACGCAGTACACAGATGTTCCAGTGTGGGACACAGGTGTCTTAACTACCGGGCTCAACACCCACCCCAAGATTTTTTTTTTTCTTATTTATTTATTTGAAAGTAAGAGTTACAGAAGACAGAGTGAGAAACAGAGAGATCTTCTATCCACTGGTTCACCTCCTAAACGGCCACAATGGCCAGGGCTAAGTCAGGAGCCAGGAGCTTCTTCCTCGTCTCCCACGTGGGTGGCGGGGGCCCAAGTACTTGGGCCATCTTCCATTGCTTTTCCCAAGCACATTAGCAGGGACCTGGATTGGAAGTAGAGCAGCCAGGACTCGAACTGGTGCCCATATGGGATGCCAACATCATAGGCAGCAGCTTTACCAGCAACGCCACAACATCTGCCCCCCATACCTTTTAATTCTTTCACAAATTATAGTTTATAAATTAATATTACCTTTAGCCCTGAAGTGTAGATATAAATCACTATTAAGAGTCTTTCATCTTGGGGCCCGCGCTGTGGCGCAGCGGGTTAAAGTCCTGGCCTGAAGCACCGGCATCCCATGTGGGAACCAGTTCTAGTCCCGGCTGCTCCTCTTCTGATCCGGCTCTCTGCTATGGCCTGGGAAAGCAGTTGAAGATGGCCCACGTCCTTGGGTCCCTGCATCCGTGTGGGAGACCCAGAAGCTCCTGGCTCCTGGCTTTGGATCGGCGCAGCTCCGGCCATGTGGCCATCTGGGGAGTGAACCAGCGGATGGAAGACCTCTCTCTCTGTTTCTGCCTTACTCTGTAACTCGCTCTTTCAAAATAAATAAATAAATCTTTAAAAAAAAAAAAGAGTCTTTCATCTTAAGTACTTCTATGAGTAGATACTCTTGTTTAATAAAGTCCCAAATCCTGTTTATCCCACGTTGGATATGTGTTCATCACACTTCCATTCCAACCCTGAGGGCAAGTTACCCTAAAGGAAAGCTCAGTCCTGGGGAGTGTACATCCCAGTTATTATCAGAACCCAGTTCCCCCTGCAGGAGTCTCTGCCGGAGCTCTGCCCTCATCACAGGAGGATGTCTTCATTGGCAAAATTCACTTGACCCTGAGTGTCTGTGTGTTTGGGCTTTTTTCTTTAAGATTGCCACTGGCATGTTTTAAGTTAGCTAATAATAAACTCACAACCATCCTAAACCCGTTATGTTTGTGAATTGCTCAAAATAACATTGCTGGGTTCATTGCGTTCAGGATGTGAAACCTGGAGAAGACCAAGACCCCTCTGTGAGGTCACAGACTGGCTGGCAGTCCTTTGTTTGATCCTGTCCCTGTCTCCTCAAATCTCTCATCCCTGGCTACCCCGACCAAGGACTGCCTTCTGACTTCCTGGGAACACACCTTCCCTCTGGCTGTTCATCTTTCAGGCCCTTTTCCAGAACATACTTGGCCAGCTGGGAAGCTAGGGTGGGCCCCGGGTTGTGGCAAGGATTCTGCTGTGGTGCAGTCATCCCTTTGTATCTATAGTGAACTGGTGGGGCCAGTGCTGTCGCACAGTAGGCTGAGGCTCTGCCTGTAGCACTGGCATCCCATACGGGCGGTAGTTTGTGTCCCAGTTGCTCCACTTCTGATCCACTCTCTGCTGTGGCCTGGGAAAGCAGTGGAAGATGGCCCAAGTGCTTGGGCCCTGCACCCTTGTGGGAGACCCAGAAGAAGCCCCTGGCTCCTGGCTTCAGATCAGCCCAGCTCCAGCCATTGTGGCTATTTAGGAAGACAACCAGCAGATGGAAGACCTTTCTCTCTCCCTCTCTCTGTAACTCTGCCTCTCAAATAAATAAATAAATCTTAAGAGAGAAAGAAAGAAAAGAAAGGAAGAAGAAGGGAGGGAGGGACGGAGGGAGGGAGGGAGGGAGGAAATTGGTTCCAGGACCCTCACAGATACCAAAGTCAGCAATTGTTCAAGCCCCTCATATAACAATGGTGTGGCATTTCCATATAACCTACACACATCCTCCCGTAATATATCACTATAATTCAAATGCTATGTAAATAGTGTTTACTGTGTTATCCAGGGAATGAGGAGGAAGAAATATTCTGTACTTTGTTCAGTGCAGATGTAGTTTTTCTTTCAAATAGTTTCGATTCGTAATCAATTGAATCCATGGACAGGAACTCTTGGGTCTGGAGCTCCAGTTCCGACAGAGCAGCGCACCGCAGCGGGCAGCACTGGAGCCCCTCCTCTCTGGAGAAACGCGATCCTTGAGTTCTTCAAAGATCGGCAGATGGAAGGGTTCTCTTCCCGTGCACTTTGTAGAAGCCGCGCTGGGCGAGAGCACGAACTGGCTGCGTCAGCACCCTCCAGGAGCTTGTCAGAAATGGAGACTCTCAGGCCCATCCCAGACCTACTCCAAGAATCTGCATTTTAACCAGTTCCCAACACGGCCCGTGCTCAGGACATGAAAAGCTCTGTTGTGAGGACAAAGCCCAGTTTTCCGAGCTTTTCTTGCCCCTCTCCACTGAACATGGGGCACAGAACAAAATCAGCAAAGAAACCCACAGAAGGTGTATTTTCAAGCATCTCTTAAGTCTCAATAAACCGTCTTTTGAAACTACAGCATAGCCTGCCTTTTTTGTCTCTAAAACTCTGGGTACATCACAAAGAATCAAGGTGTGGTTGACTCGCAGTTCTGGAGGCTGGGACGTCCAGGCTCCTGGCACCAGCATCTGCTCAGCTTCTGGTGAGGGCCTCATGCCGCATCCTACATGGCAGAGGGCGTCACACAGAGACCAAGCAACGAGTAAGATCCGGTCTCTCTTCCTCTTAGAAAGCCATCCTGCTACCCTCTTCCCACACCGACATAACTTCACCTGGTTCGCATTACTTCCCAAAGTCCTACCTCCAAATACCATTACCAAATGAATGTGGAGATTAAGTCTCCAACATCTCCAACTTGTGGATTTTGGAGGATGCCTTGTGACCACAGCATACCCTTAAGATATACGTTATCCTTTTCACTTTACATACTGGGTTCCACTTTAAGTAGTTTTGCTGAGAGATAGAACAAGATTGGATATGTGAACTGCAGCCTTTAAAATGCTTATATAAACAGGGGCAGGCATTTGGAACACACACATCCCATACCAAGAGTGTCTGGGTTTGAGTCCTGGCCACACTCCCAATTCCAACTTCCTGCTGTTATACACAGTGCGAGGCAGCAGTGATGGCTCAAGTGTTTGGGTCCCTACCATCCACACAGGAAATCTAGACTGAGTTCCCCACTCTCAAGATTCAGCCTGACCCAGGCCTGGCTCTTGTGGGTATGTGAGAAGTAAACCAGTGGGTAGATCTCTCTCCCATTCCCTCTCTCTCCCGCTCTGTCTCTATGCCTTTCAAATAAATACTTTTTAAAAATGTTTTCAGAAACATTGCAATTACAGGAGCCATTCCTTGCATGTTTTCATTGGGGGCAGGTGCTGTGTGTGCTGAATCCTGGGGGCTTGTGTCCTCCCACACTGTCCTCAGAGCCCAGGGGATACCTACCGGGAGAATTACTCTTTCTCCTTGCCAGTGGGCCCTCCGACCACAGGTCACTTTTTGATAGTCTTCAGGGCTTTGGGATGGCAAATAATTCTTCAATTCGTAAACCATCAACACAAACACACCAAGGACGTATGTGGAAAGACCTGGCACCACTGCAGCGTCATGATGTGGACACAAACTCCATCAGCTGCAGCTTCAGGCATGAACACCCTCAAAAAAACCCAACAGCCAAATATGACGACTTGGCTTTGGTGTGAGTCTTAGCTCACAAGACACTATAAATATTGATGGCACTGCAGTTTTCTAATAGATCTGTTTTAAGCGTTTAAAGCCAGACTATGTCAGAGGATTTAAATTTGGGAGGCACGTGGATTTATGGCTGCAGAAATACACAGATACTTCAAAACACTGGTGGAAAAATGGCCTTAGCCATCCTGCTCCCAGACTGAATGGCAGAGGTTTGGGGCACAGATGTGCCCAGAGTTAGAGCACTCTTGCCCAGGAGCTCCTGGAGCTGTGCAGGAACTTCACCCCAAGGCAACTTTCTGAGGGGAGAAAATAGGGTGTTTTCGTTCTTGAGCACTTGGGACGTGCAAGGGGAGAGTGACGAGCAGGAAGCAGTCACTGCGTGCGTGCAGGCGCACCCGCTCTTGCAGCTCCTGTGGCTCTTGAACAAATCACTTAGGCAGTCACTTCTGCATGAGATGGGCCTCTCAGGTTTTCCCTCCCTTCCGGTGTCTCCTACATCCCACGTTGCAACATCTCCCCTCTAATAGCAACACTGACATTTTTAAAGGAAGTTTCCTCTGTAACACCCTTCATAATTCATATTAACTGGATGAATGTTAAGTAAGGAAGAGAACAAATAATTCCCAAGTGAATTTTTTTTCTCCTAGGGTATAGGACCAACTCCCAACAGCTTAGGAAAATCAGCTTTTGCAAATTATCGTTTCTGAAGCTTCCAGCTGAATTAAGTGCTGACAGCTTTTAAGCATTGAGATGAAAGAGACAAATTCTCTTTTCTTTTGTGTGGCTAATTACAATTTTGCTTGGCATTACCAAGCCTGCTTTCCTCTTGAGACAGTTGCCAGCATGCATTAATTGCACAAATATTTACAAAATGCTCAAGTACAAGAGTGGCTTATACCAAAAAAGATAAGGAACGCTTGGGGGAAGAAAGGCCTCTTTGATACATATGTGTGGCTGGGTACTCAGAGTCAACATGAACTATTTGCCCCTTAGTCTCAGCTAATGTGATTGAGGAACATTGTGCCTGGGTTGATTAGGCGTTATTCTGCTGGCAGTGGCTAGCACAAGTCCTTCTTCAGCCTTGTGGGGACACTTCGCTTTTGCTCAGCGTTAAAAATAAGGTTTCCAAGAATATGGATGCATCTTATGGATTGCTATATTGTCAACACTTTTAATCTGCCTAGCCACCCACATGGAATGGAAAGGTCTTATCCAGTGGTGATCCCAAATCCCAGGGGCTTCAGAAAGCCAAACCACACACACTGGAATGCATGCACAGCAAAGCCACAGGGCTCTCCAGCAACGTCTTCTCTGTCTGCCTACATGCTAGTTGAGAGAAAAGACTCTGGGTTCAGAAGGGTTCAAATCCCAGCTTTGGAAATTCCAAGTTTTATGACCTTGAGAGATCTCTCAGCCTCTCCAAAGTCTGTGTTTCCATCTGTATTTTTAAAATAAGGATTTATTTGGCCGGCGCCGTGGCTCAACAGGCTAATCCTCCGCCTTGCGGCGCCGGCACACTGGGTTCTAGTCCCGGTCGGGGCACCGGATTCTGTCCCGGTTGCCCCTCTTCCAGGCCAGCCCTCTGCTGTGGCCCAGGAGTGCAGTGGAGGATGGCCCAAGTGCTTGGGCCCTGCACCCCATGGGAGACCAGGAGAAGCACCTGGCTCCTGCCTCCTGCCATCGGACGAGCACGGTGCGCCGGCCGCAGCGCGCCGACCGCGGCAGCCATTGGAGGGTGAACCAACGGCAAAGGAAGACCTTTCTCTCTGTCTCTCTCTCTCACTGTCCACTCTGCCTGTAAAAAATAAATAAATAAATAAGGATTTATTTATTTGAAAGGCAGAGCATGAGATGGGGAGAGAGAGGGCGGGAGAGAGAGGGAGAGGGAGAGAGAGGTAAATCTTGTATCTGTTGTTTCACCCCCCAAATGGCCACAACAGGCTGAAGCTCCTGGAACTCCACTGGGGTCTCCTACCCAGGTGATTCCGACCCAAGCACTGGGACTGTTATCCACCTGGGCACAATAAGAAGAAGCTGGGTCAGAGGCAGAGCAGCCAAGACTCCAACGGGCGCTCTGATAATGGGATGCTGACACGGCAAGCAGCAGCTTAATGGACTGCAGACACTGGCCCCTGCTTTTCAAACTTGAACTAGAAACAGTCCTGTGCAGACACCTAGGAAATAGTGCCTACCTCCAAGGATTTTGTGGAAAGTAAAGGAAATAATGAGCACAGAGCTGTTAGGATAATGCCCAGCACCCACAAAGTATTCAGTAAATGTTCAGTTGTGTTTTCTGGACCAATCTGACCTGATAAATAGTTCAGGCCACAGAGAGGAGGGGTGTGGGGAAGAGGGGCAAATGGATTCTAAAACGCCGAAGAGGCTCTTTCTGAGGGCAGTGGCTATCCACACAGAGGACAGGACAAATATGGGCCCAGAACCACCTTGCCAAGCTCCTGGGAGATCAGTGGATGCCAGGAGAATGGCACAAGCCACCCACCTGAGCTACAGAAGGGGAAAGGTCGCTCAGTGGACAGTTCCATATTAGATACCTGATGCCCAGTTAGGTTGGAATTTCAGACAAAAGTGCACTCTTCTGTGGATTGGGTACATCCCAAATATTACATGGAACATATTGGTACTAAGAAGTTATTGGTTGTTTATCTGAAATTGCAGTTCAAATGGGCATTCTACTTGGGTGGGGTTCACTTTGGTTGTGTCTGTGTGGCTGAATCTAGCAGCTCTCACCCTACCTCTGCAGACCACTGCTCCAGATCTGTTGTCTCACCTAAGCCCTGAATGCTCACCTTACAGGGAGGTGGCAAGGAGCCAGAAAAATAACATGAAGAAAAGGCTTTGCAGACACCAAAGAACTATAAAACCAAGTGAGACGATGTTCCCTTGGGTGAGTGTGGGCAGGAAAACGCTGAGTCATCGACCAAGGCCAAGTCTTTGGGAATTGAAGGAACTGTGTGGAAGCCGTCAAGGAGTCTGGGAGTTTTTTCTTAAGAGGGGGGTTCCAAAGACCCCAGTGAGAAGGGCCAGACATGACGGCTCTCAGCCACAAGCATGCCTGAGTCTCCTGGAGAGCATTTCTCCAGCGGCCAGGCAGCACCACACCAACCAAGTCAGGATCCTGGACGCTAAGATGCACAAATGCATTTTTACAAGCCCCTCGAGGGGGTCTGACTGCAGTCAAGCTAGTGACATGGTCAAATCCGGGAAAGGGCGAGTAGAACCGTTTAGACCCCTTGGAGCCTGCGGAAGGTCCTAAGAGACGGCTCCAGCTTTGGTGTAAAAGCGGCGAGGAAACAGAAAAGCACAACAAGGTAGGATGAGTATGTTAACACAGATAAATTTGATCAGCATTTTAAAAATACTTGCATTTTAAAGCATTTTAAAACACATAATAAGCAAGCAATGGCAACAGAGCATGATCCATTTTAATAAACAGGGGATCTGGAGAGGAGCTAGAAATAGTGGAGTGGGTAAGAATTTGCTGTAATTAATCAACTAGCAGCCAACAATACCCCATAGGAACAATGGTCCTCTCATTTGAGATTGAAAAGGGCCATGTCAGATTTGTACTTTTAATGAAATCACAGAGTTGGTTCATGATTTCTATTCTAGTTTGACAGGACTGTAGGAGTTGAAGACCAAGTTCTCTTTCATGCATGAGTATATAGAAGATGTGGGTGGTTATGTAAAAATGCAGTAATCTACAGTCTCAGTAAACCACAGCTATGTGGGACGTCACTATTTGTCCTTATATCCATGACACCTAAAAGGAAATAACCAGATATACAGATAAAGCTGTAGATACAATCTTTTCAATCAACAAATAACACTGGTCTTGGCATTGGATAGAGCAGTAACAAATCAATGTCAGCCCTCACAGAATTGATATCTTAATTGGGGAAGGCAGAGAGTAAAATTTCACATAGCACAGAGTGTTCTGGAAAAAAAAAGTAGAATAAGGAGCTCAGAGACAACACAGGGGAGAGAAGTAGGCTGCCAGGTACAATGGATGACGAGACCACATCTGAGCAGAACCTGCTGGGGTGAAAGTGTAGGCTGTGTGGATATGTGAAAGAAGAGAGTGTTGGAAAGAACAAACAGCAAGTACAAAGACCCTGAGGCAGCTACTACCTGGGCCTTTTTGAGAACCATCCAGAACCCGGTGCTGCAGAGCAGGGTGCTGGGAACCAGGGTGAGGCAGGCGTAGTCAGATCCTGCTGGGTTTTCAGGTGTGGTGAGAGCATTGAATTTCATTCTAATGCAATGGAAAACTGCTGCAGGGACTTGAACAGGGGAGGGGTAGGATCCCACATGCTACTGTGAAAGATACTCTGGAGGATGAACTGCTGAGAGAAGTGGGGGGCAGGGAGCCCAGGTGGGAGATGATGGGAGGCTGCAACGGACCTCAGTGGGGGAAGAGGTAGATGAGAAGTCATCAACTTTAGGCTTTATTTAAAAAGAAAGAAAAGAACAAAAACCACTTGAAGATATGATTGATATCTAAAAAGCAATATATATTTAATGTATAGAACTTGATGAGTGTATGGATAAGTACAAGGGGACTTCAAAATGTTCATGAAAAAACAGAATTAAAAATGTTTATATTGGTGCAAAAAAATGGAAATACATGCATAATTTTCTCTTAGGAATGAACTTTTTGTTAAAAAAAAAAAAGAATTTATTTATTTGAAAGGCAGAGTTACAGAGAGAGGTAGAGCCAGAGAGAGAGAGGTCTTCCATCCGGCTGGTTCACTCCCCAAATGACTGCATTGGCCAGAGCTGAGCTGATCTGAAGCTGGGAGCCAGGAGCTTCCCCCAGGTCTCCTATGCAGGTGCAGGGGCCCAAGGACTTGGGCCATCCTCCAGTTGCCCCCGCAGGCCATAGCAGAGAGCTGGATCGAAAGAGGAGCAGCCAGGACTCGAACAGGTGCCCAAATGAGATGCTGGCGCTGCAGGCTGAGGCCTTAATCCACTGTGCCACAGCGCTGGCCCCAAGAATGAACTTTCTTAAGAATCCTATGTGGGGCCGGTGCTGTGGCATAGTGGGCTAAAGCCTCTGCCTGCAGTGCCAGTGTCCCATGTGGGCACCAGTTCAAGTCCCAACTGCTCCTCTTCTGATCCAGCTCTCTGCTGTGGCGTAGGAAAGCAGTAGAAGATGGCTCAAGTATTTGGGCCCCTGGACCCGTGTGGGCAACCCGAAAGAAGCTCCTGGCTCCTGGCCTCAGATTGGCCCAACTCCAGCTACTGCAGCCATTTGGAAAGAGAACCAGCAGATGGAAGACCTTTCTCTGTCTCTCCCTCTCACATCTGTAACTCTACCTCTCAAATAAATAAAAATCGTAAAAAAAAAAAAAAAAAAAAAAAAGAATCCTATGCATGGATTTTTTTTGGCCTAAATGAAGTGTTTTTTATTTCATTTTCCACAAACATTTAAACATTTTCTATTGATTTATTATTTGTTTGAAAGACAGAGGGATAAAGATCTTCCATTCGCTGGCTCAGGTTCCCTCCCCAAAAGCCTGCAAGAGCCAGAGCGGGGCCAGGCTGCAGTCAGGAGCCTGAAACTTCTGGCTCTCTCAACATGGGTGGCAGGGACCCGAGTACTTGAGCCACCACTTGCTGCTTCCCAGAGTGCACCTTAGCAGGAAGCTGGAATCAGGCATGCAGGCCCTCCAACATGGGATGTAAGTATCCCAAGTGGTGGCCTAATTGGTCCACCAAATGCCCACCCTTCCATGAACGGTTAGAAGGTTCCTCTCATAGTCACCTGTGAAACCATCACCACCATCACGGTTTGATCTGCATACAAGTCTGAAGTGGGGATGTGAGAAAAAGCTAGAAATCCAGGACCACTCCTAGGCTTCTGAGCTGCACAGTGAAGGAACGGTGCTGTTTCCTGGGACTGGGAACAGATTCGGCAGGAGGGCTAAGAAAGATGGAGATCCAGAGTCCTGTTTTGCACAAGTGGTTCGCAACACCCATTAGATAGAAGTATCTGTCGTAGACACTTCTATTAACCCACCCAATGTCCATGCTCCCTGTATTAGTTTCCAATGGCTGTTGCAACAAATTCCTACTAATCCAGTGGCTTAAAGCAGCAAACATTTATTCTGCTTGACTTCCAGAGGTCAGAAGTTTAAAGCTTAGGTGTCAGCAGGGCCGGCTCCTTCCATAGCCTCTGGGAATAATTTCCTTGACCATCCCAGTTTCTACGTTCCCACACTCCATGGTGCTTGGACCTTCTCTGTCTTCAGAGCCATTAAAGTCACATCTTCTCTCTCCTCTGACCTCCCGTCTCCATTCCCCAGCCCCATATAAAGGCCCCACTAATGGTATCAGGCCTCACCTGGATAAGCTGCTCTCATCTTCTGATCTCAAGATCCCTAATTTACTCACATCAGCCAAGTCCCATTTCCATGAAAGGTGATATACTCCCAAATTCTAGAGATCAGAATGTAGACATCTTGGGGGAGGAGGCTTTATGTGTCCTACTACACATCCCTGTTTCTTTAGCCTCCTAACTGATTGGGTTCAGAATAGCCATGTGCCCAGCCATATGGCAGAGACATTTCTGCAAGCAAGGGTGACAACATCTTGCCCAAGGAGGCGTGACCAGATGCTGATGGTAGCCACCGACGTCCCTGCATGCTGGTCCCTTCATTCCTACTCTGAACCGCCAGCACCCACATGTTTCTACCCGAGGGTTTATTCTGACCTCCTAAACCCCATCTCTTACATGCAGGACAGGTGAGAAATGCCAGTAAATTAATGGCCCCCAGATGACTGGTGGGAGTTGGTGCATAAATCCCTCTTGTTCCCTTGTCCCCAGATGGCACAGCTCTGGTGCAGGTGTTCTATACTGGCTGCCAGTTTCAAAGCTGGACTCAGCTCCTGTTACCCTCTCTGATGACTCGCCTGATAGTAACTTTTTTTTGTGAGCTGGCTTCCCTTCTTGACTACAACAGGGAAAACAATATCCATGCTCCCACTCCGTCAAGGTGTTTGGTGAAAGCAGAAGGAGCTGCTGAGCAAATGCTCTGTTGGTGCTAAACTGTAGAACCAGGGGATTCTTCTAAGAGTATAGACTGTTAGGCCTGTTACATACCTGGAGGTCATCTGGTCACCACCAGCCTACCCCTGCAAAGAGGGGAGAAGGGGACAGGCCTAAGGTCTCCAGTGATTTGAGGTATTGCAGAAGCATAAACTCAGCCTCCTGCTTTTCGGGGTGCTGGGCTCCAAGTCCATCCGGGTATTTCCGACCAGATTCTCTCCTAGACTATTTTGTTCCTCCTGGGGCGGGGTGGGGGCTGGGGTGGGGTTGGGGGGGTCTCTATTCATGTGAAATATTAAAATAACAGCCTGACACCCACTGCTCCCACAGAAAGTACTAGGAGACACTTAGACTCTGAAGGGAGCTCAGCCCCTCTCTCAGGGTAGGGTGGGGGGCTCGTGCACACATGGTTGTCAATTACAGACACAATGCCTTTCATTTACCGGTACTGCCCTAAGTTCTTTACAGATATCAGCTCACTTTCTCTTTCCTGATAAGTCTATCAGGTAGGATGTCATCATTCCCATTTTAAAGATGAGGAAGGGCTGGCGCTGTGCCGCAGTGGGTTAAAGCCCTGACCTGAAGTGCCAGCATCCCATATGGGTGCCAGTTCGAGTCCTGGCTGCTCCTCTTCTGATCCAGCTCTCTGCTATGGCCTGGGATAGCAGAAGATGGCCCAAGTCCTTGGGCCTCTGCACCTGCATGGGGGACCTGGAGGAAGCTCCTGGCTCCTGGCTTCAGATCGGCGCAGCCCTGGCCGTTGTGGCCATTTGGAGAGTGAACCAGCAAATGGAAGATCTCTCTCTGTCTCTACCTCTCTCTGTAACTCTGTCTTTCAAATAAATAAAATAAATCTCCAAAAAAAAAAAAAAAAAGATGAGGAAATGGAGGCCCACGATTGTTCAGTGACTCCTTCAAGTTCTCAGTGCACAGTAATTAACCCAGAAGTCTGACTCTATGATAGCAAATACTAGGCTGGGTTGAGCTGTCTTCCTTCTCTTTCCGAACCCCCTCCCGGCATCCCCACCACTGGGCAAATTTCCTAATATTCAAGTCATAGAAGCTCTCAATCAAGAGGCTTTCCACTGGACAAAACAATTTCATAAAAACTGACTTGAATGGTCAGGAGAATCTGTCTCTCGTGATGGGCAGTCCAGAGGAAGGGAAGGACCCAATCTTGTTTGGTCCAAAGTTTCCCTGGTCGTCAAGACGGCTGCTCTAGAGCTCTGTGATTCGTTCAGGCCTGCCTTTCCCCGGGTCATCTTCATTACTACATTTGTTCCCCTCGTGGAGTTGCTCCTCCATCCCACACCCCACCATCCAGAGGAAGACAGGGAGTCTATGACTCAGCATCCGAAGTGCAGGTCCTGAGATTCCTTCTGCCCATGAACCAGTGGCCATAGCTAATGCTGGGGTCAACAGTGTGTCCCATGGTCAAGAGTCCCATGGGTCCCAGGGGCAACGGGACGTGGACAAGTGTGTAGAGGGAAGTGGAAACTGTCACCCACACCAGCCTGGGAGACCCAGCAGAGATGCCACCTCCTCCCTGAGACCTCTCTCATCTCTTCCTCTGCCCTTTGGGGGAGCAACCCTTTCCTGTGAATTCCCAGAACTCCGAATCTGCACTGATGGCACACACCACCCATATCTCCCACGTTACTCCTTGTGGGCCATGTCCATTTGCTCCTCCACTGTCTTCCATTTTTCTGTACTTTAAAGGACCTCAGAACTTGGTTCTTTCTCTTATAACTCACTCCAATCAGACTCTCCACTCCATCAAAAACCATTCTCACCAAAGCCATAATGACCAACCACCCTGTTGCCAAATCCCATGGTCCATTCCCATCCTCATCCCACACTGGACATGGCTGACCCCTCTCTCTTTCCAAACACTTGCCTCTCCTGCTGGATGCCAACACTCCTGTCTTCCACGTACTCCTGTGACTGCTTTGCTGGTTTCTCTCCATCCTAACCCTACCCCACCTACTTCTGCTAGACCAAGGTTTTCACTGTGGCCACAAAAGCCCCTGTAGTGTGGTGCTTCTTCCATAGCTGTAGCTCTCGTCAGAATCTGGCAACACATCTCCCCTCTTTAATCCTAGCAGGCCTACAGGTAGTAAAGACTCCCCACTACTGTTTGATGCTGCTTTGCCATCTCTTGTTGGTTCCCATAACCCAGCCTATACCTGTGCAGGTTCCATAACTCATAAATCCTCGGAGCAGGTTGCTTCCTGCTGGGACCCTCGCTGGCACCTGATTATTTCTGTACCTGATTTATCTCCCATACTAGCAAATAAGGTCACAAAGTATAAGGTCTGTGTTTCTTTTTTTAAATCCCCACAGTGCCTATCAAGCAATGGATACTGATAAATGTTGACATAAAGTATTCTTTTATGAGTTAACTTCAACTTAAAGAGGAGGTGAGAGGGATAAGATTTAATCATATATATGAATAAGGGTATTTCAAAAAGTTTGAGGAAAAATTGAATTAAAAGGTAAGATTATTTTGGTGAAAAAAACTGAAATCCACACATAGTTTTTCATAATATACATTTTCCATGAACTTTTACAAGACCTTTCATATATGTGAATTTCAAATTTTTTATATCTCCCAGGACAAAGAGGCACAAAAATAAAATAAAATGGATTGGTGGTTTGGTTCTATGGGCTTTGCCAGATTCCTCAAATTCATGATTCATACAAAATCCTTACCAAACACTCTTAATTCTAAAATGTTATTTGAGGGACAGAGATGTAGAGATAAAGAGAGCTCCTTTCTGCTGCCTCACACCTCAAATGTCCACAATGGTCAGGGCTAGGCTGAGGCTAAAACCAGGAGCTGGGAACCCAATCCAGGTCTTCCACAAGGGTGGCAGGAACCCAATCATCGGGGCCATCCCTGCTCCCTCCCGATGTGTCTGCATTAGCAGTAAGCTGGGATCAGCAGGCAGAGCCAGAAATCAAACCCAGGCACCCTGATGTGAAAAGCAGGTGCCTTAGCCGCTAGGCTAAATGCCCACCCTTCGGACACACTCTCTGCCTCCCTCCACCGCCCCAGATCCTATAAAGAAAAGATAGCTACTTATATGATGACAAAGGTTGAATTACAAATAAATTGAGCTGCTCTGAGATTCAGGGCACCAGGGAAAGCCCTTCATTGACTCAAAGGGGATCTAGACAACATAAGGTGCCCAAAGTTGCAGCACACTCTACCAATGTGACAGGCATTTGGAAAATAGGCTACTATAAGGAGTCCCCAATTTGGGGACTCTTCTTACTACTCTGCTTCCCCCCCTGCATCCACTGTTGTGAACCGTACTAGTATCCTTTTGCTACCAACCCTGACCCCATTAGTCCAGCCCCAACCACATGGGCACTCTTAGGATTTAGAATAACAAAGGGAAAGGAAGGGAAGAAAAAGGAGGAAATTCACATCATCCCTCTCCTGACCCTAGAGGTGGTCTTGCTGGCCATCTCCCCTGTCCAGGCTCTATCCCCTATACACATTCCTAATCCATAGAAACTAGACCCAAGTGTGGTTTTTTTGGAGGGGGGGATAAAGAGGAGTCTGACTTCAGTATCTGGGGAAACTGAGTCCTCTGTTGACATCTGTGCTTGCTTTTTTTTTTTTTTAATTTATTTATTTTGCTTGAAAGAGTTACACAGAGAGAAGAGAGGCAGAGAGAGAGAGAGAGAGAGAGAGAGAGAGAGAGAGAGAGGCCTTACATCTGCTGGTTCGCTCCCCAGATGGCCACAGAGGCCAGACCTGCGCTGATCTGAAGCCAGGAGCCAGGAGCTTTTTCCGGGTCTCCCACGCAGGTGCAGGGGCCCAAGGACTTGGGCCATCTTCTACTGCTTTCCCAGGCCACAGCAGAGAGCTGGATAGTAAGTAGAGCAGCCGGGACTCGAACTGGCGCCCAAATGGGATGCCAGTGCTTCAGGTCAGGGCTTTAACCCACTGTGCACAGTGCTGGCCCCTGATTTTGCTTTTGTAAATGAATTCTAGTACAAAAAAGGACACTTGTGTGTGGACCTTGGGGGAGGTAGGCAGAAATGTTTACCTGTAATCTGTTTCTCATGTCTCAAATGCTTTTAAAGAACTTCAGAAGGATTTTGTTCCATAAACTAGACATCCATGTCTACAAAAACTTTAACCATCAGTTCCTTGAACACTTCACCAAGGACCTCCTTCTACACGACCCAGCTCAGCCATTGCCTACCATTTAAGATCACATAAACACATTCTCCCCATGCACCATCTCCTACCCTCCTCTCCCTCTCCTCCACCCTCTCCCTCCTACCCTTCCTGCCATAAGTATTTGATTTCTCCAGCTCCTTGCTCTCTCCTTTATCTTTGAGTTTAAAAAAAAAATCTTCTAATTTATTTTCATTTTATTTGAAAGGTAGAGAGACACAGATAAACAGAAAATCCCATCTATTGGTTTATTTCACAAATGCTCACAACAGCCAGGACTGGGCCACATCAAAACCAGGGCCACAAAATGAGGAAACACATTATCAGAGGAGCACAGGAAGGATGTGATAAGGAGGAGATCAAGATTAAGGATGGGACAGTATTTGATGCAGTAGATGGACTCCATAACACGGCATCTGAGTTCCAGTTCTGGCTCTGGTTCTGATTCCACCTTCCAGCTGATGCACACTCTGGGAGGCAGCAGCAATGACTCAAGTAGGCGGTTCCCTGCCACCCACGTGCAAGACTTGGATTGACTTTGGCCTGGCCTCACTCAGCTCCAGCTATTGTCAGCATTTGGATAGTGATCCAGTGGATGGGAAATCTCTGTCTCTCTTTCTCTGCCTTTTTTTAAAAAATATTTATTTATTTATTTGAAAGTCAGAGTTACACACAGAGAGGAGAGGCAGAGAGAGAGAGGTCTTCCATCTGCTGGTTCATTCCCCAACTGGCTGCAATGGTCAGAACTGCACCAATCCGAAGCCAGGAGCCAGGAGTTTCTTCCAGGTCTCCCAAGCAGGTGCAGGGGCCCAAGGACTTGGGCCGTCTTCCACTGATTTCCCAGGCCATAGCAGAAAGCTGATCAGAAGAAGAGCAGCCAAGACACAAACTGGCGCCCATATGGGATGCCGACACTGCAGGCAGCAGCCCTACCAGCTATACCACAGCACCAGCCCCTCTCTGCCTTTTTATTAAATAAAATGAAAATAAACACTTATAAAAGAGCTAATCATCTTTTCATTTATCTGTTTATTCATAATATAATACTTGGTAGTATAGTAGCATACAATACTAGACATTTAAGTTAGCCACTGGGAACAGAATGTCTGGCAGAAATAGACATAGTACTAAACCCTGTGGATTATACAAGTTTGTGGAAGAAGAGACAGACATTAATCCAATAGTCCAGTGAATGCAAAACTAGAAATAGAAAAATATGTTCTGAAGTTAACGCAGCAGCGTGATGTAGCAGAAAGAATTGGGACTTGTCTTGGGGCGAGAAGTGATCACTGAGGATCTTTGAGTGACAGATGGGAGAAGAGTGAGCCAGGGAAAGGGAACAGCATGTGTGAAGGTGAAGGTGCATGGAGGGCAGACACCAAGGATGGGAATTCTCAGAGATGATCTTGGAGAGGGAGACAGCGACCAGATGATGATGTCTGCATCAGTCACTCTCTATCTCCTTGGCCAGCAAAACACTACGTTTCTTTAGATGACCAGGAAAAGAATCATGATTGGTCCAAGCAATGAGACCTCATTTCCTCTTGGCCAGCGATTGGTCCTGAGATGACATATGACCCACCCAATCTAATGTAAGGGAAGATTCTTGTCCCTGAAGTGGAAGGTAAATCAGGAGTGTGCTCATTTTTCTCCAGCCCTTCCATGCTGCGTGAAATGCTGTCTTGTGACAAACATGATGCATATGATCACCAATTTATGACCATATAGGAAAGGCCAAGAAAAACAGAGACATAAACTCAGGCATCTAACATCACTAGCCAAACTAACTCTGGAACTACTTCATTACAGACGTCATGCATAACGAGTGATAAATTATGAGCCAACACGGTTAAGTAGCTTTCATTTCTTACTTGCAATCAAAAGCAGTCCTACTTATACAGTAACTTCCAGATTTGTAAAAGAGGATCATATAAAATATTTCACATTATCTGTTGCTTACTCCTTACACACATAATATGATTCAGATTTTGGTCTAGTATAATTTTAATAAAACCTATATAATGCCTTTGTTATTATTTGAGGAAGGGATTATGATGTCCAGACATCTGGAAACCTATGCAGTGTCACACTATCAATGAGCAGCACAGACCAAATGGCCCCAATCCAGTCTCACAAAGTTAGTGTAGGGTATGAAACAGCACCCACAGCCTGGAAATCAAGACAGATCAGAGTTTGAGTTCTGTCGGCTACACACCAGCTGCATGATCGTTAGCAAGTTATTTCATCTCCCTAAAACTAAGGAATAATAATAATATGCAAACTGCAAAACTGCTGGGGTTGAATAAGATATTCTATGTAAAATAAAAATTCTCAGTGAGTATTGCGTATTGTCATGTAATATACTGTTCAGCTGCGTTTTGGGTGAAGGGTGGAAGAACTAAAGAGCACTTTTATGAGCAAGAAGCACAAATAGGCCAGCACCGCAGCTCAATAGGCTAATCCTCCGCCTGCGGTGCTGGCACCCCAGGTTCTAGTCCCGATCGGGGTGCCCGATTCTGTCCCAGTTCCTGCTCCTCCAGGCCAGTTCTCTGCTGTGGCCCAGGAGTGCAGTGGAGGATGGCCCAAGTTCCTGGGCCCTGCACCTGCATGGGAGACCAGGAGAAGCACCTGGCTCCTGGCTTCGGATCAGCGCAGTGCGCTGGCCGCAGCGGCCATTGGGGGGGTGAACCAACGGAAAAGGAAGACCTTTCTCTCTGTCTCTCTCTCTCTCTCTCACTGTCCACTCTGCCTGTCAAAAAAAAAAAAAAAAGGCACAAATAGCCAAGCCATGGAATAACTCGAGTGGCATTTCAAATGAACAGGTGATTGTGTATTTGCAAAGGCTTTTGACTGATGTCTTCTTTACAGGTCATTAGAGACAATTAATAAAGAAAGCCAGACTTACCTTTTCAGGCATGTCAGCACTTTACAAGCTTAGTATTTGATGTCTAGGCCAATTTTTGTTAGCTTTCCAGTTTTTATTTTATAGGTTGCATCTTCAGTACAAATAGCTTTCCTAGACACCTTCTCTGAGTGTCAGTCAAACCATTCCTTCTGAACTGAGAAGGAATCTCGAGACTGAAAAGTTAACAAGGATACTCCAGCCGGTTTGAGTCCTGGCTGCTCCACTTCTGATCCAGTCCTCTGCTGATGTGCTTGGGTCCCTGCACTCACACTCACATGGGAGACCTGGAAGAAGCTCCTGGCCCCTGGCTTCTACCTGACTCAGCCACAGCTGTTGTGGCCATTTGAGGAGTGAACCAGTGGATGGAAGATTCTCTCTCAGTTTCTCCCTCTCCCTCTCCCCCTCCCCCTCCCCCTCTCCCTCTCCCTCTCTTTCTCTCTCTCTCTCTCCCTTGCAAATAAGTAAATCTTTAAAAAAAGAATAAAAGATTTTATCAGAACAACTTACACATGGGATTCCAGACCACGGTGGTGCCACAATGCCTACCCCAGGAACATTAATCTTAAAAGTAATTTTCCCTCTTCTTTTTGGTTAGGAATCAGTATCACAATGGTAGCTTTGTCTGTGGCGATCAGCACAAAGCCTTCTATGAACTACTGAGCTGTAACTAGCAATATCTGGGTAAAGATCAAATGTAAAGATACTAAAGATTGCTTCCAAGATATTCACCCAGGAAATAGATCACAATACATCATTTCTCCTAAGACAAGCAAAACTGGTCTTGGGCAGGAAGTGAACACCAAATCAATACATTTCTGCATGCCTTAAGCCCAGCTAGGTGTGCTAAATGAAGGATCCAGTAACACCTTCAAACTCCACGGGATACAAAAGAGCAAAACAGCAATAATCTTGGTAACTGCTAACCATAGGTCAAGCACTGGGCTACATGCTCGTTTATGTGAACTCTTACTTAATTTTTAAAAAGATCCTAGAAATCCATCCCATTTTGCAGACAAGGAAACTGACTCAGAGAACTTACCTTGCCAGGCCCATACAATGAATACATGGAAGAGCTGATTCCAAGCCCAGCTCACACAGGTGGGAGAATAAAGACGACAATTCTGTACTTCCACGGGATACATTTCATTAGCACTTCCTCTTCTCCCCTAGAAGTTTGTAATATAAATTAAAATATACCAAGGCCCTTAGATGGCCAGATATTTCTCAGTAGATCTAAAAGTGGCCATTCACACACCTTATTTTGAAGAGTCTTTGGGTGGCTGTGCCGGAGACAACACCTAGCATCTCCTGTTGTTGACAACACCTCTGTTAGGGATGAATGAGAAACTCTGCCTAAAAACTATTGGCATGTACAAGGGTGTTGGAGAAGCCAGCTTTTGTCTCCTCATCTGGTACCAAGGATTCCTTCCTACGCTATCCAGGAGGATATTGGTAAGATATGGATAGGTGGGAAGCAAATGAATGGTTTCAATGGCAGTCACTGAAGAAGGTCAAGGCCAGGTTGGTACTGTCCTCAGTAAGAGTTATTGCGGCAGTGGTCCAAAGTCTAGTAGGATTTTTTTTTTAATGACTTGTTTGCTTTCAGTTTTTGGTGCTAGATACTTGGAATACAAAGGGCAGTTCTGTGCCAAGCCACAGGAGGAATGAAAGCCCAGGGTTTCCCCGGAGGCCATCAGCTTCCATTCCAATTTGGGGCAGGAGCAAAATCCTCCTAAGGGTTATCGTCCGAGAACTTCCTGTTGGTTCAGATTTCAGGTAGAACTTGTACTTAACCCTCACCCTGGCACCAGAGCTTAATGAGAACAGGTGAGTTCAGGAGACCACAGCACAGGACACTTTCTCATGAAAGAACTGGGTACACAACCTCCAGGCTCACGGTAAGCACTGCGTGGTGTGACTGAGTGTGCGAGTTTGTGGTGATTTAGAAGCTTTTTTGCAATTGGAAATTTTGCAGAGGAATGCTATGACTGCCTTGGGCTCGTTCTCCCGAAGCTTCTTAAGCTATATAATCAGAAGGAAATAGGATCACTTAGTATCATATTCATCAAATCCCAAATGGCATTACAACCAACAGGCTAGACAGCGATGGTGAGGAGATTCTCCTGCATGACATCAGAGAGCTAAATTGGAAAGGTTTATTAGCTTGATTAGCTTGATAATAAATGTAAACAGAACTCTGAAAAGATTTCATTATTCTTTCTCAGATAGGTGGAAGAGCAAAGTGGTTAAAGCCAACTCAAGTTAGAATTCTGCCTCTTTAATTATGTGATCAAAGGCAAGTTGATTAATCTCTCTAATAATTGTTTCTTTCTCTGTAATTGGGTGTTGTGCCATTGTAAAAATAATATGAGCTGTATAGTATTGTTTTGAGAATCTAAGGAATTTCATACATATGGGTATATATGAAATATATGTATAGGAAGGTCCTTCAAAAAGTTCATGAAAAATGGAATAAAAGTTTATTTTGGTGCAAAAAATGTTTGAAGTCCATGCATCATTTTTTCATAATACATATTTTTCATGAGCTTTTTGAGAACCTCTCATGTTCACAGATTTCAAAAATTTTTGCACCAAAATAAACTTATATTATAATTCCAATTTCCATAAACTCTTTGAAGTACATAATTGCATATTATGTAGAATTGCCTTGAATGTGTTAAATACCCAAGAAGTGCTAGCCATTATTGAACAACCATAGAACCCCAGAATAGTCAAGCTGGAAAGGACCTAATAACTGGTATTCACTGAACTCCTATGAGATCCTGAGTGCTATTTATCAGAAGGAACCCTCATAGTAATGCTCTGAGGTGGGGGAGTGTCATATTTTCACCTCCATTTTATACATGAAGAAACGGGCAGTGAGAGGCATTATAATGGATTCACGGTGCCATCTCTCATAGCCGACAGAACACAGCGCCAACACCCTGAACCACCACACCCTATTCCTTATCTATTATTTCAGTTTATGGTGGATGGGGAGCCGAGGGCACAGCGGTCCCCAATCTGTGACTTTGGGGTCTTTCACAGAGACTGGAAGATCAGGAGCTCACTTTACCATCCTCAGCACACAGCAAGCTCGAATGAAAGTGACCATGGGCACCGGTGTGGTGTCCTCCGGGGCTTGTCTGGGAACCCAGGTGCCAGCCACCTGGCTCGTCCTCTGTCAAATGCAGTTTTTTATGTGTAAAACCAGCTAGCTCACACTAGGATAGTTCTGACACATCGAAGAAATAATGTATGTAAATGAATTTTATAAACTGCAAAGGCTTTGCAAATTCTTAAGTATTTTTACCAAGAAAAAAATGATTTTGGCCTTTTAACAAAGAACAGCCATGAATAACTTCTAGTAAACACTGCGCTGTGAAATATGTCGCCCGCAGTGTATCTCTCCTGCACAGTCCCGTGGTCTGATCTGGAGCTAGTCTAAATGCTGCCTGGGAGAGGCGGCCAAGTCCCACCTGTGTGGATTGAGCTGGGGAGTGGCGGGCAGGGTGACAAGCTGGAGACGGTGCATCCCAATTGTCCTTCAGGTGGTGAAACCAGGATGGAGCCCATGGGTTTGATTCAAAACTTTAGAGCTAATTTTTTTTAACATTGGCTCTGTGTTATGAGGGTGGGCAAAGTTTAAGTAGGTTTGATTCAAAACTTTAGAGCTAATTTTTTTTTTTTAACATTGGCTCTGTGTTATGAGGGTGGGCAAAGTTTAAGTAGGCTATTGTCCTCTTTCTTGCACAGAATCTCTCTTCAGGGAGCAAAGGCCTTTGGCCCCAAGGGCCTGGCCTCTTTCCCAGGCATTAGGGCTCACTGCACCTGATGAGGCTGCGGGCGGTAATTCTCCTACACGCCCTCAAGAAGTCCCGGAAAGCTGGCCATTTGCTCACATCACCACTTCTGCTATTCTGCAGGCACTCCTCAGGGCAGAACGTGTTTTCCTAGACTGGGTTGGGATGATTTCAGGGCGCACGATGGCTCCCCTACTGATCTTCAAATAGCTACCACATACTTATGACAAACCACCAAAGCATGCTTTGAGACCTGGTCTCCATCATAAGACTTTCACCCCTGTTTAAACCATGTGTGTATATGCATGTATTCAGGGCTCCAAACATTCATGCCCGATTCTCATTATCTTGTAGTTCCATTTTCCCATGAACTTTTTGAAGCCTTTAGAGGATACTTCAAAATATTTGTAGAAAATGGAATTAAAAGATAATGTTCACTTTTTGCAAACTCTTTGAAGACCTCTTGCATGTCTGTGTGTGTGTGTATAAATACATATATACTCATATATGCATGTGATTAAAGAATTGCTGGGAGACACATCCCTTTGGAAGAAATATTGGGTTTATGCTGAGAAAGGGGAGGAAGCGGAAGAGGAGGAATCACAACATCTCAGGAGACAAAGGACCCCCTGGCTCCTCCCGACTTGATCCAGGGCTGCCCTGGCATCTTCCTTCTCAGGACTTGCTATTTTGACTCTTACTAATTCCAGGGAAAAGTCGGTTACCAACTCATCCCTACTTCCAAAGCTAATTCCAAAGCTGTCACCTGTTGCTTCTCCTGCAGTCCGATGTATCATTCCCTGTCTAGGTGGTGGGATTGCCAGCAGCTGTCCAGGAAAGGCCTTTGCCTCTCAGATTCAGTTTCACAGTGCCAGTGTCAGCCCCAGCGTCAGGCAGCCTTAGGAACAAGCCATGCAGCTGGCCAATGCCAGTGAAGAAGAGGGTCCCTGGTGCTGGCCTCACAGGCCCCTCTGAAGACAGCATGTCCCTGGCACGGAGCAGGCATTGTCTATCTTTCCTCTGGGCCAGCAGAGGTCCCTGGGTTCTGTTTTATCCTTAGCTCCCTGCTCTCTGCCCTGATCTTTTCTCTCTTCCGTGGTGTTGCCATGTTCCCAGGGCTCTCTCGTTAGAGGGCAGAAACAGGCAAAGCCCAGGGAAGATGGCTCCTTCAAGCATCTCTACAACTTCTCCATGTACTTGGTGAGCAGAGGCTGCTTGGATTTATCCTTGTTACCATGGGTACCATCAGATTCAGGAGCATGAAGAGAAACATTAAAGACTGGAAAGGGAGGAACCTCACAATCTGCCTCACCAGTGTCTCTGAGCACCTGCTGATACTGTCATGATTTGATGATTCATACTGTTGTCTGAGGCTAACTAAAGCTCAACTCTGACTTTTGACAGGTGAGAGCCGACAGCCATAATGGACCCCAGACCTCCAAAGAGTCCAGGTACCTACGGGGCATAATCCTAGAAGAAAAAAATCTTTTATTGAAAATGACAAATAATTCACATCCAGCTAACCAGGATACAGAAACTGATTTTAAAGGGGACAACGGGTGGCTTTCTGAAACAATGAGTCTTGATCTGGAGAAGGAGGTAGAAACTGTTGGAGTCAGTTCAGTAATTCATAACAGCTTACCTGTCTGGAAGTTCAGTCCTTTCTGAATTTCATGGGCCAAATTGCCCATTTGTCACTTCCAGATGGTGCCAATAACAAAGCATGACTCAGAAAAGAGTGGGGATTTTTTTCCTTAATTTTACATGAAATTCTTGCTTTACGTTTCATTGGGGCTTATGATGAAGGTAGCTCGAGGTGTAGGACTCAAGCAACCTTGCTTGGCCGGCGCCGCGGCTCAATAGGCTAATCCTCCACCTGCGGCGCCGGCACACCGGGTTCTAGTCCTGGTCGGGGCTCTGGATTCTGTCCCGGTTGCCCCTCTTCCAGGCCAGCTCTCTGCTGTGGCCAGGGAGTGCAGTGGAGGATGGCCCAAGTCCCTGGGCCCTGCACCCCATGGGAGACCAGGAGAAGCACCTGGCCCCTGGCTTCAGATCAGCGCAGTGCACTGGCCGCAGCACACTGGCCGCAGCAGCCATTGAAGGGTGAACCAACGGCAAAGGAAGACCTTTCTCTCTGTCTCTCTCACTGTGCACTCTGCCTGTCAAAAAAAAAAAGAAAGAAAAAGAAAAGAAAGAAAAGAAAAAGCCTTGCTCATACATATTGATGGACAGAATGCCTTGCAGATGAATCCAGGACAAAGTAACTTAGGAACTGAAGTATCCAACTCAACCCCAAAATATTTACCCAGCACCTATTTTTTAGAGAGGTAGGAATTGAAAGCACATCTCAGCCGAAGGGGTGGCAGGAAGAGAGGTGCTGGAGCAGGCTGGAGGCACACTGTCAGAGCAGAATAGGATGATGAGGTGGCACGCGGGTGCAGGACGAGGACGCAGGAGAGGGGCATCCTTTGTGCCAGCAACGACCCCTCGAGACCTGCGAGCCTTGGAGCATTTTGAGTGTGGAGTGCACAGTCATACATTCTAGATGGAGACTTTATGGTAGTTTCTCACCCAATGACATGCAATAGACTGCACAGAAAGTGGGCAATGGTACAAGCTTTGATATTTGCATTTACCTGGGAAGCCATCACCACAGTACGTATCTATCACGCGTGGAAACTTTCTTATGCCTGTTTGTAAGTCTCTCCCTCCAGCACTGACCCCACTTCCCGGTTGCTCTGCTGTTACTCTAAGTTTGTGTTTGCTAGAATTTTTCAACACTAAAATCACAGAGCATGCACTGTTTGGCTTTTTTCACTCAGCTTGATCCTTTTGAGACTTATTACTGTTGTTTTGTACCTTAAGAATATGTGTCTTTTGTTGCTGTGTGCTAATTCCTTACACGGATGTGCTACAATGGGTGGATTCATCCACCTGCAATGGATATCTAGGTTGTTTCCAGAATTACAAAGAAAGCTGATATGAGCATCTGTGCATCCATTTCTGTAAAAACATATTTTATTGACTTTTCCTGAGTAGAATGACTGGATCACAGAGTAGGAGTATGTTTAACTTTTTTCAAATGTGTCTGACTTTTTTTTAAAGCTTTATTGGCGCATTAGGACACACAATAGGCCACCATGTTTAAAGTTGACAATGCGATAAGTTTTGATAAGTGTGTGCACCAAATTAAAACCATTACACATATCCAGATAAAGAATATATTCATAGGCTTCAGAAGTTTGCTTGTTGCCCTGCCTCCCACTTTCCATATACTCACACTTCCCTATTCAAGCATTGACCTATTTTGAGAAATTCTAGAATTTTATATAAATATAATCATACATTATGATTTACATAAATATAATCATACATTATGAAAACTTTTTGTCTGGCTTCTTTCACTCAGCATAATTCTTTTGAGATTCATCTATGTTGCTGCATGTGAAAACAGTTTTTTTTTTCTTCCTGAGTAGTATTCCATTGTATGGATGTATCATAATCAGTTACTCCATTTCCCTGTTGATGAATCTATGGGCTGTTTCCAGTCTTTGGCTGTTACAAGTAAAGCAACTCTGAAAACATTTAGGACAAACCTTTATATGGTTGAATATTCCTTTACTGAAAACTGGAATGGCTCCTTGACTTTTAAAAATACACCTAAGGAAAACTAAAATTCATCATTTTAAAGTGAACAACTTGATGGCATCAGGTGCACTCACGTTGATAGGAACCACTTTTTCTATCCAGTTCCAAGACATTATCCTCACTCAAGAGTAAAAGCCCTAACTCATTAAGCAGTTTATCCCAGTTCTCTATCCCACAGCTCTTGTCAATCAGCAATCTGCATTCCACCTTTAGGGTTTGTACTCCAGCTTTTGCATACAAATGGAATTATACAATGTGTGGCCTTTGATGTCAGATTTCTTTCACTCAGCATTTGAATTTCATCCACATTATAGCACACATTACTATTTCGCTCCATCTTGTAGTTGACTATTATTCCATTGTGTGCATAGGCTACAATTTGTTTACCTATTCATCCATTGATGGACATGGTCTATTTCCATGTAAGCTTCCGTAAACAACGCTGGTATGAACTTGTGTGCACGTGCACTTTTTGAATACCTGTTTCAAATCTTCTGGGTATATACCTTAGATTGGAATTGAGGTCTCATCCGGTGATTTTATATTTACCTGTTTGAGGAACCACAAACAATTTCTTACAGTGGCTGAGCCATTTCACACTGCACCATCAGTGCAGGAGCATTCCAGTTTCTCCACATCCTCATCAACACGTGCTATTTTCACTTTTTAAATTATAGCCATCCTTGTGCATATGGTTTCTCATTGTGATTCTAATCTACATTTCCTTAGTGACAATGGTGGTGTACAACTTTTCACGTGCTTAATGGCCACTTTTATACCTTTGGAAAAATGTCTACTCAAGTCCTTGTCCTTTTTTGTTTAACTTCTTGTTATTACATGGTAAGAGTTCTTTACATATTCTGGATACAAGGCCCCGTCAGATACATGACTTACAAATATTTTTCCCACTCTGTAGGTTATTTTTCACTTTTTAAATAATGTCCTTTAATACATATACTTTTTAATTTTGATGAACTCCAATATACCTATTTTTTTGTTGCTGTTGGTGGTGGTGTTTTGGTGTCAAATCCAAAAATTCATGTCAAATCCAAGATCATGAAAACGTGCCCATGTTTTTCTACTAAGAGTTGTACTGTTTTAGCTCTTATATTGAGGTCACTGATTCTTTTGACTTAACTTTTTTATACAGCATGGTGCAGGGGTTCAGCTTCAATTCTTTACCTGCAACTACTCTGTGGTCTCAGAACTACTTGTTGGAAATAACTATTCTTTCTTCATTAAATGGTCTTGTTCATTGATGTATGGGCTTATTTCGGAGCCCTAAATTCTATTCCATTAGTCTATGTATCTTTCTATCCTTATAACAGAAACACATTCTTGGTTATTGAACCTTTGCAGTAAGGTTTAGAATTGAAAAGTGTTGAATATTTTACTTTTGTTCTTCAAGATTGTTTTGGCTATTCCTTACAATTACAAGGTTTCCTTGGAATTCCATATGAATTTGAATTTTCCATTTCTTCAAGGAAGTTATTGGGATTTTGACAGAAATTATATAGAGGCTATAGATTGTTTGAGGTACTTTTGACATCTGAAAATAGTTTTTCAACCTATGAATATTTATGGGTTATATTTTTTTCTATTTTATTTTAATTTCCTCAGTAATGTTTTGTAGTTTCCAGTGTATTTTGCCTTGGTTTAATTTATCCCTAGGTATTTTATTCTTGGGGTGTTATTTTAAAGGGAACTGTTAATTTAATTTTGTATTATTTGTTGCTGGCTCATAGACATATGACTAATGTTTATATGTTGATCCTGTATGATGCTGAATTTGTTTACTAGCTCTAATAGTTTTTTATGAATATTCAGGATTTTGTATATGTAGGACTATGTTATCTAAATAGAGATAATTTTCATTTATTTCCCTATGTGAAGATTTTTATCTACAATTCCAATTTCTTTAGTAGATTAAGGGGGCTATGCAAATTATCTATTTCTTCTTCAGTGATCTCTGTTAGTTTGTATATTTCAAGGAATCTTTCAATTTCACCTAAGCAGATAAATTTATTGGAACAAAGTTATTAATACAATTTTTAATAGCAATAGAATTTGTAGTTGTCTCTGTCTCCTAATATTGAAAAATTGTGTCTTCATTTCATTTTTTCCAAATCTGTATGGCTAGATAGAGGTTTATTAATTTTATTGGCCTCTTCAAAGGATCAAGTTTGGTTTGACTGATTTTTCTCTAGTGTCTTTCTTTTTTATATTTCATTGACTTTCACTTTGGTTACTGTTATTTCATATCCTCCATATTTCAGATTTAATTTGCTTTTTTCTCCAGTTCCTTAAGGTGGAAGTTGAGGTAACTGATTTAAAACCTTGTTTCTTTTCCAACATAGGCATTTAGTACAATAAATTTCCCTCAATCAGGGGTGGAAAACCAGCCTGTGGGCCATAATGCTTGCGAAATCAACTGGTCTGGCTCTTCCAAGGCAACCACAGGTGGGACTTGAAATTCAATCTATAACAGGCTAGTGTTGAAGTTAATAACTTTGCATGGCCCATGAATGATGTTATAAATATTCAAATGGCCTTTGGTAGGAAAAAACAGTTCTCAAGCCCTGCAGCCTAACATGTTCCTATACGTTGTGGTTTTAGTTTTCATCCAGTTTGAATAACTTTCTAATTTATCTTTGAGTTTTGTCTTTCTTTTTTATATATGTATTCATTTATATGAGAGGCAGAGTTACGGAGAGGGAGAGACAGAGAGAGGTCTTCCATTTGCTGGTTCACTTCCCAAATGGTCAAATGGCCTGGAGCCAGGCCTATCCAAAGCCAGGAGCTTTTTCCAGGTCTCCACATGGGTGCAGAGGCCCAAGCACTTGGGCCATCTTCTGCTGCTTTCCCAGGCTATAAGCAGAGAGCTGGATCGGAAGGTGGATCAGCCAGGACATGAACCAGCATGTATATGGGATTCTGCTGCCGCAAGCAGAGACTTAGGCTACTACTCTACAGTGCTGGCCCCTGAATTTCCTCTTTCATCCAGCATTCATTTATCTCACAAATCTTTCCCCCACAGGGAACCTTATTACTGATTTTTAATTTGACTTGAAATTATTCTCTGACAAAATTCTTTATATGACTTGAGTTTCTTTTGATTTATTAAGACTTCTTATTATGGTCCAGAATATGGCTCTTTGAGAGAATGTATATTCTGTTGCTATTAAATGGATTATTCTAGAAATATCAAGTCAAGTTTGTTGATAGTTTTGCTCAAGTCTACTATATCATTGATTTTCTTCCTATGTTTTCTGTCAGTTATTGAGAGAGAGGTATTTAAATCTCTGCTTGTAATTGTGGGTTGTCCATTTCTCCATGCAGTTCTCCTAGTTTTTGCCTTACATATTTTAAAGGTCTGTCATTAGGTGCATGTATATTTAGGACTGCTATGGCTTCTTAGAATCAATGGATCTCTTTATTATTATGAAAAGAGCTTCCTTACCCCGTTAATATTCTTTGCTTTGAAATCTACATTTATGTTAATGCAGCCACTCCAGCTTTCTTGTGATTAGTGTTAGCATACTGTATCTTTTTTTCTAAACTTTTACTTTTAAACTATTTGTGTCTTTATATCTGAAGTGTTTTTCTTGTAGGCAACATAGAGTTGGCTTTTGTATTTTGTCCAACTGACAATCTCTGCTTTTTAGTTGCGAGTGTTCGTACCATTTATATTTAATGTGATGACTGCTATGGTCAGGTTTGAGTGTATCATATTGTTATTTATGTCCTGTGGTCTCACTTGTTATCTGCTCCTCCTTTCCAATGTTTCTGCCTTCTTTTGAAGTAATTCAGTTTTTAAAATAATTTCATGTTATCTTCCTTGTTGGCTTTTAGTTATAACTGTTTTGTTATTTTAATCATTGCCTTAGCGTTTATATAGATGTTAAAGATTAACATATTAAAGTCTAACTTTCAGTGATATTATAGTATTTCACATATAATATATTTACAAAAATATATCTCCATTTTCCCCTCCTGGACACTATGTTACTGTTAGAAAGCATCTTATTTATAAACCTGTTATCATCTGCACAATACACTGTCATTATTTTTGTTTGATCAACATTTTTAATACTTTTTAAAAAAAATATTTATTTATTTATTTGAAAGGAAGAGTTACAGAGGGGCAGGGGCAGAGGCAGAGAGATCTTCCCCACACTGGTTCACTCCCCAAATGGTCGCGACAGCTGGAGCTGGGCCAATCCAAAGCCAGGGGACAGTAGCTTCTTCAGGTCTCCCATGCAGGTGCTGGGGCCCAAGGACTTGGGCCACCTTCTACTGCTTTCCCAGGCCATAGCAGAGAGCTGGATCAGAAGTGGAGCATCTGGGTCTCCAACCGGCACCTATATGGGATGCCGGTACTGCAGGTGGTGGCTTTATCTGCTGAGCCACAACGCTGGCCCCTTTAATGTTTTAAATAATAAGAAAAATATCTCATACATTTATACTTTTAGTTGCAATTTCAGTGTTTTTCATTACTTTTATAAATTCAAGTTTCCATCTGGCATCACTTGCCTCCTGCCTAAAGGACTTCCTGGTTTTTTTAATTACATTTTTTGAAAGGCAGAGTTAGACAGTGAGAGAGACAGAGAGAAAGATCTTCCTTTTTTCCCCTGGTTCGGCCCCCAAATGGCTGCTATGGCCAGTGCGCTGCACTGATCCGAAGCCAGGAGCCAGGTGCTTCCTCCTGGTCTCCCATGTGGGTGCAGGGCCCAAGCACCTGGGCCATCCTTCACTGTACTCCCAGGCCACAGCAGAGAGCTGGACTGGAAGAGGAGCAACCAGGACAGAATCCAGCACCCCAACCGGGACTAGAACCCAGGGTACTTGCGCCACAGGCAGAGGATTAGCCTAGTGAGCCACGGCGCCGGCCAAGACTTCCTTTAGTGCAAGCTTCCAGATGATGAATGCTTTCAGCTTCTGCATGTCTGAAAATGATTTGAAATTGCCTTCATTTCTGAAAGAAAGTTTTTACTACATGCAGAATTCTGAATAATAGTTTTCTTCAGTATCTTAGATATATTACTACACTTTTTCTTGCGTGCATTGTTTCTGACAAGACATCAATACCATTGTCACTATCTGTGTTCTGCATGTATCTATTTTTTTTTCCCACTGGCTGGTTTTGAGCAATTTGATTATGACGTGTCTTGGTGCACTTCTCTTCACAGATCTGTGTTTGAGGTTCATTGAACGTCTTGGACCTCTAGGTTTATAAATTTGTACAATTTTTATTTCTTCAGATATTGTTTCTGTCTCTTTCTCCCACTTCAAGGATTTCAGTTATTTTCATATGGAAATTGCCCACAGTCTCCTGGCACTCTTTTTGCTCCTTAATTCATTTTTCACTCTCTGTTTATTTTGAACGTCCCTATTGTTATGTCTTCAAGTGCAACTAATCTTTTCCACCGCAATACTTAACCTCTCATTCCTCCTGTCCAGTTTCTCTAGAACACTGTGGTTTTCATCTATAACGCTCCACTTTGAGTCTTTTCTATATCTTCTATATCTTCATCTAATTTCTTTAAGATACAGTGATAATCGCTGTTTTAATAACTTTCTCTGCCAATTTTAACATCTGGGAAGTTCTAGATTTGTCTTGGTTGATTGATTATTCTCCTCAGTATATGGCCTGTTTTCCTGCTCACTGCATGCCTGATCAGCTTAAATTGATTACCAGACTTTGCCAATTTTACCTTATTGAGTGCCAGATACTTTTGCATTCCTAATTATCTTGAGCTTTGTTCTGGGATACAGTTCAGTTTCTGGGAAACAATTTGATTCTTTCAAGATTTGCCTTTATGATTTGTTAGGTGGATCTGGAGCAGTCTGGGTCTAGGACTAACCATCCCTCATGACTGACACAGACTCTCCCTGATGTCCCGTAAATTATAAGAATTTCCAGTCCGGCTGGAGGGAACAGGCACTTTTTCTGGCCTTGTGCAAACACTAAATACAGTCCTCTCTAATATTTTCTAATGGTTATTTCTCTGACCTCAGGTAATTTCAGCACACATATATATTGTTGATCAATACTCTTGAATACGAAGGCGGCTGCATATACAGCTCTTTGGTTTAACAAACAAAAGCAAAACCACGTGCTATTCAAAATGAAGTGGCAAAAGTGTTCAAGAGAATTTTCCCAAATGATAACTGCTTCTTTGTGTTAGAATTACAGGGAGTTTTAGTCTTTTCCATATTTTCAAAACTGTTTCTAAGAAATATTTACTACCTTTGTTATTTAGAAATAAAATAATTAATGTGATTAAAATAAAGTTTATTTTTAAAAAAAGAGTTTGCTTCGTTTTCACATTCAGGCTTAGGTCTAATTTGTCCTTTTTTTGGAAAAGGTTCCCTTTACTAAAGAATTAGAGCTCCCAGGCCAGTGTATGACACAGTGGTGATGTCACTGACTAGGTCACACACATCCCGTATCAGAGATCTTGTTCAAGGCCTGACTGCAATTCTGATCCAGCTTCTGCTAATGCACACCTTAGGAGACGGCTCGTGTGATTCAAGTACTTGAGTCCCTGTCAGCCGCATGGAAGACCCAGACTGAGTTCCTGGCTCCTGAATTTGACCCGGTCTACCCTGGGCTGTTGCAGCCATTTGGGAAATGAACCTGCAGGTGGAAGATCTCTCTCTCTCCACCCCCACTACCCTGTCTCTCCGCCTTTCAAATGGGAAGGGAAGGGGAGAGTAGGGCAGGGCAGAGTAGGGCAGGGCAGGGCAGGGGAGGGGAGGGATGGAAAGGAAAAGTAGACTTTCTTTATATTAAGTGAAATTAGAATCAAGATTTGATAGCAAAACTGCTGGGATCAATTATGTCAGGGTCTCGTAATTCTAGCAAATTCTAGTAAATCCAGCTCTTCTTACCTTCCCTCTTTCCCCAGCAACTCCACCTGCCCCTTGCCCTTCCCCCAAATGCTTTATCACCTTATTTTACTTATTTTTAAATTTATATTTATTTTACTTTTATTCATTTGAGAGAGAGAGAGAGAGAGAGAGAGAGAGAGAGAGAGAGAAAGACAAGCAAGATAGGCAGAGATCTTCCACGTGCAGGTTCACTACCCACACGCCGGCAACTACTTGAGTCATCACTTGCCACTTTCAAGGATGTGCACTAGCAGGAAGGTGGACCTGGAAGCAGAGCCATGACGTAACCCCCTGCACTCCAGCATGGGATACAGATGTCCCGAGTGGTGTGCTAAACCTCTGTCACCTCATTTTAATGGCAGGTACTTTTGCATTTGTTTAAGTCAAAGGCAGTGAGTGTGGAATTCCTTGTTCCTGCAGTGGGAAAGGAGAGAACCCATTGCACACATCAGAGTCAACAACACACTCCAGAAATAGCGAGGCAGCAGGTATGAGCTGCACACAGGTGCTTCTAAATGTCACAGAAGGAAGGCCTCCGTGATGGATGAGTAAGAGTCGCACACTTGCTCCTTTGTTTTCTTGGGCTATTAAAAATGCTCTTTTCAATAACTGAAGCAGACCTTTCCAGAGACTAACAATGTTTTCCAATGGATGCAGTTCTTGTCAGAAATGTATGGGGGAACAAACTGAGTTCTGTTCGCTTTCTTTTATTAGGAAAACAATTAACATTTTCTTATGAAAATGAAGTCTACAAGCAAGATTACTTTATCAAATCACCACCTCCTCAGCTTTTCTTCTCCGTGGTAAGGATGCACAAGGATTTACCAAGCCTCCCACCAGCCTCCTGAGCTCTTTGAAAATCCTGTCTCATCCTCTGAGGTTTAACTGAGATGCAAAACCTTTTCATTTTTCAGTCCTCTTGGAAAAAACGGCTTTTCATCCTGTCAAAGAGTGGGGAACAGGGCTTTAGTCTTTCCTATTACAAAGACCATCATCGTCGTGGTGCCATTGAACTTGACCGGTGTGTATCCAAGCAAGAAAACTTTTCTAACAACAAATGCTGTCAAGTCAAATGCTAACAAGTCATGTGCAAATTGAAATTCGAATCATTGATTTGAGGAGTGAAAGGCTTCAAATTCATGATACTTGGAACTGAACAGGAGCTAAAATAGCTAGCACTTTGAGTAAGAGTTCCTTAGCTCATAGCGTATGGTACAGTCTATAAATCTTTAATTAATAACAAGCATTCAGTTAAGAAGAATTTGGAGTCATTTAATTCATGGGCAAGAAAGATGAGTTGAAATCACTATTTTATTAAATCAAGACAGGTTTTTAGAAATTATTTAAATTGGATTTTTTTTGTCTTCTCTTTAAGAAATTATGTACCCCTCAAATTGGAAAAGATCATGACTTGTGGAAACAAGAATCTGACTGAAATCGGAATTTTGGAATTAAATCTCAGGCTGAACAAAGCATTTTCAACTGATGATGAGCCAGATCCAAAATCCGAACTTATTTTCTAAAATTATTGGAAAATCTTCAAAAGATGGATCAAGCAAGTCTAAAGCTTGATGCCATTTGCATTGTGATAGGAAACATCAGTCACTGGTCTTCTTGATGCTGTGTGTATGTTGTGTTCATACTTTCTGTCTATATCTAACAGCAATTCCAGTGTCGAAGTTGGCATAAGCAGCCCAGAAAAGATGCAATCTGTGCAGAAAATGTTTAAATGCCACCCTGATGAAGTCATGTCCATCAGAACCGCGAGTAGGGAATACTTCCTCATCGGCAGTAACAGGTAAGAAGTGAGAGAACACAGCCCGTCTCCCATGCGCAAGACAGAAACCAACCCCAGAATGATAGACTGCAAACCAGTGACCAGATAAACACACTCAGCAGGAACCGCGGGCCACACTCTCAAACCTTGCCAGTCGTCATTACTTGTTAAAACACCTTGAAAAGTCCCTGTATGAGTTTCCTCGGGCTGGGTGGCTTAAAACCAAGGAAATTGATTGTGTCGCTGTTCTTGAGGCTAGCAGTTGGCAAGGCCACACTCTCTCTCTCCGTGCTAGAAAAGGACTTTTTCAAGCCACTCTCTGGTGGCTTCTTGGTTTGCAGCAGCAAAACTCCAGTCTACACACGATGTTCTCCTTGTGTCCTCTCTCTCTGTCCATATAGCATCCTTTTTGTAAGGATCCAGCCATATTGGATCAGGAGCCCTCTCCACTATGACCTCATCTGAAGGAATTACATCTGTAACAACCGTATTTCCAGATAAGGTCACACTCTGAGGTGCTGGGATCTGGGACTGGAATAAGTGAATGTTGGGAGGGACACAATTCAACCCACAATAGTCACTATCACCCTAGATGGATTCCATGCAAAAGAACTCAATACGCAACACCTGTACAACATGCAGCATCTACACATATGTTCGGAAGGGACTAAGTTCACCCTAAAAGAGCCTTCAGTCTTTAAGAGGGGCACCGGGTGCCAGCAAAGGCACCGAGAGGTTGCTCTGGTTGAGGGGGCACCACCTATGGTGGGGACAGGAGGCCACGCAGCAAAGGCTGCAAGTGCTAAAGCTGGAGTATGGAGAACCTCGATCTGCTTCCCATCAACCCAGCCAGAGTTTTCTTTTACCTTGTGAGCCAACAGAAAAGAAGGTGTGATTTATGCAAATTCATTCAGGCACACTCTTTGTCAACACACCCATTCCCCAAGGGGAGGCACACCTGGGATACTTGCACAAAAATGGCAGTGACAGGTTAGGGGGCTCACTTAAGTACACAAAGGCAAGCAGTGTCAAAGTCAAGGGCCCTACACCCTGTGATTAAGACTGCCTTTCTACGTTTCTTCCTGTTCCTCTGAGCTTTCCTCACAGAGGTGGCCTCGGGTTAATTCTAGTGTGCAAACGTGGAGGTGGCAGGGCCGTGGGTCCTCGTTTCCCTGGCCCCTGCTCCCACTGCTGTTCTAACCTTAACAAAAGAGTCCTTCTCTGAAGCAAGTGGAGTGCAGGTGCTACTGCTGCCACATGCCAGCTGAAAGTTTACTCCTACCAACAGGGAGAAGATTAAAGACTGGGTCTCCTTCATGTCATCATTTTGCCGGGATATAAAAGCCACACATCAGAGAGCAGAGGTGATGATCACTCATAAAATAACAGGGCGCCTGAACACAATCCTCTTTCAACAGGAAATAATGGTAGCTCTTTTCTTCCCCCCTCCTTAGCAACTGGTTTCAATACAAGGAATCAATAAGTGAGAAAAGTATGTCCTTGTTATTTTTTATGATTAACAATAGGAAAAAAAAAACTGTAATGTTTTATGAAAGAGCTAAAATACAGTCACTGCAGCTTCCCATCACTGTGGTAGGGGGAGTGAAAGTTAACTGTAGCGTTTTTTAGTCGTAGCTACAATTACTGTATTTTTCATCATTATTATTCAGGTGCATAACAAGCTTCCTTTTCAGTGACTAACTCTAGGGAAGTTTCTATACAATTTGCTTCAACGATCTTGAATTTTTAATACATCTCTTTCATGCCAGTGCTAGTAGCTTTACATTTCTAGTTGATCTCATAAGATCCTTTTTAGTCCTTTCCTAGGGGGATCTTTGTAAATGGAACTTTGGTCCCTAGGCATCTTTTTGGACTAGTTTTCTAGGTTTTTCTATGCTTACAGCAAAAGCAAAATCCAGGGAGAAAGCAAGGCGTGTCCAGAGTAGATGCAAACGGTGAGAGCAGAGGGAAGGGGTGCAGATGGAGACAGAGTAGAGGAGACAGGCCGAGGGAAACTTGGCATCTTTGAAGGCCAGGCCAAGCTTCCTCAAAGGTTTGGGAACAGGAGAGAGCCCAGACCCGCTCTTGCCTTATAGAGATGACACTGGCTTGCTGCAGCACAAGTGTTAGTGCTGTGGGGAAAACGCTGGGGTGGGGAGGGACTAGAGGCACGGACACCCGGAGGAGAGGCTGTTGCTTCATTCCAGACAAGAGATCAACCATGCCTGATGACACCACTCCTTTTTCCTAAGCAGAAGAAACTCCCAATGGGTGAGAAAAGGCCCACTTCAGACCCCAGCCCTCTCCTTGGTCTTCCCAGCACACTGCATGCTGTCGGCTCCGCCTCGTCCAGAAAAAGCCTTCCAGGCATGGTAATCAGACTCACTTCTTCCCTTCTCAGGAACACCATGTCTGGGAGGCCTCTGATGCTTCAAAATCTTTCCAAGGAGCAGCTGGATTTGACATTGCCTATCTTCCTCAAAGTGTCATACACTATCAGAATGCACCAGCCCTGATATTTACCCTATGTTTAGTTTGTCTCCCGAACCACAGTTGAAACTTATTGCTTGCCCTGCCTACCTCTGAACGTTTTCATTCATTCTGGAGTCTCTGGATGTGTGTCTGGGTGTGCGAGACTAAGTCAGGCTGGCACTGTTTTCCTTCCTTTCACACACAGGGCACAGAGACCTCTGTAGAGGGATCCCCAAACACTATTTGATTTCCTGCCACACTGTCTGTACTCCTCAGGCAAAGGCAAATCCCTTATTCATTTCCTTCATTTATCCTGATCCGTTTTGCTTCTCATCATATCTTCAATATAAGGATCTTCAATATGTTCATGGAAAATGTGTATAATGAAAAAGAACTGTGCATGGATTTCAAAATTTTCCTTTTCATCAAAATAAGCATCTTTTAATACATTTTTCCATGAACTTTAAAAAAAGATTATTTATTTATTTGAAATGCAGAGCTAGAGAGAGGCAGAGAGAGAGAGAGAGAGAGAGAGAGAGAGAGATCTTCCATCCGGTGGTTACTCTCCAAATGGCCACAATGCAATGGCTGGGGCTCGGTCAAGCCAAAGCCAGGAGCCAGGAGCTTCATCCGGGCTCCCACATTGGGGCAGGACCCCAAGTAGTTGGGCCATCTTCCACTGCTTTCCCAAGCTCATTAGCAGGGAGTTGGATTGGAAGGGGAGCAGCCAGGACTCAAACTGGCGCCCACATGGGATGCCGAGCTGCAGGCAGAGGCTTAGTCTTCTATGCCACAGCAATGATCTCTCCGTGAACTTTTTTTTTTTTTTTTTTTTTTTTACAGGCAGAGTGGACAGTAGTGAGAGAGAGAGACAGAGAGAAATGTCTTCCTTTGCCGTTGGTTCACCCTCCAGTGGCTGCTGCGGCCGGCGCACTGTGGCCGGTGCACTGTGTTGATCAGAGCCAGGAGCCAGGTGCTTCTCCTGGTCTCCCATGCACTCCTGGACCACAGCAGAGAGCTGGACAGGAAGAGGGGCAACTGGGACAGAATCCGGCACCCCAACCGGGACTAGAACCTGGTGTGCCGGCACCGCAGGTGGAGGATCAGCCTAGTGAGCCACAGCGCCGGCCTCTCCATGAACTTTTTAAAGTCCTCTTGCATATCACTACATCTTCCTTTGTAATGAAACCCATTTGAGGATGTAGGATACAACACATCTACCTCTTGAAAATGATTTATATTTGTATACTGGATTTTTCTTGGATTTCTGGTGTTTCCAGCTTTGGATATTAGTAGCAAACAGTCTGAGTGGTTTTCTTCTCCTGCATGGGCACTATTTCATCCGGTAGAGACACAGTCACTGACTTTCCCCTCTCTGGGTACCAAGCACAGTTAATAAGACTTGGTCTATTTTGTCTAGTTGGTAGCTCTTCAAGTATTTTAAAAGTTTTTTTTAAAAGATGTATTTATTTATTTGAAAGTCAGAGATACACAGAGAGAGAAGGAGAGGCAGAGAGAGAGAGGTCTCCCATCCACTGCTTCACTCCCCAGTTGGCTGCAATGGCCAGAGCAGCACTGATCAGAAGCCATCCAGGAGCCAGGAGCCTCCTTGGGGTCTCCCACATGGATGCAGGGCCCAAGGAGTTGGGCCACCTCCTATTGCTTTCCCAGACCACAGCAGGGAGCTGGATCAGAAGTGGAGCTTTTTGTAGCATATCAAATTCACAGGGCCAAACGCCTCATCCCCATTATTCATACAGTGAGAGGAAACAGTGGTATGACAAAGGGTTAGAAAGGCTACCTGTGTTCAACAAATGCCTCTAGATTTTCATTTATGATATCCTTTGGCCCCCAGAGATTGCACTAGTCATTCTGTCTTTTCACACAATGTATCCAGTGAGTTTTCAACCAGTTTGAGAGTACCATTTGCCTTGGTGGGTGTTGATATCATTACTGTTTGAATGAAGTTTAAATGTAACCCAAGTCAGCTGATCTGGCTCTAAGAGTGTCTTAGTCTATTTTCTGCTGTTGCAATAGAATACCACAGGCTGGGTAATTTATAAGAAAAAGGAATTTATCTCTCAAAGCCTAGAGGCTGGATATCCAAGATTGAGAGGCTGCAATGGGCAAGGGCCTTCTTGCTAAATCTTAACTTGGCAGAACGGCAGCTGAGCCAATGCTACATACACAGAGAGGACGTCAGGTGAACTCAACATTTTTTTTCAGGAACACACTCCTTCGATAACTAACTCACCCTTGTGTTAGTGGCATTCAACCATTCACAAGGGCAGAACAACCACAACCTCCTCATCTAATACTGTAACAATGGCAATTAAATTTCAACATGAGTTTTGCAGGGGACAGCCAAAGAGCAATGAGTTTAGAACTAGAAGAACAGACACAACTTAAATATAGGTGCTCCTCAACTTACAAAGACAATTCCAATGTGAGTTTTGGAAGGGGCATTCAAAAACACAGCAATAAGGTTAGAAATAGAAAAACAAATACAACTTAAATACTGCTGCTCAACTTACAATTGGCCTATCTCCCAATAAACCCACTGTAAATCGAAAATATGGTAAACTGAAAATTCATGGAATAAATATAGCCTAATAGCATTCCAGTTTAGCAGCACAGAACATTTTAGAGTCCCAGGTGTTTACCTGTATGACTGTCGGAATGACTGGGAAATGCCCCTTACAGCCACAGCTCAGAATCATGAGAGAGTAATACACCACATTTCACTAATCTGGGGGAAAAAAATCAAAACTCAGTGGCCGGCACTGTGGTATAGTAGGTAAAGCCTCTGCCTGCAGTGCCAGCATCCTAAATGGGTGCCAGTTCGAGACCTGGCTGCTCCACTTCCGATCCAGCTCTTTGCTGTGGCCTGGGAAAGCAGTAGAAGATGGCCCAAGTGCTTGAGCCCTACACCTGTATGGAAGACCTGGCAGAAGCTTCTGGCTCCTGGCTTCAGATCAGCCCACCTCCAGCCATTGTGGCCATTTGGGGAGTGAACCAGAGTATGGAAGATCTCTTTCTCTGCCTCTGCCTCTCTGTTAATCTTGCCTTTCAAATAAATAAATAAATAAATAAAACTTTTTTTTAAAAAAATTGAAAGTCAAAATTTGAAATACGATTTCTACTGAATGTGTATCACTTTCACACCATCATATAGTCAAAATGTCATCATCTGAACTCCGACAAGTCAGAGATTATTTGCACACAGATATTTGTAATCCCCTCCTTTCAAGGACTCACTAGAGACCATTCAGTCTTTTGAAAACTCTATCCCCTGAGGCATTGTTTTTGGAAGACTTAAATTTTACTTATAACAATTTTCCTTCCAACTACTACTTTAGTAGTGTCACGTGTGCCTATTGGGGGAAGGAAGACAATAACTGCTTGAACCTAGATAACCTTGAAGCCTGTAATTCATACTGTCACACGATCAACACTACCTAATTGCATTGCTATGGAAACAACAGAAGCATGGGAGCAAAACACTGAAGAACACTGAGCAGGGAGAGGAAAGGTGCAGGGCCCTAACTCTGGGTCAATTACTTCTCAGATGGCACTGGGTGGGAAGTGAAGAAAGATGAGGGTAGAAGACGCAACAATACAGCTGGGTGACTTAGCCTCCCACCCACAGGAGGAAACCAGCTGTTCTAAGTTCCAGCTCCGAGTGGTAGAGAAGAAGGTCTGACTCAGTTCAATGGGCTTCATGGATAAAACTCTGGAAGATCCTCCAATCTTTTCAACTCATCTAATCTAAGATAGCTTTTCCAGAAAGTATGTGGTTTAATTCTTTTGCAAAGAAAAAGAAAACACTAATTCCTTCTTCAATATCTCTTTTATTTAGCATTTAACGGAAAATAGTTCTCCAGGATACAAGCAAAATTATCTACCACATGATTTCTCCTCGAAGACCACAGAAGATGCAGAAGAAGAAAATTATTACCTCAGTCCTCGAAGTATTCGTTTAGAGGTAACCCCTTCTATCCATTAATCACTCATGCCTACTGAGACCTGCCATGCACTACTCCTGAGACACTATGCCGGGTCAGTGGGAACAGAGGCAAATCAGACATAGGTGATGTGCTCATGACGCTGACATTCATAAAGGAGTAATCAGAGTTCAGGAAAGAACTGGCTCCATGCTAAACAGAAGATGCTTATAAAATGCCCAGAAGTGCATAAGGGGCGGGATAAAGGGGAGCTGACTTTCATAAAAATGACCATGGAAAGTTCCATGGAGAATATGGTATTTGATCTTCCTTGCTGGGTAAAATTTGGACTTAGGGTTGACTCTGGGAGTCAACAGGATGCATTCTCACAGAACGAAAAATAGAAGCAAAGGAGCTTGCGTGATAAATTGTGTAGTATTCATTGATTAGTCTATTATGGATCAATTGGAGGCCCTTATTGAGTTCCTTCTGGGTGTTAGGCATCTACATGGTCTCTACAATAATGAACCTGACATTCCCCTGCTCTCTGAGCTCAAAGTCTCCTCTATTACCATACGATAATGCTACATAGGGGCATGCTCAAAGTGCTCGGGAAGCAATAGAAAAGGGACAGATTTTCTCTCTCCACTGAAGCCAGAGAAGGCTTCAGAGATGAAATGGCCTTTGGTATGTGCAAGAATACTTCAGTTAGGCTGCAGCTTGGAGTGTGTAAATCACTCAGTGGGAAATAAAACAGAGAGCGAGCCAGCCCATGATAGGTCTTGCATGCCAGGTTGACTTCATTCTGTGGGCAGTGCAGGGGCAGTGGTTGCTCTGTCACAGGAAAACCTTGATTATCTTTCAGTCATTATTAACACAGTACCTATATCTGCAGTGGTCTAGAAAGAAGAGACTGGAAGTGGGAGATAGGAAGGCAGAATGGGAAAGGAGGTATACCATTCCCCAAAATGGGGCTTTCTACTGTGTTCACACAAAAAAAGCATTCTGAGTCACATAAGTTCTGGAAACACAAGTTAAAATGAGTTCAACATGCTTCTTAGCAGCAGAATTTTCACAGCTTTTAGTACACAGAGGTGTATTACAAACAGCTACGAGAGGTCCAAGATACAGCATTCCCCATGCTCATTTGCGTATAGAATCCTCCTTTTATCAAAAATATTTCCCACCTAGTGTTCCCTGGAACAACACAGTCTTTAATGGTACAGATGTATATTCAGCATCAGTTAGAAGCCTGGTACTTGCTAGGTACTTTATAGAATGCAAAGTCCAGGAAGGCAGACAAAACTAAATTAAGGAACAAAAGAAACAAGCACAAAATAGCAATGGAAATTTAGAGCAAGGAAAGATCAGCTGTGGCTAAGTAGATTGGAGGAGGCTGTGACACTTCAGTCAAACAATTTCAGTTGGCAAAAGAGTAAAGGGCATTCCAATGAAGAAAACAGCATGGATGTGGAGACAAGAGGGACACCATCTGTAAGGGGAAGATGTGCATCACTGGAAGTTTGGTCCAGTTATTGGCTTAATGATGAGCTTGGTAGGCAGGTCTTGGGGGTTTTAAGAACCACTGCTGCAAATGACTCTTGGTTCTAAGGAGTTGATGAGTACCTCCCAAAGGCAGTCATTTCTGGGGTTCTCACAGCCTCTGAAGGAATTTAAAGCGCTTATGAGCACAGTACCCAGAGACCAGCTCTGCAACATCACTGGGTCTCTGACACAGTCTGTTTCTGAGATTCAGTAGCATAACTGATGGGGTGAAAGCATTTATGCCATGAAATGCCTAGAGACAAAGGGGAAAACAGCAGTGCAGCCTAACAGAAGACTTCTATCAGGAGCATGGGGGACGCAGGAGGAGAAAATGGACTCTAGGTCAGCCAGAGGCTTTGCCGGTCTGTCCAGTGTGGGTAAGGTTGGCTGGTACTCCCCAGAAGAGAACCACTGTTCATCCAATGGTGAACGCACTTCCTATTTCTTAGTCAAGAGCCATAATATTAGGGTAGGAAGGTGCCTGACTGGCTGACCTGAACACTTAACTTCTGTCTGCTTCTCTCGTTCAGTTGGACACTACTGATTCTGCTGGTTCGGATGACTCTATCAAACCTGGTTGTCCAAAACAGGTCTCCATGAGATCTGAGCATCATTACATGTCAATGAAATCCTGGTAAGTAAAACTGCCATCTTAAAAATGGATTTAACTCATCTATTATGATGGAGTAATTACTGCCAATTCATTTTAGTAGGTGATAAACAGATGCAAAACAATACCACAGACCAAGCTCGCAACATTATTCAGTACAGGCTGAGTATCACTGATCCGAACTGCTTGAGACCAGAAATATTCCAGGTTTTGGACTTTGGAATGTTTCCACATACCTAATGAGATATCTTGGGGATGGGACCCAAGTCTAAAAACAAATTCCTTTATGGCTTATTTACTCCTTTTCCATATAGGCTGAAGGTAATTTTATACAAATCTTTAGTGCTCCTGCATTTTGACTGCGACCCCTGGTCGCATGAGATCAGAGGTGGAATTTTCTATTTGTGGTGATATATCAGTGCTCAAAAGCTTTTGGATTTTGAAGCATTTTAGGTTTGTGGATTAGGAATGCTCAACCTGTCCTCTCAAAACAAGAAAATGTGGGAATGATTTTTCTACCCACAGAAAACCACTGGTGACAACTCCAGGACATTCTCCATCTGGGGAAGTTGTTTGCTATTTTGCATTTCTGTCTCCCACACTTTCACTCTGTCCTCTAAACCCTACAAAGGGGTATTTTGAGTCCATATCCATTTTTAGAAGGAAAGTTTATTGGATTTGATTCTAACTGTGGCTGTGATTTTGATAGTTGGACATACTTCAAGCCCTTGTTAGTTTTCACATGGCTGTTAGCTACTTAAATGACACACACAACAGAATTTTGTAAGTAGATATGCTAAAAAAAAAAAAGGGTTTATTTTAACTTTTTATACTCCAGTTTTTTCGAGGAAACACCCCAGGAGTCTGCTGAAAACCAAAAGGAGTTCCAGATTCTTCCAGAGACCCAGGATAGGGGACTTCACCTGCAGGAACAAGGCTTGGGAAGTGATTCGTGTCTTACACCTGCCAATACAGAAGCACAGACCACAAATGACAAAAAGGGGTTGGCCTCACTCACTGTTGTGCAGTTGTCTATCTTAATCAAGTAAAGCTCTTCTTTCTAAAACTGTATGGCCCCTAAGAGCAAGGCAGTCTTCCTTCCTTTTTTTTTTTTTTTTAATTTTAAAATAGTTCCTAAAAATTTTTCTGGTGAGCCAAGAATCTGACCAGCTTTTCCCTGTCACTGATGCTGTGGCCAAGGAGAGTTACCAGACCTAGTAGCAAAGCGGTCCCCTGGGCTGGGGGTGGTATTTTAAAAAATTTTCCCTGGCTAGTCTTGAGGGTATTGTATCTTTGGACATACACTCATCTGAATGGCCTATCACCCAAGTTTTACATTAGCACAATTACAGGTTTGCAAGTCACAGGAGGTTTGGGTGTAGACTGGGGTAGGGGGGTGCTCTTCTCTGTCCCTTCTTCTTTGGAATCACTGCTATCAGAAAAATATGCAAACTAACCAGTTGAGCCCATTTTTGCCTCCCTTCCATTGCCTATCATCCACTATGGCTCTCCGGGGGGTGGGGGAGGACTTTAGTGATTACTTGTTGATGAGCTGAATCCACATTTTCTACAAATATGTTTCAGACACCATTGAACTGGAAAATATCATTTCAGAAATTGGAGGCCAAAAGTCTTCTCAGAAAGTGCAGGTCAGCGCCAGGGACCATTTGCCTGTTATGACTTTTACAAATGTTTTGTCTCATAGTAACATCCCTGATGAAAGCCAAGTGGAGAAACTGAACGTGTTCCTTTCTCCTCCTGATATCATAAACTATCTTGCTCTCATAGAAGCCGCAGGACGAATATGGTAGGTCAGAGTTTTGGCTGTGACTGCTTATAAATGGGCTTGATGGACAGAAAGAGATCAGTTATAGCTCGGAATACTGTGTTTGACAAGACTGACCATGGAACTTGGACTGTCGTGTTTTGTTGTCACAAATCTTTGATGGGAGCAAAAGGAAGGGTATTGCACAGCGAGTTGTTCGGGAGGTGAGTGGGTAGAAGAGGACCCGAAAGTCCAAGAAAGAGAATTCTGATTTCTCAAAGGTAAGGAAGAACAGCAGGGAGTACACATGGTTCAAGGACATCACTCCCATTCATGGCATGATGATGAGTGAGAGTGGGGTAAACGAGAATCAAAGGGCCAACAGAAACAGGCCTACCAGTGACTCAGATTTCCAGATACCAGCTAAACATCTGCTGGCAGGCAACTCAGACACACAGGCCATGTGGCAGAGAATTTCCTTAATCATTAAAGAAATCACATTTTAAAAATGACTTTCCAGTTCCTTCTGATGGGAGGTTACCCTTTCATAAGGGAGGAAACACCACACATGAGGTGTAGGAGGAAACACCACACATGAGGTGTCTTATAAATGCTAAGTGAGTCGGAACCACCACCTTCCGTGTTTACAAATTTCCCATAATCTAAGGCTCAATAAATGCTTGACCAAGACTGTGGACTTCTCTGTGACTGAGCTCGCGCTTTCATTAGTTCGTTTATTTGATTATTAGGTATTTATTGTGTAATCATTATGTACTAATTCCCAACAAACACTTAATGAGTACCATCTGTTTATTTGGAACTACGGGGTTAAAAAAATAAAAAGGTGACACCATACTTCTGGGATCACATAGTCTGGCAATGCATTTAAAGACATATATACATATATATATATAGAGAGAGAGAGAGAGAGAGACAGAGAGACAGAGAGACAGACACAGAGAGAGGTAAAGATATATATATATAAAGATATATAAGATATATATATAAAGATATATAAGAATATATATGTAAATAAATAAAATGAGGTATGTCCACAATATAATAGATTCAAGGACGGAGGTGGTTCATTATAGAAAAGGAATGGAACATAGGACTTTGTGTGATTTGATCTAGACTTGGAAGAGAGGGTAGGCTCCAGCCATAGTGAGAAAGGAATAGTGAATCCAAGCAGAAAACAGACATAGCTGGGCTCCAGGCCCCACCTATGCCCTGCCCTCCCAGGGAGCTTGGTCTCACACTGGTGTTGATCACTGTATTCCCCCTGCAGCGTGGCTCGGTGGGAAGGCCCCCCGCACCTGGGATGCTTATTCTGCCATGGAGATCATGTTTTGGCAGTGAATGACCTGAAGCCCCGGAGCCTGGAGGAGGTCTCCTTGTTTCTCACCCGTTCCATCCAGAAGGAGGTGAGTCCTACCGATCTACTCTGGCCAAGGTAGGTCTATGCCAGGAGGAACAAGAACAAGGTCTTAGACTGAGCCTGAAAGGTATCAGAATACAGATGAGGCTTGTCCTTCTGCCACCAAGTGTGAATAACAGGATGTTCTTTTAGTACTCTTCCAAAATTCTTTCCTATCAAGTAGATTTAGAACAAGCAGGCTAGGAGAGAGAGAGCACCCGGGTCTGGGACCTCAGAAGTAGCACAAGGTGGCAAACAGGGCTTTCATAGACTCAGACTGGCTCAGGGCTTGCAAACCAATTTGACTCCTTTGGTCAATCTGCGCTTCAGTTTTCTCTTATGTGAAATTAGAGATGATAACAGTACCAGTTGTTGGAGAATTAAATGAGATGATATGTGTAATGTGCTTACAATAGTGACTGGCATGTATTAGGTGCTTGGTACAGTTACTATTATTTTCACTTCTAATTCTTTTTGTAGAGTTTATTTATTTGAAAGGTAGAGTAGCAGTGAGAGAAAAGAGGTGGGGGAGCCAGAGCCCTTCCATCATCTGGCTTACTTCCCAGATGCCCACAACCGCTGAGCCTGAGCCAGTGTCAAACCAGGAGGCAGGAACTCCGTCCTTGGTGGCAGACACCCAAATACTTGAACCACCACCTGCTGCCTCCCAAGTGCACATTAGCGGGAAGCTGGATCAGAAATAGGGGCAGGACTCAATTCCAGGCACTCCATGTGGGATGCAAGTATCCTGCTGTGCCACAGCATCCACCCTACTTTTACTTCAACTTCTGTAGGTCCTGGAATGTTGGACAGGTTCAACTTTTCAAGCCCCCATTTCCTCTCCTAAGAAGTCAACATAGCCATATGTTCCTCTGAGAGTTCACAGCTACAATACGTGGGTATGCCCTGGGTGTGTATGTTTTTAAAGGGCTTGTCACAGGGCCAACATTGTGGCATAGCAGGTAAAGCTGCCACCTGCTATGATGGTGTCCCATATACATGCCAGTTTGAATCCTGGCTGCTCCACTTCTGATTCATTTCTCTGCTTATGCACCTGAGAAAGCAGTGGGGTATGGCCCAAGTCCTTGGGCCCCTGCACCAAGTGGGAGACCCAGAAGAAGCTCCTGCTCCTAGCTTCAGACTGGCCCAGTTCCAGCCATTGCAGCCATTTGGATAGCAAATCAGAGGATGGAAGACCTCTCTCTCCCTCTCTCTATTTCCCTCCCTCCCTCCCTCTCTCTCTCTCTGTAGCTCTGCCTTTCAAATAAATACATCTAAAAAGGGGGGAGGCTTGTCATGATCTTGCCTAGTAAGACAGTCTCTATCTTCTTCCTTCATTCATCTAATTTTATTTGTCATGGGCCCCACTGTCATGGGAAAATCACTGCCTTTTTCTGGGTCTCAGTTTCTTCTCTTTAAAGTGAGAGCGCTGATTTTCAAACTGCACTTCTTGGAGCCCTGGGGACAAGAAGAGGACAGTATGCTAAGCATTCAACTTGAGAAGTCCACCTTTATCACTCACATTTCTTTGAAAGTATAAGCCTCCAATACTGCTCTATCCTGTTAGCCTTCCTTGAAGAAACTGCTTCTTGGCTTAAACTTTCAGAAAACCTCTAAACCGAATGGGCTCCCAGATTTCTTCTGGCTCTGAGGGTTTATGCATAGTGTCAAGTGTATACTGCCTATATGTCTTATGTCCTCTCCAGTACACAATATCCCTATGGGTTGGATTAAACTTACTATTTATATTATCTAAGTGGGTAAACCAGTAAGGATGAAGGAGTTACCAAAGACGCATAACTAGTAAGTGGCAGACAAAGGTCACATTCATTCATTCACTCACCATCTAGGGCACATCCACTCTGCTGGATGCTGTGCTAAGTTCTAGAGCTGCAAAAGTAGCCTCAGTCTGGGCTTAAGCAGCTAATAGATTGATGGATAAAACAAGCATGCTGTGTACTACTTATGACACAGTGTGTGCCCCAAGATATGAACAGAGGGCCACGGGAGCAGAGAGAAAGAATGGAGAGAGAGGTCTATTTGAAAGAGGTCAAAAAGGTGTCTCAGAGGGGTGGTGTTTGTCTTAGGTTTTGAAGACTGGAGAGAAGTTTATGTGGGGAAAAGGGAGTACCTTTCAGGGACACAATCCAACCAGCTGGAAACCGTAATACATTTCCTCAGCCAAGGACTCACATTGGAATCAAGTGGTCAACATCATCATTTGTACTCTTCTGAAATTTCGCAAGTAATACTCAGACTCAGAGATCTAACCACTGGCTCAGAAGCCAAGAGAAGAGGTTTTGCCTGGGAATAGCAGATCCAGGAACCCTACCTGAGGGCTCATGACTGCACTTTGTCACGGCTGCCTCTCTAGATGGAGCAGTCACAGGCAGGGGAGGAGGCGCCGGCATTTCTGCTGGGCTCATTCTACCTCCCCCCTCTTTCAATGAGAAAACAGGGTCTGCAGCAAAGCAGCCTCCTGGTGGCTCACCCAAAACCGCTGACCCAAGAAAAAGCAGCCTTCGCACAAGGGGGCCTCCCCATTCTCCTAATGCCCTGGGGGCCAGATACACCACTAGGCCCCACCCACTCTGATGTCCTCAAATTCCACCACAGGGTCCCTAGGGGAGAGGGAGCCTGCTGGTAACACTAGGGGGCTGGCCTTCCACACTGGCTGGCCCTAAGACTCAGATCTCCTCAGCCCCCAAAGTGGGAGGGAATATTTATTTTGGGGAGAAAGTTTTCAGGGGAGGGAGAATTTATTAATTAAAAAAATTTTAACTGGATGTTAGGGAGAAATAAAGGGGGTGGGGGGTTCCCCTACCTGGTCAGCTGGAAAATCAGGAAGTGGCCCTCTGTCCCCTCCACCATCCTTGCTCACTTCTTGGTGTTCAAATGGATACCCAACCCTCTTCTAAAATTCAGACCCCTGGTCCCTGGAAGGGAACAGAGGTTGGAAGAGGGAGCAGAAGAAGACAGGAGGAATGCCCATCAGTCCCCGGTGTTCAGCAGCACCTGGGTCCATCAGGTTTGCTCCCCTTCCTTTGGGCTACAGCTGAGAAGAATGCGGAGCTGGCGTGGGGCTGAAGGGCAGACAGTGAAGGGAGATGGGGGCAGACGTGAACAGGCAGGGGCAGGTGCAGGTGTGAAGGGCAGACAGTGAAGGGAGATGGGGGCAGACGTGAACAGGCAGGGGCAGGTGCAGGTGTGAAGGGCAGACAGTGAAGGGAGATGGGGGCAGACGTGAACAGGCAGGGGCAGGTGCAGGTGTGAAGGGCAGACAGTGAAGGGAGATGGGGGCAGACGTGAACAGGCAGGGGCAGGTGCAGGTGTGAAGGGCAGACAGTGAAGGGAGATGGGGGCAGACGTGAACAGGCAGGGGCAGGTGCAGGTGTGAAGGGCAGACAGTGAAGGGAGATGGGGCAGACGTGAACAGGCAGGGGCAGGGGCAGGTGTGAAGGGCAGACAGTGAAGGGAGATGGGGGCAGACGTGAACAGGCAGGGGCAGGTGCAGGTGTGAAGGGCAGACAGTGAAGGGAGATGGGGGCAGACGTGAACAGGCAGGGGCAGGTGCAGGTGTGAAGGGCAGACAGTGAAGGGAGATGGGGGCAGACGTGAACAGGCAGGGGCAGGTGCAGGTGTGAAGGGCAGACAGTGAAGGGAGATGGGGCAGACGTGAACAGGCAGGGGCAGGTGCAGGTGTGAAGGGCAGACAGTGAAGGGAGATGGGGCAGACGTGAACAGGCAGGGGCAGGTGCAGGTGTGAAGGAGGACCTGCTAGACAGCAGGAGAACTTCATCCGACTCCCATCTCCTCTGATCGCATCTGGAGCTGCTCCTCATGGTCTCTCTGCTGGTTTCAAGAGGCCCTTTGGGCCAGCGCTGTGGCTCACTAGGCTAAGCCTCCACCTGTGGTGCCGGCACCCCGGGTTCTAGTCCCGGTTGGGGTGCCGGATTCTGTCCCGGTTGCCCGTCTTCCAGGCCAGCTCTCTGCTGTGGCCAGGGAGTGCAGTGGAGCTTGGGAGACCAGGAGAAGCACCTGGCTCCTGGCTTCAGATCAGCGTGGTACACCGGCCGCAATGGCCATTGGAGGGTGAACCAACGGTAAAGGAAAATCTTGCTCGCGCTCTCTCTCTCTCTCTATTTCTCTCACTGTCCACTCTGCCTGTCAAAAAAAAAAAAAAAAAGAGGCCCTTTTAATTCTGGTGCCTGTCAGCCTCTCGGAGCACCACCTATGCTCTCTGGATCTTCCTGAAACACTCAGGCCAGTGGATGCAGAAAAATAAATAGCCATCTTCCACCTGAATATGCAAGTCACCCCAGCCTCCTCAGGCCTGGATACTGAAGTCCATTAAAGGAGTGTCTTCCAAAACATCTTCAAGGGGTGTCATTGAGGACAGATCGAGACACAGCAATCCTGGGGACAATCTTCATCATTTAGTTTTCTTGCTTCTTATGTTTTAGAAAGTAAAACTCACCATCGGCCGGATCCCAAATTCAGAGAAGTTCCATGGTCTAGCCTGCACCTGCTCCCTAAAACACCAAGGAGTTGCAGCTCTTCAACAGAAGTCTGATCTTGAAAGGATCCTAAAGAGGAGTCTAGCCCTGAAAAAGGGCCAGCAAAAAGGAGCTGAGGATTAGCCTGCCTAGCACCCACCGTGGCAGAACCAGGCTGGAGTCTAGCTTGTGTGCCTGCCTCGGCCACGTGCTGCCCTGGGATGTGAGACAAGCCAGCACTTCTCCCTGAATCCCATGTCTGCATCTCCACAGTGCCTATGGCCATCCCCTTTCTGGCCATTGCAACAGGGATGTTGAGAGGTCAAGTGGGATAATGACTCGGGAACACCATGGAAATGGAAACCTTAGTATCTGAGACATTGTCCCAAACACAACAGACAGATTGGGTAAGCCCCTCATCTAATTAGTCCATGCGACGTGCTCTGTCAGATCATGGTCCACACAATCCTTTCTTTGTCAGGGCCGGTGCAGTTGGAAGTACTCATTCTGGGAAAGCAAGATTCCCCAGAGGGATGTGATACCCTGTCAGCCTTCTCAAACACCTCCTGGGACTTATCATCCCCAGGGGCCAGGATGCTGACACCAAGTGGCCTCTTGGAATCAGGAAAGATCTGGTTTTCTTAAAGACCCAGTCTCTGTTTGAGAAGTTTAAGCATTTTAGGTCATAACCTGCTAAGACCTGCCTGCTTTCCAAGTAACAGGAAAATTACTTAGCATCTCTAGGTTGGGGAGTTCTTAACTCACTGATGCATTAACAAATGGATCCTGGAAGGCCAAGGGAACCAGATCATTTTTCCATAAGGAGGAGAGCAAAAGCAAAGAGCTAAAGCATGGGGAACATATCAGCCTGAAGAGCGTGAATTACCGTGTTGTCATTTCACCCAGAAGAAATCAAGGCCTCCAGTGATGAGTGATGTGGCCTCTTGGTAGTTCCAAGTTTTAGAGTTTTGGAGGGGCAGAACCGAGAATCTAAAGCCAGCTGTAGGAAACAAACGTCCTGAACTTACTTCATCAGGTGTTTCAATTTAGATTTGTAGAGTCCTTCAGCACTTAGAAGGGACACTCAAATGTAGTTGATTGTCATCTAAATTGTTTAGAAAGCATACAACATTTTCACGGACATGCCCTATTGAACCTACTGTACTCTAAAAATGCTTCTAAAAATGTATCCAATAGAAATGTTCATCCAATGATGCAAAGATACCTGAAAAAAGTTTAGTGTAGCACTGTGGCATTATTTGTAATATTATCTCTATCAATGTCTTTTGCTTAATTATGATTTCATATAATTGAACACCACAGATGTTAAAAAACTTGACATGTACAGTTGTGGAAAAAATCATCATAATATATTAAGACTAAAAAAAGGAATTTGCAGTACAATAGTTATAACTTTATCCTGTTTTTATAAAAATCCATTATACTTAGTGAAATAAGCCAGTCCCAAAAAGACACATGTTTTCCCTGAGTACCTAAAATGTAATGCATTGGAATAGAATGGATATTTTAAGATCTGATGATTGTTTACAGCCCTTGTCTCTTCCATTGAGAAAGTGTTTTTTTTTCTTCATACTGTTTGTTGATCTCTTTTACTTAATATAGTGTTAACTTTAAGATCTTAAGTAAACTGAAAATAGATCTTTGTAAAAATTAGGAGTGGGAATGGGAGAGGGAGGAGGAAGAAGGATTGGAGTGTGGGTGGGTGGGAAGTAGCATTATGTTTCTAAATCTCTATATATGTAATACATGAAACTTGTATAACAAATAAAATTTAAACAATAAATTTTTGGTGTTTGTATATACAAGGGTGCTTCTGAAAATTGGTGGAAATGGAATTAAAAGATGAATGTATTTGGTAGCAAAAACAATTGAAATCCATGAATATATAAGGTTTTCAAAAAGTTTATGAAAAATGTGTATTATGGAAAACTACATTTCATACTAATTTTTTTGCATCAAAATAAACTTATTTTTATTCTTTTTTTTTTTTTTTGAGAGGCAGACAGAACCAGCTCTCAACTGCTGGTTCACTCCCCAAATGCCGGCAAAGCAGTGTCTAGGCTGGGCTAGAGTCAGGAATCAGGAACTCAATCCAGGTCTCCCCGTGGGTGGCAGTGAGCTAATCACCTCTGCCATCACCAGGCCCTCCCAGGATCTCCATTGGCAGGAACCTAAAATCAGGAACCAGAGCTGAGAACTGAACCCAAGCACCACAGTGTGGGATACAGGTGTCTTAAAAACTAAGCTAAACGCCCACCAAACTTACCATGAATTTTCTGAAGTACCCTTGAATGTAAATATGTTCATAAAATCCCCCCCACCTCCATGAGGGAGAGAGTTCCCTTACAGGGCAGTTGTAAACTTTAAATACATTGTCCATGGCCAACTCTGCCATAGCAGGTAAAGCTGCCGCCTGCAGTGCCGGCATCCCATATGGGCACCAATTCAAGTCTTGGCTGCTCCACTTCTGATCCAGTTCTCTGCTATGGCCTGGGAAAACAGTGGAACATGACCCAAATCCTTGGGCCCCTGCACCCACATGGGAGACTCAGAAGAAGCTCCTGGCTCCTAGCTTCGAATTGGTGCAGCTCTAGCCATTGAGGCCAACTGAGGAGTGAACCAGCAGGTGGAAGATCTCTTTCTCTCTCTCTGCCTCTCCTCCTCTCTCTGTGTAACTTTGACTTTCAAATAAATAAATTTTTTAAAAAATAATTTATAAATACATTGCCTGCCATATCCTAACAGTCAGGATTACTTGTGCTGCTGCTGCTCTGACATCCTTTTCTTTCTTCGTATAGAATAATGCACCTTTAGGGGTCTAGGAATTATCTCTCAGGAATTTGATAAGGGTTGGCTATGGAGGATGAGAGGCATTTCTGTGATTTTTGAATTTTTTTTTTCCATGAGCATGTCACTTTAATAATAAAAAATATACAAACATAAAACATGTGTGTGTGTATTTCAAAACCTTCATAAGCAAGAGACCAAGCTACCTCAATGAAAGAATTAAAAAAATGTCAAGGGGAGCAGGTGTCTGGCCTGGTGGTGAAGATGTCCGTGTTCCACATTGGAGTGCATGGGTTTGATTCCTGGCTCTGGCTCCTGACCCCAGCTTCCTGCTAATGCAGACCCTGGGAGGCAGCAGGTGATGGCTCATGTAACTGGGCTCCTGCCTCCCATGTGGGAGACCTGGATTGAGTTCCTGGCTCCTGGCTTCCCCTGGGCTGTTACAGGTGTTTGGGGAGCAAAGCCACAGATGGGACCTCTCTCCCCCTCTGGCTGTCTAGTTAATTTTAAAAGTTAATTAATTTTTAAAGTATTGAAGTAAAACCACCTGCGAGCCAACCATGTGGGTGGATACACCACTTTGAAGCCCAAAGATCCCTCCCCTGGAATGCTCAGAAGAATACACTGTGATGCAAATAAAAGCTAAATAGAAACAGGGGACAAACCTCAGTCATCAGGGCCTTCCACCCCCTCTCTGGGGCAAAGAAGAGCCTGAGGCTTAGAGAGCTGGAACAAGGTCGCAGAACTCCAGGCCCCCTGTCCCTTGCTCCTCCCAGCACACCCAGGGGAGGGCAGTCAGCCTGCTCCTCTCCACCTTCTCCTGATCCTGGAACTTTCCACTCGCAGCAGAACCAGCCAGGGCACTTGTGAGGAGGAGTCTGTTCTGGAGGCTTCTCCCATAGGGGGGTTTGTTCCTAAGAGGAAATCTCAGGGCAGGTGCTAATGTCCCCCAAGCCCAAAGATTCTGATTTGGTAGCTCCAGTGTGGGGCCCTAGAATCTGCATCCTATCAGTCACCACTAGAGGACTGGGGAACAGACATTGTGAGTGAACTCGTGCCTGGGGGTCTGTGGAGGGGCACATGAGTCCTTTGTGGAGTGACCCTTAGGTTTCAGTGGTTCTATAACAGGCTAACGACCATCATCCCCTCCCCAACTCCCAAAATAACTCAGTTCTCCAGGAAGAAGCTTAGTTTCCACTCCAGGCTGTCTGTCTGCAGCTTGGAGAACAGTGCAACCAGGTCCTGGGAGAAGCAGCTCTGCCTGGACTGGCCACCGCCTCAGCTGCTGGGCAGTAGAGTGTCCTCAGCTCAGGCTGTGGGCAAGGTCACCTCTGCCTGCGAGCCTCCTTGTCTAGGTCCTCATCGTCCCTTGTGCTCCCCTTTTTCCAGAACTAGAGGTTGCCACACTTCTCTAGGATACAACTTCGTTCTTCTAACAATGGTACTAGCACCAAAGAAAGATCTTCACAGAACTGGCCACCAGTAGCCAAGCCTTTGTCCCAGAGCCCTCTTCTGTTACCTGGCTGAGGCTATGCAATTGGGAGAAGATCTGCAGGTTGGGGCTGAAAAACTACTGATGCCTCCACGTGTGTGCATCAGTTCACTAGTGCTGAGGGCGGGATGGTTCCTCACACTCCACACACCTGCAGCTCAGCCTCACCCAGCCTCGGCGCGGGGGTCCATGACCATCCCCAGGTCAGAGCTGCCCTTGATGCTCCTCCGACCACACTGAGGGTAGAGACTGCAGAGTGCCCCTGAGAGGCCTGGCTCTTCTATGGGCCTAGATCTGGAAGAAAGGAGGTGATGAAAATGAACAGTAGCTATTCTTGGCCATCATACACTCGGCCCAAATCAGGTGCAGCTCTTCAGTCTTGCTGGGGAAGAATCCAGAGCTGAGAAATGAGAAAACACTTCCCTGGGCACCCCTTACTCCATGCCAGGCCTCCAGCTTCCAGGCCAGCACCATTTCTGCACTTGGTGGTTTTCTGCAAGGTGTATGGAGGCTCCACCTCCCTCGCCTGCTTCTTCTCCCTAAGACTTCCTCCTGTGTCTAGCACAGGCCTTGGAGGGAGTCTGTATTACAGTTTCTACAGTGATCTCTCAACTGAGTGTGCAAGCTATTAGAGTGAAATCTAAAAGGCAGCTGGTGTGCTAGGGAAGGAATGCATGGGGCCACATGCATCCATTCTCACTTAATGCTACCAACGTGGCATGGGGATCCCTAGAAGGCATCCGTGTTTCCACAGACAATGAACCACTGCTCATTTGAATGTATGCTCCTGTGTGTGTGAGGATGCACACATATGTATTCCACCGTAGAATTAGGAATGCCTAGATCTATACTGGGGGGCAAAGAAGACAGATAGGGAGTCACAATAATTCTTTTATAAGCTGAGAACCAGAAGTCTCACAATTCCCCCACCCCCCAGTGTCCCCTTTCTCTTCAGAACCTGAGCCAAGTGACTTATATTTGGGATGTTAAGAATTTCAAGCATTTTAAACAACTCCATAAGGAGCAGGCTTTTGGATTCAGATGGATTAACTCAGAAGTTCTTAGCTGGATTTGTAGATACGCAAGAAATGTGCCATATTGAAAAAGCTTTTTAAAATGTCTGAGTTTATGAGATCTTTGTCTAATGATCAAGGATCCAGTAGGATTTGGGGGCCATGCTCCATATCAGCGCTGGCTGAATGGTTCTAGAAAACTAAGGGTTTAAGCAAAACTTGCACTCAGAGTATTGATCTCTGGGGCTGCACTGCTCAGCCACTAGTCACATGTGGCTATTTACTTTATACTAATTTAAGTGAACTACTACTTAAAAACTCAACTTCTCAGTGGCACTGATTACATTTGAAGTGTCCAATAGCTCGGTGTAGCAAGAGGCTACCATGTTGGGCAGCATAGATATGGAATATGTCCATCGTCATAGAAAATTCCAGTGCACAGCTTTGCTGGAGTCCCAAGCCCCAAAAGGAAATCATTTCACAAATCACCACCATAGTCTTAGCACATAAATACAATGAGGAAGAAATCATAGCCAACACTCAATAAATACATACTGAGAGAAGGAATCACTAAAACTTGTGTTAAATATTGATTCGTAAATATTATTCTAGTTTGATAATTTTTTCAGATAAAATATTCATATCAGTGACTGGTAACATATTTGGCAGCAGGGGGAGATAGAGTCTGGGGTCAGATCCATTTTTTTTTTATTTGACAGGTAGAGATATAGACAGAGAGAGAGAGAGAGAGAGAGAGAGAGAGAGACAAAGTCTTCCTTTAATTGGTTCACTCCTCAAATAGTCGCAACAGCCAGAGCTTCGCTGATCCGAAGCCAGGAGCCTGGTGTTTCTTCCTGGTCTCCCATGCAGGTGCAGGGGCCCAAGCACCTGGGTCATCCTCCTCTGCCTTCCCGGGCCACAGCAGAGAGCTGGACTGGAAGAGGAGCAACCGAGACTAGAACCTGGTGCCCATATGGGATGCCAGTGCCACAGGCGGAGGATTAACCAAGTGAGCCACAGCACCGGCCCCTAGATCCATTTATCTCAAAAACCAAAGTATTGGCCCTTCAAAACATATCTATTTATTTATTTTTATTTGAAAGGCAAAGAGACACGAGACAGAGTGACTGCTGGTGACTTCCGAAATGCCCACAACGGCCAGGGCTAGGCCTGGCTGAAGTTGGGAGTTGGTAGGTCTCCCATATGGGTGGCAGAGATCCACATCCTTGGGCCATCGCCTGCTGCCTCCCAACATGCACATGAGCAGGAAGCTGGAAGCAGCAGCAGAGCCAGGACTCAAACCAGGAACTCTCGTACAGGCTGTGAGGTTCCCAGGCAGTGTTTCATCCCCGTACCAACTGCCTACTCCTGGGCATTTTTAATGTAAACTGTTTACCCTACAATAACAGGTTTCTGTGATGTAGTCAATACACTTGGGAACTGTTATGAGGATACAAAAGAAATATAAGGTCTAAAGCTCTCTAACAAAGAGCTTAGCATGGGCAGCGCCGTGGCTCAATAGGCTAATCCTCTGCCTTGTGGCTCCGGCACCCCAGGTTCTAGTCCCGGTTGGGGCGCCAGATTCTGTCCCAGTTGCCCCTCTTCCAGGCCAGCTCTCTGCTGTGGCCAGGGAGTGCAGTGGAAGATGGTCCAAGTGCTTGGGCTCTGCACCCATGGGAGACCAGGAGAAGCACCTGGCTCCTGCCATCGGATCAGCACTGTGCGCAGGCCACAGCGGCCATTGGAGGGTGAACCAACAGCAAAATGAAGACCTTTCTCTCTCTCTCTCTCTCTCTCTCTTACTGTCCACTCTGCCCGTCAAAAAACAAAACAAAAAAACCAAAGAGCCTAGCACATGGGAAGGAAAAATGACCTTCTGGTTGACCTGATGCCATCTGGGAAGGTGCCACTCTGTAAGCTGAATTTTTAAATTATGTCAGTCATAATCTTTCTAGAATTTGTTAACATTTTCTTGCCTCCTTAAACTCCATGCTTCTGAGCATTCCAGAATTCACCATGCTCTAAGTACTTCCTAAGGAGACCTGACATCTCCCCCTTGCCAACTGGTCCTGCTTACTCCAGGAGCTCAGGAAGCAGGCGATACGGCTTGTTCTGACCATGAACACACTGAGTCAAGGGGCTGTGCACCTGAGGGCAAGAGGTTTTATTTTATGAGTAAAGGACATTCAAAATTTAATACAGAGCTTCTGCGACGCCGATTCGCGGTGCTTGGTGACGGTGGCTGTAGCTCTGTTGTTTGCTTGCCTCTAGTTTCTCACGTGTGCTCTGGACAGATGAGACCATCAGAAATATGCCTGGGGACTAATTAAAATTATCCTCTAGGAAAAATTAGAGAATAATTAACTACCAAACTGGTGACAGAGGAGGTCAGGAAGGAAAGAGATGATGATGGAGCGCTAAGCTTTTCATGACTAATACTGAACCTTCTGTGTGCCAGGCTTGAATCAGACACGCCTGAATGTGGCAACAACCCTGGGAGACCAAGACTGTTACCACCCCAACTTCTGTACCGGAAACCGGAGCACAGGGAAGCGAAACTACTTCTTCAAGGATACGGCAAATGGAAGACACAGCCAGAACTCCTACTGGACAGGCTGGCTTTGGAGCCCACCAGACCTTCCTACCCCACCCTTCTGGAAGGGGAGGTGAAGTTGTGTTCTGGAAGAAAATAATCCAACAAGGGACAGTGGCAAAGACAGGAGCGAGGCTGGACTGCACTATCCAAGGAAGAACAAGGAAGGCAGGGAATGACTCAGCGTTTTCACGCCTCTCCAGTTTCAGGGATGTGCACTCATCTCTGGGCCTCTTGCCCAGGAGAACCACAAAAGTCCCCACCTCATACTCCAGGAACCAGGGGAATTCTGCAGAGGTTCCTGTTATGACTGATTAGCATGTTTTATACCCTTCCTTTTAGGAGACACTACATGGCATTCAAGCATTCAAGTTTAGGAACAATCAAAGCATAACAAAGGTGTTAGGCTGGTTCTCTGCATGGGAAATGAGTTATAAAGAATCCCTGACTTTGTAAACCTTCCCATCAAGTGGGGGTAATACAAATACACACATTGATAACTATAAGACAACTCTGATTATCTTAAGTCCTCAGAATTACAACCATAAAGGATTTACAGTAAGACTAATCCTAGCTGGGAAGTTTGGAAAAAACTTCACGGGAGGAGCAAATTTGGGAAGAGTGTTGGGAGGGAAGCTTATGTCTGGAAGATGAACAAAATTTGCTTGATAGTCTAGAATAGGCCAACCCTGTAGTGCACAGCTTTCAGAGACTTTCAGTGAAGGGGTCAAAGTTCTCAAGGACCCTGTAGAACTCATTTACTCCTCCAGTTGTCTATGCACTTTTTGAGCATATGGGATCAGGGCACATCCCAAGCACTGGTGATATTAGCAAGAATACAACACGTTCCTCATAAAGGAGATTAGTTAAGCATTTGAAGGTAAAAATATTGTAGTTGTAAAACTCTCCCTTATCAAATTGAAATATATGTCCACATAAAAATTTGTACATGAATGTTCATAGAAACATTATTCATAATAGCCTGAGTAGAAATGTCCAGAAACTGATGACTAGACAAATAAAATGTTATATATCATATAATGGAATATCATTTAGCCATAAAAAGGAATGAAGTACTGATACATGTGGTAACGTGGATAAACCTTGAAAACACTATCCTAAGTAAGAGACATAAAAGGTCACATAGTGTATGATCCTGTCTACATGAAATGTATAGAATAGACAAATTCCATGGAGACAGGAAGCAGATTAATGGCTGCTGGCAGTAGGGAAGGAGAGAATGTGTTAATGATTTCTTTTGGGATGATTAAAATGTTCTGAACTTAGATGGTGGTGATGGATGTATAACTCTGTGAAATTCTAAAAGCAACTGAGTTGTACACTTTACAAGGGTGGATTTCATGGCATGTAAATTAAATATCAAGTAAATACAAAAGGCAAATTCTCCTCATAGATTAAACTCTAAACTGGAACAGGTAGAGAAACTAGCTATCAAGGCATCCCCTCAGCCTTGGAGTTGAGCTTCATTCACAGTTGGCAAAGACTAAAAAGACAGCGGCTACCTTTCTAACCTAGCCTTTTCTAAAACATTCCCTGAGGTGAACCTGGAAGTGTACCCCTGTGTAAGAAAGCAGTTGACTGCTAATGAGACTCTAACTTCCAACAAGTGGTAATTCTTATAATCATCACTCAAAATGAGATTACTTCCAATGACTAGAGATTCTACTTAAAGATTCATTTATACTAAGGTATAAATGACTATACATGCCTGAACTTCAAGTGAAAGGATGGCAAGAGAGGAGATGGAGGCACTCAGTGCCTAGAAGGACAGGGCGTGCACAGAAAGAAAGCAAACAGGAAAGACATCAATAAAGCAACCAAGACAATAAACACATTTCTCAACTTAGCAACAGCTATCTTTTTAGCTGGAAACTACACCCCCTCCTCCTTCAGGAACTATTGAGAAAACATGGGGGCTACTCTTGCATATTTAGGACTGGTAGTATTCCCCTGTGCTCTAAGGAAAGCTTAAATCCTTGATCAGATTTGTGTGTGTGTGCGTGTGAGCGAAGGCAAGTGTGTTTGTCTTACAGGCTAATCCAACCCTGATTTCTCATAGGCTGTCTTGTAATCAATCCCATTATCTTGCCACACAAAATTTAACACTGCAGTAAAAATGGTCTTGGAAAAGTCTCAATCATGACCAAATTCCTAGCGAGGAGACCAGATGCTCCAGCAATAAACTTAGTGGGAGAGGCCTAGGGTTCAAACTCACAAAGAGGAAAGATTTTGCAAAAAAAAAAGAAATCAGTCTTCACCAATTACAGATAAGCAGCAGGATGCTACCAGCCCCAGTCAGCCTGGATGCTGTAACCCAGCTTCTCTCTAATTAATATCTCACACTTCCAAGGAAAGTGGGCGAAACTGCAAAGAACTCTGCCAGAATTCCTCCCAGCTTACATAAGCCACACTTGAGCGGGGCCGTAGATTTATTAGGCAGTGCTGTGAACATTTTTAATGCAGTATTTATTTACTGAGCAATATAAATAGACTTGATACTATGTCACCATCGGTTGAGGAGAGAGGCTTCCCTTCATTTGGTCTTCTGTGGGCTGCGGGGCATCTGCCCATGATTCATTTTCCTCACTGTGGTTCCATGTCCACAAACCCTCTCCCCTGCAATCACACTCCCTTCCCCATTGGCTGGAATTCAGAGTGGAGACCACCCACATCATTCAAGGCATATCCAAATTGCCTGATTCCCTATCTCTGATATAGGAATTATAGGACAAATAAGGGGGCAGCAAATTGCAATTCTGTAAGCACTTTTTTTTTTTTTGGACAGGCAGAGTGGACAGTGAGAGAGAGAGACAGAGAGAAAGGTCTTCCTTTTTGCTGTTGGTTCACCCTCAATGGCCGCCGTGGCGGGCGCGCTGCTGGTGGTGCACTGCGCTGATCCGATGGCAGGAGCCAGGTGCTTCTCCTGGTCTCCCATGGGGTGCAGGGCCCAAGCACTTGGGCCATCCTCCACTGCACTCCCTGGCCACAGCAGAGAGCTGGCCTGGAAGAGGGGCAACCGGGACAGAATCCGGCGCCCCAACCAGGACTAGAACCCAGTGTGCCAGCGCCGCAAGGCGGAGGATTAGCCTATTGAGCCGCGGCGCCAGCCAGCACTCTTAATGTAATGTTTATTTCCTTGGAAGACATTGAACCCATAGGATCCAGCTCAGATGTCACCCTTCTCTCCCACTCTTCGAGCTTCTCCTTTGGGGCAAAATTGAGGGTCCTACTTATGCTTTCAGATGACTTTGTATCCATTCCCTCTGTAGCACACAACTCTATTGAGGTCATCTGTCAACGTATCTGTTATCCCCCACAGGTCTGAGGATTATTTGTGGGCAAAGCTCTATTTTGGTCACTTTTATGAGTCATTCAGAATGCCCAGAATAGTAATGCACATTAAATTAAAGTGAAATACAAGGTCACAATCTCACAACGCCAATCCTTCCCCCAAGTGCCACAACGATGCCCAGAGGCACATTAAGTCTCCACTGGGCATTGGTCATAGAGATGAGTTCTTAGAGCTATATGGTTCTAGACTCTAGAGGTAATGGAGGTGTAGCCTTTGCCACTGGCAAAAGTCCTCCACGTTGCTCCTGAGTGAATACCACAAGCATTTGTACAGTGCTGCTTCATCCAGGTTAAAGTTGTAAGCCATACCAGACACCTTCTTTCTCCCTGAAGATGTTGAAAGGAATGGAAAGGGGTCTTTCTTTTTGAGCGTCTACTCAACAGTGGCAGGCACTACACCGAGAGCTCTATGTATATTATTCCATTTAGTCTTCTCAACAATTCTAAAGGTAAGAACCATCAACTACATACATACATCAACTACAGGTGAGAAAAATAAATCCCAGAGAGGTAATAAAACTGTCTCAAAGACACAAAGTCAAAGCCAGCTTGGCCAGCCTCCAGTGTCCAAGCACCACCACATAAGGCATGGTCTTTGGAGCCCTCCTGACCTACTACTTAGTTGCAGTTTGATCTTAGGCCTGGAAAATTCATTTCACCTCTTTGAGCCTCAATTACTGCATTTGTAAAATGGAATTTTTTTTGACAATGATAATATTTTAGGGAACTCTTGTAACCCTCAGTCAGGGAGGTATGACCAGTTATCATGAAATGAGTACTAGGATCAGCACTGTGGTGTAGAAGGTTAAGCCTCTGCCTGCAGTGTCGGCATCCCAAATGCGCACCAGTTCAAATCCTGGCTGCTTCACTTCCAGTCCAGCTTGCTGCAGATATGCCTGGGAAAGCAGCAAAAGATGGCCCAAACTCTTAGGCCCCTGAACCCATGTTGGAGACCCGGAGGAAGTTCCTAGCTCCTGGCTTTGGCAGGGCCTAGCCCCTGACATTGTGGTCATCTAGGGAGGGAACCAGCATAATGGAAGATCTCTCTCTTTCTCTTCCTTTCTCTGTATTTCTGTCTTTCAAATAAATCTTTAAAAAAGATAAAGAAGCAAGTATTGTGGAAAATTAGAAAGAAGTACTTAAATGCCGAAATCTACTATATAAACTATTAAAATCTCTTTCTTTATCTCTCTCTTTCCCCTTCTCTGTATTTCTGCCTTTCAAATAAATAAATAAATAAATATTTTTAAATGAAAGAAATAAGTATTGTGGAAAATAAGAAAGAAGTACTTAAGTGCCAAAATCTGCTATATAAATAATTAAGATCTCCCTTCCTTCCTTCCCTCCTTCCTTCCTTCCTTCCTTCCTTCCTTCCTTTCTCTCTCTCTCTCTCTCTCTGTCTCTTCCCTTCGCTATATTTCTGCCTTTCAAATAAGTAAATAAATAATTTTTTTTAAATTGAAAGAAACAAGTATTGTGGAAAATAAGAAAGAAGTAGTGAAGAGCCAAAATCTATATAAACCATTAAGTCACACAGGGATTCAGAGGAAGAGAACATGCATTCAAACTAATGTACTCAGAGTTCCTTAGATCAGACAGGACTTAAGTTCTAACTAACAAGTCAATAGCATTTGGAAAGGCAAGAGAGAGAGCAGAATGAGCAAGGGAGAAGAGTTTAGAGTGAGCGGGACGGTGAAGACATCACTTACCTAAAGATGATGAAGAATACCACCTAGTGAGTACTGACTATACAGCAGGAAGCGTGACAAGTGCTTCATTAGCACTGTGTCATTTAATCCTCCCAACAATTTTTATGTTGGATTATTTCCATTTTAATGATGGGAAAACTAAGTCTCAGAGTGGTCACACGATTCGGCCAGGGGCATATAGTTACTAAGATGTAGAACTAAGGTTTGAAAATATGTTCTTGACTAAGTAGGCAAATTGCCACACATTGGAGAGAACTTATAGACAGGAGTATAGAAAGCCAGGAGGCCTCAGAAGTCACTAGGACCATCAGTCTATGTGAACTAATTTTCTCCACAAAATGTTCAGAGATACAATGGCTTAAACACACCTCCCCAGATTCCTAAAACTGCTCCTGTCCTTGGTTGAAACAACATATCCATCCCATTTAACTTGACCTTTCCTGGGTATTTGCCACATCATTTCATTTTTGCCAGTGTCAATAGATTTCCTGTTTTGTTTGTTATATCTCAGTGCCAACATAGTCAAGGTGGTTTCCAGTACCTATTTTTCTTCCTGTTTTGCGAATTAACTTTTCTTCTCTTTTTAAAATTAATAACTGATAACTTTTTTACTTAATCATTTATCATTTTTCCATGTTGAAAGAACAATAATGAGAGCTTGGCTGGTCAATGAATACAAAGATTTACTTCCTTAATTTCATCTGATAGGTTGCAGCCACATGAAAGTACACAGAGTACTTTCCAGAGACACATTTCCTGGGGATTCTTAAGCGGAAAAGTTCCTCAACTCTTTGATTTGTAGTCTATAGTTCTTTTAGTTTCATTATGCTTAACAAAGAATTCCAAATTCTTTTATAACTATTTTAGACTAATTTTCTCTTGTGCCTATTAATATTTCTCCCCTCTATATCATTCACCCTGGTTTTGAACCTGTTGCTCATCTCTTTGAGCCCTTCAACCAATACAATTCTTTCATTTCTAAGCTTTGATTCTGTCCCATAGTCAGTCCTTGTGTTCTAAGCAGTTCAAGAATTTAAAACTACACGCCTTCTATAGAAATGACATACATGAACGAAGAAGTCAAGTCCTCACTGACCTCCACAAATGGAACAATCCAACATTGTGACTGGTTGAGTTCGGTAAGAAGTGATCCAGCTTCAAATTAGCCAGTTCTGGTCAACTGAGTCATTAAGGGTCGGAAAGAACTATTTTTTTTTTTTTTGACAGGCAGAATGGACAGTGAGAGATAGAGAGACAGAGAGAAAAGTCTTTCTTTACTGTTGGTTCACCCCCCAATGGCTGCTGCAGCCGGTGCACCGCACTGATCTGAAGGAAGGAGCCAGGTGCTTCTCCTGGTCTCCCATGGGTGCAGGGCCCAAGCACTTGGGCTATCCTCCACTGCACTCCCAGGCCACAGCAGAGAGCTGGCCTGGAAGAGGAGCAACCGGGACAGAATCCAGCACCCCAACTGGGACTAGAACCTGGGGTGCCAGCACTGCAGGCGGAGGATTAGCCTATTGAGCTGTGGCACCGGCCGGAAAGAACTATTCTTTAGATGACCATCAGTGCTTGAAGTAGCCACCTTGGTTTTGTCCATCCAACTTCATGGTACAAATGTTGGACCTTCAAGGTGGGGCCCCCAGCAGTCCCTAAAGATTCGGGGATCAACAGGTGAAACTGCTATGGTGATACACTGCATTGATTCTCTTGGGATGCCAAACGTTAAAAACTAAAGCAAATCCCAGCAGAAGCAGAAGTCTTTCTGCTCTAGACATGAAGATTACCCTTTAGAAAGGAAGCAAAGTGTGATGAAAATCAGCATTCAATAATAATCACTGCGTTTGATCTGAAGAATGCGGACTGACAGAGAAAGGTGTAGTGAGGAGGTGGGGACATATTCTCTGTGCCTCCCCCTTGAGTGCCCATCTCCCTGTGGTGACCTTCAGTGAACGTTCAGCCAAGCAGGAGGTGAATCCTGCTTAGACCGGGTAGTGCAGAGCAAGCTTAGCCCATAAGTGTCACCCTACCTGGAGAGATCTCATGTTGAATTACTTAGTAACCACAGTATCTTAAAACAACATACATCTCCACTGTAAAAACACATGGAAAACTATGCAAATAACACTTTCTTTGAAACTGACTGGCAGGTGGAGAGGAATCGTGGAGCATTTTTTCCATATGTTAACTGCTTTTCCATTTCAGATCTGGAAATGAAACCAGATTTAATCACTGTGGAAGGGCTGGATAACAACATGTCTATGTGTTGAGTCCTTATGTTATGAGTTCCCAGACTAACATTTGCTCAGAAAAATAGAAAGCTACACTTAACGCTGGACTTGCCTATTCCAGTGCAGCTCCGTCAGCATGCATTAAATATTCACTGTGTTAAAAAAAAAAAGATGCAGACACAAAAAATGGGTTAAATATAACCCTTCCCTCTGTTGTCACTCTGACATTGCCAACTGTCAATGTGATTAGCTGGCTGCTAATACTTGGGTCAAAGATTTAGAAAATAACAAATCAAGGCCAAAGCTAGTCTCTCTCTTACTTGCAAACCAATAACCAACCTCTTCCTGAAAGTGGGACTAAGATCGTAACAGCAGACGTTCTTTAACTTTAGTAAACCCTACAAAGTTTTGGTTTTATCTACTTGCTAGTCAATTTGTACCTTCTTGAGAATGCAGGGATCTTTGTAAAAATGTATGTTATGAAAAAACTATGCCTGGCTTTCAAAATATTTTACACCAATATAAAGATCTTTTATTTCTATTTCCCATGAACTTTTTGAAGCCCTTTGGAGTTCTAGCACCATTTTATTCCATGTATTTTTTCAGGGCACCAGTGCGATAGCACCAGACCAAAGAAGCAAAATTTGCTGATCTCAAGGGGCTTACATTTGGATAAAAAAATCACTTTCAACATCAAATTATGATAATAGATCTGCTTTCTGTACAATGAAAGAGACTATATGTTAGAGGCTATATATTTTCTGCCAGTTCTTTTAAGGGGATTCTTTTTGACTGACATATGTATTGAAATTAAAATATTATGTGTTCTGGTTACCACTTAAGTTAATTATACCTTTAGTTGAAAAATGAATAGTGTACTTATACTAAAATTAAGTATAACTATGCTGCGTATTAAGTACATATATTTTCAATTAACCATTTAAATATCTTAAATATACTTAACATGCTGGCAACATCACAATCTTTTTGTGGATTTTCTGTTATTCCTAAAATCCTGCTGGGTTATGGTTTCTGCTGCCTCGAATAATCTTGGCTTTCTCTTTCTGACAAATGTAATCTCTTGAATAACTTGTTTTTGTCCTGAGAAATAGCTATCCCACATGTGCACCCTTGTAAAGGCCCCAAATATTTTTCACTTCATAAATTTGTTGCATTTCTGCAAGGTAGTTGGAATGGCTCAGACATTCCCTAGCAACATCTTTTAGATATAAAGAGCTCTGGATTTTAACATTCAAGTGATAAAGCGCACTATTTGGAAAAGGTAAGAAATTGGCAAAAATAAAAAGTGGGCATTTGCATCTATCAAAAAAACTAAAAAGAACGGACTGCCACCAGTGAATTCAACAGTAGGGTTCCCAAGGCAGTGGGGGTATTGACGATCAGCAAAACATCTGGATTTAGCCCGACCCTCACCATCGACTCACTGAAGTCATAAAGTCTTAAGTAGGTAATTTCTGTTGGTCCCCACCTTCTCTCCATTTGAAACCTACATCTGACCTCCAAATAATGAGTTTTCCCTCCCAAACAGTTTGACAATGTTTACATCTAGTCCACTGGTTCTCTGTGAGTAATCCCACTTAGTTTTAAATAGAACCAGGCGCAAAAATTCACTATAGTTGATAACATTTTGGTTGCTACTGACACTGATTTCAGGAATTTAGAACTGGATGCTTACTTGTCAGTATCAGAGGGCACTGAAATGATTTGCTTCCATGTGCAAGATAATTTAAACAGAAAATTCTAAATCATGTTATCCACCCAGGATCTGCTCTGAATAATCAGAACTGGAATCTTGGCTAAATCCAAAAGTAAAAGATTGGGAAAGTCACAGGATAGTAATTTAATCTTCTAGATAAAATGAGGGTTAGAGCTGGGCAAGTGGGTTGTTTTCAAATTATTTCAAGATCAGATTTCCCTAGTTTTGTAACTCATTTCTTCAACCATGAAAATAAATGATTGCACAATATTTCCAGAACTTAGATCAGGCTGGATTCAGAAAATAAGATGAAAAATAACTGAATTTACTCTGTCTGTCTTTCACATTTCTTTAACTTTTGTACGAATTGTATTTATTGGAAAAGTTTTCAGTAAAAATTTCAGATCCACTTTGCTGAGGGCTGGGTTATGTTCCATTATTAATTCCCCCCCACACACAACAGAATTGGCACTGAGACTGTGACACTTCACCCTCATTAGACTATGACATCATAGTACATTTTTCAAGTGTTTCTAAAAATTTTAAAAGCTAAGAAAAGGTCTAGAAGTCCAAAGATACTAGGTGTTTTTTTTTTCCCCCGGTTGGCTGATCACTTTTCGTTTTTCCAGAAAGCTCACAAAATTAAGATAAACACACCGCAGCTGCAGTTTCTCTCCTTCCAAAGGGTCTAGCGGTCAGAGGTTCAGGACCAGTCGGGGACAGCTGATGATAAAAGACTGACATTCTGATAGCAAGCATTCAATAACTACTCCGCAAGAATAAGCATGCCACATTTGCATCTGGGCCGTTTGAGACTGGGCTTTGCTGGGGTATGGAGGAGCGTACTGACCAGCAGACCTAAAATATCTACTGGGAGTGCAGGATTGACACGTGCTGATTTGAATGGATGTTCCCTGGACCATTTGCTAACCTCACTTCCAAGAAAATCAAACCTTCATTCCCACTCATTTGTCATATGTGAAAACACCGAAGATCTATACATGATGCATGCGCCTATTCATGTGTGTTTGTGTGTGTGTGTGAAGCTTATATTATTTTCTCCTGTAAATTTTCAGTTTTTCCTCATGACTGGGCAGAAATTCAACCTCAAATAAATTGTCTTTTCAATCAACCTGCTTACAAAAGCAAGCAGGCCTCTGATTTCTTAGTCTAACACAGAACTCATGATAAAAGAATGCTGAGTTTACAGTATCATTAATGAGATATGCAAGCCTGCTTCTCTCCAAATTATACATTTTTTATAACTTATGTTATTTTTAGTATCCATTTCTATCACAGTTTCTAATAAGAAATGTGATGAAATAAAAAAGCTGACTTATTTTGGGCTGGATTCCTGTTTAGTCTTGAGGAAAATCTTCAAAATTTTCAGAGAAAATAATTGATTTCAATTTTTCTTAATCCATAAAAATCATATAAAGTTCAAGTGAGTTGTACTGAAGGAATGAAATGAATTGGAGAACTGTATAGATACAAAAAAATTGAATCCAGATTTTTCTCGGTTACATGAACCTTCCTGTTATCTGTGCTGGTGAGATATTATTGCTTAGGTCAGTGTTTTTCAACTCTGGCTACATATTAGAATTCTATGATGAGTTTATTAAAAAAGAGCAAGAGGACCCTCCCCAGATCAAATAGAATCAGAATCTCCAGGGGTGAGACCTGGGCATCAGGACTTTAGAAAGTATCCTGTTTAATTCAAATATGTAACCAGCGTTGAGAAGCACTGATTTAACTTCTGCAAAGAGTCAGAATGGAGAAACATGAGTGGCTCCATAGACTGTGTTCTGAACAACACGATATGCAGATCTACTGCCAGCAGATAGCAGTAGAGGGAAATAAAAAAACAGGCCAGTGCCAGCCCTAGTTAAGAAGTCCGGTCAGCACACATTGGGCACCAGAAGGAATCTTTAAGGACTGAAGGATTTCAACTATTTTTACAGTTATGTCTTTTTGCCTTTTTTTTTTTAATAGGCAGAGTAGACAGTGAGAGAGAGAGACAGAGAGAAAGGTCTTCCTTTTGCTGTTAGTTCACCCTCCAATGGCCACCGCGGCCGGTGCACCGCACTGATCTGAAGCCAGGAGCCAGGTGCTTCCTCCTGGTCTCCCATGGGTGCAGGACCCAAGCACTCGGGCCATCCTCCACTGCACTCCCTGGCCACAGCAGAGAGCTGGCCTGGAAGAGGGGCAACCGGGACAGAATCCGGTGCCCCAACCGGGACTAGAACCCGGTGTGCCGGCACCGCAAGGCGGAGGATTACCCTATTGAGCCATGGCGCCGGCTTTTGCCTTTTTCTTAAATTTATGCATGGGTCTGATATTTGGAAATCTCATTGCATACAACCAAGGTCTATGAACACCTAGAAAAGGGTGGGGAGAATAAAATCAGAAAAAAAAAAAAAAACTTGTGTTTCTTTGCCTCCAAAGGATGAAAAACTATTAGGAGAAATTCTCTCTCTGTATTTATTTTGTGGTATACAACATGTTTTGTATACATTGTAGAATGACTATTAACATTCATTATGTCACATATTCACTATTTTTGTTATAGGAACATTTAAAATGTACTCTTGGAAGAGGGCATTTGGTATAGCCATTAGGATGCCACTTGGGAAGTCCACATCCCATAGATTTCTTGGGTTTGAGTCCCAGCTCCACTCTGCATTCCAGCTTCCTGCAAATGAACACCCTGGGAAGCAACAGGTAATGGCTCAAGTATTTGTGTCCTGGCCAACCATACAGGAGACCTGGATTGAGTTCCTGACTTCTGGCCTCAGTCTGGCCCAGCCCCTGGCTGTTGTGGGCATTTGAGGAGGGAACCCAAATACAGATATAGAATGCAATCTCTATATCTCTGTCTCTGTGTCTGTCAAATAAATAAAACAAATTTTAAAAAATTAATGAAATCTACTTGCAGAACTTTTCAATTGTACTATGCATTATTAGCCATCAAACTGTATAACAGATCTCTTGAAGGTATTCCTCTATGTACATAAAATCTTGCATGCTTAAGCCAACATCTATATACAGTTATCTGTGGTTATATCTTATCTAACTTCATCAGGTCTTTCAAAAAAAATCACAGAATTTAAAGTTCAAGGTAGAGGAATATTGATGCCATGAAAATGTGATCTTGAGCAAATTAATCTCTATGAATCTCAGATTCCTCATTGGTAAAATGGGGCTTATATGATAATAATGGAAGTGCAAGGGACTTAAAATTTTTCCAGTGTACAAATGTTAATTATTTTCCTTAATTCAAGTTGGCTTTGCAGTATGTTGGAATTTCAAGTTGATCCCTTAACAATAATGGTGTTTAGTGGTCTACTTTGTACAGAGACCTAAACTAAGGGCTGCTGTTTTATGAGGACCCTGTTTCATGATCAAGCAAGGCTAACAACACTCAGCAAAAATGGAGCCATTGTTCTAAATACCTGTACAGGTCTTGATTTTACCTGATTGAAAAACTAGCTAATAAGGAGTTAATGGCTCAATTAAAGTTACTTAAACGTGACTAAAATAGGACATTATCTTTCCTGCAACTAGAAAGAGAACTGCTGCATTTTAGAGTGCTGGCTCTTGGAGAACAGCCGAGTTTCAAAATGTTTATATCCCTGTGTCTTCCAGCCCCAAAAGGCTTAATAAGAATTGGTTGGAATTAAATTTACAATATGGTGACTGGACATTTCATTTTTACTAAGATGCTGCTTAATCCCCTTAGAGTATTGCATTTCATCTATGTAAATATCTACAATTTGCAGATGTCTGTCCCTACTCCAACAAATTGCAAAAGACTGGTGATGATATTTGGCCTCCCAAGAGCTCACAGATTTGTTTACAAACTGCATTCAGTATTGTTTTCAGACTTTGCAAACAAAATTGGGAGCCTCAGCAGTCAGGTGCTTGGACATTTCATAACACGTGGCCCCAGATTCAGAAACTTGTGTGTCTTAACTCCTCAATAGTCCCACAGTTACCGACAAGTGGGCACCAGACTTCTGTCTCCTCCAGAGCAGACACTCAGAGATTCTCTGCAATACATAGAGGTTTGGGATTGGAATGAGTGTGGGAGCCATCAGATTTAATGTTCTGATCTGTGGCATAAAGTTTGAAGTCCCCAGGAAGTTGAAAGACTTGCAGAATGTTAACTCAGTTGGTAGAAAAATGATAGCTTGAACCTAGGACTCCTAACTCCAGATCTGTTGTGTGAATTGGTAAGAAACACAGGAAGTTTATAGGAGATCTGATGGCTTGAAAGACTGCTACTGACATGGAGCACAAGGGCTGAAGTCATTCTCCCTCCAGTTCCCTGCACGGTCCCTACAACACAAAGACAGCAGGTTACAAGCCTGAGCAGGACACATAGAAACAGAAAGAGTGGTATGTGTGGAGATAGAGGGACATGGGGGAAAGTATGGGAGTGTTTTTCTATCCCAGACTACTTCCAGGAACTTTCCTAGCTGGCTCAGACCTGGTTCTAGAAAGAAGCACTGGTTTGCCAAAGCTCTGAAGAGGGCTTTCAGGATATCTACACATAGTGGTCTGGATTTGGCTAAGTGAGACGAGTGAGACCAGGATTTGTAAATAATAAAGCACTAGCCAAGCAAGAAGATTACTGACCATCATTTATTTTAATCCATGAAAGGCTTGACTTTCATTGGTATTGTCCAAATTTGGAGTCAGAACAAAGCAGTGCCAAGGATATGACAGGATTCAGTCTTGGCTTTTAAACTACAGAGTGGCCACACTTGTTCCCTTCACCCCAGGGAAGATGCGGCTCACTGTACTCGTTCCCTAATTTCTCATTCTAAGGCACAAAGGACACACGTATCTCTTACTGGATTAAACTCTCACAGGGTTAATATTTCAAAGGCTGGCAAACTCCACAAACAGAGGGAGAGCTTTGCAAGTAATCCTTGTGGAACCTAGGGATTTGGGAGCATTCTGGCACTTGGGAATTTAAGTATCAAATTCAACAGTGCTGCCTGGTTCCTGACCAGTAGTCCCTGAGATAGTAAAGGTAGCAAAATAATTAGGATTGTAATTCATGTCTCCCTGGCACTAGAGCCTCACATGTATGGTGGCAGGATGCCTGAGGAAGAGAGCTGGAGGAACAGCTACCACGGTGTGCTCCTGGGGCTCAGCGAAGCCCTCAGCTGACTGCTCTGCTCATCCTCAGTAACAGGTCCAAGGAGCCTAAAGTGAACTGTGCCCAAACCTCAAGTACCCTACGGGAGAGCATCTGAAGCTAACAATCAAGTTTGCTCTGGCCCATGGATTTGGTACCCAAACCAAAATAAACCAGAGTCAGAAGCACTGAGAATGCAATCAAAGATGAAGGAGAGATGGATGACTCACCTCTGAAAACGACACGCATTGACAGCCTCTCGGGCATCTGTGCTAGAATAGTCCTACATTTTTTATTGGTGATCCAGAATTGAAATCTCCAAGTTTGCACATCACACTGCCATTCTCAAAAGCGGAATGCCCAACTGGCAGGAAGGAATGGCACGAGTGCTCACCGAGTTCTGAGAGTGATCAGAGTGGAAGGAGAAGATTCGCAGGGTAGCTGAGACACCCAGGAAACCATGCTTAGATAGTCCTGGGTTCCAGCTCTCGCACAGACTACAGGGAAATTGTTCTTGTAGAGTTTACTGAAAGCTTGAACTCAAAGTATAGTAACTAACAGCAAGCAACTGAGAAAATGTAAAGTGTCCTCAGAAAGGGATAGACAAACTGAAGTCCATACTAACTGTCATGTACCAGAATCATTCAATCAATTGCCATATTCTGAGATTCTTTGGAGAGGGTCAGAGCTGAATCCGAAGCACTGGGGGTTGCCATGTCAGGGGTGCTCAGGATAAAACTTGGAGGGGCTGCTACATGACATTCTGGAAAATGAGAACGTGGCTGGGGAGGATCAGAGCAAATATTTGAATGTGCTGACTGCATCTGCTCTGTAGTAAGCAAATAACATATGTGCATCTTCTCATTTTTTACTCACAACTGTCTCATGAATAAGACCTAATGACTAGTATGTTTTATAGAAGAAACTGAGGCATGAGGAGGTAAAATACCATGCCACACAGGGGCAAGAATTCCAGCCAAGGCTGTTTGATCCTGAACCTGACTATACTAAATTGCTTTTCTTTAAGGCTTTTTTTTTATGACAGGCAGAGCGGACAGTGAGAGAGAGAGACAGAGAGAAAGGTCTTCCTTTGCCGTTGGTGCACTGCAGTCAGCGCACCGCACTGATCCAAAGCCAGGAGCCAGGTGCTTCTCCTGGTCTCCCATGGGGTGCAGGGCCCAAGCACTTGGGCCATCCTCCACTGTACTCCCAGGCCACAGCAGAGAGCTGGCCTGGAAGAGGGGCAACTGGGACAGAATCCGGCGCCCCTACTGGGACTAGAACCTCGTGTGCCGGCGCTACAGGTGGAGGATTAGCCTATTGAGTCGCGGTGCTGGCCTTCTTTAAGGCTTTCTTAACAATTTGATTTCCTTTTTCCTCAGGAGTCCAGACTGTAGCTACTGGTAATCAGTGGCTCCTTTTTGATTTGTGTCTGGGCAATGCCCCTACACATGAGTCCCCTCCTCAACTAACTCTCTTCTGGGAGCGCAGAAGTAGTGTTGTCCCCCTTGGTCCACGCAGTTTTGCCCAGCTAGGGAGGGTCCTAAGACACCAAGCTTGGGTAGACTGAGAGCAGAGCAGAACTGATACTTTGAAAGTATAATTTGAAAGAAGTGAATTTAAGATAAATGAATGCCTACGCACTTATAAAGTTAAGGAATTCCTCATCCTACCTGGAGCTGTAGATTGGAAACATAAATTAGTTCAGGAAAGTCCTAAATCAGTTTTCAGATGACAACATCTTATTGAAAGACACTGGGATTTCTCTAATCCTTCAGAGAGGGTACAGCGTTGAAAGCACACCCTGCAGTATTACTATCATAGGCCATTTTTCTTTTTAACATTTATTTATTTGAAAATTAAAGATTTATTTTATTTATTTGAAAATTAGAGACAAAGAGAGAGAGGTCTTTCATCCACTGAATCACTCTCCAAATGGCTGCAATGGTTGGAACTGGGCCAGGCTGAAGCCAGGAGCTTCATCTGGGTCTCCCTTGTGGGTACAAGGGCCCAAGCACTTGGGCCGTCTCGTGCTGCTTTCCCAGGCACATCAACAAGGAGCTGGATGGGAAATGGAGCAGCTGGGACTGGAGCTGGCACCCATATGAGATGCTGATATCACAGGCGATGGCTTTATCTGCTATGCCATGGCGCCAGCCCCATAAGCCATTTCTGCACTGGATGAATTAGGGTCAGGCTTAGTTGGGAAATTATTACTTATTAGGTGTCTGGATGTCACCAATTTGGGGGGAAAATTATGTAAAAAGATGCGTAGTTAACAGCAATGAAATGTAGTAGCTGTTTTATGACAAGATCTTCTATTGTTTCCACTGACTGTTCTCTTTCTCATGCATCCTTTTTGATGGTTTATAGCCATTGCTGATTTATATTCATCGTCAGTATGTCTCCTTCCCAGACTGAAGTTAGCATGATCTGCACTCACAATAACCAATCATCCAATAGCCACTATGACCTGGAGTCCAGTGCCACTTGTTTGCTATATTTTTAGTTATTCCCAAAGTGTTCGGGGCCAGCGTTGTGGCGCAGCGGGTTAAAGCCCTGGCCTGAAGAGCCAGTATCCCAAATGGGCACCGGTTCTAGTCCAAGCTGCTCCTCTTCTGATCCACTCTTTGCTATGGCCTGGGAAAGCAGTAGAAGGTGGCCCAAGCCCTTGGGCCCCTGCACCCGCTTGGGAGACCCGGAAAAAGCTCCTAGTTCCTGGCTTCCTGTCAGCGCAGCTCCAGCCATTGCGGCCATCTAGGGAGTGAACCAGCAGATGGAAGATCTCTCTGTCTCTACCTCTCTCTGTAACTCTGTCTTTCAAATAAATAAAAATAATTCTTTTATTAAAAAGAGTGTTGTAATTGCTTGAAATATCTCTTTATTTCAAAATAATAGCAGATCTACTCAATTAATTAGTGGCAACAAAGCGTTGATCAATCAAAAAAATCAAGATAACAACAAAATATGAATGACTATATTTTCTTCTTACTCTATTTTACTTATTGAAAATTTTGAGAGACAAGTTTACACCTTGACTATGTGGGTCAGGTCACTCCCAGAGCCCTCTAGTGGCATTCCATTCCCCTTATCAGGAAACCTCATGTCCTTGCCATAGTCAATCAGGCCCTGTGTGACAGCACCACTGCCCGCAGCCTGGGCTCCCACACTATGTCCACCCTGGTTTCTGCTGAGCACTTCAAATGCCCCCAAGCTTTTTCCCACAGCAAGATATCTGCATATCGTTCTTTCTAACCAACTTCTTCTTTTTTTTTTTTTTTTTTACAGGCAGAGTGGACAGTGAGAGAGAGAGACAGAGAGAAAGGTCTTCCTTTGCTGTTGGTTCACCCTCCAATGGCCGCCGCGGTCGGCGCGCTGCGGCCGGCACACAGCGCTCATCCGATGGCAGGAGCCAGGAGCCAGGTGCTTTTCCTGGTCTCCCCATGGGGTGCAGGGCCCAAGCACCTGGGCCATCCTCCACTGCACTCCTGGGCCACAGCAGAGGGCTGGCCTGGAAGAGGGGCAACCGGGACAGAATCCGGTGCCCTGACCGGGACTAGAACCCGGTGTGCCGGCGCCGCAAGGCGGAGGATTAGCCTGTTGAGCCACGGCGCCGGCCTCTAACCAACTTCTGATCTTCTTCCTTTGCCACTGGATCTTTCTCATTTGCCTTCTCTTCAGAAAAACAAGAGTGCAAAATAAAGCAAAATATTGGGTCAGTTGGTAAGCAAAGTTAGCCAAAATCTATTAGGATAGAATAAAAATGGGAAATTCCCCAATTTATCAATATAAATATTTATTATTTATCAATAAGACATGGAGAATTGTTTCCTACCCAATTTGGATTAAACTCGCAGATGGAAGATGTCTCCCTTTATGTGTCTCTACTTCTCTTTCTGGAACGTTTTTTTTTTTTTTTTTTGGACTGATAGACAGTGAGAGAGAGAGAGAGAGAGAGAGAAAGGTCTTCCTTCCATTGGTTCACCCCCTAAACGGCAGCTACCGCTAGCGCTGCGCCAATCCGAAGCCAGAAGCCAGGTGCTTCCTCCTGGTCTCCCATGTGGGTGCAGGGGCCAAGTACTTGGGCCATCCTCCACTGCCTTCCTGGGCCACAGCAGAGAGCTGGATTGAAAGAGGAGCAACTGGGACAGAATCCAGCACCCCAACCGGGACTAGAACCTGGTGTGTCAGTGCCGCAGGCGGAAGATTAGCCAAGTGAGCCGCGGCGCCAGCCTCTCTGGAGCTTTTTCAAAATAATAAATAATTCTCTAAAAAAAAAAGTATATCCAGTATAAACAGAGGCAGCTCGTTAGGAATTCGCTATTAAAATATCCCTAAGATACTTCCTTATTCAAACTTTGCTTCCAGGTGTGTCACCTTTTTCTGTATCCATAATTAACCTTCTAAAGTTACCAGCAGGTGAGGTTCCTAATTCTTATTCTTTAGTGGTCCATCTCACTGCTATCTTCTATGATGTCTGGCTGGGTGGCACAGCAATGCGGCAACTTTTTCCTTTTCCAATAGTTTTACACACACATTTTAGGATGCTTAATGATTCAAAGGCTTAAAAAAAAAAAACTGCTAACTTTTATCACTTATCTGGGTTCTATGGATGAAAGCAATGATTCCCAAATTTCTGTTGGCACCAAGAATCTTCTGGGGCTTTCATCTTAAAAATGAAAGCATGAGGCCGGTGCTGTGACGGAGTGGATAAAGCCGCCGCCTGCTGTGCCAGCATCCTATATGGGCCCAGTTCAAGTCCTGGCTGATCCACTTCCACTCCAGCTCTCTGCAATGGCCTGGGAAAGCAGTAGAAGACGGTCCAAGTCCTTGGGCCCCTGAACCCATGTGGGAGACCCAGAAGAAGCTCCTGACTCCTGGCTTCGGATCTGCATAGCTCCAGCCATTGCGGCCAACTAGGGAGTGAACCATCAGATGGAAGATCTCTCTCTCTCTCTGCCTCTCCTTCTCTTTCTGTGTAATTCTGACTTTCAAGTAAATAAATAAATCTTTTTTAAAAAATCAAAAACAAACAAAGAAGCAAAACCCCTAAAAATTGCACATTCCTGGACCCCCCCCCCCCAAGATAACAATTTAGGCCTAGGACTGTGTTTTCGTTTTTGTTTGCTTCTGTCGTTGTTTATATAAACTAGGGTCTTTGGTAACTGTGAGAAAGGCCCACAGATCCTGTGCTGAGAAATGCTACTATGAAGAAGAGCTGTCTTAGCTGTGCTCACCCACTTGCCAAGCTGTCATCGGAGTAACTTCTGTCTAGGCTCAGAATGAAATCCATGGGGAGTTGAAAGGCCCTTCTGTCAGTGAACCTAACTTTCTGCAATGGGAGGGCTCTGGATGTCTTGGGAAGAGAAACAGACAAATGCTTTGTTTCCAAAAGGGCCTGTTTCATCATCTGACTGCCTTGTCCTCCTCCTGCTCCCCCTCCTTGCCCTGCCTCTTTCCTGCCTTTTCCCCTCCATCCACTCCTCCTCCTTCTCTTTTGTTCATTCAGGAAGACATTCTTTTCTTCTGTCATTATCCAACCCTCTTTTGCGGAGGCTGACGTGAAGTCTGCCAGGTAACTATTTCTAACAAGATGGAGTAGATATGCATCAACTGCTCACAGATCTTAGGGGATTCAGAGCTCCGGAAAAGCCAAGAGACAACTATCACAAGCATGCTGGAACAGGCTGAAAACAAACTACCTTTCTTATTTTTAAGATGACTTTGATAGGCACACTGCAAAACAGTAGGTGAAATTCAACAGCACACCATTGCTTAGGTTTTAGCAAGGGAGCACTCCTCTCCCATAGTTCCCCACCACTCCCTGCTACGATAGGAAGAGGCAAATGTATGGCAGTCTACAGCGTTCCACCAAGTTCAAAGCCATCACACACAGGAGCTAAGGAAAAAGCAGCCACAGGCCTCTAAGGCAGCCACAGAGGGAACCTCCAGGAACTCACGGTCAAGATCTGTAACAGGGTAGCTCAGGGCCCAGGAGAGGGCAGAGCTCCTGAAGCAGCCTCTGGGACGTGAGGGCAGTGTGGCTAGTTTAAGAGGCTGTGAACGCAAAGCTATTTACAAGTAAGGTCTGTCGTTCTTCTATCAGTGAAGCAAACCAGCTGCCCTGTGATTGCTGGCACTGTAATCTGTGCAGGGAGATGGCAGTTCACAACAGCCTCTCCCCCAGCCAGGAAATGATGAAAAAATGTCTCATGGACCCCTCAGGGGATAAACAGAGGGACATGCTCATTGTCTTTTGGACATTTAACTGCTGGAATGGAAAGAAAGGTGTTGCAAAAATGGGTGAATGAGTAACAGTGGGGTTTGAATCCGGGCAGTGTTTGGACCTACCTCTTCATAGTAAAGGTGCTATCCTACGAGAACAATCCTGGGAGACAGAGAATGGGAATTTACAGAGCTGTTCTAATTCCAAAAGCAGAATAGCTCTGCTCTGTGTTTCCACTGGCAGCCAGGCACCTGTAGTGCCTTTCTGAATAGGAAATTAAGCCACTTTCCTTCTGGGAACCTGGCTGTCCCTGGCCAAGAGGGCATCCTGAGTGCACAGGAAGGAATGACAGGCAGCAGTCCCTCCCACGGGCAGGAATGAGCAGTTTCAATTTCTTCCCAATGCCCTCTCCAACCTCCAGCTAAATGCTTTCCACTCAGGCCTCTTGGCCCACTGGCTCACTGCGCAGAGGAGGAATGGACAGCACAACGTCATATCGCCCAGCAGGGATCACCAAAGAGCTTCCACAGATCTGCCAATGCCTGTTCATGGATTGCAACGTTCAATTAAATCTGGTTTTAAAGTAAATGGTTTGAATTAAATGGTTTTTTTTTTTTTTTTTTTTTTACAGGCAGAGTGGACAGTGAGAGAGAGAGACAGAGAGGAGAAAGGTCTTCCTTTTGCCGTTGGTTCACCCTCCAATGGCCGCCACGGTCGGCGCGCTGCGGCCGGCGCACCGCGCTCATCCGATGGCAGGAGCCAGGAGCCAGGTGCTTTTCCTGGTCTCCCCATGGGGTGCAGGGCCCAAGCACCTGGGCCATCCTCCACTGCACTCCCGGGCCACAAAGAGGGCTGGCCTGGAAGAGGGGCAACCGGGACAGAATCCGGTGCCCCGACCGGGACTAGAACCCGATGTGCCGGCGCCGCAAGGCGGAGGATTAGCCTGTTGAGCCACGGCGCCGGCCTAAATGGTTTTGAAGTATAAGTCATCATTTTTTGATGTCATATATAGATTGTCAATTATTTGAAGCATACATTCTTTATCAAAATAAAAAAAATCTGCATTTGTGGATTTGTTTGGATCCTTTGTGCTCCCTATACCCTGAGACTGTGAAGGGACTATAGCACTATGTTCACATGTGTACTGTTCATTTGGTCTTTCATTCACTCACTGATGGGCTGCTGTGTGGCTATGGGCTCATCATCTCAAGTTACTTTAAGGCTCTTATAAAAGAGGATGCACAAATGGTCTGGCCTTTGGCCTTCACATCCATTTCACATGTGAGGATTTTGTGGTCAAAGTGCCATGTTGAACACACAGACTGGGCCCCACCAGATGCTGAACCTGTCAGCATGCTGATGTTGGACTCTCCAGCTTCCAGAACTGAAACAGATTTCTATTGTTTGTAAATTACCCAAACTCAGTCTGTAACAGAAACACAAACAGACTAAGACATGCTCCTGTTTAATTTGGCCAACTTCACCTTGTTTAACTGGAGCTAGCAAAATTCTCTTCTTTGGATAGTAACCTTTCCAACCAAAAGGCTTTTATCATGCAAGAGCCATGCTGGGGAGTGGGTACTTTACCCCTGATGTTCACTACCTGCCATCCTCACTTTACCTGGCCCTGTGCAGGCAGCTATGCAGAGACGACCACTTCATTGTCAGAGCTGTATTCTGGGGCTTTCCTGGTGTGGGACGTAACTTCATCTCATCCCTTTCTCAAACCTGGCAGTATCAGTGTCACCTGGGGTTTCTCCTTCATTCATAAACTGAATAGCTCCTAGGTGCCAGGCACTGAACTATGGCCTATAGTTACTGTTCATATCAACAGCACATCCATGTGCCCCACACCCAGAAGGAGCCCAGGAAAGTGTCTTCTGAGTAAATATTTTAGTAACAAAACAGGTGATATATAAATAATTTTCTCTGAATACTCTGTACACTCTGACACAAAACAATCATGCCCTTAATATCCCCGTGCAATTTACCAAATAATGTATTGCTTCCAAGAGTTACTTACAATGAGAAAATCAAGATATATAAGATGGAAAGATGAGAGAGATTTCACATTCAAGTAGAAGCATAAAACAGTGTTGATTAATTATAAAGGAAAAATAATATCCTGGGGTTGCAAATAAAAAGACAAATAGCATCTTGAAGGAAGAAAGAAAAGGGGGAATTAAAGCTGTACTCAGGGAATAACTACATACAGAGAATATCCTGGGTCAAAAATTTTGAGAAAAACACACAATCCAAGAGTGCTTCAAAACACCTGTGTGCCAGCGCCGTGGCTCACTAGGCTAATCCTCTGCCTTGCGGTGCCGGCACACTGGTTCTAGTCCTGGTCCGGGCTCCAGATTCTGTCCCGGTTGCCCCTCTTCCAGGCTAGCTCTCTGCTGTGGCCTGGGAGTGCCGTGGAGGATGGCCCAAGTGCTTGGGCTCAGCACCCCATGGGAGACCAGGATAAGCACCTGGCTCCTGGCTTCAGATCAGTGCGGTGCGCCAGCTGCAGTGCACCAGCCGTGGCAGCCACTGGAGAGTGAACCAACAGCAAAAGGAAGACATTTCTCTCTGTCTCTCTCTCTCACTGTCCACTCAGCCTGTCAAAAAAAAAAAAAAAAAACCTGTGCAAAGTGAAATTAAAAGATAGGTTTATTTTGATGCAAGTTATTAAAATCTATGCATATGAGGGGTCTTTAAGAAGTCCACAGAAATTGTTTATTATGAAAAAAACTATGCATAGATTTCAAGTTTTTACACCAGAATAACTTTCTTTCTTAATTTCATTTTTCAATAAATATCCTGAAGCACCCTTGTATCAATCAGCAATCAAGACTATGATGACAACACATTTTTAATGTTATAAAACTCATCCTTCTCCAGAGTTTTTGTATGTGTGTGTGTGTGTTTATTCCAGAAAAGATGAAAATGACTCACATGGACTGTGAGTGTGAGCACAAAGCAGGAAAGTCAGGAATCTGGAGGGACAGGCAAGGCGCAGCCAGCTGGTGCTGAAGGGCTTACAAATGTGACCCAGTGGAAAAACCTCCCTGATGCCAAACCAGTCATTGGAACTTTGATAAGAAGATGACAATTTAGCCATGGGGCAAGTTCAGAGACTCATTCAAATTAGAGGTAAAAAAAATTCAAAATGGAGGAAAGGGTGTTGGATCACTCATTCTTGGTCTAAATACGACATGCATTTTCCAGAATTGACCTCAGTGTTTCTCACTGCTCATTGCCACCCCCTTTGTGACAGCAGATTCTCCTCCTGCCCCTCTGGCTGCTCCTTTATATTCTCTTCCCTGAGCCCCTATCATTGGAGCTGGGAGTGGCTTAGAGGTTCTGTCCTCTCTCCTCCACTCACACTATATATTTCCCTAGTACAGTGCCACGTACTCCGGCTGTAAGTACTATCTGGATGCGGATGACCCTCCACGCTCTCTCTGACCCAGATGCTCTAGACTGCAATATTCAACCATTCACTGATTGCCTTCACTTGAAAGAACACCAAGGATCTATAGCCCAGTGTGTCCCAGCTGAACTCACTGGTCTCCCTTTCCCAATGCTGGCCCTCCTGTCATCACTCAATGAACAGCCCATGGCTCACCTAGACTCATTCTTGAGCTGCTTCCTGCATCCCTTCCCGTTCTTTAGGTCACTGACATTACTGATGGTCGACATTCACCAGAGTCTGTGGTAGGCAGGCCCCAGGATGAAGTGGTAAGTGAGGTCAAACCATTTGTGCCCTCACGACACTCACTCTGTATGTGGTACCTGACGCTGCTTTCCTACTGTAGCCTCCATCCCTTCTTGCTTTGAGTGCCTTAAAAGCTTCTAGTTTATTTCTGAGTCTAGGCATGCCTTTCCAAACCATCCCCACAAATCTGCCTAAAACCAACATTATTATACTTCCTCTGCTTACTACCCTGCTCCTCACTGCTCTTAGGATAAGTACAAAACTCTCCATTAAATGGCTCAGAAGAAGGGCTGGGTCAAAGTCTATAGCAACCCTGGGAAGGAAATCAAAACTGTGTCCCTTCAAAAGCTCACTAAATAATCTCTTAACATTGTTGGGTAGGAAACACTGGTTTTTATTAATATAAAAATAGGATATCCACTTATATCAAAATTAGGGATTTGAGATATGCATTAACTAAAACATAATACCTTTTTATGCATACATGTGTACAAATGGAATTTTGTTCTACATATTGATATTACATAATTTCCTTTTTAAGTTTTAAGATTGTAGATGTCTTTCTTTTTATCAAAGTCTTTCCATGTCATTAGATGTATTTCTACTATATCATTTTAATGACTGCATATTTATTTAATACTTCAAAATTTTAATTATTTGAGAGACAGAGAACTCCCATCTGCTGGTTCACTCCCTAAACATCTGTAACAACCAGGACTGGTCAGGGCTGAAGCTGGGAGCTGGGACCTGAACCTAGATCTGCCACCTGGTTTGCAAGGCCTACATGGGTGGGAAGCTGAAATCTGCAGCCAGACTGGATACAATAACAGGTACTCTTATGTGGATAAGGGTGTCTTAATCATGAGCCTAAGTGCCCATTCCCTGACTTATTTTCAAATCTAATCTTTTCCAAAGTGGTATATGTGCATGTTAATAAGGCAAATAGTATTGAAAAGGTTTATAATGAAAAACAAAAGCACCTTTGTGGCACATGACCCAACTTCAGCCCTGGTCACCAGATGTCAATATTTAAAAAAATATTTTGGCCAGCGCAGTGGTTCACTTGGTTAATCCTCCACCTGCAGCACCGGCACCCGGGTTCTAGTCCTGGTTGGGGTGCCAGATTCTGTCCCGGTTGCTCCTCTTCTAGTCCAGCTCTCTGCTGTGGCCCAGGAAGGCAGTGGAGGATGGCCCAAGTGCTTGGGCTCTGCACCTACATGGGAGACCAGGAGGAAGCACTTGGCTCTTGGTTTACAATTGGTGCAGAGCACTGGCCATAGCGGCCATTTGAGGGGTGAACCAACGGAAAAGGAAGACCTTTCTCTCTGTCTCTCTCTCTAACTGCCTATCAAAAAAAAATTTAAAAAAATATTTTAACTGTTGCTCCTCCTAAAATTGGTAAATCAATTAAAAGTAGCATACACTTTTAGCTATTGATTTCCCAGTATGATGTAGCCAATTGTTCAACAGAGATATTGCTCACCTACTGCATACCAGGCACTGGTCCAGGCATTAGGGATTTAGCGATTAACAAGACAGACAAGGTCACTGCATTTATGAAACTTAAGTTCTAGGAGAAAGATTTTTTTAAAGCAAATAATTAAATAAAACAATTTAATATACCACTATGTGTAGTAAAGACAGTAAAATTGGGTGACACCCATGTCGGCCCCTGACTGATAAGATAGGCCCGCAACGTGAAGATCTAGGGGAAGAGTTGTAGTTAGAATATGGGTTGGGGCCGGCGCCGTGGCTCAACAGGCTAATCCTCCGCCTTGCGGCGCCGGCACACCGGGTTCTAGTCCCGGTCGGGGCACCGGATTCTGTCCCGGTTGCCCCTCTTCCAGGCCAGCCCTCCGCTGTGACCCGGGAGTGCAGTGGAGGATGGCCCAGGTGCTTGGGCCCTGCACCCCATGGGGAGACCAGGAAAAGCACCTGACTCCTGGCTCCTGCCATCGGACAAGCGCGGTGCGCCGGCCGCAGCGCGCCATCCGCAGCGGCCATTGGAGGGTGAACCAACGGCAAAAGGAAGACCTTTCTCTCTGTCTCTCTCTCTCACTGTCCACTCTGCCTGTCAAAAAAAAAAAAAAAAAAAAAGAATATGGGTTGGATGCATGACACAGAGACCCTATAACAATGGCTTAGTGAAATCTCTTTATTGAATCTTTTTTATTATTTTAAAAAAGATTATTTATTTATATGAGAAGCAGAGTTACAGACAGAGGGAGAGACAAAGAAAAAGGTCTTCCATATGCTGATTCACTCCCCAATGGCCAGAGCTGAGCCGACCTGAAGTCAGGAGCCAGGAGCTTAGAGACAGAGGCTTAGCTTACTAAGCCACATTGCCGGGCCCCTCGTTACTGACCCCTGTAGTAGTCTGAGGGTAGATATACTCAGGAGCTCTTGCTCCATCTTCTCTTCCAGGCCCTCATCTAGAAAAGTCCCAGATAGCTCGACCACATTTGTGCTTCAAATGTCAAGATGTAGGAAAGAGGTGTGGGTTGAACCCAATTATAAAAAAGCACAGCTCAGGGATTGACACTGTGGGTTAAAGCCATGGCCTGTGGCACCAGCATCCCATGTGGGTGCTGGTTTGAGTCCTAGCTGCTCCATGTCTGATCCAGCTCCCTGCTGGTGCACCTGGGAAAGCAGTGGAGGATGGTCCAAGTGCTTAGGAACCTGCACCCATGTGGGAGACCCAGAGGAAGCTTCGGCCTGGCCTAGTCCTAGTTATTATATGTGCGAGAGACCCTGGCTCCTAGCTTTGGCCTAGCCTAATCCTAGTCAGTGTGACCATTTGGGGAGTGGACCAATAGATGCAGACCCGTCTCTCTTTCTCTCTATGACTCTGCCTTTCAAATAAATAAATCTTTAAAAAATAAAGGGGTCAGTGTTGTGGTGTAGCAGTTAAGTCACTCCTTCATCTCCTATGGAGAAAAAAAAAAGGCATAGGTCATCAATTCCCTATTTCTTCTGTTCACATTCTTTGGCCAGACCTTTGTCACACAGACATACCTAGCTGTAAGAGAAACTTGAAATGTAGCTTTCATTGTGGGCAGCCATGTGCTAAGCTAAAATTCTCTTACTTTGGAAGATGAGAATAAATATCAGACTCAACTTATTTTTCTGGCAAAAGAACATTTTTACACAGAGGAAAGATTAATGGCAAAGGTTCTGAGGAGGGAAAGTTGACTTGTTTAATGAAGAGAAAATCACCATCACTGAACAGAAGCTAAAGAGGAGGAGAGTTGGAGGAGCTGAGGGATCAGCAAGGCAGACAAGGACCACGCAAGGCAGAGACTGTAAACCATGGCAAGAAATGTCATTGTTCTAACTACAATTGGGAGCCATGGGAGAGTATTCAGCAGGGAACTGACTTGATCGTTCCCTGCCACACTCCCACGTCCCCTATCCTTTAATAGCATCATATCACTATTTTTGATAATTAAATCATTAATCAATATTCACATCATCGTGAGTATGTAAGTAATGTTCATTGCAGAACCAAGTAGTGTGCTATGGTTGCATTTCCTTGTTTTGTACAGCTTTTAGTTTGCCTTAAGTTAATAACATCCTTTGTATTTTTCATACATGATTATAACCACGTATGTGTACACACACCCCTTCAATTTATTATCTCCTAATCATATCATCTATTAAATCATCTATTCTGTTCAGTTCATGTTTTTCTGTCTTCCAAAATCTAGTTGAAATCTCTCATTCCTTGATGTCTTCCCTATTATCTTCTTACCTTTGTGAACCTCTTTCTTTCTAAATATCTTCACTACCATGTTAGCAAATCTTAGGATGTAGAGAAAAATAAGCATGCCCTTTCCATCAGCTCAATTAAAATTCCATTAATATTTTAGCTGAAGAATGCTCTCCTCTTACAGTAACTTTTAACCTTGTTATATGCGTTGAAAATGAGACTCTCCCTTTGACATTTTTGTGAGGCTACAGAAAAGATTAAAATGGCTTTCAATGTGTCATTGTCAAGTTATTGTTCCTTCGAATGTGACTGAAGGCCAGGAGGGGATGATGAGGTGGCTCAGCTTTACAGGGTCCAATTCTTCCTCATCACTGAATCCACTGCGTTCACTCTGCCTCTGCCCCACCATTCTACTCTTGCTGCAGCACATTATGATTTCATGCTAGCGTCCTTCTGTATTCCACTGGACTTTTAAAAGCTGACATCTCTGTCTTTTTGGCTGTTTTCCAATGACTCACCTTACTGCCTGCACTTGTTCAGTGCAATCTGAAATTATTTCTTGGATACAGGCATATAGCTTCTTTGAGAGGAAGATGTTATTCACAACCATCTTTGATGGTATTTTTCCCAGTTAAAATTTTTACTCTTAGGTTTTATCTCATTTGCATTTTTGTTTAAAATCCATGTACCCTGTGGTGCTGGCATCCCATATGGGTGCTGGTTTGTGTCCTGGCTGCTCCTCATTTAAAAAAAAAAAATCTATTTATTTATTTCACAGGTAGAGTTACAGACAGTGAGAGGCAGAGACAGAGAGAAAGATCTTCCATCCGCTGGTCCACTCCCCAAATGACCACAACAGCTAAACCTGAGCTGATCCAAAGCCAGGAGCTAGAAGCTTCTTCTGGGTCTCCCACATGGGTGCAGGGGCCCAAGCACTTGGGCTACCTTCTACTGCTTTCCCAGGCCATAGCAGAGAGCTGATCGGAAGAGGAGCAGCTGGGACTAGAAGTGGCCCACACACAGGATGCTGGTCCCATAGATGCAGGATTAACCTACTGTATCACAGAGCAGCCCCACAGCTGCTCCTCTTTTGATCCAAATCTCTGCTTATGGCCTGGTAAAGCAAGAAGATGGCCCAAGTACTTGGGTCCCTGCACCTGCGTGGGAGACTTGGTCATTTGAAGAGTGAACCAGCAGATGAAAGAATTTTCTGTCTCTCCCTCTCTCTCTAACTCTACCTCTCAAATAAAGAAATAAATCTTTATTAAAAAAAAATCCACCTGCCTCAAATGCTACTTTCTCCCTGAAAATTCCCCTAAGGAACCCAAACCTCGTTCTCTGCCCAGCAGTGTTTTACACATAATTAGCACCCAGTAAAGGTCTCCTGGATAAACTGAGTTACCCAATGAGGAGCTGATGAACTGTCCTACACACACGCACGCACACACACATGCATACGCACACACATGTACATACATACACACGCACACACATACACACACGCACACACACATGTACACACACACAAAGACTTTGTCAAGTTTCTATCATTAAATATTGAACAGTTGAAAAGGTTAGCATGGTAAACTAAGTGCCATTCCTAGCCTAGAAGCAGACAGATAGCAAAAGTGTTTAACGTTTTTCCCGACTGTTTGCACAACAAGGATAATGTAACCAAGTCCATCTGCTTCCTCTCATCCAGGGACTTCAAATGGTGACCAAAAAAACTTAGTGCTGAACTTCTAATGACTCCTGGCTTATTTCATCTGTTCTTTGTCAGAAACTTGTTAAAAATGTTAATACATATGAATAAATTATTAGGACACAAACTGGAATGAGTATAGGGTCCTAATATAAAAGTCAACAGCTTTGAAATAAAAAGATAAGTTGCTTGGCTGATTCTCTTTTCTCACAACATGGGCTGTTTAAAAGACTATGCTTTTACCAAGTCTGCTTTTTAAAAAGTTTAATCTTAACCAGGAATTATATCATTACAGGATTTAGGGCTAAAGGGACCCAGATAAGTTATCTATTTCATTATCCAGCTTTCAGAGATAGCTGATAGCATACTACACTTTTAAGACTTAAAAACTGGAGGGGCCGGCACCGTGGCTCACTTGGCTAATCCTCCGCCTGCAGCATCGGCATCCCATATGGGCGCCAGTTCTAGTCCCGGTTGCTCCTCTTCCAGTCCAGCTCTCTGCTGTGGCCCAGGAAGGCAGTGGAGGATGGCCCAAGTGCTTGGGCCCTGCACCCCCATGGGAGACCAGGAGAAGCACCTGGCTCCTGGCTTTGGATCAGCGTGGTGCGCTGGCTGCAGCCTGCCTGCCACAGCGGCCATTGGGGGGTGAAGCAACAGAAAAGTAAGACCTTTCTCTCTGTCTCTCTCTCTCTCACTGTCCACTCTGTCAAAAAAAAAAAAAAAAAGGACTCACCTGCATCACTGGTGGGACTATAAAATGGTGCAGCACTTAGGAAAGCCACTTGGCAACTCCTCCACAAGTTTAAACACAGTTAGCACACAACCAAGTAATCTTACCCCTGGGTGTACATCCAAGAGAAATTAAAATACACATGCACAAAAAACTGACACAAAAATGATCACAGCGGCACTACTCCTACTAGCTTAACAGTGGAAACAACCCACATATCCACCAAAAGTGCAATGAATAAACAAAATGGATATTTTCAAGCAATATATTTGGCCATAAAAAGGCATGAAGTACTGAATGAAACATTCTACAATATAGATGAACCTTGAAAACACTATGCTAAGTGAAAAAAGTCAATTACAAAAGACCACATGTTATATCATTCTGTTTATAAGAAATGTCCAAAATAGCAAATTTATAGAAATAGAAAGATTAGTTGTTATGTAAGGTCGGGGGAAAGTGGGTAGAGGAAAACTGGGAAGTGACTGTTAATAACTATAGTGTTTGCTTTTGGATGATAAAAATATTCTAAAAGAGATTGTGTAACTATATTAAGAACTACTGAGGGGCCGGTGCCATGGCGCAGTATGTTAATCCTCTGCCTGTGCCTCCAGCATCCCATATGGGTGCTGGTTCTAGTCCTAGATACTCCACTTCCAATCCAGCTCTCTGGTATGGCCTGGGAAAGCAGTAGAAGATGGCCCAAGTCTTTGGGCCCCTGCACCCACGTGGAAAACTGGGAAGAAGTACCTGGCTCCTGGCTTTGGATTGGCTCAGCTCTGGCCATTGTGGGCATTTGGAGAGTGAACCAGTGGATGGAAGACCTTTCTCTCTGTCTCTCCCTCTCATTATCTGTAACTCTACTTCTCAAATAAAATCTTAAAAAAAAAAGAGAGAGAACTACTGAATTGTATATTTAAGTGAGTGAATAGCATGGTATGTGAATTATACCTCAATAAAAACTGCTATTTTTTTAAAATAAAATTTGGGACTCTTTTCATGGCTAAAAGACACTAATAAAAAATTGGCTGCATATGCGAAACAAGTGTATTTGGCTTGTATTCCCTTCCACACACTGTTGCTTTTAGTTCAGCTGCAATTTTATATGCTTATCCCATGTGATATGTTATCTGAGCTAGGAACCTCAACAGGAAGTCTATAACATGTCTTTCAAATGAACATAAAGAACAGTTTAATGCCACTAATACTGTATTAAAGCGCTGCTTTGATGCCATTTTATGATCTTAAGCTCTTGCTTTCTATTTTGAAGTAACAGAAGCGCTTATACAGATAATGCAATTTGGCTTTACTAAACTTCTCTTTTCCTTGAAAAAAGAAGTCTACCATATTAGGAACAGAGCAAACAGTGTTTTTAAATCCCTACATAATCTGCTATAGTTCAATGAGAATTTAAACTCACAAAAAAAAGTCCAAAACTTAAGGGTAGCACTTATGTAATACCAAGTTCAATGCCGATCAAATGACCTATTTAAGGATCAGTTCAGTTATAAATTATGAATATTGGGCAGGCACTGTGGTGCAGCAGGTTAAAGCCCTGGCATGAAGTGCTGGCATCCCATATGGACACCAGTTCTAGTCCCAGCTGCTCCTCTTCCGATCCAGCTCTCTGCTATAGCCCGGGAAAGCAGTGGAAGATGGCCCGGGTCCTTGGGGCCCCTGCACCCACGTGGGAGACCCAGAAGAAGCTTCTGGATCCTGGCTTCAGATAGGCGCAGCTCCAGCTGTTGTGGCCTTCTGGGGAGTGAATCAGCACATGAAAGACCTCTCTTTCTGTTTCTACCTCTCTGTAACTCTTTCAAATTAATAAAATAAATCATATATGCTCAACCTGCCAAATATGAAACCAAATTTCTCTTAAATAATTTACATTTACCCAGCTCTTAAAGGAAACTCTAAGTTTCTCAAAGACAAAGACCTTGTCTTAAACTTCAATACCTCACAGAGACTCCACAATTGCAATAGTTTCTCAAGGTCCAAGGCTTGGGCCAGTTCTCTGGTCTAATTACAATACATATCCTGTTTGTTCTATATAGCCGTATCTATATAGTTATCTATCTTCTATTTCTTTTCTAATACATAAATGTACGTGGACTGCCCCAAATCTTCAGAACATCTTACAAACCTCTGAGTATGGAATCTGAACCTTTGCCACCTTCACCGCCTGTCCTTGCTAGCCTGAGCTCGTGTGCCAACACCAACACAACACAGCTCCTTTCACACCTCTGGTCCCGCACCTCCATGCCTTTGCCAGGCCCTGGGCTGCTCTCCAGTCTACGACAAATCTGTTCAGCTTGTACTGTCCACATCAGAAGTCATGTCTCTCTGGATCCTTCCGTCTCAGAATTAACCTTTTCCTTTTAAATGCTCACCTGGCACTTTGTTTAGGAACATACCCCTATGACAGTGTGATTTATATGGAACCTAGAGACATGCTTTCTCTCTTCATTCTATCATGTCCGAGACTATGCATGGATCCCCTAACAAAGAATATTCTTTTCTATTTTCCAATACAGAAAAGCACTCAATAAATGCAAGCTAGATTGAATTATTCTTATCTAAAAATTGTAGAGGGCACAGAACAGTTGACTGATAGAATGTAACCTAAGTTCCTGGAGGGATGTTCAGTGACTGAATTGAGTGACAAGCTAAAGTGATAGATATTAACAAAAATAAAACCTAACTCTCTAAGTTCTTCCTACACTGAACTGGACTTCAGTAACAGATGCTTTGATGGACCCAAATCATTAACTAAGTATTTAGGTTGGATCTATTTTTATTTTCAATAGTTTTTAGAGAATAAAACCATTTTCACCTAAGAAAAACAAATAAAAGAAATTTGGAAGTCAGTTCTTAGGATGTGGATAGATATTTGTCACTGTTTATACAAGATTCACTCAAGCATTTATTATTTATGAGAACTATTCCTGGGCCACACACTGAAGTCATAAAACTAGAAAGACATGGGTCCTGCCTTCTAAGTGTTTACAGTATACTGGGGGAGGGATCTCAAAGGAATTTGGGTTTTGATACTTCAGAAAAATTGGTACTCAGTAGCTTGATATTGATGAATCTGGAAGTTTCTTAGGATGTTCTCTCTTAAATTAGATTATATTTACATTTCGACTTACACAAAATACAAAGCTACAATAATGTTTAATTAGAAAACAATTTTTATTTATGCAAACATCAAAAGAGCATAATCAGATGCTGTGAATCACGGCTGGGCCTGGGGTAAGGCAGTAAAGGTTTCCTAGCAGAAAATTCAAGGAGGCATTCACTGTCAGGGCTGTGCAAGTGCAGGGTCAGCCTGGAAAGGAGTGCCTCTTTAAAGCTAGCAACTTAGGCACTGCCCTAGTTCTGGCCCATCTGTGAATGTTTAAGAAAGCAGCAACTTTCTGTTATACTTGGCTGTGTTCAGTTGGTATATTCCATAATAAATGTTTTGTAAGGTATTCTGTTTTATCAAAAACAGAAATGGAGCCAGTGCTGTGGCACAGCAGGTAAAGCTGCCGCCTGTAGTGCTGGCATTCCATATGGAGCTGGTCCCCACTGCTGCACTTCCTATCCAGCTCTCTGCTATGGCCTGGGAAAGCAGTAGAAGATGGCTCAAGTGATTGGACCCCTGCACCTGCATGGGAGACTGGGAAGAAGCTCCTGGCTTCAGATCCGCACAGTTCCAGCCATTGTGACCATTTAGGAAGTAAACCAGCGGATAGAAGACTCTCTCTCTCTCTCTCTCTCTCTCTCTCTCTCTGTGCCTCTGCCTTTCTGTAACTCTGTCTCTCAAATAAATAAATACTTCTTAAAAAACAACAACAACAACTGCAAACTCATAGGGAGAATGCATTACTATGCCAAAGTCTGCTTTTTGAGAAGGATAGATACTGAGGGAGAGATGAAGCAATTAAGCATATTAAATCATCACCAAATTAAAAGCTTCTAAGTATTTAGGTCAGAAGTAATTCTCATTCCTACACTGTTTTGTTATCCAGACCAATAGCTCCTGCTTTTGCTGACTCCAAGCCACTTTTTCATTGTCATAAAGTTTCATTTCTAAGAGCAATAACAAATGGACCAAATGAGTAAGAATAAAACAATCAGCTAAGATGCAAGCTAACATCAGCACGCTTTCAAGATAGACAACTTTGGAAACTAGTACCTGAATATGATTCTTTTCCGAGTTCCTTAGTCTGTTGCTTGACGGTTATTCAGAACCAAATCGGGGGATTCTGGTACACTTGATCCACAGGAATATGTAAATCAGTAACTGAACAAAGCAATAGTTTAAATTAGTTGTCTTGAACAGCAGTTTCATATTTAGGTAACTAATTAAATACAGAGTGATGACTAGATCTAAAAAGTACTGATAGAGAGTGGAAAAAGTTTTAATTACTGGATCAAACTTTCAAGTGTTAAATATAAAGTAAAATGTTTCCCTCTTTGCTGGTCTGATTCTTTCATTTTTCTATATTTTAGGATATTAAAAATTTTGAGTTGATTTTTTTTGCATTTTACTTTAAAATTGAAAATTTTTTATCTACCAAAAAGTGCTAGGTATTAGAAATAAAATTTCATATACAGCTCTCAAGAAAACCTAGAAAATTTGAGTGCGGTTGTGACTTATTTATAAAACTATTTGGTATGTTCTCAAATGAGGTTTTGCATGTTTTCATGCAACAGCAGCAAAAACAAAATCATTCCAAGTTGTCATAAATGGTGTTCATGTGGAAAGATTTTTTTGCAAGGGACAATTAAAAGCTGAGGCTGCTGTTAATATAATATTGCTGGGGAGGTGGTGGTGGAGGCATCTGGCACAGCGAAGACGCTGCTTTGTACACCCACATCCCATATTGGAGTGCCTGAGTTCCAGACCCCACTCCCCTTCTGATTCGGCTTTCTGCTAATGCGCACTCCGAGAGGCAGCGGGTGACAGCTCGTGTACTTGAGTCTCTGCCATCCACATGGGGGATCCAGATGGAGTCTGAGCTCCTGTTTTCAGCCTGGACCACTCTGGTTGTTTGGGCATTTGAGGAGTGAACCAGTGGATGGAAAATCAATCTTTCTCTCTCTGGCTTTCAAATAAATAAAAATTAAACTAAAATTTTTTAAAAGCTTGGATTTTCAAAGTAAACACTGAAAGTGATGAAAAAATGATAATTCTTGGGAAAAAAACACTCAATAAATAAAAATGACCCTAAATAACTATGTACCTAACTTATGATAGACTGCATAAAGTTTTTCTAGTTATAATTCTGAATAAATTACAAAAGTTAAAGACATCAAGTTTTTAAGGCAAGTTACAATCATTTAAATTTTTAATTGCAGTCAACTGAGAACATAAATGCTACCATTCTCCCCATCCCAGAAGTTCTTCTTCCCCTAAACGTGATCCTACAACTCTTACCTCCATCCAAATTAAAATCTCGGCGGGTAAAAATAAAACATGGAGAATACCAACCTTATGGTGACAAAAATTATTACTGAAAATTTTCTGTGAACATTTATATTAATTGTTAAGAAATCCCCAAATTAATATCATTACTAGAGTAAATGTAAGACCACACCTACACAAACATACATGCATATGTCCACTGTACTGCTTTCTTATTCAGACTTCATAAAACAGGGTTTTTTTTTTTTTTCCAATATTTATTTTTATTTATTTGAAAGTCAGAGTTACACAGAGAGAGAAGGAGAGGCAGAGAGAGGTCTTTGATCCGCTGGTTCACCCCTCAGTGGGCCGCAATGGCCGAGCTTCACTGATCCAAAGCCAGGAGCCAAAAGCTTTTTCTGGGTCTCCCATGCAGGTGCAGGGGTCCAAGGACTTGGGCCATCTTCTACTGCTTTCTCAGGCCATAGCAGAGAGCTGGATCAGAAGTAGATCAGCCAGGACTTGAACTGCGCCAGCATGGGATGCCTGCACCGTAGGTGGGGGCTTTACCCACTAGGCCACAGCGCTGGCCCCCATAAAAACAGTTTTAACATCCATCCATTGGCTGAAATTTTTCTCTTTGAATTAACTACTTAATCCATGTTGGAGAGATTAAGATCCATAAATAAATCTCAGTGTCATTTCAAAAAAACAGTAACACTACAATCAAAATTTATAGTTACCAGATGTCTTAATAGTCAAATACCATTTAGTCAAACTTGTCTACATCTTTTACTGGATCACTACCTAGCTCTGGGAATCATATTCTAAAAGTCGAATTATTTTCATTGGGAGCTTAGAAAATTGCATGAATATAAAAGCTATAGATAATAAAAGAAAAAAAATTGATAATCTAGATGAAATGGGAGAATTCTCTCAGTGATACAACCTACCAAAATTCCCCAAGAGGAAACACACAATTTGAATTGGCCTACATCTATTGAAAAATTTAAACAATAATAAATAAACTTGTAACACAAAAAACACCAGTCTCAGATGGGTTCACTCAGACAGATTTGGTGAGCTACACTGAACATTTAAGAAATTTTATCAACTCTCCTCAGTCTCTTTTGGAAGATAAAGGAAGAGGGAAGGGGTCAGTGTAGTGTACCAGGTAAAGCCACCACCTGTGAACCATATGGGAGCAGAGAATGTTGGCTGGAGTCCCAGCTGCTCTGCTTCCAGTTCCCTGCTGTGCCTGAGAAAGCAGCAGAAAACAGTCCCAGTATTTGGTCCCCTGCCACCCTGTGTGGGAAACCCAGAGGGAGTTCTGTGCTCCTAGCTTCAATCTGGCCCAGCTCCAGCTGTTAAGGCTATCTGGAGAGTGAACCAGCAGATGAAAAATCTACGTCTCTCCCTCTCTATCACTCTGCCTTTCCTACAAACCAACCTTTAAAAAAAATGGAAGAAGTTATACTACCTAACCATGAGGCCAGCAGTACTCTATTATAAAAAACAAACAAAGGAATTGTAAGAAAATGGCAGATCACTATCTTTCATAAACACAAATATCAACAAAATGTTAGTAAATAGAATCCAACAATGTGTTAATAAAGAATTGTACATTATTGGGGCCTTGCCTTATTGCTGATGTTACAGGGAAAGAGTCGAGTTTCTCCCTATCAAATATGATCTTGGCTGTAGAGTTTCTGTAATATTTTTTATAATGTTGAGAAAGTTCCTCTGTATTTGTAATTAACTCAGAGTTTTTAGAATGAATCAATGGTTGTTGGGATTTGTCAAGTACTTTTTCTGTATCTGTTGATAATCAGCGAGTTTTCGTCTTTGGCCTTTAAAAAAAGATTTTTTATTTATTTGGAAGCAAATAACAGTAGAAGATGGCTCAAGTCCTTGGGCTCCTGTACCAACATGGGAAGACTCGGAGGAAGCTCTTGGCTCCTGGCTTTGGATCAGCGCAGCTCGAGCCATTGAGGCCAAACTGGTCAGCAGATAGAAGACCCCTCTCTCTCTGTCTGTCCTTCTCTGTGTAACTCTGACTTTCAAATAAATAAATAAATCTTTAAAAACAAACAACAAAAAAGAACTATACATTAAAATCAAGTGAGATTTATTCTTAGTATGGAAGGCTGGCTTGAAAAATCAATTAATGTAATACGTCACATCAAAAAGCCAAACAAGGGATGGGTCTTGAGGCACAGCAGGTTAATTCACCATGTGTGATGTCAGCACCCTGTATCAGAATGCCTGGCCTGAGTCCTGGATACTCAGCTTTCCGGTAACGTGCTTGGGAGGCAGCAGGTGATGGCCCAAGTCTTTGGGTTCCTGCCACCCAGTGGGGAGACCTGGATTTCTGGCATCTGGCTTCAACCTGGCCTAGCCTTGGCCTACCTACTGCAGGTATTTGGAGAATGAACAAGCAGATGGAAGATCTCCCTCTCCTCTCTGCCATTCTGCCTTCCAAATAAATTTAAAAAAAAAATCTTTTTTTAAAGGCCAAAGACGAAAACTCGCTGATTATCAACAGATACAGAAAAGACACTTGACAAACCCCAACAACCATTGATTCATTCTAAAAACTCTGAGTTAATTATGAATACAGGGGAACTTTCTCAACATTATAAAAATTATCTATAGAAACTCCACAGCCAACATCATATTTAATAATAAGAAACTCAACTCTTTCCCAGTAACATCAGTAATAAGGCAAGGATGTATCCTCCCACTACTCCTTTACAGTACAAGAAAAACTTTTGCTCTACAGAAGAGACTGTTAAAGAGAATAAGATGACAAACTACAGACTGGCAGCAAGTATTTGCAAAAGGCATATCTGGGGGCTGGCACTGTGGTGTAGTGGGTAAAGCTGCCGCCTACAGTGCTGGCATCCTATATGGGCGCCAGTTCAAGTCCCAGCTGCTCCACTTCCAATCCAGTTCTATGCTATGGCTTGGGAAAGCAGTAGAAGGTGGCCCAAGTCCAGTGGGAGACCCAGAAGAAGCTCCTGGCTCCTGGCTTAAGATCAGTGAAGCCCCAGCTGTTGTGGCCAACTGGGGAGTTAACCAGCAGATCAAAGACTTCTTTCTCTCTCTGCCTTTCTTTCTGTGTAACTATGACTTTCAAATAAATAAAAAATACATTTTAAAAATTAAAAAATAAAAGCACGTATTTGATAAATTATTGGTATGGGGGAAAGAACCACTATATTCTTAAAGTTGTAGCTATGAAAAATGCATTCATTAAATAAAAACTTTTTAAGAAATATATATGTAAGTTAAAATTCAGCAACAAAAAAATGAACAACCCAATTTAATAATGGGAGAAGCTGAACACATACCTCAACAAAGATTATACAAATAAAAAATAAGCATATTAAAAGATACTTCATATATGATGTTGGAGATGTAAATTGAAATGATACCAATATACACTTATGAAAATGACCAAAATCCAGAATGTTGATGACAACAAATACTAGCAAGGATACTGAACAGCAGGAACTCTCATTCATGGCTGATAGAACGCAAAATGATACAGCCACTTTGAAAGTTTGGCAGTTTCTCATAAAACAAAACACACTCTGACCATACACCCAGAAATCTCAATCCTTGGTATTTACCCAAAGGAACTCAAAAAATGTGTCACTGTGTCACACAAGAACCTGCATACGGATGTTTATAGCAATTTTATTCACAATTGCCAACACTTGGAAGCAACAAGATGTCCTTCAATAGGTGAGTAGATATGCTGGGGTATATCCTGGCAGAATAGTATGCAGCGCTAAAAAAAGAGTGATCCATGCTATGAACCGACACGTAGGGACCTTAAGTGCATTTTACTAAGTGAAAGAAGCCAATCTGGAAAAGTTAGCTACTGTAGGATTCCAACTACAAGACATTTTGGAAAAGGGGAGACTGTGGAGAAAGATCTGTGGTTGCCAGGGGTTACTGAGGAGGGAGGGATGAATAAGCAGAGCAGAGAAGTTTTAGGGCAGCGATTTGGGTGACAGGACACTGGTAGACCCATGTCAATGACCATGTGTCACAACAAGAGAAGGTACAACACCAAGAGTCAGCCCTAATGTAAATAAAGAACTTTGAGTGATTATGATGTGTCAGTGTGGGATCATCAACTGCCAACAAATGCCCCACTAGGGTGTGGGATGTGGATAATCAGAGAGGCTGTGCATGTGTTGGGGAGACAGACTGCTCCACCCAGATTTGCTGTGTACCTAAAATCCCTATTAAAAAAAATAAAGAAAACAAAACACCAAAGCCACCATAGAAAAGCTCATATTAACTTTTATTTAAGTATGTGTATATAAAAGTTTAATCTCATAATTTTAAAGATACATAATTACTTATATATTATGCTGTCAATCTAGTTTATCCATTGTCATGAATCCCTTTGGTCCCTGAACTTGCCTTTGCTTCCTCCCTTAAGGCTTTGCACGGAATACAGCTGCATCCACCGTCATGGGTACTAAAGAGATCCCAGTCTCAGTTCTTTGAGGATGATGAGGGGCATTCAGCACCATGAACATGTTGTTCGAACATAAATGAGAAAATAAAAACTATGAGTGATTTTCATGAGGTTTTTCGCATAAAGTGTATTTCATATCCCTATAGATACCACTATTAACGAGCCACACCTAAAGTACTTAGCTACGATTGAGTCCTCCATGGTATCATTAATATCCAGCTTCCAATTTCCACTCCTTAAAATACTTGTCCATTCTGCTCCTAGACCTCCAAGTGCCAACATTTACGGTAGGTATGATTTTCTGGGGTTTCAGCCACTGGACAAAGCGTTTCATTTCTAGGTAGCTGCTGTGTTCACTATAAGGAATTCCTGCAATATCAAAGAAGAGACATATTCTACTAAGAAGCAAACTAATAAATGAATTCAAAAGCATAAAAGAGAAAAGCAATCCAGAGTATTTTTGTCAAAAACTCTTTAGTGCTTTAGAAAATAGCATGTTGATATCTTTTATAAAGAAACCACATTGTTCACATCTTTTATAAAGTAAAATAACATAAAATTTAGAAGATTAAAACTATTACTTGGGGCCGGCGCTGTGGCATAGTGGGTAAAGCCGCCACCTGCAGTGCCAGCATCCCATATAGGTGCTGGTTCGAGTCCCGGCTGTTCCACTTTTGATCTAGCTCTCTGCTCTGGCCTGGGAAAGCAGAAGATGGTCCAAGCCCTTGGGCCCCTGCACCTGCGTGAGAGACCTGGAAGAAGCTCCTAGCTCCTGGCTTTGGACTGGCTTAGCTCTGGCCGTTATGGCCAACTGGGGAGTGAACCAGCGGATGGAAGACCTCTCTCTCTGCCTCTCCTTCTCTCTCTGTGAAACTCTGACTTTCAAGCAAAATAAATAAATCTTTAAAAAGAAACTATTACTTTTCTACATATATACTTAATAACATGCATTTTACAGAGCCTTGTTTAATTAGAATTTTCTTCTTTTAAAAAATTTTTTCTCTTAGACACTTCACTCAGTAATGAAGTTCAGGAAAATCTAGAAGTATGGGTAAAATGTGAAGAATAACAAGCAGAAGACTTGATTTTCAGCGTGGGTAAGCAGATTTCAGTCCACAACCTTGGCGTATACAAAAAATAATAAAGAAGAAAAAGAAAATCAAATCCTAATAATCCCTTTGTATCTTTATTGAAAATCGAGTACCCAGAAAAAGGGAGGAAAGACCCTGCTTTGAGTAAACTGTGATTTTCAGACGCGGCTGCGGGTGAGTCACCGGCAGCCATGCAGTAAACATCTTCCCTCCAGCCACGTACTAACCCGACTCAGGGACGTGGTGCAGCTCCTCGGAGGGAAGAAAAGCTTAGCTGGGTTTCTACCTCTTGTTATCACCAGATCGTGCCCTTCCTCATCCAGCACTCGATATCTCAGCGTCATCTGGGCTTCTAGCACGAAACTACAGCACCCCTCCTCCCAAGAAATTCTTGAATTTCCTCTGTCACTGATCACAGATGGATGACCTGTGTAGGTCAACATCTACCTACTGTCAAGCTCAGTTTACATCAGTTTACAATGGACGAGACAGGGCTAGAGCTGCAGGGAGATGCTACTCTTGATTGCCTATTTTTTTTGAATCTCAATTTTACAGCATTTCAGAAAGAATTTAAAGTCATTATAAACATTAAGCACAGCAAATTTTAATAATTATACCATATATTGAAATATTTCCTTTGGTCTGGGGAATAACATCAGCCATAGTTGTTAGCTTGTCAGAATGAGTCCATCCTGTCGGTCGAAACGCCAAAATCTCATCATATTTCCCACTAAACTTCTTCAAGTGACTCTGTAATCCCTGTGAAATGAAAATAACATATGATTTAATGGTCAATGGAGATAAGTTATGGGGAATAAAATGGAATGATTAGCGATATTACGCTAGCACAGTCACAGGGAGTTTTTCACTTGTTAAACATTAGCTTGCAACAATCTCATGGCAGACTTCTAAAGAAAAAGGATCACTGGAAAAAAATAATAAAAAAAATATTTTTTCTGCTACTTATCTGAAGTTGAATAAACTTTATTCTGGAAAAAAATGAGGTGACTTTAAACATAACTAGTTATGTATAAAAATCATAAAAATTTATTATGTAATTATATAATATACACATACATAATTATATAAAATACTTATTATATATGTAATTATGTATAAAATTATAAGTGATAGTTGCCAAAAATATTCTCTCTCCAAAAGCTACTCTACAGAGATACTGACATTAACACTGGTAAACATCCACACAAACATAACTCCATGAATATCCACCAACAAAAGACTGAGAGATGGCTAGAAAGATAGAAATAATTTTTATAAGAATGGTATTATACTTAGTAGAGGTATACATTTAAACAAAAGCATAATAGCATTCTTATGTGTTTACTCCTTTTCCACACAAAGATTACTTTTAAAACCCTTCATGCTACAACAATTGGAAGTAATATGCTCCCTTCATAAATCGTGAGTGCAACAGAGCTTCCTCAAACTAAAATCATAATACACAACGACTTTTGATAAAATTCTTAGAAAATACATGACCAGAGTTCAATCTTTGAAAGACAAATGCTGAAGACAAAAACAACACAAGGTCAGGCTGGCATTTTGGTACAGTGTGTTCCGCTGTCACCTGCCACAACGGCATCCCATATCAGACTGCCACTTCAAGTCCTGGCTGCTCTGCTTCCGACCCAGCTTCCTCCAGTTAACGTGCCTGGGAAAAAGGCAGAGGGTGATCCGAGTACTTGGGCTCCAGCCACCCATGCGGGAGACCTAGATGGAGTCCCTGGCTGCTGGTTCCTGGCTTAAGCCTACCGCAGACTTGGCTGTTGTGGCCATTTTGGGAGTGAAAGATCTCTGTCTCTGTCACCATCTCTCTCTGTTGCTCTGCTTTTCAAATAAATAAATAAGTGAATCTTTTAAAAAAGAAATGGCACAGGAATATAAAGTAACTAATTTCTTTGGTCTTAAGATGAAAATCCAGTTTTAAAGGCTTTAACAATAAAATTCATTCCACTGATAAACTGATAAAATTCCTTTGGTTTCTTTTGTATTATAGATAACATTTTATTAATCTGAAGTGAAATATAGTTACCATAAAACAGCCTTTTTTATTTTTATTTTTCCTTACCAACTACTATGCCTACCAAAGAAAGTTTAAGTAACTACGTTTCCATTATAATATCTCTGGTACTGCAAATTTTAAAGTTTTTGCCTTGGTCACTCTAGGACCTCACTAATATAATGTTATTTGTTTAGTTATTTATTTTTTTTTTTTTGACAGGCAGAGTGGACAGTGAGAGAGAGAGACAGAGAGAAAGGTCTTCCGTTGCTGTTGGTTCACCCTCCAATGGCTGCCGCGGTCGGCGCACTGCGGCCAGCGCACCGCGCTCATCTGATGGCAGGAGCCAGGTGCTAGGTGCTTTTTCCTGGTCTCCCATGGGGTGCAGGGCCCAAGCACTTGGGCCATCCTCCACTGCACTCCTGGGCCACAGCAGAGGGCTGGCCTGGAAGAGGGGCAACCGGGACAGAATCCGGCGCCCCTACCGGGACTAGAACCCGGTGTGCTGGCGCCGCAAGGCGGAGGATTAGCCTGTTGAGCCACGGCGCCGGCCTAGTTATTTTCTTAATTGCTTTTGTTCCTACTCTTGTCCTCACAAAGACAGGAAATAGTAAGAAACTGAGTTTTAGAGTAAGTATAATACTATAACTGAGAATCAAAATGTCAGCATGTCACCATATCTGTTTGATTCTGCAAAAACATATAGAATTAAAGGAGAACAAATTTTTGACTTTTATGAGACAAAGCAGTTACCAAAAAAACATCATGTGGCACAGGCTGGTATCACAAACATTTAGGATGCTATCATAAAAGCCAGACCTGCATAAAACTGTCAACAGTCACCAGTAACCCATAAATCATAATTTGAGAACTACCTTCCTGAGGAAATTTATTAAGAATGGTTTAGGAGACAGTTAAAAGATGGCAGAGTAGGGAGGGAGCTTACTGCTCTAGTCTTAGAGAAGATAGTTTTTAAAAAGTGCAGAGGGGCTGGTGCTGTGGCGTAGCAGGTAAAGCCACTGCCTGCAGTGTCGGCATCCCACATGGGCGACGGTGCAAGTCCTGGCTGCTCCACATCCCATCTTGCTCTCTGCTGTGGCCTGGGAAAGCAGTAGAAGATGGCTCAAGTCCTTGGGTCCCTGTACCCTTGTGGGAGACCTGAAAGAAGCTCCTGGCTTCAAATCTGTGCAGTTCTGGCTGTTGCAGCTAATTGGAGAACAAACCAGTGGATGGAATACCTCTCTCTCTCTGCTTCTCCTTCTCTCTCTGTGTAACTCTGATTTCAAATAAATAATAAATCTTTAAAAAAAAAAAAAAACGTGCAGAGAAAAGCACAATCTCAGAGAAGAGTTAGGGAGAAAACAGCAGAGGAAACTCTATGCAAATTAGAGGGACACAGTGAACCCACATGGAGGGCATGGATGCCCACAACTCAGGACCCCAGCAGCCAAGACCCTCCCCACCAGCACTGGAGTGTGAGGTGAGACCAGACTGCAGCAGCCCAAGCCACTGGTGATAAAGCTGCAGGAAGAGCCTAGAGAGAACCCAGCTTGGAGCCCCGTAGGGGATAGCGTATCTGCCAAACTAAAGGAGGAAAAAGGAAAGGAGGGACACATTTCTCTCTCCCTGATCACCTTACAACAGTGTCCTGTAACAAGCCGAAAGAGCAATTGCCATTTTGGACATACCTAACAGCTGAGCCAGCTCATTTCTGCACGCAGCAACCAGCAAGTGGAGATTCCCGACTGATGGGGAGAACTAACAGGGAGCTGGGTGCTTGTGACTGTGGGAGGCCTGTGTGCTGGGACTGTGAAAAAAACTGAAGCTGTGTGGGAAGACTCACAGTGTGGCTGGGACTCTGGGCAGTCACTGTGGGGGAGTTCACACGCTCAGGGCATCCTGGTTACCTGGTGAGGGACATTGCTGGGGAATCTGAGCTTACACTGAGGACTGCACGGATCCTTAGTGTGGTCCTTGGGGTAGAGCAGACAAATATTATATGCACTGGGGCTAGCACTCAGGCACAGGTCTCCTTGGAGGAAAGGAGCTCAGCTGAGCAGAAAAAAACCTCCCTTCTGATTTAAAAGAAAAAAAGATTTACCATGTCAAACCTGAGTGTGTCACCTTAGACATGCCCTGCACCCTGGAGAACTGAACAGAGCTTCCTGGCCACACCCACCACACACCTCCAGATATTCACCGAAAGCAGAAACTCCACTTATCTACAGAGGTATTGTACAAAGACAAAAGCCACCACAGCGGAAAAAGCAAAGAAACCAATGAGTATTTCCACAAATGCTGAATAACAAACACACCAATTCAAGAAACAAGAATAAGGAAGACAACATGACACCTCCAAAAGATCACAATACTTTAATACTAGATTATGAAGATGATGAAATTGAAGCAATGCCAGAAATGGATTTCAAAAAGTTGATCATAAGATTACATAGAAGTAATCAGAAGCACAAATGTACAAACTACTGAAATTCATACATGCCATCAAAGAAAATTTCTCCCATGAAAATGAGATCTTAAAGAGAAATCAAAATGAAAAGAAGAATTCAATAGAACAAATACAAAATGCAGTGGAAAGCCTTAATAGTATCGGTAAAGCAGAAGAAAGAATATCTGACCTAGAAGACGAAGCACAGGAATCTATACAGTCAGACCAAAAACAAGAAGAGGAAATTAGAAAACTAAAAAAAAACTGTTGAGAATCTACAGGATACTATCAAACAACCCAACATACAGGTTCTAGGTGTTCCCGAAGGCATGGAAAAAGAGAAAGGATTAGAAGGCCTTTTTTGTGAAATAATAACAGAAAACTTCCCTAACTTGGAGAAAGAAAGGGACACCCAAGTACAAGAGGCACATAGACCTCCGAATAGACATGATCAGAAAAGATCTTAACTACAACACATCATAATTAAACTCACCACAGTAAAGCATAAAGAAAAAATTCTAAAATGTGCATGAGAGAAACACCAGATTACTTTCAGAGGATCTCCAATTAGACTCACAGCAGACTCACATCAGAAACCCTACTGGCTGAGAGAGAATGGTGAGATAAAGTCCAAGTCTTAAGAGAAAAAACTGCCAATCCAGAATACTTTACCTTGTAAAGCTCTCATTTATGAATGAAGGTGAAATAAAGACCTTCCATGATAGACAGATATTGAAAGACTTTGCCATCACCCGTCTAGCCCTACAAAAGATGCCTAAGGATGTGCTGCAAACAGAAACACAGAAATATGGGCATCACTATGAAAGAAAGTAAAGAAAGAAAATCTCCCAGTGAAAGTTCAAAGGAAATTCAAAGTAAAACATAGGAATATTTTTGGAAAAAAGGCAGGGCAAAGTTGTTACTTATTAATAGACACCTTGAATGTAAATGGCTTCAACTCTCCAGTTAAAAGACATAGACTGGCTGAATAGATTAAAAACAACACACATCTATTTGCTGCCTACAAGAAACACATCTCACCAACAAAGATGCATGCAGACTGAAAGGATAGAAAAAGATGTTGCATGCCCAACAGAAACCAAAAAAGATCTAGTGTAGCCACCCTAATTTCAGAGAAGATAGACTTTAATAAAAAAAAACTTGTTAAAAGAGACAAAGAGGGGTACTATGTAATGATTAAGGGATCAATTCAACAGGAAGATATAACTATTATAAACATGTATGTGCCTAATTACAGGGCACCTGGCTATTTAAAAGAAATGTTAAAGGATCTAACAGGAGAGATAGACTCAAATACAATAGTAAAGGGGGACTTCAATACCCCACTTTAAGCAATGGACAGATCAATCAGAGAGAAAATCAGTAAGGAAGCAGCAGATTTAATCAACACTATAGAATAAATGGATCTAACAGGTATATACAGAACTTTTCATCCTACAGTTGTAAAATAAACATTCTTCTTGGGATTACACAGAACTTTCTCTAGGATTGACCACATACTGGGCCATAAAGCAAGTCTCAGGAAATTCAAAAAAATCGAAATCACACCACACATCTTCTCTGAACACAATGCAATGAAGCTGGAAATCAGTAACTCAGGAACCTCTAGAACATATGCAAACACATGGAGATTGAGCAACATGCTCCTAATTGAACAGTGGGTCATAGAAGAAATCAAAAGAGTAATCAAAAAACTTCTAGAAACAAAAGGAGACAACAATACAACATATCAAAACTTATGGGATTCAGCAAAAGCAGTGTTAAGAGGAAAAGTCTGTAGCAATCAGTGCCTACATCAAGAAATTAGAAAGGGATGAAATAAATGACCTATCAATGCATCTCAAGAATCTAGAAAAACAGCAAACCAAATCCAAAACTAGTAGGAGAAAAATAATTAAAATTAGAGAAAAAAAAAATCAATAGCCTTTGTATAAACAGACAATGTCAAGGCTAAGATTGAACTTCTAAGATCAATCCCATTCACAACAGCTATGAAAAAAAAATACCTTGGAATAAATTTAACCAAGAATGTCAAAGATTTCTACAACGAGAATTACAAAATATTAAAGAAAGAAAAAGAAGAGACAAAAAAGATGGAAAAATCTTCTATGTTCATGGATTGGAAAAATCAACATCATCAAAATGTTCATTCTTCCAAAAGCAATTTACAGATTCAATGGCACACCAATCAAAACACTGATGACATTCTTTTCAGATCTAGAAAAAATGATGCTGGTGAACCAGACAGCAGGAATGGTACTATTGACAATGTTTCATGGGTTTTCAAGCATGCCTTGCACATCCTGTAAACTGTTTTTCTTTTTTTTTTGACAGGCAGAGTTAGACAGTGAGAGAGAGAGAGAGAGAGAAAGGTCTTCCTTTGCCGTTGGTTCACCCTCCAATGGCCGCTACTGCCGGTGCATCGCACTGATCCAAAGCCAGGAGCCAGGTGCTTCTCCTGGTCTCCCATGGGGTGCAGGGCCCAAGCACTTGGGCCATCCTCCACTGCACTCCCGGGCCATAGCAGAGAGCTGGCCTGGAAGAGGGGCAACCGCGACAGAATCCGGCGCCCCAACCGGGACTAGAACCTGGTGTGGTGGCACCGCAGGTGGAGGATTAGCCTATTGAGCCGCAGCGCCAGCCCTGTAAACTTTTTTTAAGTTTACCTCTTCACAAAAAGTCATCACCTCTGTTGCAACAAAACAATTCTGGCTGGTACAAAATTGGCTATAGTTACTAACTAAAATTAGAGCATGGTAAGGATCAACTTCTGGCCTGCGTTTTGAAAATACAGAATCTTTTTAAAATGTTACCCTGACATGGTGAAATTAATGGAGGAAGGGGCAGAACTACTAAAGGCAATTCCAGGAAATATCTGTCCCAGAATTACATCAGGTGCTAGTGTCAGAAGGGGAGCAGGGGATAGAGTCTCCGCCTTCTGGAAGCTTACAGTAAGTAAATCTCCACTTAGAGGGCAATGAACCCCCAACTTCCAGGTCTTTTTTGAATAGAAACCACCTACTTTTAAGAAATTATTTATTTATTTGAAAGGCAGAATGACTCACACACACACACACACACACACAGAGTAAACAGCAATCTTAAGTCTGCTGATTTATTCTCCAAATGGCCACAACAGCCCAGACTGGGCCAGGCTGAAGCCAGGAGCCAGGAACTTCAACCAGGTCTCCCACACGGGTGGCAGGAACTTAAAACTTGAGCCATCGCCCACTGCTTCCACTCTGATATGGGATGTGGGAGTTCCAAGCAGCAGCTTAACTCATTGCACCATAACGCCCACCTCCAACTGCTATTTCTTAGCTTGTTCTAACTCTTGTTATCTATGACACCATCAGCTCCGAGGGGCCTTCAGGGTTATCTTTTCACAAAGGACTCATTTTTTAGTATAAAATCTTAGAAGTGATAAATGCAGATTTAACGAGTATTGAAAATATACTCGAGGAAGGTATTTGGCAGAGTGGCTAAAATGTTGCTTGGGACACCCATATCCTATATCAGAGTGCCTAGGTTCTAGTCCTGGCTCAACTCAGAGTCCAGTGTCCTGCTAATGCAGACTCTGTGAGGCAGTGGTAATGGACCAAGTGATGGGTAACTGCCACCCACACAGATGACCTGGATTAAATTCCCAGCTCCTTGCCAGCATCTGGGGGAGTGAATCAGCTATTGGGAATTCTCTCGTTCTCAAGATAACAACAAAAAATTTAATAAGCTTAATAACTCCAGATCACTCCCTTTTCAAGGACATAAGCCTTAAAGAAATTCAAACATTTTATTCACTAAAAGCAATCTGAATTTATAGCTATCTAGAAATTTTAATTTTCATTAAGTTTGAAGGCCTTGGGTAGCAGAAACCAGTCTGCAAAGTTGCAGGCGGTGAGGGAACTGATTCCCGTGCCAGGCTGATGAGTCAGTTTCCCTGCCTGCATTTCAGATCTTGCTCAGAAACATTACTAGATCAATTTTTTCTCATCTAATTTCTCCTTACTTTTCACAATATAAAAATCTTCATCCCTTCTGACTAAAGCAGCTCCCTTTCTGCACCTCCCTCTGCCATCAGCATATCTGGATCCTCTTCTTGGCCAAGCTCTGCTTCCTGTCTCCATTTCTAACTTCCTATTCACTCTTCTCCTTTCTGTTCTACAAAGCAGAAAACTCACTCTTTTTTATTCAACTTCATAATTTAAAAGTTTTTAGTATAGTCGCAAAGTTGAGGTAACACCACACTAATTCTGGAACATTTACACGGCTACTAAAAGAAACCCTACACCTACTGGCATTCACTCCCTAGGACTCTTCTTTAAGAGCTGGCAACCACTCATCTATCTTTACGGAGTTCAGCATTCTGGACATTTCAGACAAATGAAGTCATAAAATATGCAGCCTTTTGTACCTGGCTCTTCCACCTGGCATGACCTCAAGGTCCACTCACAGTGTCTAAACCATATTTCACTTTATAGATAGAAGAGATTGTATTTATTCATTGATAATTTGATGAACATTTGGATTATTTCTATCTTCTGGCTATCACAGATAATATTTCTATGGATTTTTCCTGTAGGAGTTTTTGTGTGCACCTATATTTTCAGCTCTCTTGGGTACATAGGACTAGGATGGCTGAGTCACAGGGTCACTCCACATTCAACTTTAAGGAATTACTAGGCTGTTTTCTAAAGCAGCTGTACCATTTTCCAGTCTCCCCAGCCAAGAATGAGGCTCCCGATTTCTCCATATGCTCACCGACTGTTGCTGTCTGTCTTTATTGTAGCCATTCTGCGGTTACTTCTGGCTAACCACATCTTACTGTGCTTTGGATTACGGTTTCCTGATAGCTAACAACTCTGAGTCTCTTTTCACATGCTTAGTGGCCATTTGAGCATCTTCCTTGGTGAACTAGCTTTTCCTTCACACCACAAGTCTCTGCCATCTGGCTTCCTCTAACATCACTTCACTCAGTTGTGGTGTGGGTCATCAAAGACGTTCTAATTGTCATTCTCTTCTTATTTGATCTCTCTGGAGCACACAGTACTTCCAGACACTCTTTCTTGAAAGTTCTTTATGCCTCTCATTTATATAATACCCTGACTCCTCCACCCCAATAACTTGTTCAGCTGGAACAAATGAAGTTAATGGGAAATAAAATTGCAAACTTAAAATAATAAAAGATGGTATACCCTCCTCTGGATAGCAGTTTTCATTGTTAGGATTAACTGGCATCTCATTAGTCTCCAGAGAAATTGGATGCCTCTCAAATTTAAAATAGATTTGCAAAGCTAGCTTAAACAACAATGGACAAAATTATACCTTGGTTATTCCTAAAATTTTTATGAATTACATACTCATGAAAATAAGCCACAAAAATGTTACCTTAATCTCACAAACAAAGGAGCAGTTATACCACAGAGAATTTCCTTACTCAAGGGAAAGACCTAAAACATTAATTTTCTTTATACAACGTGGATTATTATTTATAAGACAGACACAGGAGTCAGCATCTTGAATTATTCCAAAAAATTCAATATAAATTCTATCATGAACACACAACAAATATATCCCTTGGAATGAATACTAGAACTTTTTCTCAGGACACACTTTCACTATTTTATTTAATTCTCTTAATTTTCAATATGTCAATGTTTTAGAAACTCTAACACAGAACAGAATAGACCTGAAGAAAAGTAAGACCTCCAGAGAGTCTACTACTCATTTCCCCATTCACCTAGAAAGAACTGGAAAACTGTCTTAAAACCACGAGGTTTCAATGACCAGACAGGTGCATTCTTTTCTATTTTCGTCCCTTTCTATACAGAAAGGCTAGTTCTCTAGTTCTTAAATTCCTGGTGGGCACAAAAACTACACTATGCAGTTGCACATACAGAAAAACTAAAAGCACTTACAATTCCCTTTAAAAGATTTTTTAGGGAAAATTTTACTATTGGTGTAATTCTACTGTAATTGTGTTCCTCTAAGTTAAATGAATGTAAAATGGGATTGCAGCTTACAATTGTTCGGGCTCAGAAAACAATACCCCCAGATACAGCACCGTGGTATGCTGATAATTTTAAATTAAAGACCTCTGGAGAAGAGCAGGTGCCGGAAGAGACTTCACTCTGATACTCCTTTCTCTACTTAAAGGTCAAACCTGCCAAAGAATTACCTTTGGTCCGTTCAGAGTTTTCGCTAGCTAAACTCACTCTGCAGGAAGAAGATTAAAGAATATAACCACAACTGGATCTTGTCACAAGCTATTCTCTGTCCCCAGGTCCATTCAATTCCCAAACTGAATCATTCACTGTTGTATGAGTATTCGGCCCATTTATCACCCAAAATCATGAACTTCACCTCAAAATTGTCACACTTCCCTTCTCCCTCTCCCGTGAGGAACCGTGTAAAGGTACGTGGTTCTCACTGGGTATCCACACTCCTGTGATCGTCCTCTGGGCAATTAATAAATCTGTATATCCTTTTCTGCTGTTAATTGCTATCGTCTGTTTATTTCTGTAAAACTTCAGAGTACACAATCATCACATTCTTTTCGAGTTCGTCTCAGAAGATACAGCGTATGGACGCTTACCTTGAAATTAATTTGCATCATTGGGAGAAGGTGAACCAATGAACTGCACATATCTGTAGTGATGAGGGAATTAATTTCCGGTATATTGAGGCACCGTAGTGTTTTATATTTCTCTTGGGACATACCCACTTTTGAACCCAAAACGTCAGCAATGGCTGAGGGAAAGGAACATGTTAAAAACAGTAAAATGACAGCTTGTGAAAAAATAATAAAAGCACAACTGAGTTAATTTTTAAAATAAGAATTTACAAAATAAATTCAAAACATTCACATTTTTATGATGTATTAAAAAGGCCGAACAATTCTGTAGGTTGACTAGATAAAATAAATTGTAGGAAACTCAAATAATTTATTTTTAAAGCCTTGTTACTTATTATTTGAAAACTTCAAAAGATATTTAGAAAGGGGTAGTGAAAGGGAAGAACTGATCTGGGAAACTTAAAATCCTGACACTTTCACTTCTTTCAGGTTGAGCCTCCCTTATCCAAAATGCCTGCACCAGAAGTGTTTCAAGTTTGAGCTTTTTAGATTTTGGAATATTTGCAAAGACTTTACCAGTTGAAATCTCTAGTTTGAAAATTCAAAACCCCAAATGCTCTGAAACCCAAAATACTTTGATTAGCTAAACAACACTAAGTTTCAGGTTCTGGAACATTTTGGATTGTAGATTTTCAGATTACAGGCAAACTGCAGTTACACACCCAGAGGTCATTTACCAACAAAAATTAAAACTGTTGTTTAAAATAATTAAATGCTTATCCTCAAAGAATACAGCACTATAACTAACTGCATTAACCATTTGTTAAAGTTTATTTAAAAATAATGGAACATGGATATTTGTGCTATAAACATCTTATAGATACAAAGGTTAAGATAAGCATACTTATGATTTTCCCATTAAGTTAAGCCTTTCGAAGTTTATGTGATTCAAACTTTTAAATTTTCCTTCAACATTAAAAGTAACATTGAATCATTTCAGGAAATAAATGCCAAGTGCAACCACAGAGACTGAAAAGGCTTTATGAAAAAAGAATCTGAACTGTATAATATATTAATGTAAATTAGATACAGCTATCACCCACCTAGGAAGACTTTCTCTTTTCCAATAGAATAGGTGCCACAGACAATGAGAGCACGTGGGTTTAGAGTTACAGCCTCAAAGGCAGTGTTGATGGCGAACTGGATAACCTCTTGCTGAGACGGAAAGGTATATTCTGGGCTGCAATACCTGAAATATGGAAACGTACTTATTAAAAGACAACTAAAAAGCCATAGTCTTAAATTGGATCCTATTTTAGAAAAATAAGCTTTAGCAAATCCCATACAATGGTGGTATAATATGTTAAAACCATGACAGCTATCTTTTATCTTACTGCCTGAGGTTAAAATAGTTATTACCAGTTATTGCTAACTTGTGATGGAATTATAAGCTCTCATATAAATTTTTCACTTCATTAACCTCAATTTAAAAAACTGCAATCTGAAGACCTGTTTCTTCCAAGACTGTTTCTAGCCAGATAACTATTTCAGTTATGAATTATAACCTCAGTCACTATCACAGAAAATATTGATAGCAATTATATTTGGACTAAAGAGTTCTGCTTTAGAAAGAATTAAGCTATTGAAACTAAACATGAATTTAATAAAGTGGTTTTAGATCAAACAATTAATACGTGTTTGATACAGTCTCTTCTTACACATACAGGAATACAACATATCCAATAAGGTCTGACTTGACACACATAGTGAAAAATTAACCCTAAACTACTATCTGTGTACACTTGGAATGAAAAGTAAGCAGTTCTTCAATAAAAAACTAGTAAACTGGGGCTGGTGCTGTGGCCCAGCAAGTTAAGCTGCCGTCTGCAGCGCTGGCATCCCTTATGGGTGTGGATTCAAGTCTTGGATGCTCCACTTCCAATCCAGTTCCCTGCTAATGCACCTGGGAAAGCAGCAGAAGATGGCCCAAGTCCTTGGGCCCCTGCATCTACATGGGAGACCCAGAAGAAGCTCCCAGCTGCTGGCTTTGGCCTGGTCCAGTCCCAGCCATTGTGGCTATTTGGGGAGTGAACTGGTGGATGGAAAATCTGTTTCTCATCTTTCTCTCTGTATCCCTGCCTTTCAAATAAATAAATAAATCTTAAAAAAAGAAATAAGAAATAATAAACATTTTCCCCAATTTTGAAAATTGTTTTTGATAGTTAACCACTAGGAAAGAAGAAAAAACTTAGTCTTTTAACTTATAAAAATCCACAAAGAAATTCAGAATTGCATGTAGAAGAGTATCAAGTAGCAAGGTAGCTTTTTTTAACTTACTGTTACATAATTTATTACTTAAATTACATATAAAAGAACAGAAAAATTAGATGTAGTGTGAGAAAACTAGATGTGAAAAAGCCAACCCACCAAAGCTACTTCTTGAAACAAGTTGAAATAGTTAATATAATTAACTCTAACAAATTGATAAGGTATTTTAATATATATTATATATATAATTTAATATAAATGCATACATCTTTTATCTGTCAATTATGACTTAATAAAGTTGCAAAGAAATATATATAACACTATAATATGATAGCTTATATACTTAGGAATTCAAAGTTATTATTTACATATTACCTCTCTGAGAAAAGAACATAACTAATTTTAAATACTGAGAATCAGAATCAAATTCTGGCCTCTGTTTTCTCTTCACAATTATATTTAACAGCTACACAGACACTTTGAATGGTTAGTCTAAATGGCTGCTTTCCTAAAGGCTGTCCTTCAAATTCTTCTTCCTTATGTCAGTAATAAGATTCTCACATAAATGTACTTTCAAAAGTAAATGGCAAAGTAATTGAACTGTAGTCAATTAAGTCATGTAATAACAAATTTATCCTTAAGACAGGATTTTTTAAAAAAGCATCTTTCTGATAAACAGTCTTTAAGTAAAAAGAGGCGATAAGCCATCATTTAGATGACCCATGCAAACACTCAAATTATTCATGAAATACAGAGCCAGTGCTGTCCTGAGAAATGGAAGCCTCCAAAGGCTGTCTTACGTGGTGTCCAAGTACAGCACGTGGACTTTCTGGCCCGCAAGAAGAGAACGTTCCATGCTGGGGTTTGCCCGGAAGTCTCCAGTGTGCAACATGACAGTACCGTTAGGAAGATGAAAAAGGATCATGGCGGCACCTGGACAGCTGGACACAAACAGTTTTTTAAAGGAATATTCTTAACCCAGAGCACTTAAATCAACAACTTTGTCAGGTCACCATCGCAACACAGCATTGAACTACAGGACGAAATCCAATACTTAGAGGAAATTTACACTTAGCAAGTCTGGGTCGCTCAAACTCATACGTTCGCAAGAAAGCCTGCTTTCAGGACTAGCATGTGGCTGGCTCCTGGGAAATTGGAATTCCAAGCTAAGACCCTAGAATACACACACTGTGCCTGAGAAGTGTTTTGTATTCTTGAGGCGTGGCTCCGTGGTACTAACTTGATAAAATAGGTTATGCTAACTACCTGATCTATACTGAATTCCTCAATAAAGCTGACTTAAAAAAATCAGAACTCAGGGAGGGCATTCGGCCTGTCAGTTATGACCGCATCCTGTGTAGAAATACCTGAGTTTGACATTGGCTCTGGCTCCTGACTCCAGCTTTATGCTAATCTAGACCCTGGGGAGCAGCAGGTGATGGCTCACATGATTGGGTTCCTAGTTCCCAGCTGTGGCCTCCAGTCTGGCCCCTGGCTCTTATGGACATTTGCAGGAGTAAACAAGAGGATGGAGGATCTCTGGTTCTTGGTCTCTCAAATTAATAAAACATTAATCAGCACTCAAGTTGAGAGGTAAGAAAAAAAAATAGCACACAAAAACTGAAAAGCAACCTAAATAGCACTGGTCTGGATTTTAGGAAACCTAGATCTAGTCTCCCGTTTTTCTTTAAACATCTGCAATCTCTTTGGTACAGGAGACTGACATTCTATGAAAACAGGAAGAAGTTGGCCGGCGCCGTGGCTCAACAGGCTAATCCTCCGCCTTGCGGCACCGGCACACCAGGTTCTAGTCCTGGTCGGGGCGCCGGATTCTGTCCCGGTTGCCCCTCTTCCAGGCCAGCTCTCTGCTGTGGCCCAGGAGTGCAGTGGAGGACGGCCCAAGTGCTTGGGCCCTGCACCCCATGGGAGACCAGGAAAAGCACCTAGCACCTGGCTCCTGCCATCGGATGAGCATGGTGCGCCGGCCGCAGCACGTCATCCGCGGCAGCCATTGGAGGGTGAACCAACGGCAAAGGAAGACCTTTCTCTCTGTCTCTCTCTCTCACTGTCCACTCTGCCTGTCAAAAAAAAAAAAAAAAAACAGGAAGAAGCACAGTTGACAACTGCATTTTGGCGTCATTGAGTACTTATATTAAAAAAAGAAAAGAAAAGCATGGAACCCATTTCTGTAACCATAATGAATACATCTCCCTTTCCCTTTCACATTCTAATTAGCAAAAAGCTAACTGCTCATCTTGTGACTAATTAATATGTCTGTTCAGTTCAGTAAACAGACAGTGCTTGCTTGAGAATCCCAGAAAGCAGCCGTGAGTGAGGCAGCTGATGCTGCAGAGTAATCTGGCTCACTGCAGCCAGCGGGACCGGACCGGAGGACTAGAGCTGGAACTGCAAGCTCAAGTACCCGCTGTGACTCTACCCAGCCCCTTCTCACCTGGCTGCAGCCCAGCACGCAGCCAGCCCTATCCCTTGCTTCCCTTGGTTCTGACTCTCCCTTTACTTCCCCTTTCTGCCCCCTTCAGAAGTCCTCCTGTGGGGCTGTAGTGTAGCAGGTAAAGCCGCCACCTGCAGTGCTGGCATCCATATGGGCGCCAATTCGAGTCCTGGCTGCTCCACTTCCGATCCAGCTCTCTGCTATGGCCTGGGAGAGCAGTAGAAGATGGCCCAAGTCCCTGGGCCCCTGCACTCATATGGGAGACCCGGAAGAAGCTCCTGGTTCCTGGCTTCGGATCGGCGTAGCTCTGGCTGTTGCAGCCCTCTGGGGAGTGAACCAGTGGGTGGAAGACCTCTCTCTGCCTCTCCTTCTCTCTGTATAACTCCTTCAAATAAATAAATCTTAAAAAAAAAAAAAAGTCCTCCCGCTAATTTACAAACTGGGAAAAGCCCTTTTGAGACTGAAGTTCTCTGCTTTTCTCCCAAATGCTAGCCTCAACTCTGATCTCTGGTGAATTGGCTGTTCAGCCTGAGCAGCCCAAGCCCAATTTTAACAGTTTCATATGCAAGAAAAAAATCTCTCAGATCTTAAATAGCTAAAGCCTGAAAGATTTCTTGGTTTGAGTGTGTGTGTGTTTGTGTGAGTGTGTGTGCACAAGAATGCGCGTGAGCAATTCTCGGAATTAAATGGAATACAAGCTGTTAACTTATATAAATAAAATACCAAATGGTGATCTTGTGAAGATTAGCAGCAGTATGTTAAAGTGTTTTTAAAGTAATAAGATCGAATATCATACATCAAATGTAGCAATTTAAACTGGACAAAAATGGGTTAGATAACATTGAGAAGCTATTTAGATTTAATTTCTTATTCTACATTTGGGAACTTTATTTTTTAAAGATTTATTTATTATTTGAGAAGCAGAATTACAAAGGGAGAGAGAGAGGTCTTCCATCTTCTGGTTCACTCCCCAAATGGCTGCAATGGCCAGAGCTGGAACAATCTGAAGCCAGGAGCATCTTCCAGGTTTCTCATGTGGGTTTAGGGGCCCAAGCACTTGGACCATCTTCTACTGCTTTGCCAGGCCATAGCAGGGAGCTGGATCAGAAGTGGAGCAGCCAGGACTCGAACTGGAGCCTATATGGGATGGCGGCACTGCAGGCAGAAGCTTAACCTACTATGCCACAGTGCAGGCTGAGAACCTTTTTTTTTTTTCGAAAATAGAAATGTTTTACTCAAGTTGTAAGAAATATCAAACATATTAATTTTAATAAAAAAGTTTGTTACATAACCATGCCAGTGTGTTTTCCTTTTGAACATTTAAAGAATGAGCTACTATTAAGATAACTTTTTATACTTACTGATTGGCATCAAGCAAAACAACTTTCACACCATTCACTACACATTCAGTGTCCATTGGCAACGTATGGATATATTTTTCTTGCACATGAAGCTTGTTTTTCAACAAATTGCCAGTTATCTGCAAAACAGGATATGCTTATTGCTGATATAAACACTTTTATTCCATATCTAATTTAGAACTTCAGTATCTTAATAATCTCCCTATTTTTCCACTTAGATTCACATAAACCCACCACCACGCCAGAACAACTTCTTAATTCAATCATGTCACTCCCCTGCTTGAACAGTCACTGGCTCTCCCTCACCTGGAGAAAGTCCATCATTCCCAGCATGAGGTACAAAACCCCTTTTGATCTGGTCCCTGCTCATTCCTGTGGGTTTCTCTCTCGCCACTCCCTGACTCCAGTTCTCACCATTCTGAATTATCTGAAATGCCTAGAAAGGCTTGTTAACCGTGCTTCACATAAACTCTACTCTCCCCTGTAACGCTCTCTCCTCTTTCCTCTGCTGGATTCCGAGTCAGAGGGATCTGCATTCAAACTTGGGCTCTGCCACTTGTTGTGACTTGGCAGATGTCACTGAACGTCTCCAAACCTCAGATGCCTCACTAAGAAAAACAAGTCACTTCAGGAGCACCATGAGGATTAAAACAAATTCTAGCTAAAGTCCTGAGTTCCAGAGGTTAAAATGTGTACCTCTGAATAATCAGTTCAAAGCATCTCTTCCCCTACAAAACTTCTCCTAACCTTAGCCTGGAGGAGAGTAACACACTCCCTTCTCTCTGTTCCCAGGCACTCTATTCATTCTCTACTGACACTTCAATCCTGGTATGCTTTTATTTGTGAATCTTTCTCTTGGGGGCTTTAAGCTCCTTAAAAGTCAGGCATTTTGCCACGTGTATCTATTTAGCACTCAAGGAATGTCTACAGAATGCATTTAAGGTGGTAAGGTGGGTTTGTTTTTTTTTTTTTTTTTTTGGTATACCAATTTTTTCCTTGTAATAAAACATATTTTTTTAAAACTGACATCATGGCCGGCGCCGTGGCTCAACAGGCTAATCCTCCGCCTTGCGGTGCCGGCACACCGGGTTCTAGTCCCGGTCGGGGCGCCGGATTCTGTCCCGGTTGCCCCTCTTCCAGGCCAGCCCTCTGCTGTGGCCCGGGAGTGCAGTGGAGGATGGCCCAAGTGCTTGGGCCCTGCACCCCATGGGAGACCAGGAAAAGCACCTAGCACCTGGCTCCTGCCATCGGATGAGCGTGGTGTGCCGGCCGCAGTGCGCCATCCGTGGCAGCCATTGGAGGGTGAACCAACGGCAAAGGAAGACCTTTCTCTCTGTCTCTCTCTCTCACTGTCCACTCTGCCTGTTACAAAAAAAAAAAAAAAAAAAACTGACATCAACTCATTTTAGAACCTCAATGTGGAATCTCCTATCTTTTCTAGTAGAACGGCAGATCTTACAGTTTTTGTTTCCTTTTAAGCAAATTGCTGACAAATCTGCCCCAATGTACAAAGTCCTTATTTAGAACACTAAAACTTACCTCAGTGCAATAAACTGGAAATGTAGAGTTTTTAGACAACCCCGCATAATGATCAGAATGAAAGTGTGTGAGAAAATAGGCGGAGCAGCCTTCAATCATGCCATACTGAAAGGCATCCACCGTAAAGCCAGTTCCTGCAACAGACAGCAACACAGCAGGATGAGCCAGCACCAACAAGGTATCAATTTGATCATAATGAGCCCTCTATCCTCTTTATATCTCATTTCCAATTTAACGCTAATGTATTTAAAATGCATCACACATAAATTTAGCAAAAAGTTATACCAGAAATGGGAACAAGTCATATTTCTACTAAATAACTCCAGAGATTTTTGTGTTTGTAAATAACTGCACTCTCTCCCACCAAAAAAAAAAAATCAAAATCCTAATGCTACAAATCAATTGCTTGTTTAGTTAATACCTTCATGACACATGCCAGGCAGCTAAAATTCTTTACTTATGCAAAACAGCAAAAAGGCTAACTTTCTTCTAAAACATGAATTCCCAATGGGGACAACATGAATATGCTTTTATGTGGGCAAAAAGTGGTTGAGGGCCAAAAGAACCTTAAATATTATATAAAAGTCTGTGGCCCTCCAAAAGCCACAGAATAATAAAAGATACTTATGGTCTTTGAATTTCATGGCAGTGTGGAAGTAGGTATGGGTGTGGGGCTGGGGACAAGAGAAAACTTCTATGGCATCCCACTAAAGGAGCAATAATGAAAAAAAGGCCAATAAATTCTATTGTAAAATTCGTTCAGGAAATAGGGGTGCTGACTGCTGGTAAGCAGAATTTCACAGGTCTACTGAGGTTATCAACACATGGCATGTTAGTTCTAGGCTCACTTAAGGTATAGAAAATTAATCAAGGGGCTGGCAATGTGGCGTACAAGTTAAGCCAATGCCTACAATGACAGCATCCCATATGAGTGCTGGTTTGAATCTCAGCTGTTCCACTTCTGATCTAGCTCCCTGTTCATGCACCTGGGAAAGCAGAAAAGATGGCTCAGGGCCGGTGCCGTGTTTCACTAGGCTAGTTTTCCGCCGGTGGCGCCGGCACCCTGGGTTCTAGTCCCAGTTGAGGTGCCAGATTCTGTCCCGGTTGCTCCTCTTCCCGTCTAGCTCTCTGCTGTGGCCCAGGAGTACAGTGAAGGATGGCCCAAAAGCTTGGGTCCTGCACCCGCATGGGAGACCAAGAAGAAGCACCTGGCTCCTGGCTTCGGATTGGCGCAGCGCACCAGCCATGGCGGCCATTTTGGGGGTGAACCAACGGAAGGAAGACCTTTCTCTGTCTCTCTAACTCTGGCTGTCAAAAAAAAAAAAAAAAGAAAGAAAGAGAGAAAGAGAGAGAGAGAGAGAGAAAGAGAGAAAGAGAGAACGAAAGAAAGAAAGAAAGAAAGAAAGAAAGAAAGAAAGAAAGAAAGAAAGAAAGAAAGAAAGAAAGAAAGAAGGCTCAGGTGCTTGGGCCCCTGCTACCCACGTGGGAGAACTAGATGGAGTTCCAGGTTCCTGGTTTTGGCCTAGTCCCACCCTGGCCATTACAGCCCTTTGGGGAGCAACACAGTAGATAGAAGCTCTCTCTCCTCTAATTCTGCCTTTCAAATAAGTAGATTTTTTTCTTTAAATGAAAAAAATAGAAATAATTATTATAAACAAAACTGATGTAATGACATATAAATGCTACTGTCTACACAAAAAATCTGAACAAAGTATAGATCTAGAACATTAATAAAACACTTTTTCAAAATCTTTCTGAAACCAAGTATATTTTTGCTCTATTTTATATTTTTTCAGAAGTTACTGAATTTTTCAAAATTCAATTCAATTCATGACACATTTTTCTACCAACTCTTCTGTGCAGGCATAAGAAATTATGAAAATAATAAAATTATGAAAATATAAAAACTAAGTTCTAATATGATTTAAAATGTTTGGAATTTATATGTACACATATATCTACACACACACATACAGAAATACACATATTTCTCTGTGAAGCTATGAGTATTTGGTACTGTCTCACAAGAGCTTAGACACTGCCTTTTTCTTTTTTAAATAGCTAGAGATGCCTTCCCTTCTTCTGCATGCAACTAAATCCCTACTGCTTTCCTACTATATAATCTGTAATATCTTCCTATCTAGTATGGTAACTTGTATACAGAGTATGTTTAATAAAAATTTCATGAATTGAATGGAGAAAAAAAATTCGACTAAAAAAAAAAACAACATTAAAAAACCTAGAGCATGCTTCAAAAAGTTTGTAGGAGACGGAGTTAAGTTTAGCATTGTGACTTAGCAGGTAAAGCCACTGCTTGAGACCCTGGCACCCACAATGGACACCGGTTCCTTTCCTGGCTGCTAGTGGCCTGGGAAGGGCAACAGAGGATGGGTCAAGTGTTTAGGTCCCTGTCACTCACGCGGGAGACCCGGATGAAGCTCCTGGCTTTCGGCTGGCTCAGCCCCTACCATTGCAGTCATTTGAGGAGTGAACTAACAGATGGAGGATCTCTGTCTCTCACCCCTCTCTCTCTGTAACTCTTTCAAAATAAATACTTTTTTAAAAAATTAGTTTGGTGTAAAAAAATTTTGACATCCTGGCCAGTGCTGTGGCTTAGCAGGTAAAGCTGTTGCCTGCAGTGCCGGCATCCCACATGGGCATCGGTACAAGTCCCAGCTGCTCCACTTCTGATTCAGCTCCCTGCTCTGGCCTGGGGAATCAGTAGAAGATAGCCCAAGTCCTTGGGCCCCTGCACCCTCGTGGGAGACCTGGAAAAAGATCCTGACTCCTGGCTTCAGAGTGGTGCAGCTCCGGCCGTTGCGGCCAATTGGTCTCTCTCTCTCTCTCTCTCTCTCTCTCTCTCTCTCTCTCTCTCTCTTTCTCTCTCTCTCTCTCTCCTTCTCTGTGTAACTCTTTCAAGTAAAATAAATAAATCTTTTTTTAAAAAAATAGATACGATACACATTGTGTCATACACACCAGGATCAATGACCATAATGTTAAAAAACTGTCTTTTGTTGTATTGAGCAGATTTTTCAACTTACCAGGTATTTTCTTATAGAATGGGCATGTCCTTTTTCTTAATTCTCTTGCATCAGATGACTCTGAGATTTTTGAGTTTCTTCTTTGTAGCCCACCATGAGCGGGTCTTACAAAGACTTCGTCTTCACCTAAATCGACTGTTCTGGAAAGTGGAATACTAGCAAGGTGATCTGACCTCTTCTGACATACTTCTTCCTGTAGCGAACTTGACTTCTTACGTCGCTTTCTCTGACGCTGTGATCTCTCATTAGGAAGCTCCACAGAGAGCTGACTCTCATTTACATTCTTTGCATCAAATTCTAAATCACTTAAAGATTTTTCTGCTTTCCTCTTGCACTGCCGGGACCTCTTTGCATTAGGACTTTGAGCTTGACTTAAGTCCACCCCTTCTAACGCACTTTTCTTCGGCGATTTCTCTTCTTTTCTTTTGGGTGGTAGTCCAAAATACACACCTATATCTGTTTGCTTCATTACCTTAGTAGAAGGCTGTCTTGATTCACACTTAGGACCAGAGGGCAATATTTTCAAAGACTCGGTGGCAGGAGGTGTGCTAGGAATCCTTTCTCTATTTAAAACTCTGACTTTACCACCATCTGGCCTATTGTCTAATGTCTTCCTGCAGGAACATGCTGAATTCGAATTGTTCTTAGCACTGAGGTTCTCACCCGATAACGCTCTACTTTTACTTTGACTTGGATGCAAAGAAAGATACCCTCCTCTCTGGTTTTCCAAAGCTTTTGACTCTTCGCTCTTAAGTGCGGGAAGGGAAGCTTGATTGTGAACAGCTGACTCTTCAATCCGCTCTTTCTGTTTATCCCTTTGAGATGAGTAAAATTCTGGCTTATCGAGTTTTGTTTTAGGGGCCTGATAATTAGAGGCAGCAAAAGCCTCTGTGAATGCAGGTGGAACCAGCAGAGAATAAGCATCATTACTTGCCGACTCATCATATGAAATAATACTCTCATTATTTGGGGGGGTAAGCTGAGACGAATTATTTAGAGCACTGGACCTGTACAATTCTTCATTGTACTTGTCCTGAGTTAAGAAGCTATTTGCTTCGTGGAAGCTCTCCTCTTGGTCCTGCAGTGAGGACCCAAGGAGTTTTTCAAATGAAGTAGAGTTGCCATCGTCCTCTAGGCTGCCATCTTTAGAGCTCTCAGTACAAAACAGTTCCTGTTGTGAATCATCCAGCTTTTCATCCGAATCAGAAGTGTCTTCCTCACTCTGAAGTGGAGAATAGGAGATTTCACAGTTGCTAACGTCATTTTCTGGCAATGACAAGTTTATATGTTTTGAGTCGCTTTGGCTGTTTAACATCTCATCGGCAAGGGGCAAAGCAACTCCTACCAATTCGTCTTTCTTAACAGCATCTGTAAATTGTAGCGCTTGCTGGGACATTTGAGAATTTGTAGAAGAGATCTTTTTATCAGTTTCAGTAGGAGAATGAGATTTTTTTAGACATTCTGTCATTAACAAGGGATCATTTGGAACATTTTTTAAGTTCCCAGTTTGTTTCTGATACAGAGAGTGTTTTTCCTCAAGAGAACAAAGCAAGCCTGAATGAGTCTCACTGAAGCTACCACCTGACTCGCGCGCTGGGCTGCTGGGTGGACTATTACCAGCCCTACTCCGGGCAAGCAGGAGGTGAGTGTATCTCTTGTAATGGGAAGGAATGGTTGAGGTACACAGAAGACCATCAGGACACTCTGAAAATTTTAAAACAGAAAAAGTATAGTATAAGCTTTGACAGCATCAGCACTATAAATTGGCCTACAGGTAGAAAACCACACGTCCTACTTTGAGGTCTCATGACAATAGTTATTTTTAACTGCACAATCAAGATCATCATCAAATACCAACACTTGTCGAGGGAGATGGACCAGCAGCATTTGGCACAGCTGTCATGATGCCACTGGGGATAACCATGTTCCATGTTGGAATGCCTGGGCTTGAGTCCCTGGCTGTAGTGGGCATTTCAGGTGGTGGTGGAGGGGGGACTGAACCAGAGACCTCTCTTTCAAATAAGTTTTAAAAAAAATACCAACCCTTGATCTAACCTGGTTTTGCAAGAGGTACTTATTTTAAAATCAACCACCTGGGTGTCGGCACTGTGGCATAGGCTAAGCCTCAGCCTGTGGCACCGGCATCCTACATTGGCGCCAGTTCATATCCTGGCTACTCCATTTTGGATTCAGCTTTCTGCTATGGCCTGAGAAAGCCGAAGATGGCTCAAGTGCTTGGGCCCCTGCACCCATGTGGGAGACCCAGAAGAAGCTCCTGGCTCCAGCCGTTGTGGACATTTGGGGAGTGAGCCAGTGGATGGAAGACCTTTCTGTCTCTCTCTCTCTCTCTCTCTCTCTGATACTCTACCTCTCAAATAAATAAGTAAATATTACAAAAAATCAAATACTCTTTTAGATTGTTTTTCAAATTTTTCACAAAATTGAGATAAGTTTAAAATATGCAAATTATAACCCATTCTCCACATATTCCAAGTAGGATTCTCTACATGTGAAATTCAACATTTATTATACATTGTTAAAGACAATGAAAATGAAAACATATCGGTGCATTTGCATCAGAATCTTAATCAACAGGCCAGCGGCCCAGCTCCCTAGGCTAATCCTCCGCCTGCGGCACCGGCATTCCAAGTTCTAGTCCCCGTCGGGGCGCCAGATTCTGTCCAGGTTGCTCCTCTTCCAGGCCAGCTCTCTGCTGTGGCCCAGGAGTGCAGTGGAGGATGGCCCAAGTGCTTGGGCCCTGCACCCGCATGGGAGACCAGGAGAAGCACCTGGCTCCTGGCTTCGGATTGGCGCAGTGCGCTAGCCGTGGCGGCCATTTAGGGGTGAACTAACAGAAGGAAGACCTTTCTCTCTGTCTCTCTCTCTCTCACTGTCTAACTCTGCCTGTCAAAAAAAAAAAAAAAGAATAAGAATCTTAATCAACTACGTTTCTTTCCTAACTTCTTTTCCTGCACAGTAGCATGATGATTACAACACAACCGTATTTAGAAACCAGACTATACTTGTACTTTTCTATATAGCTTCACGAAAGTTCATAAATTGGGCAATTTACTTAACTTTTAAGAACTCTCATCTACAAAATGAAAATACCACCTACCTTATTATGGTCATTGTCAGAGGAAAATACCTAACACAGTAAGAGTTCAATTAACCTTTATGAAAACAATTATGTTTATAAATTTTTATGCAATAATAAAATGCACTTGAACCGTCTCAGGTTTGCAACTTCGTAATCATGCCAGTGACTGGGGCAGGGTCTCATCCTTTGGCTTGTTCACTGCTTGCCCTCTTCAGGTCACTGGGTTGATGTGTCTGACCCAACACAGGCCTTTTAACCTACATGTGGAGACCCCTACTTTTTCTCTTGTATTACCTGTTTCAGAGACGGGAGGAGAATCCAAACATTCAAAAACATGCCACCGGGGGGTTTGGCCCAGCAGTGAAGAGAAAGGCATCTGGCAACTTGGACAGTGTCCGCTGTAAACTGGCCGTGTCTTTGGGGACCCTTGCTCGTTGGGGAGAGTCCCACAGCGCTTTCGTGGTGTGCCCTGTGTGTCGTGGGACTGCGGAATCCCATCTCCACAGTCTGAACCCTGGCTAGCTGCTATGCAAGTCTGACAGTCTGTTTCTCCAAGGTGCATTTCATGGTCTTTCACCTTGGCTTTCGCTCCTTTGGTTCTTTTTTTGTTTCTGTTTGGTTTTGGCTGGTTCCTTCCATGTGTTGCTTGTTCACTGCATTTTGGAATATTTTCTGAGCAACCACTTGGATGTACTGGTTTTGGTTTTCTTTTAGATTTGTATTCCCAGATATCTTCTTCCGAAGTTGTGTCTTCCAACATGGCAAAGTGATTTTTATCATTAAAGAAGCACTAACCTTTAACGCACGGAGTCCATTTCTTGTTGCCAGGTTTTTCAATGGAATTGTTTTGCGGGTAAGTAGACCCAGCCAACAAGGCACCCACTAACCCGTGGATAGCTGCAGCGCTGGGACTGAAAACGCTGCGTTCCATTATACCACCATGGAATTACGGGAACCTATCCCAGGGGCAGCCCCTGCGAGGTGGCCCGCTGTGGCTCTGCCTCATGCAGGCAGCCAGGCCTTTTCCAGTCTTGATTCAAAAGGATCAGCAAGACTTGGAAGTGAAGCGCCAGGTTCAACAGCTTAATCTGAGCTTTGGAAAACCGTGAGGACGCAAAGGCCAGTTCTCTCTCGAGTGGACCCCTGTCCGGCTGGCTTCGCAAGTGTCCCCAACACGAAACGGCTGCTAGTCCCAGCAGCCACGCGGCCGTCAACGAGGCCCGGTGTTTGACAGCGTCCGTTTGCCGGCCCGGCCCATCCTCCTCTCCAGCAGCCAAGAGAGACCCTGCACACGAACAGAGCGCAGGTGAAGCGCGGGGAGGACGCCCCGAGGAGGTCTGTCCCGAGGGCAGCCGGCCTGCTCTCCCTGGGACGCAAAGACCCCGGCCCCGACCCCGGCCCCGACCCCGGCCCCGGCCCCGACCCCGACCCCGGCGGGGCGCTCTCCTCGCAATGTCGAGGTCCCTGAGCGGGACCTTCGCCCTCGGCGGGCTCAGCAGACAGCTCCAACAGACGCCGCCAGAGCCCCGGCTTTCGGAACACTCAGCGGCACGCCCCCGAGTCCCCCACCGCCGCCCCCTGCCGCCGCGCCCAGAGGGAGCAGCTCCAGCGGCGTCCGCTCCCCTCCGGGCCCCCTTCCCGGCTCGGCTGACAGTCCATTCGCGCCCGCACTTTCCGCACTCCCAGCGCGGGGGCAACAGTGTGTTTATGTACAAGCCCAAGCGCTGGCCAGCCACCCGCAACCTAAAAAGCCTTGTCCCTTGAGGATATCCCTTACCTCGGCTACCTTTCGCGTCTTGGCGGGAAAAGCTCCCCGGCTGCGTATGCTGTGTCGAATCTGCGGCTAGCGTTCTAAAGGCGGGGGATTTAAAAAGTTTCTCATTAGTGTGTCCTTTAGCTCTACGGACTATTTTCAAATGTTTTATTCTAACCCCTGCTGGTTTCCAAAGTGCAGGCGGCGGGAATGTTCCCTTAGCGCATCTAGGACGCTGTCCCAGACGCCTTTTCCATGTCGAATCTGGCGCTCCGAATGCCCAGGCTTAGCGGCGGCTAGGGGACCGAGAAAGGGCGGGGTGGGTCGGGACGAAGCGTTTAATTCCGTGCCTGGGAATCGCGAGGACTTGGACTTTGGCGTTTGAACGCATGCCCAGCAGAGAAGACAGTGTGGGTGGGGCGCAGCGGGCCCGGCGGCGGGTGAGGTGACCGTGCCGGCTGGAGCCCCGAGGCCCGGGAACGCGTCCTCTCCGCGGCCGCCTCGGGAGCGCGAGAGAACATGGCGGCCCCCGGATCCCGGGGCTGCAGCCTGGCGGGCCTGCTGCCCGCGCAGACCTCGCTGGAGTACGCGCTGCTGGACGCCGTCACGCCGCAGGAGAAGGACGGCCTGGTCTACCAGTATCTGCAGAAGGTGGACGGCTGGGAGCAGGACTTGTCCATGCCCGAGTTCCCCGAAGGTGAGGGCGGGCTGCGGGCCCTCCCGGGACCTCCCCTTGCCGGGCCTGGGGCGGGGGGCGCGGCGCGGTCGCTGCTCGGCGGGGCCGGGGGGGGTTTGGAGGGCGGGGGCCTGACTCCAGGAGTGTACCGTGGCCCCCGGGCCACCCGCACCCCCACGATCGGGTTCCCAGCGTCGTCATCCTCCTAGCTGACACTGATCACTGTGTGCCACGCGCACTGGTCACCCTGGCAGTGTCTGTCACCTTATTCAATGTCCCTGCAGCCCGGGGAGGTGCTGGTTTCACAGGTGGGGAAGGGGGGGTCCCCAGGGGACCTGGCCCAGTGCCTTGTCCCGGGCCTCCCTCGCCCGGGGTCCAGTGGCAGCCTGCGGACCCCAGACTGGCCGCGCGCTCAGCGCTGCAGGTGCCCAGTCTTCTCCTTGTTGAGATCTGAGTGCACGATCGCCGGGCCCGCCTGTGTGAGCCTTTGGAATGAAACTGTAGCTCCCGTGGTTGGGAGTGGCAGTGTTTTTGCCTGGTGGTGTTGGCTTGTGTCCTGGCCCCGCACTGACACCACATGTATAGTTAATCGGTTGCATGCGGCAGGGTTCAGTGAGCTCACGAAGGCGGGCAGCCCCTGCTTCTGACTGCAGAGTCTTCCTGGGGTGTTTTTCCAAGCTTGTTGCACTGGCGCTGACAAGGGCTTAGTTTTTCTGATATTAATCTTCTATTGGATTTATCTGAAGTACTGTGGAATTCTTACAGCAGAATTGAGTGGGTGTTACCCCGTCAAAGAAACCTCAGTATATACATGCTTTTGAAAAACTTAGAAGGTTGTTACATTGTACACTGCCCTCAGCAAGCAGACCACCAGCTAGGATGGGAGAGGGCTTGTTTTCTCTTGTTTGTATTTACAGTGAGTGTATTTTTATTGCCATGAGATATGACCTCTGTGACCCACAAGTAACACACATAATCAGGCTTTGTCTTTGAGATAACCAGATTTGGTACTGGGCCTGATTATTGAGGTCAGATTTCTAGAAAAAGTGAATATTCATGTCCTTGGTTTCTTTATCAGTAAACTGTAATTGGGAAATCATAAATATAACTTTCCTCCAACACTGTTCATTTTTTAGAAAAAAAAAAAAGTGTATGGCAGGCAGAGCAGTGTAGTGGTTCGATCCCAACAGGCCTGGGATTAAATCCCTGCTAATCCATTCCTTATATGTAATTTTGAATGTGTTACTTGACTTACCCAAGCCTTACTTTTCTCACTTGTGAAATGGAACACGTATTTCCCTTTCGGAGTTATGGTGTGGAGGTAACATTAAAAGCTCTTAATTCAGAAGACAGCTTACAAAGTGTTAGCAGTTTATTGTATTAATTGTTGTTGTAAAATATACTGTTACTATCATTAAGTCTGGTAAGCATGTAGCACAGTAACTGAAAAAAAAAATTTTTTTTTTTGACAGGCAGAGTGGACAGTGAGAGAGAGAGACAGACAGAAAGGTCTTCCTTTGCCGTTGGTTCACCCTCAAATGGCCGCCGCGGCCAGCGCACCGCGCTCATCCAATGGCAGGAGCCAGGAGCCAGGTGCCTTCTGGTCTCCCATGGGGTGCAGGGCCCAAGCACTTGGGCCATCCTCCACTGCACTCCCGGGCCACAGCAGAGGGCTGGCCTGGAAGAGGGGCAACCGGGACAGAATCCAGCGCCCCGATCGGGACTAGAACCCCGTGTGCCGGCGCCGCAAGGCGGAGGATTAGCCTGTTGAGCCATGGCGCCGGCCTGAAAAAACTTTTAAAGGTTTTATTTATTTGAGAGGTAGAGCTACAGACAGAGAGAGAGAGAAAGGTTTTCCATCCGCTGGTTCACTCCCCAGATGGCCACAATGGCTAGAGCTGAGCCCATCTGAAGCCAGGATCAGAGGCTTCTTCTGGGTCTCCCACACAGGTGCAGGGGCCCAAGGACGTGGGCCATCTTTTACTGCTTTCCCAGGCTGTAGCTGAGATCTGGATTGGAAGAGGAGCAGCCAGGACTTGAACCTGCGCCCCTATGGGATTCTGGTGCCACAGTGGAGGCTTAACCTACTATGCCACAGTGCTGGCCCCTGATTCTTTCCCTACCCCTCAATCTGTCACTCTTGACTTTTACAGAAAAGTCGTAGAAGACAGATTCATAAACACATGTTTGACAAATATGATGTGAGATCCGAGTACCCATTAATTAGTGCTGTGTTCCATGTGATACTTGATCTGGTATATGACTAACTTTGTCAGAATGGATAACTAAGTGGTCACTACTCTGAAACCTCACAGTTTGGACTGTGTGGCAGAAATACTAGTTTGGCTTCAGATTTTTTTCCTGGAGTTTTGTCATAATTGAGCACGTGCCGTTACTATTATTAGGCTTTAGTTACTGCAGTCATCCCTGTTTATCTGTGTTTTCAGTTACCTGTGGTCAGATGTGGTTTGAAAATATAGCATGGGAAAATTCCAGAAACAGGCAATTTGTAAGTTTTAATTGCACTTCATTCTGCGTGGTGCACTGAAATGCTGTGCCGCCATGCCTTCCTGCTGCGTGGCGCCCAGGGTGTGCCTCCTCGCTTGCACCACATACTATAGGAGCTGTGTCAGTATCAGATCAGCTTTCTGGATATCACAGTGCTGTGTCCAGGTAACCCTTGCTTTACTTAATCACGGCCCCAAAGCACAAGAATAGTGCTGCTGACGAATCAGACATGCCGGAGAATCTAAGCAGCGCTTGCTCTAAGTGAAAAGGTGCAAGTTCTCCACTAAAGGAAAGAAGGTCTTTCCCGTGTGGAGGTTTCTAAGATCTACGTAAGAAAGGATCTTCTGTCTTTGAAACTGTGAAAACTACAAAGAAATCGGTGCTAGTTTGCCAGTTGCACCTTAAACTGCAAAAAATTATCAGCCACTGTGCCCAATATGTGCTTAATTAAATAGAAAAGGCATTGTAGGGTTTGGCCGTATGACCATTTCCAGCATCCAATCAGGGTCTTGGAATTTGTCCCCTCTGAGTAGAGGGGAACTACTGTATTTATTTGTCCAGCCAATTTTGGCTTTAGGTTTCTATAAAATATTTCCAAATACCTCCTTTAAGGTATGAGTAATTTGAATATCTGCACTTACTCACTTAGCAATAAAGTTAATATCTTTGTTTTCTTAAAATGGTTAAATCAAGATGCTGTATTTTTAATATTAGTTTAACAAAATCTTTCTGCATAAGTACGGAGTTAAAATTGTGACTCATTGTCAAGTAATTGTAAATTCTGATTTCCAAAAGTACAGATTAATGAGATGTTTTCTTTGGAAAGATGGAACATGTTCTTCATCAATATTAATGTTGCTCCCCTGAAATCTGTAACAGTAACTGTATTTTCTGAATTATGTATTTCCGATATTTTATTTTCTATTTAGTATCTCATCTAAATTCAGGACATTCCAGCTTCTCCTTTATGAAATTGGCTTAGGCATTGTGTATGTTTATCCTTGCCTACATTTCACTCTTTTTGAGGTTTCGTTGTCTTACTGTTTTTAAGCTTGATCTTCATTCTTAATACCTAATTGTGTATGCAGTTAGGTTCTCTGCATATTTGAAATTTCCTCTTGTTTTTGCGTAAATGTGTTGTTTTTATTTTCTTTCATACATGGACTGTCACACATTTCTGAAGGGATTTGGTGGCTTTTTCTCGCTGTGTGTGCGGATGCCTCCTGGTAGCGGCTCCCATCCTCCACCCTCCTGCTTCCCTTAGCTGTGCTGCCTTTGCCTCCTTCTCTTCCTGCTTCCACCTTTGAATCTCTACAGCCCTGCCTCCTTGGTCTTTTGCTTCCAGTCACAAACGCCTGTTTTGTCGCAGTCATGAAGAGACATCATGTCTCTTATTTACTGATAGAAAAAGGTGCTCTTTAGTAACAGTGAATTCTCCACAGCCTGAGTGATGCTGAATCTGTAGTCCCTTGACTATGTATGCTAGTTGTACAAAAAACAGATTCACATGTATTGGGGGAAGTTTTAGAGCAATTTTTCCTTTAATTCATCTTTTGTGTGAATTTCAGGACTAGAATGGCTGAACACAGAAGAGCCTATTTCTGTCTACAAGGATCTGTGCGGGAAAGTGGTTGTCCTTGATTTCTTCACCTACTGCTGCATAAACTGTATTCACCTGTTGCCCGATCTCCATGCGTTGGAGCACGCCTATTCTGATAAAGGTATCTGCTCTCTGGTTTCTCACTCCTGGCATAGGCCCAGAAAGAGTCGCTGACTCATTTGCTCATGGGAGAATGGACCTTTGGCAAGACTTCAGTGGTGCTACAAGGAGTCTCCAGCCTATGAGTTAGGGACTCCATGTGCCTTCTCAAGAAGGGTTGAACTTAATGGTTTGCTTACCTAAAAAACCAGCATTTCGGATATGGCTTTTCTCTGAAGATAGGACATAATTTACTTTTTTATGAACAAGTATTTTAAAAGATCTTTTCATGTTTCTAGACTTACTTTAATGTGTTCTATGAAAAAAATGAAACATATGACCCTAATTTTGTATTCATCTCACTGCGATATAAAGGTTTAAAGTTCTTATTAGGAAATGTGATTAGACTCTTGTTAATATCAGATGACATGAACTACAATGGAATGCAGAATATTATAATAGCCTTTTTGACCTTGCTTCATTAAAAAATGATTTACAGCTAATGTTTTCCACAGTACACAGAAAGTCTTCTTTTATGGTATTACACATTCTGAAACTATAAAAGATTTCACTTAGTATTTGCTCTAGAATTTTGAAAAAATTTTTAGATCTTTTTTCTTGTTTACTTTTTTATGAAGCTAGTAAGGAAATGAATTTAAAGGTTCTCCTTAATTAGGTTAAAATGAATTGAAACTCTGTTTTTGGAGTGGATAAAAAAAGAGATAAGAACATTGATCTGTGAGACTAGAGATAGGAATAGACTAAGTGTAGGTACTTCAGAAAGTTCATGGAAGAGTTGAATTAAAGATAAATTTTCCATGAAACTTTTGAATAATAGCTTTAAAAAGGGGTGATATAAAAACTATAGTGCAAGTAAAATTTCATCTTTTTTAAATTGTAATAGACTGTGTCTTGGTGTAGACATTTGAGACAGTGGTTAAGATGCCACTTGGAACACCCACATTGTGTATCAGAGCCTGGGTTCAGCTGCCAGCCCCTCTCCAGTTCCAGCTCCCGGCTGATGCACAGCCTGGGAAGCAGCAGCAGAGTTCCTGTAGTTAGGTCCCTGCCACACATGTGGGAGATCAGGATTGAGTTCCAGGCTATTGGTGTCATTCTGGCCTAGCCCTAGCATTTGTAGACATCTGGGGAGTGAACCAACAAACAGATCTCTCTCTGTCTCCATCTCTCTCTGCCTTTAAAATAAAAAATAAATAATTTAAATTGTGTAATAGGTTTTATATTATAATTACCAATACAAAGATATTGAGAACTTGAATGTTCCCAGCAGTTGAATCTTGTTTTCAAAAGTTCTTCTGTATGGATTTAAGAAATCCAGTATCAGCCGGCGCCACGGCTCAATAGGCTAATCCTCCACCTGTGGCGCCAGCACCCCGGGTTCTAGTCCCGGTCGGGGTGCTAGATTCTGTTCCCGGTCACTCCTCTTCCTGTCCAGCTCTCTGCTGTGGCCCAGGAGTGCAGTGGAGGATGGCCCAAGTCCTTGGGCTCTGCATCCATGTGGGAGACCAAGAGAAGCACCTGGCTCCTGGCTTTGGTTCAGTGAGGTGCGCAGCGGTCATTGGAGGGTGAACCAACGGAAAAGGAAGACCTTTCTCTCTGTCTCTCTCTCTCTCTCTCTCACTGTCTGCTCTGCCTGTCAAAAAAAAAAGAAAGAAAGAAAAGAAATATGGGTATCTTAGTATCTCCTAGGTTTTGGATGCCTATGTTTCTTGTTCAAGCCATCACATTAGGTACATATTCTGTACAGGGTACTCTGCTAACTGCTGAGAAAATATGTAACAAAGTTGACTGAAAAGCATGATGGAATCTGAGGCACTGAGTAGCTCACTTTGCCTAGAAACACTGAAAACCTCTCAGTGAAGTAGACAATTGAGCTAGAACTTGAAACCCGACCTAGAGTGCAGCCGAAGATGAAAATGAGGCAGAAGGAGTCCTCCTGGCTGAGGAAGTGTCAGGTAGGAAGTGGGAGGACAGAGGAGGAGCAGTTGTATCCTGGGTACCAGTCCCGGACTGAGAGCGTTCACAAGAGTGAGTTTCACTGGCTTCTTTTCCTCAGCTTAGTATAGAAATAAACAGCCGGGAAATGATTTGCAAATAGACAAAACTTCTATTTGACAGAAAAGTGTCTGGTCCGAGAGGAGACCAAGCGCTGGCTTCGAGGAAGTATCCAGGGTTGTTAAGACATTACTGTCTGTTCACTGGCTCGTCCTATTGGGGGTACCTGTTGGATGGGCATTCCACATACAGCATGTTGATTGGCTTGGAGGGCATGGAGATAGCTGGGGGTCTCCTGGAGATGGCCTGTCTCCCCCTTAGGGGCTCAGCCTCCTCCTGTGCTAGATCTGCATGGAAGATTGCAACTAACCTGAAGGCATGATTTAGAACAGCAAGGTCACATAAGATGGCCGGGATCTCCCGGAGCCAGTCCGACTCTCCCCAGGGACGCAGCCCCTTCCTCTGCCAGCTCTGGGTGGAAGATTGCACCCCCTCAAAGGTGTGACTTAAAGCCGCAAGGACACACATGCAGCCAAGAAGCGGTTAGTGGGGGAGATGCCGGGTGGTCTGGAGACAGGCTTTCCAGGCACAGCTGGCAGCCTGTTGTGAAGGACATTCTACCCACGTCTGGGGGCCCACAGACCCCACCCCCCAGCCCCACTAGATGTCCTCATCTTGCTCCAGGGACATGTAAGTAGTTTAGTAGGTGAAGATCATAGGGCTTGTGGTGAACGTAAAGGAAGACAGAGATAGGTTAGATAAGGAACATGTTACGAAGTACGTTGTATGGCGTTCTTAATAGTTTAGACTCTTTCTTCCATTGAGAATATGGAGATCTTAAGAGTAGGTGCTACCCTTTTTTTTTCTTTATTCTTTTTTTTAAAGATTTATTTGTTTACTTAAAGTCAGAGTTAGAGGGAGATCTTCCATTCACTGGTTCACTGCCCAAATGGCCACAACAGCCAGGGCTGGGCTAGACCAAAGCCAGGAGCCAGGAGCTTCATCCAGGTCTCTCACGTGTGTCAAGGGCCGGTGCTGGGCCATCTTCCATTGCTTTTCCCAGGCCACTAGCAGGGAGAGCAGGGATCCAAAGCTGGATCAAAAGTGGAGCAGCTGGGACACAAACCAGTGCCCCTAAGGGCAGCTTTACCCTCTATACCACTATACCAGCCCTCAAAAGTAGATTTTGATTTGTTTTTAGTAGAAGGATGATAAGATTTGTGTGTTAGAAAGGCAGTACATGTTAGGTTAAGAATACCAAAATTAGCCTTTTCCATACCCAAGATCACCCTTAGAAGGCTAATTTGGTTAACTAAATTGGTTAAGTCCATATCAGAAGCAAATCAGTGACTTCCTAGAATGGATCCTTGTAATTTTCTACCAGTTTACTAGAAACAATTTGTAAAGCATTTTGTTACAAAAAACTAAAAATATTTTTTGGGGAGAGCAGCAGAGGATGGCCCAAGTGCTTGGGCCCCTGCTACCTCAGTGGGAGACCCAGATGAAATTCTGGCCTTGGCTTTGACCTGGCCCAGCCCTGACTGTTGGTGGCCATTTAAGGAATAAACCAGTGGATGGAGGCTCGCCCTCTCCCTCTCTGCCTTTCAAATAAATAAATCTTTAAAAAAATTTTTTAACATACAAATACACTTTTGGGAAATAAAATACTTTAAAAAATAGAGAGAGGATTCTGGGAAAGTGGAACAGTGGGGAGCAGCAGAAATCTGTCCCTACCTAAACTAGCACACCAGTAGAATCCATCTCATGTAACTGCTTTGGAACTCTGGAGTCCATACTGCAGGCTTACCACTACCAGGGGGACGATTTCAACTGTAGAGTGTGTTTCATTTCAATAAATGTCAGCTCTTACCACAGTAGCCACCACCTAGCTCCAGCTCCATGTCAGGCAGCGGTGCACATATTCCTGGAGCAGCTTGCTTGCAGCTAGCTTCTGGATGCCATGATGGGCAGAAGGGCGCTGTTCTCCCACATCAGGGATCTGTGTTCTGATCGCGGATTGTTTCTGCTGATCACAGAGATAGAGACAAAGACAGTGGCCATTGTTGTACCTTCCCTCATTGTTGTAAGCCCCCCTCCCCCAACACGCATACCTTGCTAAAATGACTAAAAGGGCATTTAAAAGGCCATTTCTTTTTTGTTCCCCTTCATTTTTCTCTTGTGGGAGCCAAACATGGAAGATTAGAACATTAAGAAGCAGCAGCACACTCAAGGGAACTTGAAAAGTCATTACACATACCCAGGGAAGGTCCAGGCTAAGAAAAGACCTGAGAACTCCTTAAATGTACTCCTCAGAGCGATTGTTGGCAGGGAGGGTGACAGTCAGAAAAGCAGGAACCAGCAGACCTTGGGAGAAAAGGACAACCTGATGTTTGGAGATGCAAATGTCTAGTTTTTAACAAAAAAATCACAAAACATACAAGAAACAGCTATCATGAAGATAACAAACTAAAGGAGGACATAGAACAAGTAAACAGTATATGAGCGAGGTAGAAATATTAAAGAGAAAACTTCCCTGATTGCATAATAGAGTTATTTGAGGATCTTTTGAAAAGATAACAGAGTCGGGGTCTCACCCCAGACCAATTAAATCAGTCTCGTGGTGAGGCCCAGGTGGAACTGCCTGGGCTCTCAGAGTGCCCCAGATGGAGCTGACCTCAGCAGGATTGGAAAGCGCTGGAAAAAAAAAAAAAAAAGAAATATTAAAGAGAAAACTTAAAAATCCCAAAAGGAATTTGATAAGCCAAAAGAATACTAACTGAAATGTAAATTTCACTACAGAAATTAAAAGGCAGATTTGAGTAGGCAGAAAAAAGAATCAGCAAACCTGAAAAACTAGAAGGTATTGAGCCTAAGAAACAAAAAAGGTTGAAGAAAAGTAGAAAGAAAAGGGAACGATGCCAAAGGGGCTAGGGCACACCACCAGGTAGAAAAATGTACACCTTGTGACGGAATCTTTGAAGAAAGGACAGCCCAAAACTTCCCAAATGTAAATATCCAAGAAGTTTAGAGACCCACACAAGATACATTAGAATCCAAGTGCTGAAAACCAGATGGAATTGTGAAAGCAGCAAGAGAGAAACAATTTAGCATATGCAAGGAATCTCCAATAATCAGCAAAATTTCTCATTATAAATTTTGGAGGCCAGAAGGCAATGGGGCAATATATTTAAACTATTAAAAGAAAAAAACTTTCAGCTAAGAATCCTACAACTGGTAAGCTGTCCTTCAAAAGGAAGAAAATCAGATATTCCCAGATAAACAAAAACTGAGGGAGTTCATTACTAAACTTTCCCTGAAAGAAATGCCAAAACTGCAGCTGAAATGACAGATACTACAAAATAACTCAAAATCTATGAAGAAGTAAAAAAAAGATGTCAGTCAATACATGGATGATTACAAAAGACACTATTAATTTAACAGTGGTATAACTCCACTCTTCATGGTCTCAGAGACTTACACATTACAGTAATTATTCATTTATATTTTTGGACATCCAGTGTATAGAGATGTAATTTTGTGACAGTAGTTGAGAAGCAGATATGAAGCTGTTAAAGGACCATTGTTTTTGTATATAACTGAATTAATCTGGTGTAAATTTGAATTAATGTTATCTTATCTTTTTTGGTTGTTTAGTGTAATATCCATAATAATTACTCAAAGTATAGCTAAATAATATACATAATAGGAAATAAGAGAGGAATTTAAGTGTTCTTAAAAAATGCCAACTAAATACAAATATGGTCATGTAGTAACAAAGCCATGTGTAAAACAAAGCAAAATGGCAATTTAGTTCTTCTATATCTATAATTGTTTTAATGTAAATGATTAAACTATCCAATCAAAAGAGATTAGCAGAATGTAAGAAAAGGGTGATCCCATTATATGCTGTCCACAGGAGACTAGCTTAACAGCAAAACACATAGGTTGACTGAAAGTGAAGGGATGGAAAAGGATATTCCACACATACAGTAACCAGAACATCAGAATTGGCTATGTTAGTATCAGATAAAATGGACTCTAAATTAAAAAAAAAGATTACATGAGACAAAGAAGGACATTATATACTATTTGTAAAAATAATATTAAAATATAATAATTGTAAACCTTTTATGTACTTAATAACAGACCATCAAAATATATGACGCAAAAATTGACATAATTGAATGGAGAAATAGACAATTCTATAAAAATAGTTAAAGAATTCAGTTTCCCACTCTCAATAATGAGTAGAATGACCAGGTAGAAAAAAGTAAAGAAATAGAGGAATTGAAAATACAGTTGAATCAACTAAATCTAACAGATATGGAACACTCTACCCAACAGCAGAATAGATTCTTCTTAAGCAGACATGGAACATTTTCAAGGATAGCCTATAGATTAGGTCACAAATTAAGTCTCAGGAGACTTAAAATATTTAAGATATCTTGTATCACAAGACAATGAAGTTTAGAAATTAATAACAAGGGACGGCGCCTGTGGTGCTGGCACACCGGGTTCTAGTCCCGGTCGGGGCGCCGGATTCTGTCCCCGTTGCCCCTCTTCCAAGCCAGCTCTCTGCTGTGGCCCTGGAGGGCAGTGGAGGATGGCCCAAGTGCTTGGGCCCTGCACCCACATGGGAGACCAGGAGGAAGCACCTGGCTCCTGGCTTCGGATTGGCGCGGTGCACCGGCCGCGGCGGCCATTGGAGGGTGAACCAACGGAAAAGGAAGACCTTTCTGTCTCTCTCTCTCTCTCACTGTCTAACTCTGCCTGTTAAAAAAAAAAAAAAAAAAGATTTATTCATTTATTTGAAAGGCAGTTTTAGAGAGGCAGAGAGAGAGAAAGGGAGAGGTCTTCCATCTGCTGGTTCATTCCCCAAGTGGCCGGCACAGCCAGAGTGGGCTGATCCGAAGCCAGGAGCCAGGAGCTTCTTCCAGGCCTTCCATGTGGGTGCAGAGGCCCAAGGACACGGGCCATCCTCCACTGCCTCCCAGGCCATAGCACAGAGCAGGATTGCAAGTGGAGCAGCCGGGTCTCAAACCTGCGCCCGTATGGGAGGCCAGCACTGTAGGCACCGGCTTTACCTGCTACACCACTGTGCCCACCCCTTTACATTGTCTTTTGCCTGCCCCCTTCAAAGAGCTGGCTTACTAGCATACTACTAGATATAATCTTTTACCCAAATATGTCATCTTTTAGAGAAGTAGAATAGTGACTAATCTGTTTTCTGTATCTGGCTGTTAGGTATTGTTGTCAATAAATTTTTTAGCATTTAAAAATGAGTTTTTTAAGTGCTCTTAGCATTTTTAATTTCAAGGAAACATTACTTTAATAATTGGCTACTACATGAAAATCTAAACTTTAAAGAATTTTAGGGGCTAGCACTGTGGCATAGCACGTAAAGCCACCACCTGCAATGCCAGCATCCCATATGGGTGCCAGTTAAACTCCTGGCTGCTTCACTTCTGATCCTGCTCCTTGCTAATATGCCTGAGAAAGCAGCAGACGATGACCCAAGTCCTTGGGCCCCTGCACCCATGTGGGAGACCAGGAAGAAGCTCCTGGCTCCTGGCCCTGGATTGGCCCAGCTTCAGCAGTTGCGGCCATTTGGGGAGTGAACCAGCAGATAGAAGACCTCTCTTTCTCTCTGCCTCTGCCCTTTGCCTTTGTGTAACTCTGCCTTTCAAATAAATAAAAATTTTTTTAAAAGAAATTTTTATATTAATCAGAAAGTAAGTTCAAATATGTTTACAAAAGCAGACATACACAGGTTATTACATAGAAGTTCATTAAACTGTCAGTAAGTTAAATACACATTCTTGCAGCTAAATGCCTTTTCCCATTACTGTCATGTTTTGAACATATCTGCTGTTTATGGTCTTGAAGCAGCATTGCACACTGAAAACCAAACCTTCAGCACATGAAACTTTGAAGGACAAACTACATTGAAACTGTAGAAGTTGGGCCGGCTGTGGCTCACTTGGTTAATCTGCCTGCGGTGCTGGCATCCCATAGGGCACTGGTTCTAGTCCCAGTTGCTCCTTTTGCAGTCCAGTGATCTCCTGTGGCCTGAGAGGGCAGTGGAGGATGGCCCAAGTGCTTGGGCCCCTGCACCCGCGTGGGAGACCGGGGAGAGGCACCTGGCTCCTGGCTTCGGATTGGCGCAGCGCCGGCTGTGGCAGCCATTTGTGGGGTGAACCAATGGAGGGAAGACCTTTCTCTCTGTCTCTCTCTCTCTCTTTCATTGTCTATAACTCTGTAAAAAAAAAAAAAAAAACTGTAGAAGTTAAGAAGTAGGGGGAGAGGCTGGCACTGTGGCTCAGCAGGTTAAAAGCCCCAACCTGCAGTGCTGGCGTCTCATGTGGACACTGATTGGAGTCCCAGCTGCTGCACTTTCAATCAGCTCCCTGCTAATGTGCCTGGGAAAGCAACAGAGGATGGCCCAAATGCTTGGACCCCTGCACCCAAGTGGGAGACTGGGAAGAAGCTCCTGGCTTCTGGCTTCATCCTGGCTACGTACTGGCTGTTGTGGCCACTGGGGTAGTGAATCAGTGAATGGAAGATTCTCTGTCCTCTTTGTGTAACTCTGCCTTTCAAATGAATAAATATTTTAAAAAAAGAAGAAGTAGGGGAGAGCAGGGGCAAACCAGAACCTGCAAGCATATGCTGGAACCCACAAGAATGAACTGGAACCCATATAAACTTCCCAAGTAGGTAATAAGGTGACTTGCAAATGGGCCTTAATACTTGGCCCACAAGTTGAAGAAGCTGAGGGAGGAGACTGGCAACCCTTGTATTGTTTTGATTTGCCTAGTGTACCTTCACTTATCCCATTATTTGTAGTTGTATTGAAAATTTATTTATTTGAAAGGAAGAGGGGCGGGAGTGACAGATCTTCTCTCTGCTGGTTCACTCCTCAAATGGCCATAACAACCAGGTCTGGTCAGGCTAAGTCAGGAGCCAGAAACTCCATCCTGGTCTCTCCCTGGGAGGGAAGGGTGCAGATACTTGAACCAGCTTCCTCTGCCTTCTCAGGCATAATAGTAGGAGGCTGAGTGGGAAGTACAGAGTAGCTGGGACTCGAAGTGGCACTCTGAATTGGGATGGCAGCATTGTATAAGCCCTGGCCTAACCTGCTAGACCAAAACCATTTTTTTTTTATTTTAGAAAGTGAATTAAATTCATTTTTATTCATATGAATGTTATAATTTTGTGCTATTATGCTTATTAAGTTGTATTTGTTGCTTTTCAATGTGATGTAATTTCTTTGCTATTTTGTCTGGCTTAATTTGATATTTTGAAAAGTATTTTTTTCTGTTTTGTTATATTTATGACTTTAGAAAATAAAAGATTTGTTGAGGTTTTACTGTATACAGAACACTGTGTTAAATGCCTTACACTGATCATCTTAATTAGTCTGCACTGTGAGGCAGTTATTATGTCCCTCGCTTTACAAATGGGAGAACTCTTGGACAGAAGTTAGACAACTTGCCTGATAACAGATGTGCAGTCCTTCCTATTCCCTCTTCCACCGCCACTCCCCCAGTTCCAGGCAAGCAGTCCTCACTGTATAGTTTTCTCTAGCTGCTTTCCAGGGATGTGCATGTTTGTATGTGTGTGTGTGTTTGGTTTTCAGCAGTTTGTTTATGATGTGTATAGGAATGGTTTTCTTTTATTTGATGTGTGCCAATTTTGAATTTGAAAATTTGTCAATCTTTAATCAAATTTCAGAAGTAGGGCATTATTCAGATTTGTTTTTTCTGCCCTAATCTTTTTTTTCCTCTCTGGGACTCCAGTTACAATTATATTAGATATTTTGAAACTATTCCACCGGCCCCTGAGCTTCTGTTCATTTTTTTCTTTTCAATCTTCTTTGCTTGTTGATCATTGTTAAACTTTCTTTAGTCTCTTTGACTTTTCTGTCTTCCTTTTTACCATTGAACTCATTTAGTACATTTATTTCAAATATACTACACAAGTAGTTCAGTTGTAAATTTTTTATTAATTTTTTTTATATTTTCTGTTTATGTTTTATGTATTTTCATTCATCTTATATTTGGTTTTCCTTACCTTATGGAGTTTAGTTATCATAGCTGCTTTAAAGTCTCTGTCTGCTAATTTCACATCTACTTTGTTTCAGCATTGGTATTTAATGATTTTTTCCCCTTGATAATAGGTCACATTACTTTGTTCTTTGAATGTCAAGTAATTTTGTGTTGTATTCTAGACACTGGAAGCTGTTATAGCCTCTCGATTCTGTTGTAGCCACCTGGAGAACGTTCATAGCTGTGTTTTAGTAGACATTCAATCATTATAGTTCAGATTATAAGGTCTGTCTCATTCTTCATCGTCTGTGTCCCTCTGTCAGCTCAGCAATTCAGTTCTCCAAGTATTTTCCATTCTTTTTCGGGTCTGTCTCACACATGTGTAATTTGAGTGTTCATCTCAGAATGGGGAATCACTTTGTCCAGCTCTGTTCCCCTCGTTCAGTTTCTGCCAGGCTCTCCTACTTCCCTTGTTCCCTGCAGTGGGATTTCTCTTGGCGTTTAAGCCAAGTATGTGGCTCTAAAACTAGAGTCTTTTCTACGGGCAAAGCCACAGGAAGGGAGGGGACAAAATGAATGTGGGAAACCTCCCTTACATGAGTGCCTATCTGAGTTTTGACACCCTCCTCTCCTGTAATCTGCCTTTTTTTGTTTATTTTCTCAGGCTTCACACATTTTTTTTTTTGAGGTTTATTTTTATTTATTTGAAAGAGTTACAGAGAGAGATAGAGACCCAGAGAGAGAGAGAGAGAGAGGTCTTCCATCCACTGGTTCACTCCCCAAATGGCCACAATGGCCAGAGTTTAGCCTATCTGAAGTGGGTGCGGGGGCCCAAGGACTGGGGCCATCCTTCACCGCTTTCTCAGGTGCATTAGCAGGGAGTTGGATCAGAAGTGGAACAGCCGGGACTTGAACTGGTACCCATATGGGATGCCAGGGCTTTAACCTGCTGCGCCACAGTGCCAGCCCCGACATTGGTATTTGTCTATGGTTGCACATGTGTTCTGTTTTAGAGTTAGTAGTTGTAATAGAGGGATAGGATGTTGTGGAATTATACCTTCTGATGTGTATGGTTATATTTTTCATGCTGAATTGAGTAGTTTTTGATGGAGATAGCCATTATTATCTCTTCCACCTTGGTAGGCAATATTGAATTTGTCCTTAAATCCAACCTAATTCTCCCATTTTTTTCTATACTAACTTCTTGAAAAAATATTAACTAGATAAAAGAAATTTGTTTTGTGGCCAGCAGTTGTACTGTGTATAAGAAGATTTTTCCTAATAACTGTATAATAAGACCTTTAAATAAATAAAAATCCTTATGGAAATAACTTGCTTATACTCATTAATCTGTAAGTAACATAAGGTTAGATAGATCAGAAAAATGTAAGAGAATAATATGACAAATATGTTGGTAAGTTCCCCATAGTCACTGAATTTTGAAGGGACTTTTTCTATGTGGAAATTGTTTCAACTTCTATTTTTTTTTTCAAAGATTTATTTATTTATTTGAAAGAGTTACACACAGAGAGAAGGAGAGGCAGAGAGAGAGAGAGAGAGGTCTTTCATCTGCTACTTCATCCCTGATCGGCCACAACGGCTGGAGCGGCGCCGCTCTGAAGCCAGGAGCTTCTTCCAGGTCTCTCACACGGGTGCAGGAGCCCAAGGACTTGGGCCATCTTCCACTGCTTTTCCAGGCTATAGCAAAGAGCTGGATCGGAAGTGGAGCAGCCAGGACTCGAACTGGTGCCCACATGGGATGCTGGCACTGCATGCAGTGGCTTTACCCGCTACACCACAGCACTGGCCCCTTCAACTTCTTCATAAGAAAACAAACACTTTTTTTTTATATAGCTTTGTCTAAACTGGGTGGGGAATGTGCAGCCCACAGGCTGTATAAGGCCCATGAAATCATTTGGCCATGGGAAGGCAACTGCAGGCAGGACTTGAAATTCAATAAATGTATAACAGACTAATTTTTTTTCAGGATTTATTTTTACTTTTTTGAAAGGCAGAGTTACGGAGACAGGTAGAGATAGAGAGATAGAGATCTTCCATCTGCTGGTTCACTCCCCAAATGGCCACAGTGATCAGGGCTGGGCCTATCCGAAACCAGGAGCTAGAAGCATCTTCTGGGTCTCCCACTTGGAAACAGGGGCCCAAACTCTTGGGCCATCCTCTGCTGCTTTCCCAGGTGAATTAGCAGGGAGCTGGATAGGAAGAGAAGCAGCCAGGACTAGAACCTGCACGCATAAGGGATGCCGGCACTGCAGGCCAGGGCTTTAACCCGCTGTACCACAGTGCCAGACTAATTTTTAAGCTGATAATTAGCAGACTAATTTTTAAGCTGATAATTTTGTAGGGCCAATGAATGATGTTATAAATACCCAAATGGCTCTTGGCAGAAAAAAAGTTTGCCCACTCCTGATCTAAATAAAAGGCATAATGGATTTTAATCCTGCAGTAGCGACATACATTTGGTCACCTGTTTTTACGTCATGATCAAGATTGTCATAAGAGGCCGGCGCCGTGGCTCAACAGGCTAATCCTCCGCCTTGCGGCGCCGGCACACCGGGTTCTAGTCCCGGTCGGGGCGCCGGATTCTGTCCCGGTTGCCCCTCTTCCAGGCCAGCCCTCTGCTGTGGCCCGGGAGTGCAGTGGAGGATGGCCCAGGTGCTTGGGCCCTGCACCCCATGGGGAGACCAGGAAAAGCACCTGGCTCCTGGCTCCTGCCATCGGACGAGCGCGGTGCGCCGGCCGCAGCGCGCCGGCCGCGGCGGCCATTGGAGGGTGAACCAACGGCAAAAAGGAAGACCTTTCTCTCTGTCTCTCTCTCTCACTGTCCACTCTGCCTGTAAAAAAAAAAAAAAAAAAAAAGATTGTCATAAGAGCTAAATTTATTGTTTATACATGCATTTAAATTCAGTTGAATATGCTAACATAAGTCTACTACCACCACCACCCCCCCCTCATTTTTGCTTAAGATGCAGCGAGACAGACCCTGCCATCCTGGTTTACTCCCCCAAAGCCTACAACAATCTGGACTGGGCTGGGACCAAAGCTGGGAGCCAGGAACTCAGTCTCCCACTAGAGTGGGAGGGAGCCAGCCACTTGAGCTAGAGTCAGGAGCTGGAGCTGGGACTTGCATCCCAGCAGTCCAATATGGAACACAGAGGTGTCTTAACTGATGATTGCTATGCCAAATGCCTACCCTTGTTCTGTTTTTCTTTTTTTTTTTTTACATTCTATGGACTATTTATATTTATTAATGTTCCAAATAATGACTAGATGATGATATTCATACTTTGATGTTTCATGATATTTAAAACAACAATTTTCCCCTTTCAGATGGTCTTCTGATAGTTGGCGTTCACTCGGCCAAGTTTCCAAATGAAAAAGTCCTGGATAACATTAAGAGTGCTGTTCTTCGCTACAATATCAGTCACCCTGTGGTTAATGATGCAGACGCCAGCCTTTGGCAAGAATTAGAAGTTTCCTGCTGGCCAACTCTGGTCATCCTTGGACCTCGTGGAAACATGCTATTTTCTTTGATTGGAGAAGGACACAAAGATAAATTATTTTTATATACTTCAATAACTTTGAAGTATTACAAAGACAGGGGTCAGATCAGAGATCATAAAATTGGAATAAAACTCTATAAAGATTCTTTGCCCTCTTCACCATTGCTCTTTCCTGGCAAAGTAACTGTAGACCAGGTTACTAATCGATTGGTAATAGCAGATACGGGACATCATAGAATTTTGGTCATCTGGAAGAATGGACAAATTCAGTACAGCATTGGAGGTAAAGTTTGCTTCTAATCATGCTGTATAATGTGTTTTATAGTTTAAATAACTCAGGTAAGCATCCACATTAAAATTGAAAATTTTAAAACTATAAAAAGGCAATATATATGACTTCATCACAGAATTGTTATTTAATTTATGGTATCTTAATTAATCTCACTCTTTTAAAAATAAAAATACCTAAAAAACTCTAGGTCAAAAGGAGGAAATTGCTAAGCTATGACTTTTAAGTATATATATATATATTTTTTTTTTTTTTTTTTGACAGTCAGAGTGGACAGTGAGAGAGAGAGACAGAGAGAAAGGTCTTCCGTTGCCGTTGGTTCACCCTCCAATGGCCGCCGCAGACGGTGCGCTGCGGCCGGCGCACCACGCTCGTCCGATGGCAGGAGCCAGGAGCCAGGTGCTTTTCCTGGTCTCCCCATGGGGTGCAGGGCCCAAGCACCTGGGCCATCCTCCACTGCACTCCCGGGCCACAGCAGAGGGCTGGCCTGGAAGAGGGGCAACCGGGACAGAATCCGGCGCCCCGACCGGGACTAGAACCCGGTGTGCCGGCGCCGCAAGGCGGAGGATTAGCCTGTTGAGCCACGGCGCCGGCCTTAAGTATATTTTAAAAAGCCAATCATTTTCAATACCAGGATAATATAGAAACTTGACATTTACGTTATAAAATTAATAGACCAGGATTTGCTCATAATTTTACTTCTCTTTCCTTGCTTCCATAAAAAGTTAAGCATAGCTATGGTTCCATTCCTTTTGGGTGTTGCAAAATACAAGGATCGTGCAAGTATAGTCCATTCTACTCCATTATTTCCCTAGCCTTATATCTAAAAATGCCTTTTATTTGTATCTGCATTATTAATAAAATCTATTAAGTGCATTCTTATTAGTCTTGTTTATTCAGACTGAACCAATATAAAAATATATTAGAGAAAAAAGTGATGTATCTCTTTGCGACCAATCCTGCCTGAGTAATACATGCAGCATTAATACTTAAGATAGGGATATCTGAATTTCCATTGCAAATAAGCTAATCATATTCCTAAACCATGATGCTGTTTTTAGTATGCCAAGATATTCCCTTAGCTCTTAAATTATTTATGTCTCATATTTGTGGGTTTTTTTTTTTAAGAATATATGTTATGTTATGGTGTTTGTTTTGGCTATTTGGTATTTCGATTTATGATAGGCAGCTCTGAGAATTGTTGCTCTAAAAGTATATTTTGTAGGAGTTTGAATTTAAATATTTGAAGAATTTTAAATAGATTTTATAATTTTCAAAAGTATTATAAATGTTTTTCTTGGTTAATAGAGAAGCAGCAAAAAGCTACATTTCCCAAACATATTTCTAGGAATACTATTATTTCATAATATATTAATAAATATTCTTGTACTTAAAAAAATTCTTCGGTCAGAGACTCTGAGGAAACACTGATTTGATGTGATTTAACACTTTTTTTTCAATGATAGTGTCAGAAGACCTAGATCTTTTACCGTGCTAATGTGCCTCATGAATATCCAGAGGAAGTTACAAAGTGCAGTATCTTCTGTTCTGAAGGAACCACAGAACTCTCCCCTTTTCTATCCCAGGAAACTCTCATCAGTATTAGCAACAAGAATATTAATAGTAGTAATGATAGCAAACAATATACACCTGGCTTATTCAAAGCATTTTACTGGTAGTAACTTATTTTTGTTATCACTGTGCTATGCTTAGATAATATTATTTGTTCCATTTCACAGAAGAAAAACTAAAAGACGCAAAGAACTTGCCTAAGTCATCAGCTATAAGGAAGCAGAGCTGGGATTTAAACCAAGACTGTTGTGTTGAGTTCATATACTACTGCCTGCATTGCACTGTCTGTTCTATTTTACTGACATGCAGGACAATGGAGTTCTGGAGAGCAGTTTGCAACTGCTGACTTGAAGGCTTCGAGTAGCTTGTCCCCTAATCCACAGGGATAACTGCTGAGAGACAGGCCGTTTTTCCAGGGTTACTGTTTGTTTCTCTTAGGGTGTATATGGGACATGGCATGGAACAGTCAAAGATCAGAATCCTTAACCTGGAGTTTGAGGACTCAAGAAATGCTTGAACGGCCATCAGGATCTGAGATTATTTATAACATTTTTGGGCATGTGCATTTTTCTGGGGAAGGGATCATAATTTACATCGTATTGTTGAAGGAGTATATCTTCCAAAATTGTCCAAAATGATTAGCTGCTGAATGATTAAAATTATTTTTAACTTTTCCTAGACTAGATAATTAAAATGCTTTTATAGTTTTCTTAGGATACGTGCTACTATATTTAAGTGCACTGGTAACTGTTACACTATAAGCCGTATTAGTAAAACTCAGTCTTGAGAAAAATTCAACCACTGGGGAAGCATTTTAGTTTATCGGAGTATCATGTTAAAATCTCAGCACAAATACAGTTTTGGTTATTCTTTGATTTTACGTTTTAAAATAACTTTTTATGTGGAAAAATTTTGTCCTATAACTGTCTTGTCTTTTAGGACCTAACCCTGGAAGAAAGGATGGGATGTTTTCGGAGGCAACTTTTAATTCTCCACAAGGTGTAGCCATAATGAATAATATCATATATGTGGCAGATACTGAAAACCACCTTATAAGAAAGGTAATTTTCCTCTTTAAAGTTTCAATGCTTCTAATCAGAAATACTGACAGTGACTATATTTAATATTTGAAGTTTAACGGTGACACTCAGGCATGTCAGAGCATCCTTTTTCAGAGGTACTTGCTTTACTTTGAAGTATATCTGAGTGTCAGTATGTAATTGCCACAGGAAAAAATCCATTAAGATTTTGTTTTGGTTTTTGATTTTATTTCAATTCTTTGTAAAGTCATGTACTTAATCATGCAAAAGCTCCTCATTTTGAGGTATATTCTTTTTTAATATTTTATTTATTTATTCGAAAGAGTTACAAAGAGAGAGGAGAGGCAGAGAGAGAGAGAGAAAGGTCTTCCATCCAATGGTTCACTCCCCAATTGGCCACAATGGCTGGAGCTTAGCCAATCCGAAGCCAGGAGCCAGGAGCTTCTTCCGAGTCTCCCACATTGGTGCAGGGACCCAAGGTCGTGGGCCATCTTCTACTGTTTTCCCAGGCCATAGCAAATAGCTGAATTGGAAGAGGAGCAGCTGGGACTAGAACCAGTGACCGTATAGGATGCTGGCGCTTCAGGCCAGGGCATTAACCCTCTACACCACAGTGCCGGCCCGAGGTATATTTTTAACTAGTAGTTTACAAAGTGATACTTTGTCCTTTTTCATTTAAATTTTCTCAAATTCCTGCCTCCTCTCAACTCTTATGCTTTGGCTGGAAATACTTATTTGTTACTCTTAAATTTTGTTTTATCTCTTATAAAAGTAATGTGTGCTCTTGTTTAAAAAAAAAAAAAAAACACTAGTTAATAAATAAAGGTTAAAAAAAAAGTCACAGTCACTACCAGTTCCCCTGAGATAGACAACTACTGTTAAAGTTTTTGTGTTTTCAGAAACTTCACTCACATAATTTTATATTAAAAAGATTATTTCTAGATAGAATTTTTAAAGATCAATTAATTATTTGGGGGGTAGAGAAAGATCTTTCATTTGCTGGTTTACTCCCCAAATGGCTGCTAAGGCTAGGCTGATCCAGGATGAAGCTGCGAGTCTGGAGCTCCATCTGGGTCTCCCATGTGGGTGGCAGGGGCCAAAGTACTTGGGCCATCTTCCATTGTCTTCCAGGCTCATTAACATGAAGCTGCATTGGAAGCAGAACAGCTAGTACTCAAAACTGGTGCATTGCAGGCAGCAGTTTAGCTTGCTGTGTCACAAAACCAGCCCTAAGATAAAATTTTTTTTTAACAAATAGGATCATACCATGTATAGTAGTTTGTATCATCTTTCATTCGAGAGACAAATAGAGTACCCATGCATTGATTCACTCCCCAAATGCCTGCAACTGCCACACCTGGGCCGGGCCAAAGCTAAAGCAAGGAACTGAATCCAGGTCCCCAACATGGGGAGTAGCCCGTGCACGTGAGCTGTCACCTGCTGCTTCACCTCTGCTTCAGCATGAAGTGCTAATCAGGAGCCTGAACTGCAGGGCAGTCCCAGGCCCTCCTCTGTGGGACCTGAACATCTAAACCACTAGACCAGACCCCACTCCTGGTGTGGCTTTTTTTTTTTTCTTTCCTGCTTTATTTTTTTCATATTAGTCACATGAATGATATGACTATGTTGCATTCCATTGTAGATGTCCACAGTCATTGTAAACATTTCTCTTCAGTGGCTATTTGGCCATAGTCTATTGGACTTTTTTTTTTTCAAGATTATTTATTTATTTGACAGGTAGAGTTACAGACAGTGAGAGAGAGAGACAGAGAGAAAGGTTTTCCTTTCGTTGGTTCACCCCCAAAATGGCCGCCACTGCTGGAGCTATGCCAGCCCGAAGCCAGGAGCCAGGTGCTTCTTCCTGGTCTCCATGTGGGTGCAGAGACCCAAGCACTTGGGCCATCCTCCACTGCTTTCCCAGACCATTAGCAGAGAGCTGGACTGAAAGAGGAGCAGCCGGGACTAGAACTAGCCGGTGCCGGTGCCGCAGGTGGAGGATTAACCTAGTGCGCCACGGCACCGGCCCCAAGTCTATTGGACTTTTAACTTGCCATCTGTTGGGAAAATGAGTAACCAAGTTCCTTCATCTGACCATCCTGTCCAAACATTGTTCCGGATACTTTTTTCCTTTTCTCACTCCCCCTTCCACGAAGATCTGTCTATTTATTTGAAAGAGTTACAGAGAGGCAGAAGCAGAGAGAGAGGCAGAGAGATCTTCCATCTGCTGGTCCACTTCCCAAATGGCCACAATAGCCAGAGCTGGGCTGATTGGAAACCAGGAGCCAAGAGCGTCCTCTGGGTCTCCCACGTGGGTGCAGGGGCCCAAGCAACTGGGCCATCCCCTACTGCCTTCCCATGCCATTGCAGAGAGCTAGATTGGAAGCGGAGCAGCTGGTCCCAAACTGGTGCCCACATGAGATGTCAGCACCACAGATGGCAGCCTTATTTGCAATGCCACAGTGCCGGCCCCCTCACTGTTTCTTTTAATGTGAATGTTTAACCTCATTTATTTGTCAGTATTATCATTTAATATACATACAACAAAAGCATATATAGAATACATAATAGTATGTACCTCTAACAAGAAACATGTTTTCTTTACTGTTGAATCCCTAGCACCTATAACAGGCCTCACTCATGGTAAGGGTTGAATAGATATTTGCTGAGTGGATTTATGAGAAAATAATATCTACTTAGTGATGCATTTTCAAAAGTGTGTATTTCTCTTAACACATAAAATGGTGATGTGAAAGAAAGAGCTTTGTGTGTTAATAAAACAGATGTATTTTTTTAATGTCTTGACGACTCTTCTTGGAAACATGCATATTTGAGTATGTTACCAGGGGGATGTTTGTGTAATATTTCTAAGTTTATTTGACTAAGGAGCCCTTTTTAGACAGAGCTTTTCATTAGTCTAATGTTTCTGGCATATATTTTTTGGGAAAAGTGATTTTCTTTACTAAACATTTTTTACAAAAAATATTTATTTGAAAGGCAGAACTACAGAGAGGCAGAGGCAGAGAGGGAGAGAGAGAGAGGTCTTCCATCTGCTTGCTCACTCCCAGATGCCATAACAGCTTGAGCTGTGCCGATCCAAAGCCAGGAGCCCCCTCTGGTCTCCCACGTGAGTGCAGGAGCCTAAAGACTTGAGCCACCTTCCAGTGCTTTCCCAGCCGTAGCAGAGAGCTGGATCAGAAGTGGAGCAGTCAGGACTTGGAACAGCCAGATGGGGTGCTGGCACTGCAGACGGTGGCCTCACCTGCTACACCACAGCCCCGGCCCCTTACTGAACTCTTAGTGATAATGATCAAAACTGCTTTACCTTTGTGCGTCTGTATTCACAATAGTGGTGTAGACATCCAGCAGTGTACTGAGTAGTAAGATAGCAATATTTGGGAAATACTCATCCTTTTTGAATTGTACACTGTTTTTCCTGCTGTTTTTCTTTTCTGCATTGTACATTGTTTTTCCTTACTGGGTTCTTGAGCTTTGGCAGTGATGCTGTATTTCAAAGCTTATGTGTTTAGCACAGTTTCAGCAAATTTAGGTTACCTGAAGTTGTTTTGGATTGTAAGATTTAGTATAGTGTCTGTTAAAATAGGGGATGGTACTATTATTTCCTCCATTCCTTCTAAAAATATTGTATTCTGCTGTTATTTCAGACCTCATTTACAGAGTATTAAGATGATCTTACTCCTGTTTTCACAGCTCATGGGCACTGCTATTCCAAGCAGATTCCTGTTGTTTGGAATAGCATATTTATTGATTTATAAATTTCACTATGTCATCATTCTCCACTCCCATTGTCAATCCCCTTATATGAACACATCTACAGGCAGCCATTCTGATATGAGGGGTCTTCAAGAACTGCTTGGAAAATTTGTATTATGAAAAAAAATTCATGCATTTAAAAAAATTTTGCACCAAAATAAGCATTATTTTTTAAGATTTATTTATTTATTTGAAAGAATTACAGAGAGACAGACACCTGGAGGAAGATCTTCCATCCACTGCTTCATTCCCCAGATGGCTGCAACTGCTGGGTCTGGGTCAGGCTGAAGCCAGGAGCCAGGGGCTTCTTCCAGGTCTCCCATATGAGTGCAGGGTCCCAAGCACCTGGGCCACCTTCAGCTGTTTTTCCCAGGCCATGAGCAGGGAGCTGGATAGGAAGTGGAACAGCTAAGACACAAACCAGCACTCCTATGGGATGCCTGCTTTGCAGGCAGTGGCTTTACCTGCTGTACCACAACACTGGACCCTAAACTTACCTTCTAATTCTGTTTCTCCACAGAAACATAGTGTTTCTGAGTCATAGTGTTTTATGTGCATGTTTTTTGTTTTTAAGTTTATTATGGTATATTTTACATGTCAGAATGTTTACCGTTTTCAACTGTGTGATTCAGTAGCTTACTAAATTTCATAGGTTTTAAAATTATAACCATAATTATATTTTAGAAAATTTTTACCTAATTAAGAATCTTCGTAACATCACAGGTAATCCCCATTCCCACCCCAAGCTCTGGGCAATCACTAACCTACTTTTTATCTCTATGAATTTACCTTTTCTTAATATTTCATATAGATAGAATCACAATATATGGTATCTTGTACTGGATTCTTTGTTTTGTGTAATGCTTTTGAAGTTTGTTGATGGAATAGCATGTCAGTAGTTCATTCCTCAGTGTTGCTTGATAGCATTGTATATGCCACAGTTTTTTTACCCATTCACTAACTTATGAACATTTAGGTTGTTTACACTTTCTGACTATTATGGGTGATCCTGCTGTGAGCATTCATATGTTCACTTTGCAGGCGTCTACATTTCATTTCTCATGTAGCTATTTTGAACTAGAATTTTTGTTGTAGGTTTTATGTTCAATTTTTGAGACTCTGTTGTTTGGCACTGCAATTACATTATTTTACATTTCTGCTGAAATATTTGTGGGTTACAGTTGTTCCCGTCACCATCATTTGTTAGTTTATTTTTTTTTTTTTCCTGTAAACTCTTGCCATCCTGCTGTTTATATCCTTATGGCATCTCGTGGTTTTGATATGCATTTCCCTGAGGACTGCTGCTGTCTGTCTAAGCACCTTTTCCTGTGCTCATGGACCATTTGCATATCCTCCTTTGTGAAGCTTCTGTTTGGGTTATTTTTTAGTAGGGTTATTTGGGTTATTGTTAGTTGTAGAAATTCTTCATGTATGCTATCAAAAAGATATCAGAGGCGCTGGCCCCGCGGCTCAATAGGCTAATCCTCCGCCTGCGGCACCAGCACACCAGGTTCTGATCGGTCAGGGCACCGGATTCTGTCCCAGTTGCCCCTCTTCCAGGCCAGCTCTCTGCTGTGGCCCGGGAGTGCAGTGGAGGATGGCCCAAGTGCTTACGCCCTGAACCCCATGGGAGACCAGGACAAGCATCTGGCTCCTGCGATCGGATCGGCGTGGTGCACGGGCCATAGTGGCCATTAGGGGGTGAACCAACGGCAAAGGAAGACCTTTCTCTCTGTCTCTCTCTCTCATTGTCCACTCTGCCTGTCAAAAAAAAAGATATCAGAGGGGCCGGCGCCGTGGCTCACTTGGTTAATCCTCCACCTGCGGCCCAGCATCCCATATGGATGCCAAATTCTAGTCCTGGTTGCTCCCCTTCCAGTCCCGCTCTCTGCTGTGGCCCGGGAAGGCAGTGGAGGATGGCCAAGTGCTTGGGCACCTGCACCCCCATGGGAGACCAGGAAGAAGCATCTGACCCCTGACTTTGGGTCAGCATAGCTCCAGCCGTGGCGGCCATTTGGGGGGGTGAACCAACCAAAGGAAAACCTTTCTCTCTGTCTCTCTCTCTCTCTCACTGTCTAACTCTGTCAAATAATAATAATTAAAAAAAAAAAGATATCAGATAATTTGCAAACTTTTTTCACATTCTTTGGTTTGCCTTTTCATTTATTGTCCATTGATGCATAAACGTTTTAAATTTTGATAATGTCTAACTTATCTGTATTTTTCTTTTGTTGTTGATGCTTTCAGTGTTATGTAAGAATCCAGTGCTAAATCCAAGATCTCAAGGGTTACTCCTATGTTTTTTCCAAAAGTTTTATAGTTATGACTCTTAAGTAAGTCTTTTATTCTTTTTTGAGTTTATGTCTGTATATGATGTAGGATAGGGGCCCACTTCATTCTTTTGCTTTCGGTTTGCAGTTATCTCAGAACCATTTATTGGACTGATCATACTTCCTCTGTTGAATCCTCTTGGCAACCTTATTGAATATCAGTTGATCATACATATATGGGTTTATTTTGGGATGTCCAGTTGTGTTCCATTGATCTATATGTGTTTATGCCAATACCACACTGTTGTTTTTATTTACTTATATTTATTTATCTGAGAGACAAGCAAAAAGACCTCCTGTGCCTGTAACAGCTGGGGCTGAGCTAGGCTGAAGACAGGTGCCGAAAACTCAATTCAGATTGCTCATATGGGTGGCAAGGACCCAGCCACTTGTCCCATACCTCATGACTCCAGGGTGTACATCAAGGAGAAACTGAAACTGAAAGTGGAGTCAAAACCAGGGTCTAAAATGGTATACTTCACCCCAACTCCCCCTCCCCATGGTTTTGATTGTGGTGGCTTTGAATAAGTTTTGAAAATGGCTAGTATCAGTCCTCCCATTTTTTTGTTTTTCAAATTTTGTTTTTTCTGTCTTGGGTCCTCTGAAGTTCCATATGAATTTTAGGATCAGCTTGTCCATTTCTTCCAAAAACTTTTTTTAATATATAAATTATTGTCTGCAAACTCAAAAACAAACTCCCTTCTAATTTTTAGACTTCCTAATGCCTTTTGTTATATCACTGGCCAGGACCTCTGTTGCTTTTAAGCGTTAGCAGTGATGTGGGTGTCTTTTCAATTTCATAATCCTAGAACAAATGCACGTAAATTTTCCCTAAATGTTTAATATTTGGGTTGCTTTGATAAATATCTAGGAATTTAGGAATTTTTTTTCCTATTTCTTCTTGCTAAAAATTTTTGGAATCAGCGTTGTGGCGTAGCTGGTTAAGCCATCATGTGTGACACCAGCATCTCATAGGAGTGCTGGTTCAAGGCTCAGCTGCTCCACTTCCAGTCCAGCTCCATGCTAGTGTGTCTGGGAAAGCGGCAGAAGATGGCTCAAGCGCTTGGACTCCTGTCACCGTCATGGGGCACCCAGATGGAGTTTCAGTTTCCTGGCTTTGACCTGTTGAAGCTATTTGGGGAATAAATCAGTGGATGAAAGATCTTTTTCTCTCTCTTTGTATTTGTCTCTCTCTTCCACTCTCTCTCTATAACTCTACCTTTCAAATAAATAATTTTTAAAACAAGGATTATATAATATTGTTAAATGCATTTTCTACATTTTTTGAAATAAATATATATATATAATTTTTTTATCCTTGGTATATTAGTGTCATGAATTAAATTAATTGATTCTTTTGGTATTGAACCATCATTTTATTCATGAGGTAAACCTTATATAATCATGAATTTTTAAAAAAACAAATTAGATTTGATTATCTAAAATTATGATATTTAAAAATTTGTGTTCATAAATTATGATTTATAATAATTTTATAAATTTATAATGTATTGTAATTGTTCACATCTGGTATAGGAATAAGGGTAACACTAACCTGATCAAATGAGCTAATTTCATTCTTTTTCCATTTTTTGGCTGCTTAATATAGGAATTTACCACTTTTTGAACATTTGTTAGACCTCACTTATAAGTTTACCTTGACCTGATGCCTTCTGTAGAAGGGATTTTTCATTATGTCAATTTCTGTAATATATTTCTTAAATCAAGATCTATTTTGTATGGCCCATCCCTAGCTACCTATTGCATTTTCATAGTTTGAGTTCAATAAAAATAATAGATAAGTATAAACTGATAAATTTGCTTTATAATCTCAGGAGTTATAGAGCAGGCATTGAAGAGTAATGCAAAAAGTTATTGTTAAAATAAATCACCAGAGTGACAGAATAAGGGATAATAACCACATATGATTGCTTTACTAGACTTGGGAAAAAATTGTAACAATTTAATACCTATTCAGGCAAGCATGAAATAAACTGGATGCCCTCAGTGTGATAAAAGGTATCGGTAAAAACCAGCAGCTTCATGTAATGCAAAATATTGACTGCTTTCTCCTAAGATTGGGAACAATTGTATTGAAGTCCTGGCCTTTGCAATAGGACAGGAAAGAGAAATAAAAGGCATACAGGTTGAAAACAAGCTCTTTCAAAAAAAATTGATTTTTTTTGAAAGGCAGCATTACAGGGAGAGAGAGAGCATGTGTGCACAAGCACATGCCTCCATGTGTTGATTCCCTCCCCGGTGGCCACAGTGACCAGGGTTGGACCAAGCTGAAGTCGGCATCTCCTTCCAGGTCTCCCATTTGGTGGCAGGGACCCAGATACTTGGGTCATCTTACACTAGTTTTTCCAGGCACATTCACAGGGTGCTAGATCAGAAACACAGCAGTTGGTACTCGAACAGTTACTCGTATGGGTTACTGATTTCACAACCCACTACACCTCAACACCAGCCCAGAATAATTGTCTTTATTTGCCTTTGGTGTGTCATGTATGTAGACAATGTTAAGAAGTCTACAAAATAGCTACTAAAGTTAATAAGTGAATTTAGGAAGACTACAGACCATAAAGGCCATATAAAAAGATCAGCTATATTTTTACTTAGTAGTAGTAATTGGAAATTGGAATTTAAAAATTCTATTTACAATAGCAATAAAAACAGAGTACTTAGAATTAATTAAACAAAACATGTGCAGAGCTTTTAGACAGTCAGCTCTCCATATATGTGAGTTCCACAGCTGGGGATTCAACCAACCACAGATGAAAAATATTCAGGAAAGAAAAATTCCATCTGTAATGAACATATGTACTTTTTGTCATTTCATAAATAATACAGCATAACAACTAACATTTATTAGGTATTACAGGTAATCTAGAACTGACTCAAAGTATATATAGCATATATGTATATAGGTTATATGCAAATACTAAACCATTTTATGTAAAGAATTTGAGGATTTTGGTATGCTCATGGGATCTTAGATACAATTCTCTGTTGATGTTGAGGAGTGACTGTACTTCAAACTACAAAATTTGGCAAAAATCAATCCAATATTAGATATTAATTAATGTGAATATACTAAATAGAATTAATATTGAGGACTCTTAACACTAACATGTCAGTTCTCTCCATATTGATCTATAAATTCAATACAATCCCAGCCAAAACTCCTTCAGACTTTCTTTTATAGATATTGACAAATGGATTCCAAAATTTCCATGAAAATGCAAAATGAAGAGTTTATAATATCTAAAACAGTCTGGCAAAAGAACAAAGTTCAGACTTCCTATTCATACTGCACTAATCCAGAGAGTGTGGTTCTTTCACTAGCGGAGAGATACAGATTAGAAAGAGAGGCGGAGAATCTAGAAGTAGCTTCCTACCCGGCAGTCACCTGATTTTCCAAAAGGCATCACAGCAATCACATGTAGAAAGGAAACTCATGTAACAGATGGTACTAGAACAACTAGAAACCTGTGTGGAATAAAAGAAACGCACTCTACCTCACCTACAGTACACAAGCATCCACTGAAGATTCACCACAGACCTAGAGGTGAAAGCTAAAAATATATACTTTCAGAAGACACTCGTTATAGGAAGAGATGCAAATGGCCCATAAGCACAGAAAAGATGCTTGATGGTATTAGTCATCAGGGGAATGCATATCAAACTACAGGAAGCCTCTTTACACACTCGGGAATGACTGAGAGTACCTTCTTGATTTCCACTAGGCAAAGGTTCCTCAAAACAGGAAACAGAAATGATAATCATAAAAGAAAAAGATTAGGTGCTGGTGCTATAGCACAGTAGGCTGAACCTCTGCCTGTGGTGCCGGCGTCTCGTATTGGGCACCAGTTTGTGTCCTGGCTGCTACTCTTTCAATCCAGTTCTCTGCTTATGGCCTGGAAAAGCAATGGAAGATGGCCCAAGTGCTTAGGCCGCTGCACCCACGTGAGAGACCCAGAATCAGCTGGCTCCCAGCTTCAGATGGGCGCAGCTCCAGTCATTGTGACCATTTGGGAAGTGAACCAGTGGATTCAGGACGCTTCTCTCTGTCCCTCCCTCTTTCTCTCTGTAACTCTACCTCTCAAATAAATAAATAAAATCTTTAAAAAGAAAGATTTCATTAAAATTTAAAATGTTTTCTCACTAAAATTTACTGTTAAGAAAATGAAAAGATGGGCCGGCGCCGTGGCTCAACAGGCTAATCCTCTGCCTTGCGGCGCCGGCATACCGGGTTCTAGTCCCGGTCGGGGCGCCGGATTCTGTCCCGGTTGCCCCTCTTCCAGGCCAGCTCTCTGCTGTGGCCCGGGAGTGCAGTGGAGGATGGCCCAGGTGCTTGGGCCCTGCACCCCATGGGAGACCAGGAAAAGCACCTGGCTCCTGCCATCGGATGAGCACGGTGCACCGGCCGCGGCAGCCATTGGAGGGTGAACCAACGGCAAAAAGGAAGACCTTTCTCTCTGTCTCTCTCTCTCACTGTCCACTCTGCCTGTCAAAAAATAAAAAAGAAAAAAAAAAAAAGAAAAGATGAGTCACAGCCAGAAAATATGAATAAAAATCCACACGACAGGGATGGGCATTTGGCCTAGTGGTAACTGACACAGATTAGGACATCCACATGCCACATTGGAGTACCTGGATGTGAGTCTTGGCTCTGCTGAAGTGATTGAGTTCTTACTACCCACATGGGGGACATGGACTGAGTTCTTGATTCCTTACGTTATTTGAGGAGTAAACAAGCAGATGTCTTCCTCTGTCTCTATGCCTGCCAAATAAATAAGTTTGTTTTTAAATTCACAAATCAAGGGACTAGTATTCATGCTATATAATTGAAAAATGAGAGGGGCCGGTGCTGCAGCTCACTAGGCTAATCCTCCACCTTGCGGCGCCAGCACCTCAGGTTCTAGTCCCGGTTGGGGCGCCGGATTCTGTCCCGGTTGCTCCTCTTCCAGTCCAGCTCTCTGCTGCAGCCCGGGAGTGAAGTAGAGGATGGCTCAGGTCCTTGGGCCCTGCACCTGCACGGGAGAGCAGGAGGAAGCACTTGGCTTCTAGCTTCGGATCAGCGCAGCACGCTGGCCATGGCAGTCATTGGGGAATGAACCAACGGAAAAAGGAAGACCTTTTTCTCTGTCTCTCTCTCTCTCTCTCTCACTGTCTAACTCTGCCTGTCAAAAGAAAAAAAAAGACAACCCAGTAAAAATGCAGGCCAAAATTTGTACATTTTTCAAAAGACAATATAAGGATGACCAACCACAGGCACATAAAAGTTCAACATCATGAGTGAAGAAGGGTAAATTAAAATCGTAATGGTTTGCTAATCTTTTATTGACAGTGTTTGATGTCTGTAGTTTAATTTGAAGTGCACCAAAAAATATAAATTAAGTTGAGGGACTGATACCAGGGTAAAATATGTGGTAAAGCAAATTAGTACAGTGTTGATAGTAGAATCTAACTAGATGGTAGGTATCTGGATGTTTACCGTAAAATTCTTTTAGTTTTTCTGTATGTTTGCATGGTAAAATATTGGGTCAGGGATCTTAGAAGATGCAAGCAGAGCGTCTGCTTTTTCTAATGAAGTACTTTAGTTTTGCAGTTCATGAACTGGACTCAAGCATGTCCTAGAACTGACTGTCAACATGTCCTTGCTGCCTTAGCCATGGGATCTTGAGAAAGTAAATTAACAATCTGTGGCTCAGTTTTCTTGAATCAAAACTAGTCATTGGGTTGTGATGAGGCCTGCTGACTGGCTGGCCGGCCTCACTCTTGGATCAGTGCTTGACACATATTAAGTCCTATATGTATCAGTTACCAGCTGAGCATAATTGAAATATGTACATTGAAAATTTTAAACATTTTGCTAGATTATGTCTTAAAGTTTCACTTCCTATTAAAGTATTTTATAGTTAAGATAAAGTCAGCAGCAGTGTTAGTGGAGGCATGGTGGGGAGAAAGAAGAGGAAAGTGGAGGAGTGGACAGGTGTGGAGTTGAATAGGACTGATTCTGTGTATTTGAATAACAGATGTACCCTGTAGTTAGCAGTTTTAAAAAACATTCTATTGCAGATCTTCTACATGTTCTATTGGAAATATTCACATACCAAAAGAAAAATGAAAAGCAACTTGGATTGCATAAAACATTCTTTATACTCCCATAGATTGACCTGCAAGCTGAGAAGGTGAGCACTGTGGCTGGCATTGGAATTCAAGGAACAGATAAAGAAGGAGGGGCAGAAGGGGAGCAGCAGCCCATTAGCTCCCCCTGGGATGTGACGTTTGGAACATCAGGTGAGTACCCTGTTAATAGCGAATGTAAGTAAATCGTGCTGGATAAATGCAGAATAATTAAATTTTCATGAGATACTCACTTGGATTTATTTTGCTAGTTATTTTATACTTTGATACCTATGGCTTTGGAGTTAGTGGTGTGAAAACAAAGGCATTAGTAATCTTTACAAGACAGAATGTATTCCTTTGTTTAACACCAGATGACATGTTACATGGGAGATAGTGTAATTGGTATGGTATGGTAATTTCATCCTAGCTGCATCTGACAGTTATGGGGTTTTAGATATTCTTCAATTGAAAGCATTACAGTTTCAGAATTTCAAAAGGTGATTTATGAACTGTATAATACTCTAGTTTACTCTAGTTTGAAAAAATACAACTCAAAAAGGCAACTACTTTTGTTTAGATCTTAAAAATTTGTGAATTATTTAAATGGGATAGCTTCTTTTGAGCAGTTAAAAAGTTTTAACCCTACTGAATTATGTTGATATTGATAATGAAGCTTATATTAATTTTATCATTTCTGATACCTATATTAATTGATTAAAATCCAGGACTTCTTGTTAGTGCCCTTATTTTTCATTGTCTCTGCAATGTTAGATGATTATCTGCATGTCTAAATCAGATGAATGAGGAAAGCAGACCACATTGAAGATGAATTTGAGAACTAAATGGTTGTGTGGTCATAATGTATTTAAAAAGTGAATAAGTACTAGCTTAGTTGATGGCTTTACATTTGAGATTACTCTTATGATGCCAATTTGGTTACAATTCAAAGATTTTCTTTAATTTCATTAACTTTTATAAATCTTGCTACTGTTGCCATTTATAGAAAAATAAACTTTTATGTTAGAAATTGTTAAAAAAATTCTAAAAATACTTAAGAAATATAAATGTTCATTTTTAAGCCAATGTTCTGATGTGGGAATAAAGCTTTTTCAATTCTTGAAACAACTCCTGATAGTTTTTCCTTAAAGTGTGGTGAAACTTTAAAACCCTTGAATGAAATCTGAGGGCTGAAATCCACTAGGTTTTCATGAAAAAAAAAAAAATTGTTTTTAAGGTTCGTTGGAAAGGCAGATTGAGTGACAGAGAGGGAAAGACACAGAGCTCTTCTGTTCTCTGATTCACTCTCCAAATGGCAGCAATAGCTGGGGCTGGGCCAGGCCAAAGTCTGGGTACCCACTGGGGAGGCAGGAACTCAAGTATTTGAGCCATCATCTGCTGCTTTGCAGGTGCATAAGTAGGGAGCTGAATCAGAAGCAGAGAGGTGGAGGCTCAGCCATCGCTCAGATACGGAATACAGGTGTCTCAGGTGGAGGGGTACATAATGGTACACGTGATTTAAATAGACGTGGGATTAAACACAATTTGAAGGAGACTTATCTGAAAAATTGTTTGCCTTTTAAACAGTTAAATTTTTTAATATATATATATATATATTTTGACAGGCAGAGTGGACAGTGAGAAAGAGAGACAGAGAGAAAGGTCTTCCTTTGCTGTTGATTCACCCTCCAATGGCCGCCGCGGCCGGCGCGCTGTGGCCAGCGCACCACGCTCATCCGATGGCAGGAGCCAGGTGCCTCTCCTGGTCTCCCATGGGATGCAGGGCCCAAGCACTTGGGCCATCCTCCACTGCACTCCCTGGCCACAGCAGAGAGCTGGCCTGGAAGAGGGGCAACCGGGACAGAATCCGGTGCCCCAACCGGGACTAGAACCCGGTGTGCCGGCGCCGCAAGGTGGAGGATTAGCCTAGTGAGCCGTGGCACCGGCAAATTTTTTAATATTTTAAAAATTTCATGGAGTATTTCTAAAATTCAACCATAGTTATGAATGGAAGAGAGGGTAGAATTAACAGGAGGTACTGTGATATCTTTGTGCTTGTTAATGGGCTGCTCTGCCGTGTAAGTAGACCACAGCTACACACTGCAGCATGGACAGATATCAGAGTCTTTAAATTTTTTAAAATTTAAATTAAAAAATTTTTTTAAATTTATTTTTATTTATTTGAAAGGCAGAGAGAGAAAAGAAAAATCTCTCTGCCAGTTTTATTCCTCACATGCCCACAATATATGGGACTGTGCCAGGCTGTTCTCTGGCTTGCATAGTTTTCCACAAGAGATCTGCTTTGATTTTTTTCTCTTGTTTCTTTACATGTAAAATATGTTTTTTCTCTTGTTGCCTTCAAAATTTTATCTTTGGTTTTCAGCGGTGTGCCTGATATATCTAGGGGTAAACCTGTTGGAGTTCTTGAATCAATGGTTTGATGTCCTAGGAGCCAGGAACTCCATCTAAGTCTCCCACATGGGTGGCAGGGAATCAAATACTTAAGCCATCACCTGCTGCCTATCAGGATGCACATTAGAAGGAAGCTGGTATCAGAAACAGAACTAGAACCCAAACGTAGGCACTCCAGTATGGGATGTGGCATTCTAAGCTGTGTTTTAACCACTTCAGCAGAAGCCCATCCCAGAGTATTTTTGAGTGAGAAAAGCAAGTTATATATAAAACCTACAATGTACTTTTTTTAGAAAATGCAGTAGTGGTCAAGACAAAACAGACATGACAATATTAAAAAAGGTAAAGTGAAAAGTAAAATTAAAAAATAATACCTGAATAGTTAACTGTGCCATTACAGTGATAAAAACATAAAAATAATTGGCATAAGATGATGTTTTCAAAAGTGTTTCATCTTTGTTCATTTTTCTTTTTTATTGTTGCTCTAAATATGGTTGTAAATAAGTTCTCTTCATCATATGCCAAAAATAGTTACTAAGTATAATGAGTTTATTTTTTAACATGTACCTTGTGGATTGGGTCTGTGTCAGCTGCAGTCTTGCAAACAATAATCTGAAAGATGTTTTATCATGAAAATCAAAACCCCTGCCAGTCTCTAAGTACTTCAGACTTTACCTGATTTAGAATCATTTATAAAAAGGATAATGTGCCTGATTTCCATTAACCTTCCTTCACCCTTTAATCAGCATTTTCCCTAGGTCGAATTTTAGCTTTTCTTATATAATCTTTAACGGGTGACATCCAGCTATTTAGCCTGCCTGTCTGATCATCTACAGTGTCGGTCCTTGTGTGCTACATGATGTACTTCTGTGACTCTCATTAATGTGCTATAAAATAGCATGAAGTACTTGTGCTTTAGAAATGGTCAGATGATAAGAAAAAATTTGAAGGAATAAATTTTATTCAATTAGTCCATTTTTATTTGGGAAAACAGTTGTATGTTTCTACCCAAAATTTCTAAAATTGTCTTGGTGTTAAATTTGTTAATTAGATTAATGAGGTGTGATTTACATAAAGTAAAATTTACCCTCTTTGGGTATAGACTTATAGTTCTATGGTTCTGACAGATCTGTACAGTCTTGATTTTCCACAATGATGATACAGAACTTTCCTTCATCCCCTGAAGCTCTGTCAAGATCCTCTGTTCCGCCTCCCCCACCATCCCGCTACCCACTCCAGCCGCTGTAGAGGAGTAGTTCTACATCGTATTTCTGGCTTCTCCATTTAACATAATGCTTTTGAAATTCATTCCTGTTCCCTGTATCAATAATTTGCTCTTTTTTATTGCCGAGTTGTAGTCCATGGTATACTACAATGAATTCATTTGGGGGTGATAGACATGTTAGGTGTTTCTATATCCTGGTGATTGTGAACAGTAAATCTTCTGTAAACATTTGTCTATAAGGTTTGTTTTGTGATAATATATATTTACTTCCCTTGGGAAAAATGCTTAGAAATGAGATTGCTGGGTCGTATGATAACTGTTATTTGTAATTTTACTTAAAACTGCCAGTTTTCCAGAATAGCTGTTTTCTTAGAATCCCCAGTGTCTGTGGGATTTAGGCTTCTGCCTAAAGAACTTTCTCTAATGTTCCTTGAAACCCAGGTCTGCTGGCAGAGATTTCTCTCGGCTTCTTTCTGGTCTGCAAAGTATCAGCCTTCAATTTTAAAGATACTTTTACTCTATATCTGTATGGACTGTTTTTTTTTTTTTTTCTTTTAAATCTTCAAGGATATCACCCTGTTCTCTGGCTTGCATAGTTTTCCACAAGAGATCTGCTTTGATTTTTTTTCTCTTGTTTCTTTACATGTAAAATATGTTTTTTCTCTTGTTGCCTTCAAGATGTTATCTTTGGTTTTCAGCAGTGTGCCTGATATATCTAAGGGTTAACCTGTTGGAATTCTTGAATCAATGATTTGGGTTTGATGTCCTTCATTATTTTCAATAAATCCTCATTTATTACCTCTTCAAATGTTTCTTCTGCTCCCTTCTCTCTGTGTTCTCTTTCTGGGACACTAGTCACCATGTGTGAGATTATTTGGAATATTGGCCATCAACTCCTATATTGTGTTGTTTTCATTTCACTCTTTTTTCCCCCTTTTATCAACTTGGCCATTTCCGTCGGTTTATCTTAGGATCACTCACTCTCCTCAGCTGTGTCTCGTCAGCTGAGACTGGAGAAGGAATTCTTCAAATCCAGTATAAGCCCCCCCCCCCTTTTTTTGCTAGTTCTTCATCTTCCATTGTACTCTTTCTTGTAAATTCCATCTCTTTGCTGAAATTCCCCATCTATTTAGGCCATCTCTATTCTAGTCTTTTAATATAGTGAGCATAGTTATTTCAAAGTATTTGTCTAATAGTTCCAAATTTCAGGTTTTCTCTGAGTCTGGGTCTATTGATTTCTCTTACCAATCAAAAGTTGTGAGTTTTTTTTCTTGCTTTTATGTATGTCTTTTCATTCTGTGTGGAACTGTGGAGGCTGAAATCACTAGTATTTTTATGGCATTATTGTGAGAGTCTGCGTGAATTGGGTCAGAAGTGAGCCGGGCCGGTTTTGTCGATCGCTGTGGTTACTGTCAGCAAGCCTGGCCTTCAGACTCCTCTACTGCGCTGCTGCTGTTGCCTCCTGATGCAGCCTGAGCTGGGCGGGGTGGGTCAGAGGGGGTTCACTGAGTGCTGAAGGCTTTTCTCAGTGCGCTGGTCCTAGCCAGCCATCCCTGCTCGACTGACCTACAGTGTTCCCTTGCACTCTGACAGCTCCCCCAAGGATGGGCTGCTGCTCTGGTTACTCTGTACCGGGCCTGCCCTCGAGGATGGGGTTGTCCTCCATGTTTTGGTCAGTAGTTCTTAGGAAGGCCCGGAGTGCCTGGAGGAAGGGAGGTGCAGAGCTTCTTCATGGATCCCCTCCCCTTCCTGCAGCAGCTGAACTCTGTCTTGTGTCTGTGATTGCTTTGGGCAGTGTCCAGCTTCTCTCCCAGCAGAGGGAGACCTCTGCCTGGTGTCGGGACGGCTCTGGGCAGAAGACAGTTCCCTGCCCCTCCCTGGGGTAGAGAGTTTTCATCTGCTGTCCCCTGGCTGTAATTGTTCTTTTCCTGTTCCCTGAGGGATGACTTCTTTGCTTTTCCCTAGTGGCTTAAGGCTTTGCCTCATAGGAGATTTAGAGACTGGAAGGATGCTATTAAGAGGGTTCTAGTCATAGTTGCTTAAAATAACAGATATTTTTAAAGCTGAATTTTAAGTAATATTCATATTTCATTTGTTGATCTTATTCATTTCTGAAAGTCTATGATCTTTATTGATAATTACAAGAAGCTTTACCTTCAAAAATATTTATTCCCAACCCACTTCCAGCTTTTGGCATTGTCTTTTCTTTTAATTTTTAATTTGTGACTGTCCAGTGTTAGAAATGCTGAGTGGTTGAAGGAGCAAAGCAAATGCCCCTACTCAGTGGTGCAGCTGTGTACTCTAGATTGCTCTGATTCTTGCTAGTTTCATGGACATTGTGAATACTGAGCCACTTTTTTTGTTATTTGTTTGTTTGCTTTTTGAAACTCATGTTGTTTGCAAGAACAGACTCTAGCTCTCAGTGAAAGATGAGGCAGGGTGAAAACTTCTGGCGGTGGCTGTGAGCATGGGCTCTGGGACCAGACTGCCTAGGCTCCGTGTCTCAGAGCTTTGTGACTTTGAACAAGGTCTTTGGCCTCTGCGTGTCTGTTTCCTCATCTGAACTGAAGATACGAATAGTAACTACTCAAAGGCTTATGAGAGTATTATAAGAATTAACAGAACGGTGCCTGGTGCGTAGAAAGTGCTATTTAAGTGCTTGCTGTTATCATTGTTTGCTGTAAAACAGAGTTTTGTCATAAAAGTCACCAAGAGATGTTGATAATCTGAACCAAAGCAAAAAAGGGAAGTCAAAGGACTGGAAAATACACTTTCAGGAGATTATCCAACCACTGTGGAACACTCCAAGGGGCTACAGAAAGATAGACAGGGGGTTAACTCAGCTATAAATCCTGTAGCAAGAAGCTAGCTGTGGGTACATTCGATCAAATTCCTGAAAATGCCCTGGTATACTTGAAGCCAGAGCCAAATCCATGGATCAGAGGCAGAAGGTGGAAGAAATGGGTCTAAGCAGAGAACTGGACAGAACACAAACTCAGATTCCACGGTTCTTTCAGTCTTAACCAGAGCACCTGTGATCCTGAGTCGGATTTGCCAGTGAGACTCACATTCAAGTTTAGCCATGTGAATTTCAGTGAATTATTTACATTTGAATTTGTTTCTTTATGTAATGAAGGTGACACTAATAAGACTTAGAATTGTTACGTAAAAGGAAGTAAACTGCGCAGTAGTGCTCAGCTCAGTGCCTTAACCAAAGAAGTGTTCTGGACGGTTATCATTATCACCACCAACCCCAGTTGGTATAGAACCCTTAACACCACAGTCTTGGCCTGAGCGGCTCAATAGGCTAATCCTTCACCTGCGGCACCGGCACCCTGGGTTCTAGTCCCGGTTGGGGCGCCAGATTCTGTCCTGGCTGCTCCTCTTCCAGTTCAGCTCTCTGCTGTGGCCCAGGAGTGCAGTGGAGGATGGCCCAAGTCCTTGGGCCCTGCACCCGCGTGGGAGACCAGTAGAAGCACCTGGCTCCTGGCTTTGGATCAGCATGGTGTGCCGGCCGCAGCAGCCATTGTGGGGTGAACCAACGGAAAAGGAAGACCTTTCTCTCTGTCTCTCTCTCTCACTGTCCACTCTGCCTGTCAAAAAAAAAAAAAAAAGAAAGACCAAGAACAAATAAATGCTTATATTTTATTACTAAAGCTCAGCTACATGAATGGGAGAACTAGATAAGGAGACCAAATTTGGTCTTTCAGTCAGACACACGCTAGTACTAGTCTAGCTAAATCTGCTTAACTCGTCCTTCCCAGATTTTCCTACACTAGACTATGCATATGAAAGAGGCCATGATCAGGATGGGAATGAGTGACAGGTCAGGTAGGAGGTAATCCTTGCAGTAATTGGTGGTTTAGATCAAGGTCAAGGAGGTAACAATTGGCTAGATTCCAGACAGCCAACAGAGTTTGCTGATGAGTGCTTTGTGGCATGTTACAGAAATGGGAATTAAGGATGACTCCAGGGTTTATGGCCTTAGAAGCTGAAAGAAGGGAGTCATTTTATCTTAATTTTTGATGCCTTGTCCATTTGTTATCTGATTCTATCACTGGCCAAGGCTCACTTTTCAATGAGAGTAAGTTGCATAAAAACCTGTGGTTCTTCCCTCAGTAACGATGCTCAGTGCAAAGGCTTGTATACATATTTTGCTAAATTTACTCTTAGGTATTTGATGGGTTTCTAATGCCATTATAAAGTATGTTTTCTATTTGTTTGCTAGTATAGAAGTAGGATTTATTCTTGCTTACTGACCTTACATACACAGGCGTATGGAATTTTCATGAATTTTAATAGTTCTTCTATAAAATTTTAAAGATTTTCTATGTATATAATCATGTCATTTCCTGATAATTAGAATTTATTTCTAATCTTTGTGGTTTTTACTTCTTTTTCCTACTTTGTTACATAAACTAGACCCTCTATATGATGCTAAGCAGAGGTGTTGATAGTAGGTATGTTTTTCTCATTTCTTAGGAAATGTTTGCAGTGTTTTACTTTTAAATGTGATGTTTGCTATAGGTTCTTTAAAAAAAATACTTTTTCTCAAATTAAGTAAGTTGTATTCTGATCCTGGTTTGCTAAGAGGTTTTGTTTTGTTTTGGTTTGGTTTTTTTTGTCATGAATGGAAACTTGTTATAGAAACTTATTATAGATAATGGCAAATTTTACGTGTATATGAGTTCTCAACTCTGTAAGATCTCCAAACCCCTTTCCTGTAACAAATTATTTGAAAATCTTCCTTTACCATACCTAAATTAATAAGTAATGTAATTCACCAACATGCACATATTTTTCTTTTAAAATATTTACATAGCTTTTAAGCATAAATGTATTTTATAATATTGTATTCCTTATGTAAATGTTGTAGGATGACTTTAGTGTCCCCTGTCCATGGGGGATACTTCCCCTGGGATACTGTAGAATTCAGATCCAGATTCATTATATGATCATGGCTAATATTTGAGCATTGTCACCTCCAAGCCTTGTTTTGTGTGCATCCAGTGCGTCCATCTTTCATTGGAATGTCACTTATCTCTAACATACCAGATAATGCTTTATTGATTTAGGTTTCTTATTTATTCTAATAATCCACCTTGTGGCCCTAGAATGACCAGAAGAGCAATGTGTATGTTGAAAACTAATTATGGAAAGCTTTATTTATATGTAGTTTGAAGGCAGTTAGGCAGTGACTTCCCAGAATATATGACATCATTGTCACTTTTAGTACAGTTTTACAAACATAATTGAGTATGAAAAAGTAAAAAATAAAATTTTTTTTAGCTTTATCAGTGTTAAAAACAGGCAACGTGTGAAATGATTAAGGGTGTAGGTTTTTCTCTCAGGCTGCCTTGGTTCAGATTCCAGTTCTGTAATTTACTTGTTCCGTGATCCTGGCAAGTTACCTAACCCTCCTCAGCCTTGGTTCCTTCCTTTGTAAACTGTGCCTCCTAACAGTACTTACCGCGTTGCTTTTGTGATCCAGAGCCAGAAGCCAAGAATTCTATCCAGGGCTCCCAGTAGCAGGGGTCCAGGTGCTTGAAATATTACCTGCTACTCTCCAGGTTCTGTCCACACTGGCAAGAAACTAGAATCAGGAGTGGAGTCAGAGATCAAACCCAGGCATTCTAATATGAGACGCGAGCATCTTAACTGTTAGCCACCCCCAAATAATGATGTTTCAACATTTTTTATTTATTTTATCTTATTTGAAAGGAAGGCAGAGAATTAGATTGTCCATCTGCTGATTTACTCCCCAAATACCCTCAACAGTCAGACCTGGAACTCAGGCTAGGTCTTCTTCCACTTGGTGGCGGGGGCTGAGTACTGGACCACGTTTCACTGCATTCTCAGGTGATTAGCAGGAAGCTGGATTGGAAGCAGAATTGCCGGGGTCAAACTGGCATTCCAATATAGAACGCTGGCATAGCAAGTGGTAACCTTACCCTACAGTGCCAGCCCTGCCAGCATGATTTTTTTTTAAAAGATTCATTTATTTGAGAGGCAGAGTTAACAGAGAAGAAGATACAGAGAGAGAGAGAGAGAGAGAGGTCTTCCATCTCCAAATGGCCACAACATCTGGAGCTGGGATGATCCAAAGTCAGGAGCCAGGAGCTGCTTCTGGGTCTCCCATGTGGGTGCAGGGGCCCAAGCACTTGGGCCATCCTCCACTGCTTTCCCAGGCCATTAACAGAGAGCTGGATCAGAAGAAGAGCAGCCAGGACACTAACAAGCATCCATATGGGATGCTGATGGTGCACATTAATTTTTAAATAGTTATTTTGATTTGTGTCTAAGTCACAAATTTAATACTGTGGCAGCATTACACATTTCTTAAATTCTTAAAAACATACAGTTCTTTCATTGAAATTGTTCAAAAACCAGTTACTTAAGAATATATCTTAGATTATAATACCGGCGCCGCAGCTCAATAGGCTAATACTCCACCTTGCGGCACACCGGGTTCTAGTCCCAGTTGGGGCGCCGGATTCTGTCCCGGTTGCCCCTCTTCCAGGCCAGCTCTCTGCTGTGGCCCAGGAGTGCAGTGGAGGATGGCCCAAGTCCTTGGGCCCTGCACCCCATTGGAGACCAGGATAAGCACCTGGCTCCTGCCTTCAGATCAGCGCAGTGCGCTGGCCACAGAGTGCTGGCCGCGGTGGCCATTGGAGGGTGAACCAATGGCAAAAGGAAGACCTTTCTCTCTGTCTCTCTCTCTCACTGTCCACTCTGCCTGTCCAAAAAAATATATATATATACATCTTAGATTATAAGAACTCAGTATTTGACTGGTAAAGAGTTTCTTTGAAGAGTATGTGTCAGCCTTTTTTTTCTGCCACATAAAATAAGAAATAAAATTTTTAAAATATTGTAACCAGAGATACAGAAGACTGTGCTATTAAGTATACTTTGGATTCCCTTGAAATACAGGTAAAAATTATAGATCTAAAGAAACAGACCTTATACACAAAGATAACAAAATTTTCAAAACAACTGAAAACATTGCAGATGATCTTATTTTGTATCAAATGATTCATAAACAATATTGTTATCTTTCATGGGTTTGGATTTCCGAAGCAATTGGAGTGTTCCTGTTTACCAACTATGTATGTACTAATTGCTCTTTATTTTTCTGAAGGTTCAGAGGTCCAAAGAGATGACATTCTATGGATAGCCATGGCAGGGACCCATCAGATATGGGCACTCCTATTGGAGTCTTGCAAACTGCCAAAGAAAAAGTAAGTGGCTGTATCTCTCTCTCCCCCTCTTCCTTCCCTCTCTCTCTCTCTCCCTCTTTCACTCCCTCTCTCTCTCTCTCTCCCTTCCTCGCTCCCTCCCTTCCTTCCTCCCTCTGTCTCTCTCTCTCTCTGTCTCTTTAAGGATTATTTATTTGAAAGAGTTACAGAGGCTGGCGCCGCGGCTCAATAGGCTAATCCTCCACCTGCGGCACTGGCACCCTGGGTTCTAGTCCCAGTCGGGGTGCCGGATTCTGTCCCGGTTGCCCCTCTTCCAGGCCAGCCCTCTGCTGTGGCCCGGGAGTGCAGTGGAGGATGACCCAGGTGCTTGGGCCCTGCACCCGCATGGGAGACCAGGAGGAAGCATCTGGCTCCTGGCTTTGGATCAGCATGGTGCGCCGGCCGCAGCGGCCATTGGAGGGTGAACCAATGGCAAGGGAAGACCTTTCTCTCTGTCTCTCTCTCTCAATGTCCACCCTGCCTGTCAAAAAGGAGTTACAGAGAGAGAGAGGGAGAGAGAGAGAGTTCAGTCCCCAAATGACCACAATAACTAGGGCTGGGCCAGGCTGAAGCCAGGAGCTTCATCCAGGTCTCCCATATGGGTGCAAGGGTCTAAATACTTGAACCGCCTTCCACTGCTTTCCCACACATGTTAACAGGGAACTAGATTGGAAGTGGAACAGCCAAGACTTGAACCGGTGCCCATATGGAATGCTGGCGTCGCAGGCGGCAACTTAAACCTGCTGTACCACAGTGCCAGCACCCGTGTCTCTCTGTGTGAATGCACTGCTTGGAATTTCTGGAAGTCCCTTTTCCATCCTTATGATGCCCGTTACTTGAGTTAGGATATGCCAGGTCATACTTCTATAACAACCAACGCAGATTCCCAGTGGCTTTAAACAGACTTATTTCTTGCCTGTCACACAGATGTGTTGGGGAGTACTACTCTGCCACTCAGGCTGACCAAGTGGCCAACGCCTGGAGCCTTGCCAGTCATCCTGGCAGAGTAAGAGGGAGGGGGGCAGTGAGTCAGTCACTGGCTCTTACAGCTCCTATGGCACCTACTCAGAAGTGACACAAATCACTTCTCACATCTCATCACCCAGTCTTTCTTTTTTTTTTTTTTTAAGATTTATTTATGTATTTGAAAGGCAGAATTAGAGAGAGAGAGGGAGTAACAGAGAGAGATCTATCTGGTGGTTCACTCCCAAATGGCTGCAATGGCCTGAGACAGACCAGGCTGAAGCCAGGAGCCAGGAGCTTCTTCCAAGGTCTCCCATGTGGATGCAGAGGCCTGAGAGCTTAAGCCTTCTTTTTTCTGCCTTCCAAGGCACATTAGCAGGGAGCTGGTTTGGAAGTAGAACAGCCAGGACTTGAACCACTTCCCATATGAGATGCCTGTGTTGCAGGCATTGGCTTTACCCGCTAAACTACAGTGCTAGCCCCAGCCAGTCTTAAAGCCACACCTACAATGAATCTGGAAAGAACAATCTTCCCAAGCATCCAGAAAGAGAACTGGAAATATTTGATGGGCCTTAATCTTTTGGGTTTTTTTTAAAGATTTGTTTATTTTTTTGAGAGTCAGAATTACACAGAGTGAGAAGGAGAGGCAGAGAAAGAGAGAAAGAGAGATAGAGAGAGAGAGAGTCTTCCATCTGCTGGTTCACGCCCCATTTTGGCTGCAATGGCCGGAGCTGCGCCAATCTGAAGCCAGGAGCAGTTGCTTCTTCTGGGTCTCCCACGCGGGTGCAGGGGCCCGAGGACTTGGGCCATCTTCTACTGCTTTCCCAGGCCATAGCAGAGAGCTGGATCAGAAGTGGAGCAGCTGGGACTTGAACTGGTGCCCATATGGGATGCCAGCACTGCAGGAGGCAGCCTTACCTGCTATGCTATAGCGCCGGCCCCAGACCCTAGTCTTTTAAGACGTAGTTTAGGTGTCTCCAATCATTAGTTTTAACAGTTGAATATAGCATAGCAGAGTGGTTGATAGCTCAGATATTGAAATTGAGTCCTAGCTTACCACTTGTTATCTGTGTGAATTTAAGAGGCCACTGCAACTTTGTAAATCTGTTTCTTTATAGACTTGTTTTGAGATTTAATGTGTGTAAAGAGCTCAGCACAGTGTGTGACATATGCAGTAAACATGGGTGGCTTTGCAGCCTCTGGAGGGCATATAAAGTTATAACAGTAACATCTCTGAAGTTTCTCATACCTGTGCATACAGCCTTTCGTCTTCTCCCAGTCACCTCAGGCAGCACTGGCCACGCTCTCCTCTGTGACCTCACTGTACCCGCTGCACTGCTAAGTTCACCTGCCTTCCCTCCTTTTCTCTCTTTTTCCTTCTCTCTTTTTTCCTACACTTATTTTTAACTATTTCCTACTATAGGACTGCCTCTTAAAGGAAGGGACCCTGTGCCATTCATTTTTCTGTCTGCTATATGTAGCACAGAATCTGGTTCATAGTAGGATCCCAGGAAAAATTTGCAGAAAAATGTTATAGACCATTAAGACTGTAAATCAACATAGAAATTAAATGCTGGTCATCTCAGTTATTTTATCAGTAGAAAGAAGCAGTTGTATAAATACTGTTGTAAGAATATTGGGTACTCCTATCTTGCTTTGCAGTGCATTTATTTTATGTTTTATAACATTTAATCATTCATCTAACAAGTATTAAGAAACATACTACCTGCTAGGCTCTATGCTAAGTGGTGGTGATGAAGTTACAGGCTTGCTGTGTTAAGGATAACATGAATATAGCTGGCTTGCAGAGGGATAATCTGATCAGCACACACTTTAAAAATAGTATGTGTGAGAAGAGCCACTGTAGCAGTCCTTTACATTGAAATTGTCCCTTATATAAGAGAAATAGCCAGTAAGAGTTGAGATCCTGGGGCCAATGCTGTGGTGTAGCTGTTTAAGCCTCTGCCTGTAGCACTGGCATCCCATATGGGCACCAGTTGGAGTCTCAGTTGCTCCACTTCCAATCCAGCTCCCTGCTAATGTACCTGGGAAAGCAGCAAAAGATAGCCCAATAGTTCTTGGGCCTTTGGACCCATGTGGGAGACCTGGAAGAGGCTCCCAGCCATTGTGGCCATTTGGGGAGTAAACCAGTGGATAGAAGATCCGTCTCTCTATCTTTCCTTGTCTCTCTAAAACTTTGCCGTTCAAATAAATAAATACTTTTAAAAATGTTTGTGATTCAGGAAAGGCATCTTGGACGAGGCATTTTAAACTGAGACCTGATAGAGATGTATGAATTGGGAAGAGTGGGAGGTTTTCCAGGCAAGAGATAACACTAACCATGTCAGCATAAGCCAGATCACACAGTGCCTTGTGAGTTCTTTTAAGAAATTTGGACATTCTACAAGCCTTTGCAGTTTTAACCTAGGAAGTGACGTGAGTAGATTTGTGTTTCTGAAAGGGTGATGGCAACACTCAGAGTGGGACAGGACTAGAGACAGGTCCCTGGAGGAGGTACTAACAGCAGCCTGAGCACTGAGGGTAGCTGTAACATTGCACGTGGGCATAACTATAAAGAGCAGGCAGAAGTGACAGCTTGCTGGAATACGCTGTTCTGGGTGGTGGCTGTTTTAGACATAGATGGTCAAGGGCTACCTAAATTTCCTAATGAGTACAGTTGTCACTGTCATTCATAATAGGAAAATAGTCACTGTGATCATATTGTCTTGAATCTTAACTTCTAGGAAGCTTTATTTAATATCAGTCTTCAGATGGTAATGACCCCTAACATTTCAGAAGTTACCCTCTTCCCCACTGTTTTATTTATTTAAGAGTGTTTCCTGCTTTAAAAAGTGTTAAGACTCCAAGTATATTTGGTCTACGTGTTATTACATATATCTCTCTGGTTAGCTTATTTTTATAAGTAAGTTTCTTGAATAAATGATGATATTTTATGCATTGTGTATACCGTTGCTTCTGTATCCTACTCCCTACTAACTTAGAGTTGGCCACATATCAGCAAATAAGTGACAGTCATTTTAGATTTTTGCATGTTGTGCCTTATTGAGAAATGATATTTATAGTCTCCCATTTTGCATCCTAAGTCAACTTCTTCCCTTTCATGAACACAGTACACTGCTTCTGCGTTCCCTCTGGTGTAAACAAAGATATAAATATATAAAGCTTTCTCTGCGTTACAAAAGGAATCATTGCAATAGCTGTTTAAATAGAAATTTGCCTAGTATATTAGAAATTGATCAGTTAAAGCGACATAATTATCTTGTATTGTTCTCTTAAAATTATAATACCTGAGGAGTATCTTTCAAAAACTATTCTTTAATTCCTTTGCTAGACTCTACTTATAAATAAGAACACAAAACATTTTAATGAAATTTTATGTTTTACACTATCAAGATAATCTTTATAGTTCCATTTTAGAAACTAATATTACATGAAGCTTGGAAGTCAAGAGGGTAAGGTAGGGAAATAACTATCTCATCAATAATCTGATCACTGTTATTACTTTATAATTCTCACGCTGTCAGGGATTTCCTGTCTGACTTTTGAGAGTAGTTTCAGTTTTATGTATTTTCAAAGAAAAATGAACAGATCCCTATGCAGTGGCTAAATAATTCAACAGTTAGAAAAAGCACAGTGAATGCTTATTTGCATAGTTTAACTGAGCCAAGATCACTAGTTTTTGTTTTTGCTTTTGTTTTTAACAATGCCTATCACCAATGATTCAGTCATTTGCATTCATGTGTTTAATAACTATAGTGGACACAACATACCACGTGTTGACCCCATCTATGAACTTGTCTTTCAGTGAATTAAAAAAGGGAACCTGTCTTCGGTTTGCTGGAAGTGGAAATGAAGAGAATCGAAACAACGCCTATCCTCACAAGGCAGGTTTTGCCCAGCCTTCAGGGCTTTCTCTGGCCTCTGAGGAGCCCTGGAGCTGCCTTTTTGTCGCAGACAGTGAGAGCAGTACTGTGAGAGCCATCTCACTGAAGGATGGAGCTGTGAAGCATCTTGTCGGAGGAGAAAGAGACCCCATGGTATGCCGTCACATCACATGTGCGTTCAGACACTGACCACGCTGGCAGTTCCTGAAGTGTGGAGAGTTAATACAATTGAGGGGAGATCATTCTTGACCTATCCATGAGTTTCAGTGGAACTCAAACCGAAGGAAATGTGCATATAAAGAAATATAAAGAACACGACCATCTAGGAAAGTTAAACTGGCTCTGCTTGATTGTATGTAAATGTTAAGGCTTCAGGGAGAAAGAAAGGATAAAATATTGATTACTGGAGAGACGAGAAAAATGTAAATTTGATGCTTGGCAGTGGATTGGGAAAAGCACTGCACTAGTACACTTGGCCTATTCCTGATCAGTTATTGTGACCATTGTGAGTTAAACTACAAAGCAGCACAGATTAATACAGGTTCTAAATTCTGTCTTTCTCACTGGTCTGAATCAAGAAAGCTCTATTTATATACCTAGCTCTATTCTTATGAAAATCAGATTTTCACTGTTAACTCCAATAGCATATTCACCTGTCTTAATTTTCACTTTATAGCCTAACAAAGCAGCATAAAAATCTTAATAACTGCTGTTTCTTTTTAAAAAAAAAAATAGAATTTATTTGCTTTTGGTGATGCTGATGGAGTAGGAATCAACGCAAAACTTCAGCACCCACTTGGAGTAGCATGGGACAACAAAAGGAATTTACTTTATGTGGCAGACTCCTATAATCACAAGGTGAGTCCTGACAAAATTATGTAACACCTTGCCTTTTGTATGTGCTATTTAAAGTGGTGAAAGACTTGGGGGCCTCCTACAAGTGCCACTCTAAAATAGAGAGAGGAAGAGCAGTCTTTGACACCATATGTGACACCAGCTTGTTCTTTTCTTTTCTGGTCCTTTCTTTGCCAAGAAGAAGTTGTGATGGTACTCTGGGGAAGCACCCAATCCAATGCCAGTGGAATGGCTGTGACCCATCAAAACTGCTTCGTAATACGCTCAGCAGATAAAGGGGAGGCAGATAGCCGAGAAATCAATATGTTAACTAACAAATTTTCATTTTTAAGCTATTAAATAGAGGCAGTGCCTGCTGGCAAATAATTCCATTTTCAGCAGCTTTTCCATTTTTGTCTATTCAGCTCTTTCATTTTTATTGCACTTTTACTTAGAAAATCAGTAGATGGTAAATGTTAATTATTCATGATAAGAGACCATAAATTTAATGTAATTGGGATATAACTAATAATCAGTAAGTTTTAAAAAGGTAGAAAATCATCAAACAATGCTAAATTGCTCTTGAAAAAGCAGGTCACTGTGGGGCCAGTGTGGCATGGAGGGTTAAGCCACCACCTGTGATGCCCATCCCATATGGGTACTGGTTCAAGTCCCAGCTGCTCCACTTCTTTTTTTGTTTTTTTAAGATTTATTTTATTTATTTGAAAGAGTTACACAGGGAGGGAGGGAGAGAGAGAGAGAGAGAGGTCTTCCATGCGCTGGTTCACTTCCCAGTTGGCCGCAATGGCCGGAGCCACGCCAATCCAAAGCCAGGAACAAGGAGCTTCCTCCAGGTTTTCCCATGTGGATGCAGAAGCCCAAGGAGTTGGGCCATCTTTTACTGCTTTCCCAGGGCACAGCAGAAAGCTGGATCAGAAGTGGAGCAGCCGGGACTTGAACTGTCACCCATATGGGATGCCAGCACTGCAGGCAGCTGCTTTACCCATTACACCACAGTGCCGGCCCCTGCTCTACTTCTAATCCAGTTCCCTGCTAATGTGCCTGGGAAAGCACTGGAAGCCAGCACAAGTCCTCGGGCCCCTGCACCCATGTAGGAGACCTGGATGAAGCTCCTGGCTCCTGGTTTTGGCCTGGCCCAGTACTAGCCATTTGCGGGTATTTGAGCAGTAAGCCAGTGAATGGAAGATTATCTCTCTCTCTCTCTGTCTGTCTGTCTGTCTCCCTCTCTCTTGCTATAACTCTGCCTTTCAATTAAATCCTTAAAAAAAAAAGTCACTTCACTTTTGGAAATGTGTCCCATTGTGAAGAAAAACAGTAACATTTAATTGTTTTTAATTCCAGATGCTTCATCAAAGATTGCTTCTAGAAGGCAAGATTTAACTGAGATTTTACAAAGCTTTTAGCCCTTAGAATGGAATATCTCTCTTTAGACTGTGTAATTGTAATGTTTGAATTTTTAAAAATACATAGAACTATCTTTTTTGATTCTTAATAATGGCAATCAGGAACTCTCTATTTTGCTTGATACTGTACACTTTCATACTACAAGCATGCAATTGATGTAAAGATATATACATTTTTGTTCTTCTTTAGATTAAAATTGTGGATCCTAAAACAAAGAGCTGCACAACATTAGCAGGAACTGGAAACACAGATAACGTTACTGGTTCCAGTTTCACCGAATCAACTTTTAATGAGCCAGGAGGCTTGTGTGTTGGAGAAAATGGTCAATTGTTATATGTAGCAGACACCAATAATCATCAAATTAAAGTGATGGATTTAGAAACAAAAACGATTTCTGTGGTAAGTAATCTTGAAACCTAAGGTTTTAAGAACTGTGCTAAGATCCCCACAGCACTGACAGAGGCATTTTGGGTTAGGACATCTCCAGTGGTGAAATTAATACGCTTAGAGTAGGAAGTAGATACCCGCATTATTTTCTTTGATGACTATGCCTGCAGGATTTCTTTAATGAAATCCTGTTATTTTTAAAATACAAGTTCTATCTTGTATGCTGAGGGTTTGACGAAGATACTGGAAGTTGGAAAGAATCTGATGAACTTGCAAGAAAAATAAAGATTCAGATAAGTGTTTAAATATGCAGACATACTGAAGCTCGCTGCATCTCATGCTGTGCAGGGTAGATTGGGTTGTTCAGCTTTTTGTTTTGTCTTTTCAGTGATCCTTGGGTTAATGTAAAGACTTTGTTTCCTGTGCTGAATCCATTATGAATAATTGCCCAAAGGGAGCTTAAAAACTACATTTCTCAAGACATTGAAAATAAGATTGGAAGAAACAAATTATAATCAGTTTTTTTAAAATATGGATATAGTCTCTAACAGAATTTTCAAGAGAAACATCTATTAAAAATTGCCTCTTGGTGAAACTGGAAAAAAATACAAAATCTTTTTGTTCCCTAACATTCTAGTAATTTACAAGGCATATCATCACAAGTGTCATTTCTCTTCATACGGATCTCTATATAAGATGAATAATACAGTTACACATAAGAGAATGTCTCTCCTGCACTCAAAGTTTAGTTTTCATTCCCCATCATCTGTAAACATGTTGGACAATTAATGTAATTCTGTCTCTTTCCTAAGTTGATAATCTTTTTGCTAAGATAAATTAGTTTTCTGCACCTCCAAATAATGTTGAGGGTGTCTTAAGTAAACATTCTAACTCAGAGTAGAATGGCAATTAGGTTATTGATACAGAACTTCATTTTTTTCCCAAAGTCAAAATAAGTTTCCTCACTCCACAATTACTACGAAGTATACTTTAATAACAGATTTTCTTGTTTCTTAGCTCCCCATCTTCAGATCTACAAGTTCTGTGGTAGATGGTCCAGTCCTGGGAGAAACACGGAAGACGTTACCCAAGCTGCCTAAATCTGCCGCAAGCAACAGGCTTTCCCCTGTGACCGCACGTCCTGGCCAGACTCTTCAGTTCAGGCTACGACTCGACCTTCCATCGGGAACGAAGCTAACCGAAGGAGTGCCCAGTTGCTGGTTTGTGACAGCTGAAGGTATGGGCATTAATCTTGCAAGTGGAAATACTTCATAAATTCCTGATCTTTAATCTAGTACTTTTTCTCGTTTGTTTTGAGACATTTTTACTCTGTAATTGAGCAAAATTTGAGAGAATATGAAAAACCGAATCCAGATCTAACTCCACTTTGGCGGTTTTCTTTACTCTTTGAGATCCTTTCCCCTCCTTTTATTAAAGAATAGTGTGACTCACCGGACGTTACGTGTCAGCTTTTAGCATGCTTTCTCGGAGTGAGATTTCATGTGCCTCTTCCCCTGTTCTAAGCTTGGTCTTTATTCTTTTCTTATTCCCAAAGTGAACTTCTCAGAGTTCCGATCTGAAGTAGAGCAGCAATGCGGATCCTTCTTACTGAGCATCTTTTTCTGTACCTCCGCCTCCCAGTCCCCTTTATTTGTTCTTCCTTTCCTTTTCTGTGTGTGAATCAGTGTGAGCCAGCTCCTTCTTTCATTAACTGATGATGGCAAATCAGAAGGCTGCTTGCCTGTGGCTATGCTTTCCAACGCTGTACAGGGGGGCCAAATAGTAGTGGTCCAGAGCCCTAAAGCACGACTTCTTGTCTCTAATGGTCTTCCTCTGTCCTAGTCTCTCACGCTCATTTCACACGATCTCACCCCATCTTTCATTTCCTCCCCAACTCCTCCTCCCTCATACCCTCTCGCACACTTTTATTCTGTACTTGACCCAAATCCTGCCCCATGCCTTCTTACCTTCATACATTCTCAGGGCAGCAGCTGCTGGTCTGTAACTCAGCTCTGTGTCCAAACCAAGAGGCCGAAGAGATCTTAGTAGGCAAGCCATGAGGAACTGCCTCTGAGAGTTTAGGAGGCTGGCTCTTGGGATTGAGCTCTTGAGGAAACCAAACCATCTTACCGTTCACAAGGGAGAGGCCGACCATGTGGCACTCTGACGTTTGGGAGTAACTCTGTGGAGAGAGTACTTAGATTCTGGCCATTCCACAGCCTGCTAGGTTCACAGCAAATCATAGGTGCCAGTTTAACTTCTGTCTGAAAGCATTCTGTATTCACTGTGTGATTAACAAATAGTGTATTAATTTTTAAAATAGCGTATTGACAAATTAGTATGTTTATTTTAACTGTTTTGTGAGATGCACAAATTAATTGAGTTCTTTGAGCATAAATTATGGATAGTATTAAAGGAAAGTGAAAAAGTCTATAGAGAAAATATTTCGCTTTTTTAATCACTTACTCAAGATAACAGCTTCTTTCTTTTATTTAGGCAAATAAGGTTTAGCCAAATAATTTAGGGTTTTGAAAACTATTTCAAGGAGTTTATTTGTATACTTATAGTAACAAACATTTTCTCTTAGTTGGCTAAATAGAGATGGAAGCACTTATTTTTAACTGAATTTTGGTCCCTATAATTTAAAGTAGTTAGAATATGTGAAAGTTTTTAAGTCCTCCTGCTCCCCCCAAAAAAGCAGTGTAATAACACCATTGTCATATTGTAACTTTTTTTTAAAAGATTTATTTATTTATTTGAAAGAGTTACACAGAGAGAGAAGGAGAGGCAGAGGCAGAGAGAGAGGTTTTTCATCCACTGGTTCACTCCCCAGTTGGCTGTAACAGCCAGAGTTGTACTGATCCAAAGCCAGGAGCCAGGAGCCTCTGCCGGGTCTCCCACATGGGTGCAGGAGCCCAAGGCCATAGAAGAGAGCTGGATTGCAAGTAGAACAGCCGGGATTCAAACCAGCACCCATATGGGGTGCCAGCACTGCAGGTGGCGGCTTTACCCACAACACCACAGTGCCGGACCCTCATATTATAACTTTACAAACCCTATGATATATGTGAGAACTATCTAAAATATTTTTGTTTTATTTCTAGACTTGGACATTAAAATAACATAGTTTATTATTTTCTTACTCTGATTTAAAATATAAATTCTCTACTGATTTTCTTACTAGCAAAGTTAAGCATTAAATAAAACAAAAAGAAGCTAAGCATGTCAAAATTTTATAGAGAATTTTTTAAAAATTATTTAAAAGCTCCTACATAAAAGCACCGCATTTATGTTGTTGCCTTGAACCTTCTTATGTAAAATATCTTTCTTGAGTTTTCCTTTCAGTCAGCAAAGTTCTATAAGCAGTAACTAAAGGAGATTGTAGAGGACCGAGAGAAGCAGGTTCCGAGTCTGTTGACTCATCCTGAGCACAAAGGAAAGAAATAGAAACCAAGCAGTAGAGAGCGTTTCATCACGGCTCAGTAGGTGGTGTGGGTTGTGTGTGGATGTCCCGGGCGCTCATAAGTCTTAGATCGTGTTCACTGCACTCTATGTGAAATACAGGAATACTGCTCCTACCCCTGTGTGAGCTGACAGTTTACATATGCACCTTCTCACTGCGGAGCACGTGTGTGTCCCCTCTGAGAGAAGCCTTAAGGTGAATAAAGGCATTTAAAGAAAACCTTGACACCAGACTACTGAACAATTTTAAGTGGTTTACTAGACTTTTGTTAGATAATCCGTATTTAAGTCTAAGAAGAATTTTACATATTAAAATGAGGTGGACAATGGGAGCCCATGGAGATTATGTATACGCTGTACCTGTTTCTAAAGAGATCAGTGATTTCTTTATTATTACTTTTGGAAACTCAATAACTCATCATTATCTTAACTAGAAAGTCATTGCAGAATTATAAAGTTTATTTGTATTCCCTATATAAAGTCTATTTTGTAGTTTTTATGTCTCTGAAGATTTATATACTTGATAAAAGTGGTCTTTTTCTCCAGCATCTTTTTTATTTCTAGAACTTTAATCTTTGGGGATCTATAACCATATTTGCAATATTTAAATTGATTTCAATAGAAGTAAATTTATAATTGATTTTGTAGTATTTAAACAAAGGGAAGAATTACAATAATTGCATTCAAAATCGTCAGATTGGGAACTGCTCATGGGTGGACGCTGCCTCTTTTTGTAGTTCTGGTCTTCCCACAGAGCAGAACGCCTGACACTCAGGTGCTTTCAGTAAATACTTGTTGGTGCAAGTCTTCATGAGATTTTTTCCTAATTTCCTACAGTCTTACTAATTTTTTTGTTTTCTAGGCAATGAATGGCTTCTTCAAGGACAGATACCATCTGGAGACATAGAGAGCATTTCCAATCAACCAACAATTTCACTGCAAGTCCCTGACCATTGCCTGTCACTGGAAGCTGTTGTATGTGTCAGTGTTCTGCTCTATTACTGCAGTGCAGATAGTGGTGCTTGCATGATGCAGGGGGTTCTGTTCAGGCAGCCTCTGCAGATAAGTGACACGCAGCAAGGCTGCACAGCTCCTGTAGAGCTCAGGCATGTATTCTAGCAAGGCAGCGGGCAGTCCTCACCACAGCCCCATCCTTCCTGACCGTCACTATAACTTAGGAGGAGAACTTAGCTTCTGCCTCTGGGAACCAAGACACCATTCCCCGTTTCTAGCAGATGTTACTGCAATAAAGCAATGCTCCTTACTTACTTTTTATATTGTAAAAAAATTCCTTCATTCTGGCTGTGTGCAAGCTAACTCACTGGCCATCGTTTGAACCATAATATTATAATCTATGCTGCTATTTTGCATAAGACTGAAGTCCACAGTAGAGGAGAGAATATTATCACAATTTGCAGTGAATACTGATAATACTAGGTAATAATACTAGTAATACTAGGTATTTTAACCTACTTTTGCTACCTTTATTAATAGCTGTTGGCACACTTGAATGTGTACATTTCACAGTAACTTTAGAAAGAACCTATGCTTTAGTCCACGTGTTTATATAAGGACATCTGCCATTCAAGACATGAGGTCTATTTTCTGCCCCAACTAAAGGTATTTTCATCACAGTAGAAGCTGAAGAATACATGGCTGGTAAATGTGATCTTTATTCTGTGATTTTCTCTACTGAGATATTTTTAAAGATAATTTTTATCTATTTTTATTATAAATTATTTGTTTTAATATGCCATTATTAATGCCTTGTAACTTTATACAGAAACAGTTGAACATAGAATCTCTAAGTGCATATAGACCCACTCCTCTAAACTTCTCCCAGTAAACAAATGAGTCCTCAGAAGTATTATGACTTCCATGGAGAAAGAGACATAAGGACGCATTACTGTGTGTGATAAAGAATTTATTGTGTAGCTGAATCTCATGTAAATGGGTATATGTGTTGTTTTATCACTTATATTTTATTTGTAAGTATTCAATGAAGGTTTGCTAGGTTATGATTTGGGGTTTTGTGGTTCTTATATTCAAATTTTAAATTATGATCACTTGCTATGTTGTTTTTAAAAATCACTTTTAACTCCTCAAAGTGAAATTTCCAATGTGAAATACTTTCATACTGTTATGGTGCTATAATACTATAGTACCAAAATACTATATTAAGTATAGTATATTCTAATATATTACTCTTGAATATATTAAGTCTGAAATATGTAGTGATTTGATGACACTGCTTTCTTGGTTTTTTAACCACAAAAGAAAAAGCCACTGAAGGTAGTTTTTGAATTACCATAATTTAGCCTATTCCTGTTTTTCCTAAAACTAATTGAACGTATTTGTGACTTAGTCACTTACAGGATTTTTTTAAAACAACAGGTGAACCATGTTTATTTATTCAATAAATATTTATAGACAGTATGACATACTATGTTTCCCTCCTTCAAAAACAATGCTGTATTTGAAATGTAATCTTTTTAGCACCATCATCTGCCCACTTCACTATGTTTCTGGAAATGTAGTATTCGCTTGTTTTATTCATAAGGTTAAATCTCTGAATTAAGAGAATGTGTAGCTTACAACTTTGATTTACTTGTAGCCTTCTAATATGTTTTTAAGAGAAGCATCAATGTAAAATTAAAAATTATATGCACAAGTAATTACCTCATAAACCTTTCTCTCCACAAACAACCAGGAAAAAAATGTTCTGTCATGAAAGGGTGTATAACATTTACATTCTCTTTTGTAAAAAATAGGCCTTAGTTAATCTCATTTTAGTCGAAAGGATGCAAAGACTTCCTGTTTCAGGACATAAACAGTTTCACTCTCTAAAAGAAGTGTATTTAATTTGAACTTGCTAGTTTAGAAATAACTAATAATTTATTTTTCAGTGTAATATACAAACATACAGTATATATTATATATTTGCATGTATGTTAAAAATCCAAAAATATCTTTTAGAGTCTCTTAATTTTCCCTTTGTTTAAACAGAGTTTTAGGTTATTGTTAAGTTTATCCTTTTCTTGACTTTCAAAGTAGAGTTTATTGAATTCGTTTCCTTACCCACTGCCACTCTGCTTTGTTTTTTACATTAAAATATTATTTATAGTGGATTAGTATTATTTTGATAAGTCACACTAAAGCAATATAAATAGGTTCCAAGAATCTGTGACTAGCATAAGCCTCTAATATAAGAGGAAGTACTACACAGTTTATTTTTAAAACTTCTTGATCCATGTCTGCCTTCTGTTTTCTGTAAGGGTTGTGTATATTTTTTTAATCTGTGCTTTTCTCCCTTCCTAAATTATTATGTTCGGTGATAGTTTAAAGAGTGTAGGTCACAGTAATCAAAATGGCAGTGAGGTAGCGTTACACACACTTCAACATGATACCTAATCTTTGCCCTAAATTATTCTGCTGATTTGTTAACTTTTTCCCTCCTCTTGTGATACTTCATAGTTATTAGATTTTTTCTGAATTTGTACTCAGGATTAATATCCCTATAAAGAATCTTGCTTATCTTGAATATTCTATCTCATGCAAATATTTAACCTACTCACAAAGGAACACCTTGCGGTTTAATCACCTGCAAAGTGTAACTTTGGCAAAGTTCAATGAGTTTTCTCCTTCACTATTTGGATAATATATTTAGATGTTCTATTATCAGGCCTTCAGAAAACACTGTACATCTGAACACAGCCTAACATTTGTCTGGATGAGTATGTGTGTCTGTGTGTGTGCATGCATGCACAGATAAAAAGATCCATTCAAGAATTACTTACATGTTTCTTTTTATGGGCAGTATACTTTGAAGCCAATTCCACTGACCCAGGTTGCTCTTTGCTTGTTTTTCCATAATTTAAAGATCGGGGAAGATATTGAAAATACTTACCTCTATAATATAATTTTTCCACCTGCACAATATTTACTACTAGTTTATATCTGCCAATTAAAAACATTTCAGTCTGTCCATCATAGTTGGCTTCTTACTTAAGAACAATCATCAAAAACCAACTAAATTCCATAATTCCCAATTACCTAAAAACATGTACAGATGGATGTTTTAATTTTAATTCTACACTTCTGGATTTTTTTTCAGTGAACAGTTTGTTATTCTTAAAACCAGTGGAAAAGAACTAAAGTTTTTTAAATACTTAAAATTGAGTCATAAGCACTTACATAACTTCCCTAAAGTCACTTTTATTATCAAAGATCAGAACACTGTTTGGTGTCCTGTGATCTACTGGTTCTCTTTCCTTAAGTATGCAACCTGGTGAAGACAGAAATGATTATGGCTTTCTCCTTCTAGTATTTCTGTTGTATAATGTAGTGCAGTGGTTCAGAGTGTGCACTTGGACTCTTGCTCTCTAAAATGAGACTTACGTAGTTGCCTGATCATTGAGCGGTTAGTATTTTATAAAACTGTTAGTTATTGGCTTAGTAATAATAATAAATTGTGGCCATAGGCACAAATAGCTTGACAATTTCTTTGCAACTGCAATTTCTAAAGGTGATTATTTCTCTACCAACTATTTGATACATTAATATTTTCCATCAATTTAAGGCTCAAGAAGAGAAATGTAGTTTTATAATGAATCATATTAGTATTTTATAAATAATCTTATAGTTACAAAGAAACATTCCTACAGTATTATTAAAAATTTTTAAGCGACCTTCTGGAACTGTGAGTTAAAAGTTTGTCTTGAGAAAGTCCAGTCTGAATCACATTCCTATAACATGTGTCCAGCAGCTTATACCAGAATACTTGCATCTTTTTTTGTTTTTAAAGATTTATTTATTTATTTGAAAGGCAGAGTTACAGAGAGGCAGAGACAGAGAGAGAGAGAGAGAGAGGTCTTCCATCCGCTGAATCACTCCCCAAATGGCCACAATGGCCAGAGCAGGGCTGATCCAAAGTCAGGAACCAGGAGCTTCTTCTGGGTCTGCCCTGCAGATGCAGGGGCCCAAGGACTTGGGGCATCTTCCACTGCTTTCCCAGGCCATAGCACAGAGCTGGATGGGAAGTGGAGCAGCTGGGACTCAAACCAGCACCCATGTGGGATGCCGGCACTGCACATGGTGGCTTTTACCCACTACGCCACAGCACTGGCCCCTAGAATACTTAACCTTAACCAAGAAGTCTCACTCTGATGATGCTTTACAAAGACTTCAGAGTGCTCTCACGTATGTCGCTCCATCTGATCCTTAAGGTAACATTATGAGACAGGTAGGTGTCTATTTTGTAGATGAGGAAATAGCCTTGGAAGAACTGGTGACATCTGAAGACCAGAAAGCTCCAAGGACTGTGCCTGATGTCTAGTGCCAGGCCTGGTGCCAGCCAACGCTTAGTTCCGTCGAATGACTTGAGTATGAGAAGTGAGTGGGGAATCTTTTATTCAGATACAGGTCTGCCATTACCTAGCCTTACACTAGAATAAAAAGAGTAATATGCTAAATGCATTGAGCTCTGTTTGCCAGGACTTCTCTCAGTGCTTGGTGTATATTCACTTCTTTAATCCTCTCATAACCTTATGAGTGGCAGTACTGTTTTTGCTTGTTTGACCAATGAGGAAACAGACACAGAGAGGGTCAGCAGCACCCCAGCTTAATCCATATCACACAGAAGTAGCAGAGCCTGCATGACAGGTCAACTACCTCTATATTGGCCCTCAGAGCCATTTTTTTAACATAAATCTTTAATAGCTTTATATAATAACTTAAAGTCCTACCAATAATTGTTTTGGAAATTTAAATAAATTCATTTAATTATGTGACTTTTCTTTATATACTGTTACCATTCAGGCCTCGGAACAGGTCTTTGTCATATCCAAAAATATTTTATGTACTGCTCTTTGTTAGTTTTAGATATCATCTAATTTTTCTGACAAGTGGAGCATTAAGTAAATAGCTATCTAGTGCCAGTATTTAACAGTGCTGTTTCCGGTTGATCTTCAAAAAATAATTTAGACCTATTTGTAAAGAATAACTGAATTCTTAGCATAGGATTGTCTTATACCCTAACAAGCTTATTCATATCTTCTTAAAATTTCATTTTATTAGCCAAAGTGATCTCTAGAAATACCAAGTTTGTTCAGCTTCCTTGCTTTGTAAATAACACTGGTATGTAGGCTCCCCCCCCACCACCACCACACACACATACACAGTGACTCAAATATCTGCAATTCTATTATAGGAAAAATTTTGCCAGGGCCAACCTATTATTCCAGCATTAGGAACATTAAAAACAATGAAGGAAAATGCTGCATACCAGCAAGTAGAACTCGTGATCATTCAGGTACAGAAGCAGACATCTTTCCGGTGTGAAACAGTCTGCTAATGAAGTAGTGGAACAGTGCAGCGAGGCAGGTGTTAACTCTGTGGTAAAAATCCCTTTCCTGAAATCCATAAGAAAATTTAAGAAAGTGGTAATACAATTATTATTATTATTATTGCTATTATTATAAAAGTGGAATTCACTCAGTCACCAAGATGCCTTTTCCTCCTCCTGTGAGACAAAGGTTATTTAAATGAAGACTTAACGGTAATCCTAGGTCACTCTTTTGTCGTGAATAGTTAAGTTTGCTGTTGCACATTTCTTTGCCATAGGGTGATATATGGTGTTGAAAGCTGCAGGCTTGGCTGCTGTGCCTGTGCATATTCCATGATTGACAGACCTTGACCCCTTCACACATTAGACCTGCAGTGTAGACTGCCTATCTCCAGCTCTCAGGTGGCTGGTCTGATGGCAGAGCGCCTGGCCAAGTGTAACAGGGAGGCAGCCCAGCCCTACTTAGCTTTTCGAACTGCGCCCTTCCATCTCTTAGGTTTCAGTTCAGTTATTTTCAAAGGCTAGAGTTAGATCATTAAAACCCCAGACACTTGTTATGTCATGTTTGCCTAGTTACGACTTAGTCATTGTTTGGTGTACCCCTCTCCTCTGCTGGCATGGCACTCTCAAGGTGCACCAAAGGACATTTTGTTCCGTTGAAAACCCCAGGACCAAAAGGGAAATCTCACAGGCCTCCTCCCCTTACCTGTGCTAGCAACCAGATGCTGAAGAGCACCAACCAAGCACGCTGAGCACTGCCCAACCTCAGACCAGCAGCATTCCTGTATCTGTCAGCAACTTACGGGTCTTCAAACAGCAACTTACGGGTCTAGTGTTTTAAATCATACCGAGTTTAGCAAAATGGTCAGATGCTTTTTGATGTTAAACACTTGAACTCTGAGTAATACGAATCAATGACTTTACTACCTTTTGCTTTTGATGTCCTTGGTTACTTTCACTTTTAAGTGAACAAGACCTCATAATGCTGAGAAATGGAGAAAATCAGCCCTCGGATTTAAATATGCCCAATTTAAACAGTGTTTTTGTTATCCTTTTCTAATCTTTTGAAAGCTGTGCTTTTGAGAAACATGTTGAAGTACATAGGGCAAAACATCAGTTGATAAATTACGCTAATAAAGGAAACGACAGACAAGTTCATTTCTGAAAATTTGGGACTCTGCCATGTGACTGTCTTGTGTTTTTAGAATCTGTGGACATTATTTTCAGTCCCACCAGAAATGTACTCATTCTATGTGCATGTACAGGATGGGCTGCCTGCTGTGAACCATTCACTTTGCTTTTTAAAATGCTAGCAAGTTCTTGTTTGGATGGAGTTGAAATTCATTGTGCATGCATGCCTGTGATACTCATCATCAAAATTTAGCTGTCAAGAATAACCTCTCACTTCCTCTTCACATCCAGCCTTCCCTTTCTTTAAAAACAGTGGTTGCTCCTGTAGAAGTTTCAGTGAGGAAATATGGTTACACAATACCAAATATGGCAGAATTGTTTTGTTGTGGTGGACTATTTTTTTCTAGAATTCCTGATACCTGTTTTCAAAAGGAAGGGAGCAAATACCCTATGTGACTTCAGATGGTTTCAGTCTGCTTTCTATTTCACGATATTTTACATAGGCTAATAAAACCTGCACATTTGAATTCTTCCTGTTAGGCTGCACGAACACCCAGCTGAGAAAGGTGACAGCTCTGGTTACTTCACGTGTGGGTGTGGACAAGTCAGAGTGCTGTGTGGTCGAGGTGTGTGTGTGTCAGTGTTTCCAGTTGTAACATTTCATGGATTTCTGAAGCTGTAGAGACTCAGACCGCTTTTCAACTTTTGTGTGGTTAAAGTGTGTGGGTTTGTTTTTGACACAAGAATTGGTCTGCTGTGCTGACTTCATACCTGTCATTCCAAAGGTTTGATTTTGTTGTTGTTGTTGTTAAATTAATGGTTGAAAATGCAAGTAAAGCCTAATTTACAAGTTCTCAACATGGTCTAGTTCTGAAAGAATTTCCTTGGTGTGCGTTTTTTAAGTGTTCTATATAGACATTAATATATTTTTATACACTATATTTCTACATTTATTTCAAGACTGTATTCTTCAGTGACTTTTTCAGATGCATTTGTGAGCAGAAGACTGTTTGGAATGAGAGCACAGGGGCCTTTTCCACCAGCTCAAAAGAAAGTATAATCTGTATGATCACAGAAAGCAAGAATGCGCTTGTACTGTACCAGAGGAAATCCGACGCCTCTTTTCTAAAGCTTTGTAAACTTTTTTCAAGAAATAGATTAAATATTTTCTCTCTAAAGCCACGTTTCTGTTTTTAATATGCTTCCTGTTTTAAGTACATCATGACATCATTTTATAACCTGGAGACCTGCAACCCACAATTTATTTGAACTTGTGGGAAGATGCGGAGCATAACATGTAGTTTTTAGAAAAACTGCAAGCAGATACTTCAAGTCATACGGTCATCATTGCTATAGGGATTTTTTTTTAAAATTATATTGGGGAAGAGTAATCTACTCAGTGAATGGTATTGGAAACTTTTGAAAAAGACAAAAATTAGATCTCTACTTGACATTATACACGCAAGATTTAGAAAGTAATTGTGACAACAAAAATGAAATCACAAAAATGTCAGAAGAAGCTAAGGGGATATCTAGTGTTGGAATTGATGATGACAATCTTGAGAATGACCTAAAGCCCAAAAGCAATGACTGGAAAGATTGACATTACTCTGTCTATAATTCTCTCAAATAAATAAAATCTTTGTCTTCCATCCACTGGTCCATTCCCCAAATGGCCACAACAGCCAGTACTGAGCCAAACTGACACCAGGAGCCAGTTTTCATTCCGGTCCCCCTTGTGGGACCCAAGCACTTGAGCCATCTTCAGCTGCCCTCCCAGGCACACCAGCAGGAAGCTGGATGAGAAGTGGAGCAGCTGGGAGATGAACTGTCTCCCACGTGGGATGCCAGTGCCACAGAACGTGGCTTAACCTGCCACACCACAGTGCTGGCCCCATGATATGATTTCTAAGACAAGAAAGTATCTTTCTCATGCTTTGACAAGTTATTAGACTCCTTTCTTTTATGCTTTCAGTGTTGTGAAATATCTCTAAGAGTTCTTTAATGTGAAATTTTACGGCAGGATCACTTTGTCCAGGACCTCATGTTTCCATCACAACTACTTTCCTTGCTTAAGTTCATCATCATTAACTCACTCTAGCTTCTTTCCAAGAGTATCAGATAGTAACTGCATTCCCACCTTAAGGTCACATTTCACTACCAGTGTCATCAGTTTTCATATTTCTTACAGTACTTTTTATCTTCATTGGCCAGTACCCTCTTAAACTCTCCATTTTTGTAAACTGTCATGTCATTGTATCTAGGAAACAAGGCAGCATGCCTGTCTGCTTTGCTGTGTGTGCATAAACTGAGGCATGGATGCCCAGTGGCCAGTCACTGGCAGGCTTTGAGAGATGTGACATTGTACTGATCACGGGGCACATCTGTTATTACATAGTGATTTGTGGAGTGAAGTTTATACTTAGTACTCAAAGTTGATATGCCATGGTAACAGACATTTGAACCATGTTGTTGGAGGGCCAGCATTATTTAAACCATAATAACTGGAATCGTGCATGTTAGAATTGCTTAAAGCAAATACTTCATATATATGTAAAAATACACACACACACACACACTTGGGAGCATACAAGAATAGTAACATATATATGCACAGTAACTAATAACTCCATAGTTTGGAAGGACATAGGAAGGAACTAGTATTTTTGATCTACACAAATTTTGTGTGATTTGAATTTTTACAAATTAACAGTGTAGGGGCCAGCGGTGTAGCACAAGTTAACGCCCTGGCCTGAAGAGCTGGCATCCCATATTGGCGCCAGTTCGAGACCTGGCTGCTCTACTTCCTGTCCAGCTCTCTGCTGTGGCCTGGGAAAGAAGTAGAAGATGGCCCAAGTCCTTGGGCCCCTGCACCCATGTGGGAGACCCAGAGGAAGCTCCTGACTCCTGGCTCCGGATCGACACAGCTCCAGCTGTTGCAGCCATCTGGGGAATGAACCATCAATGGAAGGCCTCTCTCTTTCTCTCTCTCTCTCTCTCTCTCTCTCTCTCTCTGCCTCTCCTCTCTGTGTAACTCTGACTTTCAAGTAAAATAAATAAATCTTTAAAACAAATTAACAGTGTAATCTTGTAGAGCAAAATTGAGTGGGGGAGAAAGTTTACCCCCGTTTTCTGCTCTCACTTGAATTGCCCTGTATGCATCCTGGAAAAGGAAATGAGAAGGCTGAGGAGAAATATGAGGCAATTTTGAATAAGTGCTGGCTGGAGAAGAAAAGCTTATGTTGATTATCAGAACATTTGAAGAAAAATGTAAAATGAAAGTCAGTTTGTCACACAGCAGTATTGTGTTCAAAACACCCAACTCTGGGCCAGCTAACATGCCCCTCACTTAATAGAAAGGCCTTGAACTCAGCCATTTAGGGAGTGAACCAGCAGGTGGAAGAGTTCGACCTCCTTCCCTCTCTCCCTTTCAAATAAATAAGTCTAAAAAAAATTGAAGATGTCAAGATGTCTCCATAACTTTCAAACTACGCTGTGTCTCTATTGTAAGATATACACACATTCAAGGTATGTACTAATTATGTATACATTCCTCAGTTTTATAATAGGTGTATCTCAAAAAGGTAACAGAAAATGGGATGAAAATATTATGCATTTTCCATGAGCTTTGTAAGGTCCCCTTGTATATAATTTGGGTGTGTTACCAGTTGTAATTTCTAGTTTCCCATTAGTGTGACCTTAAAGTCAAATTGTACTAGAGCTTAGGATACAACTTTAGCAAGTACTGTAATAAATGCTTTAAACTTTGAGAATTGTGATTTAAAAATATGTCAGACATATTTACATGCTAAGAAAAGCTAACAGATAGCATCACTGTACAATGTGTCTGCTGTTATTTTCACTTATTGAAGAGTCACTGAACTGCCATTGGCAGAGTGGGTGGATCCCTAAGCATGGCTGAGTTCTGCCAACTCGTGAGATGCACTCATTTCCCCTGATATGTTTGGTATTTTAATTGGAAAGCAGTCATTAAACATAGCTGTAACTTTAAATTAAAATTGTTTCTATATTTGGCATTGCATTTGAAATGACTCCACCACCGAGTCCCTTATTAGAATAAGCAAGATAAGAAGGGTAAATATTTGAAATATAGATTATCTCACCATCCTGGAAAGGGGCAAACAATAGCTTGCCCTGTTCAGGAAGCTGACATGACAAGAATCCAAGCATTGCAAGGGGCCGATGAGGCTGTGTGCCCCGCCCCGTTGTCTTCATACAGGAGCACACCTAACACAGCCTTGCGGAAAGTCAAGTAGAAAATAAAACAGCTTCTTTCATTTGTTTAACTTTCTGGAAGGAAGAATGAGATATCCACTTGGCCAAGAAGAGTATTTGGTCTTCTTGGCACTTCGCTGCTACAATCTATAAGATCATCTTGGATGTTGTTGTTGGGTCTGTGTTGTAAGGAAGTAAAATGTACAACTCTAAATTCATTTTAGTAGTTTTGTGTTGGGGCAATCGTTGTGCGGTGGGTTAAGCCACCACTTGTAATGTCCACATCTGATATCAGAGTGCCAGTTTCAGTCCCCACACCTCAGCTTCTGCTAATGGATCTTGGGAGCCAACAGATGATGGTTCAAGTGCTTAGGCCCCACAGGTGAGACTCGGATGGAGTTCCTGGCTCCTGACTTTGCCTGGCCCAGCCGTGGATTTTGTGGGCATTTAGGAAGTGAACCGGCAGATGGGAGATTCACTCACTCACTCACTCTCACTCTTTCTCTTCCCTCTCTCTCCTACTCCCTCTGCCTGTTAAGTAGATGAAAAATATTTTTAAAAATAATCTGTGTTAATAAGGTACCTCTGAAATTCTACGAATGATAGAGAAGCTGCATTTTAGTTACTCATGAGATCAATCACATCAAGATAAGGAGCTAGCCTATTTTAAACGCAATTCTGTAAACTTGACGGAAAATGCATTCTCTTATTTAGCAGCCTTATCAGAAGAGTCCTCCTGGGTCTGATCCATGACCTTGCTGTGCATTGTAGTCATCCGCTTCATCTCTTACTCAGTGAGCAGGTGTACTGGCTCTTCACAGCCTTTAACCTTCTCTTGTCAAAGTTAGCAATTTCATATTTTAACATTTTCTTCAATATCAGTTCCTGACATATAAGCCTGGCAGGTCGTTTTATCAGTCTTCGTGTATCAGCCCTCCCTGAACTGTTCGCAGCCACTTGAAGTCATGAAGCCATGGAACGGGCGACTAATACTGGGGATTAAGGTGTTCTTCCCTAGTGACACACAAGGAGCTGTAAGCTCTTCAGTGAACAACCACAACCATGAAAAATTATCCTTAAATATAAAGTCTCTGGGAATTCTCCCAAAAGGCATGCAGCTAATTAAACATTTTTTCAAGCAAATCTACTAAATACTGATTAAAAGCTGTGGCACATGAGCCATGACCCACTTCCTCTGCCTGTTCCCCAGATCAGTGTGATGGAAGCTCCACTCCACATGTGACCAAGAGCATGAGACTCTCTTCCCTCAAGTTCCCAGTAAAGGGCTGTGGCCGTCCCCAGGAGGGGCAGCTGCCAGCATCCTCATCACTGCCAGCTAAACTTGAGCCTGACCTCCCAACTTCCAGGGGCTAGTCACAGGGCCAGTGTTTAACAAACCCTGCTATGTAATGAACCCTGGACCTGATCGTCGGGCTCTCTTGTTGGCAAGCACATTGGTGCCCCAGGAGGGTGACTCACCCTGATTCTATGAGAAGACAAAGGAGCTCTGTGTTCAGAACCCCTCAAGCTCTACCCAGTATGCTTCTTCACCTGTGGGATGTGAGTTGACTTTGACTGGTTAGGGCTGAAAGTGAACAGCAGCACACCAGCTGACGTCAGGACAATCGCCAGCTGATACGCATTACAGGCATGCAGCATTTGTTTAATGTCTGAAAATCAATTAATGTAATACATCGTATCAATGGGATACAGGACAAACATTACATAAACATCAATAGATGCAGACACTCACTGGACAGAATGCAACACCCTTTCACGACAAAAGCATTCAAACTCAGAAAGCAATTCCCTCAATCTAATAACATCATAAAAAGCCCGTAGCTAAAATTGCTTTTGATAATAGAATCCTCTTTTATTCTGATAATCTTTTAGTGGAGACCTAGGGATTTTCTATATACAAGATCGTGTTATTGATGGATAGTTTGACATCTTCCTTTCGCATCTGGATGCCTTTTGTTTCTTCATTTCATTTTCTTGCCTTACTGCCCTGGGTAGGACCTCCGTCCAGTGTTGAGTAGAAGTGGCACGAGTGAACACTGCTGCTTTCTCCCTGGTCTTAGGGAGAAAGCACTCTGTCTCACAGTGTCAGCAGTGAGTTTTTCACAGATGCCCTCTATCAGGTTGAAGAAGTCCTCTTATTTTCCTAGTTTGTTGATGAGCTTTATCATGAAAAAGTGTTAGATGTTGTCAAATGCTTTTTCTGTGTTGAGATAAGCATGTAATTTTTCTCCTATTGATACACGTTTATTGATTTTTAGATAGTGAACCCACTTTGCATTCCTGAGGTAAATCCTACTTCAGCATGGTGTATAATTTGTTTTACTTCTATGGCTGGGTTTGGTTTGCTAGTAGATTGGGTATTTTTGTGTGCATATGCATAAAAGTTAGTGGTCTGTATTTTTTTTGTGAATCTTTGTCTGACTTGGTATCAGTAATATTGGCCTTGTACAGTGAGTGGAGTAGTGTTCTGTTTTTGAAAAAATTTTTTGAAGATTTTGTTTGCTAGATTCAATAATGAAGCCATCCAGGCCTAGGCTTTCTTTGTTGATTTTTCTTTTATTATTTCTAATTGAGTCTCTTCACTTGTTACAGATGTATTCAGATGCCTATTTCTCTTTTGATTCAGTTCAGTAGTTTGTGTCTTACTGTGTTCAGTAGTGTCTTCCCACAATGGAACCATGCATATGATCTTATTTGAAAATAAGGTCTTTGTAAATGTGATCAAGATGAGGGAGAAAATGGCTGTATATCAGAGATGGGCATGATGCTGCCACAAGCCATGAAACACCAAGGATTGCTGGCAGCCACTGGAAGTTAGGCCAAGAAGGATCTTCCCCTAGAGTGTTCAGAGGGAGTGCAGCCCTACCGACACCTTCCCTTCAGACTTCATGCCTCCAGAATTCTGCAAGAAACATTTCGGTTGTTTCAAGCCCTCCAGTTTGTGGTACTTCTTTATGGCAATGGGGATCTCTAGGAATTTGTTCATCTAAATTGTCTAATTCACTGACCTATAAGTTGTTCATACTATTATTTAATAATCCCTTTTATTTCTATAAGGTCAGTAATAATGTTTCTACTTAGTTTGTTTAAATTTTCTTTATTTTGAAAGGCAGAGCCACTGAGAGAGACAGACAGATCTCCCATCCGCTGGTTCATTCCCCAAATGCCCACAACAGTCAAGGCTGTCAAGGTCAAAGCCAGAGGCCAGAAACTAAATTCAGGACTCCCAAGCTGGTGACAGGGACCCAACTACTTGAGCATCACCTGCTGCCTCCCAGAATGTGCTTATCAGAAAGCTGGGATCGGGGACAGGGCCAGGACTCAAACCCAGGCATTCTAATATGGGCAGCAGGCATCCCAAGCAGTTGTCTTAACCAGTATGTCGAATGCCTGTTCATAATGTTTGATTCAAGTAATTTGAGTGAGTTTTCCTTTTATTCCCCCTAGCTCTAACTAAAGGCTTATCAGTTTTGTTAATATTTTCAAAGAACCAACTTTCAATTTTCTCTATTTTCCATTTCATTACTGATTCTCAAATCTTTACAGTTTCCTTCCTTCTTGTTATAGGGTTCATTTTTCAATTTCTTAACGTATTATTTAGGTTATTGATTTGAGATTTTTTTTTTCTTTTTTAGTGTAGGCATTTACAGCTATGCAATATGCCTCTGAACACTAGTTTTGTTGCATCCCATAAGTCTTGATATGTTGGGTCTTCAGTTTTGTTCACCTCAAACTCTTTTCTGATTTTCCTTTGGTTTCATCTTTGACCCATTTGCTATTAGTGTGTTGTTTAATTTCTATATATTGTGAGTTTCTCACGTTTTTCCCTGCTATTGATTTCTTTTTTTTTTCTTTTTTTTTCTTTATTTATTTTTTTGACAGGCAGAGTGGACAGTGAGAGAGAGACACAGAGAAAGGTCTTCCTTTGCCGTTGGTTCACCCTCCAATGGCTGCCGCGGTTGGCGCGCTGCGGCCTGCGCACCGCGCTCATCCGATGGCAGGAGCCAGGTGCCAGGTGCTTTTTCCTGGTCTCCCATGGGGTGCAGGGCCCAAGCACCTGGGCCATCCTCCACTGCACTCCTGGGCCACAGCAGAGGGCTGGCCTGGAAGAGGGGCAACCGGGACAGAATCCGGTGCCCCGACCGGGACTAGAACTCAGTGTGCCGGCGCCGCAAGGCGGAGGATTAGCCTGTTGAGCCACGGCGCCGGCCCCTGCTATTGATTTCTGATTTCATTCCCTCGTAGTCCAAAAACATGTAGAACATCTAGTGCTAAATGCCTTTACTGAATGTTTTTAAATAGACTGTTTTTTAGAGTTCTAGATTCACGGAAAAATAGAAAATACAGAGTTGTGATATACCTCCTTCAACCGAGCACACACAGCCTCCCCCACTCTCTGCATCTCATAGTGGAGTAGTACATTACTTATAATCAGTGAACCTGTACTGACACATCATTGTCATCCAAAGTGCACAGTCTTCATTAGGGTCATTCTCTGCACTATATGTTCTATAGATATTTTTTTAAAAAAATTTATTTGATAAGTAGAGTTTCAGACAGAGGGAGAGACAGAGAGAAAGATCTTCTATCCACTAGTTCACTCCCCAAATGGCCACAGTGGCCAGTGTCGGGCCGATCTGAAGCCAGGAGCTTCTTCCAGGTCTCCCATGTGGGTGAAGGGGCCCAAGTACTTGGACCATCCTCCACTGCCTTCCCTGGCCATAGCAGAGAACTAATGCTCTGCCTATTCTTCCTTCTCTCCCCACTAATCCCTGGTAACTGCTATTATTTCCCAAGGTATTTTCCAATGCTAATCTGAAGAAATTACATGAAGAAAGATTCCTTGTTGAATAATTTTCAGGTTATATAAAAGTAATTCCAGGAGTTTGGCTTCCAGATCTTATTGGATCTTGGAGTAAGACTCAAAGAACAAGTCTTATTGGAGAATAATAATGTACCCATGATGCTGAAACCAAACATAAATAAGCCATCTGATTCCCACTTCATAGATGATAAAATGGAAACCGTACTGGGTTCAATAGTGTCCCTCCAAACTCATGTCCACCTAGAACCTCAGTGGGTAACTTTATCTGGAAATAGGGTCTTTACAGACATAATTAAAATGAAATCATACTTAATTAGGGTAGATCTGATGATTGTTGTAAAAGAGGGAAACTGAAACAGATACAAAAGGGGAAAAGGTTATGTGAACACCTAGAGATGCAGTAACACAGAAGGTGAGACTGTGTAAAGAAAGAGACTGTGTCATGCTACCATAACCAAAGAATGCCCAGATTGCCAGAAGCCATGAAAACAGAGAGAGAAACAGAACAGATCCCTCACCAGAGCCCCGGTGGGAATACAGCCTTGGTGACGCCAGGAGTTTGGACTTAAGTTCTCCAGAACTGTGAAAGAGACAAGAAAGCCATCAGATTGGTGGTACTTTGTTACTAAGAAACTAATGCAGGAACCTTATAAACTAACTGTACACAAACATTTACAACTGTTTTTCTAACAAAAATCAATATTGAATTCTAACTGAGTAGTACTTGCTTACTGGTAGCACAGCTTAAACCTTACCTCCAAAATGCTATTAATTTAGATGTGTCATAATCCTACAACCAGAAAATTTTCATCATATTCTTTAAGATAACTGTATTTGTCTCTTGGTTTTTCAAGAATCCTGCAACTTCACTCAATTCATTTATTAGTTCTTTTTGTGATTATTTGAAAGATTTATTTATTTATTTTGGAAAGCAGAGTGACAGGGAGAAACAGAGAGAGAGAAAGAGAGAGAGAGATCAATCTTCCATTCGCTGACTCACTCCCCAGATGTCTGCAACATCTAGGACTGGGCCAGACCAAAATCAGAAGCCAGGAACTCCATCTGAGTCTCCCATGCCATCCTCTGCCATCCATGCAGGACCTGGCTAGATCAGAAGTGGAGCAGCTGGTACTTTCTGATCCAGGTACTCTGATATGGAATACAGGTATCCCAAGTGGTAATTTAACCCACTGTGCCATAACATTCACCATGAATTCGCCTATTAGTTCATACAGATTATTGGTATAGTCTTAGAGTTTTCTGGATATGAGCCCATGAATGTCATCTGCAAACAGAGACAGTGTTACTCCTATGCAGTTGGGATGAATTTATTTCTCTTTTCTTACCTGGTTGCTCTGGTTGGGATATCCAGTGCTTTGTGGGATGGAAGTGGCAACAGTCAGCACTCTTGCTTTTTCCTAATCGTAAGGGAAGGAAGTTGAGCTTCTGGTCACCAGTGAGTTTACTGTTCACCATAGACTTGGCATACCTGGCCTTGGTTAGGTGCATTTCTTCTTTATTAATTTGTTGAGAGTTTTTATCATGAAAGGGTGTTGAATTCTGTCAAACAATATCCAATAATGGAAATAACCTAAATGTCCATCACCAGGTGAATGCATAAAGAAACTGTAGTTTCTCTACAAAAGGGAATATTATTTGTTCTTTACAAAGAAGGAAATCCTGTTGCTTGTAACAACAGGGATGGACTTGTAGGACATTATGCTAAGTGAAATAAGCCAGATAGAGAAAAGACAAATACTGTAGGACCTCATTTATACATAGATTCTGAGATAGCCAAACTCAAGGAAGCAGAGAGTAGAATGAGGGAACCTGGAGCTAGGGAGAGGGGGAGATGTTAGTCAAGGATACAGAGTTCAGCTACACAAATGAGTAAGTTCTGGAGATCTAATATATAGCATTGCGACTATGGTTAACAGCGCTGTTCTGTGGACTTGCAGTTTGCTAAGACGGCAGATTCTAAGTGTTCTAGCCAAAAAATGAAGAGGAGGGTGTAATTATATGAAGTGATGGACATATGGTAATTAGCTTGATTATGATTATTTCACAAGATAAATACATCAAATCAAGTTGTATACCTGCAATACATATAATAAAAAAATACTGAAACTCAAAAATTTTATTGAGCATTGTTTTTAAGATATAACTATCTGCAGATATTAACTACTCCCCCTCCCCCCCATTTTCTGGCACATTGCCAATGCTAGTCAAGCTTGTTCTTAAAATAAGATCTTTTAATTAATCCTCAGAAACAACATATGGTAGCCAGATTAGAGATTTAAAACAATGACGTACTGTTGGTCGTTGTCAAAAGACTATTAATTTGCCTTTTCCCGACCTCAAGCTTTATCATAAACGAACACCATTTCCTAATGTACATCAGGCTGCTGTCCCCACCCCACCCCCAAAGTAAGACCCGTCTAGAAGGAATTTGATGAGCACTCATCCAACCCGCCTCCTCCTTTTACAATATCCTCTGGAGCCTGTGACTCTGTGGGTGGAGAGGCGGGGAGGAAGGGAAAGGATCTTTTAAAGACAGCCTTAGGCCCTCAAAGGGAAATATTCTCTCTAAAAATCTGGATTGGCCCCAAAGCACAGGAGCAGCTCTGTTGCTCTTGGTTTTGGTGATTGGCGATGGCCACTGTTTGGATTTTGGAGGGACATTCAACAGTGGTCTCTGCTTAGGGAAACTCCTGATTTTATCCACTGTGTGGCAAGGCAGACAGTGGCACATACGGGCAGTGCCCACGTAAATTCCGCAGCGTGGTGAGAACTCCCCCCTCACCTTAAAGGCTGCGTTAGAGTTTCCTGTCTACCGTACACATCTCCCTCCCTAAACTCTTCCCCAAAAGACACTATAAAGACAAAGGACTGAATGCAACCAAAAAAAAACATTTCCTTTTGTCTCCTGGGTTCTTGAAGATCTGTAAATGACAGAGGATAATGTGTTTACGTGTATATATGCCCTTGTCACTGTAAAATCAGCCGAGTGAGCTTTGGTAAGATGCACAGTCAGCTGTGTGATTTTGCAAGAAAGAAGCACCCTGATGGGTTTGCTCCAAATCCAGTCCCTAAACTCTGGACTCCTAATTTTTGCAGAAAGTTAAAGAAGTCGACTTCCATGTGCAACCACTGCCTGCCCGCCCCCACACCCCAGCAGCACTCAGCAGTTGTGGTTGTGTGGTAGGTGGAATAATGCACTCCCCCTGCCCAGAGCGTCCACATTGATCCCCTGGAACCTGAGACTCTGTCCCCTGACATGGCAAAGGAGACTTTGCAGATGTACTTGACCTGGAGATGGGGAGATTATCCTGGGTCATCAGGAGAGATCCAGAGTGAGCACAGTCTTTAAAGGAGTGAGAGAAAGAGATGTGCCCACTGCGGAGGTAGGAGTGACACTGCTGCTGGAAGGTGTCACAAGCAAAGGGATGATGGTGGCCTCCAGAAGCTGGAAAAGACAGGAAGCTTCCAGAAGGCACCTCTCCTGCCCACACCTTGATTTCAGCTCCCTGAGACATTCTGGAACTCTGACCTCCAGGAACAAGGTCATAAAACTGCTGTTTCAAGCCGCATTGAAAACTAGTACAGATGGGAAGTTCTGCTACTGGGACCAGTGTTGTGGCATAGCACGCAAAGCCACTGCCTGCAATACCGGCATCTCTTATGGGTACCTGTTCATGTCCTGGCTTCTCCACTTCTGATCCAGATCCCTACTAATGACCTGGGAAAAGCAGTAGAAGATGGTCCAAGTGTTTGGGATCCTGCCATCCATGTGAGAGACCCAGGTGAAGCTCCTGGCTCCTGGCTCTGTCCTGGCCCACCCCTGGCTGTTGTGGCCACCTGGGGAATGAATCAGCAGATGGAAGATGTCTCTCCCTCTCTAACTCTGCCTTTCAAATAAATTTTTTTTGACAGGCAGAGTGGACAGTGAGAGAGAGAGAGACAGAGAGAAAGGTCTTCCTTCCATTGGTTCACCCCCCCAAATGGCCGCTACAGCCGGCGCTGTGCCGATCTGAAGCCAGGAGCTGGCACTTCCTCCTGGTCTCCCATGGGGTGCAGGGACCAAGCACTTGGGCCATCCTCCACTGCACTCCCAGGCCATAGCAGAGAGCTGACCTGGAAGAGGGGCAACCAGGACAGAATCCGGCGCCCCAACTGGGACTAGAACCCAGTGTGCTGGTGCCGCAGGCGGAGGATTAGCCTATTGAGCCACGGCACCGGCCTTCAAATAAATAAATCTTTAATAAAAGTTGGGGGTGGGGAGGATCTGCTACCAAGCTTTTATTTCTGTTTATGTAGCACATTGAAATGACATCTATACCTTGCCCAGTGAGCAGTTAAGCCACACACATTATAGTGACAGAGTGACACTTGGGTTTTCAGTGCTTCTGGTTAGGACTTGGCTTTCAAGTGGAGCTGGTGTGACAATGTCACATAAGCATATTTCAGAAAGAAACGCACTCCCACTGAGAGACAGCTGGCCTGCCTGCAACATGGAGACAAGGACGTGCATTTTGAACTAAATAGGGAACGTTCCAAACCCCCTGCAAACACCTTCCATCACTCTGATTGGGCACAGGGTAAGTTTTGCTGGCCGACTGGATAATCGCCACAGGCTTCATCGAATGCTGTTTCTTCGCCAAGTGCAGGACTCCTCATTTAACCACAGTGCCTGTCAGCCTCATTCTGGGCAGCAGCACTGAACAGCACCTGCCCAGGGTATGTCTGGGAGGGTGTGGCTGGCTGGTCTCATTTCCCAGAGCACAGCTGAGTGGCCTTTTCCCTAGACATCTGTGTCTGGGAGGCAAAACATCTTGCCTTTGGTCTCTTTGTAAGACAGGTTTGTTAGATGGGGCCAATGCAGTCATTTAAAGCTTTAGTAACCCCCAAAGTGGGAACTAGAGCCTGCGAGAGCTGGTTAGTGGATTCAGTAGCCCACTGTGGGGGACCAGCTACTGGAGCCATTGTGTTCTCAGGGGGAATCTGACCCACAGAGCTGGTGACTTACCAACAGTCCCGTGGTCAGTGGCTGCTGCGGTGTGAACATATGTGTTCCCCAAGGCTCCTGTGCTGAAACCAGATCCCCAGTGCAGTAGAATTAAGTGGGGGCACTTGGGGGGCTCCACTGCCATGAGGGAGATTAGTGCCCTTATAAAAGATGCCGCCTGGGGCCGGCGCTGTGGTATAGTAGCTTAAGCCGCTACCTACAACGCCAGCATTCAGTATGGTCACTGGTTCATGTCCCTGCCGCTCCACTTGTGATCCACCTCTCTGCTATGGCCTGAGAAAGCAAAGGAAGATGGCCCACATCAGAGACCCAGATGAAGCTCCTGGCTCCTGGCTTCAGCCTGGCTGTTGGCAGCCATTTGGAGAGTGAACCAGCAGATGGAAGATGTCTCTCACACTAACTCTGCCTTTCGAATGAATAAATAATTATTTAAAAAAAAAAAGATGCCCCTTAGCCCTCCTGTCATATGAGGATGCCACAAGAAGCTGCCATCTAAGGAACAGGCCCTCAGCATACACTGAATCTGCTGGTGCCTTGATTTTTTTTTAAAGATTTTATTTTATTTATTTGAGGGGCAGAGTTACAGACAGAGAGAGGGAAAGACAGAGAGGGAGGTCTTTCATCACTGGTTCACTCCCCAGATGGCCTCAACAGCCAGAGCTGGGCTGATCGAAAGCCAGGATCAGGAGCTTCTTCCGGGTCTCCCACGTGGGTGCAGGGGCCCAAACACTTGGGCTATCTTGTACTGCTTTCCCAGGCCATAGCAGAGAGCTGGATCGGAAGAGGAACAGCTAGGACTCGAACCGGCGCCCATATGGGATTCTGGCGCTGCAGGCAGAGGCTTAGTCTACCAGACCAGCCCCATGGTGCCCTGATCTTACACTTCCCAAACTGCAGAACTATGTGCAACAAGTATCTGTTTATCAGTTGCCCAGTGCATTAGTCAGCTTTGTGTTACTTTAACTAAAACACCTTAGGGCAGCTTCTTCAGCAGGAAAAGGTGCCTATTTTGCTTTACACTTTGGGAATGTTGCTGTCCAAAATCCTGTGGCCCCAACAGCCTGATGCCCAATGAAGGCGGAATGTGTGCAGGGGAGGGGGCTTCCCGTGGCAAGCCAGGGAGCAGAGAGGGCAGCCACACCAAACATGGCTTGTAGAACGCACCCTTGAGACAACCATCTTCTGAGGACAAGCCCCCAAGACTATGGGAGCTGCCACGAGGCCCACTTCCCAGACACCATAACTGGCTCAAGTTTCCACCCTTAATCCATCAACCATCAATTCGAGACTTTGGGGTGTAAATGCATGCATGAGTTTGGGGTACCAAAGCCTGCTCAATCCATGATACCCCGTCTGCAGCATTTTGTTACACAGCAGCGGAACTGACAAGACAGTGGCAGAACTGGGCTGAGAACCCAGGCGTCCAGAAATCCCGGTCCAGGGCTCCTCCTTGGCTCTAGGCAGCCTCACACTTATGTCCCCCCGGGGCTCTGAGGCTGCCCAGAAACTGCTGCAAGGCTCTCACCCTCCACATCGGGAAAGTTGGAAAAACTGATGTCTTTCATCTGCTGTTTACTTTGTCTGAAGACTGATAAAATGCTTCTGTACCCATAACAAAATGCACTTGCTTCCTATGAGATTAAATCTGTTATTTACTTGGGGTTAAAACTGGGCACAGCAGGAGGTGTCCTTGTCTGATTTCCTCCCTGGGAAGAGTGGCAGAGAGCAAAAGCTTTGCAGACGGGGACGCTGGCTGATGCATCAGACTCCCTGTGCCATTTTTTCTCGGAAAGCCCTGAATAACAGCTCATGTCCTTTACATTACGTGCCCAGCCCTGAACTAAGTGGCCATGTGTGTTCTGTCATCGTCACAACATCACCAGGAAATGAGAACTGGCATTGTCCCCTTTTACCGAAGGGGAACGGAACCCAGGAGAAGTTCCGTGATGCAGCCTATGTTACCCACCTGTCAGCTGACGTCACTCTGCACAGCCAGGATAAGCCCAGGCCGGCTGAGTCCAGACCCACACGATCCTTGTTGCTAAGCTGTCATCAACTTAGAATCTAATAGATTTGAGATAGTGACAAGTGAAAGTATATAAAGACCATAGGAAGCAGTGTTAGAATTATGTTTGAGAATAAATTCAAAACACTTCGATGTCCATAAAAAGACAAATGGCATATTCATTACAAACATTATTTCCCACTTGAGCAAATCCCAACAGACCTCCCTCTCCTATGCCATTTTCTATTGCTTGAGGTTAGAAGTCAAGAAACTGCATTTCTTAGAAATAGTCTAAATCTGATTTTGCATGCGTTCAGGCAGGATTTTTGTTTCTTACCTAGGACTGCTCCTGTGTATTAAAAATGTTTTTCAGTTGTAAAGAGTATCAAATTAGAAGATCAGCATATCCTTTTGGCCCTGAATTCAGGAGCCTTCCCAAATAAACTCAGGGTAGTCAAGAGAATTTCACACAGTGACATTCAGCTCCCGTTGAAGTCAACAATTTTCCCCCACCCAAGAAACAAACGTCGACCTCCAGGAAAGCCAGATGTCTTGGATGTCTGTGTAGGGCATCTGTTTCTGTTTGCCAGCCACAGGGACTCTTTCTTTGATGTCCCTTCCCTTTGCAAGTGCAGGTACAATGTAACTCAATTTGAGGCACCATCAGCCTGGCTTTCAAATCCAACCCCAGTAAGACTGCCTTTGTCTACACTTAACGTTAAGCCCTTGAAAGAGGTCTTACATTTCATTTGGAAATTACTCTCTGAGCTGCTGGTTCACCATCCTCATTACAATTACTGGGAATTTCAAGGGGCGGGTGGCTTCTCTGGAGCAAAGGGCCCCCAGGCTTTGCCAGGCTCTTTCTGCAGACACCGAGCTGAGCTGTCTGTGGGTGTGCTGCTCTCTTCCCCTGCACGTGTGAAGAAGAAAGGGGAAGGAGAAGTGCATGGAAGAACTGAAAGATAGGAGCATGCTCAAGCCGGGAGGAGTTCTGAAATCTCACTGGTGCCACGCAGCTGATCGGAGAGCTCGGGATGAAGGAAGAAAGAAAGGATGCCTGTATGCTCCTGGGGCATCCTTCTAATCCCAGAAGGGCTCTGGGCTGCCCTGGAGCAGCGTAGGAGCCTCTGAGGAGCCACACAGTGTGGGCTCACGGGTAGCAGCTCCTCCTTGGAAGTGTCTGCTCAAAGGCTCCGTCGGTACCAGCCCTTGGCCAGCCTGTGAAACAACCAATGCTTAGGCCAGGGGAAACCATTGACAGCTGGGAGACAGAGGGAACACGCTGCAGTGATCCATCGCTAGGACCCAGAGGGATCTCCCCTATGTTGAGACACAAATGCAAACAGAGGAAATGTTTAAAGGTGAAAAGAAAACTAAGGATCCAGGGAGGCTCTGGAGTAAGGGCGTGGGATGCGACATTGTAACTGGGCAGGACCTCTCAGAGCAACCCCAGCACTCACTAAGAATCTACCTTTGATGCCCCACCCACCATCAGAAGGAGGGGATTGAACCTGGGAGGCTGAGAATGAACACTTTCTTCCCCCTCACCTGCTTCCTCTCCAAGTCAAGAGAATAAAAACCTCACGGGACGGGACCGCCAAAACCCCTTAAGATGTGTGCAGTTCCGAACGCCATCATTCTCTTTCGCAATTCCCCTGCATTCCCTTTAATCAAGACAATGTTTGCAATCCAATAGCTATGTCAAACTTCTGTAAGATTCTTTAGACCTTGATCTGTCCCTCTTTGTGCCTTTTTAGCTAACTTTTTAAAAAAGAATCCTTTTTCCCTAAACATCTCCAACTTCAGGAAAAAAATGTGACAACCTCTCATCAGCCCGCATGTTTTGTGACAGATCTGTGATTATATTTCAGCAGCCCTGTCGAGAGACGCGCACTCAAGCTTTTTTCCGTGGCTGCTTTTTAAAGAGCGCAGTGAACTCCCTGATGCTCTAATGAGAGCTTGCCAAAAGCAGGAGGGGACAGGTGGGATGTACAGAAGGTGCGAGTTATCATTAATAAATAAAAGCAAAATAAATACACTCCCAAAAGTCGGTCTGAACCTTACTGTCCAGAGAAAACAAAGCAGGGCTAGCATGGATGGCCCCATCAGATAAAGGGATGCCGCAGGGAGGGCGACCCTCCGGGGCCCAGAGGAGAGCAGGTTTGGGTTGATAGCTCTGGAATGCAGCTGCGGGTGGAAGCAACAGGAAAGCCCATTTCCTCTGTTTACACAGAAGGGCTTTTACAACAATGAGCCATGTCTGTAAATGGCATGGACAGGAACAACCACGCACTCCCTCCCCATCACTGGAACTCTGCAAGCAGAGGCTGGGTGATCATGGGCAGAGAGGGCACGCAAAGTGTTGTCTTCTTTGTTTGGAGGTGAAATTAGGTAGCAAAAAGCCAGAAGTGCCTTCCAACTCTTAAGACTCCGGGACTCTACAGCTGTGGACGATCAATCAATTTCTCTCTCTGAGAACCAAGGGCCTTGGCACAAAATGGGCTCTCTGAGGTCCATCCCAGCCCTAGGTGGTCTGAGTCACCTGCTACATTTGTGATGTTGGAGGCAACGCTCACACCTGGGACCTGGCAAAGCCCTTGAGCTGCTCTGGGCCTTGCTGCAAGTTCTTTCCTTTAACGTACAGGCAGGACTGAAGTCAGGAGACACAGCCACCAAGTACGTGAAGCACCACAGCAAAGTACAAACAGGTCAAACACTTTGAAGACGAAAGATCTTCTGAACCGTATTTGGGACAACACCAAGCAAGAAGAGCACTGGGCCAGGGCTTAGAGATCCTTTCTGCAGAATTTAAGCGAACTCCCCTGGAAGCTTATGTTGGTGGCTTGGCTGGCAGAGTAGCTCTCAGATCCCAGAGGCTTGTTTCAAAAGAGGACATGGCCCCCAAAAGGCATCCCTCATGCTTCAGTCCCAGAAAACCGTCTCCCCAGGCCTCATTCCAGGGACTTTGGTCTGTTGGCCTCACGAGGGTTTGGTATACAGTTGTTGCACAAAATGTGTTTGGCCAGCCGGCGCTGTGGCTCAACAGGCTAATCCTCCGCCTTGCGGCACTGGCACACCGGGTTCTAGTCCCGGTCGGGGCACCGATTCTGTCCCGGTTGCCCCTCTTCCAGGCCAGCCCTCTGCTGTGGCCCGGGAGTGCAGTGGAGGATGGCCCAGGTCCTTGGGCCCTGCACCCCATGGGAGACCAGGAGAAGCACCTGGCTCCTGCCATCGGATCAGCGTGGTGCACCGGCTGCAGCGTGCCGGCCCTGGCGGCCATTGGAGGGTGAACCAACGGAAAAGGAAGACTTTTCTCTCTCTCTCTCTCTCTCTCTCTCTCTCTCGCTGTCCACTCTGCCTGTCCAAAAAAAAAAAAAAATGTGTTTGGCTGAAAAAAAAAGTTTTATCAAAGGAAAATGTCTATTTATAGCAAATCTATTCTAAGCTTGTATAACCACTTCAAATAAGTATATTATATAACCTATTTTTAATTACCTTGACAATTCCAATTGGGCATCAGTAAGGCAGAGTGAGGAACCAAGGACAGCTATGTTGCACACAGCACAATAAATAAAAAGGCGGTGTATCAGGACTACCAGGCAGGATGAAGCCCCGGCTTCTGATTCAGCTTGTCCCAGGATCCAGTGGACATTTGCCTCTCAAGGAACCACTTGTCTGAGGAGTGGGCACCCATGTGAACAGACAGGCTCACGTGTTTTTCTCTCTAAACTGTTGGGAAACAGAGAATAGGGGTCCCTTTGTCTATAAAATAGCAATGCAAGAATGGGCGCCTTGCCTTGTGGTTAAAACACCACTTGGGACACTCACATCCGATATGGAGTGCCTGGGTTTCAGTACTGGCCTTGTGGGCATTTGGAGTCAGTTTCTTTTTCTCTCAAATAAATAAAACAAGTAGTAAATTTAAATTAAAAAAAAAAAAATTAAGTGCAAAGTCTTTAAAGAGTCTTCCTGCTCACGAAGGTTCAAGTCTTTAGGCCCCAGCCACTGACCACCTGTCTAGCCGTGATTGTGCTAGGTCAAAGGATCTTCCACTCTCTCCCACTTCTTGGATCTTCTCCAAGCTTCTTTCCACTCTTCCCCGATACTTGCTCCAAGTTCCAGTGAGAATACCTTCTAAGCATTTTGTGAGTCTTACTTCATGATGCTAACCCAGTTCCATCACACCTTCAGCTCCGTAGCTCAGAACTCCTTGATACTCTGGGCAACTTTCTGTCACCTGTGCAGCACCACATTCAAAGCAGTGCTTTGTGGCATTTGGACAGACTTGAACTAACGTCCAAAGAAAGAACATGTCAGAGACAGAGGAGAAGAGTACAGAGTTCAGAAAACCCTGGCTGTGTGGCACCCAGGACACAAGCACCAAAAAGAGGATAAAATATTAAGTGGAGCTATTTTGAAAAATTCAGGATGTATGGTCACCAAATATGAGGGCAGTTCAGCAAGGACATGGGAATGGAATTAAAAGATGTATTTATTTTTGTGTGAATAATTTTTGAAACGCAGAGTTTCTTCATAAGGAACTGTATTTCTGTGAACTTTTTGAAGATCCCACATATATGTTCACGAGCTTTTCAAATTGCACAGGTCAACAGATGGTCTCTTGTAAGACTGACCATGTCCTCTGCTAACAATATTTTGTCCAATCTGTCAAACATTTTGCTGGATGGGTTACTAGTCTTTAGTTCACTGAAGGTAGCTAGTTTGAAGCTAGTTTCTTGCACCCAAGTTTTATCTCTCTGAATAGACTATAATCTCACTAATAACAAGGATCCTGCCCTAATAATCTCTATACCCATGGTTCTTTGTAGTAGGTCCATAGCAATTTGCTCAATAAACATGGGATGGATGGGTGGATGGACAGATGGATGTGTGATTGGATGGTTCACTGGAGCCCACAACTTACAGTACAATTCATGTAGGGTCAGAGACTGTATAGGTAGACGCAGTTTCAAGGAGAAAATAGAAGAGAGACAGTAAGGAGAAAAACAGAGAGCAGAGCCCTTTGTCTCCATGGTTGGGGCAGGGGAGGAGGGGGGACGAGGAAGGGACTTAGGGCAGTCTGTACCTACACTTCTGTCAAAGGAGTCTTTAAAGCTCCTTCCAGCCTGAGAGACCACTGGACCACGAACTGTGAATTCCTGGTCAACATGAGGATGCTTTTCCCAGATAAGGCAGAGGGTGGCAGGCAGTGTTGAGCCCTGTTTTAAGGAAAAGTCCTTACAATTTAATCATGATTCACATGATGAGCTAATTGTCCTCCCAAAAGAGGAAATTTTGTGCATTTCAGAAACACTGCAAATCTGAGCACGAGTCCCTTGCCATGGTGTTGAAGCTGAAGGACATCCTCTCAGCCTCCCTGTTCTCTTGTACAACGTCGTTGATTCCTCTTGTGAACCTGCCAACTTGGATGCACGGAGCAACATGGCCCACGGCCATCCCACTCCACCCACCCTTTGTCCAGCTGATCCCTGACCAGCACAGTAATGAACAGCAGAGGCTACCAAAAACTCTACACACACATGCACTCACCCTCGCCCTCACATACGCAGAGCTGCTGTGAACAAATTGCTGAAGCACATTCAAGTTCAAGGACCTGAGTGGGAGCAGAACAGAGAGATTTTGATCTTTGGCCTGCCATATGGAAGAAGAGAGAAAACTCTCACGTACCCTGCAGTGTTTATCATCTGTGATCATGGGAAGTGAATTTTCTCACCATGTTCCTTTTCCTCCTGCAGCCCAGGGTTGGAGAAGACAAGATGTGTGCAGGCCAGGAGGGGCCAGGGCAGACTGCATCCCAGATGGAGCCTCTGGGGGCTGCTAGATGGGCCTAACCTGGGGTAGCTGTGCCTCTAGGAGTCCCTTCAACACTCGGTAGCATTGGGAATGTTCGAGGCTGGAGTTGCCTTCCAGAGAGATGATCTAGCAGTCTCCTGGGAGTGCTGTAACAAATTTCTACAAACTGGGTGGCTTCAAGCCACGTAGATTTATTCTCTCACGTCCCCGGAGACTGGGAGTCTGAACTCAAGGGGTCAGCAGGCCATGCTTCCTCTGAAGGCCCTAAGGAAGAATCCTCCCCCAACTCTTGCTAGATTCTGGGGGGTGCTGCCAGTCCTTGGCTTATTGCCGCATCACTGCAATGTCTGCCGCCCTCTTCACCCGGACTGTGTGTGTGAGTGTGTGTGTGTGTGTGTGTGTGTGTGTGTCCCTTCTCTCCCTAAATGGTTGGCACCAGCTTTAGGGGCAGGGCAGTGACACTCCCTTTCCTTACATAACTGAGCAAAATGTATTCGCCTGCAGGTGTGAAGCCCAGAACCTTCGCCACACTCCCAAGGGCTTGGACCACCACCTTCTCCCCGCTGTCCTTCTGCTCCTGACCTCTTGCTGCCCTTCTGTGTCTGCCCCGACTTCAGGTCTCCAACTTTTGTCTCCATGGCACCTGACCCAGCCGTGTGACTCCACCGAGGGCTTGCAGAACAGCCCAGGAAGCTGCTTTCAGCCGTCCTCAAGCGTCTCTTCCCTGCTCCGTCTACTCCCATCACTGGGCTCGCTCTCCGCCCTTGTTTCCCGTGGTCTCTTCTTCATTGGATTCTCATCTCTGTAACTGAGGGGCACCCGGCCCCAGTATCCTCACACACCAAGGGAAAACGCAGTTCATCTAAGTCCATGACAACTCCAAGATACCAAGAGATTTGCTCTCCATCTCTCCTCAACAAAGGGCCCAGCTTTGCACATTTAAAAAAAATGACTTCAATAAGTCGTTTGGTAAACAAAAGAGCCTTAGGAAGATGAGGAACTGTAGAAGCCTCGGACTGAACATTTTACATCCATTTCACAGGCGGAACAACTCAGAGCCATTTCCCCTTCTCATTATGCAACTGAATATCCTTGTGGGTGTCCTGTCCAGGGTGACCTGGACCTGAGCTCCCAGCATTGTACTGTGGTCTGTGTGCCGAGTAGCCAGAGCCACCCTCCCAGAATCCTCAGCTACTCTGAGAGCAGTTTTGAAGGCCGCCATCCTCACATCCTCTCTATTCCGCTCACCTGCTGAGCCTCGGCCCGATCTCATCTCTTTGAGGACTTCCACCTCATCACTATTCACTGGCTCTTCTGAGAATCAACTCTTGGAGAATTTCCCGCCACTAAGCACTGCTTGTCCCCATAAACCGCTTTCTGCTTCCTGTTGTTACCCATGTCTGGGTGTAAACATTCCCCCACAGTGAGATTCCAGGTCAGAAAGCAGGAACCATTCCATGCCTCATTTTTCTGTGGCACTTTGCTCATAGTCAATGATCTGTGTATAAAGACCCTGTAACCTCCCGCTGCTAAAACTATTTCCAGATGCCCACAGAAATATCCAGTATAGTCCGTTCTGAAGACCAGTTATCCATGAGTGACTTACACCGGGCAACTCTTAATCCCCATCTAGCATTCCCTAGTATGCAGGATGCTCCCGTCACAGCTTCTGCACACCTGGACAATGCCACATGACTCCAGTGGTGGATTGCAGAAGGTTGGCACCGGCCGGGCACCTGCAGACGTGGAGTCCAGTAAGCCTCCAACTGGCTGCGTGACCAAGACCAAAGCCTGATCCTCCTGAGCTTCTGTTCTTCATGTCTGCCCTCCTCCGGTCCTCACCCCATTGTCCATCCGGGAACTTCTCACCGGACAGGAACCGACGCCTGTGCATCTATCTCTGCTGTTCCCTGCAGGCACCCCCGGACGGCTCTTCTTCCCTCTCCAGCTCCATGACCTTTGCCCCGTGTGGTGTTCCTTGCTCTTTCTGCCCCCCCCCCCCCAGAGACTGGACCTTAGCCACTTCTGCACCCTACCTCCAAGCCTGGTTCCAGCACACAGTAAGAACTTAAGGAATGGGTAATGTTTCAAATGAACAGAAGAATCTTTAAATGGAAGGGAAGGAATATCACCAATCATCAGGAAAATACAAATCAAAACGACGATTAGGTATCTACTTCACACCTGTTAGGATGGCCACCATTTAAAAAAAGAAGGAAGGGCTGGCGCCATGATGCAGTAGGTTAATCCTCTGCCTGGAGCGCCGGCATCCCATAAGGGCGCCGGTTCTAGTCCCAGTCGCTCCTCTTCCAGGCCAGCTCTCTGCTGTGGCCCGGGAGGGCAGTGGAGGATGGCCCAAGTGCTTGGGCCCTGCACCTGCATGGGAGACCAGGAGGAAGCACCTGGCTCCTGGCTTCAGATCGGCTCAGTTCCGGCCACTGCAGCCATATGTGGAGTGAACCAATGGAAGGAAGGCCTTTCTGTCTGTCTCTCCCTCTCACTGTCTGTAACTCTACCTCTCAAATAAATAAATAAATAATCTTTTTAGAACAAAGAAAAAAAGAAGAAGGAGAAAAATCACACCAGACAGGTGTTGTGAAAATGTGAAGAAACTGGACATTTGTACACCGTTAGTGGTAATGTCAATTAGGACCCCCACTGTGGAAAACAGTATTTGAGGTTCCTCAATAAATTAAAAATGGAACGACCATAGGATCCAGCAGTCCCACTTGTGAGTGTATATTCAAAAGAACTGGAGTCAGAGTCTCAGATACTTGTACACCGTGTTCACTGCAGCATTATTGTCCAATGTCAAGATGTGGAAGCAACAGAGAAGTCCACTGTCAGATGACTGGATAAGGAAGGATGGTACATCTATACCACCACATATTATTCATTTTAAAAACCGAGAGCTAAGCAAACCTCTCTGTGTGTATGTTGCCCACTTCAGGTATCTGTTGCAGTAATGGAGAGCTAACTAACACACTGGTTCACTCTGCACCACCATCACCATGGGTAAGTCAGTGCATTTAACCAGGTGTCCAAGATTCACAGACCCACTTTATTCTGTACACTGTACTGGAGAAAAGCCTTCCCCATGTCATAAATATGTGTGCACGTGATTGACAGCAAAATGACAGCTTCACACTGGGAGTGTTGGAGAGAGCCGATTCCTCCCAATCACCATCCAGTGCTGGCCTGGTATCAATCTGCCTTCTGTGCATGGAAATCCCAAGGACTGCTCCTCTCTGCCTGGGAGCCACCTGTGGGGGAAGTGCACCTTGTGAAAAGGAATGTAAGAACCATTTAGACAAGGGAAGACTCCCCTGTGCGCCGCACCCTTTCTGTGTGTGTGTGTGTGTGTGTGTGTGTGTGTGTGCAGAGTGCCCACTGTAATCACCCTGGACAGTTTGTCTGAAGCTCAGACAAAAGGAAGGCATGACCATTGCCACAGCTGCTGTGATATTCCCCCAGAAAAACTTTTTTCACTTTGCCCTTTTGACGTCTGAGATGGGGTCAGAAGATGCTAAAGACCAGTTTCTCTGCAACAGGGTTCCCACGTAAAAGCTGTCCTGTTCTTCTCAGTGTCTCCAAATCAGGGTCTCGGAGTCCATTCTGACAGCTGGGATTCGGGTCTCTGCCAGGATGGTTTGAGGTCTGGAATATCCCTTGGACTAGTTTTAATGCTCTTTAGAGACTCCCTATTAAAATGCTTGTGTCCTCATTTGGAGTTTCCGGCTCTGTTTGAACTGAGCCCTGTCCAGCTAAAAAGGGAAAGAAAACACACCCTGTGCTCTTTACTGCCTGATCCAGCCAGATACACACCAACCTTTATTGTCAGTGGCACCAACTTCTAGACCATCTGCCCGGCCTGGAGATTCCAAATGGCTCTCCAAGGTCAAGAGCCTCGTGTAGACTCAGGGTTTGGAAGAAGCCAATTGGGATCTCCCAAGTGCATCTCAGGCCACCTCCTGAGCCTGCAAACACTTATCAGGGTCATTTTTAACTCCAAATTAGCATCAGATGATTTTAGCCACGGTGCTATTTATGTCATAAAATTCCGAGTCGTTACTGCTGGAAAGGATCTTTGAGATCTTCCAGCCCAACCACTTCATTCGACAAATGAGAAAACCAGGAGGAGCAGGGGCAGTGAATTGAAGTTCACCAAAGGACACACTGCTGGTTGGTAACAGAGGAGGGACTGGAACCCAGCCAGGCCACCTGAGCCCCCACAATTGTACTCTTTCCACTACAACCCATCAGAGTTCCCAGATAACCAAAACACTGACAAGACCCCGCCAGTGCTTGGCCAACTTCAGTCAATATTTGCCAGCACAAAATCGCAGCAGAACCTAGAGCTTTTGCAATCTGCATGTGTATGATCTGTTGCGATTTTTTGCCTTCTCTCTAATGGGCAAGGCTCTGTGTTGATTTAGTTTGTCCACGCTGAGTGTTTACCTCTCCTTTACCGGATTCACCGTCTACAAATGTTCCGTCAATATCCAGCCCGTTGCTCCTCTCCTGCTCTCCTGGAAGCTCCCACATGATACTTTCTGATCCCTTGAGGGCAGCTGATGGGGATGTGGGGGCTGGTTGCAGGGTGGGGGCACAACAGAATTAGGACTGGGATTTTCTGACCTTTGACTTTGGGGGCTTTGCTTTATGGAGCCATTGAATCAAGGGTCGGGGGAGCTGGGTTTGAGTTTGCGTCTGATCGATCCCAGTCTGGCTCCTCGAGAAAGGCTCACTCCCAGCCTGGCCTGCGGAAGCCAGGGAGGGTCTCGGGTGCCCCTGACCTGTGCTCTCACTCCCAGCCTGGCCTGCCGAAGCCAGGGAGGGTCTCAGGTCTCAGGCCCCTGACCTGTGCTCTCCGCTTCCAGTCCTGCCGGCTGCTCATTTCCAAGGTTGGTATCTGTGCTTTCCTCAAGCAACCTACTGCAGCATCACCCTCCAGTCCCGTGCTTTGGTCCCTTCTGCAAGTTCACTCACCCACGCTCGCCCACAGCCTGTGGTCCTGGATTCCCAGTCCCTGCTCTGTCCAGACCGTCTGGGGCTAGACTTCTCCAGGGCTAAAGGTTCACCTAGATGGGTCTGGGGTGAGATACCTGGTGATTCCTGACTCTAGACAACTGTGCACCTGCAGAGCCCCACACAGATGTCCCACTGGGGTTGGGATCAACTCAATGAAACTGTGGTCTGGCTTCTCCCAGGTGTCAGTGGGGTCTGCCCCTGACCCCTACTCCTATTTCTCCTGGAGCCCTGGGGTGTGTCCAGGCCAGTGTAAGGCTACTCTGTCTTACTGAAATCAAGGGGGCCAGGCTGGACACAGATGATTTATAAAAGTGCTGCACACACCCAAGTGCGTAAACGCAAGTATTATTTCTTGGGTTGTTGGTGTGAACGGTGTGTAAGAAGATAGGTAGGGTGTGAAGAATCCAGTCATTAGAAAAGCAAGGGTGCTGGTTCCCATTAGGTAAGTTTGATTATTAACATCGTTAATGAGATTTAGTTTTGAAAGGGGTCTGAAATGTATCCTAAATGAGGAGGAAGACTGCAGATCTGAACACCCTGGGCCCATCCCTCCCCTGGTTCATGGATGTCACTCATCCCCCACAGCAGAGATCAACACAAGACTGGATCTTGAGGGCTTATATTTTTAGGCCTGTGTGAGTTTCTCGTTAAAAGTACTAAATCTGGTGGTACAATGAATGGCCTCTGTTTCTATTTAAGTTTTGTTGATCAAAAAAATCCGGGTTCGTGATTTGTCCCCTTGACAATTTCCGAAAGCACGTGCCTTGCTCAGGCAGCGTTTGGTCTGATGCGGCGTGGGCCCTGTCCGATGTGCTGGACTTTGCCTCGGTCCCAGAGCCCTGAGAAAGGTCACACAGGGAGTGTAGCGGGAATATGCCGGCGACCCCTGGGTGAAAAACAGCGCAGGCTGAGCTGACCGAGTCCATGGAGGCTCCCAAGGGCCCAGGGAGACCTCAGCTCCCCACGGATCTGCTGATGGGGCAGCCTGCACAGTTGGGCTGTGGTGGCTATGGGGGCTGATTGTGCCGCCTCGGGCCTCTCTTTGGCTTCTGGTTGTGTCCTGAACCCAAAAATTCAGAGCTGTAAGATGTTGCCAGTCTGCTCAGCAGTCATCCCAAATGGTAAACCCTTCAAAGCAGTTGTCTCGCTGGCAAATTCTGACAATGCCCTTGTACATCATCTGAGGTTACAGATGCAGAAGATGGGGAATCAGCGGGGCATGGGTGGAGACAGGACAAGGACGGGGAAGAAGCCAAGCAAAGTGTGATTGCAGGGGAAGTCCCAGCCTGCCTGACCCCAGGGAAAATCTGCAGTAGAAATCACATGTCAGGGTTTCTCCTCCTGGAGACCACTGGGGCCCAGAGGGTGTCATGAACTCCCGGAGTTTTCTGGATTTTTGCTACCCAATTCAGTCAGTAGACCAAGGGTAGTCACTCAGAGCAGGGCTCATATGGAAGCAAGGCACCCAGAACCACAGGACAGGACAGGACATGGAACCAGTAAGAGGCTCCCAAGAGCCTGGCAGAACACCCAGCTCACTTCACCCTGGAATGACTGCGACAGTGGCAGAAGGACTATGTCCTCCATTTATAGACCAGGAAACCAGGATAAGGGAAGTTGTGCCTAAAGCCCCACGTTCAGGGTAGATAACAGGCGACCGGAACTCACCAGGCTGCGTCTCGCTCCTCCCAGCTCTTCCCTCTCTACCATGGACATGCATTTTCTTGCTGCCTGCCATGGTTTCCCACCTGGCCCATGATGACATGCGTCCAGAGGAAGCAATCAGGAAGTCAGCTCAGCTGGGTTCCAAAACCAACGGGAGCTTTGCTGATGGTTTAGATAACCCAGGGCACCTCCCCTCCCTACCGCCAGCACAAAGCCCCCCTGGGGGGGGCACTTTCTCACTTGCTCATCTCAGCACCTCTGGGAATGGCTGGGGTTGTTTTTGATGAACAAGCTTCTGAGGAGCCTTGCCGGAGCCCACCCTGTACCTGTGGCATCCCTTGTCCTTCATTCTGGTCCCTTCCAAGTCTACTCTCCTTGCTTCTCATGGCCGATGTCCCCATCACCCTGGGTCTCCTGCTCGCTGACCTCCCTGGAAATCGGCTGTGCAGCCTTTTCATCCCATCTTCTCTTCCTGTCCAGCTTTAAATGAGTCTCTGCCCGAAGGCAAGATCTGTTTCTGAGGACTGGCTTCACACCTGGTGCCACAGTCGCTGTACCTTCCCTGCTTCATGGCTGACAGATGCTTGGACAGCGTTTAGTCACCCAGTGTGGGAGATGCAAAAATGGAAGCACTGATATCATTCACAAGTCACAGCTGTGCTCCACTGGGAAATGCGCCCCCGGGGCTTTCACATGGGGTGGCAGAGACAATGAAGGGCTCCGGAGTCAACCTGGGTTACTTACTGTATGGTCTCAGATACACTTCACTTCTCTGCCTGTTTTCTACCCTGGAAAATGGGTTAACAATACTCATAGCACCTGTCTCATAGGACTGAGGGATTAGATGAGTCTTACTCATGTAAAGAACTCAAAGGGTGCAGAGTAAGCAATCTAAATATCCTTCATTATTCTAAATATCCATCATTATTATTGCTATTGGCATTTGACAAGAGTCGGGAGGTCAGGTGTCTATCTAAATATTCCATATCTAAGAAGATTGTACTATGTCACCCTCTGGGTGGGGGGGAGGCTTTCCCTGTCCACCCTATCTTTTTGAATTGCACTTTATCAAAAATAGCAAAACATCTATCCATTGTTTCCACTTCCATGACCATATCCTGTTTCATTCCTTACCACAGGAGCCAGCCTCGTGGCACTGCAGATTAAGCCACCAGTGGCACACTGGCATCCCGTATGGGGCTGCTCCACTTCCAGTCCAGCTCCCTGCTGATGCGCCTGAGAAAGCAGCAGAAGACGGCCCTAGTGCTTGAGACCCTGCACTCACATGGGAGACCCAGATGGAGTTCCAGGCTCCTGGCTTCAGCCTGGCTCAGCCCCACCTCTTGCAGCCATTTGGGGAATGAACCAGCAGATGGAAGATCTGTCTCTCTCTCTCTCTCTCCCTGGCCCCCTCTAACTCTGCCTAAATACATCTTTAAAAAATTCCTTACACATTTCTCAGATGACTTCCATGGCCTCTGCAAAGACCACTCCATTGTTTTTCCTTCTCTTCCAATGCATTCCCATTTCTACTCTTTCTTTTGCTCTGATGATACATGACACTTGCACCTGTTGATGGGGTACCACGTGATGTTTGATTAGTGTATGTATCGAGCAGTGAGGAGTTCAGTGTGTTAGCCTGTCCATCACCTTGAACCATCGAGCGTGCTCCCACTCTGGCCACCCTGCGTGACGTGGCAGCCCTCTCCCTTCTCTTCCCTCCTCTTCACTCCCCCCACCTCTTCTCTCTCCCTGCTTGTCATTTTCTAACCTGCTCTGTAATGTACTTATCTGATTGTCTGTCCCCCTGCTAGAAGGGGAGGCCAGGGCAGAAGCTCCTGCCTCTTTTCTCCCGTGCTGCAGCTCCCAGGGCCTGGAAGCACACCAGCACACAGTAGGGCCACAGTAAGATCTACTGAGGGGTTAAGTGACAAATCTGGGATCCAGGGATGTGTGGGCAGCTGGGGCTTGGGCAAGGGCCTTGGGTGTCTTTCCCAGGACTCACCCCCCCTCCTCTGATCCCCCTCTGCCAACACCCACAAATACACAGTGACATTTCAACAGCGAATCACACACACTAAAAGCTCCACTTCTATATGCAGGGACCTCATGGATTCAAGAGACGCAGAGCTGTGAGTGACAAAGTCGTCTGGTTTCCAGCTCTGACTTTTATGTCCCCCGGCGAGTTGAGCAAGGCCCTCTGCCTCTCTGAGTCCTCCTCCTCTGCCCGATTGTCACCAGGCCCGTCCCAGCTTCCTGGCCTCCTCTCTTGCAGAATCGAAGAGCACAGAAGTGGCCCGCAGCCTTCCAGGTTATCCCTGATCTAAATCAGCAAGGAGGCTCCGGGTGCAGCTGCTGTTGACAGCGCTGGCCACCGGGGAGGAGCTGCAGGGAACTGGCTTCCTAGGGAGGCCTGGCTGGCTCTTCTTGGTCACGCCGGAGGCAGCTCCGGGCAGGAGGGGCCGGGCCAGTTGCCGAATCCTTTGAAGATGGGATAGCTGCGTGGGTGGGGCGCGTGTCTGGACTGGGCAGATTTTTTTTTCTTATTGGCAAGAATTTCCGCCTCCGATGGCATTCATTTTTTCCCCAGGAACTCCCTGTAGCTAAAAGAGAAAAGAAAAAGCAAACAAAAACACCCATTCCTGAACAAGGAGACCTTCTCTCTTTGACTGCGAGTCCCTGATAAGAAAAGCCCTCTGCCAGCCACGGTACCTGTTCAGCGCCGCGCCTGCTCCGGCGCTGCCGGTGGCTGCTTGCCCTGGCCAGGCTCCTTGAGTGTGATGAGAGCAGTGGGAGAGGGAAGTAGATGGTAAGCAGCCTTCAGGTGCCGCCACAAGGTCAGCTGTAGAGGAACCGCTGGTCCGCAGGGACTTGAATTCACGCTGTCCGCCCCGTGTGCAAAATTGACTCTGATTTATAGCACCCTCTCTCTACTTCCCATTCCAAAAATCCCAAGAAGGGACGGGAGATCCGACTTGAATCACTCAGTCAAGAGCTCCTAGAGCAATCCCATGCTTGTTTTTCTCCCATTCCTGCAGTGAGCACCTTCATTTCCACCTATGCCTCTCGGAAGCATGGTAACCTCAGCATCCTCTGTGTAAACCCCCGGTTTCCTGATTAACCAGTTACTGGCAGGTGCTGGGGGAGCCGTCTCTTAGCAGCTGAGTTCAGGATATCCCTGGTAGGAGACGCTTTTGCTCACATTGGTATTGCTGTGTGCTACCCGAACACTTTGGTCTCTTTCGAGAAATTTCTCGGCCTGACTGGGACTCAGGAGCCGTGGCTATCAGCACCAGCTCTGGGACTAGTTGCTACGGGACTTCAGGAATCCATCTCCCTGGGCTTCAACCTCACCCTCCCCAAGTTGGCATGTGTCTCTCTAAGACTCCCTCCACCTGTTGTGCTGGGTTTAAAATTCTAGACTTGAAACTTTTCGGTTTTTCGCTATCATATCTTGATCAGGACAAGTATAATGATTTGTTTCAGAATTAAGATGCAAGAGTTAAAAGCAGTCACTCCTTGGTAGACTGTTCCACTATCAAAGAATTGCAAAGTGGAGGTTGGTGTTGTGGCATAGTAAAGCTAGTTGCCTGCAGTGCCGGCATCCCATATGGATAACAGTCTGAGTCCTGGATGCTCCATTTCTGATTCAGCTCCCTGCTAACAGCCTGAGAAAGCAGAGGAACATGGTCCAAATCCTCGGGCCCTTGCACTCATGTGGGAGACCTGGAAGAAGCTCCTGGCTTCTGGCTTCAGCCTGGACCAGCCCTGGTTGTTGTGGCCTTTTGGGGAGTGAACCAGCAGATGGAAGATCTCTCTCTGTCTCTATAACTCTACCTTTCAAATAAATAAAATAAATCTTAAAAAAAAAAAAAAGAAAGAAAAAGAACTGCAAAGAGCATCTCCCAAGGTACTGTAATACCCTTCTTGGAATCTATCTTTAGGAAGTTTTTAGAAATGTGAGCGAGTTATGTGCAGAGTTAATGAGCCAGGCTACTTAACATAGCAAAGTAATACTTTTAATGGTAAAGAGTCACATGTCTAGTAACAGAGGAATGGCTAGATAGAATAAATCCACACAATAGAATGTGTTTATAGCATTAACAATGATTTTTATTTTTTTAAAAAGATTTATTTATTTATTTATTTGAAAGTCAGAGTTACATAGAGAGAAGGAGAGGCAGAGAGAGAGAGAGAGAGAGGCCTTCCATCTGCTGGTTCACTCCCCAAATGGCCGCAATGGCCAGAGCTGGCGCCAGGAGTCAGGAGCTTCTTCCAGGTCTCCACATGGGTACGGGGCCCAAAGATTGGGCCATCTTCCACTGCTTTCCCAGGCCATAGCAGAAAGCTGGATAGGAAGTGGAGCAGCTGGGACTTGAACCGGCGCCCATATGGGATGCTGGCACTGCAGGCGGTGGTTTTACCTGCTACTCCACAGAGCCACACAACAATGTTTTTTTAAAAACTTTAGCACAACGTGGTAAGATGCTCCTGATACTTTAAAATCAATTTGGAAGAAAATTCTTCAAAATCTTAACAGTAATTCTTCCCAGATGATTTTTATAGTCATATTTTACTCTATATAAGCATACTTGAAAGAGTTTCTGCAAAATGGAATTAAAAGGTAAGTTTATCTCTTGTACAAAAAAAAATTTGAAATTCACGCATATGTGAAGTCTTCAAAAAGTTCATGGAACGAGCTGGGTTTTGGCATAGCTGGTAAAGCTGCTGCCTGTATCACTGGCATCTCATATGGGTGCCGGTTCATGTCCTGGCTGCTCTTCTGATCCAACTCTCTGCTAATGGCCTAGGAAAAGCAGCAGCAGATGGCCCAAGCAGTTGGGCCCCTGCTCCCACATAGGAGGCCCGGATGAAGCTCTTGGCTCCTGCCCTGGCCCTGGCTATTGAGGCCATCTGGGGGAATGAACCAGTGGACGGAAGATCTCCCTCTGTGTAACTCTTTCAAGAAATAAGTAAATCTTTAAAACAAGCAAGCAAACAAATGAAAGTTCATGGAAAATGCATACCATGAGGTTTACACTGATTTCCAGTCAAAGATTTTTAACTAAGGCTGAACATCCCTGTAGGGAAGTTTTTAGAGGAAAACTGAGGTCCAAAGTTAGAAGAAAATGCAACAGATTCTCTTCACCTGTGGCTAAGTTGGCCGTGGTCCTGTAGTTAATGGAGAACCATTGGGCGGAATTAATGTGACGTTTCTGTAACTTCCCTCTCAACTCTCCAGAGTTTTGTAACTGGCCCTCCTCCTGCCATCTTTCAGTGGGGAACTTGGCAATCCTAGGGATAGCAGAGGAAGTCAAAAGGTACGAAAGAAATGGGGGGCCAGCGCTGTGGTGTAGCGAGTAAAACTGCCGCCTACAGTGCCGATATTCCATATGGGCGCCGGTTCGAGTCCCAGCTGCTCCACTTCCAATGCAGCTCTCTGCTATGGCCTGGGAAAGCAGTGGAAGATGGCCCAAGTGCTTGTACCCCATGTGGGTACAGGTTGTTTCGGTTTGGTTTTTTTAACTCCTGAGGATAAAGATGACTATTGTGCATGAGACTAAGGGGTGTTGCTTATTAATGCTGAACACTTAGATAAAGACAATCTTGGCAACCAAGTCTTGGACTTGAAAGAAACGACATCCTTTGTTCCCCAAACAAAAATATCACATAATTGAATAAATACTTTTGGTTTTACTGGGTCTACACAGCTAAAACACAGACTCAAGTCATTTACCCAGATTATTCTATCTTATTATGGTCATTTTATCTCTAGAGGAGGATGCCCACCACGACTCAGTTCCTTCTAGGAAATAATTAACTCTGAAGCCATCTAAATCCTAGAGGCAAAATGAACCATTCCACACAGAATTTTCTGTTTTGAAATGTTCCCGTTATCCAAGCCTGTCTGTCTGTCTTCCGTCCTTCCTTCATGTCAGAGAGAAAGTTGCACAGAGAGAAGAGAGGCAAAAAGAGAAAGAGAGGTCTTCACCCGCTGGTCCACTCCCCAGATGGCCACAACACCCAGAGCTGCACTGATCTGAAGCCAGGAGCCAGAAGCTTCTTCCTGGTCTCCCTCATGGGTACAGGGACCCAAGTGCGTGAGCCATCCTCCAGTGCTTTCCCAGGCCATAGCAGAGAGCTGGATTGGAAGTGGAGCAGCTGGGACTCGAACAGGCGCCCATATGAAATACCGGCACTGCAGGCGGCAGCTTGACCCACTACACCACAGCGCTGGCCCCCCATTTCTTTCCTACCCTTTGATTTCCTCTGCTACCCCTAGGATTGCCAAGTTCCCCTCCGAAAGATGGCAGGAGGAAGGCCAGTTACAAGAAAACTGTCAACTGGCCGTGATGGGACCTGTTTTTCTTATTGAAATGGGGATTTTAGGTCAGGAAGCCCAACACAAAGCAACACAAAAGGAACTCATTGAAATGCAGGCCCTCAGATTGAGACTAGCACCACTTAACTCTTAATTTAGAAGAGAGATGGAACAGAACGCAGTTTCCCAGAAAATATGGCACTGTTCCCTGCTTGAGCAAAGTGGATTTAATCTGCCTTCTATTTTAAGGCTTGGCCCCATATTTTGTCCTGTTACCTTATCTCTCTTTATTGACTGCTAACGTTTTTATTGTTGCAAGCCACCTGAAAACCTTTCTGGAACAAGACACACTCACTCCCACGAACAGTAACTAGAAAGCCCTCATGGATCTGTGCCACAGCCAAGCCTCTACTCCCCTCCTGACCCCCACTTTGTCTCCTGAGAGGGTGGAGACAGCACGGTCTTGACCATTTCTATCCTTGACCGAGGGCTGGTGTTGGAGAAGGTCAAGTGCAGCCAGTGTCCAGCTGAGGGCCTATCGTAGGCACCCAGAGTAATTCCTACATGGTATGAAATGAATTTTTGTGTCTCCACCAAGAAGCCCTGTGTTGGAGCCCTAACACCCAGGGTGCTGGTTAGGAGACGGGGCCTCGGGAGTGATTAGGTGTAGATGAAGTCCTGTGGGTGGAGCCCCCACAATGGGATTACTGCCCTCCTTGGAAGAGCTAGACACCAGGGCTTCCTCTCTAGGTTATGTGAGGACACGGTAAGAAGGCGACGGCGTGCAAAGCAGGAAGGAGCCCTTCACCAGGAACTGAATCTGCCCTCCCCCTGATCTTGGACTTCAGCCTTCAAGTTAAAGAAATGACTGCTCAGGAAGCCACCCAGTCCACAGCACTTAGTCAAAGCCACCTGAGCTGACTCACTGCCTCAGCCCAGTCTCTAAAGGCAAATCACTGCCTCTGTCTGTGGCACAGGCGTCCCCTTTGGGTGCTGATTCGAGTCCCGGCTGCTCCTCTTCTGATCCTGCTCTCTGCTATGGCCTGGGAAAGCAGTAGAAGATGACCCAAGTGCTTGGGCCTCTGAACCTGCATGGGAGGCCAGGAAGAAGCTCCTGGCTCCTGGCTTTGGCCTGGTCCAGCCCTGGCTTTTGCGGCCATCTGGGGAGTGAGCCAGCAGATACAAGACCTTTCTCTCTGTCTTTCCCTCTCTGTGACTCTACCTTTCAATTAAATAAATAAAATATTAAAAAAAAAAAAAGAAGAAGAAAAGGCAAAGCAGCAGGTGTCCCCTGAGCCGCCTGCCGGGTCAAGTGCAGAGGCCACCCTGCCCTGATGGTTCACTCCAGCTCTGTTCTGTGTGCCTGAGGCTGTGCAGCCCTGTTCCGCCCTGAGGACCCCCCAACCCCTGCCAAGCCTTTACTAGTCACCTATGTCTCCCTTAGAAAGTCTGGAAGCCCTGTCCTTCCACACACCGGTTTTCTGCACCCCTCACCTCGTTGGAGCAACACTCCCCCCCCCCCCCATTGAGCGCTCTCTTGGGAGCTGGTCTTTCCCCCACCACCAGGGTTGCGGTTTCCATAAAGATTCTCCACGTGCCCTCGCTCTCAGCTGATGGCTAATTTGCTTTTTTCTAGTCCATTCAACAAAAACCAGTTGCAATAAATTACACGTTGCATTTTTAAGCTGGGCAGACATTCCAAGTTGACAACGCCGCGTTAATTACGGAAGCGTGCCCTGTTCATCTCAGCGAAGACAGGCTGAGGCCCAAGTGCCTGACTTGGGGGGAATGGGGGCGACTTTAATAGCTGTGCTGCTGCGTGGAGCTCTGCTTGTGCCTTCTCAGCAAACCGACAGCGTTTTCCTGGGGCAGTTCACATGGAGCACAGAGCAGCGGATGCAGGATGATTCTGCTGAAACGATCACGCAAACCCAAGGAAGCTGGTAGGACCCTCAGGGGGCGATCCACGCGTCATTCTCACGGTTCCTCTCCCTGTGTCTTCACATTTTATCCAGGGAGGAGAATGTCCACTTGCAGCTGAGTCGCTCAGGCCTGTCTTTCCACAGTGTCCACCTGGAGACTAGGAGGCCCGCCCGCCTGCATCAGTGGGGAACTCCTTTCGGGGGTGGGGGAAGGATGCCTGATGGGTTCTTCTGATCTGGACTCTCTCCTCCATCCCCTGCAGAGGGAGGGGCCGAGGTTGCTGGAGTGGGAAGAGAGAAGCAGAGGCAGCAGACAGTTCCTCTTACATTGGGATCCTCCAGGGCCTGGCAGACAGTCAAGGCCAACACTCCTGCAGGGTCCTTTCAGAACCCTGCACTCTCTCCAGCTGTTCCCTCGACGGAGCAGAAACATCTTTACTGCCGATGGCCTCTTTTATCAGCCTCGGACATCCTCTGGGTTACACCTCCAGGCCTCTCCTGGGCTCTCCCTTCCACCGTTTGGACAAGACCTCAAGATGGTCCCTCTTCGTCCTCTCCTGCTGCGGTGACGAAAAGCCACAGACGGGGCAGCATTTGTTTCTCACTGCTGTGGAGGCCGGGAAGTGCAAGGTGAAAGCTTGGACAGGTGCTTTGTGACCGCCTCTGCCAAGACCAAGTCCCAGGCTGTGCAGGGCGAGGAAGACGCCTCCACCTTCCCCGTGTTTCCCATGCCCAGGGCAGAGTCACCTTGAGGGCGGCCATGCACTATGGGTTTCAATAAGGTCTATTGAATTTGGTGAACTGAATTGCATTTCACCTCTGCCTGAAAAGACGAACCAGGACTCCCACAAAATTGAGCTGAGGAATAAAGGATGAAGCCCTGATTTACAGGGATGAGGAGCAGAGTGGAAGTGTCTCCATCCCTTCCCTACCCCGATCTCACCCTCCCTCCATCCCAGCCTGCCAAGAATTCAGCAAGTACCACAAGCATGTGTGCTGATCAAGAATGAGTGAGAGTCGTGACTAATAGGGCAGCGGGAAAGGATGTGCTGTGGGCAGGGCAAGAGTTAACATCCCAGAAGGTCAAAGTGGAAGCTGGATATAGGGAAGGGATGCAAGAGACTGAAAGTGTGGCAGGGCCACCGGGCTGTGTAGGGGTAGAGTCTAGAGCGGAGGAGGAGCAGCCTCCATGTGGGGGGATTTTGGAAAATGGGAAACTCTGTAAGCAAGTTGCTGAGGGGCTTCACACTCTCGATGGGGTTTTGTCTTGTTTGGCTTTTCTGTCTGGTTTGGGAGTTTGCCAAAGAATGCACTGTGCCAGGAAACCAGCACACAGCTCCCGAAGATCTACTCCAGGGCAAGGCACAGTGCCTCTGCAGAGCATGCATGTTACAGATGTCTAATTGTGCCACCCAGCAGGACGCTCACCAGCAGCTCCAGGGTCGTCAGTAGATTCACACTGGTAGGTTACCAATCTGCAGAGCTTGCCCACAGCCCCTGGTGAGCCCCCTCTGCTGTATGTCTCTATGAGTTTTTTTGTTTTGTTTTGTTTTGACAGGCAGAGTTAGACAGTGATAGAAAGAGAGAGAGAGAGAGAGCGCACACGAAAGGTCTTCCTTTTTCTGTTGGTTCATCCCCCAAATGGCCGCTACAGCCGGTGCACTACGCTGAACCGAAGCCAGGACCCAGATGCCTCCTCCTGGTCTCCCATGCGAGTGCAGGGCCCAAGCAATTGGGCCATCCTCCACTGCACTCCCGGGCCACAGCAGAGAGCTGGACTGGAAGAAGAGCAACCGGGACAGAATCTGGGGCCCCAATAGGGACTAGAACCCGGGGGTGCCGGCGCCGCAGGCGGAGGATTAGCCTAGTGAGCCGTAGCGACGGTCACGTATCTCTGAGTTTAAGTGCCCTGGAGACTCCATGCAAATGGAATTGTCTGTTTGGAAAAGCAGGCGTGGCTAAGGCCCACTTGGAGGGTGGCTCTGAAATGGGAAAGGAGAGCTTGAAAAGCGACTGCGGCATCACTGTCAATGGCACCAGCAACCCAGGGAGAGGCCAGACCTGGGCTGTGGCCCCTTGTATTGCCTGACAGCGTCTATGCCTCTGCTCAAATTTCTATTCTGGTCCTGACTTTCCTCCCTGCCCCCATCCGCCACTGCTTTCACATGGGACCAACCTTCATGTGGGACTCTGACACCAGCGAATCCACATGCAACTGCCAACCGCTGACAGCACGGTAAGTCACGTGTGTCTCAACACAAAGGACAGCGCCTCTGAAAGTGAGATCTCTGGTGACGGCCAGTTCTGGCAAGGGCCGGCCCGTTCACAGAAGCCTCTGTCTGCACAGAGTGACTTGGCCTCTGTTAGTCTCCTTCTCATCCAGGTCTGAGACTTGTCACCTTGTGGGTGCATCCCAGGAGGAAGCCAGCCACTGATGCAGATCAGCCACTGGAGCACTCTCTGGTGGCGTCTCTATTCTGTGCCGGAGTGGAGCCTCCATGACCTGCCTCTGCCCCGCAGGGGAAGATCTGGGAAACTGGGGAGATGGGGACCAGTGGGTGGGAGCCATCTATGGCACCAGGTGAGAGTCCTGGGGTGCCGGGCTCTGCAGGGCCATGGAGATCGGGTGCCAGAAGCAGAGCCTGAGACAGTGGTTCAAGGGCACGTGATTTTCGAGGGAGTGTCTTTCAGGAAATTGCTCCCTCTATGGGACTGAGGGACCCAGCCAGGAGAGGTCTCAGGCGAAGCCAGACTGTGTCATCTGAAGCGAGGGGCTGGTGCCTCCTCTCAGCTGCTGCTGGTCCAGGCAGCGCTGGGGCTAAGCTCCCAGGTCAGCGCAGCGAAGAGGCCCTGCAGGGAGAGGCTCTGGCCCGTTCTTCAGATGGAGCGTAACATCTGCATGACTCATGCATGCAAACCACCCACACGCTGGAGATCTGAAGTGGTTGCCCCTAGAGACAGAAATAAACCCCAGTCCCATGGTGAAGAGCACACCCTGGCTCGGAGACAATGCAGCAAAGAACATTCCAGTGTGAGTCCCAAGAATGAGATTTGGGGTGACTAGCGATTTACATACAGCCAATGCCATGGTGGCTGCCACATGATAGACTGGGGACATCGTGGTTTTTAAGAGTTAGAGTAAAATAACTCCCTGCACAAGCTTATTGCCTGTAAAACACAGCACCATAAAAGTCCCTCTGACAAGAATGGGCAGCAGACAGGCACTTAGACACTTGGTGTCCCCTGCTGGCATGTCATCTCTTCTCTGCTGGATGCATCTGTGCTCGCTGCGCCCTCCGAATGGGACAGGGGGCAATGACAATGATGTGCCAGCATCGTCCACCTGTCTTTTGAGCCATCCATCATCTTTCAGTCCCCCCACCTCACCCCTTCAATACACAGGCAGGTGCTGCCCCCCACCTCTGTCCCTACCCTCCACATTGCTTCTCAGTCCAGGAGAGAAGCTCCCAGAGAACCCAACCTGGTGTTTCGGTTGAGTGCCTACTTCCTGATCCTTCCAGAATCTGCAACAGCCAGGCACTTTGGGGTAGCTCAGGTGTCCAGAAATGACATCTGCCCATGAAGCTGAGGGATCCAGCTGCTTGTTGACAAAGTAGGTGGCTCCCAGTGAGGTGTGGAAGGCCAGAGCTGGGCTGCACCAGCTGGGAGGCCTGACACAGGAACGGAGCCAGCTGGGAGGAAAGCATGGTCCCTGCTGTCCTTCAAACTCAAACCTGACCTTTCACCCAGTGAGCCATCTTGGCTGGGCTTCTCCTTGGTTCCTTGCAGGATTTGCAATCATCAAAGTAGCACTGATTTCAAGGAAGCAGATTCTTTTTTATTTTGTGGCCAAATGCTCTGTCAACTAATGGTTTGCCCAGCCCAGAAATTCCAGGGTAACAAGACTTTGGCTTTCAGAGTGGGGTACGCCATCCATCCACCTTCAGTGGTGTGCAGATGAGCCTCAGTGCCACAGAGTCAGCCTCCAGTGCTGGGGCCAGCCAAGGAAAGTCTAATCACTCAAAACAAAACAAACAAACAAACAAACAAACAAACCAGCCTCCTACTTTGCCTAGGTTCACCATCGACTCTGCCCCAGGCTTCCAGCGCTGCTTCTAGGCGGGCCAGAAGGCACCAGGACCGGCAGGGATGCAGGCATCGTCTGGCTCAAGGGGCTTTGGCTTGTGCTCTGCAAACAGGGATGGCTCAAGTTGGTACAAAGAGGATTTTCAACTCCCTGCTCCTGTTCCTAGGTCCCAAGGGCGCCCTATAGCCACCCAGGAGTCCCCAGAGCACTTTGGAAAACCCCTGATCCAGGGCAACCCTTGCCTCCACACACCAGGAGGCCCAGACCAAAAGTGGACAGTGCATTGGCAAGTGGCACAGCAGGTCCTGCTGGGGGCAGCTGGCCCTTGTCCTTCCCACCTCCCTGAGCTGCTGACCCCCAGCTCTCCTGCCAGAGCCACATTCCCTCCCCAGGTCAACGCCTCTCTTTACTCAGCACCCAAAACCACGTGTGGTTTTTATTGGTCTCGGACCCACACCGTGTCCTTTCAGCCCCCAAACCCTGATGCCCCTGATGTCCCTGTCCCCAGCTCTGTGTGTGCTGGGAGGGGCAGCGCCAGGGCCCAGGCGGGGGCAGCCACTGTTTACCTTGTTAAGGCCAAGGACAGGCGTGACTTCTCTTGTTTGGTGTTACCAAGTTATTGGAAAACACATAAAACCACAGGCTCAACCAGGGCGGTTTAGCTTTGACTGGATGGCACTTCTCTCGGGGCTGCAGAAGTTGGGCAGGGATGAGGCCAGGTGACAAGAAGCGCTGGAGCACGGGGACAGCAGCTTGTCACAGACTGCAGTGACAAGACCACTACTCCCCTGGAGCTTCCGAGTCCGCCTGCCTCCTCCACCGAGGCCAACTCTGCCTGGGAGTGCTCGCTCCTTCCCTGTGTCCTGTGCACTCTTGTCTGTGCTCTGTTATCTGCTTCCCCTCGTCTTGCTTCCTCCACGCACTCCTCTCTGTGGCTGTCCCTCCAATGTCTACCTCTCCGCCTTTGTGTGTTGGCCGTCTTCTCCTTCTGTGCCTCCATCTCTCTGTTTCTCCAGTTGCACACGTAACACACACTTACATGCACACACAATGCATACACCCATACACAACCCCACACAAGTTCACACTCATAGAATCACATGCAACCACACTCAGAAACATGCACACAGTCTATGGTGCATACCTGAGGCACTCATGTGCACATACAACCATCTGCAAACATGCACAGTCCCACATAGCTCACACTCACACGATGTCACAAGTTCACACACACCCAGAAATACATGCACACAGACACACACCCTTGTCTCTTTCTCTCAGGCCAGGCTAAGTAAACCCTGGCTCTGGACACCCAGGCTCCTTGCTGCCTCTTTGCATTAAGAGTGGTTAGCAACCAATGGCAGGAGCAGGGGAGTGCCTGAGTTAATCAAATAGATCTGACGCTTAGGGCCAATAAGCTGGGAGGCCTCGTGCATAAAACTGGATCCAGCCACATCACGCCCTGGAGAGGAGCTGCCTAGCTCAGTCATGTGAGGAGGTGGTGACATCAGCCGCTGTGACAGCCTGCCAGGAAGTGCAGCTTCCCTTCCCCCTTTTGATGAGGGTTGTGGTTAGAGTGCCGAGGCCTGTGCTGGTTGAGATCTTCCAAGCCTGTGTTCAGAAAGGAAACAGGAGGGAGCTGGTAACTGCACTGGTTTGATTGGAGTCTGCAGTGTGGTTTACGGGGTTCCTTAGACAGACATAGGATTTAACTACTGAAGTTCAAATAGGAGAGGGTCTACCAGGTCTTAGGACAGAAAGGAAAATCTCTTAGTTTTCTTTTTTTTTTTTTTTAAGCTTTATTTATTTGAAAGATGGTGGTGGTGGTGGTGGTGGTGTGTGTGTGTGCATGTGTGTGTGTGTGTGTCCATGTGTATTTCTTCTATCTGCTGGTTCACTACCCACATGCTGGCACTAGCCAGAACTGGGCTAGGCAGAAGCCAAGAGCCTGGAGCCCATTCTGGATGCCCTGTACGAGCACTTGAACCGTCATCTCTTGCCTCCCAGGTCAGGCATGAGCAGGAAGCTGGCGTGGAGAGTGGATCCAGGAACGGAACCAGGCACTCTGGGGTGCAAGTGTCCCCAGCTGTGACACCAAACACGCACCCCATGGAATCTCTACGTTTTCGGAGTTTTCTCCACGGCCCTGCCACAGATCAGCTGTTGGACGCAACGGACACCATTTGACTTCTCCTGGCCTTGCTTACTTAATTTCACTATGCCAGTAGCCCAGCAGTCAGTTTACTAACAAAACATTTGTGAAGAAAGTTCTTTATCAGGGTTGAAAAGTAACAAACAGGAAATCGAAAATATTTTAATTTCTTTTTAATGTGTTCAAGGCAAACCCATGGTTTCTGGTTCCCTGTTAGCTAATAGTTTGGGATAGTCAGAGAACAAGCAGCTCTTACAGCCATAGGGACTGAGGTGTCTTAGCCAAATGTCAGGAAAAGCAATCTGACAAGAATTGTGAAAGTAGGGCAAAATATTTAAAATTGGAATCTCTCCAGAAAATCTGCAGCATATGGTAGTTTTCTGATACTCAGTCATACCCAAGGGCAATGCTGTAGTATTGAATAAAATTAATATTCAAAGAATTCTCCTACATATCATGAAAACGTTAAATAAAGTTTAATATACTCCGCTTAAAAATATATGTGTGTGTATATATATATATATATATATATATAAATAGAGACACTATAAGCCTGTAAAGGAATATGGATATATACACACACAGAAATGGAGGTATTTATAGTATATGAAGATATATATTATATACATGGGGATATATAGAAAAGGAGACAGATTATAGCTATGTATCATCATCATCTATGTCATTTAGAAAGGATTTCATCTCCATGAAGGTTAAAAATGTTCATCTTAAAAAATGTTTAAAATAAAAACCGTTTTGAGTCGTAAATAAACTTTCAGCTATATAGAAAAACTCAGTTACATCTATGATGCATTTTGCAAGAATCCTAGGTAGGTGAAATTTTCCAATACTCGATTTATAAACAACTCTCAAGTGCCTAATAGTTATGAGGAATTGGTCGCTTTTATCTTTTTTGCAGGTGTGCCAATCTGGACTAGGGCTGTATTAGTTGTCTGGTGTGCTTTAACAAATGACAATCATCCCAGAGGCTTCAAACAATGCGCATTTGTTATCTGACAGCTCTGTAGGTCAGAAGTCTACACTTGGTCATCCTGGACATGAATCAAGGTATTGGCAGGACTGTGTTCTTTCCTGCGGCTCCAGGGGGAGAGAACATTTCCTTGCCTTCTCCAGCTTCTCAAGTCGTCCGCATTTTTGGCTCAGGGCCTCTTCCACCAACCTCCAAGCCAAGAAGGGCAGTTCAAATCCTTCTCTCGTGGCCTCTCACCCGTTTCTTCCAGTCCTCTTCAGAGCTGTGAAAGTGTTTCCCTTTTTAAGGATGCCTGGGATTGGGCTGGGCCCACTTGGATAACTCCACAGAATCTCCCCAAACCTCAATGACACCTGCAAAGTGCCTTTTGCTGCAGTCCCAGGTGCTGGAGATAAGACGGTAGATATCATTGGGGCCATTAGTCTGCCTACCCCAAGCAGGTAGAGGCCAGGGATCTCTACTAGAAACTGATGGAGATCAATTCGAGTTGAATTAAGCAACAGCACCAAAGCGTTGCACAACTGGAGGAGTGTGGAATTACTCTGAACTTAGGCTTTCTCCTCTGGTTAAGAAAGAAAAATAGGAAAGTTGCTGTCCTCGATTCACTACATCAGACAGCATTCTGAGGCTGTCACACTCCTTTGGCATCACATGAAATCCTGGGACAAAGCTGCTTACAGGGTCCTGGGACAGCAGGGCCCAGGAAAGCTGGTGCGTGTCAGTGCGCATCATTGACAGTGAGTTTCTGAGAAAACAGATACTAGATCAGGATGTGGAATTTGATGTCTTTGAGCAAGGCGGGGAGATGAACTGGTGGACCCTTTAGAACACTCGGGCTCCGTTGCCGTGGTAGGAAGGGGTTAGGGATGGCAGAAGGGAGAAAACAAAGGTACTGAAATCCGGAGTGCCTGCATTCGAGCTGTGTATGACTTAGCCACGGTATCCGGGCAGGGTGAGATGGAGGCCGCAGCCTCAGGAGAGGGGCTGCTGGGCTCAGGCCCTGGCACACCCAGGTCACTGCTATGTCTGAAAGACACAGAGAAAGAGTTCTGGGGCAGCTTGGCAGACAGAGGGCCAAGATCATCTTTCCAATGTGCCTGATTTCCTTCTAGATGTCCAGTATGGTTCTAGCTTGCATGAATTTTGTTATTTTCATTTTAAAAAATTGAATGCAGTTCCTTAGGTCTTTCAAGATCCTGAAAAACTGCAAAGTAGACATCGTGCTTTTTAATAAAACTACCGTGGAATTGAGTGTGGGAAGTGCCTGCAGTCATTGTTCTCACTTGGTTTTCATGAACTGACTATCTGCTGGCAGCTATGGGGAAGCCATAGTGAGGCACCTGCTTTCTCGCTTAGTGTGGGCAAACATGGCTAATATCCAACTATCCAGGTGTTTATACGGAGCCTACCATAAACTTAGCAGTGTGCTCATTCACCATGTTGGCACAACACTTTCCAACGTCTGTGTGTGTGTGTGTGTGTTTGACACACTCAAATTGATGTAACAATATGAAAGTCAAGGTCTGGTGACAGTCTGGGGGATGGAGGTGAGTGGGAGAAGTATTGGGGAAGGTGGAAGATCAACCTCCCCACCTTATAGAGAATCAGGAAATGGTGGTGATGGTTGATGGCATCAGAAATGCAGGTCTAGGTGTGCATTTGAACTAGCAGGAACCATCTGGAGTAGGGTGAGAGCACTTCAAAAAGTCTATAGAAAATGAAATTAAAAGGTAAGTTTACTTTGGTGCAATGACATTCTGAAAGCCATGCATAGTTTTTCCATCACACCCATTTCCCATGCACCTTTTGAAAACTCTTAGTATTTGGCAGGGAGGAAGAAGAGGGAAGACAGTGTGGGGAGAGGGTGGAGTGGATGGTGGGTAGAGATGGGGTATGGGAGGTAATTCCAGACAGGAAGTCAAAAGACCATGGCAAAAGTTGATAAAATGAGAAACAGTGCATAAGCATTTTAGTGAAAGATGGGGATTTAAACCCCCCCAAAAAATAAGCAAGAGTGATTCATCGCAGGGAGCTCTGGGCAGCAGGACTGGAGGGGAGGGCTGAGCAGAGGTCAGCGTTGCTGTCTACTCCCCAGCTCTTCTACTCCATTGATTTTCTAAACATGTATGTGTTACCTGATACAAATGTCAAGCAAATCCACGTAATATAGTTTCCTCCAAGCTTCTTTTATGTTTACAATAGTCTACTCTTTTGGAAAGAATGAATTCTTTTTAAGAAAAATCATTTATGATCATCCTTTAATTCCATTTTTCCAAGAGTTTTTGAAGTATCTTCGTATGAGTTACAAATATGTTTATTTTAGGGACCACATGTAGACTGCATGTGTGTAAATATTAATTATGACATTGAGTTTTGTCATTCTTGGCTAATATTTTATTGCAAACATTTTCAAACATACAAAGAAGTTAACAGGAGTGTCAGGCATAGTCACACTGCTGTGAAATCAGTCCCTAGAACTCCTCTTACAAATCTGGAACTCTACATTCCTTATATAAAGGCCTTTCTTCCCCACATCTGGTAATCACTTTTCTGCTGTCTCTCTCTCTGAGTGTGACAGCTCTAGATTGCTCCAGCAGGTGGAATCCCATAGCATTTGTTCTTTTAGGACTGGTTTATCTCACTTAGCCTAATGCCCTCAAGGTTCATCCATATCAATGCACATGATAAGATTTATTTCCTTTGAAGTCTGAATAATGTCCTATTGTTGTAACTACCACATTTCTTTATCCATGCATCTGTCACTGGGCATCTGGGTTGCTTCCACATCTTGGCTATTATGACTATAGCTGCAGTAAATATGAGTATGCAAATATCTCCTTGAGACCCCGCTTTCATTTCCCTGGGGTGTATAATCAGAAGTGGGATTGCTGGGTCACGTAGTAGTGCTCGATTTTAGTTCTCTGAGGAACATACGTAGCATTTTCCATTTTACAGTCCTATAGCTGTTACCGGAGAAATTTGCAGGGTTCTTGTCTTCATGCAAGAAAGAACTCAGGCGTGAGACAGAGAATAGTGGGAGGTAAAATAGTAAGGTTTATTAGGGAAGGGACATCCGTAAGGACGGATGGGCACCTCTCCAGACAGAGCCTGAGAGACTGGGGGTGGGGGGGCAGTGGAGAGAGAGTACACCTGACCAGGTCAGGCGGGCGGCCCAGCAGAGAGGCAGAGGGCTGAGCGCGCAGTCCGGTTGAGGCTGGGGGTTTTTAAGGAGATGGGTCTTGCTTCCCCACCTCTGCTCCTCTTGGAACAAAGGGCTTTTTGGATGTAAATAGAAAAACTTCTATCTGAGTTTTTCCCTGAAGGTATCAGACAGGAGGAAGCCTAGCTGGCACCATCCTGAGTTTGGAGGAAGGGTGAGCAAGACCCCCTAGAGAATGGGGATCTGGAGCAGGGTGTTTGAAATGCAGATACTGGGCTACATTTGGGAGAAGGGGTGGGGACCCCCACCAGGCAGGTTATCAGGTAGAAGGGGGCAGGGCAGGATGCGAAGGCCGGGCTGCCCCTGAAATGTTGTCAGGATGACTCTGAGATGCAGGTGCATATGCTGGACATAGATGTCTTCTCTTTAGGCCTTTATGTCACACACACATAAGCTCATAACTGACTTCCTACCTAACATAGCTATGCACCGGGTTCCAATTCCTTCACGTTTTCAAACGCTTGTTATTATTTTTTGCTACTAGCTGTTTTAGCAGGTTTGAAAAAGCTATTCCGTTGATTTTTTTCTTTTTAATTCCTATCAGCTTTGTTCTGAGTAAATGAAAAACTGGAATTCACAGAATTTGCAATGCTGATGACAAAAGGAAGCTAGACTGCTTTAAGTAAAAAACTTTCTTTAGAAGGAAGTGATCAGTCAGGGAGTCCCCAGGGCAAGTCTAGGAATGGGCTGCATAGTAAATTTCATTTTTATTTCCCTTGGCCAATGAGTATCACATCATAGGTTGGCCTAAAAGGCCATAGATTTTCCACTACTGCAGGTGCTAAACGAATTAAGTTCCATCCACGTATTAATTATCAGATGATGGACTATGTTTAATATCTTGAATTTGGGGTCTGGTGCTGTGGTGCGCTAGGTTAAAGCCCTGGCCTTCAGTGCCGGCATCCCACAGGGGCACCGGTTTGAAACCCAGCTACTTCCAATCCAGCTCCCAGCTCACGTGCCTGGGAAAGCAGTGGAAAATGGCCCAAGTGCTTGGGCCCCTGCATCTGTGCGGGAGACCAGGAAGAAGCCCCTAGTTCCTGGCCTTGACCTGGCCCAGCCCCGGTCGTTGCGGCCAGTGGGGAGTGAACCAGCGGATGGAAGACCTTTTTCTGTGTGTATGTCTACCTCTCCCTCTAACTCTGTCTTTCAAATAAATAATATAAGTATTTTTTAAAAATCTGGAAGTTGCCAGTTGATTCTGAGGCATAGGCTCCTCTCAGTGTCTACACTACAGTAAGGTGTTCTCCTCCAGTTGGAAGTATCTCTTTCAGTTTAAAATCATATTAGCTCTTGTGCCAAAGCTACTTTTCCAGGGGTCTGGGATTTTGAATCCATTTTCCTCATTTGGAGATATTTGTCCCTGAGCTAGACAGATGGCATAGTCCTGGTTCCGGGTCTGTGCAGTAGCCTGGTGATCACCTTTTTAATTAACTCATGAAGAACTCAGGGACAGGAGCTGTACTAATCGCCCTAGAGATGCATTAAAATAGACTGATCTATGACTAAACAAAGCCTTGGGAGTGTTGGCGAAGCTGGTGAGGAAATTAGCAAACAGAAACCTTAAGAACAATTAATCGTTTGCTGCATAGCAGCATGGCAGGTGCTCTGAAGAGGGATTTCTTAGTCATTTTTAGCACTGCTCCTGCATTTTGGCAGATGGGAAGGCGGAAGCTGAGGAAGTGTGTGGGAAAGCAGGTGAGCACTGCTCCCCAAATACTGCGTGTCGCTTAGTCACCCGAGACAAAGCAGCCACAGAGTAATCCCACGGTAATTGGCTGGCCCTTGGCTAATCCTGTTTCTGGATTGTATTTATGTGGTGGGTCATTTCAGTTACCTAATTAGCATTCTCCAGGGACCTACTACCCCCAGATTGGACCCCTTAGAATACCATAGCCACTGTACCATAAGATAAGGAGCAAAGAAGATGTTCCTCTTTGATTATCAAATAAATGAATATTAAGCAGGCAACAGAGCCTTCACCGTGTTGTCCGGCTCTGTGTTAAGCACCTTAGCAGGCAAGATCTTCTTTAATTCTCACTATCCTATGATAGAGGTTTTTTTTTTAATTAATTAATTAATATTTTAAGATGTATGTATTTATTTGAAAGGCAGTGACAAGAGTTACAGAGTGGCAGAGGCTGAGGCTAAGAGAGAGAGGTCTTCCATCCCCGGGTTCACTCCCCAGATGGCTGCAATGGCCAGAGCTGAGCTCTTCTGAAGCCAGGAGCCAGGAGCTTCTTCCGGGTCGCCCAAGCATGTGACCAAGATCAACGGCCTTGGGTCAGCCATGAGTATTCCTCCAACCACAGGGCACATATTGGCCAAGGGCCCCTGTGCTGCCCCCATGATCCCCTGCCGGGGGGGCTGTTCCAGGCCAGTGTGTGATGATGGCGTGGATGTAGGGCAGTCCTCTTCCTGGGAGACAGGAAACTCTTCTCATGGCTGAATTTGCTGGAGGACTCCCTGCCAGCCTTGTAGAGCTTTCCTTGGCCTGGCAGCTCTCTAAGAAGCTCCCACTCAGTCTTGCTTTTCCCCTCCACTTGCACCACGCTGGCATCATAGTCTTCTCCCACCGCCTCCTCATTTGCCATCTCTCAGCATTCTTGCACACTAGATACTAGCTTGGAATCAGCTTATCAGAGGATCCCACCAGCACAGTAATGACAAAGCTGGGGTACTACACCTCTCCTCTCCAGGTCTCACTTTCCTCTAGCGTAAGAGAGGAGGCACAGGTGTTTCCCCAAGTTCCATAATGCTCCTAGTCTAATCCAGGTGGAAGCTGACCCAGATTGACTTTCACTGGGGGCTGGGTCTTGCCCTAGGGCCTATCTGACTCCCCCATTTTGAAGATTCTTGGCTGTGATCCAAAGCAGAGTGAATCCTTTAGACTCTCCCGTCTTGTTATAGGACTTGCAGAGATAGCCTGGCTTTCTCTACATTGCTTCCTTCATTCTGTTGAATCTGATCACCCAGTGCCACTGGACAGTCAGCCCGCAGCCACTGTCGGTCACAATGCATTTCCTGAGAACTCTAAGTAAGGTCTCTACCTGGGGACACCTTCACCCTTTGAAAGCACACCTTCCAACTCAAGGTCTGGTGCCTCCCTGGTCCAAGATAAAGAACCAAAATAACTCTGAGAAAACTCTGATTGCTGTTATATTGGAGAGCTAATTTTTTTTTTTTTTACTCTTGGAAATGCAGACTATTCCTTTCTGTTTCCAGAACAAAAGGTAACTGGGTTTTTGGAGGAGAAGAGACTTACGTTCAGCTCTATATCAAACTGTCTCCTAATCTTGAGAGTCTATCTAGGACAGTCTATATTTTCAAACTTTAGTTCAAGTTCATGTCCTTTGGTTGCCTTAAACTCAGCATTTGTCTTGCTTGCTGACGCAGGGGGAAACATGTGCTTGGCTCTCAAAAATAAAAAGGCAAAAAAAAGAAGGTTCACATCTCAGTGGCTGAGTTTGTTCTGGGTTAGGTATTAGGAAATATTTCACTTTAAAAAGGCAATCAATTTTCTTTCTTTTTTAACAGATTTTATTTATTGGGGCCGGCACTGTAGCATAGCGGGTAAAGCTGCCACCTGCAGTGCCAGCATCCCATATGGGCACCAGTTCTAGACCTGGCTGCTCCACTTCTGATCCAGCTCTCTGCTATGGCCTGGGAAAGCAGTACAAGATGGCCCAAGTCCTTGGACCCCTGCACCCATGTGGGAGACCCAGAAGAAGTTCCTGGCTCCCGGCTTCGGATTGGTGCAGTTCCAGCCATTGTGGCCAACTGGGGAGTGAACCAGCGGATGGAAGTTCTCTCTCTCTCTTTCTCTCTCTCTCTCTCTCTGCCTCTCTTCTCTCTGTGTAACTCTGACTTTCAAATACATAAATAAATCTTTTTTAAAAACACCAGGTTGTTTAAAAAAACTTTTTTTTAAAAAAGTTGTGTTCTTTCTTTTCTCTTCTTTTCTCTTCTTTTCTTTTCAACAATTCAATGTTTATTCAAAATAGTTTGAGAATTCCCCTTTGGAGCTAGCTCGAAAGGCTGTTCCAAGAGCCTTGCAGGACCACTGACTGCGGTAATATGTACTCTGACTGCTAGTACTTGTGAAGTGTCAGTATCTCCCCAGTGAAGTCAGCACACTTCCCTCACTGCTCTTCAGGCAGCAACCGGAGCGTACGCTTGTCCTAGCTTTTGTCGCTATGGCAGGTGCACGTGAGCCATGCTGGTCCGTTTCCGGTGACAGGGCAGGTCGGGTGTTGCAGCCAGCAGTCACCTAACAATGCAGAGCAAGAGTGAATCAGGAAACCTCAGCCTCCAGTGCCGCCGGGTAACTGCCCTCCATGGGTCTGGACATCTCTGTGCATCACTAAGCAGAGGTTCCAATCACCTCCTCTCTAAACGTGTCATTCCAAGGACGTTTGTACAGTGAGCGACCTTGGAAGGCAGAATTTCTCCCTCCAGAGTGAGGAACAGGCTTGCTGACAGCCTTGGACAGCAGAGATGCTGTGTCCCCAGAGCACGAGCATGCAACGCTACCACCAACATCACACAGGCAACATCTGACTCGTACAGAAGGCAAGTATGTTTACTGACCACGAGAAAAAACTCAGTTCCCAGACTCAAAGTCTCTCTCATATGATGAAACTCACTGCGTGTGCAGGTGTCATTCGGGTCTCTTCACGGTGTCCTATGGGACTAGGGTTGCAGAACTGGCACACGTACTGGTGCTCCGGCAACTTCTATTGCTATGAGCAATAAACTGACTCTTGTCTCTGACCCGCGAGTCCTGGGCCTTCTGCCGACCTCCATGGGACTGGGGTCAGCTAACCTGTAGGTAAAATGCTCTTCCTGCCTAGTCTTTGACATCCCCTGCTCGCCAGAGATACTGAGTAGGGGAGGGAGAGGGGGCAAGTCAGACAATCTGCAGGATTAGGACAACCTGGTGTGGATTTGCAGCCTGAATGTTTCCCTATAACTGTTGTAACAAATTACCATAAACTACATGGCTCAGAGTTTCATTCCCAGACAGCCTGGAGATCAGAAGTCTAGAACAAAGGCATTAGCAGGGCTATGCACAGGCTCTCGGGAGATCCTGCTCCTTGCTTCTTTCAGCTTGTGGTGGCTGTCAGAGTTCCTTGACATGTGGCTGCATCACTCTCTTTATGCCCCTGTCTTCCATGTGTTCATTATAATTATAATTTGTCACTGGATCCACCCAGATTATTCAAGATGATCTCGTTTCTAGCTCCTTTAACTTAACTCCATGGGCAAAAACCATTTATCCAAATAAGCTTATACATGCAGGGTCTGGGGATTAGGAAGTGGGCCTATCTTTCAGTGGGGCTACCTTTCCATCCACCCTAAAAGCTCAAATTCTTATCACTTGGATGCTCAAAATAATCCTAAGCCATTAATCTTATTTAAAACAGTCCTGGACTGGTAGAATCTCTAAGCACCTGCAGTTGAACAGGGCCAGCATTGTGGTGTAGTGAATAGAGCCGGCACCTGTGACAACAGCATCCCATATGGGCACTGTTTTCATGTCTTGGCTGCTCCATTCCCAATCCATCTCCCTGCTAATGGCCTGGAAAAAGCAGAGGATGGCTCAAGTGTCTGGGCTCCTGCCTCCCATGTTGGAGACCTGGATGAAGCTCCTGGTTCCTGGCTTTGACTTGGCTTAGCACTGGCCATTGCAGCCATCCAGGGAGTGAACCAGCAGATGGAAAAATCTCTCTCTCTCTCTCTGCCTTTCAAATAAATCTTTTTTAAAAAAGTTCTACAAATAATTTCCCAAGGAAAATGAGCAAGCCACTGTAAAAAAATAGCCAAGAGAGGTTGGTGTTATGGCACAGCTGGTTAAGTTGCCACCAGAGAAGCCTACATCCCATATGGGTGCCAGTTGGAATCCCGGATGCTTCATTTCTGATCAAGGTCCTTGCTAATGCTCTTGGGAAAGCAGTGGAAGATGACCCAAGTCCTTGGGCCCCTGTCATGGCCTGGATGAAGATCTTAGCTACTGGCTTCAGCCCGGCCTAGCCCTGGCCATTGAGGTCATTTAGGGAGTGAACCAGTGGGTGGAAGATCAATCTCCCTCTCTCTTTCTTTCCCCTCCCCTCTCTGCAGATTGTCTATGCTTTTCAAATACATAAATAAACCTTTTTTTTTAGAAAAAAAGAAGGAAAGACTAGGAACACAAAAAAATCAACACATTATGAGTGAAAACCAGCAGAAAAAAAATCTCTGTGTTTCTAGATAGATGGGTGTTGCAGCGTAAGTAAAACTCCAAGGTCAAAATAAACCCCCTTAACTTCTAAAGTTTTTAACCAAGGATCAGTGGATCCCTAGGAGTGGCAGGGATCCCCCGGAGTTTTATGTAAAGATTTTTCTTTTTTTAAAAGATTTATTTAGGCCGGCGCCGTGGCTCAACAGGCTCCGCCTTGCGGCGCCGACACACCGGGTTCTAGTCCCAGTTGGGGCGCCGGATTCTGTCCCGGTTGCCCCTCTTCCAGGCCAGCCCTCTGCTGTGGCCCAGGAGTGCAGTGGAGGATAGCCCAAGTGCTTGGGCCCTGCACCCCATGGGAGACCAGGAAAAAGGCACCTAGCACCTGGCTCCTGGCTCCTGCCATCGGATGAGCGCAGTGCGCTGGCCGCAGCGCACCGACCGCGGCAGCCATTGGAGGGTAAACCAACGGCAAAGGAAGACCTTTCTCTCTGTCTCTCTCTCTCACTGTCCACTCTGCCTGTCAAAAAAAAAAAAAAAAAGATTTATTTATTTATTTGAAAGTCAGAGTTACACAGAGAGGAGAGGCAGAGAGAGAGAGGTCTTCCATCCGCTAGTTAACTCCTCAATTGGCCGCAACGGCCAGAGCTACACCGATCCAAAGCCAGGAGCCAGGAGCTTCTTCTGGGTTTCCCACGTGGGTGCAGAGGCCCAGGGACTTGGGCCATCTTGTATTGCTTTCCCAGGCCACAGCAGAGAGCTGGATCGGAAGTGGAGCAGCCAGGACTTGAACCCGTGCCTATATGGGATGCTGGTGCTTCAGGCCAGGGCTTTAACCTGCTGTGCCACAGCGCTGGCCCCTGTGTAAAGATTTTTCTGAGAGAATCCATAGATTTCATCAAACTTATACAACAGTACCTACTCCAAAAGAGTTTTAAAAGTATTGCAGGCCTACCATACAACAAGGGAAAGCTAAAGGAATTTTGAAAGGTGTTAGGAGGTACAGGGTAGGAGGAGTTGAAAATCAAACCAGTAGGAGTTCTTCCTCAAGATTTTAATAATAGGCGTGGAAGACACTAATTTCTCTTTTCTGATGGCCAAGCTACCAGGGTGTGAGCTGTACTGCAAAAGCCATCTTCTTCCTTGTATAGAGGGGAAAATAAACTAGCAATCAGTCAGAAGTGGACATGAAAAATGTCTTGACAGCTCTTGTCCCTGAGAGCCTGTAGGTCAATTCTACCCTCACCGTGCCTTTGCCCCTCCCCTTGCTTGGTTCAGAAGTCCAGTGATGTCTGTCTCCCCTTATCTGCCCCCTTTCTCCCCTCCCAATCCCTCTGGTTAAGGTAGTTTTAGTACGCTTTCTCTTTCTTGCAACCAAGGAAACTCTGATTGGAAACAAATGCTAAATTTGGTCATTTAAATTAAATAAATATTTGTTACAGGAACAAAACTCTGAAAGTCATAGAACTTGAAGAGGGGAGACAGAGTGAGCGAGAGCGAGAGAGAAAGAGAGAGCGAGAGAGACATTGGCCCAAGAATTAAGGAAAGAGGAAAGACTTCATGGCAATAAATCTTGTGTTTGACTTTGAAGAAACACGGGATATAAAAAAGACAGAAAGAGGAGCTGGCGCAGAGTCTTCCAGGTGGAACAAATACTATGAATGCAGGTATGCGGGAGGGAGGGAGCCTGGCATGGAAGGGGAGAGACTGTGATGTTAGCACTGCTTTCCTGGGTTGTTCACATCTAGTGATTTTCAAATAGAAATTCTTTCAGGATATGCGCTATTTTGTATCCCTCCAGTGACCAAAAATCTCTCCAACAGTTTCATGTAAATTCCCTGATGAGTAGTGCTGGCGGTTACAAAATGCTCAGTGGTATATTCAGTATTCCCACGGCACAGAGAAACCCACCCCCAGTAGGGAGTGAATGTAGAATAGCTTTTATGATTTTCATTTTCCCAGCATCTTACTGTCTCCCTACTATCCCTGATTCGAAACTCTACATCTCCCTACTATATCAGTGTGAGCCCTGGTGCAAGATTCGGAAGCTGCAGGATCCTTCCATTCGTGGCTGTGTGTCACGTGCTCAATGCAGGGAAAGACAAGATCGAAGGAGCGCTCCTGAGTGGGAGAGGCTCCAGCAACAGCAGATGAGCAGCCGGCATCCACAGGGGCGGGGCATGGGGAGCAGCTGATGCCACTGGCTCCGCCGGGTGCCAAGGCAGACATCCTGGTGGACAGCTGTTATTTCTGCCCACCTGGTCTAACCTCGTCCCCATTCTTCTGGAAACAGTGTTTATTTTGGGAGCTGTTTCTTCCCAGCTACAAGACCTAATCGACTTCAAGGCCCTTTCCCACCCTTTTTCTGGTCTTAGAAGTAAATGTGGTTTTTGACATTTGCCACCAAGAGAACTAGGAACATTCTACTTGATTCTGTCTCCACCTCCAAGAGCCGCACACTGAAATCCCGGAAGACTATGAGTGCTGTCGGTGGAAGGTCCCTGTGGGTTAATAAGAGATTGACTTCCTCCTAGAGAGAACCTGAGCTGGCTTCTTAGGCCCTAGGTGTGAATGTGGGGCCTGTACTGGCTGTCTCTGCCGCATGTTGACATAAGAGATTAAGTTGCTCTGGGATTCTACTTAAGAGCTACTTTGATGGAAAGAACAAACTTTAAAAAAAAAACCACTAATAATAATAATTATAACTCATTTCCTTCGCTAAGTTCTATTTTTTGTGAAGGCAACTTGAAAACAAGAATCTCCTCTTTGTGTGCAAATGAAAGTGAGACACCCAGAGAGGGCGCACACCATGGGTCAGAGCCTGTGGCATTTCCCTGTTAGCTGGCTTTATTGCTCTCAAAAGAACATGGTGCTTACATTTTTCTTTGTTTATGTCACAATTCCTTTATCAGTAGTTTTCTTTTTTAAGAAAAAAAAGTCATTTGATTTTCTTTATCTCTTTTGAAAGACATCAGTAAATTTCAAAACCAGCTTGTGGCTTCGCTTTCCACTAAGCTCCTACTCTTGCTGGCTGGGCCCAACCTGGCCTTGGCTTCCAGGCATCTTTCTGTTACTGGCCACACTGGGTATTTTCACATGGAGAGAGAGTGACAGGCAAGGCCCCCAGGAAGTCACATACTGTCTTGCAAAATCTCTCAGTGACCCATGTGGAATGGAAAGTCCAATATTCATCCCTACCAGCGTGAAAGAGCCCAGTGGTCAGGGCAGACACCTGCTGTGCCCTGGACAGCCCTGCCTGGCATCAGTAAGAACAGTGAGAGTCGCCAGGGGAAATGCTTGTCTGGCCTCCTGGGTAACTCACAGCCTTGCCTGCTGCTGGACCCAGCCGGAAGTCCAAGAGGCTGCCTTTTCCGTCGCTGGCTGGCAGGCCATGCAGGGCCGCAAAGCCATTCCAATGCTCTGTGAAAGAGCATAGAGCAGTCATTGTCATGGAAAATTAGCCCGGGAACATACCCTTGCACAGTGCCATGGCTCTGCCCGCACAAGGGCGTGTGAGACATGAGATCTAACCCAATCTTTCTTCTCGTCAGCCTCGGGTTCGCAGTCCGTGGCTCTCCACCTGCTGCTCGGACTCTTCCCTCCTGCCCTGGATTCTTTGAGCACCAATCTTCGCAGCTGATGCCCAGGAGACGGAAGTCTCCTCCCAGCCACGGAGGGCAGGGAGAAGCCAAAGAATGAATGCACTGGCCTTGCATTTGCCAACTCTCAGTTGAAAACTGGGCTCCCGTTTAGCAAACAGATTTGGCTCCACTTCCAGACTTGCCTCTCTCCATCAAACATCTCCTTTGCCTAAGATCACCCTTTGGCCTGATAACACAGAATAAGGGCACTGTCTGGGTGTCCCCTTGGGGCCTTTCATTCAAAGCCGAGACTGCTTGACATTCTGCATAATACCCTCCCCAAAGAAGGCTTCAGCTCTCACCTCCTGCCTATGGAAAACTTGGAGCTTGCCAACATTGAACTGCTCTGACCCGCTGGAGCCGGCCAGAGCCAGGACAACTTTTCTGTCGGTCTCTCATCAATTACTTTTTATTTTCCAGGCCTGCACACTCCTCATGGAGCTCAGAGAATAGCCCGACAGTGAAAACACCAGAATGTTAAGCGAAAAATCGAGGCTCTGGCCATCAACTTCTCCAAGAAGGATGAATTTGTACGCTGTCATTTCTTGGCATTTCAGGCTGAGTTTTCCAGGACACAAAGGCATAAGGCGTTCCATCATCCTGATCCCTTTAATGGCCTGTGGGGAGGTAGCGGGGAACAAATAATTGGATGCACCAAGGCATGAAACAAATGAAACTGTAAAACGCTTGTGATCAAATCCTGGATAGCAGGTGACAGCTGTTAGATATGCAAGCCATGTGCCCTTCTCAGAATAAGAAAGGGGGACAGAGCCTTCAGCAGGGGTCTAAAATGAGTCTTTCAAAGGCTGATGAAACTGGTAGGGTCTCTATTAATCACCCAACATTCAAGAAAGAATGCTGCCTTAGAGATGAACTTGGAGTTAGGAGCCAGGGGAAACAGCAGGAGGAAGAAATTCAAAATAGGCAGAGGGGTTGTGCCATGAGAGGGACTCCTGGCGATTTTCTCCTCTCTATTCCCCAACTTCCTGTTTACCGCAATCATTCGCAATCATTTATAATGAGGGTTTTTTTTTCCTTTGTTCCTGCTTTTGGTTCCATTTTATAAAAATTGTTTTTGATGTTTTTTCCGGCATATCAGCCTCCAGTCAAAAATGAGCACTCATTCTTGGCTCCCTTATTTAATTGATTAATTAATTAATTTTTTTTTATTTATTTGAGAAGTAGAGTTACAGTGAGAGAGAGAGAGAGAGAGAGACAAAGAGAAAGGTCTTTCTTCCATTGGTTCATTCCCCAAATGGCCACCATAGCCAGAGTCGTGCCGATCTGAAGCCAGGAGCCAGGTGCTTCTTCCTGGTCTTCCCTGCAGATGCAGGGGCCCAAGCTCTTGGGCCATCTTCCACTGTCTTCCCAGGCCACAGCAGAGAGCTGGATTGGAAGAGGAACAGCCAGGACTAGAACCGGTGTCCTTATGGGATACCAGCACCTCAGGCAGAGGATTAACCTACTGTGCCACGGTGTCAGCCCCTCCCTTATTTAATTTAATTTGTTTATTTATTTGAGAAGTAGAGGTATAGACAGAGAGACAGAGAGAAAGATCATCCATGCGCTGGTTCACTCCCCAGATGGCCACTGCCTGCTGGATCAGAAGAGGAACAGCGGGCCTCGAACCAGCGTCCATATGGGATTCTGGCACCGCAGGCAGAGGATTAGCCCATTACACCACAGTGCCGACCCCTGACTCCTTTATTTTCTACCCCTTAAACCTCTCTGTTCACGCATGCCCTCGCCCCTCAGAGCAGCCATCTGATGCCCTGTGCTCGGCTCTGATTGACATCCCCCGCCTCTGGCTTCCTGGGTGCCAGTCTTGCGCGTTGTCCAATCCATGCTGCAACAGCAGCCAGGGCAGACTTTCTAAAATAGAAACCTGGTTCCGTCACATTCCTGCTCAGCCCCTCCAAGAGCTCCCGGCTGCCTCCAGGAGACAATATAAATTCCTTTCCATAACACACAGGACTCTTCAGCTGGGCTGCCAGGCTTGTCAACCTCTCACAACCCCACCCCTCCCAAACCCCCCAACACACACACTCCACCAGCCACCCTTCCCAGTGCCACCTTGCCTTTCGCTCTGGGTTGGTCTCCTTTCTCCAGCAAACTCAGCTACTTGCAGTCCCCCACAAAGCTCTTCCCAGCCACCAGTCCTCACACAGGCCATTCTCTTTGCCAGAAACTCCTCTTGTCCCATGTTGGCCTTGAAGAGCTGTCGGGCAGCTCCCATGGCCTCCATGGAGTTCAAGCCTCCCCCACTCCCCCGACCAAACAAGGGCAGATGGCCACACACTTTGCTCTCCATCGGGCCCCATCCCCGTGATCACACGTGATCTTGGAGCTGTGCAGGCAGGTGTTCGTCACTCCCCCTAGACTGGGGACCCAGGAGGGCAGGGACCTGGCCTGATGCATTTCTGGATCTTTGGCATTGGGCTTCTGTAGCGGGAAGGAAGCACAGAGGAAAAGCTTGGTAAATATGTGTTAATTTAATGAAAGAATGAGGTTAAACCAGGAATTAAAATGTGGCTTTCTGTCATACTTGTAGTTCAAATTGTATCACTTAAAATACTCAAGAAAAAACGAATCACATCAAAAGCCATTGGTTCCAGGGTCCTGGACTTTTTCCTCTCTCTCACTGCTCACCCCTGCCAGGCTCCCAAATGTGTAAGGGGAGTATAAAGAGGCGCTTAGTGGAATATCACTGTGTCTTAGCGTAGCTGTGCTCAAGTTTGTGGCAAAGAGTTATGGTGTCAAGTCCATATTTCAGGAAGATTTGTGTTGTTTATTTTTCAATTTGAGAGACAGAAGGGGACAGAGAGAGCTCCCATCTGTTGATTCACTGCCCTACACACACCTGCAGCAGCTGGGGGTGTGCCAGGGCCAAGACCAGGGGCCAAGAACCCAGGACATGTCTCCACATGGATGACAGACACCCAATTACAGGAGCCATCACCCCTGGCTCCCAGGGTCTACATTAGCAGGAAGCTGGAGTCAGGAGTCAGGTACTCCAATATGGGACATGAACTTCTTAACTAGATCTTCGCTACTGGGCTCAATGCTTGCCCAAAAACTCATGTCTTGAGAAGAGCCTTCCCTTGCAGAAGTATCCATGGCGATTACTGAAGCCCTGCCTCAAACTCCTCTCCGTGCCTTACAGATCATTAACTCCTTGACAGGGGACAAGGTGAACACACAGAGAAATCTGAAGCCAAAGTGGTAGAAGCCAAAGCCAAATGCAGATGCACTAGAAAGGAAGAGAAACCGTTCCTGGAATTATGATGTGAGTCCACAGGGAGCAAAAGTCCTCAAATGCGCTGCCCAAGAGCCAGGAGTCTGAGTTCTAGCCCATCCAGCCATCAGCTGCGTGGCCCCGGGGAAGTCGCCCGGCCTCTTAGAAGTTGTTTTCTCAGCATAAAAGAAGGAGGAGACGGCAGCGGGCATCCTGGGAGAGCCTGTGGCACTGATTCAGGTCTGTATGCAGTGCGAGGAACTCAGGCCACGGGGAGAGAAGAGCTGGGGTCAGCCCTGGCACGCTCGCATCACTTGTGTGTCCTGGGAAGATTGCTTCAACTCTCTGAGCTTCTTCAGTCTCCCACTCTGAAGAATGGGGCTTAGCATACAGACTTTCAGAGCTGTTGGGAGGAATGGGAAGCAGCGTAGACATAGGAAAGCATAGCTCTGATCATGGCTGAGCTTTCAGACCGCATGGGATGGGGGTTAGAAGCACAGACTCACGTAGTTTCGAGTCACAGCTGTGTGGGTGACCCAACCTGGACTTTTTCCCAGTCTCTATTTCTGCTTGTGACAAATGGACTTCTAGGGCTCATTGAGAGGATTAGGTAAAATAAATATAATACAAATTTGAGAAAATTCCCCAGGATCTAGAAGACAGTGCTGCTGTACTTTTTTTTTTTTTTTTTTGCATGAACCTGAATCCACCAGACCCAGTGCTCTGGCTCCTCCCACTTTAGCTTCTTCTGCGCTCTCCTCTGTCAGAGGACCATTCCTTCCTATCCTTCCAGAAGGAACAGGGAAACAAGGTCACTGTGACAGGGGAAGGGCCCAAGGTGACCTTGGAAGCACAGAGAAAGATGACCTAGAATTCATCTGCTCTCAGAGCCCACTGGTTCACCCCACGTCACCTCTGTGGTTTCCGAAGCTTAAAATGGACCAAACCAGTGTGGCCACATTTCACTGTGCCATTCTAGGAGAACTCCTAGGGTGTTCTCACAGCCAGCTCTGCTCTCCTCACCAGCCAGGCTCCAGTTTTGAGTTATCCATACACATCCAGGTTCCACTCAGTGCTTTTCTGCTAAGGCTCCGTCCTTCTGTTCAGAGAGGTCAGATTAATTGGCCACTTTAATGAACAGAGACTGTGAAAGCATCCCAGTGGTGGGCAGCAGCGGTGCAGGCCAGAGGGAAGGAGCGTCAGCTCCAAGTGGAAGCTGAGGGCCTGGACTAGGAGGCAGGGGGCTGGGGTCCGAGATGCACCTCCACCCCCAAACCACCCCCCCCCCCCCAATTTGTGATCTGGAATCTGTCACTGCCCTCTCTGTGCCTTCAACTGGAGTCTTCAAGATAAGCTCTTTAGAGATTTCCGAGGCTGACTCTGTTTTCTGTGCACTGGCTTCATTCTTAGACCTTGTATGAGGTCAGGATGGCTGAAGTCAAGTAGGATGATCTGCTTGTCATGTTCACATCCAGCAGGCAATAGAGTGTTTCTCTTCCAATCGTTGGCCAACCCAAAACCCTGTGCTGACGCTATGGCCGTGCACTCATCCAGAGAAGGGGATATAAATTGGCTCGCAGCACCCATTTGGATCCCCTTCCAGGAGTCAACCCTATACGGTCAAAGTTGGAAAACTGACATCTACATCCATGGGCTTCCTTGCAGCTAAGATTCTGCAGACAAATTGGGTTCCACCATCAGATGCTGTAGCGTGGGGTTTGGAAGGCAGCAGAGAGAAGGGTACCATTGTCTGGCTTCCTTGACTGGGGTCCTAGCCAAAGACAAAGTTGTTCCGGGGTCCAGTCTGTAGTTCACAGGTGTGAAAAAGCCTTGTCACCCTCGATTGCAACACCTGATGTGTTCTTGAGTGCTGGGGTTCTCAGTGAGGGTCTCCACCGTTCCACCCTCTTGCTTGATCCTTGGTGGGCAGGGGCCATCTTTCCTGGAACCCAGCTAGATCATTGTCCTTCAGCATTTATTTCGGGGATTTCACACAAGCACGTGTTACTCTGCAATGAAGACCTTGCTGCTTCAAAACTGCCGGAGTTGTTCTTACTCCCCCAAGGCTCCATGTCTGAGCCAGTGGCTGGGCCAGAGGGAGAGCGTGTGCTGGTCCCGTGGAACGTGTCTGGCCATGCGGTCTTGGTGAATCCCCTGTGCAAAAAGAAAAAAAAAAAAAAAGACACACGCAGACTAAGAAGGAGAAGCAGCAGCTCCTGAAATTACCACTACTTCAGTTTTGCTAATTAAATCACAAAGATGAAAGGAAAGGGAGAATGGAGACTGGTCAGTCAGAATCAGCAAATGTCCACTATCCACCCGGTCCACTCTCCCTGGTCCCTGGGAGGATTTGCCTGCAAACCTTCATCTTGGGGCGTGCTCCCAGGGATCCAGCCACGTTGACACTGGCAGAGATGTCAGAGCCCGTGAGAACTCAGACCTCTCCTTTGACCCACTTGGACGTGACATTGTCAAGGCTGGGGTGAGTCTTACCTCTCAGGTAGGCTTCTGAGAGTCCTTCTCTCAGGGCAGCGAACTTCTTTACACTTCAACCAAGATTAAAGCCTTGCAAACCTAGCAGAGCACCCATTAATCTCTTTATTTTCACAGCTCCTGGATTAGAAAATGCCGACTGGTTATCCCAAATTCCTAAGTAAATGCTTGAGGAAGGAACCACGTTCCTTTCAGTAGCAAAAACATTTTTAAAGGCCCCTCAGGTGGAGAGGAGGCCTGGGTCCCGGGCTTGTCCCGGCAGCCCTGGTACCTGTCGGGGTGCCCGGGGAAGGGAAGGTAGAAGTACGCAAACTCATTGGACTGGAAGCAGATATAGAAAAGCCAGCAGCTGACCTCACCATGGCCAAGAACAATTCCCGACTCCAGCCAAGACGAACATGGGTGCAAATCAGTAACATCTTTGTCTCGGCCCAGGCAGCCCGCAGTCTCGCTGCCTCCTGCAGGGAGGGGCCATTATTTGAAGGATGGTAGTATTGTAAGAAAACTTCTGTTTGCCAAATTGGAGGGTTGGGTAATTACAATTCCAGGACTTCTGTAGGTGGTTTCTTCAGAGGCCTTCATTTATTTGCTGCTTAGTGTAGAAGCAGCCTTGCTTAGGCAGTTTCTTTTTCTCCCAGGGAGGTGAAAGAGTTTGGTACAGCTAATGGACTACCTATCACTTACTTGAATATTGTTCCAGGCAACTTAATGCCAAAGCAATTTGCTGATTTGATATTATGAAAAGCAGCCATTTTCCTTGAGAACAGAAGATTAACAACTTGGGTGTCAAGTTCAGAAAACAATGTAACTGCTAAAAGGCATTTATTTCGAGAAAGGCAGGGAGAAAGAAGGAAGGAGGCAAGGGAGGGAGGGTTCTTTTTACCCCGGCAGACTAACTCAGCTCTTTCTAATAGAAACATTATTGGAAGCACATGTATTATTTTTAAAAAATTTGTTTTATTTATATGAAAGGCAGAGGGAGAGGAAGAAACATAGAGGGAGATCTTCCATCTGCTGGTTCACTCCCCAAATGGCTGCAACATCTAAGGTTGGGATGGTCCGAAGCCAGGAGCCTGAAACTCCATCTGGTCTCCCCTGTGGGTGGCAGGTGTCCTAGCCCTTGGGCCATCTGCCGCTGCCTTCCCAGGCGCTTTAGCAGGGAGCTGGACTGGAAGCAGAGCAGCCGGGACGGAATCAGTGCTCTGACATGGGACGCCGGCATCTCAGACACCAGCTCGTCGTGCTGTACCACAACACTGGACCCGAAACGTATAATTTTGAAGTTGCTAATAATCACATTGAAAAGGAAAAAAAAAATGAAATTTTAACGTTTTGTTTAGCCTAAATGTTCATTTCACCTAACATACTTGAAATGATCACTTCAATACGTGAGCAAATATAAAAATCACTGAGATATATTGCATTGATTTATTTTTCCCTAACTTCTCCAAACCTTCGAAGCCCAGTGTGTTATTTGCTCTTGGGCCACATCCCACCGTGGGTCAGCCACAGTTCGGCGCTCCACAGCCATGTGTGGCCACCATACTGGAGAGCACAGGTCTGGTTTCTGCCTTTGCCATGCAACTAAAACTCCCCAGTGAGCCGGAAATGACCTCGTCTCTCCCCCAAGCCTCTCACATTTGCTTTCTTTTCTCTGCAACACGAGCCACATCTGAGTATCTATTCCTTGAAACCGTCCTGTCTCTTGATTTATAAAACTTCACATTCTGCATCCTTGGATCCTACCCTATTTCCCCCCATACCGTGTTCACAGTGATTTCTTACTGCCTTCCAAACATAAGTTCTCCTCTCTCTCTCTCTCTTTCTCTCAAAAGAGAGAGGTACCTGGCTATACCTGGCTCATCCCTCCCAGTCACACATTCCTAGTCGCCTGGCATCCCACCAGTACCAGGACCAGACCTTCTAGATCAGCCCTATTTTCTCCTCTTACCCATGCCAGCTGTCTTCCAGGAATGCTGCATTCTGTCTGTGCCCCTCACCATTGAGCAAATATTTAATGAGTGCTCACCATGTGCCAGCTGCCGGGAAGGAACAGTAGACAAAGCAGACAAAACTCCCTGTCTTCATGGGGCTGCCATTCTAGTTAAAACAGTCAATAAAATGATGGAGTACGTTAGAAAATAATATTCACTAAGGAAGAAGCCTCAGCAAGATAAGGGAGAGTGGGGAGTGCAGTGGAGATGTGGTTAGGTAAGCCTCTGCAAGAGGTGGTAACGGGGCAAAGACTTTTAAGAAGCCAGAGTGTGGGCTGGCACCATGGCTCAACAGGCTAATCCTCTGCCTAGCGGCGCCGGCACACCGAGTTCTAGTCCCGGTAGGGGCACCGGATTCTGTCCCTCTTCCAGGCCAGCTCTCTGCTGTGGCCTGGGAGTGCAGTGGAGGATGGCCCAAATGCTTGGGCCCTGCACCCCATGGGAGACCAGGAGAAGCACCTGGCTCCTGCCATTGGATCAACGCAGTGCGCCGGCCGCAGCGGCCATTGGAGGGTGAACCAATGGGAAAAGGAAGACCTTTCTCTCTGTCTCTCTCTCTCACTGTCCACTCTGCCTTTCCAAAAAAAAAGAAGCCAGAGTGTGAACCCTGCACACAATTGGGGAGGGGCTTCCAAGCCGAGGGACTGCAGAGACCCCACAGGGGAGTCTGCCCAGGGTCTGAAGCGTGAAGAAAGCACAGTGACTGGAGACAAGTGAGCCAGGGGAGGAGAGAAGGAAAGGGAATGGGAGGCAATGGGGTAGCCTGAGAGAGCCCGGTCCCTGGAGCCACTGCGAGGCCTTTGGGGCATAGGGCTGGTCTTCTGTGCCTCTCCATTCTTTCTTTGCAGGGCTGGTCTTGACTTTCATTCCCCGCTCTCCATTTTATCCAGTCTCCCCACCGCCCTGACATCAGTGGCTTGCTCTCCCTAAATCTGATCCTCCTGTTTCACAAGTGTCCCCAGCACCTTGCCAATGTGGCGCTAGGCCTCAGACGAATCATTTAGGGCCCCCTCCACGACCCCTCTTCCCTCCTTGCCTGCAACTATGCCTCACTCTATCCAGATTGGGGTCCTTGCCGTCTCCTTGCCTTGAGGTCTCTTTAACCCCCTCTTCATTCTACCTGGAACCCATTAAGTCTAGTTGGGTCAGTGAATTGTGAATTTCCAGATGTCTTTCTGTGATGACTCTCTTAACCTGTCAACACTCCCGACTGGTGGTTACTTCTTGGAATCCTCATAGCAGTTTGCATTTGTCTGTTAGCAGATGTGCTGTGTTTTGACTCATGTTATAGCCACCCTGGTGTTAGCTCCTGTCCTAAATCTGTCCAGGAAGCATGCCTTGTTGGGCGCTGCAGACCTCATGGTTCCTAGGACTATGCCTCCCGCAAACGCAGTACCTTGTATTTGTTAAATGTTCTAGAGAATGAACGATTCATGGCAGCATAATTTCTGTGTTACATGACTTGTGATGGTAGCAGAATTAGTCATTTTCTTTCTTCTGATCTCCCCAAATTGGTAGTATCTCTTTTATTAATAGTATAAAATGTTTATGCTTTAAAAAAAAAATCACTGCTAAGTCGTACTGAGTCATTGATCACCAGACAGGCAGCTGAATTTCTCTGGGCCTGTCTCCCCTGCTACAAGATGGGATCAAGGATTCTCATCTTAAGGAGCTGTAGCAAGAATTAGTAGGGGGGCATGTGTGCAATATTCTGGGCACCTGGCCTGGCACAGGAAAAGTGCTCAGTAGAAGACAAGTGTGATGGTGATGGTGATGGTGATGGTGATGGTGATGGTGATGATGGTGATGATGGTGATGGTGATGATGGTGATGATGTAGATGGTGATGAAGATGATGATGATGGTGATGAAGATGATGATGATGATGGTGATGATGGTGATGATGATGATGGTGATGATGATGGTGATGAAGATGATGACGATGATGATGATGGTGATGGTGATGATGATGATGGTGATTATGGTGATGGTGATGATGGTGATGATGATGGTGGTTGCAGCAATGATGGCAGTAGCTGGATTTTCAAAGAAGTAAAGGTGAAGTGCTTGGGGGAGGTTCTGTCCAGTTGGTGGAGTGAGCGCAGCCCTCAGCATAAGGTAATTGTGCTTTCCCTTCATCTGATGCTCTTTGCAGAAGCAAAGGTCATCTGATAAATTCACAGCCGCTTCCGGATAGATCAGTAATTGATTCCCACGTTGGAGAGTTTGAAATAGATCAATTTTATGCTGGAACTACAGATGAGTAAAAAGGGAGAAATCTAGTTAGCATGGCTATTTGGTGCAATGAACTGTGTAAGCTGGTTTATTGGATGTGCGTGTGGTTTTGAAAAAACAGAGCAAATGTTTCCTACAATGATTTTGTAGATTTTGCTTTTATATTATAAAATAATGCATGTTTAGTACCTAAAATTGAAAAACACAAAAAGTAAAAGTAAGACACTAAAATCATACATAACTTCATTATTTAGGGGCAATGACTGTATATATTTTGAGATTGTTTCTCTGATTTTTAATTTTTTCCCCTGTAATAATTTGAAAAAGAAAAAGATGTATCCTCTCTTTATTGTGCTACTAATTTAACATTAACTTGAATATACCTTCCCTGAGTATCAATGGCAAGATCAAGATGGTATCTACTGCCTTACATAAGGTACAACATTTAGGACATAACTTTCTCCTTCCTTCAACTATTCGCAGCTTGTTTCACTCAATACAGAATTTTGGGCTTCACTTATTACTATTGATCATATGTGTATTTCAATAATTTAGAGTAGTTTCATCAAGTCCTACAAGAATATTAACAATCATTACTTGGATTTGTTTATTTTAACTGGTTTCATAGCCTAACACTCTTACATTAATACTTTGTCTTGACAGGGCTGGTGCTGTGGCGCAGTGGGTTAACGCCCTGGCCTGAAGCGCTGGCATCCCTTATGGATGCTGGTTCAAGACCTGGCTGCTGTAATTCCTATCCAGCTCTCTGCTATGGCCTGGGAAAGCAGTAGAAGATGGCCAAAGTGTTTGGGCCCCTGCACCTGCGTGGGAGACCCAAAAGAAGCTCCTGGCTTCGGATCGGCACAGCTCCAGCTATTGCGGCCAATTGGAGAGTGAACCATCGAATGGAAGACCTCTCTCTCTCTCTCTCTCTCTCTGCCTCTCCTCTTTCTAGGTAACTCTGACTCTCAAATAAATAAATAAATCTTTAAAAAATACTTTGTCTTTCCTATTCTTTAGTTTATTGGTTCCTATTATCTTTCATTCGGCCTGTGCTCTTCTCCAGGTAATTCACTTCAGGTAGAGCGGGTAGGTCGTTGACTTTCTGAGGTCTGGAGTATCTTGTTATTTTTGCATATGTGTGAACATAAACAGGGCTGAATCAGAGGGTCATCAACACAGGCTTTTAAAATAACTACACAACTGAATAACAACGAGACGTGGCAGAAGGAACTCTCAGCCTGCTCAGTCGGCTCAGTCGACTCTCAGCTGACTTGGACGCGCCACCTCATTTCTCTCCATGCTTCTGTTTCCCCCTCTGAGAGTGGGGATGAAAAACTCCTTGGAGATTTGCTGTGAAGAATAAACAAGGAACCAAGGAGGCCCTCTATAACTCAGAGTTGCTCTTGCTACTAACTAGAAAGGGGCTTGGAGCAGTGGCTCCCTCCGTGAAAGGTGAGAGTGTTCTGGGGAGCAGGTATCTGGAGAGGGGAGCAGCTCAGCTCCAGTTCCCAAAACATGAACGCAGCCTTGGGAAGGGGACAGGAGGAAGTGTCGCTTCCCCCTGGTCACTGACATCCACCTCTTGTCCTTGTCTGGATGATCCTGTAGTCCCTGTCCCTCACATCACGACTCAGAATTGCAGATGAGGTGCTGGCGGATCCCACTAGATCACCGAGCCTCGCCATTCAGAGTGGTCCACGAGCCACAGGTTTGGCACCTCCCAGTCTGGAGACAACGGAAAATCTGCTTTGGAATGAGGTTCCCAAAGAGGCTCACATACATGTCAAAGTTCGAGAAGCCCTCTTCCAGGCCACAGGTGGATCAGGAGCTACATTTTAGGACGCTTCTTTGTCACTAATCGGTCATTTTATTTGCATGCCTTTTAAAAAATAGGGTGAAAGCACAGCAAGCTGTTTTAGAATAAATGTAAGTAAAGCATCTAGAATTTTTTAAGCACAAGATAAAAGTCCAGCAGTTTCTTATGCTAATAACTGTATGGGAACTGGGGAAGGGCCTGGCTTTCTCCTCTCCTCTGCTCCTTAACTAGTAGCTTTCATGGGATCATAATTCTCCGAACATATCCTTGGCCTCTCTGCTTGTCTATAATAAGAAGAACATAACTTCTGAGGGCCACGTTCACACCATCCATGGGTTTTTTGCACTAATGGCCGCAGGTTCTTTAGGGGTTCTGTGGTTCCAGACTCAGCCTGTCTCTGGGCCCCGGGTTCTCTCACACCTCTTCTCGAGCGCTGGTCACCAGCCCCGGGCCAGAGGCAGAGCTGGAGTAGACACTTCAGAATCCTCAAGGATGGTCTTAGCTCTGTGGTCTCCAAGCTTGGGGGGAGGGGGGGAAACGAATCCTTCTCTAGGTCTAACCTGTCCATCCGGATTGAATTTTCAGAATGGTGAAATAGGATGTAGTGGGGTGGGGGTGTGCTGTAAATACATCCTGGGTGTTCCACAGTCCTCGCGTGGCTTTTGTGTCCACTCTTGCACTGGTGGCACCCACTAGAAGGTTGAATAAAAAACAAAACTAACACTCGAACTATTGATGGTGGCCACTGATCCCTATGGAAAAATGACATGGTTCTCTGCAGTGACTACCGGTTCTCTCTTTCATCTTTGAAGATGAAAATACCCTTACTGGTTTGATGCACACTTTGGCGGAGGCAGGAGAGGCCTGGGCATAGTCTGCCTGGATGGGATGAGGTCAGAAAGCTCAGAAGCAGAAAAAAGTGAGATAAGGTGGAGATTTCCAAGCAGCCTAGCTGAGAGGGCTGGGGAGGGGCAGGGAGGAGAAACGGGAGAGGCGCTGGAAGTGATAAGACCAGTTCCTGGGGACAAAAGTAGATCCAGGGGAGCTGACTCACTTGGTTAATCCTCCGCCTGTGGCGCTGGTATCCCATATGGGCACCGGGTTCTAGTCCCGGCTGCTCCTCTTCCAGTCCAGCTCTCTGCTGTGGCCTGGGAAAGCAGTGGAGGATGGCCCAAGTGCTTGGGTCCCTATACCCGCATGGGAGACTGGGAGGAAGCACCTGGCTCCTGGCTTCAGATCAGCGCAGCGCTGGCTGTGGTGGTCATTTGGGGAGTGAACCAACAGAAGGAAGACCTTTCTCTCTTTTTCTCGCTGTCTGTAACTCTACCTGTCAAATCAAAAAAAAAAAAAAAAAAAGAAAAGAAAAGAAAAGTAGATCCAGCAACCAGAGGGACAGTGAGGACCTAAGAAAGAAATGCACACCTGGGTCACTGCTGTGTTCTCTCCTCTTGGAACTTGGCCCATCAGCCCAGGCCCGCGGTGCCGATTTCATAGAAAGGGGTCTGTGTTCAACATTTGGGCGGATGAGGGAGGCAGAGAGAAAAGGGGGGCCCAGCAGAGCAAGCTGCTGAGCAAGGAGACTCCAAGTCAGGGAAGTCTGAGGTCGGGCAGACAAAAGGCAAGACTCCACCTGGACTCTCCAGAGCTTGAGAGGTCTGGGTGTGGGCTCAACAGCCAGTGAGCATAAAAGGGACCGGAGAGGGACCCCAAAGGCTGGAAGACTTAGACCTATCCTGGCTGCAGTTACAGGAGTTACATAAGACAGGATCCAATTCACAGAACCTCTTCTGGCTTTCAAGGGAGTAGATTTTTAATACGTGGAAGGCGCCAGTGTGTGGCTGAGTTTTAATCGAAAGTTGTAAAAACTCCCTGGAGATTCCTGGACAAAACTGAGACTTGTCCCTGTAAGATGACAAATGAACCAGGACCCACAGGGCTGGATGACCTCCACCAGGCTACTTCCAAGGCCAGCAGAGCCCCTCCTGCTTAAAGGGACAGAGGTGCCCATCGCCCCATAGCCCTGTGAGGTTGAAGCCCACTCACTATGGGAACCCACTTGAGTTTGGTTCTGTGGCTCCCTGTGAAAATAAGAATATTCACAGGGGTGCAGTGAGGGAAAATGAGTGATCTTATTACTGCAGAAAATTGTTTCAGAGAAAAATTATACTTAAAAAAACAGATGGTTCCTTTGTTTCCAGTGGTTGCCTATAAATCCTCTATTTTCCTGTGCTGTGGAATTGAAATTGATTGAAATTGACATTTTTTTTTTTTTATCATGAGTCAGTTGACAAGAAAATTGAGAAAACAAAACAACCCAGGCCAACAGGAGTGGTTTGGTTTTTTTCTCTTTTATTTCTTCCAGATAAGTAAGTCCAAAGGTTCAGATAAGCTTTGAGATAGACACAGAGAGAGACAGAGAGAGAACAGCCAACGATCTGTTTTTAGAAGCCTCCAGCAGTTCCCTTTCCAAAGCTTCTGAGCAGACTGTGGACACACGTTTTATCCAGCTGCTGTACATCTGGAATCCTGGAGTTGTCTCTCTGGTGCTCAATGCAAAATAACGAAAAACCACTTGGGTTTTCTGAGCCATGTGGTTGCACAGCCTTTTCCAGGAGGTAAAATCCAGACTTGAGCTCTGGAAAATTGCTGCTCTTGGCTGCAAAAGGCATCATTTAGCAAGTGACATGCTTCAGGGGGATCGGTGGGCCTGGAGATTAATTTGTATTTGCTGCCTCCTGGGGCTCCCAATCAGCTTCTTGGCTCCGGAGCCGCCAAGCTCTGGTGCTGCAAGGCTCGCCAAGGGCGAGGAAGAATGCGGCACAAATGTCATTGGCGACCGCAGCATTTTCGCCGTCCGGCTGTCTTCTGGCTTGTGCGTCTCCCCCAGATCACCGTCACATGGACAGAGGCTGACGGCAAACACTGGTGTCTTTCGCTGACCATCTTGGAAAGCTGCAGATGGTGGCCCTTGCCTGCAGGTAGCTCTGTCTCACTCCCTTCTTCTCGCAGCCGCGTGAGATGCTTCCGGCCAGAGCTGCCAGAGAAAACAGGGAGTAAGAAGCTTCAGGTACCCGAAGGGAACCCTCTGGCTGATAAGTCAGGCTTGACCCATTTCAACAAATACAATATCGTTTATGGGAGAAAGGCCACTGGGCCACTTAGTGAATCAGCTAAGGAAATGTCCCTTCCCTATCCTATAGGAGGAATAAATCCCAAAGGATATTAAATTTTCCATACATAGCTTTTAGAAATGAGATGGAATTTGTGGCGGAGGTGGGGAGAACAGGGCATGGATTTTAATAAGTAAATAGGTACAGTTTGTTTAGGTTCTATTGTAAAACCCTGAGAGCCGCCGTATTTTTTGCGCATTAAAGTGCTTCGGAGAATGGTGTTTTCACTGATGCAAAGTGGCAAAGGACAAGGAGAAAAGCCAAATGGCCTCCCAGCCACAAACTCTGCATGGTGCTCAGCTGGTGCCTGGCCGCCGGTCCTGCCCACGTCCCTGGGGCAAGCCTCCCTCACTTTGCCCCCGTGAACCCCTGCAGCATCCACCATCTGTAGCCCACTTTTGCAGGGAACATTCCCTGACCCTAATAATAACATTAACCTTTCTAGATACTCTCTCTCTCTCTTCAACTCTGTTTGAAGTCCCCGGGGGGGCTCTTCTGGATCCCCAGCATCAAGTTCAGAAGTGCAGTACTTCCCTATGGAAGGCCTCAGAATAAGTAATGATGTAAAGTCTTGTATCTAAGTGGACACATGGCCCACTCTGCATGAGGACCAGTATCCTGCAGCATAGCCATAGAGACTATAACAGAAGAGGGGCTCCTAAGGCCAAAGAGGAATGGCTTTGGCTGTCTTCAACGTGAAGTGTAGGTATGGACGTGGTGAGTGCAGAAAATCTGAGAAGCCACAGCTCTGTGCGTGTTAAAAGTGCGGCCTGGGACCAGCGTTGTGGCATAGTGGGTTAAGCAGCTGCCTGCAATGCTGGATGCTCATTCAAGTCCTGGCTGTTCCAATTTCTATCCAGCTCCCTGCTAATGCGCCTGGGAGGCAATGGAAGACAGCCCAAGCACTTGGGTCCCTGTACCCATATGGGAGATGCAGATGAAGCTCCTGGCTCCTGGTTTTGGCCTGGCCAAGCCCTAGCTGTTCAGGTCATTTGGAGAGTGAACTGGCAGATGGAAGACTTCTGTCTCTGTCTCTCCTTCAATCACTATAACTCACCTTTCAAATAAATAAATAAATCTTTAAATATAAAATAAAATTAAAGTGCAGCCTACCAGGGGTTATAGAGAAAAACAGAGTAGTGTGCTGATGCCACCTGTTAAATTAAAAAAAATTGCAGGAATTTTGAGAATCTGTTGCTAAACCATTGAAACCTTGAAATTGGCCACCAAGGAAGTATCTACACCATGGAAATCGGCAAGCACTGTAAATCAGGGCTCCTCTCCCACCTCATCCCACTCAAAGAACTGGGTTGGCCCAAATGCTACCACTAGCAGTCCATCATCTCTGGAGGGCCAGAGTGATTTCTGAGCGAGAGCTTCCAGCTGACCGTAACCTTGAGTGGCCTTATTGCATAAAGCCAGCAGCTTCGGCCAAGCACAGCCAGTGGTTCCAGGAGCAAAGGTTGGACTCTACCTGGAGCTAATGGTGCCGAGAATCTTTGTTGACTTCCTGGTCTTGTCAGCCACATAGATCTGCCCACCTGACTCCACTCAGAGTCACAACTTTGCTTATGAAAGACTACAATACGCATATGAATATCCCGTGTGTGTGGAATGTGTAAATTTCTTCTACTACATGCCTTCAGAGCCCTGCACTGAATTAGATCAACCATTGATCCCGACAGTGGTCTCAATGTGAGAAGTGGAGTCGTGAACAGCTGCAGGTGTCTGGGATCTGTGTGCAGGGCACTCTGCTTGGACCTTTGCTGGCATTGCCAGTGTTTGCTCTTCCTGTCTCCATCAAGTCTCCGGTTGACTTTCTCAGGACCCGTAGCATTAGGTACTGTCCTACACTGATGGCTGCCAAGCCCAGCCAGGGTTTCTCCCCGGAGCTCCTGACTCTTGACCAACTTCCTTCTTGATTTGTTCTTTAGGGTATCCAGTGGGTGTTTCAGAAACCTAGGTCAGCTCACGTCACTCCTCTTTCCTATGGCTTCCTACCTCATCACACCAAATACAAATCTATGAATTAGTCCGATCTAAGTACCCAGTCCAAGACCAAATAAAGAAATATGATCTGAATGCTTGTGTTCCCCCAGCATTTGTTTGTTTATTTATTTATATTTGAAAAGCAGAGAGAATTAGAGATGTTTCATCTACTCATTCATTCCCCAAATGCCCACAACAGCTGGGACTGGGCCAGACCAAATCCATCCAGTCTCCCATATGGGTGGCAGGAAACCAGCCTCTTGAGCCAGCACCTGCTGCCTCCCAGGATATGCATGGACAGGAATCTGGACTTGAAGTCAGGAACTCCAGTACGAGATGCAAGTATCCCAAGAGCTGTCTTAACCGCTACACCACGTGCCACCACTCCCTGGAAAAAAATTTAAATGTTGAAATCCTAAGGTGACAATATTAGAAGGTGTGGCCTATGGGAGGTGACCAGGTCATAGCAGCTCCATGCTCATGAATGGGGTTAGCGACCTAAAAAGGGGGCCCGAGGGAGCTTTTTGACCTTATACCCTGTGAGGACACGTTGAGAATGCTCCATTTATGAGCTAGAAAATGGGCTCTCACAAGACCCCAAATCTACTGTTGTCTTCATCTTGGAATTCCAGAATTTTGAGAAGTAAATTTCTGTTGTTTATAAGCCACTCAGCTTAGGGTATTTTATTATAGCAACCTGAATGGACCAAGACAAACATGCAGGAGTACTTTAAAGTTTCTGGAAAATTGTGTATTATGGAAAAACTAGGGGTCAGCACTGTGGCATAGTAGGTAAAGCTGCCACCTGCAGGGCTGGCATCCCATATGGGTGCCAGTTCGAGTCCCAGCTGCTCCACTTCTGATCCATCTCTCTGCTGTGGCCTGGGAAAGCAGTAAAAGATGGCCCAAGTGCTTGGACTCCTGCACCCACATGGGAGTCCTGGAAGAAGCTCCTAGCTCCTGGCTTCAGATCAGCATAGCTCCGGCCATTGCGGCCAGCTGGGGAGTGAACCAACAGATGGAAGATTCTCTCTCTCTCTGTGTCTGTCTCTCTGTAACTTTGCCTTTCAAATAAATAAATAAATCTTTAAAAATAAATAATAAAAAGAAAAACTATGCATATATTTCAAAAATTTTTACACAAAAAATTTGTATTTTAATTCCATTTTCCACAAACTTTTTGAAGTACCTATGCACATGCATATAGACATAAGTAAGTGATTTTTATATGGATTTTCTATAGGGATAATATTTTATTGCACTTACTATACACAATGTTTTCTTATCATTTAACTTACAATTATATGTCACCTTCTTATAAAAATCTTATCTAAATATCTGCAATCACTCTGTCTCCCCTTACCTGTTTCGTTTTCTTCATGGCATATCTTATTCTCGGGTTTAAATTAGTCTAATTACGTGTTTCCAGGCCTGTGTAGTGTTCCTTCCCCAGTGCTTAGATGCAGCCTGAGCATGGTAAGACTTCAGAATATAATGACCACGGGCCGGCCATATGGCAGGCGGGTTAAGCCGCAGCAGGTTAAGCCACAGCTAGCGCTGTCTCCATCCCATATGGAATGCCAGCTTGAGTGCTGGCTGCTCAGCTTCCAGTCCAGCTTCCTGCGGATGCATCTGGGCAGGCTGCAGAGGATGGCCCAAGCACTTGGACCCCTGCCACCCATGCTTGAGACCCGAATGTAGCTCCTGACTCCCGACCTAGGCCTGGCTCAGACCCGGCTGTTGCAGTCATTTGGGGAGTGAATCAGTGGATGGAAGATCTCCCTCTTCCCTCTGCCACCCCCTCCCCCTTCCTCTCCCTTTCCACGTTTTCAAATAAATAAACAAACTAAACCTTTAGAAATTATTAGTACTGTTGGCTTTTGGGTATTCTGGGTGTCTGGCCACTGATTTCTTTTTTTTTTTTTTTTTTTTTGACAGGCAGAGTGGACAGTGAGAGAGAGAGACAGAGAGAAAGGTCTTCCTTTGCCGTTGGTTCACCCTCCAATGGCTGCCGTGGTCGGCGTGCTGCGGCCAGCGCACCGCGCTCATCCGATGGCAGGAGCCAGGTGCTGGGTGCTTTTTCCTGGTCTCCCATGGGGTACAGGGCCCAAGCACTTGGGCCATCCTCCACTGCACTCCTGGGCCACAGCAGAGGGCTGGCCTGGAAGAGGGGCAACCGGGACAGAATCCGGCGCCCCGACCGGGACTAGAACCCGGTGTGCCGGCGCCGCAAGGCGGAGGATTAGCCTGTTGAGCCACGGCGCCGGCCAGCCACTGATTTCTAAATACCAAAATAAGCTAAAATGACTTACGCAGCTGCATTTTTAATGCAATTCTCCCAATAGTTTAGTTGGAAAATTCCAGAGTGTATTCAGGAAGTCTGTAAGTGAAAACCAAACTATTTTTTTCTTGGTAACACTAGTCAAAATTACTTTTATTCACAGACAAATTTTAAAAATACAACCAAAATAATAGCAGACTTTTTCTTGTATCACACACTGTTAATTTCACCAAAACAGGTGGGATGCTTTTCTCGGGTTAGACACTGAACCAGTTATAAGATCACTCCTTTTGTTGGTTAGTTACAGTCAACTGGAAGCAGCTTCTGAGTACAAGTCAAGTAGTCATACTAAGTCTCTAACAGGAAACTGAGCTAAGGCAGTACAAGGCAAGTACAGCAGTACAGACTACGTCTGATATTATACTAAAGTGGAGTGGGAGTTTTGGTGCAGTGGGTTAGGTAGCCACTTCCCTCCCACATCGGAGGGCCTGGTTCAAATCCCAGCTCTGGTCCTAATTCCTGCTTCTGGGAGGCAACAGGTGATGTCTGAGGTAGCTGGGTCTCTGCCACTCATGGAGGGGACTTTGATTGGCTTCCCAGTTTCCAACTCCCAGCTTCAGCCTGGCCCTGACAGGGCGCTTGTGGGCATTTGGGGAGTGGATCAGCAGAGGGGAGCCCATGCTTTCTCTCTCTCTCTCTCTCTCTGTCTCTCTGTCTCTCTGTCTCTTTCTTTCTGCCTCTAAAATACTTTTTAAAAAGACTCCTTTGCCAACTCTGCAATGGAAAAGTGCTCCTATTTTCTGTCAAGTAACCCATTTCCTCGTCACCAATTCAGTCTGCGGGAGCCTGGGCTGCCCTTTGATTCCTTTTCTTTACTTTACGCTTTGAGCACCTGCCCAGCTGCAGATCTTCTGCACTAAAACTCTGCTTTGTGACTACAGCTTCTTCTGCCATCAGCCTGAGTTCCCGCCTAAACATAGCCCTCTGTTTATGCATCAAACCGATAGGTATCCACTCTCTCCTGTGTCCCTCAAGCGGGGTTAGTTTCAAGGTCGTTCCTTTCGGAGAGCTTCTTCCGCTAACGAGCCATAGACCAGGAGCAGCAAGCGCAGCCCTGCCCAGACTTCCTGCGCGCTCTCCCTCAGATCTCTCGGGGCATCAGCACTTCCTGCTGCCACTCCTCCCATTCTCGGCCACCGATTTCTATTTGTCCTTGGCTAAGTGCTCTTCCTTCCTATTTTTGTTCTTGCCCTATTAAAATCTGAGAATATAAAATTTCCTGTGCAGGCTCGGGTTTTACTAGCTCCCTTCTTGGTCTCTGCTGCTGAATCGTTTGCAATTGCAGATTCCAAGTGACATCTCTGATAGTGTCCTGTCCCTCTTGAGACATAATTCCCTGGAACGTTCCTGACCATGACATCTGGCGTCTCTCTCCTCTGATCTTCGGGGAGCTGCTTCACTCTAGTCTGGAGTGAGTGTCTAGCTGTAAAACTTCCCCTGTCCTTGGCTAGCATGAGCTCAGAAGTGGATCTCGGAGCCAAGCAGCCATGAATTTGAATCCTGGCCCTAACATGTAGTGGAAATATGGCCTCACCAAGTCATCAGTACCTAAGATGCCTCATCTGTACCAAAGGGGACTACTCAAAAGATTGCATTCCCAAAGATGGTCACACTGATGTGTGTGTGTGTGTTCCATACACTATGCTTGTCTTGCAGTGTGGTGCTGGCACTCCCCTGGCAGGTGGAAGAAGGCTATGCAACTTCCGAAGCTAAACCATAAAAGGCAACACAAATGCTGTCTGACTCTCTCCCAGGACATGTGTCTTTAGGATGAGTACCAGATTTAGCAAAATACAGGATATCCGGTTAAAGTTTACAATAAGCAATTGTTTTAGTATAAGTATGTCCTATGTTATGCAGATATACTTATACTGCAAAATTACTTGTTGTTTCTGTAATATTTAAATTTAGTGACCCTATATTTTATCTGGAGCCCACATACACCAGATATGGACTTTGGTTACCTGACAGTCGCTAGCTCTTAAAAGTCCTCAATGTTTGAGTGTTCCCAGCCCAGGCATCAGCCATGTTCACTATGAAGTCTTCTGGAATGTTCTTGCTCCAGCCACAATTTGCCTGCAGACATGGAGAAACCCCAATCTAGAACTCTAGATGAGCCCATCAGCATTCAATCCATCCCTGGTTTGTAGGGAATAAAAACACAAGACACCCATTTGTGATAGGGACTGCCAACTTTTACCAAACCCAACTTTTACCTTCTTCCTCCTCGACACCATCTCGATATCATTTTTCAGATCACCTGGTAGATGGGTGTGATCAGAGGCATGCATGTGTCTGGTGAGAGCCATGAAGAAGCCCCCCTCTCCCCCGCGCAATGTGAATGTCCCTGTGTGTTCTTCATCCTCACTTTGGCTTGAGGCAGACATTTGTGACAATCTTAGAAGGAGGCTGGGACCCTGGGTCTCCGCTTGAAGGAGAATTACCAGCCACTCAGGCACATCTGTTTTGGACTTTATGTGAACAAGAAATTAACTTCTATTGTGTCAAGCAGTTATACATTTGGGAATTGGTTGTCACTAGCATTGCTTGAAGGTAACACGCTATGCAAATTCCAAGTATTCGGATGAGGACAGCCCGATCCGCAGGCAGACACATCATGGGATCCATGCCATGGGATCCTAAGCTGGCTGGGGCTCAGGTTTCACAACGACCACAGCAGGTTTCATAAATATGCCTAGAAAAATGGTTCTTTGCAGACTCCTCTGGCTCAGCCCAATTAAAGTCGCTGCTGATATAACAAACCCATCCCTCAGTGTGTTACATAACTTTTATTAACAAAAACAGCACAGTTTTAATATTTTCACTGTGTTCTAATTCTCAATGAGGAAACTGTTTAATATTCTTTAACTTCTTCAAAACACAGCTTTCTGGACACAGTCGTCCAAACATTCTTTGGTATCCAAGAGAAGCGCCACTCCCGAGGGTGCCCTTGACTCTGGCCCTGGGACAATGGTGACCACCATCTCAGTTTGCCCAAGACTTCAGGGGGCTCCTAGAATGCAGGACTTCCAAGTTTAGAACAGAACAATTCAGGAACATTGGAAAGGGTTAGTCACCCTCTAAGGTACTATGATGATAGGGACTTTTTCCCTCTTGCCAGGAAGGGCACACTGTCAGTTTAGTAAGGCACCACTGACCAGGAAACTTCCAGAGGCTCAGATCCATCCAATGGTCATGCTGGGACCCTCACAAAAGTCAAAGGCACATACAAGTGTTGGACTGGTAGGGAATGCGTCACCAACACTGTCTTGCCTACAGTCCTAGAGTCCAGTGAGAATGCCACGAGAGAAGGGGGGTGCAGCTGGCAGCAAGGAGGGGCTCTGTTGCAGGAAGACTGGCTGAGCTGGGGGTGGGAGGGGAGGGCACAGTGCCAAATCTGCTCCTCTGCCTGGGGTCTCCTGTCACCCTGCTCAGCCACTACCTCTGGTCATGAGGCTGGTCCCCGTTGTGGCTCCTGGGATACTGAACTGTTGGTTGATTGGCCAACTATGCCACAGTGCAGCCCACCCCACCTCGATGCCTGGGAGACTCATCTCTGAGAGTAACTTATAGACCAGAGGGAAAGATGCTAAGTGCTCTTACCCCCTTGAAAAACAGGACGGGCAACAGCAGGTACTGTTGAGAGTTGGCTCTTCCCCAAGTCTTGTTCTTTCCTTCACCACAGCCACCACTTTGGTTACTTCCTTGACCATGGTCACCACTTTGGCATGGCCCCATGCTTCCTACACTTAGTTACCACAGATTTTTCTTTATGTTGCCTCAACTTTTTAAATTCAAACAATTCTATTTAAAAAGTCAATGCACGGACACACCAGTATCTTCTGTCGAGTATCAACAGGACAGAAGCACAGCAATCCTAAAAAACTAAGTCCAGTGAGGGCCGTGCAGTGTATGCACTTCCTGCCCGAGGCAATTTCTCCATGGAAAGCTCCAAGTCAAGGCTCGGTGCATCTTGATTGAAAGGGGCATTAGCAGAAGTTGGGCAGAAGCTACGACACACCCGTGCTTTAGTTCAAGGAAAAACAACGGGGGAAGCAACTCAGCATTCTGAGATTCAGAGCTTTTTTTATTTTTTAAGATTTATTTATTTATTTGAAAGTCAGGGTTACACAGAGAAGGAGAAGCAGAGAGAGAGAGAGAGAGAGAGAGAGAGAGAGAGAGAGAGAGAGAGAGGTCTTCCATCCGCTGGTTCACTCTCCAATTGGCTGCAGCTGCCGGAGCTATGCCAATCCGAAGCCAGGATCAGGAGCTTCTTCTGGGTCTCCCACGTGGGTGGAGGGGCCCAAGGACTTGGGCCATCTTCTACTGCTTTCCCAGGCCACAACAGAGAGCTGGATCAGAAGTGGAGCAGCTGGGACTCGAACTGGTGCCCACACGGGATGCTGGCACTACCGGAGGCAGCTTTACCCACTACGCCACAGTGCCGACCCCGATTCAGGGCTTTTTAACACTGTATTTTGCACAACCTGAAGATCATTCACAATCAATGGTAACTGGATTTCACTATAAATGAATGATCTCAAGTGGCCGCCAGTACCACCTGCCTCACCAGTTCGTTCTTTCCTAGTGAGCCCACTTCCTACTGGGCAAGAGAATCATTGTCCAACCTTTCCCTCCCGCTTGCTCTGCACGCCAGCTCTCCGGTGCTAATCTTGCCTCACACACATTTTTAAAAAGAGAAACAATGCATCAGAGATGTGCTCAGGTTCCCACTCATAAATCCACGTGCCTGTCTGCAAGAACACGTTCCTCTGCTTCCTCTCCTCTTTACCACGATTCAAGTGCCCAGCTGCCTCCCACAGGCCTGTCTCTGGCAACCACCAACTGATTTTCTGGCTTCTGTCCAGTCCTCTTGCCTTCAGGGCTTTGTATCTCTCGCTCCATCTCTCTCTGTCTCTCTTTCTCTCTGTCTCCCTCTCTTTCTCCCTCTCTACCTCCCTCCCTCTCCCCCTCCACTCTCCTATATTTCATCTACATTATTATACAAGTACATTCATATAACTCTCATCTTAGGGGCTGGTGTCATGGCATAGCGGGTTAAGCTGCCACCTACAGCGCTGGCATCCCATATGGGCACTGGTTTGAGTCTCTGCTGCTCCACTTCCCATCCAGCTCCTTTCTAATGTCCACAGGAAAGCAGCAGAGAATGGCTCGGGTGATTGGGCCCCTGCACCTATGTGAGAGATCTGGAGGAAGCTCCTGGGTTTGGCTTGGCCCAGCCCCAGCCATTGAGGATATTTGGGGAGTGAACCAGCAGATGGACGATCTCTGTTTCTCCCTCTATCTCTGTCTCTGTAACTCTGCCTTTCAAATGAATGGACACATCTTCAAAAACAAACCAAAACAAACAAATAAACAAAACAAAACACTCCCATCTTAAAGAAAACCTCCACTTTCACCCCCTCCAGCTACTTATCCATTTCTCTGCTCCTCTTGTACCCAAACTTTACCCAAACTTCTAAAGGATTTTCCCACACACCACTGCACCTGCTCCTGTCCCTCCTTAACCTGCCACGGTACCCTCTTTGCTCTTCCTGCTTGCCTTCCCCATCACTGGTGCTGCTGTTCCCCTACATCCTTGCCTCCCCTCGCATTCTCTGGTCATTGTGTACCCACAGGCGCACTGGTCACCCATGGTAAAAAATGCCCCCCATCTGCCACTCAGCCCAAGGCACATCCTTGAGGGCTGCACAAATGCTCATCTCCTCTCTCTTCGTGGCTGTCTCACAGGCATCTTAGATTCCACACGGTTTTTCCCTCCTCACTTGTCATTCCCTGTTGATCCCCATATCCATGAAGGGCACCACCACTCACCCAGTGCCTGGACCAGAAACCTAGGAGTGATGCTGAGTTTCTCTCCCTCTCCCTCTCCCTCTCTCTCTCCCTCTCCCTCTCCCTCTCCCTCTCCCTCTCCCTCTCCCTCTCCAAGGTCTTATTCAAGCCACCACCACACCCTTGCCTGGGCATGATTTATTATCCCAGTATCCCAAGGTCTCTGTCTCTGTCTCCCCTGCCCTCTTGTTGCTATTACAACAAGAAATATCATTTCCAAGATGTTACAGTGTGTTGTTCTGCAGAGAAGTGTCACACACATAAATCCTAATCGGTACAGAAAAGCTCTGTGCTGTGCTAGGACTGCCTAAATCAATCGCCCTAACGGCTGAGCTGTGGTTGTAGTGAGGATTCTCGGGGCACCTGCTCAAGTTATGTATGAATATTTGCCATGTCAAACAGTAAGGAAAACTTAATGTCATAATTAGACACTGCTGTTACTCCAAAGGTTAAACACAGAGTTACCAAGCGACCTAGAAATTCCCCTCCTAGATACATACCATGAGAATTAGAACATAGCTCCACACAAAGAGTTGTGTGCAAATGTTCATAGCACGTTCTACCCTAAAGTCAAGAGGTGAAAACAAGCTTCATGTCTATTGCCTGCTGAATCCATGGGTAAGTTGTGGTGCATTCATACAATGGAATATTCTTCAGGAACACAAAGCAGAATTGCTGATACATGCTGTAACACGATGAACCCTGGGAACATTAAGTCAAGTGCAAGCAGCCAGTCACAAACAGATCACCTACTGTATTGTTTCTGTTTACAGGGACTGTTCCGAGTTGGCACATCTACAGAGCCAGTAGGTAGATGGCTTAGGTTGTTCCCTCAGGCTGGGAGGGCTGGGGTAGAGGGATGACTGGGGAGTGATGGCTGAGGGTTTCTTTGGTGGGCGATGAAATGTTCTTTTTTTTTTTTTTTTTTTTGACAGGCAGAGTGGACAGTGAGAGAGAGAGAGACAGAGAGAAAGGTCTTCCGTTGCCGTTGGTTCACCCTCCAATGGCCGCCGCGGATGGCGCGCTGCGGCCGGCGCACCGCATTCGTCCGATGGCAGGAGCCAGGTGCTAGGTGCTTTTCCTGGTCTCCCCATGGGGTGCAGGGCCCAAGCACCTGGGCCATCCTCCACTGCACTCCTGGGCCACAGCAGAGGGCTGGCCTGGAAGAGGGGCAACCGGGACAGAATCCGGCGCCCCGACCGGGACTAGAACCTGGTGTGCCGGCGCCGCAAGGCGGAGGATTAGCCTGTTGAGCCACGGCACCGGCGATGAAATGTTCTAAAATGGACTGTGGTGAAAGTTGCACAACTTGCAAATATACCAAAAGCCCTTGAGCTGTCCACGCAAATGGTTGGTTTGTATGATGTGAATTTTATCTCCATAAAATTCTTTTCTTTTAAAGATTTGTTTATTTGAAAGGCAGAGTTTCAGAGAGAGAGAAGGAGAGACAAAAAGGGAGGGAGAGAGAGAAAGGTAGAGAGAGAGAATCTCCAGTCTGCTGGCTCATTCCCAAAAAGGCTCAATAGAATTCTTAAAAGCTAAATTATTTTTGTGTTTCATTTCTCTTAACTGGGAAGTGGCAAGTTGGTATCTTTCCTGATTGCTTCTCCACTGTCCTGTTATCTTAACACCTTGAGTTCATTTGGTATTGTGTGACTTACCTTTTCAATTTATTGTAGATGCCCATAGCTTTCTGGCATTATTTATAAAATGTTCAGCTTATAAAGATTTTCTGCATTGTTACTGCTTGATTTTAAGTTTTTATGGAGTTTTAAATACAGAGTCCCTTCAAGAACAGTTTTCCAGCCGGCGCCGTGGCTCAACAGGCTAATCCTCCGCCTTGCGGCGCCGGCACACCGGGTTCTAGTCCCGGTCGGGGCACCGGATTCTGTCCCGGTTGCCCCTCTTCCAGGCCAGCCCTCTGCTGTGGCCCGGGAGTGCAGTGGAGGATGGCCCAGGTGCTTGGGCCCTGCACCTGCATGGGAGACCAGCAAAAGCACCTGTCACCCGGCTCCTGCCATCGGATGAGCGCGGTGCGCCGGCCGCAGCGCGCCGACCACGGCAGCCATTGGAGGGTGAACCAACGGCAAAGGAAGACCTTTCTCTCTGTCTCTCTCTCTCACTGTCGACTCTGCCTGTCAAAAAAAAAAAAAAAAAAAAAAAAACAGTTTTCCAAAGACAGTGTTTTCATCAAAACTTTTTGATGACTTATTAGTTTTCCAGTTTAGTAGACTAATCTGCTTCACTTAGATTAAAATGAAACAAAACCAACAGCCTTTAACATCTTTACACTTCTTAAAGATTGTATGCTGGGGCAAGTATTTGGCACAGTGGTCAGATTGCCTCTTGGGACATCCATTCCCCCGTTAGATTGCCTGGTTTGCATCCTACTCCCTCAGTTTCTGAATCAGCTTCTGCTGATGGCAAAATAAACTTATTAAAAATGTTTGCTAATTCAGATTAGTTATCTTGGAAAAGGCAAGCCTCCTTGAACTTGAGGTACTTTCTTCTCCATTAAAGAGATTAAATGAGTGCATTAATGTTATAAAATTCCTTCATTATGCTCATTCCAATTTACAGTTGGATGTTTATTATTTGTCTGGTTAACTTTTTAGTGTCTGTGTTCTCTTGTATATTGACAGTTTCTGTTTTGACCAACAATGAAATTCGTATCTCTGTTAGATAAAACCTGTACCAAAACAGTGAAGAAAAAAAAAGAATTCTTAAAAGCAATATTATATGATATATGCCCTAAATTATTTCTTCTTCCTAGTTTAGAGGATCCAGCATGTTAAATTAATCAATACTGTTGTTAAATGGCATCATAAATAGTTTACATTTTTAAATGGCATGAAAATAAATGAACAGAAATTCAACAGTTAGCATTCAATAGTGACATGTGGATTCCATTCCGGAGACTTTTATTCAAGTGTTCATGAAGGATTGACCCTGATGTTGGTCAAGGGGTCACTATTGCAAGGCTACCTTAGTTTGGCCAGATTAGGGGGTTTCCAGGTGATAGAAATGGACTTCTGACAGTACGGGAGCCATGCTGGAAATCAGGGTGCCAGCCAGCACGGAGGGCTCTGGTGAGGGCCCTCTTCCAGTCTGCAGCTGCCAATTCCCACTGTGTGCTGGAGTGGAGGGAAGAAGCCAGAGGGCCCACCAGGGTGCCCTTTAAAGGCACAAACCCCTCTCCTCAGGACGCCGCCCTCACAACCTAGCCACCTCCCAACAGCCCTAACTCCCACTAGAGCTAAGATTTCGACCGCATTGTGGAGGTTAGGATTTCAACACATGGACTTGGGGAAGCACAAACATTCAGACCACAACAAAAGCCAGACATTTCCTGTGTCTTTGCTTCCTCTCTACTGGGTAGCTTTTTTTTTTTTTTTTTTACATTTTTACATATGAAGATCTATTCCCCACTATGGGTAAAACATCACTTGGATTAAAACTCGTGTCCTCGTATTGCAGGGAGGCATTCAATCATCATGGCAGAGTGGTCTTGACCTCACACTTGTTTCTTGTCACCCACTCGGCTGTGGCTGAGCTCTCCAGTACGATCTGAACTTGACCTTGAGACAATGACAGCCCAAGCAAGTTGTTAGTTTAATGTCATGTCAGAGCTGGGATCAACAATAGCCACAATTGTGCCCAAATAGTCTTAACACTCAGCAAAGTCAAACAAGATTCTCAAGGGTGCATTGTGCTGATGCAACTGAATTTGATGACATTGACTGTTCTTTCTAGCAAGCACTCTGGACTCATTTTTATTTTGAAATTTTGATCCTCTAAGTGTTTCTGAAGGAATATTTTACATTGCAGTCTTGTAGAGTCTCCGTCTTCAAAGGAGACCATCATTTTAATGGCCTGGTTGCTTCCATTTTGGCCAAGGAAAGACATTTGCTTCCAGAGTCTTCAGAATATGGTGCTTTCCACCTACACATGGTGGCTTTTTAAAGGAACACCAAAGAACATGCAGAAATTATCGTTAAACAAATAAACAAACAAAATAGTGTTCTGTGGAGTCATCGCAAGCACGTGGTTCACTTCATGGTTGCAGATTTTAGTATCTGTGAACTAAATTATTCTTGCATAATCCCACATTGATCCATGTTGTGCAAAAGACACATAAATCATAATCAATATTCTAAATATCCCAAAATAGAGGATTCTTAGGCCAATGACAGGGCTTATATTAATGAAAAACAAATGTAACCATTCCCACAGACTGCTAAGTACTGTGCTTACCAAGAAAATGGCCACAATAAATAAAAAATGCGTTGTGTTGCTAACTAAATTTTCCTTTTATAATAATGTTTGTGATGTTAACACCAGGAAGTTACGTCATTCGCTTCTCTTTTGTTGTGTTTGTAGTTTAAGTATGCTACACAATAGCAAGCTGGGAACATATTTTATTGGGGAAGAAGAGCAATGCATTTCTTTCCGCAAAACTCAAACCAAGATGAATTCAAAGTCCTCCAAAATAACTGCTGTGCAGATTATAAACAAGTGCTGGAATTCCAGGGCATGAATCATGCATCTTTTGAGTCAGCTATGCAGGACTCTAACACTGCAGAATGGCAGCGCCGTGGGCACTGGCGTGGGTCTCTTCCACTTTGGATACATAGCAGTGAACAGGGGCCAGCTCTGGAGGTGCAGCAGCTGCAGACGACAGTGAGGGAGACTTCATAATGAGAAGAAATGTAAATGCAAAAAACGAGTGAGTGAGGCCGGTGCCCTGGCTCAATAGGCTAATCTTCCTCCTGCGGCACCGGCACCCTGGGTTCTAGTCTAGGTCGGGGTGCCGGATTCTGTCCTGGTTGCTCCTCTTCCAGGCCAGCTCTCTGCTGTGGCAGGGAGTGCAGTGGAGGATGGCCCAAGTGCTTGGGCCCTGCACCCACATGGGAGAACTGGAAGAAGCACCTGGCTCCTGGCTTCACATCGCCGCAGCACACCAGCTGTGGCGGCCATTTGGGGGGGGGGGTGAACCAACGGCAAAGGAAGACCTTTCTCTCTGTCTCTCTCTCTCACTAACTCTGCCTGTCAAAAAACAAACAAACAAACAAAAAAGGGTGAGTGAACTCAGACACAATTCCAGCAGAAGCAGCAGGTGAGGGCATTTCTATCTTGAATCAATGACAAACCAAACAAATAATGCACAGGCCTGGGGTCTCTGGGAGGAGCATCGGGCTGCACACTGGCTCAGGGACAATGATAGCTGAAGACTCAGGCCAAGATCAAGGGCCCCACTAGACTTCTTCTGTGTATCAAATGAAGGTACCACTTCCTTTAAAAAATTAATAGCATCCAATTTACCTGAATATATGAATAACATGTGTTGCAGGAAGAAACAAAGAATATAGAAAAATGTCAAATTACCTATCCTTTTTCTTCTCTGAAATAATCACTGCTAACATTTTAGCCCTTTCTTTTACAAAGGTTTTCTTTCAATAAATTTCATTAATATAGAGAGAACAGATTTCATGTATTTCATAGATACAATTCTAAGAAGATGACCATACTTCCTCCCCCCACTCTAACACCCTGCCCTCCTTCCTTTCTGTTTTTTTTCTTTTAATTTTTGCAATAACATAATTTCAATTTGCTCAATAATTACAGGTTTAATGCACTACTAACCATAATGTTCAACAAGTAAAAGGAAAAAGGCAAAGTTCCACAGGAGTACAGGCAAGAGCTAAAAACAATAATCAAATCATAAGATGTCAGTTTCATTCTTACACCTTTTTTACATTCCATATAAACTACCACATCTCAGAGAAATCATACCATATTTGTCTCTTGGGGACTGGTTTATTTTACTAAGCATGATGATCTCCAATTGCATCCATTTTGTTGCAAAAGACAGAATTTCATTCTTTTTGTAGCTGAATAGTATTCTACAGTGTATCTACACCACATTTTCTTTAGCCAGTCAATGGTTGATGGATACATGTGTTGTTTCCATATCTTAGCTATTGTGAATTAAGTTGCAGTAAATGTGGCAGAACAAATAACTCCTTCATACGCTGACTTCTTTTCCTTTGGGTAAATTCCCAGGAGCAGGATGGCTGGGTCGTAGAGGAGATCTATTTTCAGATTTCTGAGGAATCTCCATACAGTTTTCAATACAGATATGATTGTGATAAAATTGGAACCAGAATGAAAATCCAGTTCTGAATCCTAAATTGCACTTCTGAAAATGATTTCATATTATAGCAAGAACATTTACTCACATCATTATACATCTTTAGAAACTGGTTTTTCTGGGGGCCAGCACTGTGCCATGGTGGGTAAAGCTGCTGCCTGTAGCCATATGGGCACTGGTTTGGGTCCCGGCTGATCCACTTCCCATCCAGCTCCTTGCTAATGCACCTGGGAAAGCAGTACAAGATGGCGCAAGTGGGCCCCTGCACCCACATAGGAAGACCCAGAGGAAGCTCCTGGCTCCTGGCTTAGTGTCGGCATAGCTCCGGCCATTGTAGCCAATTGGGGAGTGAACCAGCAGATGGAAAACCTCTCTCCCTCTCTCTGCCTCTCTTCTCTCTGTATAACTCTTTCAAATAAATCTTTTTAAAAAATAAACTGTTTTTTTAAAAACAGACTCTGCATTTCCTACTGTTATCCTTTTAAAATTTATTTATTTGAAAGGCAGAGCTACAGAAAGAGATGGGGGTGGGGTAGAAAGAGAGAGAGAGAGAGAGAGAGAGAGAGAGCTTCCACCTGCTTGTTCACTCCCCAAATAGCCACAACAAGCAGATCCGGGCCAAGCCAAAAGCCAGGAACTCCATTCTGACTCCCACATAGATGGCAATGGCCCAAGTCCTTGGGCCATCTTCCATTACCTTTCCAGGCACATTAGCAGGGAGCTGAATCAGAAGGGGAGTAGCCGGGACCTGAATCTGCGCTCTCATATGGGATGCTGGCGTTGCAAGTGGAGGCTGAATCCATTACCCCACAACGCTGGCACCAGAAACGTAGTTTTTAATGGCTACATAACATCCTATTACAGAGACTATCATAATTCACTACATCCCTACCTCAGGAATTTGGACTGTTTTTGAGTCTTCATTATTATAAATAGCTCTTTGACGAGCATTCTTCTTACATTTTTTAACAACCCAAGAGAAAGTCTTTGTGCCCCATGTGGGTAGAACTAGGAACATGGTCAGAAAAACTGGCACTACATACTTGGCAGTGCACCCATCAAGGATTGAGGTCATTTCCACCGTGTCAGCTCATAATCAGCTTTGCTTCACCATGTTAGGACTTTGCTCCAGTTGGTCTTGAAAGATTGATTGCTGCCACACAGATCCATCACCTGCCGGCTATGTCTCTCCGACGTGCAGTAGCGTGGACTTCCTGGTGAGGTCTGGCAGCACGTGCCGGATGCTTAGTGTGAAGGACCATGAAGGAAGCAAGAGCACCTGCTCTCCCCACCCCTGTAGAACACACATAGCGAGTGTCCACTCAACCATCTCCAACTGTGCAATGCATTGGTGCTAGGTGCATTTGCCACCACCTCCCCCCTCTCCAGAACATTCTCGTCCACCCCAACAGAAACTCTGTACTCATGCAGCAATCATTCCCCACTCTCCCCAGCCCCCAGCCCCTGAGGACCACATTCAATGTTCTGTCTGTGAATGTGTCTCATTCTGGTACTTCACATGCATGGAATCACGGAATCATACCGTCTGTCTCTGCACCTCGTGTATTTCACAAGCATGACCAAGTGGTTGCATGGATCAGAATTTCCTTCATTTTTTTTTTTTAGATTTTAATTTATTTATTTGAAAGGCAGAGAGAGAGAGAAAGAAGTCTTCCATTGCTGGTTTACTCCTCAAATGGCCAGAGCTAGGCCAATCTGAAGCCAGAAGCTTGGAGCTTCTTCCGGGTTTCCCACGAAGGTACAGGGGACCAAGCACTTGGGCCATCTTCTACCGCTTTCCCAGGCCATAGCAGAGAGCTGGATTGGAAGTGGAGCAGCCAGGTCTCAAACCAGCACCCATATAGGATGCAGGTGCTGCAGGGGGCGGCTTTACCCATTACAGCACTGGCCCCAGGATTTCCTTCCTTTTAAAGGCAGATTAGTATTCCATTGTTGTGTAGGTACCACGTTTTGTTTTCCATTCAATATTTGGGTTGCTTCACTTTGGGGCTGTTGTGACTAACTACAATAAACATGCACGTGCAGGAAGCTGTGTGAAACTTTGCTGTGGATTCTCTGGGGAATACACGTGGGAGTGGGAGTGCTGGATCAGGCGGTATCCAAAGGTTTAATTTTTGAGGAACTGCCAAACTGTTGCCCAGAGCAGCTTTGATGTTTTACATTCTCAGCAGCAGTACATGAGGGTTCCAATTTCTCCACACCTCTGACAACATTTGTTCACCTCACCCCACACTCCTACCCCTTTTTTGAAACAATGGTCATCCTAGGGCAGGCATTGGTGTGGTGTTTAAGGCACTGCTTGGGTGATCCACATCAAAATCCTTAGTTTTGAGTCTTGGCTCTGCTTTGTATCCACCTTCCTGCTAATGAGTACCCTGGGAAGTACTTGGGTCCCTGCCACCTATGTCCTAGCCCTGGAGTGAGCTCCAGGTTCCTGGCTTTGGCCAGACACAGCCCTGGCTATAGTAGGCATTTTGTGAGTGAACCAGCAAATGAAAGATTGATCTTTCTCTCTCCCTCCCTTTCCACAAATAAATGAATAAGTAAATAAATATGTAAATAAATAAGGAGGCAATCCTTGTGGTTGTAAAGTGGTATCTCATTATGACTTTGATTTGCATTTCCCTAACTCCTATTGTTCATTTGTTCATCATCTAAGAGGAAATGTGCACTCAGGTCCTCTGCCCATCTTTGAACTGGGTTGCTGGAAAATCTAGCACCAGATTATTTTGCACACAGAGCACTCGCGGCAAGCAACACTGATTCGCAAAAGCAAAGAAGCACAATTAAGAAAGGGGTTATTACGAGGCAAGGGGGGTTACTCCTGGGACCCTGATACAGGAAGTCCTGAGGGCCTCCAGGGGCCCGGAAAGGCGTCAGGCCACTACCCTGTCCCTGTCCCTGTCCCTGGGGCGGTATGATCCTGTCTCCACCTCTGCCTGCATATCTGCTCCCCTCTGCGGGTGTTTAACCTCTGCTCCCCACCCCCAACCTAAGTTGCTGGCTTCCCATGATACAAGCCCAGGCTGCTGCTTCACATGACCTCAGGGCCCCAAGAGACTCAGATGCCTCTGTCCTGTCACTCAGGATTTGTCCTCAGAGGTCAGGAGCCTGCCCGGACCCAAGCAGCTTGGCCAGAGTCAGCCCCCGGCCTTGGGGATCTGGGGGTTCACAATGAAAGCTCTGCGGCAGCACATGGAGGACACGTTTACAGCTTTTGAACAGTCTAATGCCATTATTTATTACACTCGCTTCTCCAGTGCCAGAGAGCCCTCTGCACTTGCTGTCGCTCACCGGGGCTTGATGGGCTTGGCCTCCAGGTTGAGTCCGTAAGGCCCCAGAGGCCCGGCTGCAGTGGCTGAGATAGCAGAGCATCCAACACTGTGAACAAGACCAAGCATCTGGATGCAGTTCCATCCCGAAGGCTGCATACTGCTGGAAGCAAGGGACACGTGCCAGGTCCAGAACGTTTCTATGCAATGATGCTGGCCACTGGCCTCTCTGGTGTGAAATGCAATCTATACTCTCGCCTTCCCCTGTTTTCCTTTGGTTCCAAAGGGAAAATGGGTGTCATCCTGCTTGTGGAGAAGTCAGGACTTGCAGAAACCAGACGTGCAGCACCTGAGTACACAGCCTCTGGCACCTGCTGACCAAGCAACTCGAGTAGGCATTTACAGAGCCACGGTCACGGCCTCATTGACCCAGCAGCCGAGAGATGGAAACAACCCCAGTGTCAATCAGAGGAAGAATGGACCCGGTGGTCAATGCACATACGCAGGACTATTTTTCAACCTTTAAAAGCAATGAGGGGCCCGCACCGTGGCATAGCAGGTAAAGCTGCTGCCTGCAGTGCCGGTATCCCATAAGGGCGCCAGTTTGAGTCCCGGCTGCTCCACTTCTGATCCAGCTCCCTGCTAGGGCCTGGGAAAGCAGTAGAAGATGGCTCAAGCCCTTGGGCCCCTGCAGCCGCCTGCGAGACCCAGAAGAAGCTCCTGGATCCTGGCTTCAGATCGGCACAGCTCTGGCCGTTGCTTCCAACTGGGGAGTGAACCAACAGATGGAAGACCTCTCTCTCTCTCCTTCTCTCTCTCTCTCTCTCTCTCTCTCTCAGCCTCTCCTTCTCTCTGTGTGCAACTCTGACTTTCAAATAAAATAAATAAATCTGAAAAAAAAATGAAATCAGGGCACTGGCTACCACACAGCTGCAGCTTGAGGACACTGTGCTAAGTGAGATAAACCAGTCACACCAGGACAGATGATTCCACTTACACAAGGTACTTAGAGGCGACAGACTCTTAGAGACAGGAAGGAGACTGGCGGTACCGCAGGCCGGGAGGGGAGAGAGTGGGCAGTTTGTGTGTCATGGGTTCAGAGGATCGATCTGGGGAGATGAAAAGGTTCTGGAGTGGACGGACAGGGGTGGCGCTTGCACGAAAGTGTGGCTGCGCGTAATGCCACTCGGTACTTAGTGAACTTGCGAATGCGCTTCACAAACACTTGAGTGTGTCAAAAATGGTGAGTTCTATGTCATGCATATTTCACCAGCCCGTTTGGGAAGCTGGCCTGCGGCAGGGAATGTGTCCAGGCAACGATGGCTGATGCTGGAGACGCCTGCTCTGTGCCTTTCTCACAGGTCACATGGAGAATCTAAGACTGGCTGCAGATCTCACTGCTGCCGAATTCCAAGTTGTGTGGGCGTGGCCTTGGAGAGAAGGCAGAAGCAACTGGAAGACAACATAGGGTGAGCACAGGCCTGCCTCCTGCACCGACTGGCAGCGTGTAAGATTCCTGGGATCCGAGGAGTTTCAGGATCAGCTCACTTAATGCCCGCGATGACCCCACTTTACCTATGGGTGGAATGGGGCACCAGCACTCTGAGGTCAATTTGCCCAAATTTGCCCAATTGGCTAGCAAGCGAGACCAGGAATCAAACCCCGAGGTCACCTTCTTGTCCACTGGGCTGCCTCCCAGGAGGTAAGGGACCAACAGGCCAAAGACACAAATGCAAATAAAGGACAAAGAGACAAGGACATGCCCAGCCCAGGCCAGATGCTGGTGGTGGGCACTGACCCCTGCCACCCACTCTAGGAGTCTGCTGTGATTTCTGTCCCCATTGTACAGAGTAGGAACCTCAAGTCCAGAGACGACTGCGTCAGCTTCCCCAGGTTCCACAGCTGATAAACCTTTCTCTCCCATCCCAGATTTTCCCAGTTGTCTGTCTTAGTTGAAAGATAGAAGATTATACCTTACGCCATTTCTCACAGGCAGAATTGGTCCAGATTTCTAGGCCCGTTTCCTAATTGTCCTTAACTTTGGAATCCCGACCATTCCTAATGCTTTAACCATTGCAACTCTTTTTTTTGTTTTGTTTTTTGACAGGCAGAGTTAGACAGTGAGAGAGAGAGACACAGAGAGAAAGGTCTTCCTTCCGTTGGTTCACCCCGCCGAATAGCTGCCACAGGCGGCGTGCTGTGCCAATCTGAAGCCAGGAGCCAGGTGCTTCCTCCTGGTCTCCCATGGGGTGCAGGGCCCAAGCACTTGGGCCATCCTCCACTGCCTTCCCGGGCCACAGCAGAGAGCTGGACTGGAAGAGGGGCAACCAGGACAGAATCCGGCGCCCCAGCCGGGACTAGAACCCGGAGTGCCAGCGCCACAGGCGAAGGATTAGCCTAGTAAGCTGTGGCGCCGGCTCATTGCACCTCTTTACTAAGAGACCTCAACACACTTGTAGCTCGAAGTGAGCAGCCACGTGCATGGAGACACAGAAAGCATCCAGGTCAAAGTGATGGGCTGTCCTAGCCTGAGCACTGCGTTTTTGAAACCCAAGACTTCAAAGTGAGCGAAGGAAATTACGAATCCAGAGGGAAACGTCGAGAATGGGACTGCAGGGACATGGAAGACTTTACTCAAGGCTTTTAAAGCTGAACACAGTGGGAAAGGAGGCAGAAGCGGGGAGCACAGAGCAGGGATTGGATGGCACCGTGGATCTTGGACCAAAGCGAGGAAAATCACAAGCTTCAAAATAGCTGAAGTGCAACTGGGGAAAATGTGAAATAATGTGTGTGGTAGAAAGCAGCTCAGCTTGTCACACTCACTGACAAGATACCCAGGGAAATAGATTTCCAGCCAAATCCAGCGGCAGCCAGCGGTGAGAGGCAGCAGGGCTACTCCCCAAAACAGCTCAGGGGTTTTTCAGGAATGGTCCTCGGCCAAGACGACCATCCAAGGCCCCAGGAGGGGGCACCTGGGTCTGGTGGTGGAAGAATAAATATGACGCTTTGGACCCTGGACAGACTCAGCCTCCAGGTCTGGCCTTGTTGCTTTCCACATTCTCATCATTCTCCCTTGGGTCCCTGCCACCCGTGTGGAAGACCCAGATGGAATTCCTGGCTCCTGGCTCCAGTCTGGCTCATCTCCAGCCATTTGGGGCGTGAACTATTAGAAGGATGAGTTTCCTCCCCTTCACTGCACCGACTTTCAAATAAATACGTAAATATTAAAAGAAAAAAAATCCCCATTGGATCATTTTGTAAAATGCATCACAACTCTCCATAGATACTTTTTAAAAATTTCTTGCCCTAGGGGTGCAAATTGCAGTGCAGTGGATTAAGCCACCATTTGCTGATCCCACGTCCCATGTGACAATTTGAGTCCTGGAAACTCTGTCTCCAATCCAGCTTCCTGCTGATGCACCTGAGAGACAGCAAGTAACGGCTCAAGTTCTCGAGTCAAGGTCACGCACATGGGAGACCCAGATGGAGTTCCTGGCTCTGGGCTTTGGCCTGGCCCAGACCTCACTGTTGCCAGGGAATGAGCCAGTAGACAGTAAATATCTTGGAATTTCTCTCTCTCTCTCTCTCTCTCTCTCTCTCTCTCTCTCTCTCTCTCTCTTCCTCCCTCCCCCCACCACTCTGCCTTTAAATCAATCAATCAATTTTTAAAAATCCCTTCTCTGCCTATTGAAAAGCTACCTGCGCCCTAAGACCTGCCACACAGCTTGTCACTCCCAAGCCTTAGTGCCAAAGAGAGACGCCAAAGCAAAGACTTCAGCGGTGTCTGTGGAAAGCACTGCCTGCTGGCGTGCCCAGCCTTAGCTATTTACGGAGAACAGAGGCTGAGAGAAACCCACGAGGGCACGAAGCTGGGCCCCAGACAAAACCACCGATTCAGAAAGAGACGCATGCACACTGGTGCTCGTCAGTCTTTTTTTTTTTTTTTTTTTTTTTAATGCATTTTAGCCACGCAGAGAGAATTAGCATCAAATCCAAGGGCAGGGGATTCAGAAGAGACAAACGCACCCTTGCTCTCGGCTGTGGGCTGGTCCCATCCGCCGGGACAGGGAGAGCACGCTCTGCTCCAGGACCACGGAGGCAGTCGCCACCTCTTCAGCCACCCTGCCCTGTCTTCTTGCACAGAGGACTTCCAGGGAGGACCACAGCGTTCCCAATGGTACCCCAGCAACCAGCGCTTCCGTTCGATCGTCCGTGTCACGAGGGAGCCTCGCGCCAGCCTCTGGGCTCTGTGTACGGCTCCTCCATTCTCCATTCTGCCTGTGCAGTAAGCATTACCCTCTCTTCTTTAGCCTAAAGCATTCATATTTCAGCGATATTTTTTAGCATTGTTACAGGCAACCATTTGTGAGTGGCAAAATCGGTTCAGTGGTTTGCAGTCAACTATTTTTTAGGTGAAATTGAAAATAACATTGCATCATATGTGATGCTAAGCATATGAGTTTTTGTCTCAGTTATGTGTACATTGGCAATATATACTTCTTACTCAGAATCTCCGTCAAAAAATGCTCAAAACCAACGTGAGTACCTGTATCTTTTTCTGTCTGCTAAGGCATCCAGCACTGTGCCTTCACACAAATCAAATGTCTGCTAAATATTTGTGGAATGGACAGAAATGAATGTATAAAGTGCACAGTGGCCAAACTGAAGAAGTAATTCACCCTGTGAAAAAACAGATTTGGTAAGAGCAAGACAGCCAAGGAGTCCTTGGTCAAATTTCTTCTACTTTTGAAAAGCACTGCATCATTTCAAGACTGGTTCACGTGACATCACTGAGGTCTTAACTGGGCAAAATATCCAGGTGATAACGTCCTACTTCCCAAGGTCCTTTAGATTGCATGAATCTGTGCTAGCATAAGATTTTTCCAGAACTGGGCCAGTGCCATGGCTCACTAGGTTAATCCTCTGCCTGCGGTGCCGGCATCCCATATGGGCACTGGGTTCTAGTGCCCCTCTTCCAGGCCAGCTCTCTGCTGTGGCCCAGGAAGGCAGTGGAGGATGGCCCAAGTACTTGGGCCCTGCACCTGCATGGGAGACCAGGAAGAGGCACCTGGCTCCTGGCTTCCAATCGGCATAGCTCCAGCCATAGCAGCCATTTGGGGGGTGAACCAACGGAAGGAAGACCTCTTTCTCTCTCTCTCTCTCTCTCTCTCTCTCTCTCTCTCTCTCTCTCCCTCTTTCTCTGTCTAACTCTATCTGTCAAATAAAAAAAAAAGAATTTTCCAGAACTGGTATAGCCATGTGAATTACTCTAAATCAGGAATGGCTCAGTGGCCATTTAAGCATCATGGTCATGTCTTACTTAAAATTATCAATGACAGTGGATGTCACAGCAAAAACTGGCACTGATCTAAGCATCCATGAACTGATGAATGGATGAACAAATGGCCTGTGCATCCACTGGAATTACTCAGCCATAAGAAGGAATGAAGTGCTGAGACTTGAAATAACATGAATGACCCTTGGAAGCATGCCAGTGGAAGAAGCCAAACACTGAAGACAGTGTGTGGTAGGAGTCTGTTCACAGGAAACTTCTAGACAAAAAGCAGATCAATGGTTGCCTGGGTCTGCGAGTGAGCATGGAGATTGACTGCAAAATGAGCCAGAGGAGGGAACGTGCTGGGGTTTTGGACGAGTCAGAGCACTAGCCTGCAGCGACAGCTACACAGCTGCATGCTCCCACGGAATCCTGCGCTCACAGTAGGTGGCTTTTAGGCCGGTAAAGGATACCTCAAGGAAACTGCTAGAAAAAGTACAGATGCTTTAGAACGCCCCAATGCCTAGGATTTGGCTTCGTATTTATAGGAAAAAAGTCTGCGCCACCCATAAAATCACATTATTATATAACCCGGCCATATCCCTCTTGTCCAGGAATATGGAGAGAACATCAGCGTGGCTCAATCCGTCTGCCCGTGTGGCAGCTTCGTGGGCTCTAAGGGGCAGCACAATACCAGCGGGCAGGCAGGGCCTTCCTGGTCATCTGCCCACTGCCTCTGCGGCACAGAAGCCAGCGAGAGAGCAGCTCCCTTGCAGCCCTTTCGGAGCTGTTGTCCTCTTCAGCAGACAGGCTTGCACGGGCCCTTCTGTGCTGCCGAAATCAGCAGCAATTGTAAGGCAAAAACACCAGACGAGGGTGACAAATTTCTCCCCAAGTAACTCATTTCCCTGTGAAAGTACAAAGCACTTAGAATAGTTTCAACCTTGTAACCTGAAATCACACAGCTATTCAGAGCTAATGGCCAAGGCAGACAGTTAACACTTGGAGAAGACAATTGCCATTTTCTTCTTGGTTTGCTCCTGTAATGAAGGAATGCATCTTACACAACCTTCGCCCTCGTGTGCTCCCCCCTCCGAATGGATCCTGAAACTATGCTAAGTGTGTAATAAGCCCTGGATAAATACTTGTTGATTTGATTGATTCTTTGTCTATTCCAGCTACAGTGGCCAGATTAGAACTGGTGGGACGATTCCCGTAAGCCTGGAATGGAACACACTGTACCAGGAGGTCTTGGTAATTTGATTAATGATGATGTGTTTTACCCTGATTTCTTTCAAATCTCAAAACTCCAGAACCCCCCAAATGCAAACCAGAGGGGGGACAAAAGAAAGCTTAGTGGTATCCTAGTCCCCGTTCGGTTCATCTCAGAACTGTAAACCACATCCAAGTAGGTGAAAGTTATTACAACTCACAATTATACAAAAACCAATTTCGGTTTTGCTAATGTTTAAAGCACACAGGCGCTACATTCAGCTTCCTTGGTTTGTTTTTTCAAAACAGCCCCAGAGTTTCCATGTGGCTTATGATCCTAATTCAAAAAAGTCAGCATCTACATGGCCACATCTTTGGCAGAACGCACTCAATGCAAACTAAAATGAACAGTAATAGCAACTCGATATGGAGCTGGGAATTACGTTGGTGCTATTTTTTAACTCTTCGGAGTATTCTGAAGCCCACTCCTGGCCACCGCTTCTGCACAGGAGATAAAGGGAGAGCATTGTGGATGGCTTCTGTCCAGCCCACTCAGCGGCTGAAAGTGAGTGGGATTCCTGCGCTCTCTCCACAGAGATGGTGAGGAATGAGGCAAGCAGTAAATATCCGCCCTCACGCCAGTGAAGACAGCTTGTTGGGGAGAACTGTCTCCATTACAGGCTTCGTTTTCACTGGAGACGATGAACGTGCACTTAGAAAGAGAGGCAAGAGCCACCTACTGAGTGCAGTTATTCTCCCCGTGTCGCCAAACTCCAGGCTCCAGGTCCCTTATCCTCAAACTGAATAATGAGGAGGGAGCTGGAAGTGGCGTCTGTTGCCATACACCTGGGGTTTGTTTTTGTTGGTTTCCTACAGTATTTACTAACAGTCTGCTGTATGCACAGCCCAGGCGTAGCTCGCTGAATTTCCAGCCTCCTTCCTTTCTGACTGTGTCTGCCTCCTCTGCCTGCCCAGGGCTTCCTAAGATCCTTGGGAAGTGGCTTCCAGCCTTTCTACCTGCATCACTCTGGCCTTCAGCCCAGACCCTGGCAAAAAGTGTGCGTTCAACTCATGTTGGTTGCATGGCTGGATAGAAATGACGGATGAGTGAGTGGGTGAGTTGGAGAGGGATCGGCGGATGCGTGGGTGGGTGGGTGGATGAGTGGGAGGGTAGGTGTGTGGGTGACTGAACAGGTGGATGAATCAGTGGATGCATGCATGAACGGATGGATAGCTCCTTCAGTCAATCAGTCTCCCTACTTCCAAGTTTCTGTGCCTGATATCATGATTGTTATATAAATGTACACCATTATCGTTACGTTCCTGGCATCCATCTGTGTTTTGATAATAAGTCTGGTGGGAACACAAAGCCTGGTCTCATCAGTGCCACACGTGGACAACTCTTTACCGAATGTACTACATATCACCTGAAAACTACTCTTAATCATCTCTCATTCCATTTATAGATTCTGGCTCAAGAAGGTAAGATTTTATTTTTGAATTAAAGTGTGATAAGAGACCTTTTGGTTCCCAGAGTTTCTTTTCTGTGTGTAGGTCAGAAGTTGTTGGCTGGAGTCCCAGTGTCTCCCTGGAGCTATTGCATGCTTCTGCTGACCAAGTCTCTTTAGCCTTCAAGCTCAATGACGTCAGAGTCTTTGCAGGCTTTTTTCTAACAGGAGACTTACATCGATGATTCACACATGCTTTCCAATTCCCACTGTTTCAGAATTTGCAAGCAGATGAGCTTGTTTTAATTCTACATGGCGAGAGCTTCACAGAAGTTTGTTGCCTTTTTCTAAACTGGTTACCCACCACTGGGTAGTTCCATGGCATATTAGGTAAGATTCTATGTCATCGCTGACACTGGACTCTAACACAAAGATTATGATAATAAATAATCAATATGATTTATCAAGCACCTACCAAACGTCAGGCAGTATGCAGGTGTCTTCCACACATTGACTTCTTCATTCCACATTGTAGTCCTAGGAATATTATTTCCATTCTGCTGGTGACATAACTGACCATCAAAAAAATTAAAGTAGGGGCCAGCGCTGTGGTGTAGTGGGCTAAGCCTCCACCTGTGCACTGGCATCCCATATGGGCAGGGCAGTAGCTTGTGTCCTGGCTGCTCTGTTTCTGACCCAGCTCTCTGCTATGGTATGAGAAAGCAGTGGAAGGTGACCCAAGTGCTTGGGCCGCTGCACCTGCGTGGGAGACCCAGAAGAAGCTCCTGGCTCCTGGCTTCAGATGGGCCCAGCTCTGGCCATTGTAGCCATTTGAGGAGTGAACTAGTGGATGGAAGACCTTTCTCTCTGTCTCTCCCTCTCTGTATCTGTAACTCTGCCTCTCAAATAAATAAATTAAATCTTTATAGAAAATCAAACTATGTTGCCCAAGAAGACATAACTAGCAAGTGACAAGGTAGGATGTAAGTGCAGGTCCAGGATTATGTCTACCTGATCACCTAGGTTGGATTATTCTAAAACACAATTCTCTTGCTTATTTCTTCGGCTTACTACACAAGACAGTGTGGTATTGATCAGGTACTAAAAGCCTGCTCAGAGTGATTGTGATTTTGAGTTAAAAAAAAAAAAAGGTCTGATGTGTAGATTTTCCTCAATTTCAATGCATTGTGGCATAGAATATTCCTTAAACTTTGAGCACCAATTTCCACAGCATGTATGTTCACATGATTCACGTGTATTCTACAATGACCTGTATGAGGATAATTGATTGCTTCCAGACCACTAAGGCTTGCTCCAAATTCCAAGGAAACCACAAAACGATATTGTGGGAGGCTGCAGGGGGAGGGAGATAGGCCATCACAGCACTCACGGCACGTTTGCCAGCATTTGAGTGCCTATAACGAGAACACAGGGCATATTTACAGCACTTCCGTTTGGTTTTTGCTTTATGGCGTTTTTAACACAGTGGCAAATAGGGGAGGCTGCCAGCTGGCTGAAACCCACAGCAGATCTGAAGGTCAAGACGCCGCCTTCGCCTGACATATGCTCTCACTCTCTCCTGTACAGCTGGTGTAGTCATGACCCTGCGAAGAACATGTCTGTTCTTGTCCCCCGTGTGTGGTGCTAATGTTGAGGTGCTAATATGGCTTTGTGGCTCCGTCTGAGGTCAGCCTTTCTCGTGTTTCATTTCATGGCCCAGCAGGCACAGAGTTTGTGGTTTGCACCTTATCTCTATGAGCACTCAAGGCCCCAGCTGGCTGTCCAAGACTGAGTACAAAAGAGCACTCGGTTGCCCGGGGTCAAGCCACCCCGGGGCAGCCACTGCCACAGCAGGTGCATGCCTCAGCCTCCGTCACCACCCTCACAACACACAGACCCTCAGACTGGCACCAGTACATCCCCCCACCCTCATCTCAGTCCTCCAGTCCACAGCCCCACATTTTCTTTAGTCATTCAGAAGTTTTAAATTTCTTCTTTGATGAATTGCTCCACCCCTACCCCACCCTGCAACCTGGCTCTGAGGTAGTTTCCTAATTCTCTTTGACAAGACAGTTTACTCTTGATGAGGATTAGAGGTTATTTTTAACCTGAACCACACACAAGGAAATGATGCAACAATTCTTCTGAGCTGGCTGAATGGTTCCTCTTTTTTTTTTTTTTTTTTGTTTTGTTTTTGAATTCATATGATTCTGAACTTCAAGTTGTTTCTGCCATTTGTGAATCATCTCATAATCCCAGAATAAAGTCCCTGTCTTCCAAAGGCTTGGCTGGTAGTGATTACTTTCCTAAGTGATTGGCATTTTTATGAGTTGTAGACCCCGACGTCAACAATCTGAAAAAAAAAAGGGGGGGGGGTTGGCATGGCGGCATAGCAGGTAAAAGCTGCCACCTGCAGTATCAGCACCCCACATGGGCGCCGGTTCTAGTCCCGGCTGCTCCATTTCCAATCCAGCTCTTTGCTATGGCCTGGGAAAGCAGTAGAAGATGGCCCACGTCCTTAGGCCCCTGCACCCACGTGGGAGACCAGGAAGAAGCTCTAGGCTCCTGGCTTCAGACTGGCCCAGCTCCAGCCATTGTGGCCATTTGGGGAGCGAACCAGCAGTTGGAAGACCTTTGTCTCTCTTTGTAACTCTGCCTTTCAAGCAAATTAATGTTTTTAAAAATCTGAATAATTTTAATTTGTGTGTGCTCCTGAAGATCTTGCGTCCCAAGAGATCTCTTGCTTCCTTGTGCAAAGCCTGCTCCAGTTCTAGAAAAAAGAGTTACCTCTGCCACCTGGCACCATCAGATTGTCTGCTGTCCCTACAATCTCTTATCCAGACTTTCTAGGTAGTGCATATACATGTCTTACTCTTACTTTTTTTTTTTTTTTAACTATTTGTGCATTTAAGTCTGTATGTGCTCATCGAGGTTTCCCAACCTCAGCATAGTTGACATGTGATGCAGTATCCTGTACATGGTAGTATGTTTGGGAGCCTCCCCTGGAATGCCAACTGCACCCCACCCCAATTCAATAACCAAAAACGTTGTCAAATGTCCTCCAGGCAGGCAGAATTGCCCCTGGTTGAGAATCACGGCCCATCATACTGGTTTAAATGACAAGCTCCTTTTGGTCAGGAAATAATCTAATTTGGACATTCTGCAGCACAATAGGAAGATGCTCAGAGAAGCCGTTTAATGATGATTATAATCATTAAAAATGTGACAAGCGGTTTTTGGCTCACATCTAAAGAAAACAGAAAATTGAAACAGATGGTCAAATAAATAGCGGTTAACTTGTCTTCTTCAGCCTTCCGTTCTATCTACAAGATTAAAGCAGTTCTTAGTTTTCTTTGATTAACCTCGAAGAGGAATTGAAGATCTGTGGGATAGAGTTCATCTCATCCTTAAAACTGTTCCCATCAAATAAGGCAAGAGACAGGTGCGCTAAGCTCTCCTGGCACAGCGTGAAGGGGTGCCACCCCACCAGGGAAGGGGTCTGCGCCGGGAGAAACACTCCTTTGCATTTTCCATTCTGAGAGGCTGGGAGTGTATGGCAGCTCTGCACCCTCTCACGGGATCTGTCCCTCTAAAGAGCGCTGTTTCTCTTATGAGTGAAAAAAAGCAAAAGACAAGTATGAGCCGAGGTACCGTCATAGCTGCTGCTGCTGCTGCTCACCCATTCGGATGGCACTAACCCTCTGGATTTAGAAAGGAAGAGCTTCTAAATCATCTCTGTATAGCACTGTCTCTAGGCACGAGAGCAAACCCTATGCGTTGATCTTGATGAACTACATGGGTTATTTTTATTCTATTCATGAGACAACATGTAGGTGCTGCTTGTTCTTACATGCATTGGATAACAATTCAATTAAGCAAATATTGATTTAAACAATGGGTAAGCCAGCCTGAATGTCACCAGTCACCAGAGTGGAAACATCCTCTGTGAAGGCTCTGCCTTCCAAACTTGACTCCTATAACCATGGGTTGTACCCTCGAATTCTATCCCCACATACACCAGTCTTTGATTACCTGGTAGCTGGATGCTGCAAGCTCTGAAGGAGGGTTAAAAAAAAGTCTGCCAGTCACCATCCAAAGCCCTCAGCAATCCCAGCTGCAGGACTGACTGAGAGTACATGGAGGCATGGCTTTAGAAGTGAAGGCAGCTACTCCATACATTAATGGGTAAGGCTCATCCCTGATTTTAAAATGAATGCATTTACTTGCTTTTAAAAATTACCAAAAGAAAAAAGAGAGAGACAGAAGAGCCCAAGAGGGAAGATTTCCCACGTGCCATGGAAGGTTTGGGACCTGGTCTACTGGGGACAGCAGAACCTGTTGGGGAGCCTGGGGAGCTATGGGCTGGGGGCTTCATGCCAAGCCCTATGAGGAGGGCAATGGGGAGTCAATGCTGGTTGAGTGTTCTGGGCCTGGCCTCATTGCATCTGTACAGCAACCCTGGGAGGTTGCTCTGTTAGCACAGCTAAGCTGGAGCTGTAAGTTTGGCAGCTACTTGCTCCAGGTCATGCAGTAAGTAGGAGGGAGAGGTGGGCACTCCAAAGCCACCTGCCCCTCAAGCACAGTGGAAATTGAGTGGGGCAAGCCAAGGACTGCAATGGTTTAGTTGCAACAATGGTGGCTTTGACACATGGAATGGTCATGCCAAGACTCAAAAGATCCCATTAGCACAGGGAAAAGGCCTGATTGGCTTTGTAAATAAAGAACCACTTTCCAGTCCACAGAGTAAGCGACCCAACAGTGTTCCTCTTTGGAAGGTGCCTTCCCGGCCCTCAGATGCCCAGCACTGCAGGCCACTGCCGAGTGACCCCCCTGGGGAAGGTCAAGACCCCTCCAGGTGTGTTGAACGGCACCCTTTGCATTCTCATGGGGAGTTTCTGTTCCTGGCCCGTGCGGCTGTTCTGGGCTGACAAAAGCCAGCCTGCACACCTGAGCGCTTCAGCGCCACCCAGAAGGCCCCAGGATGGACTCCCAGGCTCACCATGTCCCTGGTAGACCCAGGTCTCATGCCAAGAAAGGAGAACCATTTTTAAGAAGATCTACGAGTGTGAACAGAGGTAGTAGCGTCAGATGCTACAAAAACAGCATAATGCAGTTAAGAGCTAAACGACTCGGTGCCATTGAGAGAAGGAACAAAGGCTAAATAAATGCATTAGGTTTTCCCTCACCTTCTAGAAGTACCTTGGCAGGAGGAGAAGCGAGATAAGAAATGGTAGTAAGATTGAAAGCACCTGCGACCAGGTAAGATGTGAAATTTTTTCTTCCGTAGCAGCCAGCACATCTTTTTCTCCTGTGTGTTGTCCATGCCAGACTCTGCCCTAGGCTTGGGAGACACAGCCGTGAATACAACTGACCAAAATCCCCAACCCCTTCTATTAGGGGGGCGGGATGGTAATAGGGGATACCAAATGGGAAAATAAATGCATAAGTATTAAAAGGCAACTTTGGATAATGCAGTGGAATGTCAACAATATGATCAATGGGAAAATAGGCCCATAAGTAGATATGATGTCCATATAATGGACAGCTGGCCGAGTTTGAGGGAAGCGGTGGTCTAACAAGAGGTGACATTTGAGAGGAAGCCTCACTAATGAGAAGGAACTGGCCATGCCCTGTCCAGCACAGGGAACAGCGAGTTCAGAGGCCCCTGGTGACAAGCACCAAGGTGGCCTGTCCAAGAGATCAAAAAGGCCAGTGAGGCAAAACACAGACATCAAAGGAGGGGAAGGCAGAAGAGACCGGAGCCAGGTCATAGTCACAGGCCGCAGGGATGAGTTCGGGTTTAACTCTAAATGCAATGTGAGACCCCGGAGGCTTGAAGCAGGAGAGTTCAGAGATGAGAAGCGGCTGTGGGGTGGAGGACAAACTCAAGGAGCACAAGTGGAAGTCGCTGTAGCTGTGGCAGTCCGGAGGCAGAGGCTGTTGGCTTGGACCAGGGCGGCGATGCTGGAGAGGGTGAGAATGTCGCGGATGTAGAGACGGCAGCAGCTGCTGAGGGGCTGCACACGGGAGAACTGGAGAGAGACAGGGAGGATGGGACCTCAGGGCCTTTGCATTGCACTTTGGGGGAAGGGCAGTGCCCTCTACTGAGTCAGGGAGACTGGAGGAGGTGGCATGGAGGAGCTGGCAGTGGGGACTTTGGTTCTGGGCAAGGTGGCTTTGCAATGCCAGTGTGCTGGCTGGGAGAAGTCAGGAGAGATACAGATTATGAAGTCATCAGCACAGAAATGAGACAAAGCAGGTGGGTGAGATAAACATACGCTGTGGTCTGAAGTTGCTATTCTCCCATCCCCACAAACTCATATGTTAGAACTCCATCCCTGGTGTGAGATTAGGAGCAGGTGGGATTAGGAACATGAGTGGGATTAGGGCCCTTACCAAAGTGGCCCAAAGGAGCCCCTTTCTCCTCCCTTTTACCAAGCAAGGACCAGCAGAGAGTGAGCCCTCACCAGACAAAGGCTCTGCCAACACCATGATCTTAAACTTCCCAGCCTCCAGGATGGGGAGAAATACATTTCCATTGTTGATACATTACTCAGTCTAAGGTACTTTGTTATAGCAATGCAGATGGACTAATATAATACAGAATTCCCATATGACTCAACAGTTCTACCCCTAAGCATAGACCCAAAAGAATTGAAAAGAGGTTTTCAAACAAAAACTTGTCCATGAATATTCATAATATTCACAATAGCCAAGTGGTAGAAATGACCCCAACGCCTATCAGCTGGTGAATGGATAAGCAGTGGGTACATCCCACAGTGGAATATCATTGGGTCATAAAGATGAATGAAGTACTGGGGGCGGGCACTGAGCCCAGCACAGTAGGAGAGCAGAAATGCCAGACAGCCTGTGGGGCTCTTGGAAAGACAGCAGGAAGTGTTCATGGAAAACATCCTCACGACAAAGTTTTACAGAAGATAAGCAGGGACCCAAATTCATCTGGTGGAGTCGCATGGTCCTCACCTTAGAGGTTAAACATCTATTGAATTGGGATCTTAGCTTCAAATACACAGGTTATTTCCAAAAGGAAGATAAAGGGAGACTTTATTTTAGGTGAATTTATTTGAGGTGAATCCGTCTTTGGATTCACAAAGACTTGTGTCTGAAGTCCTGCCCCACCATTTACTAGGTGTGAAACTCGGGGCGAATCGCTCGATGCCCTAAGCCTCCGCCTCCCCCTTTGTAAAGTAAAAGCCACATCTACCAGCGCTGTTACGGGACTTCAGAGAGATACTACATGGTGTTAACAGTGTCTCAGGCTTAGGCAATGGGCTTTTTAAAAAGATTCATTTATTTATTGGAAGGCAGAGTGACAGAGCAGGAGAGAAAGAGAGAGAGAGAGAGAGATCTTCCAACTGCTGGTTCACTGCCCACAAATGGTCCCAACAGTCAGGTCTGGGCCAGGCCGAATGCAGAAGCGGGAACTCTAAGTGGATCCCTCACATGGGTGACAAGGGCCCAAGTTCTTGGGTCATCTTCTGTTTCCCAGCACAGTGGCAGGGAACTGAATCAGAAATAGGGCAGCCAGCACTTGGACTTGCTCTACTATGGGATACAGGCATCCCAGGTGGCAACCCGCGCCTCTGTGCCACAGCACTGGCCCCAGTTGATGGTTTCGAAAGCCTTTACCACTGCGCTGAAAAGAATGTGGTTGTCCTATCATTTTATCCCAAGTCCTGAATTTTGGTCATTTGGTTTGATGCTTTCTGGAGAGGCTACTCACTCTCATGGGTGTATTATGAAGTTTCCAGAGAAAGTTCTCTGTAATGTGTTCTAAAGGAAATGGAGAGGAAAATAAACCAAAACGAAGTATGGAAACACAGCTTGGGAGTTCAGAAAAACTATTTGCTCATCATAAATTAAGTTAAAAATATATTTGCACAAACAGATGACTAAATAATACTCAGACCCACAGATCCAAGCTTTTAAGTCCCTTCTTATATAAGATTGTTCGACTGAACTAGCCTAGTCACTAAAAAAAAAAAAAACTTAGACATGACTCTTCTTTTTTTTTTTAAATAGAAAGCCATATACATCCAAATCCCTGCTGTTTATATAACGCGGAGGCGGCAGAGATATGTGGAAGGAGGAGCTGGCACCGTGGCAGGGAGGATGGCAGAGCGGATGCGTGAGAGGGATCCTCAGATCTCTGCCTGTACACCGAGCCCCTGCAGCAGGGAAATCAGCCCCACACCAAGTAGCAAGACACACGCCTTCACTTCGAGTTCCTGAGCCTGGATCAGGTAAAGTTCGCTTTGGGTTTTCTGGGTTTTTTAATATCAAAGTCACGTTCATTTGATCCATGGACAGGCATTGGTTAAAATAGTGTTATCTGTCTCACCAGTGTATCAAGGACAGTTAGAGAAACAGTTTAAAGACACTTAAAATCAGGTGCCATGTGCATCCGATTCCACAGTGGATCTAAATCAGTATCCTGCAAGGAGCCATTTCTTAGACCGCTACTTATGCTAGAATCTGAAGCACTCTCTCAATCAAAACCATTTCTTCAAGATCATGAGAATCCTGTTTTCCAGAGGATTTTATATACCTGGTTTGATCCTGTCTCAAAAGCCAGCTTTGTTCTTCAGTTACAAAGGTTCGTTGTGTTTTTCCTGCCCAGTTATCTGCTGTCTGTTATACTAATTCCAGCCAGGGGAAAATAACAGGTGTGTCTCAGGCAGGGGCAGAGGTTCTGAGTGTGCCTGCACAGTGTCTAAACAACCTGCGGGTGTGCAGTCTACACCATCGAGGCAACTTGAATGAGTTGGCTGATAAATTCCCCCTCAAAATTCTTTTAAAGATTTAGTTACTTATTTGAAAGGCAGAGTTACAGAGCAAGAGGGAGACACACAAACACACACACAGATATCTTCCATCAGCTGGTTCACTCCCCAGAGGGCTACAACGAAGCCAGGAGCTAGAAGCTTCATCCAGATCTCCCATGTGGATGCAGGGGCCCAAGCACTTGGGCCATCCTCTGCTGCTTTCCCAGGTGCATTAGCAAGGAGCTGGTTTGAAAGCAGAGCAGCTGGACACAAACCAGCACCCATATGGGATGCCGGCAACACAGGTGGTGGCTTAACCAGCTATGCCACAATGCCTGTCCCTCCTCTCAAATCTGAATTATGTATGCGACTCTGAATTTTTCTGTTCCATTTTTAAGAAAACAAGTGAGTTCACACTTAGCTATGAAAGAATAGAATGTGTTAAGTACATATGAGGGTACCACAAGAAGCTCATAGGACTATTATGGAAAAAAAAATCTATGCGTGAATTTCAAAAAAAAAAAATTTTTTTTTTGCACCAAAATAAGATTAGTTTTTAATTCCATTTCCACATACTTGAAGTGTCCCCGGACCTAATGGGGATCTCCTGACACTATTTCCTCTGTTGCTACAACCTGGGCGCCGTACCCAGCATCAACAGGAACTTGTTCTGACGCAACCCGCTTGCGTTTGCACTGTTCACAACCCTGTAGCAGAGTGGACCGCCTTCCCCAGGGTCTGGACCCTGTTTACCCGGGGAGCCATCTTAGGCATGCTATGAGAAGTCATTCTAGCGGCCCTCTGTCCCAGGAGATTGAACAGACATGGCATGGGCAAGACAGACGACTGAAGATCCCACGGACGCTTCTTCACATGGAGGAACTCTGGCACGGGTTGAAAGGCGTACCCTCCCCCAAAAATGAAATGTCAGAGCTCTAACACCTAGAACTTGCGAATGCAACCTTTGGAGTTCAGGTCTTTCCAGAGGTCATCAAGTTCAGTGGAGGTCATGGGGGTGGGCCCTGATCCAGCGTGAGTAGCATCCACAGGAAAAGGAGAAATGCAGGCAAGAGACAGACCAGCCTGGAGAGAAAGCCAGCCAGAGAGAAACAAAGAGAGAGGCCGGGCCTCGGAAGGAGCTGACTGCCAACACCTTGACTGTGGACTTCCGGGGAGCTCATTCACGCTCCATTGATGCCGCACTGATGGAGAGTGAGAGTCCATATACAACTGGGCTGTTCTTGCAAATAAGAAGTCCCAAAGTTTCCATTCTGTGCTTTTCTTTTAATAAAAATTTTTCTAACATACACTGTCCACATTCTCAAACCAAGGACAGTTGCACATAATCTAAACGTCTCTGCGTGCTGCGGGTGTGTCAGGGACCGCTGAGTACAGAACTCTCTTTGTCCCTGCCAGCAGCGGCATCACTGGCTTCCCTGTATTCTCCTCCAACATCAAGTTCCCAGACGGCCCGCTGCCCTCTGCATCATCCCCATTCCTCCGCCCCAATGTGCCCCTCTCGATCGGTCTGTTGTGAAAGAACAGAAGCAGGACAAACAGCACATTAAAACTGTTTCGGAAACAAAACTGGAGTCTGCAGGAGTCTCCTAGGGGTTAGACCATGTGGACCGGGAGAAACTTCTTTGCTGGACTGCTGCAGGGGCGGAGTTGGGGCCAGCTCCCTCCAACCAGGGCAATGCAGTCTTGCGCCACCTCGACACAAAGCAGGTCGCGAGACACCCTCAGGCCTCCTGGAGACCTTGGGTGCTTACACGGTAAAGAGAAGCAACCTGGACAGTGATGGCATGGGGAACAGGCTGCTCCAGTGGGGCTCTGTGTCGTCACTGATGCTCTTTCACATGTTTGGGATATGGTTTTGCCATAAGGTGGCACTCTCTGAAACGACCTTCCCATGATGCAAAATTAGTTTGGGAAATTCTAATTCCCCAAACGGGGCCATAATCAGATTAAATGACCACAAAGGAACAAACTTGCCTTTGAAATCAAGAGTGTTTACCAAATTAGATTAGATTCCGTCCTAAATCCTCTCACTTTCCAAAAGAACACATTGATTCAATTCTTCAGTTTCTGCTGATTGGAAGTGACTCCTTGGCCGCCCTGGGTTTTGTATGCAATGAAGACTTTTCTGCTTTATACTAGGATCTTGCTGTTGTTGAAAACAGCCCACCAAAACAGAAGCTAATGTTTATAAAGTACTTGCAGTGACTCAAACAATGGGTCAGATGCTTTCTGTGTATTTGATGAAATTTGATCTTCCCTGCTCTCCCAGACGCCTTGGAGGCACGTGTGATCATTACTGCTCCCATTTAGCAGACGGTAAACTGGAGGCTTAGGATATTCAATAAACTTATTCTGAGTCAGCCAGCTACTGACAACCTGTACACTAACCCAGGCAGAACGCCCAAGCCTACATCCTTAATTATTCTGGTGTATATAGTAAGGCTAATTGTGGGCTTTTAACTTGCTTAACAAATCACTTTTATTTTAAATTGTCTCCCCGATGAGTACTTATGAAAACTATATATATAAGCCTATATGGGTGAGCATTTTTTAAGCCAAAATCACGCTCCTCAAGATAGAGCTATAAAAGGGTCTGCGATCTCTGTTAATTAGCAACGAGGGAAAACGTCAAGAATGCCTGCTGTGGAGGCTTGGCAGCGGGAGAGCGCGAAAGTATGCAGTGGGTGCAAACGGTGACGAGCGGCAGTGCGGTCGGCACTTGAGACACTTGCAGAGTGGGATGCAGGTCCATCCCAGGATCATCAGTGCATTTCTGGGGGCTCGCGGGCGTTTAAGAGAGCCTCAGAGTTCAACGAGCCTGCTCCTGAACTACCTGGTTTGGAAGGATGCTTATTAGGAGTTGAGAATGACAAAGCAACAGAGCTTGCTTTTTGATTTTCTGTTCCAAACACCCGCAGCAGCTCTGTGTTGGCTCTTAAATAAAATCCCCACGGTTGTCACAACTTGGGAGCCTGTGATTCTCAGGAAGGGTCTTCTGTGAAGTCTTTTTCCAGTTACAGAAGAAGAAAAAAACAAGGCCAAAAACTTAATTCCTTAATTGGTTGGCTGGTCTTTGGTGTTCTTTTGTCTTCAGGGTTAGCCCTCACGTGGTACTTTTGGAAATTCATACTAACATGAAGCAACAATGAAAATTTCCTTTGAGCAGATAAACATGATTGTGATGCCAGATCTAGTACATTTAAGCCAACTGAAAAATACAAACAATGCATGACAGAATCTCTGCACTTATACACAACTATTTGTTTAAAAAAAAAATGCTCCATGATGCTCCAAGTCCCCACATACAAGTGTGCCATGTAATTAAATGATGCCAACAAGAATAGATGGGCCAGCATGTTAGGGACACAGGTCCTGGTAATATGACCTCAGGAGACAACAATGTCAAGAACTCTCTTTTCCTATTCTTGAAACCTTATGCGGCGCGTAGCTCTCCTTACATTTCAGCTCCTCTAAACTAAAATGGGAAGATGAAAAAAAAAGTCTCCATCAGTGTAAAAGTAATTTTTATTTAGAAGAAATCTACAAAGAAGGTCATTGACCCCTTAACATTTAATAAGGGACGATGTTCTGGAAATAAAAAGCTATCCCAGAAGAAAGGTCTCTAACAGGTTTATTTACTTTTTTTTCCAAGGAGAAGCAAAGCTGAGACACTATGGAAAAGAAATGTCATGTCAAAGTTTGATATTTATTTTCAAAGCAAGAAGCCTGAGCCACAGCGATTATCAAAACTAAAGAAGCAGCAATACTGTCTTCAGATTTTGGCCCACTTCTTGAGTGGGTCTGGATGTGCACTTTTACAACACACAAATGATGAGTAAGTTAAGCCCCCAAATACCGAGATGGTACGAAGGGCAAAAACGTAGGAAAAAAGACAGAAGTCCAGTTTGCTCAAAGTACTGAGTGAAAAGCAAGAACGTAAATGATTTGGGCTGGCGGCCAGGGGCAAAATGGACAAAAAACCAGCAGCTTCTCCTGCTGCTTCCTTTTGGCAATTCTGCTCAGCTGGACGGCCTAGACACTGTCTTCCACGGCGGGATGGAAAACACAATGTCTTCTTCTGTTGTAGAGAAGCCTACGGGACATAGGTTCTTCAGTGGTTCCTTTACTCCCACAGGAATTAAGTATCTACTGCATGGCTGGAATACATGGGCACTGAAATGTTGAAAAGGTGACGTGCCTTCCTTTCAGAAGCTTAACACCGAGGGCTTGGGGACTCCTGTTGCTATAAACTCCTCCACTTTTTATACCAAAATTGTTTTATCTAGAACACAGTAAGACTGTTAAAACAGATTCTGGGGTTTTCGGTAATTAGCACAGCTTCTTGTTACCACAAGCTCTGGACTTGGGCAGACTGAAGGACCACCTGGCTGAACGGATCACGTGTTGTGATAATGCTCCTGTTGCCACTAATCCTTTAAGGTACGCTTTCCACTGATGATCAGTCCAGTTGTATTCATTTACCCAACTGAATAAGAATAGAATTTTTAGAAGTTGGTTTATGTTTTGCATTGCATGGGACTAAACAGTTGACTTGACTTCCTGCTACTAATATTTCACCCCTAAAATATTGTAAAAGGAACTTATTTCTGAGCATCACAAACAATACTTTAAATAACATACTAAGGATAGATACAAAAACATGAGGTGGAAGATGTTTTAAAGATGATTTGCCGGGACCAGCACTGTGGCGCAGTAGGTTAATCCTCCACCTGCGGTGCCAGCATCCCATATGGGCGCCAGTTCTAATCCTGGCTGCTCCTCTTCCAATACAGCTCTCTGCTGTGTCCTGGGAAAGCAGTAGTAGATGGCCCAACTCCTTGGGCTTCTACACCTGCGTGGGAGACCCAGAAGAAGCTCCTGGCTCCTGGCTTCAGACTGGCACAGCTCCGGCCATTGCAGCCATTTGGGGAGTGAACCAATGGAAGGAAGACCTTTCTGTCTCTCTCACTGTCTGTAACTCTACCTCTCAAATAAATAAATACAATCTTAAACAAAAAAAGATGATTTGCCAATGATAAGTGCATTTAAAATGATTCACTGTTATCTGGCCTGAGTCATATTAATATCTAGTGTGAGAAAAAAAAAAAAAGTTGATAAAGAGAAAGCTCATCCAAGTGAATTGAGTGTTCCCGTAGAAGCAAATCTTGCCACTTTGCGTGGTCTGAAATGCCACGATGATTTCACATCCATTATCTCACTTACTTCATCCCCAGCTCTGGGTGGGGGTGCGGAATGGGCAGTCCATTTTCAAGGTAACTCCACTACTGAAGGTCAACCAGAAAGGTGACAAAGCCAGAACACAAGCCTGGCTTTTTGGCCTCCCAGATAAGAACGCTTTCCAATACATCAAAATCTTGAAAAATATTATTATTGGCTCCAGCATGGTTCATTGTACTTGTTAGATGCACAAGAGAGAGGAGGAGGAGGCAGAGGAGGAAGACAGGAGGCGAGGAGAGCTTTGGGATTTTCCAACAGCGCACACATCACTGTGACTACACCACCCTTCTCTGTGCTTGGAGTCGCTTGACCCTGCGTAAACTGTGACCACAAAACCAGCACACGGCCTTAAGGGCTGGCCGCTTGCAGGCTGTCCCTGGATTGCTGAGCACGGAGTGACTGTTCTAGCATTGGGTCCCTTTACAAGAAAACTTGTTTTTCTTTCCTCAGAACCAGCACTTGAGCTCTGATTAACAAATGCTTTGATTTGTTGTATCTTGATTTTAAATAGTTTGAGACTATTATGAGCCTCAAGGCAGATTTTTGCTAATGAACAAATTTGACAAACACATTCTTCTGGAGGTTTGACTTGGAAATGCCTTCGCCTACCCTCCAGCGGCCGAGCAGTGTGTGGCTGCTCACCTGTTTTTCACTCAGGTGCTGAAAGTCAACTCAAGAATGGGAACATCTCTATTTCTCCCTCTCTAACTCTGCCTTTCAAATAAAATTAAACAAAAGAGAGAGAGAGAGAGAGAGAGAGAGAGAGAGAGAGAAGGAAGGAAGGAAGGAAGGAAGGAAGGAAGGAAGGAAGGAAAGAAAGAAAGAAAGAAAGAAGAAAGAAAAGAAAAGAAAAGAAAAGAAAAGAAAAGAAAAGAAAAGAAAAGAAAAGAAAAGAAAAGAAAAGAAAAGAAAAAAATGGGAATGTGTTTGCCAGGCTTCCCACTGTGGACAGGTTGGACACCTAGGAGTCAGTGCCCTGCAGAGTTTCCATTTGAGCTTGAACTTGTAAGCGGGTTCAGCTCACCAGCACTTCTCCCAGGGTGGACACGGCTGCACAGATAGCATCGTAAATGAGGGCTGAGGAACGCTTCATTGATAGTGTCATAAACAAAGGCTGAGGGGTCACCTTGACAGTTTCTGAAGAGCAGGCAGTGCTCCTCGTGGCCACGGAGCTGCAGGACCCCCGCCCCCCAAAAACCTCTTACCTACTGTATTTATTACCGAATAGGGACAATATCAGTTTCTTTATCTCATGAGTCTGCCTTGTACTTGCAAAGTATTTTGACATGCTTATATGAAAATACTTATTAGGCTGGAGAGATATGAATTATTACTGTAAGTAATAAGCATAAGTGAAGATTCTAACTCCCCAAACACTCAATTCTTTCTCATATGTGTAAAACAGAATATTTTAATAAATATCACATATTCATGAATCAAAGCTAAATGTTCATTCATCTCAAGTACATACAGTTAGTGGACACGGGAGATATAAAGATGCATAAGACAGTCCTAGATGTCAGTGAGATTGCAATCTATAAGGGAAGAAATGGAAAAAAAAGTATGTATAAAATATGTATTGAGTATAAAAACTTAGATACGAATCAGAAAGATCTCGAAGGCACCCTGTTGTCGATCGCCCTTGGAAACGCAATTAGCCAAGGACTATGGCTCAAAGGAAGGAGAGACCACTCTCAGCAGCGGGAAAGAAGACTGAAGAAAAACAAGACAACAGCCAGGTCTTGAGGGCTGAATCCACTGAGACAGAGGGAGTCCTTGTGGGTGGGAGGAGCCCGGTGAGACAGAGTGCAAATGCAGAAAGCAAAGACCGTAGATCCAAAGAGGAGAAAACAACAGGACACAGAACTGCCAATTACGGTGACACAGAGAGCCCTGCCCTGAGACTGTGCCTGCTGGGAGAGACACCTAGAACTGGCCTGCGGAGGGCTCTGCATGCAGCTTTGAGGACATGGTGTTTCTAAACAGGAGAGCATCCTGGTGAGATCAGGATTTTAGACCCATTAATTCGGCTGTCATATGCAGGATTAAATACAGCAAGGAGGACCAAAGGCAGGGAGACCAAACAGCCCATGGCAAGTCCAGGTGTGGGGTGAGGGCAGAGGGATGGGACGGGAAGTGGGGTAGGAAACTCGAGGAAGCATGGCGCTACCTCTCCAGGGCGCTGATGAGCATTCATTGTGGGAACTTTCTGTTATTCTCAAAAGTAATGTCAAACATATGTGTTCCAGAGAGCTGATCTTCCTCACAGTTGCCAAGTGGGGAGTGAGGAAATCAAAGATTGTTCATTCGCTTGTAACATCTAATACCTGTGTACGTGGAAGCTATGGTTTGAATATGATTAGCCCTCACCGAAACTCAGGTTCAGGTTTCATTGCCAATGTAATGGTGTTGAGAGGCAGTGGATCCCCTAAGAGATGGTTAGGGTTGGGTCAAGGGGCTCTGCCCTGGTGAAAGGATTGCAGTAGTTCCCTGGAGAGCGAGCGAGCTGTGCTGAGAATGGGCTGCCACAGGGCAAGGCGCCCCCTTGTGCTCTCTCTTCTGTGCATACTTGGACTCACCCCACACCATACCATCAACTCAGTACGACACAGCACCAGATTCTCGCCAGATGTGGCTACCAGATCTCGAACTTCAACTCTGAACCATGAGCCAAACTAAACCTCTTTTCTTTATAATATCCTTAATCTCAGATAGTCTGTTTTAGCAGAATAGTTGATACCTGGAAACCCTTATCTAAGTATAAAAAGCTAGCTGAAAAAAAAAACACACTAAAAAAAAAAAAAAGCACCATGATATGTAGAACTCAAGGAGGGAGCTAATTCTAGTTGAACACTGACTATCCCAAAACTCTTCTCAGGAGAGAACCCCAAGTGAAGAGAGCCCCGAGAATTCCCGGGACCCCGTTTTGCTTGCAGCCCTGCGAAGCAGCTCCTGTTAGAATACCCTTTTGCTTTTGGTGTCTATAATTCCATGTACGTATCTGTGGTGTTCTCTGAATGAGTAGGGGAGAGAGCCAGGAGAGAGGTTTCCAGCCACGCTGATGCCCGGGACGCTCGTGCAGGTAACCACACAGTGAAGTCACCTGCACCCACGGTCAGGCCTTCTCGCCGCGTTGCGCCCTGCGCCCTGGCCCTGTGCAGGCACTCGAGGTTGGCACACTATTCCAGTAGCACCACTTGGCAGGAGGATTGCGCCGGGTAGACAGCCGCTTTCCCCACATTCCCTGCACCGCACCCAGCACTCAGAGCTCTTTCCTGGGCAGCATTCATTTCCACTCAACCCAATCCCTTGGCTATTTTAATACGGCCCCTAAGCTGCCCCTCTCACGGGGCAAAAGGCAGGACTTGCAAGGAGTGGAGTCGCTAAGGGCGCGGTCTCCTTCCTCCCTCTTTCCAGCTCCTCTCTTCCTGACTCCCCCTCATCAACCTCCCCAAGTTGGCAAAACTGGGCTGAGTCCAGGGCAGGGGTGAATAAACAAATTAATCACTCCCGGGTTGTAGGAATGTTTCGACGATCATGCTTAGGCCTAAAGCAAATTCGTGTGTTTGCATTTCTCTAGTCTCGAGAAGCTGGTGCAAACGGCCTGACGTCTGTACACGTAACAAGCATTCCTTTTTGTCCGCCTCTCTCTGGCAAGGTAAGAGCACGGTTTTGGGCCGTGGAGGATGCTCTTTCTAGACGCTGTTCTTTTTATTCTAACGCGGTAAAGATGTGTGAGCGTTATATAACACATTCATGATGATCGGGAGCTGTTTACTTCACAAGGATCTAATTAAAGGTTTTTTGTTTATTTTCAGGCCTGAGCTAAGTTCATTACCAGGGCCAAATTAGAGAAAGGGCTTGCTTCCCTCTGCCCTGTGTGCTCCTGGCCCCACCATTCTCCCTCTCCCCCATATAATCCACCTACAACTAGGTTAACAACTCTCTAACCCTTAAATTAACCCATTTGCCAACTCAGAAACCACTGGTATAACTTTTAATGCTTTGGGGTTTTAATCCCCTTGAGGATTTATGTTTTTTTTTCTCTCTCTCTCATCCCTCCAAAACTAACCCCAGAGTTGCAAGAATCTGGGAACTTGGGCAAAGGAACAAAGCGCCACCCAGATCAAAAAATCCAAAATCCCAGTTCATTGCTTGAACCAAATCTGTCAGTGCCTTAGAGTCAGTCTGCAATTCACAGTGCCCTGAGTATAAAAACCTGCGTGCACTAACTCACAAAATGCAGGTGTTGTGACTGAATGTGGGAAGCCTAAAGCGTCCGTGGAGGTGGTCTGTCTGCGTGCGCGTTAACATGCGTGTTTCCCTAGCCTCTCCCCTCACGGCGTGGACACACACTGTTGCATCACGCGCAGGGGCTAGGAAGTGTGTTTTCCAGCTCAGCCTCCGCGTTGGCTGCTCGATGCAGCAGCCTTCGCCCCTGCTACATCTCCTGCACCCGAAGTACAACAGACGCTTCCTCGCAAGCGCCGCACCCGCGCAGAGACAGGTGCGCGGTTTGCTCCCGCAACGCGCTGTGCTGCCAAGTTTCCTCTTCCTGCTAACACCCACCTCCGATCTCGCAGGGCTGGCGCGACGCAGGCTGGCCCGGTGCCCCCTTGGCGGAGGAAGGACTCTACACACCCCAGAACCAATCTCCTCCAACCCTGGCGGACAAGACCGCCCGAGGCGCCCAGGAGCCGCGAGGATGTCAACGTTCGCCGCCCCCTAAGGCAGCCGGCGCCCCGTGCTGCGGGGAATCCGGACAACAGAGGTAGAGGGGATGCGGGGGTGGGCAGAGCGGGGCAGCGGGAGGGAGCCGAGCGCTGGGCGCGAGAGGGGCGCGGGAGCGGGCGGGGACGCGGCCGGGAGCCGGGCGCCCTAGGCGGCGCAGGGGAACGGGGCGCTGGAGCGGGCGGGCGCAGGAAAGGGAGCGCTCGGCGGAACCCGCGGGCGCCCGAGAGGCGCTGGCTGGACGCTCTGCCCCGACTCCCCCGTGCCGCTCAATCGCCGGTAGGAGGGGGTGCGGGGAGTCGGGGTAGCAGGGAGTTGGGGGGGGGGCAGAGAAGGGGGCGTGCCCTCGCCCCGATTGGCTGCAGGAGCCTGACGCCAGGCCCCGGGGGCCGGCTCAGGAGGTGGGAACGGGGGGTGGGTGTTGGGTGCCGGGGCCGCGGGCCCCGCGCGCTCAGAAACATGCTGAGGTCCCGGCGGCTCTGCCAGCAGCGGCAGCGGCCCCAGCAGCAGCGGCGGCGGCGGCGGAGGCGACAGCGCTCGGCGGCTGCGGGGAGGGCGCCCTGAGCCGATGCCTCGGGCCCCGCGCCGCAGCTGCCCTGACCTGGCCGCGACCTCCGTCAGCGCGCCCCGCCGGCACGGCCTCTCGGAGGGCTCCCCAGCCACGGCCCAGCTCCGCCACACCCCCCGCCCCCGGCCTCCGCAGCTCGGCATGAGCGCGGGGGCGCTCGCCCTGGGCGCCTCCGAGCCCTGCAACCTGTCGTCCGCCGCGCCACTGCCCGACGGCGCGGCCACGGCGGCGCGGCTGCTGGTGCCCGCGTCGCCACCCGCCTCGCTGCTGCCTCCCGCCAGCGAGGGCCCCGCGCTGCTGTCGCAGCAGTGGACGGCCGGCATGGGCCTGCTTATGGCGCTCGTGGTGCTGCTCATCGTGGCGGGCAACGTGCTGGTGATCGTGGCCATAGCGAAGACACCGCGGCTGCAGACGCTCACCAACCTGTTCATCATGTCCCTGGCCAGCGCCGACCTGGTCATGGGGCTGCTGGTGGTGCCGTTCGGGGCCACCATCGTGGTGTGGGGCCGCTGGGAGTATGGCTCCTTCTTCTGCGAGCTCTGGACCTCGGTGGACGTGCTCTGTGTGACGGCCAGCATCGAGACCCTGTGTGTCATCGCCCTGGATCGCTACCTCGCCATCACGTCGCCCTTCCGCTACCAGAGCCTGCTGACGCGCGCGCGGGCGCGGGCCCTCGTGTGCACCGTGTGGGCCATCTCGGCGCTCGTGTCCTTCCTGCCCATCCTCATGCACTGGTGGCGGGCCGAGGGCGACGAGGCGCGCCGCTGCTACAACGACCCCAAGTGCTGCGACTTTGTCACCAACCGGGCGTACGCCATCGCCTCGTCCGTGGTCTCCTTCTACGTGCCGCTGTGCGTCATGGCCTTCGTGTACCTGCGGGTGTTCCGAGAGGCGCAGAAGCAGGTGAAGAAGATCGACAGCTGTGAGCGCCGCTTCCTTAGCGGCCCCGCGCCCGAGCCAGGGCCCCCGCGCCCGGGCCCCGGCTCCAGCCCCGGCTCCAGCTCCGCGGCCGCGCTGGCCAACGGGCGCCACAGCAAGCGGCGGCCGTCGCGCCTCGTGGCCCTGCGCGAGCAGAAGGCGCTCAAGACGCTGGGCATCATCATGGGCGTGTTCACGCTCTGCTGGCTACCCTTCTTCCTGGCCAATGTGGTGAAGGCCTTCCACCGCGACCTGGTGCCCGACCGCCTCTTCGTCTTCTTCAACTGGCTCGGCTACGCCAACTCGGCCTTCAACCCCATCATCTACTGCCGCAGCCCCGACTTCCGCAAGGCCTTCCAGCGCCTGCTTTGCTGCGCGCGCCGGGCCGCCCGCGGGTGCCACGCGAACCCCCGCGCCCGGCCGCGCGCCTCAGGCTGCCTCGCGCGCGCCGGACCTCCGCCGTCGCCCGGGGCCGCCTCGGACGAGGAGGACGAAGACGTCGGGGCCACGCCACCCGCGCGCCTGTTGGAACCCTGGGCAGGCTGCAATGGTGGGGCGGCGGCGGCAGCGGCGGCGGACAGCGACTCGAGCCTGGACGAGCCGTGCCGCCCGGGCTTCAACTCTGAGTCCAAGGTGTAGGGCCCGGCGCGCCCGGGTGCCCTCCGCGCTCCCCGCGTCCCGGACGCGCGCCCTGCGCCCGGGGAGGAGGAGCTGGAGAGCTTGTCCTGGCGCCGCGGGGTGTGGGTGGAGGGGAGAGGAGATGGGATTTTACTCCAGACCAATGGCAGGTGAACTTGAAGCCCGCAGATCGCTTGCATGGTCCAGGACAGACTGAAAGGCCGCGGGGCCTTTGCCCAGGAAGGAAAGTTTGGGGAACGGGTGGGGAACGGGCTTGCCCAGTTTTCTGCGTGCGTTTTCTGTCTGTGGTTGGGGCTCGGGTGCGTGCGTGTGATGCCTCTTGGGAATTTTTCTTTCTTTCTTTCTTTCCAGGTGGTTGTTGACACTTTCTGCAACGGGGACTGGAGTGCAGGTGGGGTGGGTCGGGGGAGGGGAAGGAAGAAGCAGCAAGAGATGAAAATACCCGCTTGGCTTCCATCCCGCTGCCGGGAACTCGCGCAGTCAACCAGAGAGGGAGGCTAGGACAGCTTGTCAGGACGGTTTCCTTGTGCTTCCCAGAGGGATCTCGGGTCATTCCCGAGTAGGGATTTCTCCTTTCTTGAAGCAAAGGGAGAGGATGGATGCCTAACAGTCACGTTTTCGGATGTTTTCAGCAGCGCTCGGAACACGCTTCACCGCGCCCCGAGCCCTGGGCGCCCCCCGGTCAGGTTGAGGGCTGTCTACCTCACACTGTGCACACCGCACAGCAAGATAGGAAGACTTGTTTATATTAAACAGCTTATTTATGTATCAATAGTCATGGGAAGGACCAGGCGCTGTGACATGTGACTCTGTCCATTGAAGACAGGACAGAAGCAGAATTTAAAAAGAAGGAAAAGGGAGGAAAAAAGGAAATAGTTCAGATTACTGCACATGTGGATACAAACACATAAAAAAGAAGTGGTTCAAGATGCCATTTTTGCACAGTGTTAGGAATCAAAGTCCACAGATGATGTTACTTGCACAAAAAGAAATGAAATATTTTTTAACGGGGTGGGGGGGAGAGCTTAAAAACTCGAATAAAATTCGAATTGTACTTCTGTTGTCTATTATGTTATTGAGCTAATGGTTTATTGGGGAAACACCTTTTTATACTCTTTTATCATGGTACTGTATCCATAGTATAAATATTATCTTAAGGATTTTTTAATTATTTTTTTATGTCCAAGTGCTCACGTAAACCTGCTGGTAAAATCTAGCCCTTGTGTGTAAATTCTACTTCCTTCTGTGTGTTTGACCAAGTATTTATACGCCAGTGCAACTAACTACTGTGTGAGGAATTGGTCCATGTGCAATAAATACCAATGAAGCACAATCAAGATTATGTACCGTGTGTCTGTAAGGGGTCAGTGACAATGAACAAGACAGTCTGTCTCCTTCCAAATAGAGACTGCATTTCTCATAGAGGTCTTTTAATAGCTTTTCATGACTCAATAACATAGCGAAATGCCTCTAGACCAAATAAGGCGTTCACCTACTGTGAGCTGCAGATTTGCCCTCAATTTTCACAGTCGGATTCAAGGTATCCCAGACGCCTTGGAGGTGCTTTCGAGATTCCATCTGTTGCTCTCAACTGCGGGCTTGTGTGTCTTCTAAAAGAATCTAAGTGACTGAGCTAGGGTAACTGCGCTGCCACTCTGCCCAGAAACACGGAAAACAGATGAACCCATGGCGCGAGCAGTTGCCTACTTGAGATGTGGTAAGTGGCTCCCACGACTTATTTTTGCTTTCCCATGGAAAATCGCAGCCCACAGACAATCCGTGTGTGCAGGTTTCTGCAGTGGCTGCCTAGAGTGAGAAACGCTTTCACGGTTAAGCAGCAATGCACAAAAGGGCTTTCAAAGTATTATTTCCTTTTGTGCAATTAAACAGTTACAGCAGAAGTTCTGGGTGCACAGGTCACAAAGGCAGGCAACTAGGAAGTCATTTGACTTCCTAAAGATGTGAGGATACCCAAGGGACAGGGTGATTTCATGACTGGAGTTCCGGAGGAGGCTCTCCTGAAATCCCATCCTGAGATTCACTGTGTGGCCTCCCAAATCAGCTGTTCATTCAAGTACTTCTCTTTATGTTTCTGAGCAAATTTTATTTCATAGCTGTAAGGTAAAGAAACCAAGGGAAAGGGTGCAAAGTGTGGGTCCAGGCTGCACCTTAGCATGAAGACTATTCTCTACTAGGGAAGGCTACAACTGATTCTCTCTCTCTCTCTCTCTCTCTCTCTCTCACTCTCTCTCAATATTCTAAAACCAGGAGCCCATCTTCCAAGAAAGGTGAATGATGCCACGTTTTAGGGACCACTAGCACGGGCTGCAGGAGCTGCTACAAGGTTTAACCTGCTACGAGGTTTAACCCCCTTTCTCCAAATACAGAAAAAGAGAAAAGGTGGGGAGAGCGGGGTACCCAGATGGGGGGTGCCCAGATGACAAAGGGCTTTTTTGAAAGGAAGCAAGGATAGATAATGTAAAAGGACAAATTTTGAAGAATGTAAAATGAATGGTAGGAAGAAGTGTCACTAGGAACTAAGTAGTCCATCTCTCCCTCCCCTCTCCACCCCATGACGCTGTAAGATACGTTTTGTCAGGGATTGGTCCCTTCGTACTTTTGGTTTATTTTTAATAGACGTGATGTCTTCAGTTTCCTCTGAAGAGTACTGACGTAGCAGGTTAATGCTTCACTTTCCTGGTTTCCTGATGACTTACTTTGTACAGATAGATTTTCACATTGAAATAAAGCAAACTTCCCAGCCCCAAATGCACATCTGGCCCATCAAACTTCGGTTCTTAGAACGATGGACGGCCTTTTAAACATCGAGAACAAACATGTGTAACTTAAAGTCTCCAGCAGGCAGAGTTAGTGTCTTCAGTGAGTTAGGGGAAACCACTCTAATCCTGGAACCAGCTTATATGCTTTGGTAAGAAATAGAAAGAGATGTTTGGATAATCCCCTGAGTTCTTTGAAGATTACAAGGACTCGGAAACAGCCTGTGTCAGTGGTTCCAAATGCACGTGAAAACTACTTTTTGACATTTTTAAAGAAGACTGCCATTGATGTATAATAGGAGAGGTGGGGAGCCGGGCGTCCAGTCCCAGTAGTCATGGCGGTGGGCTATCTATCCTTGGGGGTGGGTCGGTGCCCTGTGGAAATGGTAAGAGGAGGGCCATGGTCATGCAGCAAGTCAGCCTTACCCAAGGGTTTGTGTATAGCCAAGTACCAGTGGCGAAAATCTTACAGCAGAGAACTTAAATTGTGAGTGAGTGTGATTCACTTACCTTCAGGCTGAGCCTAAGCATAATGTGTTCTCCAGCGTGTCTCCATCCAAAGTTCCCAGGATACATAAATTCTGCCTCTGGTGTAGAAGTGTATCATTGATATGCGATATAGCATAGGCCTTGTGTGAACTAATTTTGCAAAACAGAGTTTCTTTCTTTTTGGTCCGAGCTTTCTTTGGAACTAGAATTATTAATAACTTCTAAGTGGCTATTGTGAAACCTTTCCTTGTCAAATACATTTTCCCAGCTTGTTTTAGTTTCACGTTTTGTTGAATGTGCTGACTTCTTCTGGCAAAATGTAATATTGCCAGGAGGAAATTCTGCACCCGAAGTTTCAGGGTAATATTAACATTGAAGTTTTTACCAAGAGTTTCTAAGCAGAGGTCTAAGGAAAAATTACTCTAAAACTTTTGCTACCAGTTGTGAAAGACTTAAAAAAATTTTTTTTGACAAAGCTGGATCCATTTGTTCTTTTGAAGGAAAAAAATGAAAACCTTAGCAGTAATTCAAATGAAACACATTGGCACGGATACTGTAGTTTTATTTGTACGTTTCTGGCATAATGTGCTGAGAAACCTAATTCTCTTGACTTCCTGCCAAGTTTCTACTAATCAAAATGGAGAAGATATGCACTGTTTGGATTATACCTAAAAATAGTTGTGCTACAGTCACATCAGCAAATGGAATTAAATTAATTTCTCTTTCTTCCCCTTCACACACACCCTCCACATTATTTAAATGTCCATCTATAAGGACTGTTTCATGATTTTTGATTCAGTGTGTACCAAATCGTTGCTGCAATGATTTTTAAGCAAACTCCTTTGAATTACCCCAGGATACCTACCCCCCTCCTGAAATACCCATGAGTACCCTCTCTCATTTAAAGACTTTCTTGTGGGCATAATCAAAGAGGTGTTCCTACTGTAGAGACTTTGTGGGTTAATCTAGCTCATCAATAATCATTTTATGCTTTTGTGGGAGGAGGGGGTAGCTTCTGAATCAATCACATTTGGTCATTTGATCATGGAGCAGGTAAGAGGCTTCCAAATCCAACGCCTCCAAGAGCTCACACCGTGCCTGCAACTTAGCACATGATCTTGGCTATGGTGGTGTCGATACACAGGGAGGCACTGGCAGTGGCTGCCTTTAAACTTTCCCTTCCCTTGGACGTAAGCAAAGATCACTATTCCGCCTTCTGTTCCTGAAGCCAATTCTGGGAGCCACCATAGCCCTTGTCTGGGAGCATTCTTTGGTTCTTCTTGAATGACCTGGAAACATCTAGAACACTTAGTTCTAGATAAATTCTCTTCCTAGCAGCACTAGGTTATCACAAATGGCTTCCCAGAACTCTGTCTCTCAACGCATGAAAAGCCTGTTTGTCTCTCTCCACCTTTCTTACAGCTCACAGCTGTAATCAGTAGTAACAGGATCACACTATTCCTATTTATGACACAAAACTTACTTACGATGCACTGTAAATGTCAAGTTGGAATTCCTTCCCAAGAATTTCAGTATTGCTCATAATGATGAACCAATTCCAAGCGGAAAGCAGTTTAAGCTATTGTTTGTACTTTTCCTATACAAGGATTTCATTGTGAGTTTAAAATTAGGGGTCTGAGGCCATTCTAACGGGCTTTATTTTTCTGGCACTGTTACTTCTTAACCATATGACCTTGTCAGTCTTTTGGTATTCTGATTTCAAAGGGTGACATTAGTTATTCCATCTGCAACTAAATTAAAGTAGTTTTCCTGGTTATTATTAGGCTGGTCGATTTGTGGGAATTGTGGGTACCTGTAAGGAGAACAAAATGATGACCACTTCGGACACTCTGGCTCCTTCTCAAACTATAGTTCCTGCTGTGTCCAATGACCTTGGGCGAGTCAATCCCTTTCCTTGTAGCTCGGGGTCACGGCCCACAGAACCTGAGCAGTAGCCTCTGTGTGTAAGTCCCTTGGAGGTGCTGTGATAGATCTTTGCTTTGCCAAGTCTATCATTTCCACTAATTGCTCTTGACCTCCTTTTCTCTTTCCTAGCAACTCCACCCACAAAAATCCCTGGGTTGCTTTAAGTGAATAGAACAATTAATAATAGCAACGATATATATATAATACCCTATGCATCCAAACAAATGGTCCTTCATTTTTTATTGCACTCAAAATTCCACAGAAACCACAACTGAATAAAATAATCTTCCCAAACATCAGATTAAAAAACCTGTTTGCTATGTGCTGAGCAAAAACGGTTGTTTGATGAGTCTTGACCTACAGTGGCTTTGAGAAAAGTGAGTCAACCTGGAAAATTACTCAACTCCATGATTTTGTGTTGATTTGTAAACACTAACAGCATCTATCTAGATTATTCTCTTTTTTGTCAGAATAACAATTCAGAGATGAAGGCGCTGAGAGCCATAGGAATTGGTATTTTTGCGTACCTCTCTTTTGTGGCTTGTAGGATATTGAGTTTCTTTGTTCCCAACTTAATAAACAGTGACAAATCTACAGGAACTTCACTGCCTAAAATATCGATTAGGTTAACTACAGGGACTCACCTGCAATCTTGAGGTCTTTGTTTAAAACATTCTTTTAATGAATAAACATTCGTGGAAGTTCCAATAACTCCAGGTTTTTTTTTTTAAGCTATTAAAGATAACATTTTGGTAAGATGCTCTTTTCTCTCTCTCTCTCTCTTTGAAGATTTATTTATTTGAAAGACTGAGTTACAGAGAGACAGAGGCAGAGAGAACTAGGTATTCCATCCACTGGTTCACTACCCAGAAGGCTGAGACAGCTGGAGCTTAGCAGATCCAAAGCCAGGAGCCAGGAGTTTCTCCCGGGTCTCCCACGCGGGTGCAGGGGCCCAAACACTTGGACCACTTTCCACTGCTTTCCCAGGCCATAAGCAGGGAACTGCATCAGAGGAGGAGCAACCAGGACTGGAACCGGCACCAAAATGCTCTTTGTAAAGAACTCATCATGCTTAAATGATTCTGGGATCAATCCTGAGGTGATGTGGTTTTTTTTTTTTTTTTCCTTTTCTTAAAATAGGCATACCTAAGTAAAACTGAGTCTCTCAGAAGAGTTCCAGACTCTGGCATGGAAAAGACCTTAAACAATGCTTTATCCTCATACAAGGTTATTCCCAGATCCGTGCACATCACCGACGGATGAGATGCAATTTGTGAATTAAAGACCTGTTCTGCTATGTATTAGGCCGTCCTATCAGCCAGTGTTTCCTTGGTAACAAACTCAAATCCCTCATGCTGTTTTGACTCATGGTTGATCTCAGTAGAATCTGACACCTGAGCCACTATTCTGTATAAGAATCCTGCCAATCGTGTGTGTGAAAACTGTGACACCCTCTCCTCGGCTTGCTACGCACAAATTTCATTTGCTCTTATAAACAGTTTCACATCCTTTCGTTCTTCCTGCTGCTCCATTAAAGAATCCTCTCCATCAACAGGGATTCCTCCTCGAATCCTCGCCAGTTTCAGGGACTCCTCTAGGGAGAGCCTAGCAGAAACCCGACAGAGTACAAAATGTCAAGTTCAGCACCTGATCCCATGGCGGGCATCCGCATGTCATCATTCTTGGGTTTTTGCTGTAATTTTTATCAGTATTATCAGAGCCACAAAACTCTCAAGAAAAAAAATGTACAAAGTGAAAAAAGAGTGTAACTTGTAAACAAATAAATCCTCCCCTTCCGTGAAACGTGCACGTGCAAGGCAGAGCAGGCCACACACGTCTGTCTCAGACCAGGCAGTCGATAGAACCTCCTTCCAAAGTGTCCACACGAACCACAGCTCTCTTCACATATTTTGGGTGTTGATATATTTAGAGGAACAAATCAATTTTTCCACAGTAGATGTGCTGGGAAACCAGAGTTTACTATTCAGAGGATCCTTGTGAATAGTTTGCTTGTGATCCCCATGTTCATCTGTTCTTCATTGAGGGTACTCTGTAGTGAGTGTGCTGTAGCAGATACACACAGCCTAAGACTCTGAGCCCATCCCAAGGCAATCACACTTGGGCTGTGGATATCAGATACCCACCTGGGAAAAGCAAGAAAGAATGAGACCGGTGTGGTTGAGCATGAAACACATGGGCTGAAAGTTAGGGCACTAGACCACTATCATCCAATAGAAATACAATGCAACTGTGTATTTAATTTTTTAAAAAGATTTATTTATTTATTCTTTTATTCATTTGATAGGCAGAGTTACACAGAGAGAGAGACAGAAAGAGAGGTCTTCTGTCTGCTGGTTCACTCCTCAAATCGCCGCAATGGCTGTAGCTGAGCTGATCCAAAACCAGGAGCCAGAAGTTTCTTCCAGGTCTCCCACGTGGGTGCAGGGGCCCAAGCACTAGGGCTACCCTCTACTGCTTTCCCACACCATAAGCAGAGAACTGGATTGGAAGTGGAGCAGCCAGGACTCAAACTGGTGCCCATATGGGATGCTGCACTGCAGGCGGGAGCTTAACCTACAACGCCACAGCGCTGGCCCCCTACATATTTAGGAATGGCTTTTTTTAAGTAAAAAATAAACAGAAAGCATTAGTTTTCAACATATAATTGATGTAAGATTATTTTTTTTAGTCTTTTTTATTATATGAAACCTTTGAAATCTGATGTGTATCTCACACGTGCAGCCCTCCTCTACTGGTAGTAACCACATTTCAAGTGCTCAACGGCAGAGGAGGGTATGGATGGTGGGTGACATAATCTAGAGTCTTGATAACCACATGGATCTTGGATAAGGAGATAGAATCCCATGCAAGGCCATTCCATCGGCAATTGCTAGGGGGGAAAACTACATGAACAAAAGTATAGAAGTGTAGGTAGTTGAGATGAAGGTTTAGACATTAAATAGCCAGATACAGACAGTTCAGGCTGATGGAGCAATTAGAGATGAAACAGAAGAAGTGATTTGGGAACAGATTAGAAGGTTCTTGCCAAAGTGTTGGACTCGAGTTTTCCTGAAAGCGTGAAGAAGAGCAAGTGTCAGGATTAAATCAATGTTTGAGAAAGGTTGACCTGGCATCAGAAGGCTGATGGATTGATGTAACATCTCACTTCATCTTCAACATAACTCTAAGTAAATCCAATGAATCCCATTGTACGAACTAGAAAACTAAGACTTGTATCACACACACACACAGACACACACACACACACACGAACTCATTGTTTAATGGCTTTTTTTAATTTTGATAAATCACTTTCAGGAGGTGATTCAGAGGAACACACCCTTACTAAGCAGGTTTCTGAGTGCACCAGGTTGAGAGCTTGGTAAAGCCCCCTGGCAGTCAGACCCGTGAGCTCAGGACGCTTGTCCCAGGCGACAGGTGAACAGAGCCCCAGTCTAGGTGCCTGACTCTGTCTCTTATTCATGTCCCCAAACTCCTTGTCTGTTCCCCACCAGGCTGGAAGCTTCTTTAGGAAAAAGCCTTGCCCTGTATCTTTCACTCGCCAGTGCCCCCAGCGAGTTGCCAAGCACGTGGCTGCCTGAATTCAAGTACAGTCAGAGAAACAATACCTCTGGCTTCTGCAACAATCCAGGCTCACAGCAGCACCAGGCCTACCCAGAGCTGGTTACCGTCAGAAGAATCAACACAACCCTCTCGTTCCTGTGGAAGTCCACATTTTCACTACCACACGTCAAGCATGGTTTCTCCACCTACTAAGTCTCAAATGGCAACACAGGTGGGTGATCCCTGCTGGCTTCACAGGAGACATTGGGGGTTATTTTCCAGATATTTCTAAGCAGCAAGTTTATTTCTAGAAATGGCACAGGGGCTGCTGGAATTGTGTTGCCCAAATAACATCCACTCAGAGTGTACGTGGTCAATACACCAAAATTGTAAATTGTGCAGAATAATGCGCCCCAGGTTCTAGGTCAGCTGTCAAAGTGCAAAATTCTTGATCTGTCACATATTGGATGACATCCTAAGCGGGGCTCTCTCCTTTCTCCCTGAGAGATCTAGAGCCACTTCTCTCACTGGACTTTGCAGGATAAAAGCTCCTGTCTCCACCCAAGTGGTCTCCCCAGACCTGAACTCTGCATGTGGTGAAAAGCAAATCAGATTCGGGGTCAGTACTGTACAGATGTCTGTCACGGCTTGTATTTCTGCATGACCTAGCCATCTAAAGTACTCGGAGCCAGCAGACATTGCAACAGTCTTCAAGTTTGCCTACCCTCTTAGGTCTTTTCCACTTGGATTCCTAATCCTTATCTTCCCCTCTTAACACGGAAGAGGGAGTTTGTGTGGGACCTTTAGCCATTTCACTGGAAATTATGTGGATTCTCGCCTTTTCACCAAGTGTTAGGCCTTTACCTGGCTTTTTTTTTTTAAAAAAGATTTATTTATTTGACAGGTAGAGTTACAGACAGTCAGAGAGACAGAAAGAAAAGTCTTCCATCCACTGGTTCACTCCCCAAATGGCCGCAACCGCCGGAGCTACTCAGCCAGGAGCCAGGTGCCTCCTCCTGGTCTCCCATGTGGGTGCAGGGGCCCAAGCACCTGGGCCATCCTCCACTGCCCTCCCGGGCCACAGCAGAGAGCTGGACTGGAAGAGGAGCAGCCGGGACTAGAACCTGGTACCCATATGGGATGCCAGTGCCGCAGGCAGAGGATCAACCTAGTGAGCCACGGCGCCGGCCCCTGGCTTTTTTTTTTTTTTTAATAACGTGTGTATGTTATGGTCTCAGTAATGCAAAAACGCACTTGAAGCAGCATGTATTTTTAACATCGTACCAGGATTACCATTTGCAAGAAGCTCAGTGAGGAGGGTTCGGACTAGGAAAGCAGGGGCCACGCAGAGGCTGATGCAGAACACATTCACAGGGGAGACAGCCTCGCACACTTAGCAGCTCCATGTCTTTTTTTTTTAAGACTTATTTATTTTTTATTTGAAAGGTGGAGTTACAGAGGCAGAGAGACAGACAGAGAGAGGTCTTCCATCCACTGGTTCACTCCCCCAAATGGCAGCAACGGCTGGAGCTGGGCCGATCCTAAGCCAGGAGCTTCTTCCAGGCCTCCCACATGGGTGCAGGGGCCCAAGGACTTGGGCCGTCTTCTGCTGCTTTCCCAGACCAAAGCACAGAACTAGATGGAAAGTGGAGCAGCTGGGACTCGAACCTGAGCCCATCCAAGATGCCGGCACTGCAGGCTGCGGCTTTACTCGCCAAGCCGCAGCGCCAGCCCTGGAGCTCCATCCTTTAAACATTCAGAAACCTATTTGGTAAGAATGCTTTTTCTGCCTCTGCTCCTGAGATTGATGTATGAAATCAGAAAGCCACTTTAATAATTCACAGTCGAGCTGTCACAAAGCCCATTTCCCGCCTCCCCTTGTGCGTGATCAGACGTTCTCTACACTCCGGGAAGATAATTGTAATGAAAAGCTTGCTCCGTGAGCTTGGGGTCAGGACAAAGAGAGCTGGTTAGAAAGATTACCGGTGCATTCGTTTCCACCACAGCCCAGAACATTGGAAAGTTGCTAGCTCTGAGACCGACTTGCCCTTGACCTAAGATAAGACTTGGGTGGGCACTGCCAACATATGTCTCTGTGCCACTTCTTTCTTTGTCACTGGTAGGGGCATGCCCTCCCTTCCCAACCCACTCGCTGACACACGCCGTCTCCCCTTAAGCAAGTTAACACACCTAAGCAGGCCGCGGGTCTGATCTTGATGGCCTGGCTCTTTCTAAGGACCGCAAGTCTCTGCTGTCATCCGTCATTTCTAAGTGAATGGAGACTGGGAACAGGGAGATGGTTTGTTGCCTCTCCTATAACCCTGAGATCAAAGGTCATTTCCCATAGAAATGCCTCTGGTTCTTGTTCTACATAAAAGGAAACAGGTGTTTGAAATGGTTAATTTTGCTTGCAGAAATAGCATTCTTTCCATTTCATTTAGCAATATGTCCGTTTTCCTGAAACACATTAAATATAGGTCTAGCCAGCATTCAAATATTTTTTCCTGATTTGCCTCTCAGATGGATTTGAACTCTAAGTGCACTTTCCTAATCCATATAATAGAAACATCTCAGCCAATGAGTCCTATGAATAGGCCACACTCTTGGGCCCTCCGAGGCTGGACCTCTGGACAGATGTCTGAGATTTTGATCATGCTTATACAAGGAAGGAAAATTATTTTATGATGACACTGAAAGATTGGGTTCAAACAAACTCATTTCAGATTATAATTGTAGAGCAAAATTTGCAATTTGTGGCATAAAAGATGATTATACTCTTAAATATTTTGTTTCCAACCAATTTAATGTTATATTGTCATTTTACTGTATTATGAATCAATTTATAATTGGTTATTCATTTGTACTGTGGTAGGGCTCTATACAGTAGAGAATAAGATAGACACAGTCCTCAAAATTGGGCAGTTACACTTTTATTTTATTAACTAATTTTTTAATTTTAAAATTTAAAAATAATTTTTTGAAAAATTATTTACTTAATTTTCATTTTATTTGAAAGGCAAAGAGGCAGAAAGATAGACAAAAGATCTTCCATGTGCTGGTTCCCTCCCCAAATGCCTGGCAGAACTCAGAGCTCCATCTAGGTCACCCACATGAGTAGCAGGGACCCACATACTTGAGCCATCACCTGCTGCCTCCCAGAGTGCACACTAGCAGGAAGCTGGGTTGCATACGGGGCGCAGGCAGCCCAAGCAGCAACTTAACCACTGTGCTACATGCCAGCTCCTATTTTATCTTTTCATTGACAAGTCATCTTGCATATTTATGGAGTACAATGTGAAGTTATGATACATGTACACAGAGTGGGATGATTAAATCAGGCTAATTAACATATCACCTCACATACTTTCATTCGTAGGGAGAACATTTAAAATCTACTCGCTTTGCAATTTTGAAATACACGGTACATTATTTTTTTTTAATGAATGTGAATTTACAAAGTGCAGCTTTTGTATTGTTGTGGCTTCCCCCGCCCCAACCTTCCTCCCTCCCTCGGCCCTCCCCTCTCCCACTCCTTCTCTCATCCCGCCCTTCATCGAGTTTCATTTTCAATTACCTTCATATACTGAAGATCAACTTAGTATATACTAAGCAAGGATTTCAACAGGCTGCACTCACACAACCGCACAAGGTATAGGGTATTGTTCGACTAGTAGTGTTGTTGTTTTTTTTTTTTTTTTTTTTTTTTTTTTTGACAGGCAGAGTGGACAGTGAGAGAGAGAGACAGAGAGAAAGGTCTTCCTTTTGCCGTTGGTTCACCCTCCAATGGCCGCCGCGGATGGCGCGCTGCGGCCGGCGCACCGCGCTCCTCCGATGGCAGGAACCAGGAGCCAGGTGCTTTTCCTGGTCTCCCCATGGGGTGCAGGGCCCAAGCACCTGGGCCATCCTCCACTGCACTCCCGGGCCACAGCAGAGGGCTGGCCTGGAAGAGGGGCAACCGGGACAGAATCCGGCGCCCCGACCGGGACTAGAACCCGGTGTGCCGGCGCCGCAAGGTGGAGGATTAGCCTGTTGAGCCACGGCGCCGGCCCGTAGTGTTGTTTTTTAAGTTTCATAGTAAAACACATTAAGGACAGAGATCCTACGTGGGGAGCCTGTACTCAGTGACTCCCATTGTAGATTTAACAATTTACACTCTTATTTATGACGTCAGCAATCACCCGAGACTCTTGCTATGAGCTGTCTAGGCTATGGAAGCCCCTTGAGTTCACCAACTCTGAACTTGTTTAGTCAAGGCCGTATCACAGTGGAGTTTCCTTCCTCCCTTCAGAGAAAGGCACCTCTCTCCTTGATGGCCTGTTCCTTCTGCTGGGGTCTTGTTCACCAGGATCTTTCATTTAGATTGTTTTTTGCCACTACACGGTACATTGTTATTAGCTATAGTCATCAGGCTGTGCAATAGATCATTAGATGTTATTCCTCTTCCTAAGTGAAACTGTGGGCCTTTGGCTATCATCTTCCCTCTCCCTTTCTACCACCCCACGCCCCCATGCTGGTAGCCACCATTCCACTCTCTACTTTGGCTTTTTTAGATGCCGCATGCAAGTGAGATCATGCAGTGTTTGTCTCTCTGCCAGCAAATGCTTTTGCCTGTGATTCCTCCCCCTGCACTTTGAGAGCATCAGTGGGGGCAGAGTAAACACCTGTTGCTCCTACATCCATTGACCAGAAATCAGAAACCGCTTGCTGCCTCTCAGCCAGGGTGGAGAGATGAAAGGAACATTTTGTCCTTTGTTCAAACCTACACAAGCACATATTGAAAATACAGAAGCGAATGCTGCGCATACACACAGTCACGTGCATAGGTGTGCTGATGTGTACATGCAGATTCACAAGGACACTTCACAAAGCTTTTGGAAAGTACAATGAAAACACAGGTGTGTGCCAGTGCAAAAAACATTGAAATTCATGCATGGTTTTTTTTATGAATGCATTTTCCTATTTTTTAAACTTTTATTTAATAAATATAAATTCAAAAGTACAACTTTTGGATTACAGTGGCTTTTCCCCCCATAACCTCCCTTCCACCCACAACCATCCCATCTCCCACTCCCTCTCCCATCCCAATCTTCATCAAGATTCATTTTCAATTATCTTTATATACAAAAGATCAACTTGGTATATACTAAGTAAAGATTTCAACAGTTTGCACCCACACAGATACACAAAGTATAAAGTACTGTTTGAGTAGTAGTTTTACCGTTAATTCACATAGTACAACACATTAAGGAAAGAGGTCCTACATGGGGATCAAGTGTACAGTGACTCCCGTTGTTGATTTAACAATTGATACTCTTATTTATGATGTCAGTAATCACCCAAGGTTCTTGAAATGAGCTGCCAAGGCTATGGAGCCTCTTGAGTTCACAAACTCTGACCTTATTTAGACAAGACCATAATCAAAGTGAAAGTTCTCTCCTCCATTCAGAGAAAGGTACCTCCTTCTTTGATGGCCCATTCTTTCTGCTGGGATCTCACTCACAGAGATCTTTCATTTAAGTCTTTTTTTTTTTTTTTTTTTTTTGCCAGAGTGTCTTGGCTTTCCATGCCTGAGAAACTCTCATGGGTTTTTTAGCCAGATCCAAATGCCTTAAGGGCTGATTCTGAGGCCAGAGTGCTATTTAGGGCATCTGCCATTCTATGAATCTGCTGTGTATCCAGTTTTCCATGTTGGATTTTTTTTTTTTGTTCTCACCTTTTTAATTCTATCAGTTAGTATTTGCAGACACTAGTATTGTTTATGTGATCCCTTTGACACTTAATCCTATCATTATAATCAATTATGAACTGAAACTGATCACTTTGGCTAGTAAGATGGCATTGGTACATGCCACCTTGATGGGATTGAATTGGAATCCCCTGGCACGTTTCTAGCTCTACTTTTAGGGGTAAGTCCGAGTGAGCATGTGCCAAACTGTACATCTCCCTCTCTTATTCCCACTCTTGCATTTAACAAAGATCACTTTTCAGTTAAATTGAAATACCTAAGAATAATTGTGTGTTAATTAAAGAGTTCAACCAGTGGTATTAAGTAGAACAAAAAAATACTAAAAGGAATAAAATAGTAAGTTATTCCTCGACAGTCAGGATAAGGGCTGATCAAATCATTGTTTCTCATAGTGTCCATTTCATTTCAACAGGTTTCCTTTTTGGTGCTTGGTTAGTTGTCACAGATCAGGGAGAACATATGATATTTGTCCCTTTGGGACTGGGTTATTTCACTCGGCATGGTGTTCTCCAGATTCCTCCACTTTGTTGCAAATGACCAGATTTCATTTTTTTTTTTTACTGCTGTATAGTAGTCTATAGAGTACGTATCCCATAATTTCTTTATCCAGTCTACTGTTGTTGGGCATTTAGGTTGATTTCATGTCTTAGCTATTGTGAATTGAGCTGCAATAAACATTGAGGTGCAGACAGTGCTTTTATTTGCCAATTTAATTTCCTTTGGGTAAATTCCAAGGAGTGGGATGGCTGGGTCATGTGGTAGGGCTATATTCAGGTTTCTGAGGAATCTCCAAACTGTCTTCCATAGTGGCTTTACCAATTTGCATTCCCATCAACAGTGGATTAGTGTGCTTTTTTCCCACATCCTCACCAGCATCTGTTGTTAGTTGATTTCTATATGTAAGCCACATGAACGCATTTTCTATGAACTTTTTTCAGGTACCCTGCTATATATATTTTTTCATATACCATATAGCTATATCTTTATAGGCAGAATACATCAATACATCGTGGTATAGGTCCACAAGCTCTTACCCGAGGCCCTATGGAACCAGCTGTGTCTTGGAATTCAGAATTACAGGAATTTTTGGAAGGGACCATGGGTCTACACTCGATATTACATAACACTCTAAGCAGGTTCCAGGTCAGCACCCCATGATCAAACATTAATATCTCTACTGTGAAATGTATGATTATTCATACTAAGTGGATAAATAATGACTATAAATAGCCTCCTGGCAATTCAAGTCAGATTTTGCTGCCAAATGAGTTCAAGTAAGGTCACACCTACTGCCAAATGAGTTATGGAAAAACTCTGCCTTCAGAGATTTCTGGACTTGGGGATTGAAGAATGAAAGTGTGTGCCTGTATAATGGATTGTTCCTTGATAGGCTGTTACCTTCCGTTGAGTGATGGCAATGGAACGTATTTAAGTACACCAAATATGTTACACTCACTAATTTACAAATAATGTTATTCAAGAAATATTTAACAATTACTTAAACAGTGGCAATTACAGGGAGACTTTGAAATAACTAAGGCTGGGTCCTATTAGCAGATTCGTAGCCAAAAGCAAGGTAGCCATTTGTGAGCAAGTTTTTTTGAAGCAATCATCAAGAGTGAATATATTGTATAATCAATCTTCTCTTGGTCAGACAGCTTGTCAGCTGGCAAAATAATCTTGATTCATACGGGGCTCAGCTCTTGGAAACTCAGGATTGAAGAGGTCTTTAAAACCACTGTAGGGGCTAACACTGTGGCATGGTGGTTAAAACCATTGCTTGCAGTACCAGCATCCCAGTCTCCGTTGCTCCACTTCCAATCCAGCTCTCTGCTGCAGCCTGGGAAAGCAGTTGAAGATGGCCCAAGTCCTTAGGCCCTTGCACCCATGTGGGAGACCTGGAGGAGGCTCCTAGCTCCTGGCTTCCGATTGGCCCCTCTCCAGCCTGGGGAGTGGGCCCCACACCCTCTGGGGAGTGGGCCAGTGAATGGAAAACCTCCTTCCTCTCTCTCTCTCTCTCTCTCTCTTTCTCTCTCTCCCTCTCTCTCTGCATCTGCCTCTCTGTAACTCTGCCTTTCAAATAAACAAATAAATCTTTAAAAAATAAATAAATAAAAGAAACTGCTGTAGTCCGACCAGTTCTGACAGCAAAGAACCTTCATACCCTTAGGTCACTCATCCCTTTAAGATGACCAGGAGAAAAAGAGAAGAAGGAAAAGGCTTAGGACCTTCACCCTAGAAAGACGTATGACTATCTTTGTGAAAAGTGTCACAATCATTTCCCAGAGGCCACTGAGAACTCCTGCCTCAGATGCTTTCTGTATTTGAGAAGAAAGCCAAAGTTTAAAAATCTCACAGCAACCTCAGCACCACAGACAATATCTTTATTTTAAGCGACCTCATAAATTCACGGCGGTCATGAGTCACTGTGGCTGCTTGACATTTATCTCAACCGATGATTTTTTATGCAATATTTATAAGATAAATATTTTTGAACTCATTGTGACCCATTGTCTTTATCTTAAAGGTTGGAAAGAGGAAACGTAATGACACTTTTTTGTGCTTTTTTTTTTTTTTTGATCATGCATAACTCAGAGTGGATAAAAAAGAAAAAGGTATCCTCTAAGGAAAAACAAAGTTTCCCCCTAGTAAATATATCAAGCATCAATTTTCAACTTGACATTAACCGGGAAAGGAAATGATGAAGTAAATTTCTAAGTGTGGCGCTGTCACAGGAAGACAGATGTCTATTAGACAGATGTGCGTTAGCCGCACAATTTCTCTCCTTTGACATTTTTAGGAGTCTGATAGGAGAGGATGCTGGCTGTGTGGTGGGATACACTTCCTCCCGTGCTCTTGTCTGACCTGCTCGTGAGCACCCTGTAGTTTGGGATCTGAGTATCTGAAAGAGGCTCACTGCGACAGCGGTGACCCACAGCCGCCACGCCAAGACCTCGCCGAAAGACTGACTGTGGCTCCCTCCCAGCCTAGAACAGGCAAAGCTCCCCGCAGCTCTTCCCCCTTAGTCTGATGAAATGCCACACAGAGTGCCAAGTGCAGGCCGGGTCTTACGCCTCGCCCTGTTGCGTGGCTTCATCAACAGCCCTCCACGTGGTCTTCACGTACACTGTGCAAGGGAAAGTACAGGCAGGAGGCCCAAAAGCCCAGTGACCGCATCCTCACCCTCCTGAAATATGCCTCACCAGGTCTGCTGTGGGGCTTTGGCCAGACCTTAGCCCAGAGCCTGGGTAGGGTAAGAAGAGCCCCTCCTTAAGTCAAGTGGTCCTGGGTGTGGACGTCCTCCTGTTGGTCCCCTTCAGAACCACTTCTCCCCTCTCAGTAGAAAGAAAATTCTACCCGTGGCAATTAATGTACTTGCTCCTTGGTTGCTATTCACGGTCAAAAATATACCATGTAGGGAGGGCCTTTGGCACAGTAACTAAGATGCTGCCTAGAACGCCCACATCCCATACCGGAGTGCCTAGGTTCCGATCCTGGCTCTGGCTCCCAATTCCAACAGCAGGGGATGGCTCAAGTACTTGGATCCCTGCCACACACGTGGGAGATGCAGATTAAATTTTAGCTCCTGGCTTTGGCCTGAACAAATGCAAGCATTTGGGAAGTGAACCAGAAGATGGGAGATCTCTGTCTGTCCTCTCTCTCTCTCTCTCTCTCTCTCTCTCTCTGCCTTTCAGATACAATGAAAATAAATAAATAAAAAGCTCAATATATATATACTATATTAAAGTATTAAAGTATATATATATATATATATATATATACTATATTAAAGAACACACAATCTGATACAACCTGAAACACACAGTATGCCAAGTCAAAGAAACCTGACATAAAAGACCATCTATTACTTGATTTCATTTATATGAAATGTCGTCATTCTTTGCTTAGCAATAGGGATTGTTTTCAGAAGCATGCCATTAGGTAATTTCATGGTTGTGCAAGCATCTTGGATTGTAATTACACAAACGTAGACAGCTATGACGTCACTATGGGATACAGTAATCTTATGGAACCATTGCCATATATGCCGTCTGTCGTGGACTGAAACCTTGTTTCGTGATGTGTGAATGTGTCCAGCTCATGCAAATTCATCAGGACAGAATGTGGTTGCCAGGGGCTGGAGGAGATGGAGACTGACTGCTGAATGGGAATGGAGTTTCATTTTTGGGATGATGAAAATGCTGTGGACCCAGCTAACAGTGATGGTTGATCAACCTTTCGAATGCCCTAAATACCAATGTGTGCTGTGGAATGGTTACAGCGGGGAATTTTGTGTCTTTTACCACAATTTTTAGGGTCCTTTTCTACTAGGCTTGCAATTTATTTAGATACACAGAATCATGTAAAATTTTAAAATGGAGAAAATATTTCAGCAACAGGAAAAGGGAGAAAAATTAATGTGACTTAGCCAGTGGTCAAGTTGACTTTTATCAGAGTTTAAAGCAAGGGAGAAAGAAAACAGCTTCATTTTCATAAGCCCATGCAAGTCTCACCTTTTCTGGATAAGGAAGTTGAGGCTTATGTTGCCACCTGTCTGAATTTAAATCTGGTTCTGCCAGATTTGTTGACTATGTGACTTGGGTTCAGTTATGGAACCACTCTGAACATCAGTTTCCATATCAATAAAATGGGATTGAAAATACCTAGTAGTGGGGCTAGTGTGGTGGTGCAGTGGGCTAAGCTCCCAGTTGCAATGCCAGCATCCCATATCGGAGCACTGGTTCAAGTCCAGGCTGCTGTGTTTCCAATCCAGCCCCCTGCCTATGTAGCTGAGAAGGCAGCAGACAATAGTCAAGTACCTGGATCCCTACCACCCAAGTGGTACACCCAGATGGAGTTCTGGGCTCCTGGCTTCAGCCTGGCCCAGCCCCAAACTATTGTGGCTATTTAGGGAGTGACACCAGCCAACAGAAGATCTCTCTGTCTCTCCTTCTCTCTCTCTGTCATTCTGTCTTTCAATAAATAAATAAATAAATAAATCTTTAAGAAAATACCTAGCACTGAGCTCTCACAAAATATTAGCCGATCACTTAGTGACACAGCAAAGTTAAAAAATTCTTTTCCTGAAAGAGGGAGATAGAGATAGACGAGAGAGAGAGAGAGAGAGAGAGAGAGAGAGAGAGAGAGAATGATGGATCATTCCCCAAATGCCTACAATAGCCAGGGCTGGAGCCAGGAAGCTAATCCACATCTCCCACGTGGGTGGCAGAAACCCAGTTACCTGAGCCATCACTGTTGCTTCCCAGGGGTTGCATTAGCAGAAAACTGGACTCGGACAGAGTCAGAACTCAAACTCAGGCACTCCAATGTGGGATATGGGTGTCTTAAACAGTGTCATCTTCTTTTTTTTAATTAATTAATTAATTTGAAAAGAAAAGCCACAGAGAGAGAGGAGGAGAGACATATAGATGTTTCACTGCCCAGATGGCTGCAATGGGCTGTGCCAGGCCAAAAAAGCTAGGAGCCTGCAATTCCATCCCAGTCTCTCATGTGGGTAACAGGGAACCAAGCACTTGGGCCATCTTCCTCTGCTTTCTCAGGTGCATTAGCAGGGAGCTGGATCAGAAGTGGAGCAGCCGAGACTCCAACTGTTGTTCAAATGGGATGCTGGCATCACACACAGGTGCTGGTTCCACCTGCTGTGGCACAGTGCCAACCCCAGCCACTGTCTTAACTGCTGAGACAAAAAGCCACCTTGAGAAAGCAAAACTAGGGGCTGGCACTGTGGTGCAGTGGGTTAAGGCCCCAGACTGCAGGGCTGGCATCCCATATGGGTGCCGGTTCATGTCCCAGCTGCTCCTCTTCCCATCCAGCTCTCTGCTATGGCCTGGAAAAGCAGTCAAAGATGGCCCAAGTGCTTGGGCCTGTGCATCCACTTGAGAGACCTGGAGGAAGCTCCTGGCTCCTGGCTTCAGATTGGCTCAGCTCTGGCCATTGCGGTCATTTGGGGAGTGAGCCAGTAGAATGGAAGACTCTCTCTCTCTCGCTCTCGCTCTACCTCTCTCTGTAACTCTTTCAAATAAATAAAATAATTCTTTAAAAAAAAGAAGAAGAAGAAAAAGGAAAAGCTAAACTGATTAGGCCTTACTTTAAGAAGGGAGACACCTTCATCACAAGGGCTTAGCAGTGCCCCAGAGCAGGGAGTCAACATGAATGTGGCAGAGGTTTAGGGTGTGGGCCCAGGTGACTTTCCCAGGACAGGTTTTTGCAGGCAGCATTGATGAAAACCAGGCAGTCCTTGTGCTATTCCAGCATAGGATTGCTGAGCACAGAGAGAGGGTTCTGAGACACGCCTTGACAAGTAAGCTGCTGTGTCCATGGCAGAGCTGCTTGCCTCCTGTCCTGGGTAAATTACTCTGCAGGAACTTCCTGAAGCTTCCTGAAGGTGTGTTTCCGGGTTAACAGTCTTGTTGCTCTGGAGGGAAGGGCTCCTAGAACAAGCCAGTTATGTCCTACAGGTAGGCTCAGTCCCCTCCTCCAGTTCTGTCGTGTTGGATACAGGGACTTGGTGCCCCCGGAGGGACTAGGTTACATGGCAAGGGCACACAGTCCAGGCTCTCAAAACACCTTTCATTTTCTTACCACCACTTCCAGAAAAGTGTGTTCCTAGGTAGTGAGTCTCAGCCAGACCTGCAAGCAGATCCCTGCCGCCTGCCACAGGACCCGCTCCACTTCCCTTGGTACAATATAAGTTGGGACATAAGGGCTGGCACCGCAGCTCACTAGGCTAATCCTCCTCCTGCGCTGCCAGCACCCCGGGTTCTAGTCCCTGTCGGGGCGCCGGATTCTGTCCCGGTTGCTTCTCTTCCAGGCCAGCTCTCTGCTGTGGCCTGGGAAGGCAGTGGAGGGTGGCCCAGGTCCTTGGGCTCTGCACCCGCATGGGAGACCAGGAAAAGCACCTGGCTCCTGGCTTCAGATCAGTGCAGTGTGGCCATTGGAGGGTGAACCAACGGCAAAAGGAAGGCCTTTCTCTCTGTCTCGCTCTCTCACTGTCCACTCTGCCTGTCAAAAAAAAAAAAAAAAAAAGAACAAGTTGGGACATGAGAAATTCAATAATTGAATCTTTGGGTGTACTGTGTAAGAGATGCATATAGGGAAGACCTAAGTGGAGTTGTGTATTTGGGTTTGAGGCTCTACGAAGAGATTCAGATAAGATCCGAACACTTAGGAGCTCTTGGTATCCTGCACACAACACATGAAAAAGTGCCGAAAACCCTTAGGAGAACGTTTAGAACACAAAGAGGGAAAGGCCCTGGATTGTTGTAGCCTTTTACGGGACAGGAAGAGATGAGGCCAAACAAGGAATAAAATCAAGCTTACCTGGTGTCATGGGAAGCAGAGGCAGATTCACTGAGTTATAATAAAACGTCTCGAGAATTTTCACCACTGTGAGTGCAGGTGTGAGGAGGCTGTTGGAACTAGGTCCTGGGTTCTCTGTGCCCCTGGGCCGATTGTATAGCACCTCTTCCTCCATAAAATGACAGTGATGGTGCTTAGCAGGAAATGCATGTACACAGTTCATTTTTTAAATAATTGTATTTATTTATTTTCTTTTGAGATGCAGAGAGACAAAGATAGAAATCTACAGACAAACACCCATCCTCTGGTTCATTCCCTCAAATTCCCACAATAATCCGAACTGGACCAGGATAATCAAAACCTGGAGCCAGGATCTCAACGCAGGTCTTCCATGTGGAGGCCAAGGACCCAACCTTTTGAGCTATCACCACAGCCCCTGAAGGTCTACACTGATGGAAAGCTGGAATCAGGAGCTGGAGCCAGGACTCAAACCCAGTACTCTGATAGGGGATGCAGGTATCCTAACTCTCTGCCTAACTGCTGTGCCAAAAGATTGCTCTCTCGGCTAATTTTGAAAGTTAAGTCCATTATTCAAGGTGTACGTGTATGGAAAAAGCACATAGCACCCCTTCCATATAAACGATTATATATGACTGCTAAAAAATCGTTAATATACAATTCTACATGACTTAAAAATTGTTAAGTTAATTCTAAGTTCTAAGTTAATTCTAAGTTCTTTCCAAGGTTGGACAAAGATGAGGAGTTCTGTTTTGCTTTGTTTCCATTTGTTTTCATTTTCCCCTCACCTTCGGGGAGCACCTGGGTATGCCTCCCAGGAGGTTGGGAAGTCAGCCTTCCCCATGGAGTACTGAGCCTGACTGGTTCCGAGGAAGCACAGGGAGTCTCCCGGGGCAGGCTGGTCACAAGAGACCCATAGACCGATGTTCCGACCAGACGATTCCACGTTGTGTACGTAGGCAGCTCAGAGGTTACCCTGTTGATCCTCATTCTTAGCTACTCACCTCCTCTCCTTTCCTATGAGTTCCAGCATTCCTCGTGGGCAGCGCTGTTGAAATTTATAGCTGCTCCCTTTGAACCCGATTCACTGCCCAGAGGTCAAGCGCAGCAGCTTTTTCAGTGTTTATTTGTATAAACTAACACTTTGCTGCCCTGTGCAATTATGCACATCCACGCGGCCAGTTAAACCCATGACATGAGAAGACGGTGAATAATTCCTATTTTGCACACTTCAAATAGAAACATCAGAAAAGGCCCTTGAACTAGGAACTGGGACATACGTGGATTCTAACGCCCTCTGTCGCCAGTGAGTTTGGGGCGAGAGCTTTATGTGTAGTGACCACAATGTTCACTGTGTGCAGGCTGCTGGTTGAACTGGGCAATCGCTGAGGTATTTCCCCAGCTGTGATGAACTCTGACCACTCTACTCTTGTGTTCTTGAAAGTTCTGTCACTTTCTAAGGGATTTTTTTAAAGAAATCAAAGCTAATTAATTACATTTTTCTATCAAGAAATCTTCAGGCAGGCATCTGGCCCAGCAGTTGAAATGACCACAGCCCGTAACACAGAGTCTGGATTCAATATCTCTCTCCAACTCCTGTCTCCACCTTCCTGATAATGTTGACCCTGAGAGACAGCAATGATGGCTCAAGAACTGGAGTTCCTGCCACGCAGGTGGGAGACTTGGATTGAGTGCCTGGCTCCTGGCGTTGGCCTTGGCCCAGCCTTAGCCATCACAGACATTTGGGGAGTGAACCAGCAGACAGACAGAAGATTTCTCTATGTCCTTCTGCCTTTCAAATAAATAAACATAAATTAAAGCATTTTTTAAAAAAAAAGAAGAAAGAGTTGCAAAAGGGAGACAGATCTGGGAGATGGTTTCCTTGGGGGAAGTTCACAGGTAGATTTAGCTGCAATAGAGGGGGTATAGCTCAGTGGTAGAGCATTTGACTACAGACTTAGCTGCATGGTTAGAGGCACACAGAGAAGTCTGCCAGGCAGCTCAGAAAGTAGATTCATGGCTCAGGGTAGGGCTAGAGATAGAAACAGAGTATGAGGTCACTTCAAAAAGTTTCCGGAAAATTAAAACATAAATTTTATTTGAGATCTATGTGTAGTATTTTCATAATTCACATTTTCCTTTAGTTTTTTTGAGGATTCCCTCACAGACACAGACTTCAAAATTCTTTGCACCAAGGCTGGCGCTGTGGCATAGTGGGTAAGGCCACTGCCTCCAGTGCCAGAATCCCATATGGAAGCCAGTTTGAGCCCCAGCTGCTCCACGTCCAATCTAGCTCTCTGCTGTGGCCTGGGAAAGCAGTAGAAGATGGTCCAAACCCTTGGGCCCCTGCACCCGAGTGGGAGAACCAGAAGAAGCTGATCACTCCTGGCTTTGGATAGGCACAGCTCCAGCCATTGCAGCCACCTGGGGAGTGAACCAGTGGATAGAAGACCTCTCTCTCTCTCTCTCTCTCTCTCTCTTTCTCACTTCCTCTGCCTCTCTGTAACTCTGCCTTTCAAATAAATAAGCAAGTCCTTAAAAAATTTCATTGCATAAAATAAACTTATTTATTAATTCCACTTCTCACAACTTTTTTAGGTACCCTTGTATTTATTGGTGAAAACTTTCAAATACCACTAACCACAGAGTAAGAAAATGAAGGCAAGGAAGGAACAAAAGTATGGGGAAGGAACTGTCATCACTACCATTTTCCTAAGGTTGCTTTTCAAAATGACAATATTTCTAGTATCTTCAAGGATACATGTCTGTGTAGCCATTTCAGGCACTATATAACAACAGATAAGAAAAAATGCAGATTGTAACATTATTAAATACACATGCATATGTGTGTCTGTGACTCTCCTTCCTTGTTCTAGGAAAACATGGTGAGCTGCTCCCCGCCAGGTGAGCCGCCCAGGACCAGCAAGGGGCGGGTTGCACTCTCCTTTCGAGTTTCAGTCCGTTGTCCTCCCAGGCCCGGTTTTTGCAGGATGTTCCCCTCCGTGACTGTAAGAACGGGCCTGGCCCAGAGGACGCGGTATCAGGCAGACAACATATTGCTTACTTTAGAAGTGCAACTGGTAGAATAAAGAGCCTGAGAACCGGAACTGCTGCCAGAAATAGCCGGGCAAATTCACCCACTTCCAAGAAGGTCACTCGGTTTCAGCACAGGGTGCAGGCAGATCGAAGCGGATTCTTGGCACTGTCACGGCCGCGTCTGCCGGTTATGTAACTCCGCTCCCTTGATTGAGAGCCCTGGTGTTGACCTGGCATTTTCTGTTCCTCTCTGCGATAGCATTTTGCAGCCGTGTCATAATAACCACTCTTATCAGGTGACCTTCCCTAATAAGTCAGCCTCTGTTCTGTTTCAGCAGCTATCTGTTGAGAATCCTATTTTTACCGAACAATTATAACCTACGAGCTGTCATCTGTCAGGTTTTAAATGTTTGTTAGAAATTGTCCCCGACAGGTAGTCATTAGACAGCTGAGAGCCATAAACAATGGGAAAAGTGAGCAGCAAGCTGGAGCCGCCGATGACATCTGAATCCATTTCTTAACCTGAGTGTAGGAAGGGCCCTGGAGATGGAAGATCACTGCCCTAGGAGAAGCAGCGCTGCGGACCTTCGCACACCACACCTCTGTGCACACAGTGTTTGTGTGAATAAACTAGAGCAATGCTGGGTGGTTTTGTTTTTTTTTTTTTCTCTTGGACCTATCCTCAAGTAGGAATTGGAAAAATATGATAATGTCTCAGACTGATGCATAACTCAAGAGGTTGCTTTGAGACAGCAGCTATTAGTTTTCCTTCTTTTACTTAACACCGCCCTGACTGCTCGTCTGCATTACGTCACTGGACCCTGGAGAACACTATGTGACAGATACTGGCTTGTCAGATTTTAGTGAGGAAGAAAACTGAGGTTTAGCGAGGTCAAAAAACTTGCCAAGCGAATGAGCATGTAGCCCAGTTGTTAAGACTCTTACATTCCACGACTCAGAGGGCCTGGATTGTTCTTAGATCCACCTCCCGAGTCCAGCTTCCTGCCAATGCAGATCCTGGGAGGCAGTGGTGCAGGCTCAAGTATTTGGGTCCTTGCCACCCACTTAGATTGGGTTCCTAGCTCCTGGCTTTGGCTGCATGGGGAGCTCTGGCTATTGCAGACTTTCAGGGGTGAATCAATAGGTGGGAGTGCTCTCTCTGTCCATCTCTCTGTGTCTCTCTGTGTCTCGTTCTACCTCTCAAATAAAGAATAATCAATAAAAATTTTTAAAAATAACTTGCTCAAGAATAAAGAGCTGGGAAATGGCTGTAGAGGGGCTTCTTCCAGAGCCCTCTTCCCTGAATCCCCCTTAACCACTGACGTGGAAGTCTTCATACCCTCTCCTACTTGGACACCAGATCCTCCTTTAGGAAACTGGAAGAAAGAGCTCCACCATCCTCCCCCAACAACACACACACACACACACACACACACACCCCACCACCACCAGGGTCTCTGATTCAAGTCACACTTGGTTAGGAGGGTGGTGGCATGGCCAGCTTGGTTTCAGCCACGGAACTCTCCAAGCCATGGTGGAGCTGTTCTAGCCCCGCCCCCCACCCCAACTCAGCACTTTGCCAGGATGCCCTGGGTAATTGCAGATACTCAAGTTGCACAGAGATCCAGATCTAAGAATACACCTGCATGTGTCGCTTAGAGGTCTAGAGCCCTCTGTTGGCACCCAGCTTCTTTTTCAGGCCCGTGACTTTTTTCTTTTCTCCTGCATGATGGAATGTGAGCTTGCCTTTCTCATTTCACTGGTCTTCTCCCCGTTGGTATTTTTCCACCATTTCCCCTGACTTAGGGAAATTCAAACTTTCACATCCCTAGAAGCCTCGGACATGGCCGACCATGAAGTTCAATGGAGCAGAAGACCTTTGAACGTTAGCCCTGGCTATGTTGGATTCTACGTCATCAACAGAGGCCTGGTGGGAGTGGGGGGGTGGGCCTGCTGGTTGACAGTCCCTGGGAAATGGGTGTAAACCATCTCAGAAATGCTAATTGTTAAGTGTTCATTGAAGCCTATCTATGTGTTCATGTGGAATACTGAAGCACAAGACCAACTCCAAAGAACCCACAGTCTGATTGCACTCAAAGAATGAAGGAAAATATACATAATCAGGTGTTCGAATGTGCGGAGTATGATTCGATTGATGGAAGTTTGTTGTATGATTGTCTTTCAGGTACACATCTACAGAGTTACAGAAAGAGGCAGAGACAGAGAGAGAGAGAGGTGTTCCATCCGCTGGGTCACTCCCCAGATGGCTGCAACAGCCGGAGCTGCGCTGATCTAAAGCCAGGAGCCAGGAGCCTTTTCTGGGTCTCCCACATGGGTTCAGGGGCCCAAGCACGTGGGCCACCTTCTACTGCTATTCCAGGCCGTAACAAAGAGATGGATCAGAAGAGGAGCAGCTGGGACTAGAACTGGTGCCCATATGGGATGCCAGTGCTTCAGGCCAGGGCTTTAACCCATTGTGCCACAGGGCCCGCCCCTATTTTCTCTATTAAAATGCAAATAGAAAGGTGTTTGGCCTAGCACTTAAGACACCATTTGGGACACCATATCCTGTACCAGAGGGCCTAGATTCAAGTCCTAGCTCTGCTCCTGATTCCAGCTGCCTGCTAATGCACACCCTGGAAGGCAGCAGGTAAAGGCCAAGTACATGGGTCCCTACCACCCACGTGGGAGACCCCAATTGAGTTCCTGACTCCTGGCTTTGGCCTGGCCGAGCATCAGCCAGCGTGGGCATTTAGGACATGAATGAGCTGATGGACTTGCTCTCCTGCTCTCTTGCACTGCCCCTCAGTCCCCACCTTTCAAATAAACAAGTAAAATTTTTCAAATAAAATGCAAAAAAGAAGTATATAATTTTCAGTGGGAAACCAACTATAGTATCACACTGAAGACATCTGTCAGCATTTTCTTGCTGGCATTTACATTTTCCTACTTGTGGGGTTTTACCTTTGGAATCCAAATATCAAGTGCTCCCTGCCCTTTCTTCCCCCCGCCAATGCATCTGCAGGGACCCCTGAAGGCACAGAGAGAATTCTCAGGGTCTCCAAGCCCCAGCCTTGGAGGAGGAGACGACAAGTGCATCGGGGTGAGGGCTCCAGGCCCAGGACTCCTGAATTCCTTTGTAGCTTGAAGAGAAGTTTTTCCATGGAGCCGTCCAACCCCCGCAGCCGCGAGACCTGTTTTATTTTTTTAAACAAGTCAGTAAACTAACTGGAACTTGTGTCAGGTCTGGTGGCTCTGTATAAATGGGTGCAAATTTAACTTGACACATTAATTTCTTTCTAGAAAACAATTTATATTCATAGAATCATGGAATCCCAGAGTTGGAAGGGCCTCACGGTCATCCGGTGCAAACAGCCGTCTCATGCTGGAGTTGTCCGTTTGGAAAGTCTGCTTCCCAGAGCAGCTGCCATGAGGTCCCCGACTCGGAGATTTCGCATGTCCCCTGTCCCATCAGCCCAGCTCAGTGTGAACATCATTCACTGGTGATTATCCTTGCTGGGGAGTGCGGATAGATTCTGAGCCGTAAGTTGATAGTGGGTGAGCAGTGGAGAATTTTAAAAGCAGATAGCCCTATTAAATTATGTCCACCTGCATATGAGGGGCCCGAAGCCCAGGCAGACTTAAGAGCTTGTGTCCAGACCAGCTGAGTTGCAAAGTCCACTCTCCTTCAATGCTCCTCCTGCCACATCACACTACTAGATGAGGTCGAAAGGAAAAGAATGGAGGGCAAAGAACTGCTTGCAAAAGAGATTAAAATAGATCCTGAGTATCAAGAGCTAGAAGCTGATTGTTTAGGGGGTAAGTGTAACCCAACAACTATTCCTTCGCATCCCCATGTTTTCTTCTCTTTTTAGAAAATTCTATCCTTCTGAAAATTCCTTGTAGTTCTATTTCAAGTATCCCCTAAGTATATGCAGATTTGAAAAATTCCTCTGACAGCCGCCCATTAAATAGGGTGAGCATTCAAACTGCAGGGCTGGAAAACTGACCCAAAGAAAATTAAGTATGTGAGTTGGCAGCGGCACAACAGGACAGAAAGGCTCAAGAACCAGGAGCAGTAGCTGGGAGGCTGAGAGAGTCTGTCCTAGCAGACAGGTGCTTGGAGAACCGAGGGAAAGAATTCAATAGACTGCTGTGGAGAAGGGAGTGTGAGTGTGCCTGTGTGTGTGTGTGGGGGGGTGTTGGTGCAGAGTTGTGTTTAACGATTTCGTGTAAGGTCTGGCCAGAAAGCCTCCACTTAACAAGTGACCAAGTCCCATCTGAGGCTGCAGACAGGAGCAGGGGACAGAGATCCAGCTCTGGAATTAAGACCTGGTCAGCAAGTTCAGCTGAATCAAGGTGAATGGACGAAACATGCAGAACCTTACCTGTAATTTACCTCCCTACCATCTGTCTATATCCCCAAATCTTACGCATAATGCAGGAGAATATTTTTTAACGATGACTCATGATGTCGATTCTGTGGAAAACATATGGATGAAGAATCCCAGAGAAGGGAAAGGCGTATAACAGCAACAAAAAGAGAGCAGGTGCAAGGATGGTGACGATTAGAAGTTACCAACTGCAGCCCCAGGAAGTCTCTGTCTGGGGAGTGGGGGTCTGACTCACCTTCATCCAATAATTAGAAAGAAGACCTTACACAAAGGATCAGATTTCATTTTCTATCGCTGGCGTTTTTATATTTGTCTTCATCTGATAATAGCACATTCATCATTGAGTTTTGTTGAGTTCAACTATGTTTTCCTTTTTGTTTATGTTTTAGATTCTATTAAACAAGAAGTTAAAGAGAATAAGCAAGAAACCATAATTAGAAATCTATACCAAATATCTACTGCTTACTAGAATTGATTAATGTTATCCTTTGGCTGTTGTTCGCTTCATATCTTTTAGATAGATAGATAGATGATAGATAGATAGATAGATAGATAGATAGATGTGATACAGATACATTGACATGAAGATTTGAATAAATGTTATAGCTATAGAGATAGAAAAAATGATGATGATAGAAGTGATAGAGATACGCAGATAAGGGTAGATATCATAGATTTAGAGATAAAGGGATAATGATGATAATAATAATGGTGACAGGTACAGTTGAAGCTCCTTGGTTTTCTACCCAATACCATTCTCCCTAGTGTCAACTTCTATCATTAATTCAGTAGGTATCCTTCACCAAGGTGTTATACTTGTACAACATGCTGTCCTGTTAAGTTTTAAAATCAATAGTTAATTTTGTTATATTGTAGCTACCAATTCGTACCCATATCAACTTGCTGTTTTTCAGCCAATTCATTTGAAACGTGGTTTCCTACATCTTACAAAGTCTCTGGAACCACTGGTTTTGACAACTTTTTTTTAAAGGATTACTCCTATCAGGCAAATGCTCCTATTAGATAATGAAAGATCAAGGTGATGGGTATTACAAACCAAAAGAAGACTTCACGTACACTCAGTGGCACCTGCGCAGTATTGTGAGGCTCTCTGATTTATCAAATTAAAAGACACAGCATTTTAAAGAATTGCAGTGAGTACTAAGGAACTGAAATACTTCTGGTTTTATTTCATGGAGTTATTTTGTTCAAATGAAAGTGTTTGAAGATGAAAAACCCATTTTTCTCCTCGCAGAATTAAATCATTTCCTCCCTCGTCTCATAAAGTTCATTCAGTTAGAAACAAATCAGTTCTGAAGTTCTTGCCTTTTGATAGAGCATCAGCCTACTTGCGTTTCTCTGCTTCCTTCTTGCCATAGTCTGTAATCTCTCTCCATCGAGCGATGTATTTTCTCCACTCCTTAGTTCATGCAGAGCAGCGGTCAGGAGGGAGAGCTCATTAGTCTTATTTTTCTTGTGATTTCCTCTCATTAATTCATTATTTCATTGCAATATTTTTAAAAAGACCTCATGCTGACAAAAGCAATGTGACACAACAGGACATAACAACATTTCTGGAGTCTCAATTTCTGTGATGTAAACACCCCAGTTTGTTTTTAAAAGGTTTTCATAATCCATTGTGTAAATATACATATTCATGTAATTTCCAAAACACGTACTTTGAAGCCACAATCATTCCAGCAGAACCAGTCCCATGGAAATGTGGAACTGCAAGCTTGGATCTCAACATGTCACTTTGTCATTTCTAAATTGTGTAATAGCTGGAACTCAAGAGGACAGACTTCAACAAAAATCCTAGGGAAAGTAGGGCTGGCCTAGTGGTTAAGACACCGGCATCCACATCACACCGCCGGGGCTCAATCCCAGCTCCATCTCCCAAATCCAGCTTTCCTCAATGCACAGCCTAACACACCGCCCGGGCTCAATCCCAGCTCTATCTCTCAAATCCAGCTTCCCTCAATGCACAGCCTAACACACTGCCCGGGCTCAATCCCAGCTCCATCTCCAAATCCAGCTTCCCTCAATGCACAGCCTAACAGGCAGTGGTGACGGCTGTGGTACGTGGGTCCCACCACCCACGTGGGAGTCAGGGTTGTGCTCCCAGCTGCTTGCTCTGGCCTTGGCCATGGTGAGCATTTGGAGAATGAACCAGAAGATGGGATTTCGCTCTTTGTGTCTCTTACTCTCAAATAGATTTTTAAAAAAAATTTAAAAAGTTAAACCCCCAAGTTTTGACTTTGTGGCACCAAATTTTAGACTTGCCACCCCAGGGAGCATTTGCAATTCTTGCCATGATGCACTTTTTTTTTTTTTTTTTTTGCCAGGTAGAGTTAGACAGTGAGAGAGAGAGAGAGAAAGGTCTTCGTTCCATTGTTCACTTCCCTAATGGTTGCTACGGCTGGCGCACCATGCTGATCTGAAGCCAGGAGCTAGGTGCTTCTCCTGGTTTCCCACGTGGGTGCCGGGCCCAAGCACTTGGGCCATCCTCCACTGCACTCCCGAGCCACAGCAGAGAGCTGGACTGGAAGAGGAGCAACCGGGACCAGAACCTGGCACCCCAACTGGGACTAGAACCCGGGATGCAGGCGCCGCAGGCAGAGGATTAGCCAAGTGAGCCACGGCGCCAGCAGCTATGACGCACTTCTCATGTTGCCTCCCAACTTCTGAGCAAACCATGGGTATTTCAGTGCAAGTCCACAGAGACAGCATGCTGGAGAGTACGTCCCACGAGGGTGCTTCAAAAAGTTCGTGGAATGAAAAGATGATGTGCATTTTCCAGGAACTTTCTGAAGACCTGACACACACACACACACACACACTGAGTGGTTTTACTCCACCTTCACTTGGGTCCGAGGAGCTGAGAGAGAGAAGCAAAGGCCACCAGTGGTTTGGACCTTGGTTGACTTTGGCTGGTAGGGGCAGGGGCTTGGGGATTGCCTTAAGGAGATGTTTCTGGATATTTCCAGATGCTCACCCGCGGCCAAAACCGAAGGACAGGGATGCTCCGGGACCCTGCCGCAAGGCCCCTGCTGGGCCTGACGTGTCACGGCAGCCTTGGCCTTCTGCACGGTTCTCCGAGGAACAGCCCTTCCTAACTTACTGTTTCACCAGCCTCTGTTGTTGGCTGGTGCCTCCTAGGCCTTCCAGTTCAGTAGAAAGACCTCTGACCTTTGGCACATTTGCATGTTTTACTATACTGCAATTATTTTTTTTACATATCTATCATTATGGCTTCTCTTATTATGAATTGTACTAAGAGTTTCTTCTTTTGAAAAAAAATGCAGGCCGGCGCCGCAGCTCACTAGGCTAATCCTCCGCCTGCAGCGCTGGCACACCGGGTTCTAGTTCCGATAGGGGCGCCAGATTCTGTCCCGGTTGCCCCTCTTCCAGGCCAGCTCTCTGCTGTGGCTCGGGAGTGCAGTGGAGGATGGCCCAAGTGCTTAGGCCCGGCACCTGCGTGGGAGACCAGGAGAAGCACCTGGTTCCTGCCTTCAGATCAGCGTAGTGTGCCGGTGCGGCCGCGGCGGCCATTGGAGGGTGAACCAACAGCAAAGGAAGACCTTTCTCACTGTCCACTCTGCCTGTCAAAAAATAATAAAAAATAAATAAATAAAAAAGAAAGAAAAGAAAAGAATGCAGTAGAGAAGAAGGGGAAGACTCCCACAAGAGGGGCAGATGTCCCTTGGCTGCCTGCAGCCGGCCCCACCCCCAGCCAGCCCTGCTGCCCTCAGGCCTTCCTCCCCAGATCTCCTTCAGCTCCTGTGGCCTTCCTGACCTTGAAGCCTGCCCACTGGGAGATGGTTGTACTCTCACATCTGAAGTCATCCCTCCTGGCACTTGAGTAGGGACACAGACTACAACACCCTCTCTTGGAAGCTGTAATCCCCAGTGCAAAGATGGCCCAGTGAGGCCTGCAGTAACTCTTATCTCCAGATGAGGCAACTCGCCAATGGAAATTCTTGATTTCTCGTTTGCATAATTTTCTCACACCGAGGTGTCCCTATAAACCCTCCCTCCCCCTTCCCCTTCCAGCCAAATCTGGCCTGTTTAAAACTCAATGTATACAAAAATATATCCTACGCCATATGAGGATCAGACCACCCAGCTCCTCGGCACTATCATCAGTGCCTTAGTCACCGCCATTAAACATTTATCAAACACCAGCTGTTAGCAGGACTCCCATGATGCAAAGAAGTCTGAGATGAATCCTCTGGCTCAAAGTGCCTCTAAGGGAATGTGACCACAGGACATGCATATATTTGCATAAAGAGAAAAATAAATAGCTTTAAGGCAAATGAGGTGATCAGTCCATACTACAAAGAGTTCAGGACAGGAAGAGAAGGCTGCAACGGAAGTGGGCAAATAGGATCTCATTAAAAAGGTGGAACTTGGTAAATAGGCAGGATTGAGATTGAGAGAGACGACCATTCATTCTTCCAAGGTGTATTCTGTGAGCCAGGATGTAAAGGCTAAAAGGACCCAGTGGGTTTGAGGCCAGCCAATGGGCCAGAGCACGGTGCTGAGGTGCGTTGTACCTGCGGGGCTGGGAGCACCTCCTTCCTTAGTTGCTACATAATGTGCAGGCCGAGGCCGGCACTGTGGCTCAATGGGTTAAAGCCCTGGCCTGAAGCACCGGCATCCCATATGGGCACCAGTTCTAGTCCTGGCTGCTCCACTTGCAATCCAGCTCTGCTATGGCCCGGGAAAGCAGTAGAAGATGGCCCAAGTCCTTGGGCCCCTGCACCATCCTGGGAGACCCAGAAGAAGCAACTGGTTCCTGGCTCCGGATCGGGGCAGCTCCAGCCGTTGCTGCCATCTGGGGAGTGAACCAGTGGATGGAGGACCTCTCTCTCTGTCTCTACCTCTCTCTGTAACTCTGTCTTTCAAATAAATAAAATAAATCTTTTTTTTAAAAAAACATAATGTCCAGGCCATGTGGTATATCTGGGAACATTGAACACCAATGCCTGGGGCTTTGGCAAGGGGATAAAATTTATCTTGTGTGTTTGTCTAGCTTGCTACGAATGTGCTATTAGCTTGGAAAAGATTGAGAGCTATATGTATTTCAGCCTACTTATTTTGGTAACACTGATACAATTTTTTCACATTTAAATTAATACAGTAGTAATGTGATTACATTTAGGAAAATGTACTCTTTGTAGCTTAGCATCTTGCAAGTCTTGACAAATCCACGCAGTCTTGTCCTGTAACCACAATCTCAATTAAGATATTGAGTGTTTTTGCTCCCCAAAACCTTCCCCTGAGCCTGGGAGAGCCCCCTTCCCCCATCCCTCACCTCCAGGGCCTGGCAACCACAGATCGACTTTCTGTCCCTGCACCACTGTCCTTTCCCAGAATGCCATGCACATGGACTCCTACAGCCTGTAGCATTTCTGTTGCACCCACGCCGCTGTGGGCGTCAGGAGCTCCCTGCTCTGTGTTGCTGAGCAGTGTCATGTTGCAGAGAGGTACCAGTGTGTGCTTATCCGTACACAAGTTGAAGGGCACTTGGGTTGTTTCTATCTGTATTGGCACTATAACAGAGCTGCTATGAGCACGTGCATACGGGCTTTGTGTGACCCTAAGTGTCTTTCACCATGCGCACTCAGAGAGTGAGTCCTACTCCTATGGACGTGACTCCTGAGTTAGAAAGGCATGTTCAGGTTTATCTAAAACTGTCCAGCTGTTTCTCAATGTGACCAAACCGTCTCCTGTTCTGCAACCACAGCAGCAGTGTATGAGAGTCCCGGTTTCTCTGCATCCTCACCTGGACTTGACATTGTCATTAAAAAAAAAAAAAAAGTAGGCATAGTCATAGTGTGGTGATTTTTCATTGTTGCTTTAGTTTGCGTGATGTGAAGCATCTTTTCATCAAATGGGGGTGTTTTTAACTCTCTCTCACCTGGAAGTAGCCATTCCACTACAGCAGTGGTTCTCAACAGGGGTCAGTTTTACCCTTTTCCTCTTCAGAGGACTTTTGGCACTGCCTGGAGACAATTTCTTTTGTCACAATTGGAAGGAGGAGGGTCATGCTACTGGCATCCAGTAGGTGGAGGTCAGGGATGGAGCTACACAGCCTACAGCACACGAGACAGCTGCACAGAGTTATCCATCCCAAAACATCCCCAGTGCCAAGGCTGAGAAACTACGCCAGAGGGTTGTCAGAAAACTCACATGTGGGCTGCCCTAAAGACCGGGAGCTCTGCACATCCTATCACATTTATATTCAATAAAAATGGGCTTAGAAAACAATTTTCCAGTTAATTTTAGACCATTTTTCAAAAAAGATTATGTAAAAGGCAGAGAGATAGGGAGAAACAGAGAGAGAAAGAAAGAGAGAAAAAGAGAGAGAGAGAGAGCTCTTCCATGTGCTGGTTCACTCCCCAACTAGGGCCAAAGCTAAGAACTCCATTCAGGTCTCCCACATGGGTGGCACAGACTCAATTAGTTGAGCCATCATCTGATGTTTCGCAGGTACATTATCATGGAGCTGGATCGGAACTGGAAAACCAGAACTAGACCTGGCACTCTGATATGAGATGCAGGTGTCGCGGTTGGCACTGCCCCTTAAGCCCTTTTGTAACTGCCAGTGTGCTCCCAGGATCAGAGATCCGTGGCCCTTAGCTGGTTACTGCCATTGCGCACTCTTTCTCAGAATTAGATGTACACTACTGATAACTCAGGAGTCCGGCCCTTCCCGATGTGAACAATGCCTCCTCACTGAGCTTTTCCTTTGTGACTGAGTTCATTTTAGTGGGAAGGCTTTGTTTTATCAAACTTTGGCCCCAGGTATGATTGCATTGTAAATCCATGAGAATGTTTGTAAGTATTACCCAAAAGGCAACTCACTCCTTCTGCATCTCAGCTCTCTGCCGTGAAGTAAGAGACTACAAATGACAATCACAGAGCCCACGCTGGGCTTTCCCGTGCTTGGATTCCTGCCAAGACCATCGGTTGGCACTCTGCTGTCCAGCAATACTGGGCAGTCACTTACCTGCCATTTGTTGTCACAAACACATCTATTTATTGGAGAACCTGTGCCTCCATTCACCCAAGAAAACAAGCTTTAAGAGATAATTGACAGACAAGTAAGACCACATAGTTTGCTGTAGAAGAATGTGGCTTCTTTTGAAGACTCCCAGTCATTTCTAGAGCTAGGTTTTCGCTTAGGTTCAGGAGTGGAGCCACTTCAGTCCTCGTTGGAGACCCTCGATGATTATCTTCAGAATGGCACAGAAGAGTAGGGGACCAGAAAGACAAGCAGCCACCTGTTCCCCCCAGCCAAAGATCTCTCTGAACATGTGCCTTCATTCCGCTCTGCGCTAATGCAAAGTCACCACTTCACTGAACCCACACTTGGCTGTGTGTCTACAGTATGTTCTGAATACTGGGCTGGAGACTTTGGCAGACCCCATAGAAGATCAGGATGCCTTCTGGAACCTTCCATGACACAGGGGGAGACTGGACAGTCACCCCTGCCATCCCTAGACACCCTTAGCTAATCCTTTACAAAACTTGGACTTCCTTGGGGGTTTGTGTTGTGAGAGCCCACCTTGCACATTGCAGGCCCTGAGTAACATTTCATTGATAAAATGAGCAACATCAAGCAGTGCTTTTCAAACATCTGCAGTAAAGCACCTTGCTCAGAATGTCTAAGCCACCTTGGTAAAATGCAACCGAAGTGTGCCTGCATGTCACAACACTGCCAAACTCTCGGGCAAGTCTTTAGATGCTGCACCTCTGATTCTGTGGTTATCTCCTTGCAGACTAATTCAAACAATCCAAAACCTATGCCACAGCCTAGCACTGGCTGAAGACCACACTTGGACAACTAGGAAAAAGAGAGAGCGCGCTGTGCCCAAGTGATCTTGACAGAGGGACCCGCCATCCACACTCAGTCCCCCTGCAAAGTCTGGGGCTGAGGCAGGTGGGAAATGGAAATCATGAGAACGAGTGTCTGTCTGCAACCCCCAGCCAGAGCTCACTTCGTTTTCCCAAGCTCCTTCCTCCAAGTGTTTTCCCATCAGGCGGGCGGGGCTGGGGTGGCTGAGACCCAGTCAGAGTGGACTGGCAAAGGTGTTCTGGGCTCTCCCATTTAGACCGCCTGGCACTTGCCCAGCCTGTGGATTCAGATCATTCCCCAGTGAGGGGGGCTTTAGGGCTGGGGATTCCCACGCCTCCAGCCTAAGTCCCTGGAGAGTGCCCATCACCATAAGGTCACTCTCAGAGGAGACTCCACCCACCAACGTACAACCTAACGATTCTCTAGTTAGCGTCTCTAGTTCACCCAATTCACAGCGGCCAGACTCCTCTCCTCCACTCCCATCCCACCCATAGCCCGACAGCCCCAGCCACCCTGAGGCGCCCAGGGCTTCCTCTCCATCTCTGGCTCAGGCCAGCTGTAACCCAGCAACCTGAAGAGGGGTCGCCATCTCCCACGAGCCGCCCTGGGCCTTCAGCCGTCTGGGGAAAGCATTTTATTTCAGGAAACAGAGCAAACTGTCTTAGTCAGAGGTCTTCTACAACTCGGGGTGAAAATCCATCATAAAGCAAAGTGCCCGCTGACACAGGACAGGGACAAGAGGGCAGCGTTCTTGACCCAATGACCAGCCAGGTTTGCAGAGCACAGAATGACGCGTGAGAACGTCTCCCTGTGTCTTGGCCTTTCGCAGCTGTTGGAGCCTTCTGCAGGCCATGGTAAATAGAGAACCTCCCTTGCCCAGGGAACCACAATGTCGACCATTCTCATGAAAGACTATGAAAAAGAAACGCTCACCAGGTTGGCTTCACTGGTGTAGTGCTGCTGCTGATCAGATCAGCGTTGCTTTGTGGGTTTTTTTTTTTTTTTATTACTGAAGAAGATAGGAAATGAATTTGACCCAGGAGCAAAGTTGTCATCCGAAAGCAGCAAACTTCGTGCTTCCTGACACTTTGACGTGAAACTCTGAGTCAAGACTATTAAAGTTGAATGACATTATTTTGAGAAACAGTTACTGGAATCGCCTCTCAGCTGCTTTTCCCACCTTCACTCTCTTCCGACTTGCATCTAGCCTTGCATGCTAAATTAGTCTTCCCAAAATATGTTTCTCTATGCCTCCTGCGCCCGCGAATCCACAACGGCAGCCAAGAATGCGGCTCCAAGAGCTGGGGTCATGGTGGAGCAGGCGGCGGCTCAGCCGAGAGCCCAGTCTCCTCCTTTGTGTGGTGGATCAGCGAAGGTCCAGAACAGGTGGCCTCCTCCCGGTCCTCAAGTCAGCAATGGACAGAAGCAAGAACTGGCAGCTCGGGTCTGAAGCGTGCTGTGTGTGTCCTCGTCTGAGAAACTTTCACAGTTTGACCGCACGTTCCTACCCCAGCTTCATCTTTCCACCGACTCTTAGCTCACGGTGCTACTCTGCGGAGAACTCTCCAAATCTTTCTTCCAGCTCTTTCTTTATGCCAGGGCTTCCAATTGATAAAGTGATGGACAACCTCCCTCTCTCCCTGCGTTCATTCTACCTCCTTCTCCTGGAAGTCCAGCCCAGTTCCTTACCCTGCTTCTGTTTTTTAACCTGAAAGGCAGAGAGAGAGAGAGAGGAGAGAGAAAGAGAGACAGAAAGCGCACTTCATCTGTTGGTTCATTCTCCAAATACCCACAACAGCTGTGGTTGGACCATGCCAGGGCCTGGAGGTGGGAACTCACTCCAAACCCATGTGAGTGACAGGGACCCGAGTGCTTGAGCCTCCTAGAGTGCACATTAGCAGGAAGTTGGATCAGGAGCAGAGGAACCACACACTCTGATGTGGAATGCAGGCAATCCCAAGAGGCTCTTGCCCACTGCATCAAAAGCCAACCCCTTCCCTCCATCACCAATTCCTTTTCTACTCATTTTCTGTGCTTCATGGGTTAGCGTTCAATTGCACACCATTTTGTCCATTGCTTCTTGGGTCTTTTCTTCTTTTTTTTTTTTTTTAATATTTATTTACTTATTTGAAAGGCAGAATTACAGAGAACAGAGGCAGAGAGAAAGAGAGAAAGAGAGAGAGAGAGAGAGAGAGAGAAAGAGAGGTCTTCTATCCGTTGGTTCACTCCCAAGATGGCCGAAATGGCCAGAGCTGTGCTGATCTGAAGCCAGATGCCAGGAGCTTAATTCAGGTCTCCCATGCGGGTGCAGGAGCCAAGGACTTGGTCCATCCTCCACTGCTTTCCCAGGCCATTAGCAGGGAGCTGGGTCAGAAGTGGAGCAGCGGGGACCCAAATGGGCCCCCATATGGGATGCCAGCACAGCAGGTGGCAGCTTTACCCGTAACGCCACAGTGCCCGGGTCTTTTCTTCTTTATGAGCATCACAGACTCATGGAAAATTAAAGGTGGAAGGCATAGAAGCCATTCAGTTCCATCTCATACCTGCACACAGACAGGCTCTCCCGGGATTCCACCAGGAAGGAGAAAACTAATGCCTGACTCCAAGTAGCCCATTCCAGGTTCGATAACTCTATCTCTCAGGCAGCTTTTCCTTGTGTAAAGACAAAAGTCTCCACTAAAATTGGCACTGTGTTCTCCTGGATGACACAGAATAAATCAAAGCCCCATTCCATGTACAGCTTCTCAGATTTTTAAAGATGATTTCTGTGGATCTTCCCCGCTCCCAGGAGTCCCTCTTCCAGTCCAAATAATCCCATTCATCCCACCCTACCCATGACACGAATTTGGTGTCTGCACACCACACCCTTAAATTATATTAAAAATTTTTTAACATAATACTGAAACTGAACAGACAATAGCCTGATGAAGGCTGAGTCCAGAAGTTCAACCACATCCCTTGTTCTAAATACTGTGCCTCCACTAATGCATCCTGCAGCCCACTAGCTGGTCTTAGGATCCACAGCGCGCTTGCTAAAATGAAGACCTGTCATCAGGGAGTGTCTCCCCTCTTTGGTATGTGTCAGTTAGATTTTCAGATTCCTGTTGCATTTCCCCTTGTTAAAATAATCTCTTCTTTCTTCACTTCAACAAGTCATTATCGAACGGCTTGGCACCTGATGAGAAACAAGTGAGAATTAGACACTGATCGTTCATGAATAGGTGCAATATCAACACGAATGTGCTTTCAATGGAGTTCAGGTGCAGTACTGTGGAAGTGTAGAGAAAAAGAGATTACTCTGGCCCAGAGAAGGGGGGGTGGAGGCCTCAGAGAGAAGAGGTGGAATTTTAATCTAACGAAGTGATGGCAAGTCAATTCTCCGTGACTGGAACAGAACCAGCAGTGACAGAAAAGTGAAAAAAAAAAAAAAAAAAGAGTGGGTAGAAACCTCAGTTCAGAGGATAAGCATAGGAGGCAGGGCTGTGCCAAATCCCTGGGTCCAGGCCAGGCTCCAGGGCTCTCCTGGCTCTCCCCCCTATCCCCACTGGCATACCCCCTCCTCGGCGAGTCCTCTGGCTCCCAAACACTGACATATTTGCTCATTTGCTTGGTTCTACAGCAGCGTGGCCACCTTCTCAGCACTACACAGAACCGATCAAGGTTAGTTTACGTTCATTTTTCTCCCTCCCTGGACTGAGAGTCTACACTCAAAGTACTGGGTTCAAATATGACTTGGATTTATCCCACCCCCACCTACTCATCACAGTTGTTATTCCTTTCAAATGCAGTGAGGCTTGCTTGCTGCTTTCTCTTTCAGTTTGAGTCCTTTCCGTTGAGTTAACTTTATTTTTTTAAATACGTAGAACACTCACATGCTTGATGGGAGTTTTTATTTTGTGCTGATTTGGTAACTTAATACACCCAGCAAGCTGGACCATTCATAATAGGCAGATTTTTGCTCTTTAAAATTTTTATTTATTGGGCCGGCGCCGTGGCTCAACAGGCTAATCCTCCGCCTTGTGGCGCCGGCACACCGGGTTCTAGTCCCGGTCGGGGCGCCGGATTCTGTCCCGGTTGCCCCTCTTCCAGGCCAGCCCTCTGCGTGGCCCGGGAGTGCAGTGGAGGATGGCCCAGGTGCTTGGGCCCTGCACCCCATGGGAGACCAGGAGGAAGAACCTGGCTCCTGGCTTCGGATCAGCGTTGTGCACTGGCCGCAGCACGCCGACCGCAGCGGCCATTGGAGGGTGAACCAACGGCAAAAGGAAGACCTTTCTCTCTGTCTGTCTCTCTCACTATCCACTCTGACTGTCAAAAAAAAAAAAAAAAAATTTTTATTTATTTACTTGACAGGCAGGGAGAAAGAGAAAAAGAGAGTTTTCCCATCCACTGGTTCACTTCCCAAACGCCTGCACTGGTCAGGGTCAGGCCAGGGACAAAGCCAAGATATAAGAACTCAATTCATGTCTTCCCCGTGGGTGGTGGAAACCCAGTTACTTGAGCCATTGCTGCCGCCTTCCATTAGCAGGAAGCTGGAGTCAGGAGCTGGAGCCAGGAATTGAACTCTGGTATTCCAATGTGGGACAAGGGCATCTTTACCACAAGGCTCATTTCCTGTCCCAGTTGATTTCTGCTCAACAGTTACCAAGGAGTTACTGAATAATTGTATATATTAACTGACACCTTTTACTGAAGAAATGTTACATCGAGGTCCTGTAAGGTCATGCCTTTGATGTCCAACTGTGACAAGTTTGATGTGTCAATAAATAAGTAAAGAACTCCAGGTATTCAATGGCGTCCACCCAGATGGCGGCCCTAGGATGCTCCAAAGGAGAGATACTGCACCTGGGATGCCACACATGGTACCTGAGGATTCCTGCCATGGGGCTTTGGCTTTGACATAGGAGTGGCTGTTGATTTTTTTGAAGCAGTAACTTGCACAATAAACTGTCTCAGATGACAGCTGTTCCTTCCTCTGAGGGAAATACTGGAAAGAAGAAAATGTTAACCTTCCTTAGGAGTTAAGACAGTCCTGTGCATACATTGCATTTCTTGGATGCATTTAGGGCACCTAATTTTGGGAAAATAGGCAACTGAAAGGCAGCCAAGTTGGCCTCTCCAGGGAGAAGAGATAGAACAGATATGACTCATTAAACAAATTGTTCTTGGAAAATGTGTATTACTTCATACAGACCCTATTTGCTGCATTTAAAAAATTGTATTTATCAGTCATTATCATCATCAACAAGCTATATCATTGGCTGTAGCATGCAAACCAATGGTCAAAAGACAAATTACTTTTTAAAGAGAGTTATCATGGATAATACCTTGAAATTACAAAGCTCTGTCTTTCACGAGAAATTCAGATGCAGTACCATACATTAAGCACGAGTTTCCTTCCTTCCTCTCTATGGCAAAGGAGAAAAATGGGTAAAAGCTCATTGTTGGTTTCTTGGAATGTGCCTGGCCAAGTACTTCATGCCCGCACACCCTGGTGGGTTGTAATGTCTAAACAGGAGTGGTCCCAAAGGAGAGTGATTGTGACACAAACACTTTGGTGTGTCTTCCCAAAGCATTCAAACCATCCCACTGGGATGGAGGATGCAGGTGGAAAACTGGATGAACTTCTCTTCTTTGAATGTTGAAAACACGTTTCTGACCCCCTGAGGCAATTAGAGGGAAAACAGAACTATTCAACCGCACACATTTTTGCTGAGACAAACTGAAGTCACAGGGAGATTAAATGCCTAACCCAAATCACAGTGTGCGTTCTCGACCCAGCTACTCCATTCTCCGTTTCTGTGTCCTTCTTAAATGGAAGTTGTGGAAGGATCCATTTGTTGGACAAAGTTCTAGATGCAAATGTAACAAGATGCATTTGACATAGTAGATCAGCCATATATTGCCATGTATCAAACCACTTCAAAATATAGTGGCTTGAACTGGCAAGCAGTTTATTTGCTGGGGATTTTATGGGTCGACAGGTAGATCTGGATTCAGCTGCCAACAGTCATTTCACAGTGCTGAATTCCTCTGTCTGGCAGTCCAGCTGTGTCTGGGGCAGGTGATGGTGGCAGGGTTCTGACACAGCCTCACACATGTACGGAGGCTGGAGTCAGCCGTAACTCAATCATGCGTTTCTTCACATGCAGCCGACATCGTGAGAAAGCAAAACCCCAATACACTATGCTTTTTACATCTTTCAAGACATCCCATTAGACTTGCTGCAGAGTCACTGGGCAAGAGATTACCAAGGGCATGGCGGCAAAATTCACTAGAGAAAATCATTATGCTAATCTCCCACTCCATCTTATAGGGAGGTAGGTTGTGTGCATAAAAGAAAACACCACAGTTCAAATTGTGCTTCCCAAGGACCCAGGCCAGGGCTCCTTCTCCCAGCCTCGGCTGTCCAGTTCAGCAATGACTCTGGTTGACGTGCAGGCACATCACACTTTGGTTGACTGAGGCATCTTCAAGGCCTAGAGACCTCGTCTTTCCCTAGCCTCTGAGCCTAGCACCCCTGTTGTCCCTTGACAGCGATCCTAATGTGTTTCATTGCTTTATTTTTGTTTTAACAAGCTCAGAATTACAGTAAAATAAAATATGTAGTAGATTTTTAAAAAATCTAAAGACTACATAAGAATAATCAAATAAAAATAGAAGTCCAACTTCTTCTGTATAATCTAGCCTTCTAGATTTTTCTCCTGAAGACATTCCAGTATTATCTGAACTCCCGAGTCCTTCTCTTTTCCACGCAGGACTTCAAAGGAATTCTTTGGGTCTGCAGAAGTGGGCAGGGATCGAGCATGTTGTTTGGCCTCTGTAGATGCTCTGCAGCCTCCTGTTTGGTCCTTCCCCATTGGCTGTGAGGTCTGTGTTTGCTAACTTCAGAGCTCTTGAGCAAGGGGTCACCTCCATCACACTGGAACTGGTTCTCCCAGGCTGGAGACACACGGGCCCTGTGTGTGCTGGTGCCAGCACCGAGCAATGCTCCCCGCATGAGGGCAGGCAGAGTTATTCAGTGGGTGACCCCAGAGCTCCAGTACACAGGAGGGTACCTAAGGTGTTACTTGGGGAGCATTAGGGATAGAAACACTTTGGTAGCTCATCTGGCATACAGGTATCACATTACAATTGGGTTTTTATTTTCCCCCATCAAATAAAGCACAATTAACCCATCCCATTGACATGGTCTCTGCATACTCCAAAGAGCTAAATATTATGTCCTAGGGTGAGCAGACATGGGTCAGGAGACCAAGAGCACAACTCACAGGCAAGCGGCAGGAGCATGCAGACTGCGGTTAGAACCGACTGGGAATGAGAGCATCAGTGGAAACCATGATGAGCTCTCAGACCAAGCCCAGGTCCCAGGGCCTGCAGCTTGCCTGCGCACAGGCACAAGAAGAACCCTGACCAGAGCACAGCCCATGCTATTTTCTTCATCAGAGGTTGCCACCAACTCCCCCATGCTGGGAAAACTAATCCTGTAATCATCTCTGCCATCCATCTATGACTTTTCTACTCATCCCAGTAAGGGGCAATTCTCAGTTAATTCATTCAGCTAACTGCATCAAATTGCAATTCTCATTTAATGACAGTGGCTAGAAATGAGGCTATCTTTCTTATCAGATCGGTTTCATTGTCTTCCTAAAGTTACAGATCAGGAAACCTGCGCAGTATTGTTGGAGGAAGGCGGAGGGGACTGTACACACCTCCCTTATCCAAATATTGCTTTCCAGGTGCTGACGGCCTCCCCCTGCTGAGTCTTGCTTCGCTAAGGCTACTTCTGCCTGTCCTCTGGACACAGTACCTCCTGCTGAAGCCAAATGCGCCCTCTCTAGGAAGATCCTCAGTCCCTCCCAGTTAAAAAAAAATACACAGCAGCTCACCCCCATTCCACAGTCTCTTTTTGAAATAATTTTTCTTACTCCTACACTTGCCCCATAATCCTCTTTTTATTTGTCCTCTGGGTTCTGGGGCATTTCTCAATCTCACCGTCCCCCTCGCTGATTCACGTTTCTGAGGTACCCAGTGCCTCTGCTGGGGTTTGCAATCCAGCAGGCAAGGGTTTGCTTCCACGCTGCTGCGCCCTCTCCCGGATATGTCTCCCGAAGACTGCGTGCACTGCTTCTCCCGCTGTCCTGGGTCCTCACTGAGAACTCAAACTGCAACTTCTTTGCTCTGAATCTACTTCAAGGGGAGGCTACTTGCTCCATTCTTCAGCTAGGCTTCCGTCTTCACTTTTCCAAGCTTTTTTTTCTGTATTACATTTTATTTCTAATTATTTGAAAGGCAGAATAAGAGAGCAAGAGAGAGAGAGAGAGAGATCTTCCATCTACTGTTTCACTCCCCAGATGCCAGCCACAGCCAGGGCTGAAGTCAGGAGCCAGGAACTCCATCTTGGTCTCCCCATGTGGGTGTGACAGGGACCCAAGTACTTGAGCCACCAACTGCTGCCTCCCAAGGTGCACAGTACTAGGAGGCTGGATGGGAAGTGGAGGAGAGACTTGACCTCAGGCCCTCCCATGTGAGAAAAGTCATCCCCAAGCCACAGCCTAGCCCACTGCATCAAGTTTAACCCGACACCTACTCCTCAAGTCTACCTTTTGAACCAACAGATAAAAGTGTGCAATTTATCATGTATAAAATAAGAATTTAAAGTATATGTGCATGGTGGGATGATTAATTCTACCTAAGTAATACATGCATGATGTCATAGGTATCATTTGAGGGGTAAGAACAGCTAACAACCAGTCTCTGCATTTTTCAAGAGTACAACAGATAGTCACCAACTACGGTCACCACGCTGCATAACAGAGCCCTTGAACTTAGGCCTCCCGTCTACCTGCAATGCTGCATGTTTTGACCAACATCTCCCCCTTCTTTCCAAGTCTGATGCGTTCTGTGTGAGCTGAGTCAGAGAGAGGGGAAGAGAAGTGTCCTCTCTGCACTGCAGCACCATTTTTCAAAATGCTAGAGCCACCTTTTTTGTATTTTTTTCCAGAAGTAAAGAGATCCACTCTAGTTTCAAGTTGCTAGATCAGAGATCCAGTATCTTCTTTTTTTAAGATTTATTTGAAAGTCATAGTTACAGAGAAGGACAGGCAGAGACAAAGAGAGAGAGAGAGATCTTCCATCTGCACTTTCACTCCCCCAAATGGCTGCAATGGCCAGGGCTGGGCAGACTGAAGCCAGAAGCTAGGAGTTTCTTCCAGATCTCTCATGGAGATGCAGGGGCCCAAGGACTTGGGCCATCTTCCACTGCTTTCTCAGGCATATTAGCAGGGAGCTGGATCAGAAGTGGAGCATCAGAGACTGGAGTTGGCCCCCATTTGGATGCCAGCACTGCAGGTGGTGGCTTTACCCGCTACACCACAGCACTGGCCCTAGAGGTCCAGCATCTTGAGCCGAGAACTTGGAGATGGAGGTTGGAGGGAGGTGAAGGTAGGCAGGCAGCGCTGTGAGACCTTGGGCAGGGGCTTCAACCCCATGCCAGGGGTCCCTGCTGGTCTTGACAGCAGCAAACACTGGGCCTGATGCAATATCTTGCCAGAAAGCAGCACCCTGGCCCCCAGACCCTGCCCAGCCCAGCCGTCCACTCCAAGTACTACCAAAGAGTCTGGAGAGCTGTGGAATCCCAAGGTTTCTCTCCCTTATTTGCCCACCCCAGCTACCACCCTGCAGACCCTCACTCCCCCCCCCCCCACCCCTGTCCCTCAAACCTGGCAGATCATGGTAAGGTTACCTCTGCCTGTCCTAAGATCAGGAGGGAAAGTAAATGGGCTTGGGTTCTTAGTGAATACACAGTGCTTAGCACTTAACAAGCTGCTTGGTGCAGGGGGCAGGCTCCAAAGTCAGATACTTTTCTTACTTACCTGCTGGCCATGACACAGAAAGAAGAATTTGTAGGGGCCTGAGCTGTGGCATAGGAGGTAAAGCCACTGCCTGCCCCTGCAGCAACCCATGGGGGTGTTGATTCAAGTCCTGGCTGCTCCACTTCTGATCCAATTCCGTGGTAATGCGCCTGGGAAAGAAGCAGACAATGACCCAAATGCTTGGGCCCCTGCACCCACGTGGGAGCTCAGGAAGAAGCTCCTGGCTCCTGGCTTCAGCTTGACCCAGCCCGGCTGTTGCGGCCATTTGAGGAATGAACCAGCAGAAGGACGATCTATCTTTCTCGCTTTAACTCTGCTTTTCAAATAAATAAAATAAGTCTGTTTAAAAAGAATAGAAAGAAACAGGAATTCGTTTCACTCCCAAGAAGTAACAGAGAAAGGAAAAGGAGAAGGTGACTGGCAGAGGTGGCAGGTGCCCGAGCGCAGTGTGGTGCTGGCAGCCCTGTCCGTGACCTTCACATCATCAGTCCAGGCAGTTTCTCAGGTCAGCACTGATGATCCCTTGGGCTGGACGACTTTGTCACAGGCAGCTGTCCCATGCCTGGCAGCCTCCCTGGCCTCTACCCTCCAGGTGCCAGCTGCCACTGCCTCCACTGGTGATGGCCAAAAGCTGTCTCCAGGCACCGCCATCTGTTCTGAGAGGCAAAACTGCCCCAGTGGAGAACCACTGAGTCAGGACAGTGAACGAACGAAGTGCATGGGATGACTGGATTCGCAGTGCAAGGCCTTGAAGGATTTGCATTTCTGGCCAGGCTGATGGGGCCCAGCAGAGCCAGCCTAGGAGCAACAGAGGGGCTGGAGCCAGAGGGATCGTGAGAATGAGAATGGAAGGCCCAGGAATTCGCAGATTCTGCAGGAAGGGCTTTGAAGTGCTGCAGGCTGAGGTCTCTGGGGGCGAGGAGTTTGCCCCATGCCTGGCTGACACAGTCAGTCCCGGATCAGACCGTCCCTGCTTGAATCTGGCCGGATCTGAGCTGCAGACAGAGGTTCCCCCGTGTTCCTGCATGTGACGGAGCCACTGTTTCAGCTCTTACTCAGGCTGTCCTCGTTTCTTAGTGGGAATCTGGGAGAGAGCTAGGAGTCACCCCAGCCAGAACGCTCCCACGAGCCACCGTCTCCAGCGTCAGGCAGTGACACCAGCGGGCCCCATGTTGACACGAATGATGAGTGTCTCAGGCAGGGAAAGAGCCACGTGATGGGGTCTCAGCAAAGTTTTGCTAAGCTTAAGTGACACAATATTTTTGGTGGTTTCCTTCAAGATACATGTATTTGGGGGCTGGCTGTTGTGCTGTAGGGGTTAAGCCACCACCTGCGACACATGCATCCAGTCTGAGTGCTGAACCCTGGCTGCTCCGCTCCCGATCCAGCTCCCTGCTAAGGTGTTTGGGAAAGCAGAGGATGATGGCCTGAGTACTTGGGCCCCTGCCACCAACGTGGGAGACCCAGATGAAGTTCCAGGCTCCTGGCTTCAGCTGGGCCCAGCCCGGCTATTGCAGCCATTAGGGGAGTGAACCAGTGGATCTCTCCCCCTCTCTCTTTTCTGCAATGCTGCCTTTCAAACAGATAAAACTTTTTTTTAAAAAACCGACAGATGTGTCTCAAAATCCATCTCTAACTGCTTGCTCTGATGTTGCATATGTGTTTGTGGCTGCTCAGTGCTGAATCCCTAGGAACCTAGGCCTTCTGTTCATTTCCCACCAATCCCTGCCCCTGCTCCCAAGGGAACCTGGGAACGTGTTTGCTCCGCCTGGCGCCCATCTCTCTTTCTTCATTGAGCTCCCACATCCTTAGAATTTTCCCAAATCACTTCCTCTCCTTTCTTCCTGACTCCTAAACCCATCATGCTTTGCTGTGCTGGGAGCATGTTTCCCTGCTGGGTCACATCAAACCAGGACCCACGTGTGGAAGGCCCAAACTGACTCCACCCTTCCAGCAGGAGTGGTCACCTGCCCTCCCATGGACAGCACTGTAAGGAGGGAATCCAGCACTTAGCAACCCATTCTGAAGACTTAGAAAGTGGGGTTCAGGGACCAGTGTTGTGGCGCAGCGGGTAAAGCCGCCGCCTGGAGTGCTGGCATCCCATATGGGCACCGGTTCGAGTCCCAGCTGCTCCACTTCCGATCCAGCTCTCTGCTACGGCTTGGGAAAGCAGTAGAAGATGGCCCAAGTGCCTGGGTCTCTGCACCCACCTGGGAAACCAAGAAGAAGCAACTGGCTCCCGGCTCTTGGCTTCAGATCAGCACAGCTCTGTCCATTGAGGCCATCTGGGGAGTGAACCAGCAGATGGAAGACCTCTCTCTCTCTCTCTCTCTCTCTCTCTCTGTAACTCTGCCTTTCAAACAAATAAATAAATGTTTAAAAAAGAAGGAAGGAAGGAAGGAAGGAAGGAAGGAAGGAAGGAAGGAAGGAAGGAAGGAAGGAAGGAAGGAAAATGGGATTCAGAGAGGTTAAGGAACATGCCTGTTGTCACAAAGCAGTCTGATTGCAGCCCCTTTCTTTATCTTTACACTGCTATAAAATTCCATGAAAAGGGGAAAGCAGAGTTCCAGCAGTGTTGTGTTTTTTTTGGTCCCAGTTGCCAAACATGTATGGAAGGCGTGTGCCTCTAAAAACAGTTATTTTCAAAATTCCAGCCTTCAGGTGGAATCCTAAAGGTAGAATTTAGAACCAAAGGTCCCGACACTTTTCCAAGGCTTTGATGCATTTTCCCTAACTCCCTGCTTTTAAAATTCTTACCCCTTTCACAGGTGAAAATACGCTATTTTGACATTTTATTGCGCATTCTTTCTTTATCTCATAAGGCTGAGCATTCTTTCATATTTATGGGGTGTTTACACTTCTGTTCACATCCTTTGTCTGTTTTTGTGTTGTCCTTTTTCTTAGTCTTTTGCAAGGTTGTTTTTTTTTTTTAACAAGGATACTGACCCTTTTAGCACAGTGCTAAAATATTTCTGCCAGTTTGTCTTTGCCTTTTTATTATTTAATGTTTCTTTGGACACATAAATCTTGTTCTTTTTCATAACAACTTATTCTGTTACTATAGTACTTAGTGCTCACTTTTTATGTTGTCTTCTTTTAAAAAGCTTTGTGTCTTACTTTTATGACAATCCATCTGTAATAGATTTTAATATTTCAAGTGAACTTATAGTTTCAATCCTTTACAAACATCCAATTTTCCCGTTGTTCATGAAAAATTCAAATCTTTCTCCATTGGTTCCTTTATTATCTATTAAGTCCCTAAATGTTCTTGGGTGTTCGTTAGGCTAACTGTTCTATTCTGGTTATCCATTTATCAATGCTTTTAAAGTAGCTCTCAATCTCCTTGAATATTTAAAACTTTTTCCTCTTGCATTACCCTTTTCCAAAACTTCTTCTGCTCTCCTGGCCTGTGTATCTTCCAAATGAAAGTTAAAACTGTTGTGTCACTCATGTGTTGTTAAATCTTATTATTTATTTATTTCATTTGAAAGGCAAAGAGACAGAGACAGAGGAAGCTCTCACAAGTGGTGGCTCAGACCCCGAATGCTTAAAACACCTGAGGGAGGCCAGCGCCACATCTCACCAGGCTAATCCTCCGCCTGTGGCGCCAGCACCCCGGGTTCTAGTCCCGGTTGGGGCGCCGGATTCTGTCCTGGTTGCCCCTCTTCCAGTCTAGCTCTCTGCTGTGGTCTGGGGAGTGCAGTGGAGGATGGCCCAAGTGCTTGGGCCCTGCACTCGCATGGGGAGACCAGGAGAAAACACCTGGCTCCTGGCTTCAGATTGGCACAGCAATGGAAGGAAGACCTTTCTCTCTGTCTCTCTCTCACTGTCTAACTCTGCCTGTAAAAAACAACAACAACAACAACAACACCTGGGGAAACTCAGTCCAGGTTTCCTGTGTGACCTGCAGGGACTGAAGGACCTCCCAGGGTAAGCAGCAGCAGGAAGCCAGAATCGGGGGTGGGGCTGGGGCTCAAACCCAGACACTGATATTGGACGTAGGTGACCTAACTGGCATCAATTGCTGTGTCAAATGTCAAGTGTCCCTCTTTCAGCTTACTTTTTTCAAGAGAAGAAAACTCCTATTGTTAACTCAGTGGATTCAGTGAATTCTGTGTCTATCACCTGCAGTCCCCCCAAGTCCGCCCCTGGGCATTGGACTGTTCCTTGCTGCCCGCCCCACGCAGGCACCCAGGAAACCCCAGCCTTTGGTTGCACTTGCACTGACTGTGTCCCACATCACCCACCCTCCGCCTCCAGCTCCACTCTGGGCAGAGGCAGCACCTCCTCTGCCCAGCAGCCTCACATCCACAGATGGCGCTGAATAGAAGATAAGGTGGAAACAGAGCTCAGTGGAGGTGGACGTGGGAGGCGAACCTCAGCCTGGGTGTTCAGGTCAGGGCCGTGACCTCCGGGAGCTTAGCTGGGCCTTCCCAAAGGCAGAGCCCCCAAGGGTGCATCCTAATCATAATCGCTTCTAGAGCCTCCCACCAGATCACTGCCTCACTCCAACCTTCTGCAGAGCTGCTGCGACACCACCCACGGCAAAGATGATTTCTGTCAAGGACCCAAGTCAAAGACTCATGGAACCGAATTTTAATTTTGACAGCATGGAGGGGGAATAAACATCACCATACTTTATTGCTCTGAATCTGTTGCTAAATGCACTGCTTCTCTACAAGTCGGAAGCCCGGTAAACAACTCCGCAACGTTCCAATAACTACTTTGACTGTCATTTCACGTGTTCTGAATGATTCATAGTCTTTCTGCTGATCCCAGCCACAGGAGTACTTTCCGTCTAAAGCATTAAACCTGAAAATCTAGAATTCTCAGGGTCAGGGGAAGCAGTGGGGATACAGGAGCTGAAGCTGGGGGCAACAAAGCTTTGGAGGCACCATCTACTGGGCTGTCATGGACACGGAGGTGGGGCTTGTATGTTTACTTCCATACCTGCCTTTACTGCCCTTGAACTCTGGCCACTGTCTCATTAGACTGGAAACAGAAGGGGACTGTTCTCCTCTTTAATTATACCCTCAACCAAAGATGCTTACTGTGTCCTGGCTACCTAAGCAACACTCCTTCTAAATCCACACTCACACCCTACAATAGGAAACAAGTGGTAGGATGATCCCTTATACATGTGTGGGAGTGTCAATTTTCAGCTCTGCACCAAGGGTTTGTAAAGTGATGGCTCCATGGGCTGGCCCTATATATAGGAGGAGCCGGGCCCCTCCCGAGTGATAGGATTGAGAGAGCGATAGGATTGAGAAGGCTGCTTACGCGAGTCGCCCAGGCCACACGCCCACACCCAACTGTCGCAGAGCCCGAAATTCCTACCATTAAAGCTACTACTTTTGTTCCAAGCTGAGAGCATCAAGAACTCTGGTTCAAATACAAATCTCACATTCGAGAACTGTCCCATGACACTCAACTGCAAATAGCATCACATTTCTTCATATTTTTTAAATTGCAAAACAGAAAAGATTAGGGTGGCTTCTAAAGAATAGGATAGGGGAAAGAAAATAACCCTTTAACAGTGGCAGAAACTGGCAGACAGCCCCTTACCCAAGCCCTGAGGGCTGATAAATGGGTGGTGCAAGTGGTATCACGTACCTTCTGATGTGATACGATGAGAAGAACACGCCTCCCTGAGAGATGCTTCCCCAGAGACCACTGTCCCAACCTACTCATGAGGGGAAAGAACCAACAAGCCCAGTTTGGGAAACCCCCTACAGAATAGCTGGCCAGTAATACGCACGACTGCCAACAAAACCTAGGGAAGGCTGCGGAACTGTCATAGACCAGAGAAGACTGGGGGCACCTGATGGCTGGACACAGTGTTGTACCCTGCACTGGATCCTGCAACACAGAGAGGACATTAGGGCACAAATTGGTGACAACCAAATAAAGTTGGGAATTTGGTTGATAATGCACCAATGAAGGCATCTGGCTGTTGACATACCATAGAAATCTAACTATGTCAACAATTGGGTGATATTGCTAGCAATCTAACATCATTCCAAAGTAAGTTTTATTCAGAAAGAACCAGGGAAAAGTCCAATATTCATTGAATTCTCTGGGGCTGCCACTCCCACTCATGCACCTTACAGGAACCCTGGAAATGGAGACAACCCCTAAATGAGTCTCGACTTCTAGGGTCCACATTCAGCTAGTTGGCCTTACGTCAGCCATGTGCTTGTGATTGTGACCCGTGACCATTGCTGTCTGTCCAGTGCTGTAGCTCTGTCTAAAGCAAGCCTCACTTGCTCTGAGCCCAGACTGGCCTGGCCCCAAGTCTGCAGACAGGAAATGCTGAGTGTACCACCCCTGGTGTGCCAGGCTCAGTCCCAGGAGACACTTGCCTTGGCTGTCAGGGCTTTGCTCATCACTACCTTACCTTTCACTGGTCTCCAGGTAAGCGGCCCTCAACCACAGTATCACCTTCCAGGAGGAAGCACCTGCAAGCTGGAACAGGTCTCGGACATTCCAGAACCTCACCTCCTTCCCGCAATCAACCCTGGAGCTCCACCCTCTCCTTCCTCCCCTTGGACCCTCGGAACCCTCATCCCTCCAGTGTGCCCAGTCCTGTCTCCCACAGAAGCCCACACAGTTGATAACAAAGGCATCCAACTCTCCTCTGAGGTGACACTCAGGCTAGAACCTGTCTCTTCATGTGAGAGGAGGGGGAAAGACACCTAGCATTGCTTCCTGGTGAGCTTGAAGCTGAGAAAAAATAAACATAGTTCATTCTCAAGCTCATCACTCCACTGCATTAGAAGTCCAACACACGGCCTGTTCACCGACAAGGGGAGAGTGACACGACACACAGTGATGGGAAGAATTGGTTCCAGCCCCATGCTGTCCCCCCAGCCCACCCTGCCCCCAAGGAGAAAGGGAAGAACAAAAAGACAGTCCTCACCCTAAATGGTCGACCAGGAGTCCGGGCAGCGTGCTGCCGGGAAAAACCAACAAAGAATGGTATGAGTCCTTGGGGAGCTCCAAGGTGACCACTCTACATGAAACTAGGGCTCACAGGCCCAGCCAGAAAACAAAAATGGTTTGCAATGTACATGAGAATTTTCTTTCTTGATACGAGTCTAGACTGCGCTGTCCCCTGAGGCTTGATACGTGTGTCTCCTTTGGAGCTGTGTGCAAGCTTGCGCCAGCAAAATCAAGTCAGGGAATCCAGGCTGTGCAGAACTGGGAACAAGGAGGCCCAGACTGGAGGGCTCAGTCCCTGGGGGCCTGCAGTGCCTCCCGAAACATCACTGAGCCTCCGGCTGAGGCCCGGGTACCAACTGCAGACACGGGCAGCCTGCTTAGAATCTGGACACGCTGGCAGGAAGGTGGCCACCACGGCCAGTGTGCAGAGGACCCGGCAGCTTGTCCTCACCTGTCAGGGGGTGGTCTCAGGCCCCGTGTGAAGCAGTGGGGTAGCCATCAGATCTCCAGAACAGACTCCAGGGGTTGTTGCTGGCTGCAGAGCCGCCACACTCCACTCTAGCTCTCCCAGAATGCATGAAGTCACACACATTTCAGCAAATTCCTTTTCTGTTTCATGGGGTCAGACTTGATCTCTGTTCTTTGCTACCCAGAACCCTGATGGACACATGCTAATTTTTTTATCCCATATTTATGTAGATAAACGGGGCATGGAGATGATTCCCTTCAGCCTGGAAACCCTGAATTAAATGGACGGGATGCAACCCGGCTGCTGTTTCACAGAAGGGAATTAAATTGTGTTTTTGTTTGCTCCTTCCAGAACACATATCAAGTGACCCCAGCTTGCATGATTTCTGAGCCTTGGAGACCTAAAAACCACTAGTAAGCACACGAGGGCTTGTGAGTTAATTATAACAGCCTTCGCTGGGTTTGGCTTGCGGTTTTCCTCCCGTAATGAATGTCGAGCTCTGTCATGTGTCGCTGCTGATGCTTTTAACCAACGATCTAAGGCTGCCTTGAAATTCTTGGCTTCATAATTCCCATTCCCAGTCCCAGTTTGGAAATAAAGCAAGATTGGAGGCTCAAGACAAAGTTTCTAAGCTGTGAAATAGGCTGGTGGTCCAAGGCAGAAAGTTAGATTCCTGAGAGCTCTCCGCTCCCATTCTTTTCCATTTGCTTTGTTTCACTTCTTCTTGTAACAAGCTCACTTTCTGTTGCTCTTCTTCTCCCCGCCCCTCCCACCCCCGCCTTGGTGCTGAGAGCTGATCTCTCCCTCAATGTATTGCAGTATTTGCTCTGTGGCTGTAGGTTTCTGGTTTCTTCTAGGCACTCCTCTTGCACAAGGAGAACTCATACTCAGGTCTTGGCATCAAAAATAAATGAAGGTGTCACATCTTTGCTGTTTGTTCAAGGAGGATACAGAATATTTCCCACCTTTTCCAGACCTCATCACACTAACTAGAACCCAGCAGAGCTGGCGTTCCCAACACTCCTCGTTCAGCTTCGAAATTTCACAGTGCTTGAGAGAGACAGGGCAGAGGATGCAGGAGGGTTTTATTTTGCCCTCTGTGAACTCCAGACATTACTCAGCACAGGTTGGAAGCCCCTGAGACTAAAATTAGGATGCTGCTTTCTCTACCCAAGGGCAGGTGCAAACGCATCTGGTCTGTGTGTGTGTGTGTGTGTGTGTGTGAAATTAACCCTTGTTCTTCATAGAACTCGCGTTGATCTCACTGTATCAGATATCCAGACTCTAAAAGTAATAGAAGCTGAATTTTGACCTAGCCTGAGTTTGGCCCACGTGGCCCCAGTTCCAGACCCACGGTGACCTCCAGGTTTTCTTCTGAACCTCCAGAACCTTCTTCTGAGACTGAGGAAGGAAGAGTCGGCGGAAGTTGTTGAAAGCAAAAGCTATTTCTGGAGGCTTCTGCAAACTGCATGGGAAGACGAACTAGAAGTCCTCTCTCCACCCAGCTCAAGCTTCCTCTTGAGCACGTGCAGCCCCTTGGCTATTTGGCATCACCCAGAGTCAATGGCTTGGGCAGTGTCCAGCACAGACTAGGTGTGTAGTTAATCATGATGGACGAACCAATGGCCACATCATTATTTGCAATATCACCCTAGGCTCTGAGTCCTAAGGCAGCGTGGCTTCAAGCAGCATCCTTGCAAGCTTATTGTCTCACAAGGGATGTGCCCTCCAAACCTCAGTGTATACAGGGTGTGACTCTCACGGAGGCCCACGAGACGCATTGTCCTCAGCTGTCCAGCCCCGCTCTCTGGGGCTACAGCTTGCCTTTGTCTATGCACTTGACCCTCTCTGAAGTCCTGTTGCCTACTTGATCTCATTTGAATCTCAAAGCAAGAAAGGAAGGTGAGTTCTATTCTAGTTTTATCATTATGGAAACTGGGGTTCTAGTACAGGCCTGAGCTGTGTCTCCCCAAAACCCATAAGCTGAAGTCCTAGCCCATGGCACACAGACCTCACAAGCTGGCTGTATTTGGACACGGGGTCTTTGAAAAAGCAATTAAGTTACAGTGGGGTTGTTAGGGTGGGCGCTAATGAAATGAGATGAGCCACACACACAGGGGAGACCAGGCACCCCAAGGAGAGAGAGAAACCAAACCTGTGGACCCCTCCGTCCCTGATGTCCGGCCTCCAGCACTGTAAGGGAGCGTGGTATTTTGTGCTAGGTCAGCCCATCTGCGGCATTCCGCTGTGGCAGTGCCAGCAACATAACACAGACTCTAGAGGTCATGTCACTCATAGCAGAGGTCTCGCTCCCAGGAAGGGTGAACTTTAGCCCTCATGCCCCAGTGTGAGAACCTTCATCGAATAAAACATCTCGGGCTGGGGGGGGGGGGGCAGAGGTGCTGCCCCCTGGCTCTCGGTGGCTGATTCCCACGCGTAGAGGCTGCCCACGCACTCCTTCAATTCCAGGTCCCCTCCCGGCCAGTGGCACTTAGAGCAAAGTGTCCCTGGGCTGCACTGGAAAAGGACTCCAGCTTCTTTCCCTCCACTCCACTGTCCCATCCCCCTCCTCCCCTGGAAACCTAAGCCATCCCCCCTCTGCCCGGCATCTGAAGTTGGAGCCGGGCTGTTTTGTTTTGCATTTGGACAGGGAACCGAAACTTGGGTGCGACCAGTGTTTCGCACTCTGAGCCCATTTGTCCTTTTCCTCCTGAGCTCAGAAGAGGAGGTTGATGGCCTCCAAATGGCCTGGCCCTTCGGGGAAATGTCTCAACGCTGAGCGAACCAGAGTGGCTCAGCCACTAATGTGACTGGGAATGGGTAGCCACTGGGAGCCATGCTCTAGTCTGGGCACAACACGCCCCCTACCGAAAGGGCTAGACAATGCATCTGTCGCTGCGGGAAGTCCCGTGAGGTTGGGGGGGAGGGGGCAGGAGGTCATGCTGACTTTCCCAGCAGGCAGAGATCAAGCGCTACCTGGTTAAAATAGAAACTGCCAGAGGTGACAGTGACACAACCCACATGTGCAGTCAGAGGGGCGGTCGCACACTGGGCTCGCAAGCCAGGCTCCGCCTAAAGACCTGTCCTGGACGATGATGCTGCACCCTGCCCCGTTCCAGGACCAAATCCCCAAGTGTTCTGAGAGTTCAGGCTCCTGCTTATTAATTTAGATGATACACATGAATTTAGATTCATAAAAAAAATAAGCCTTGTATTTTCACAATTACCACCCTTGTCGTTTTCAAGGTCATCATTAGATTGTTATCAATAATTGCACAATTGGCAATGGCTCCAATCATGCCAGCAAAGGCCAACCTCAAATCTGTGGTCTTTGTGCCAAGGGGAGGGATTGGCACCCCTCCCAGACTGTGACACGGCAGCTTGGGGGATGTGTGACTATGAGATATGTCAGCTGCAAGTGACACAGCCCATACCTCTCTTCTAAGTGACCTTGGGGGTCGAACAAATTGAAATCAACTTCTCCCAGAGCAATTATCACAAAATGAAGCAAGGGGACGAGCATGGCAGGTGGTGGCCCATCGTAACAGCCCTCTGAAGAGGACTTGGCTCTGGGTCCTAACCCTGTACAATAGAGTCTTGAACAGAAAACCAAACAAAATCATGTTTTCTATTCCCCACGAAAAGCAAGTCTGCAAAATTCTAGATGCAGCCCAGTACTATCATCAAAGCTCCAGAAATACACCCAGCTACCAATGCAAATGTTCTCCCACAGCAAGCGGAAATGGCTCCGTGAGAACAAGTCCCTGAATGTCAAGCTAGAAACCCATCCGGCACAGGAGAGAACCAATGAAGGCAGTTTTCCTTCCTGGAGAGAAAAGCGGTGAGAAGGGAGGTGTGTTCTCAGGCAGGAGGGAAGCCTGGCTCAGCAGCCGCGTGGGCTGCAAGGAGCCCTGGGCCTCCGGGTTAGAGGCATTCTGTGCCCAATCGGGCACCATAGAGATTAAGTGCTGAAAGCCAGGCAGAAAGTGAGCTCTAGAAAGCGAAAAAGGCAAAGCAGTGGTGCAAGCTGTGGGAAGTCAGAGGGGCTGCAGCTGCAGGCAGGAAGAAATAGTTGGCTGGGAGCTGCTCCTAGCTCACTCTCCACTTGGTAGCACCTTTCAAAGTCCTGCCTAGACCCTGAGACAAAGAGGTGAGGCCGCCCAGCCATGGGGTGTGGCTCCTCCCTGGCCTTTGAGCTCTGCAAAGCCCTGGCTCTCCGCTCCCTCCACCCCCCAGGGCACTGCCCTGGACCATGGGCTGGCATCCTTTGATTCATAGATAGCTCCCATGCCAACAGCCCTTTCTAGGAGGCCAGAGGAGCTCAAAGCGGTCGGGGAAGGGAATGGTGTGTTGGCTTCGTTTGGAAGCCCTGGAACCAGGACAAAGCTGGGTTTTCTCTGTTGCTTTCTTCACAAAGCCAAGAACCCGATCCTTTGCGGTAGAGGATCAGGCGGGCGAGTGGCCACTGGCCAGTCACTTGGTGGGGGCTGCGTGGACAGAGAATGCTTTGCCAGCATCACAGCTGCCACGAAGGGCCAGTGACTCAACAGTGAGAAAATCACCCGTGAGTCAGAGGTGGGGACCCTCAGGTGCTCCCTGAGACAGAGGGCTGTGACCGACAGGGCTCAGGAGCAGGTGGGAAAAAGAGAACCCCACCCGGGCCAGACAGTTCCTGCCCCGCCCGGAACCCAGCTCCCTGTCACCTGGACACAGTGTTCTTGCAGAAGAGGGCGGTCCTCCTCCCATCTGTCTAGCTGAATTATTTTCAGGCCCCGCGTCCTGCACTTATGTCACCTGGGCCTGGGGCGACCTGTCGTCAGCACAGCCACGTGGGATGGTTGGGGTGACTTGGCTCTGAAACCCACAGCTTCTGCATTGTCTCTAGTTGCCCCCTAGAAACCAGAAGCATTCAATGAATGGTTACGAGTGAGGGGCGCGGCCAAGTGCTTGGGCCCTGCACCCACGTGGGAGACCAAGAGGAAGCACCTGGCTCCTGGCAGCACACCGGCTGTAGCGGCCACTTGGGGGGTAAACCAACGGAAAAAGGAAGACCTTTCTCTCTGTCTCTCTCTCTCACTGTCTTACTCTGCCTGTCAAAAAAAAAAAAAAAACAAGTAAAGGGAACGGATAGGGAGGGGAGTCTTGTCATACCTCACAAATGACATTGAATATAATAAAATTGTAAAGCATGGAGCGAAACCTGCTGGATTTCTGCTTGAGGCAGCAGTGAGATGACATTAAAGCAGTTCCCTTCCTTTCTGTTTCCAAGATCACGGCTTGATCAGCCCCATCCTGAACCTTCTCCAGATACGGACAACGCCAAGCCAAGCCGGAGCTCAGAAATCCAAAGAGTGCCCTCCAGCCTAGACTCAGAACCTAGCCTTCTCCAACATGAAAAAGACCCTCTGCTGAGGTCGCTCAAATTGAGTCGCAAATTTTTAGGGTGCGGGCAACTGTGTTGACTATCCAAAGAGATACTCTGAAATGAAGAAGGCAAAGATTTAGATAGCCCGAGACATGGTTGCCCTCCCTGGAGTGGCGAGGCTGCAACGTGGAGCTGCCAGGAAGGTGGAAAAGACTAAAAGCTCCAGACACAGGAAAGAGCTCGCAATCCTACAGGCCTGGTAGGATGTAAGGAAAACACTTGTCCAGCAGCAGGCTGAGAGCCTCGTCTGCCACCTAGTGGCACAGAGAGCCTCAATCTAACTCCAATGTTTGAGCAGCTCCTAACCTGCAAGACTCGTATGAATTATCTTTATTTTTTCACTCAAATGTGTTTCTTTAAAAAAAAAAAAAAAAAACCTCATGGGGCTCAGCAGAGAGAAGAGGTCCCATGAGAGCTGGCTCTGAGTCTTCTGGTGCATTCTGGAGACTTCTCTACCATGGGTATCTCACCTGATCATTGGCAGCAAGTGACAGCAGCTTCCTTCTTACCAACGTGATCCACAGCACAGACACAACACACACCTCTCCTGAGCCAGGCGGAAGCCAGGAGCCAGGCGCTTCTTCCGGTCTCCTACGTGGGTACAGGGGCCCATCCTCCACTGCTTTCCCAGGCATATTAGTAGGAGCTGGATCAGAAATGGAACAGCCAGGACTTGAACTGGCATCTATATGGAATGCTGGCATTGCAAGCTAAGTGTTTTTAACTCTGCCATGTGTACTTGTCCTCCAGGGTGCTCCTGAGAATAGTCAAAATTAATAGTAGTGGGCATGTGTTTGGCCAAGCAGTAAAATTCCCAGTTGAGATGCCGGAGTCTCCCATTGGAGTTCCTGGCTTTGATATTCCCCAGCCTCCTATTTATGCAGCCCTGGGGGGCAGGGGTAATGGCTCCAGTGATTGAGTTCCTGCCACCCACATGGGAGGCCAGGCTCAAGCTCCCAGCTCCCAGCTCCCAGCTCCGGCCTGGCCCGGTCCCAGCCATTTCCGGCATTTGGGAAGAGAAGCAGAAGATGCGAGCTTGCTTGCTTGCTCTTTCTCCCTCTCTGTCTCTCAAAAAATAAACGCATAATTATAAGGTAAGAAGATTCTAGAAAACTTGTACTCGTGTCATTGTTCAAAGATATCTTTTCAGTTTCATTGCTAAAGATTAAGCACAAAGCAGCCATCAATGGCACCCAGCATGATTACTTCTACAGATTCCTGTTTGAAACTCTCTCTACTTTCTATGCATCTTTCCCAGACATTTGATTCATGTCAATTAAACTGGATTAAAAGAAAAAACATCAGTAAGTCATCAACTGTACTTGGCCTTAAAATCTTGGGCTTCCAAGGGCAATATTTTCATTTAACAACACGTAACAGAATTTTGAAAATGATAGACTCTGATCCTTTCCTACCGAGCAAACACTGTTGCTCAGTGAGCTCTTACACTGGCTCTTGGCAAATTAAACAACCAAAGCAGTTAATGCAAAATGTATTTTATTTTAGCAACATTTTTGCCAAGGGAACATTACAGTACAGGAACCAACATTTCTAAAAATATAAAAATCTATGTATAGGCATAAGACATATCTGAAAACAGAGTCTGGAGCAGTCTAAGACACTGTTGCTTTTTACTGCATATTAATGTGTAATGTCAGCTGGTCCTGTGGCGCAGCGGGTTAAAGCCCTGCCTGCCGCGCCAGCATCCCATATGGGAGCAGGTTCGAGTCCTGGGTGCTCCACTTCTGATCCAGCTCCCTGCTAATGCACCAGGGAAAGCAGCGGAGGATGGCTCGAGTCCTTGGTCCCCTATACCCACATGGGAGACCTGGAAGGAGTTCCTGGTTCCTGGATTCTGATAGGCTCAGCTCTGGCCATTGTGGCCATCTGGGGAGTGAACCAGTGGATGGAAGATCTCTCTCTCTATCTCTGTCTCAATATATAACTCTCTTTCAAATAAATAAAATAAATCTTTTTAAATGTTATATCAAAGCTCTACCTCCTTGCAGATAAAATGTGGTCAAGTATCAGCGGGAGGGCCACTGCCGAGAGAGGTATCATCTACTCCCATAGCTGAAAAACTGGCAAAGAACAAAAACCTTTCCTGGAGACCCTAGCACGCTGGCAAGGAACACACACCACCGTTGTGTACTACAGTCAGCCAGGCACGGCACATTCTTTCTCAGTGACCTGCAGAGTAAATTGCATCTTGGGTTGCACAAATTAATCTGTACTACCCAGGGAAAATGTGACCAGTAGAGAGATCTATTGTGATATTGTTTGTATGCCTGTATTAATTTTTCTTCAGTGCTGTGTAATTTGGTCTCTCAACTGCTTACACAAATAGTGGTTAAGAGAACACTAGGGGGCAGGCATTTGGCCTAGCGATAAGGTAACAGTTAACCTGCCCACCTTCCACATCCGAAATAGCCACTCTGGCTCCTGAATGCCAGCTTCCTGCAATGCAGATTTGGGGCGACAGCAGGGATGGTTCACGTAGTTGGGTCCCTGCCACCTATGTAGGAGACCTTGCTCTCAGCCTCTCCCCAGCTCAGTCCAAACCTTTGCAGGAATTTGCAGAGTGAATCGGTGGATGAGGAAGAGCATGGGCGCTCTCGCTCTCGCTCGCTCTCTCTCTCTCTCTCTCCCTCCCTCCCTCCCTCTCAAAGATATTTAAAAATAAATGTGCCAGTGCACAGTGTCAGTTTGTGTCCTAGCTGTTCCACTTCCAAGCCAGCTCCCTGATAATGGCCTTGGAAAGCAGTAGAAGATGACCTAAGTGCTAGGGCCCCTGCAACTTACATGGGAAACCAGGACGAAACTTCTGGCTCCTGGTTTGGGCCTGGCCCAGCCCTGGCTGTTACTGACATTTTGGAAGTGAACCAGCAGATGGAAGATCTCTCTCTCCCTGTCTCTCCCTCTCTCACTGTCAGAGTTCTCTCTTTCAAATAAATAGTAAATAAACCTTAAATAAATATATAAATATATGAGAACATTGAATAATTTAGACCTCACTCACTTTCTCAGTTAAGTAGTAGATTATCTGTACTCTTTGTGTCTGGCACTGTTAGGGCTCAGGACCTAGGAATTTGGTGTCCTAGCTGAGAGCATAAACCCTAGAGCAGATCGCTTGGGTTCAGACTGGATTTCTAGCTAATGAGCTAACTGCTTATTTGCTGGATGACTTAGAGTGCATTGCGTAACCTTACGTAGTTTCGTCATCTCTAAAATGAGGTGCTTTTTCCCCCAAGAACCAAGTAAGCTACCATGAGTCATCTAAAACAGTCCCTGATTTCTCCTAGGCATCATTAACACAGGTGTGGATTATGGGTATGGATTTCATTAATACAGGTGTGGATTATAGGTATGGATTTCATTAATATAGCTGTGGATTAACCAGGTGAAGAGGCATCACCCCCACCCTTACATAAATCATCAGAAGAGACAGACAAGTGTGAGACTACACCTAGTTCATTGTCAGGGAAGCATTTGTTTGCTAGTGATGTCAGACTTAATGATTTTTTTTTGATCGAGCTGTTCAAGGTCACGATCAATGCCACCCAAGTTCTGACCTCACATGAGTCTCTCAGAGAGGCCCATGGACCCTGCTATCATGCACTCAATAAATTGGCCCATATTTTCTTGGTTGGTAACAATGTCTTCTCAAACAGCCTTAGGTGCCTCTGGTTCTGTTTTACATCACTGTAAGCCATTTCTTTGAAACTCACCAATTGCTCATCACAATAATGGGTCTCAACAGGTCATTGGAATTATCTGAACTTCCAACACTTTTAAAAAATTATTTGAAAGAGAGAGAGAGAGAGAGAGAGAGAGAGAGAGAGAGAGAAAGAGAGAGAGAGAGAGAGAGATCTTCCATCCACTGGTTCATTATCCAAATAGGTAGGCCAATCCGAAACAAGAATCCAGCAGCCAGGCACTTCTGGGTCTCCCACACAACAGGTGCAGGAGCCCAGGGACTTGGGCCATCTTCTGTTGCTTTCCCAGGCATATTAACAGGGAGCTGGATCGGAAGCGGAGCAGCTGGGACTCGAACCAGCAGCCATAAGGGATGCCAGCACTGCAGGCAGCGGCTTTACCCACTATGCCACAGCACCAGCCCCTTCCATCCCTTTTCCTTTTCAGAGGGAAAACTCTGAGGCTGAGAATGCTTGGACAGGTTGTCTGCGGAGTCCCTGCTGGCCAGGCCCGAGCCACGTTGTGGTCATCATGTCTGTTACATTATTTACATTTTCACTTCTCTCCTCTGCACTCTCAGAGACGCGCCACTTAAACTGTCGGGGAACCCTGGGCATTGCGAGCTCCCAATTCCGTGGTACATTCACCAGTGACTCAAGCAACCCAAGAAAGCATTCCACCAACACAGATGACAATTAGCTTGTCACCTCAATTCAGAAGAAACAAATTACTCTCTTTGAGGGAAAAATATTTCAAAATGACTTCACCGACTCTGAAGTTATCCTTAACCTGAAGTTAAGTACTCGTAATATAACCAGATTATCCACACAACAGTGCAGATGGGACTTTGTTCCATGGCCTTAGATCGAAGCAGCTTTTCTAACAAACCCAGTACCCAGTGTGACGTGAGCTACTGCTCACAGCCTGATATTAACTTGATAACCTCCCAGGGTCCCTCCATTCCTACAGGTCTTACCATCTCTTGCCGAGCTTGATCAAGGTTGGCAAGGACAAAATAAATGGAAGCCACCATTTGTGCCAAGAACACAATCTGAATCAGGATCCAGCCCGAGAGAACCGTGCGCTATCCCCTCTGCACTTTGTATGTCACTACCCAGGCGACAGTCACAGTGCCCTGAACAAAAGGCGAGATTCCTTCCATCTGCACCCGCCTCTCATTCTCCTGCCAGATGTTCAGCAGACGCCCTCGGGGATGCTGACCCTCCCAGCCAAGATCCGCTCCTCCCACCCAATCCGCACCCAGAGCACCTGTCACTCCCCACCTCCTTCCCGGCTCCGTATGAATTTCCCATAGTGCCCTTCACACGCATAATGATGATGCATGAGCGTACTAAATAATAAAAAGAGAAAAAAGACTACTTTTAATCTTTAAAACATTAAGATGCTGCGTGGCAGCCACTTTATACCTTTGGGTCTTTTCAGCAGAGAGCTCCGTGCTGCTCACAGTCAGCTCCAGGAGTCCAGTGAGCACACAGAGTATGCCACTCAGAAGGTTGAACACACGTTGACCATGCAGAATTGTTAGTTATGATAAGGAATATCTGAGCTATTGGGAAGTCAGACGCAGTAGCTAAGGGCTGAGGCACAGAACCTAAGGAAGTACAAACTGGGAAGGATTTGGAGAAGGTGCAGCTCAGGCCACTGGGAGGCAGACGTGTTAGCTGGATTGACCTGGCCTGAACTGGTCTGGAGTTGCTGGCTAAGTAGGCCATTGGCCACCCTGTAGAGAGCCAGCCAGAGAGCAGGTGGATGATAGGACTGTGTCATAGGAGCCTGGTGCCTGCAGGCAAAGGCTGTCAGAGCACTTGGGTGCACGGGAACCTGCAGGGGATGTGCGTACTCTGTGTACACAAGGAACTATGTGGAAACAAGCTGAGGGCTCTGGCTTCTGTGATGAGGCTAAGGAGAGGCTGGCACCGAGCAGGTGCTCTGGGCCGTAGCTGACGGCTCCCCCGGAAGTCTCCACCGCACACACGGCTGACACCCTGGCTGACACCCTGCCCCACCAGAAGCCTCGGGAAGGTTGTCCAGCCTGGGGTGTGCCTCCACTGCCTGCTACCCGGGGAGCTTGCGAGCATGCTCACTTTCGCGGCGAGAGGCTGAAAGGAGCTGTGTGCACCCGAGGCTGGGAGGCGGTGAAGTGGTAATCCACACACGTCTCCTGCGAGCTTCCTTCATCCATCAGCTTCCACCGGCTGCAGGACCCAAGGGTGTTGCTGTGGGTTGGGCACCCATGCCTGCAGGCCAGGAGAAGGCCAGCAGGGTGCGACCTCAGACAGATCACCTCCTCTGAGGAGCCTCTGTCCTCATTGCATAACCAGGGGCTAGACTAGATCCAGGATTTTCAAATAGCAGCCACGGTGAGCTGAGGAAACACGCTACTTCCCAGAGATACATGGTCAACTTAACACTTGAATTTTTCAGGCCCTTCTTTCCTTCCTTCCTGCCTCCCTCCCTTCTTTCTTTCCTTCCTTCCTCCCTCCCTCCCTCCCTCTTTCTCTCTTTCCTTCCCTCCCCCCCCCTCCTTCCTTCCTCCCTCCCTCCCTCCCTTCCTTCCTCTGTTAAAACATCCTGCCCAGAGCAGGATGTGTTTGGTGCGATGGTTGAGACACTGCTAAAGACACACAAGTCCATACCCGAAAGCCTAGGTTTGAGTCTCAGCTCTGCTGCCAGTGCCAGCTTCTTGTAGTGCACTCCCCGGGAAGCAGCTGCTGATGGCTCGGGTAGCTGGGTCCCTGCCACTCACACGGGAGACTTGGATTGAGTTCCTAGCTAATAGCATCAGTCTGGCCGAGCCCTAGCTGCTATATTTGGGGAGTAAACCAATAGATGCAAGATTTTTCTCTGCCTTTTCTCCCCCACCAGCCTTTCAAATAAATTAAAATTAATTAATGGATTAATTTCAAAACCCCATCCTATGTTATCCAAAATTACGTGACAATGGAGGGGCATTCTTCTTATCCTTGGCCAAATAAAAGGCAGCAGACTCAGAATTTTGTTGTTGGAACTTGGCTAGTGTCCAGCCCCTGGAAGTTTTATCACTGGCAGCGGCAGCTCTCTGCTGAAGGCTCTCTCTCACCTCTGAGATTGGCCTGAACAGTCGATCTTCCTTTCTTGTCTCTGACTCAACATCAGGCAGAAGATAATCTACAATCCGCTGGTTTCAGCAGCCCATGTAGCGAATCTGGGCCTGGCACAGATTAGCCCGGCCCCTGCCAGCAGTGACTCATAAACACATGGGGTGTTGCACATTTTTAAGACAGTTGGTGAACTCCAGGGCAACCACTGGAACTTTTTTTATTTTTGAAGATGTATTCACCCATTTGAAAGCCAGATGGAAGAGAGAGAGTTTCCATCCACTGCTGCACTCCTCAAATGGCCACAATGGCCAGCACTGGGTCAGGCCAAAGCCAGGAGCCAGGAGCTCACGTGCAGCTCCCACACAGGTGCAGGGGCCCAAGCACTTGGGCCAACTTCCACTGCTTTCTCAGGCCATTAGCAGAAAGCTGAATCAGAAGTGGAGCAGCCAGGATTCGAACCAGCGTCCATATGGGATGCCTACATCACAGGCAGAGGCTTGACTTACTATGCCACAACGTCGGCCCCCGAAACTTTTTTTAAAGGCAGAACTCTAAAGTCATAGCACAAATATAATCAAATTATGCCAAATAATCCAAATGCAGGCAGAAAACCTAGAACAGGATGGAAAAATATTTCACATGTGTTTTGCTTAGCATACCGTCCGAGTTTCTAGTGACAGCAACAAGACTAAGTTCCATTAAAACACAAATTACTAAGTCAAGAGCAGTGGTTGATTATCTACTTGTGCATTGCTTTGAAAATACCACAGAAACTAAGCAAAATATTGACAGCAAATGCGTCATTAAATGTAAGCGAATGAGTGCCAACCATGTGGTAAGGGGAGCAGGTGTTGAGATACCAGCGTTTGTCTACCTTACCTTTATCCGCATTGCTTATGTGCAAAGCACAGGGTGGCTGAAGTTGATCATTTTGACCTCCTGACCAAGGGATGTTGATGGATGCAATTCATATGAACGCTTCCTTGTTATTGGGATTAGTAAAAATCCCATGGGGGTCGACACTGTGGCGCAGCAAGTTAAAGCCCCAGCCAGCAGCACTGGCACCCCATATGGGCGCCAGTTCTAGTGCTGGATGCTCCACTTCTGTTCCAGTTCTCTGCTATGGCCTGAGAAAGCAGTAGAAGATGGCCCAAGTGCTTGGGCCCCTGCACCCATCTGGGAGACTTGGAAAAAGCTCCTGGATCCTGGCTTCGGACCAGCTCAGCTCTGGCCGTTGCATTTATTTGGGGAGTGAACCAGTGGAATGGAAGATTCTCTCTCTCTCTCTGGCTCTACCTCTCTCTGTAATTCTTCAAATAAATAAAATAATTCTAAAAATAATAAAATAAAAATCCAATCCCTATAGAGCTTTCCCTTCCTCTTCTTTTCCACGCCTGCAAAAGAGTAAATTATCCCCAGGGAATGAGCAGCGGAGCCAGGCCCCCGGGTCAGAAGCAGCGTGAGAATGTCCATTCGTGTTCTGGATCTCCAGCCACCGGGCTGCTTCCGCTGCTGCCCCCGCACGGTTCTGCACAAGAGGACAAGTCGGATCGACAGCGACTGCTGAAGTGCACAAGGCCCTTCTCTGTCTTCTAGGGCACCAGTTCTCATGACACAGCCGCTGCACCCACAAACCCATGTGCAGAAATGGACTCGGGCCGCAGGAGCCTCTGGGTCGCTGGGGTCAGACACAGGGGTGGGACTGGGATTGCAGGCTGCATCTTCAAGGGGATGCCGCTCCGAGGAGGGTTGCTTTCTTTTGGAAACACGTTGCCTTCTTCCTCTTCCCATTCAGGAAACTGAACCCAAGAATCTTTTCAGACCACAAATACAGATAAGGGAGGGTACTTCCAAAAGTTTGTGGGAAATGGAATCAAGGTAAGTTCATTGGGGGCAAAAATATTTTGAAATCTACACATGGAGGATCAGTCTTCAAAAAGATCATGAAAAATGTACATTACTTTCTATTTTTATACCATTTTTATTACCATGGTTTTCAAAAAATTTTGCCTCCAAATAAATTTGCTTTTTCATCCCAATTTCTATAAACTTTCTGAAGTCTCAGACATACTCTCCCCTCCTTTCTTTTACTATGTATTCCTGTGGTGCCAGGCATGTGCCATAAATCTTGGAATAAAATTTTAAGTTAACTCTAACAAAAGTTATTTTGGGGAGAGTGAACCAGCAGATGGAAGATCTCTCTCCCTTTGCCTCTCAAATAAACAAATACTTAACACATTTTTTTAGAACAGAAGAATATGAAGTAAAACACGAAACATACCGCTCAGGAAAAAATTGCTGTTGAAACACACAAGTTATGGATTCATTCAGAATTTAGCCTTTGCACAGGCACATGGCTATGTACTTTTCCATTACAGCATTTTTTCAGTTCATTGTAAAGGAACAATCTTTATAGTACAGGTATATGTGCATCCCTCAATATTGAAGATACTTTAAAAAAAGATTTATTTATTTATTTGAAAGGCAGAGAGTTACAGAGAGGCAGAAGGAGAGAGAGAGAAAGAGAGAGAGAAAGAGAGAGAGAGAGAGAGAGAGAGAGAGAGAGAGAGATCTTCCATCTGTTGGTTCACTCTGGCTGGAGCTGTGTCAATCAAAAGCCAAGAGCCAGGAGCTTCTTCTGGTCTTCCATTTGGGTGCAGGGGCCCAAGGACTTAGGCCATCTCCCACTGTTTTCCCAGGCCATATCAGAGAGCTGGATCGGAAGTGGAGCAGCCAGGACTCGAACTGGCGCCTATATGGTATGCCAGCACTGCAGGCGCCAGCTTTTACCTGCTGTGCTACAGCACTGGCCCTGTAGATAAATTACGCCTTCTCTTTGAACATGTAGCTAAATGATGCGTCCATCCCTCAGAGCCCCACTGTGCCAGGCCTTTTCATCTCCACCCTATGGGTGAGAACAGTGAAGCCCGGAGAGGTAAAGCAACTTGTCTACGGTTCAAGTCCAGGGCCCTGCCTGTGGTCTGGTTGCCTTCCACAGAGAGGGGCGGGAAGCAGAGCCTTGGGGACGGTCTCCACCGGGGCAGGGGGCAGAAAGGTTCACCCACAGGGAGTTCCAAAGAACACTTCTTGCTGCCCATACATGGAGGAAAAGACAATGTCACCTGTTACCTCACCGCGGTGCCCCCCCCAAACCTATTCTGAGTTTAGGAGGGAATAAAAGGGCTGATTTTCTTTCTCTTCCGATTGAGGTTAGAGGACAGCCAAGTCCAAAGACAATCAGAAGAGGAAGAGCACCATGCTTCCAAGAGCCTTCTAAAGCACAGACTCATGTGTGCGCCTCTTCCTGGAACTTGAAATCCATATCAATGCACAGACAAAATCTGACCCCCTTTTGAAGGATGAGAACTTGTGACTTTGGGGAGCCAGTAGAGGACAGCAAAGGGCACCCCTGACAAATTCCAACTCATCCCGGGAAAATGATTGGAGTCTCCACGTCCTGCTTCATTGGGGGTCTAGGTCCCACTCAGAACAGTTAACTAGGAGTCTGTTCTCTCTCCTTTTTAATGCTCGTCTGTGTCCCTTATCATTTCAAAGGAAAACCAAACATTCCGAAAATTCAAAAGGGATGTAGTCCACAGTACTTGACTTCTGTCCAGAAAAGCTCACTGCTAGGTTGTATTCTGAGCAAACATCACCTTGGGTGAATTTGTGTGGCACATGACAGCACCTGGCAGGACCAACCACAGCCGTGGATGCACCTACTTAGGCTGAGAACAGGCACTAGGACCAACGACAGCGGGCAGCTGTTTAGGAAGTGGGACCTGGTGCCTTCCAGACCTCACCTGTGTTCAAAATTCTTATTTCATTTTATTGGAAAGGCAGAGAGAAGAGAGAGAGACAGAGACAGAGACACAGAAAGAGATATAGAGAAAGATATATAGAGAGGAGAGAGATAGAGAGAGGAGATAGAGAGAGATATAGAGAGGAAAGAGATAGAGAGAGGAGAGATAGAGATAGAGATAGATAGAGAGAGAGAGAGAGAGAGAGAGAGAGAGAGAGTTTTCCGTCCACTAGTTCACTCCTCAAATGCCCACAACAGTCAAGGCTGGAACCCAAGTACTTGAGCTACCGGCTGTTCTCCCGTGCTGTGCATTAGTGGGAAGCAGCATCTGAAATGGAGGAGCTGGGACTCCACCGAGAACTCCAGATATGGGACGTGCAACAGCGACCCCATTGCTGAACCAAATGCCCACCCTGCTCACCTGTACTTGATCTTTACCCCCATTCTACTTCCTTCCCCGCGGGAAAACCTGGAAAGGTCTCTGCTTTTATTTACGGAGTTTTTTTTTTTTTTTTTTTTTTTTTTTTGGCAGGCAGAGTGGACAGTGAGAGAGAGAGACAGAGAGAAAGATCTTCCTTTGCCGTTGGTTCACCCTCCAATGGCCGCCGCGGTCGGCGCGCTGCGGCTGGCACACCGCGCTCATCCGATGGCAGGAGCCAGGTGCTAGGTGCTTTTCCTGGTCTCCCATGGGGTGCAGGGCCCAAGCACCTGGGCCATCCTCCACTGCACTCCCGGGCCACAGCAGAGAGCTGGCCTGGAAGAGGGGCAACCGGGACTAGAACCCGGTGTGCCGGCACCGCAAGGCGGAGGATTAGCCTGTTGAGCCACGGCGCCGGCACCCCTTTTTCTTCTTCTAACCTTGGGAACGCCTCTACCACAACTTTAATCATGTCAGTTAGCAACAAGTATAATTAAGACAGAGGCCTCTGCCACACACAAACCAGTGCCCACATAGGATACCAGTGCCACAGGCTGAGGCATAGCCTACTACACCACAGCACCAGCCCCAGTAAAATAAATTTTAAAAATGATTCCCGAATTCTAAATTCTGCAGGACAGCAGTAATTCCCTTTCCAGCCTACTCTTCCAAGCAACCTCTCCCTAAAATCCTCTCTACCCTCACCCTAAATTAGTTTAAAACACAAGATCCAGGAACAAACTAGCCCAGAGCCCACGGCACACTCTTTGGGCATGGACGTGCGGTCACTGGGGGCAAGAGATGGGATCTGTAGGGGTGCCAGTGGGAGCACAACAGACTGTGACAGGGTTTCTCCCACGCAGGTGGCCAGAGCAGCAGAGCTGGGCGTTCAGGGGTGTCTTCCCTGGTCAGGGTTCCTAGCCAAGAGCCTGATGAGGAAGCAGCATTAGGTGGTGTGGCAGGTTGAACTGGTATTTCCTGTAAGAAGTCAAGTGGGAAGGTGCTGAAAGCATAAACATATTCCACTTCCTGCCCTTGACTCTCGTTATAAAAACAAAAACTACACAGTGAAACGAACCATGCGAAAGCAGGCCCAGCACCTAGTGCGTTTTGCTGAGCTCCGTTCCAGAAGCCTACTATCAACAGGGGTTTCCCCTGTGGAGGTTCTAAACTTTCAGTAGAACCCTCTTTGCACTGAATCAAGAGACCAGAGATTCCTTTTTTAAAAATATATTTATAAATGTATTTATTCGAATAAATAATTTATTTGAAAGGTACAATAGAGGAAGAAGCACAAATCTTTTGTTGTTTCAAAATCTGGCATCTGCTGGTTTGATCTCCCAATGGCTGCAACAGTAAGGTCTGGGCTAGGCTGAAGCAGGAGCCAGGAACTCCAACCTAGTCTCTCATATGGGTGCAGGGATCCAAGTACATGGGCCATCTTCCACTGCCTTCCCAGGCACATTTGCAGGAAGCTTATACTCAAACTGTATACTCAGACTGGTACTCTGCACAATGCCAGCCCTGAGATCCCACTCTTGAATTAATCCTATCTCCTCTATTGCATTAAAGGCAGGTGGCCTGGCAAAAAGCAGTTTAAAAGACTAGAAATTCCTAAGAAAGAATAATTCTCAAGATATATTTCTTAGGGGCCAGCGCGGTGGCGCAGAGGCTTAACACCTGGCCAGAAGCGCCGGCATCCCTTATGGGTGCCAGTTTGAGACCCGGCTGTTCCACTTCCTGTCCAGCTCTCTGCTGTGGCCTGGGAAAGCAGTGGAGGACGACCCAAGTGCTTGGGCCCCTGCATCCATGTGGGAGACCAGGAAGAGGCTCCTGGCTCCTGATCGGCACAGCTCTGGCCATTGCAGCCATCTGGGGAGTGAACCATTAGATGGAAGACTTTCTCTCTCTGCCTCTCCTCGCTCTGTGTAACTCTCTCAAATAAATAAATCTTTAAAAAAGGATATATTTCTTAAAATATATGCATCCCTACCTTTTTTTTTCTAATGTGCCTTGGCAATTAACAGCATCTTTGTGGAGGGGCAAGGGCATCAAGTCTGGGCGCACTGTTCTCAATCGTTGCTATGGTTTCCCTATTGTTCAGCTCACAAGCTTGTAGACATTTATATCCCGAAGTCCTAAGTTATTTGCCCTAGGAGGGTGGAAACTTGATCCAATGGTGGTGTGTAGGAGGGGAGGTGGGACGTCCTCAGGGGCGTGTCCCCAGAGGGTAATTCCAGTAACAGGGCCCAGACTAACTGCAGCCTGGCTCGCCATGGGACCCTTCCTCTGTACACGCTCTGCCACTGCTCTCTGCTTACCCTCTCAGTGGCCAAACCACGACAGCCTTGGACTTGAACCTCTAGAACTGGGAGCTAAATAAAACTTTTGTCTTCATAGTTGCTTCAGCTATTTCATTGTAGTGATGAAAAGGTGATGAATAGTCAATGAAACTTGGCCTGGCCATTGCACAGAGCAGCACTCCTGATGCCCGCTCCAATGGTACATTATTTTTTTTAAGATTTATTTTTTTATTTATTTGAAAGACAGCATTACAGAGAGAAGGACAGAGAGTCTTCCATCTGCTGGTTCACCCCCCAGATGGCCGCAACGGCCGGAGCTGTGCTGATCCAAAGCCAGGAGCTTCTTCCAGGTCTCCCACATGGGTGCAGGGGCCCAAGCACTTGCGCCATCATCTACTGCTTTCCCAGGCCATAGCAGAGAGCTGGATTGGAAGAGGGGCAGCGGGGACTAGAACCAGCACCCATATGGGATACCGGTGCTTCAGGCCAGGGCGTTAACCTGCTGTGCCACAGCGCAGGTCCCGGTACATTCTTTAATTCAAGGTGACTTTAGAAAACTTTAGAACAACAGGTTTCTATGTCAGTTTGGTGGATTGACCTTTGCACCCTCACAACTTCAGGGCAAACTGACCAACTGAATGCAGGTAGAACAGAGACACTGCTGAAAGTCTCTTCCAGTTCCAACTGCTATGCTCCTGCTAATGAACCTAGATTAAGAACCATGACCAACTCCTCTTCCCACTTTTTTTTTAAATAATCTTTCCCCATATATTTTTTTCTACTCCAAACAAATCCACAGCTGACAGCACAACTGTAAGGGCATCAGAAGAGCTTCCTCAACTCTTGTTTATGTTTATTCCATGGATCCTGATTTCAGGGGACTGTTTCCAATAAAGAACTCACTAAGGACTGACACACAGCCGCCATACACCAGAACTATTAAGGGAAATGAGAAATCACATCACGTTAGGTCAAGCATCTGCCACCCCCATGAACTGGAGGCAATGCCTGCCATTTTCCCGCGGAATTGGTTATTATTCAAGTCAGACAACGTGAGCCAGTGAGTTCCCTGGTTGTGTGGAAAACCTGAGTAACACATCATTGGCTCATCAAGTTCAATGAGGGATTTTCACACGCCTGTTGGCCCAGAGTCCTTCCCAAAGGGCCAAGTTTTGCTATCAATAATTTCAACAAAAATGTAAAAATATAACTTGACATTCAACTAAATCTGCTTATTATGGTTCACTGATTTCTAACCATGATTTCAATAAAATTGGGTAGAATCAAGACAAATACAGAAAGCAGAATTCTCAATCTTATTTCAAGAAAATCAGTTAACCTAGGGGACAGCGCTGTGACACAGCAGGCAAAGATGCTGCCTGTGGTGCCCACGCCCTATATGCGCACCTGTTCGAGTTCCAGCTGCTCTGCCTCTGATCCAGCTCCTCCTAACGTGCCTGGGAAAGTGAAGGAGGATGGCCCTAGTGCTCGGGCTCCTGCATCCACCTGGGAGACCCTGAAGAACCTCCTGCCAACTGGCCTTGGCCTGGCCCAGCTCTGGCCACTGCGTCCATTTGGGGAGTGAACCAGCAGACAGAAGAATGATCTCTTTCTGTCCTGTCTCTCCCCCTCTCTGTCAACTCTGCCTTTCAAATAAAATAAACAAATCTTTAAAAAAAATTCAACTAGCCTTGCCAACAGTCTGGAGAATCAGTCTGTTTAGCAAGTGGTGCATGTAAATAAGTAATTAAAGACAACATAAAAATGCAACTTGGTAAACAGGCATTATCTATTTAATAAGTGTTATATATACATTAAGTCCTCTTGAAAAGCTTCATTTCATACAGAAACATATTTACAAAATGAACAGTGTAATCAAATTAAAGATTATCTGTACAATGCACATATATATAGATACACATGTCCATGTGTACTCTGGAAGATAAACAAGTTTCGTCACAGTCAAAATGGACAGCATATGCATTGTAAAAAAGAATTTCATTCCAGAAGAAAAACACATTTTAAATCTGCAATTAATATGTTTCATTTATTTTCCTGAAAACTTCATGTTTGGATTGTTTTTCTATTATTTTCTTGTTCAGCTCTGAAAATTTTCAGGTTTCCAGTGCCACCAACTGGTGTTAGTTAAAAACTAACAATCTTAGTGTCAAAAAAGAATTATTCTGTTTTTCTTTTTCTTACAAAAAGTTACAGTAGAATAGGCTACTGGAGTCAACATTCGTAAGGCATGAATGACATGATTTGTGAAATATCCTTACCAGGGTAGCATATATAACATTTACAACGTTCATGGTTTCCAATGGTTTTTTTCCCCTTCTACTGGTAAATCTCCGTCTACATTTGCATGTAAAAATCATTAGGAAAAAAATCAACACAATGCAAAACAAAGTCCAGAAACACATGGCAGCATGATTAGGTTTGTCCTTTGAGCACTGAGGAGGCGTTAGTAATTTACAAAATCGTAAAAATCTGTCACCTGATGGTCTTTGGATTGTTGTCTTTTTTCTTAAACATCAAGTTGTGACAAGTTAGGAAATGTGCACAACTACCAAGAAAACAGCAGTGTGTTCCACAGGGATTCAGTTTCCAAAAATTCATGCCAGAGTCACATTTCTGGCCACTTACTTGCCCAAAGTCACCCTCTTCTAGCCCAGTGTTAAGGGGCTGGCTGTGAGCTAAAAAGAACCAAAGACCTAGCCCTTCTTTTACACCATAAACCACACGAGAAAGGGAACTGACTGCCCTGTCTGGTCCACTCACCAATGCAGTAACGATACCCTGTGTGGTGCCTGGCAATGGGAGGATTTTAATGTGTGTAGTAAATGGGAAAACAGCATGTGGATAGCCTGAAGATTTCATTTCAAGCTAACTTGTTTTAAATGGTGATGGAACATAGAGGTAACACTGTAGAGAAAGAAAAAAATCACCAAAAAACCATGATCACAGTTCAAACTTAAGTCTTCCTTCCAAGCTCACCATTTATCAATCTTTAAAACTTAACAGGCTACAAATCTGAAGTGATATGGGGAAAAGGGATTCACAGCCACCAGCATCCAATTTCAAACTAAAACCAAGCGAAGCGCGCCCACACACACACACAGTCATTTCTTGTTCAAAGACAGCAAAGGGTCACTAACCAGACTAGCCTTTGATGTGTATAATAATGAACACATGAAGCAATTTCCCCCAGACCTCAGGTTTATCCAGACCACGTCCCCTTTCCAGACATCCCATTCCTCTGTTCGACACAGTGACAAGTCAAAGGCCGCTAAATCCTTACAGCAGCCGCTGTTTGTGAATCAGCACAGAAATCGGTACGTTGGACACAGGCTCACTTTGCTCTGTCCTGATCCATATACAAAAGGATACGGTAGATACTGAAGAAGAGAAGAAAAGAAAGCACTGCCTTCAGAACTTGTCCACACTTTCTATACTTATGGAGGGAAAGGACAGCAAAACAGTCAAATATGCTTTTTAATAATTGCCTTCTAAAACTGTCTAATTATTAAACTTCTCCGAGAAGATGGTGGCACAAATAGTAACACTGGAATGTTTCATTTCTGCAATAATGTGTGTGTGTGCGCATATGTGTATATATTAAAGTGCATAGGCATAGGACACTGGGGATCTGATCCCTATTTGGTCTCCATTATTCATTTTGTGCCTTGGAGAAACAAAAAATTATGAACCAGTATCACTTTGAATGATGTTGCCTACTCTGAGTAGCCCTGTGGAGTGTCAGCAATGTCTAGAGACAAATGGGAAAATAATTCAGATTTTTATTGCACTTACCCACTTTTTAAATTTTGATAAATTACTACTGGTTAAAAATAGCAACACATTATGGTGAGACTAATACTTTTAACAGCTATTTTAAAAATAAAACATCTTTGTGTGAATATACTTTCATTTTGAAGTGAAAGATATTTGTTTATGGACATGACTCAATACACAGAAAAAATAAGAGACTACATTGACTTATCTAATCCTTAATAAATAACCTTTTTAAACAATGTCAAGTTGGTAAAAAAAATGTTAAAACACATTAAAAGGACATTGCCACCATGAGCCCAACTTCTGGAGCCTATACAATTCTTTGAAGGATTTTATTATATCACACCAAAGCATATTTCCTTCAAGGAAAAAAAAAGTACGTAAAAATTCAAAAAGTGAAGCTTCCTGTAACATTTACACATAAGCCACGGTATCCTATTACAAAATGGATCTGAACATAATGCAAACCGAAAAATCAAACTCAAAATTAAAATAGGTGAGAAGCGACAGGAGGTTGAGAAAAACTTCAATGACAGAGAAACACTGATACTACAGCAACATGTAAATGTACATCTAAATAAATATTGTAAAACTCCAAAAGGTACCAAAATTTGGCTCTAAAATTCCTTTGGTGACAAAGAATTAGAAACGTTGTATTTGGAGGAATGGTAAGCTAACTCCCCTATGTTAATTACATCCACAGTAAAGAATGGTGCCCACATGAAATGGTTAACAGCGCCATATGCTGGTTTCTCCCGGGGAACTGGTTCTTCATAATGTCTTTAAACCTTATATTTATCTTTTTATGATGTCAGTAAAACAGAAGTATTTTAGTTTCAAAGAATCATTCGCTTTTCTAATGATTGGATTCATTTCACAATTTAAAATATAACTGAACTATATGGAAATTTTCTAAATGAACATGTTATTTAAAATCTTTAGTAAAGACTTTTAAAATTCAACTATTAAACAATTCAAATCTGAAAAAATGTAGCCACGGCAGATAAGGAAACCTGACACAGCCATACAATGCCTGACCACTGCCGGTTACCAATAGCTAGCTTTCCTATTTGACTTGGTCTTCATCAAAGTAAAAATGAGAAGACCCAAGGAGTCATATGCATCCTTCAAACACAACCCAGCGCTACCATGGAGGGTCAGAACATGAAACTCAGCCTCGTCTTCAGGGTTCTCGGTGCTGGTCAAACAGTCCACTGTCGATGACTGACATCTGTCTTGTCAGGCTTGCTTTTCTAAGCTGAATCACTTTTGACATTATGGATTTTAAAGGGAAGAAACATGGAGAAGGGGGTTTTCAAAGCCCTTGAGGTAATGTTCAGCACTTTGTCTGACAATGAGCAGATTAAGCTGTGTGGGATTCAAGGGCAGGCCGCTGTTCTGCACCACCCAGACACATTTCCAGAAAGCCTGCACTCGCACAGGACACAGAGCAATGCATCCAGACTGTAAAGGGACACTTTTTATACAGATGAAGCAAAACAGATTTGTCACGGGCTGACACATAAAGCAGGAAGAAGTTTCCAACAATACTGGTCAATGGCACCTGCTCCTGTGTGGCTTCTGTCTGCTTACTGAGCAAGAGTTTTGTGTTAAATTTTCTTTGTCTTCTGTTCTAGTTCATGCTGGTGCTTAATAAGACGTTCTATTTCAGTTCCAAGTGTCTGGAGGTTTTCCTTTAATAATTGAGGGGGAAAAGGGAAGAGAAAATAGAATCTACTAAGTATAATAAAAAAGAAGATTCAGTTTAAATTATTGTTGCCTAAAAAGATTTTGAAACTGTAACAGTGATTAGTCCTAAATGCTGTGTGAAGCAAGCCAGGCACACAGGTATATTCTGTAAAGTGCTCCTGTCTACTCCAAGTGATGCTGTTCTACAGAAGCTACAGCAATTCTGAGTACCCAAAGTGATTATTAACAATAATTTAAATAATTTTAATTTAATTTAAATTAAATAATTTTTTAAAAATCCATTGCTAGAGCTGGCACTGCAGCACAGTGGTTAACAGCCACCATTTCCACACCAGCACCTCGTATCACACAGCTGGTGCAGTCCCAGCTGCTCCACGTCTGAGTGAGCTTCCTGTTAGTGCACTTAGGAGGGCAACAGATGATGGCCCCACGTTCTTGGGTCTGTGCCACCCATGTGGGAGGTCAGAGTAGAGTCCCTGGTCCAGCCCGACTGTTACAGACATTTGAGGAATGACCCAGTAGACAGACCTTTCTCTCTTTTTCAAATAAATAAATAAACAAATTTCAAAAAAAAACCCAGTATTATCAGGTTTCAACCACAACAAAAATAGAATTGCTGTATCAGACAAAAGCTGCAAAAAATCATACAGCAAAAAAGTTAGATATGCCACAATCTTAAAAAAAATTATGTTTCGGGGCAGGCATTTGGCATAGCAGTTATGATGCCACTTGGAACAACCACGCCTCACATTGAGGTGCCAGGGTCTGATGTTCAGCTCTTCCACTTCTGACCTAGTTTCTTGCTAATGAGAATCCTGGGAGGAAGGCAAGTGATGGCTCAGGTAATTGGGTCCCTACTACCCACATGGGAGACTGAAACTGAGTTCCTAGCTTTGGCCTGGTCTAGTCCCGGTTGCTGCAGGCATTTGGTGAGTTAACCAGCAGATGGAAGAACTCTGTTTCTTTCTTTGAAATTAAAATGAAAGAAAATAATAGGGGCCGGTGCCATGGCTCACTTGGTTCTAGTCCAGGTCGGGGCACCGGATTCTGTCCCAGCTGCTCCTCTTCCAGTCCAGCTTTCTGCTGTGGAGGATGGCCCAAGTGCTTGGGCCCTGCACCCCATGGGAGACCAGGAGAAGCACCTGGCTCCTGCCTTTGGATTGGCGCAGCGTGCTGGCCATAGTGGCCATTTGGGGGTGAACCAATGGAAGGAATACCTTTCTCTCTGTCTCTAACTCTGCCTAATAAAAAAAATACTAATAAAATTTTTAAAAAATTTTGTTTTGCAATTAAGTATAATACATGTCAAAAGCCATCCACTGCAAAGTAAACAATCCATCCAGGTGTCTGTCCAATATCTAGACTGATATGTTTTTGCTATTTCTTCATCTTTCTTCACATTTGGGGTGGGTGACTGATAAAGTGGCAGCCAACATCCCGTATCTGGGGTTCAAGTCCCAGCTTTGCTCTCAATTCCGGCTTCCTGCTAATGCACACCATGGGAGATAACAGATAATACAGCTCAAATACTAGGGTCCCTGCAATCCACATGGGAGACTCAGATTGGAGTTCTGAGCTCCTGTGTTCAGGCTAGCTCTGGCTGTCTCTGTCTCAGTTTGTCTCTCTGACTTTCAAACAAATAAAAATTAATTTAAAAAAGAAATAATCATTTAAGTGCCAGAGCAGACTGTTTACTGGTTGGTTAGGGAATGAGAAATACAGGCCGGCGCCGTGGCTCAACAGGCTAATCCTCTGCCTTGTGGCGCCAGAACACCAGGTTCTAGTCCCGGTCAGGGCACTGGATTCTGCCCTGGTTGCCCCTCTTCCAGGCCAGCTCTCTGCTATGGCCAGGGAGTGCAGTGGAGGATGGCCCAAGTGCCTGGGCCCTGCACCCCATGGGAGACCAGGAGAAGCACTGGCTCCTTCCTGCCTTCGGATCAGCGCGGTGTGCCGGCTGCAGTGCGCTGGGTTTGGCGGCCATTGGAGGGTGAACCAATGGCAATGGAAGACCTTTCTCTCTGTCTCTCTCTCTGTCCACTCTGCCTGTCAAAAAAAATAAAATAAATAAATAAATGAGAAATACAAATACCTTTAAAGTAATATTTTTTAGTAATGTATCCTCCAAAACAGCCTGTAATTTTCGGTTGATCTCCAAAGAAAGTTCCAGCGTTAATCCAGTATCAGCTGGATGGGATGTATATAAAGATGCCATGATGCCACCCCGTCTACTTAAATGGACTTTGTTAAAATCGGATGCCTCTGAAGAAAGTGTTCCCGATTCTTCCCGTAAAATGTAACTCTGAATTATTCTGCAAAACAAAACAACACTACTAGTTGTGTACATGCAGAATTAAAAACATTTAGAATTGTAAGATCAAACTAACTATAAGCATAAAGATGATTAGTATAAAATAAATATAGCTATTAGGTTAGTAATTAACTATATAAGAAAAGAAAGGAATTTTGCTTGTTAAGTTTATTTCTTAAGCTATCCCCAATTTTGGGCATTTGACTCAGGAGCTTAAGTCGCTGCTTGGGACAGCCTCATCCCATTATCAGAGTCCCAGTTCTTCCCCTTCCAATCCTGCTAATCGTATTCTGGAGACAGTAGATGCTCAAGTGCTTGGCTTCCTGCCTGTTAGCTTTGTGGGAGACCTGAGTGGAGCTCCTGGCTCCTGGCTTCAGCCTGGCCTAGCCCTGGTTGTTGTGGTCATTTGGAGGCTCACTCTCTCCCCACCTCCCCCGCCCCCACCCCTTCAAATAAAATGAAAGTAAGTAAAAATTGAAACTATTCCATTTTTGTTTTGTCATGGTACTTAAAGAAATATAAAAACCGCTTTTCTATTTTGTTCCTTATTACTCTAATCAAAATGTTCATATCTGAACAATTATCTTATAGTTCTGACTTGATATTTTCCTTTTAAATTAAAAACCCTCTGTATTTTACTCTCTTGAAAGAAATAAACTTTACAGTACATCTAAATCATTTCAAAACAAAAATTTTAAAGTCATGGGGTGTTTCTTACTTAAGTGAATACAAGTATTTGTGAGAAGAATTTGGGCACAGCACAGGGTCTCGAGTCAGTCAGAGGAGCAGCCCTGGATGAGGAGTGATCTGACCTGAGTCCCAGTTCACCGTCCTGCAGAGTCAGAGAAATCCCTCCCTGCGCAGTAAGTAAACAACCAGCGAGATGTTTCTAAGCCACAGGTACCATGCCTTGCACTACCAGGTCTCCAATAACAGACCACTATGTCCTACCCAGTAAGAGAAAAATCCACAATCCCATGAATTTCTCAGCACCAGTCATGAAGCTAAAATGAAGTAAGCAAAACACTACCTTTAAAATTCAGGTATTTTAGTTTCTTAAAAGATTTAGCATCTACTGAACTCTGTAATACCTTAAGGAAAGACCTGTGTCTTCTTTCATCTTTATTCCCCAAACCCGAAACATAACTGGGAAGCATAAAAGATGGCGCACTGAATGGCTATAATTAAGAATTCTTGTCTTGAAAGACAGGTTCCTGAAAGGATTTATTTAGAAAACAGTAATTTTACCATGATGGTATTTTGGACAGTTTATATTAGCATAATAATACCTACTTTGTCTTTTTCCTAATTTCTTCCACCAGCTGTTTGATGTGGTCCTCCATGAATTCTATCTTCTCATTTTTCCGGGCATGTGCTTTCTGCAGCCTAACTATCCTCTCGATCAACATGGCCTTGTCGACCTCTGGGAAGTTATCCACAGCGACCGATGACCCAGTGTTTTCTGGAGATCGATCTTCTGCACTGCTTCGAGCATTAAGGGACCCTGGAGACAAAACAAAAAACAAATTTAGATACTGCACTTAGTCTAGAGTCACTGCTCATCTACTTATTCCAATATGGTGTTCAAACATTCACTCTAAGAGAGACGGACACAGGCACGTCACAGAGCACATGTGTCTGAGTTTCCGTTTCTGAATACACTGATGATGGGAGTACCAAAAGCGTCTACTATATCTCTTGGGAACAGGAGGAAGAAGTAGTAGTGGAGAAACAAAGATCTCAAGAAAAAAAGTCCAAGATGAGACCCAAATTACACTATAAGAGAAAACGGGAAAAAAAAAAAAAAAAGAGGGAAAAAGAGCAGAAGAGAAAGAGAGGACAGAATTCAGGTGTGTGTGTATGTGCTGTGCTCCAGAGCCAACCTGTCTAGGTTGAAATCCTTCTCTCCCATGTTATCTGTGCTTTGGTTATACATCTTTTTTTTTTTTTTTGGATAGGCAGAGTGGACAGTGAGACAGAGAGACAGAAAGAAAGGTCTTCCTTTGCCGTTGGTTCACCCTTCAATGGCTGCTGTGGCCGGCGAGCTACACTGATCCGAAGCCAGGAGTCAGGTGCTTCTCCTGGTCTCCCATGAGGGTGCAGGGGCCCAAGCACTTGGGCCATCCTCCACTGCACTTCTGTGCCACAGCAGAGAGCTGGCCTGGAAGAGGAGCAACTGGGACAGAATCCGGCACCCCAACCGGGACTAGAACCCAGGGTGCCGGCACCGTAGGCAGAGTATTAGCCTACTGAGCCACGGTGCTGGCCAGGTTATACATCTTCATGAGAATAAAAAAGTTATTTGTCTCACAGGACTGCTATCATTTAAACGAGTGATCACATGCTAGCTTTTTTTTTTTTTACCAGCATCAGTGACAATTTCTGATCATCTTTACCCTACGAAGATAAATATTTTTAAACTCATGTTATTAAGACAGTAATGTATCTAAGACTGTATAATAAATGGCAAACCTGAAATCTAAACACATGTGTAATTTCCAATCCATGTTCTATTATATTTTTTAAAATGACAGTGTTCTTTAAAAACGTGTTTAAATTTTGAGAGGAGAAGAGACAGAGTAAGAGAGCTCCCATCTACTGGTTTACGTCCTGAATGCCCACGATGTCTGCGACTTGAGTAGGCCGAAGCTGGGTATCAGGAACTCAATCCAGGTCTCCCACATGAGTGGCTGGGACTCAATTACTTGAGCCATCACCTCTGCCCCCAGGGTCTGCAGCAGCAGAAGGCTGCAGTCAGGAACTGCAGTGAGGCATGAAACCCAGGCACCCAGGTACTCTGATACGGGGGAGGCAGGCTTCTTCACTGGCATATGTTTTAATACTTCAAAATGAAACAAAATACATCAACACTTGTTAAAAAAGTGTTATCTTTGTAATTAATGACTAAGTAACAACTGAAGCCATCAGTTTTTTGTTTTTTTTTTTAATTTTTACTTGATATCTAGAGTTAGTGAGAGAGAGAAACAGAGAAAGATCTTCCTTCTGCTGGTTCACCCCTCAAATGGTGCTATAGCCGGAGCTACGCCAGCTTCCTCCTGGTCTCCCATGTGGGTGTAGGGGCCCAAGCACTTGGGCCATTCTCCACTGCCTTCCCGCGCCATAGCAAGAAAGCTGGACTGGAAGAGGAACAACCAGGACTAGAACCTGGAGCCCATATGGGATGCCGGTGCCACAGGTACAGGCGCTTCTCCTGGATTAACCAAGTGAGCCAGGGCGCTGCCCGCTATTGGGTTTTTTACCTGATGAACTAGAACGACTCCCCATGCTGCTGACTTCTTTATCATAGTTTCCAGTCTCAATCTGTTCTAATTTTCTTCGTGCTATAGGAAAAAAGAAATGTATTACTTGGGCAATTACCAATACCATTTGCTCCATCTCATCTGATTTTAATTGATAAATTCATTTAGACAAAAATGACAGGGATATCAGAAGTGCTTCAATACATACTTTATAGACAGGAGGCTACAAGCGCCATTCATGTAAAATGACATTTAGAAATGTTCAGGTCAAATGCAAAATATAAAAACGACATTATATAAAAAAAAAAAAGAAAAAAAAACGACATTATGATAATTAATAGTGGCATCACTCTGTTACACTAAACTACTGAACTAAACTTTTGGAGTCTTGAAAGATTTAAAAGATGCTTCCAGGACCAGAAATTTCCCTTCGATTACATCTATAAAAACAAACTGAATTTTTATAGCAAATACTCGGTTATATTCATATAAAGTAAATGCTTAAGTCTTGTATTTTACCTTATTTTCACATGAAGGAGTAGGGGATAGCAGAGACTAGGAGGTTGAAATATGTCCTACTCATCCTTGTATCCCGAGCACATAGTATAGATCCCCTATAATTGTATGAATTTTTTCATGAAAGAAATCTGGGTTCCAGTTCTACTTGTCAATTGTTGTACCCAGGTAATTTATAATTCTTTTGAGTCTGTGACCCCAGACATGGGGTCAGGTCTCAAGGAATTTGAAGTTAAAGGTCAGTAAGGTAGGATCCAAGTACCCTAGATGCTATACAAATCAATGTACAAGCATGTGTATGGTGAAAATATGAGAACATTTATTTATATGTTTAATTAAAAATGTATATTTTATATTTCTATTTTTCATGTTTTTTTTTTTACATAAGATTAGTTATAAATAAACATACATGAATTGGAGAATGAACTGTTAAATAGCTTTTACTGATAGTAGCATGTGATCAAAGAAGTTTACACCTTGCTCTCGGCCTTTTGACTAAGATCAAGTGTAAAGAAGTTACAACCTGCTGTCCTAAGGAACTTTCTCAATTCTCACATTTGTGTTTTGTGAATAAATACCATTTAGTATAGAAGACAGACTATTCATGGAACTGTAAGGTTAGCAATGTGGTCTATGAACATTAATACATTAAAAATAAACATACAGCTCTTATCAATGTGTTAGAAGCCAAAATGAAATATATTTTCTCCATAAAAATTTTTAATGATTCAGAGAGCACACAGATTCCAGGTCGAAGTGTGAAGCACCTTTTACCTTGCTGAAGTTGTTTGGTCAAGTCCTTGACACTGGAGGCATGTTTACGTCTCTGAGTTACTAAGTCATCTTTCAGCTCCTCCACCTGGGTACTCAAGGCTGTAACTTCTGCCTGCCTACAAGTGAGCTCAGCTCGCAGAGTCTGCACCTCTTCTTTATGCAGTTCTTCCTCCTTCAACAATCGACTTTCCTGAACAGTAATAAAATAAAGAGCACCAAACTTAATATTGTTGTCAGTTTAAACCTTCAGACTATACGGCTTTGAGACTAAAGGTTCTACTGTCTTCACTCTTTATTGGGTGGTGTTAACTGAGCTCCTCCAAATCCTTTGATGGCAAGGCGAGGGGATACAGGAGCAACTAGGACACTCTGTCCACACAAAATAGATGACACAGGTCTTTGAACTTTTGGGCTGAAGACTCAAATTTTTATTTTTTGTTTGTTTAAGATTTTATTTATTTATTTGAGAGGCAGAGTTACAGACAGAAAGAAGAGACAGAGAGAAAGGTCTTCCATCTACTACTTCACTCTCCAAATGGCCACAATAACCAGAGCTGGGCTGATCCGAAGCCAGGAGCCAGCAGCTTCCTCTGGGTCTCCCACGCCGGTGCAGAGGCCCAAGCACCTGGGCCATCTTCCACTGCTTTCCCAGGCCATAAGCAGAGAGCTGATTGGAAGTGGAGCAGCCGGGACATGAACTGGTGTCCATATGGGATGCTGGCACCACAGGCAGAGGCTTACTACTCCACAGCACTGGCCCCTCAAATTGTTTTTGTGAGGAACTGGAAGACTTCTCTAACTTCAAACCACTAAACCATTTTTAAACTAAATAAAAACTTAAAGTATCTTTTAAAAACATAATGATTGTAGTTACAAAACATAGTTTTCTTCTTTTTTTAAAAGATCCATTTGCTTTTCTGAAAGGCAGAGTTACAGAGACAAACAAAGATCTTCATCTGCTGGTTCACTCCCCAAATGGCCACAATGGCCAGACCTGGGCCAGGACTGGGCCAGGATAAACCAGGGAGCCTGAAACTCCATCTGCGTCTCCCAAGTAGGTGGCAGGGGCCCAAGCACTCGGGTCATCCTCTGCTGCTTCCTCAGGTGCATCAGCAGGCAGCAGCTCAACCCTGCTATACTACAATGCTGGTCCTGGTTTTCTTGTTTTTAAAAGCAAAATAATTACTTCAAGGAGAAACTTTATTAAAAATAACATCATTTAAAAGGAAAAACTGTCATGTTTTACAGCATTTGCAATTACCAAAAAGTAAGTGCCAATAGGAAAAGAGTTTAAACCAAACGTCACTACCTTTTTATGTTGCAAGGAAAGCTTAACTTGCACTCTTAGTATGCTGTGTTATGAGTTACGCGCACGCTGATACTCACCAGAGTACTGTTGGTCTGTCTCATTTGTTCACATTGGCTCTGTAACTGATTCTCACTACAGGAAAGCTTATCAAATTGTGACTGCAAGGCGCTGGACTCAGACTGAAGCTGTGCATTCTTACTGGTGAGCTTTTCTGTAAACAGCAGCAGCTCAGATTCTCTCTTCCTACTGCCTTCGATGTCTTTTTGCAGGTCATTAACCAAAGAATTAAGACTTTCCACTTCTTCCTTCAAATTTTCAATTTCTTGGTTACCTCTAAAAAAAAAGTTTATATTTAAGAAAAAAAATTACAATATATTAATAGTTTGGGAATTTTCATCTAAGGAAATCCTTTATAAAGGTATTCATTCATTTTATTTTATTTATTCATTCATCCAAATATTTTATTCACTCATCCAAATAGTTATGAATGCCCAACATACACCAGGAACTAACAGCCAGGAATAGAAGAGAGCAAGATCAACAAGGACGGAAACTTCACAAATGTGATAAAACATTTATGATGAAAACAGAGCAGGCTGCTTAAACTAGTCTAAGTGAGGCTCAAACCAACACTGAAAGTAGGATAGTAAACAACTCAGGTTTCTGGGCCACTGGGTTTCTACCGTGACAGTTCCTCCCTGCCACTGTAAAGCAGTTTCAGTATGTGAAACACAGGAAAGAATGAGTGTGGCTGCTTAGGAAAAAAAAAAAAAAAAAAAAAAAAAAACTTCATTTACAAAAAGGGCATCAGGCTGGATTTGGCTCATGGGCCATCATTTGTTGATCCCTGCCTGACCCACAAGAAAAGCAGAAGATAAAGGATGTTCTCCAGAGAGAAACTGGTGTGTGGTAAAGCTGGGAAGGGGCTAAGAGGTGACCACAGATGTTCAGTATGGATGCAGACATTATCTGCTATTCTGAGCACCTGGCACAGGGTATGATATACAGGAGATAACCATGGGCATCTGTTTTTTTTTTGACAGCCAGAGTGGACAGTGAGAGAGAGAGACAGAGAGAAAGGTTTTCCTTTTCCGTTGGTTCACCCGCCAATGGCCACCGCGCTGATCCGAAGGCAGGAGCCAGGTGCTTCTCCTAGTCTCCCATGGGGTGCAGGGCCCAAGCATTTGGGCCATCCTCCACTGCACTCCTGGGCCACAGCAGAGAGCTGGCCTGGAAGAGGGGCAACCGGGACAGAATCCGGCACCCCGACCGGGACTAGAACCCAGTGTGCCGGCGCCGCAAGGCGGAGGATTAGCCTAGTGAGCCTCGGCACTGGCCCCATGGGCATCTGTTAATCAGCTACAGGTGAAATGCAAGAGTGATGAAGAGGAAGGCATTTAAAAAGCAAGGGACAGGTTGTTAATCTTAGTGCTCAAGCAATTTGAAATCACCAGGCAATCTTTGAGGCAATGGGAAATCACTGAGAAGTTCTGACATTTCCTTTTCAAAAAAGAGTATGCCAACTGTAGTGTGGCAAATGGATTAGGGAGAAACCAAGAAGAAAAACCAGTTTATAAGCTGTGGCAGTCTTCCAGATGAGAGCTGATAATGGCTGGACTATGGCAGTAGAAGTCAGGATGTAAAAAGTAAATAGACTTTGACATCTATTTAGATAACAAATAGCATCACTAGTACTTTGTGACTGGTTCAATGCATAATGGAAAGGAGGGCAGAGCCCAGCATGGTCCTCAAGTTCTTGTTTAGACAGTCATCTATGGATATTACACTCACCACTTACAAACGTGAGAAATATTTGTAAGAGAGCAATCCGCTCTAGACAAGCTGAGGTCTGAGGTGTCTTTGATATACTTGTAAAAAACAGCTGAAGATGATGACTCAAAGGTCCTGCAGCATGCAGGAAGCATGGGCTCACCGAGGGCTGTAATGTAACTAGAACAGAAGGCAGCTTTCTGACAGGAGCAGCCCACTAAGGAGACAGACAGAGAAAGAATGGCCAGCAAGGTGGGAGGAACACCCAAGAGCCATGCCAAAGCAACAGGTCACATCAAGAAAGACCAGTAGTGCTCAAGGACACCAAAAAGTCTAGGAAGGCTGGCCCTTGCCTGAGATGTTTCTACCACATTTCAGGAAGCATTGGCAGTTTTCAGTGGAATGTGGGTTAGCAGCTAGAATGAAGTACAGAGGAACAGAACACAGGAAGTGGAGAAATGGAAGGAGAAAAATAATCTGCTTAGGGGAGGTCATAGGAGTTTTGAGTTTTTAAAACTACAACTATATTTAGGGGCTGATGTTACGACGTAGTGGGTAAAGGTGTTGTCTGAGATGCTGGCATCCCATAGAGGTGCCAGTTTGTGTCTGAGCTGCTCCATTTCCCATTAGCTTCCCTGCTAATGGCCTGGGAAAAGCGACAAGAGATGGCCCAAGTATTTGGGTCCCTGCCTTCTATGTGGGAGACTCAGGAGAAGCTCCTGGCTTTGGCCTGGCACAGCACCAGACATTGCAGCCATCAAGAGTGTGCACCAATGGATGGAAGATCTCTTTCTCTCCCTCTCTCTGTAACTCTTAACTTTCAAATAAATAAATAAAAATCTGTTAAAAACTAACTATATTTAAACATTAAAAAGAAAAAGTAAAAGAGAGGTCAAAGGATGAAAAAGGAATATCAAGAAACGCCCTGAGGGGCCAGCACTGTGGCACAGCGGGTTAAAGCCCTGGCCTGTAGTGCTGGTATCCCATATGGGCACTGGTTCTAATCTCAGCTGCTCCACTTCTGATCCAGCTCTCTGCTATGGTCTGGGACAGCAGTAGAAGATGGCCCAAGGCCTTGGGCCCCTGTACCCACGTGGGAGACCCAGAAGAAGCTCCTGGCTCCTGGCTTCGGATCGGCAAAGCTCCAGCCATTGCGGCCATCTGGGGAGTGAACCAGCTGATAGAAGACCTCTCTCTCTCTAACTCTTTCTTTCAAATAAATAAAAATAAATCTTAAAAGAAAAAAAAAAAAAAAAAAGAAAGGCCCTGAGAAGGCTGAAGAGCTGGGGAAACACAGCAGCAGTGTAAAGACTGATGAATTCAGAGAGGAGTAGGGACATTCCTCCCATAATAGAAGCAAAGGAAAGAACGGCTCCAGATGTAGGCAGTTTAAAGGATTGACAGCTTCCATTTTTTCCGTAAAGAAGTCATCACGTGCCAGCAGCAAACAGCGATAGAAGGGGAAGGCTGGGGGTGTGAAGAGGCTGAAAGGTCTGAGACAGATGCAAAGAAGATGGAGGCAGCGGCTCTAGGCACATGTGGCACATTGCAGGTGCACTGATACTGCTGGCAGAGGTAGCGACTAGCCATTGATAGCAGCATCAAGCTGGATGATGGTGAGGATTTCTTAGCTACACTCAGAAACTTAGCTATTGGTGGGGTGTGGAAAAGACACTGTATTTGAATTCAACCCAAATTCAGGCTCTACCGAATATTCAGTTCAATAGTTTCATGAGAAGCCAAAGGATATCATCAACTCTTGATCTGGAGCTACGTCCATGCAGAAGTCTTAGATTTACCTATTTGAAAAAAAATAAAGTCCTGTGCACAAGAAATCTGAAAAGCGCAGAATCTGAAAGAATGGAATGGACAAAGAAACTAGACCATTCTGTCTTGTAAGTTCCTCTGTCAACGTTTAGGAGATATGAACCTTGACTTCTAGAAGTCATGACGGAAATTCAAATGAAGAGAAATTGGAACATTTTTAAGTAGTAAAATTATAAAAATAGTTACTGAATGCAATAATTTCATTTAAAAACAGAATGAGACCGAGTAAGAATTTGGTTCATTAACAGAGGTTGTTCATTTTATACCTTTGAAGTTGTTCCTGTATCTGATCTGCAACTTTCACTTTGTCCAATAAATTCTGAATTTCTGCTTTTTGTCGATTAATAATTTCCTTATATTTTGATAATTCATCTTCTGTTCTAAATCGTTCATCTTCTAGACATTTTACCTAACAAATGATCATAACAAAGTTAAATCATAAACAGTATTTTCTTATTCCTTACAAACTTTGTCATATAGTGGCTATATATAATACCTAAGCTGAATTCTATGGCATTATTAGTTAATACGAAGAAAAATAAGGGGAGTTAACCTCACTGGAGTTTACTTGGGTTTCTTATGATTTAGTTTTGCAGTTTTAGCATATCACATGTTTTTATTCAACCTCTAGTTCCTCATTTAAAAAGAAGGCTGCTATCTTGCCAGCCTACCCTAAGGAAATGACATGGAGAATAGGAAAGGCTATGAAAGACTGAAAATTATTAGGGAATCCTAAATTCAAGGTACTAATTTTAAAACCTATTTCTAAATAAATAAGTGACACACAGTGATAATATATCATATTCATATTAAAAGGGATGCTATTCTTACAATAAAGACTATAAGAACAGAAAAGAATTTACTAGCTTGTTAGAAATTAAAACTATCCATCCAAGACAGGCCTTTCTGCCAAAGGCTATCTGGATATTATAACATCACTCATCAGCCATTCAAAATTATCAGCTTAAAAATTAGCCTGCTACAGATTTGTTGAATTTTAAGTGCCACCTGTGGTCACTTTGGCAGGGCCACACCAAACGATTTTTTAAGCCTTATACAGCCCAGGAGCCAGACCTTCCTTATCTGATAAGACTATTGCATACACCCAGAAGAAATACAAAGAAAGTCTTTCTATTATTTTCTGACACTTACAGCACTAAGATCCAATTATTCTGCCAACTGATTTGCTGTAAAAACTGTCTTCAGGTAAGAGGCCCAAGGATGAATTATAGATAGCAAATGTGCTATGAAATAGGAACTTCTGGCCCAGGGCCCAGCAAGAAAGACATTTTCACTTCAACAAAAACAACTGATTATGCTTCTAGAGAACTGCTACTCTACTCCTCTGAGTTCTTGTATTTTGGAAATTTTTGTACATAAATGTCCTTCCCCATTACTTTAAACATCAGAATGAATACAAAATTAAAGGCATTTACCCCTCCTCTGGAGTCACAACTAAAGATTTAACTACCTTTGTTCTCAGTGTTCGTAGCTCATCCATACCCTCCTTAAATGTCCTCTTCAAATCTTCTAGTTCCTTTATTTTGGCATGATGCATCTTTAAAAAAGTTTAAAAGAAACCACATGTCACAATCCACTAAACTTGCCTTAAAATCAGATGGTAATAAATACTCATTATTTCTCTTTATTACACAAATATCCTAGATAGTGTAATAAATACAAAGAGCAAAACTACTTACCTCTAGCTGGTCAGATTTTTCTTGCATTTGTTTTTCAAGTTCTCCTTTTGTGACTCTAAGTTTTGCATCAAGCTCATTTGATTTGATTTCTTCTGATTCCTAATGAAAAAGAAACGAAAAACACGACAATTTCTAAAGTTTTATACTTAGAAAGGTAAAGAAAGCTTTGCAATTAAATTCACTAATGTGAAATATAGAGCTTATGTATGAAAATTAAAAAGACTGGGGGATGGGTGTTTGGCACAATAGTTAAGATGCTGCCTGGAATGCCTGCATCTTACACTGAAGTGCCTGGGCTTGAGTCCTGGCTCTGCTTCCACTTCTGGCTTCCTTCTACTGCATCCTGGGAGACAGCAGGTGATAGCCAGAGCCCAGCTGTTGCAAGCATTCGGGGGAAAAAATCTGTAGATGGAATCTCTGTCTCTCTCTGTCACTGACTTTCAAATAAACATAAATAAGTAAATATACAAATGCAAAAATAAAATTTAAGATGGTATTTTATCAATTCTCCATGAATAAGAATAGTACACTTAAGATATATAATGTAATACCTACAGAATAGTTTTTAAAATTATACATTTCCTTGCAACTGTCTGGTATTTTTCCAGGCTTTTTTTTTTTTTTTTTTGCAAACTTTTCTAGTTAGAGCCATTTAGGTTGTAGCTCTTTTAATATAGGAAATAGCCTTCATCCTCTATTTCAAATATTGCAGATACACAAATTTAATGAAACAATGGTATTGTCTGAAAATTTAATACCTGATATGTTTTTATCATATCTTGACAGTTCTGTCGTATCTGATCTGCTTCCTCCTTTGCTTGTGTTAACTTTGTTGTTGTTTCTTTGAGTTTATCTTTGGTTTCCTGTATGGAGAAAAAGATGACATAAAGTTGGCCACAGTGATGTGAAGAATGTTAAGTTTTTGCCCTAAGACTGCCACTGAGGAGTCCTATATTCTAGCAACATTATTTGTGTCTACAAAAAAATGAAAATGGTCTACATACTTAACTAATCACTAAATAAAGTTAAATTTATAAGAGCTTTCAATAAATTACTAGAAGTTACAAACCTGACAAAAAGCATAAAACAGTTCTTTGAGCACCCACATAAAAGACAATCCTTTGGTTTATGGCTGTGGTGTATAATAAAAACTAACTTTTCATAGACTGATGCTGCAGCTTCTGTTCTTAACTTCTCTCCTAAATGTGCAATTCTGAAGACTTGGAGGCACTACTCTCATCAAACCCAATTACTTTTGCTCGTTCTACTCTCCAGCTACTGCTTCAGTCCTAACCACCCCCAACTCCCTGAAAATCCTTCCTCGGAGCCAGTTTTCTCCTCATCCATCCTCCTTCTTTATTGTGCTTTGACTGTCTTTCTACCACTGGCTGATTTTCCAAGACAGAACCCTTGTCTTTCAATTCTTTTTCCATAATTCTTCTTCAGAGGACCAATGCAGTGCTCTGGTTTGGGCTAGCATGTGGATTTCAGAGCAGAGTTTAGGGAGCACCTCCTCCTCGTAGCTTCCCTTCAGAAGGGAACAGATGCTGCCTCCTTAACTTTGCAGATTTAATCTAGAGACACCCCAAGTTCTAAGAACTGCTATACCACATTTACATACTATTCTGTAAGTTATCTGACTCCCCAGTTAAACACTTAGTTTCTCAGCAACACCAGCTCTACATTTGTCATGTATCAATCATTTGATTAAGACTTGTTGAATTGGGGCCAGTGCTGTGACGTAGTAGATTAAGCCTCTGCCCGCAGTGCCAGCATTCCATACAGTTGCTGGTTTAAGTCCCAGCTGCTCTTCTTCAGAAACAGCTTTCTGCTAAGGGCCTGGGAAAGCAGTGGAAAGATGGCTCAAGTGCTTGGGCCCCTGCACCTGTGTGGGAGACCTGGCGGAAGCTCCTGGCTCCTGGCTCCGGACTGGTTCAGTGGTAGCCATTTGGGGAGTAAACCAGTAGATGGAATGGGAGATCTCTCTTCTCTGTCTCTCCCTCCCTCCATCTGTAACTTTGCCTCTCAAATAAATAAATCTTAAAAAAAAAAAAAAAAAGACTTGTTGAATTAATGGAGGAATAACTAATACAAGCCTTCTGCTCTAGGTTGGTTGGTCTCCTCAAACACTACTCATCTCCCACCCTTCCTTCTTGCTGTTGCTCACTTTGGAGTGCCTTCCTCTGATCTCTTGAATCATTTTATCCATGCTTTGCACACTTTCTTATACTTTTTAAAAATGAATCTATTGGGGCCAGTGCTATGGCATAGCGGGTAAAGCCATACAGTGCCGGCATCCCATATGGGCACCAGTCAAGTCCCGGTTGCTCCACTTCCAATCCAGCTCTCTGCTATGGCCTGGGAAAGCAGTGGAAGATGGCCCAAGTCCTTGGGCCCCTGTACTCATGTGGGAGGCCCAGAAGAAGCTCCGGGCTCCTGGCTTTGGATAGGCACAGCTGCGGCCATTGCGGCCATCTAGGGAGTGAACCAACGGATAGAAGACCTCTCTCTCTCCGCCTCTGCTCTCTGTAACTCTGTCTTTCAAATAAATAGAAATAAATCTTTAAAAAAAATAAATCTACCATTATTAGTTATATACTTTCAGTTGCTAATCTTTAATAGTGATTGACTTGCACTGAAACCAGTATCACTTTCAAAATATAAGCAATAACTTAGATACTTTTTCAAATACTGATTTTTTTAAACTGTACAACTCGGTGAGAAGAGAAAAAGAGGAAATTTATTTGTTTTTTTTTCCCCCTCAACTATCATATTGTCAATAACTAAAACATCTTGGCACATAGTAGGTACTTACTTCGTTCACTCAAAAATAGCAACTGAGGGACTCCTATATCCCAAAGAAATATTTATTAAATAAAAGAAATGTCTGAATAAAGGAAAACTGAGAATCACATTAAATGTTAAGGTGCCAACGGGCCTCATTTACTCCTACACTCAGTACTCACTGAGCACCTACCATGTACCAGGCGTTCTCCTCTGCTCTCAGGAAACAGTTGTGTAAGAAAGCAGACAAAATCTTTACCCTCATAAAGCTGATGTTCTAGTGATGGAGATAAATACTTGATAGTAATATTCTTAGCACCACAGATACTTTTTAACATTCCCAGGGTCTATTTCAATTTTTGTAACTTATATATTCTCCTCCTCCCACTGATGATGTTTAATTCTATATTCCAAAAAATGCCTAAAGGCAGCAGCAAACTCAGGTGTTATAAACAATGAATGGAAAAATTCAATGCTTCTTTTACATAGAAATCATACAAGGAAATTTCTTTTGAGGAGTCACCAAATATTCAAGTCCAAGCTATTCTGCAAATGTTGCTAAAGTAAGCTCCATTCCTCATTAACCGTCAAATGCATTTGCTCTTAAATACATCTAATCATTGATCCCAAGCACTGCAGTACTTACCTTGTGAGAATCCACTTCAGCTTTTAATTTGTTTTGTGCCCACTTCACTTTAATGATGTGAGAGTTGATTTCTTCCTTTAATTTGTCTACTTCTCTGATGAGTCTAGTCATTTCCCCTTCCTAAAATGATATCACCAGGTCAAATTTTTCGCTTAACCAATCAACTAATTATTTCTGTATGTTTTATACTCCTTCAAAGTAATCACCACAATAATACTGCAATTCAAGGGCTGGTACACTAAGACCCACAGGCCATAAAACTGATTTAAAGTTCGAATGATAAGAGAGCAGTAAAACCTAAATCCAATGAGCAGACTGGAAGGATGACTAACATTCATATTTTAACCACCTGAATGTGCTGTGCACATAAGCTCACTTTTATGATTCTTTAACTGTGTGGCATTAAGATGAACTCAATTAATTTTACCCCAAGTCCTGAGAACAAAGACAATCCTCCTGAAATAATAACTGAAAAAATAGCATTCATCCCCAAGAAATGATAACTGGAAATACAATCTTGTCATGCTGCTAGGTACAGAGCAACAGTTGTGAACAGGTAGGTCAGCAATTCAATCTCCACAGCCAAAAGCAAAAGCTGACATGTTTTTCTGCAAGAAATACACACTGTTCTTTGGTAAGTTCTACATTAAGATTTTGATCAAATAATAGTCTGGCTCTAAAGCTAATCACAACTCAAATTACTAGTGCATACTTCACCAAAATATAATCTTCATTTGAGACTCTGATTATTTTATTATACAGAGTTTTTAAAGAGATATATTAAGAAAAATTATCCAATAAACATGGGCCCATTACTCATCTTTCCCCCAGAAAACCTTTAATCTGGCAGGCAGGTAAACACTAATGCTCTTAGAAGACAAAACTATAACAACTTCATGCTCGAGCGTTTTAACAGCGCTACATTATGAGTATTTAATTATACAGGAAAAGCAAAGAGAACAAATATCAAATAAGGCACAATGGCATGAGTTATACCTTTGTTTCATACAGCTGGTGCAACCGGCCTTTCTCCTGAGAAAGCTGTTTAATTTTGTTAGTGTTCTTCTCAAGTTCCTTATTTGCATCTCTAAGTTTTCTTTCAAGTATCTCTTTTTCCTTTCGAAGGTCTAAAGATTCCTTCTCACCTCTTACATACTTCATTACCATTGCTTCTTTTTCTTGGCGTGCCTCTTCACATTTCTTGTTGGCCTTTTGAAAAAAAAAAATTACCCAGCATTTATAAATTATTTTTCAAACGAAAATACCAAAAACATTTTTTCTAAAATATTATGAATGCATTTTTTGATGTTGCACAACACTCCCAGGATTTGTGCCATGAAATTTTTAAGTGAAAGAAAATACTCAAAATTATAGAAAAATGATACATCACTAACATCACTAGCATTTACTCTTATTCTTTTCCTATTCATTTAACTTCAGCTAATATGTTTGCTATTTTCCATTTACTCCTCCAGATCTGACTTCCCATCCTTTTCTGTCCCATATCTCACATCACCATGCAAATCCCTTTGCATTCAAACTTGCAATTGTGTTCCGCTAACAGAAGGCACGAGGCAGAAACTCGGGAATGTAGGCAGAGAGAGATGTGGCTGACTGTTTGCACCAATGCCCTCTGTTAGATGATTCTGGGGCACACTCCCTACTCCACGAGTGGGGTCATCTCTGTTCTGCTAAGGGCTATTTGGATATTTTTAAAATTAATTAATTTATTTGAGAGGCAGAGTTACAGAAAAAGAGGGAGAGACAGAGAAATCTTCCATCCATTAGTTCACTCCCCAATTAGCTACAACTGCTGGAGCTGGGCCAATCCAAAGCCAGGAGCCAGGAGCTTCTCCTGGGTCTCCCGCATGGCTGCACAGACTTGGGACATCTTCCACTGCTTTCCCAGGCCATTAGGGGGCTCAATCAGAAGTGGAGCAGCTAGGACTCAAACCAGCGCCCACATAGGATGCTAGTGCCACAAGCACTATACCACAGTGCCAGCCCCTATTTGGAGATTTATGACCTCATTCATGGACCATACAAAACGATCAACTTAACAATTAGTCTGCTACAGAATGACTGACTTTCCAGTCCTGCCTGCGGTTGCCTTGGCTAGACCAGACCAGCTGATTTCATGGGCCTTACACGGCCTGCGGGCTGGATGTTCCCCATCTCTGCCTGCTCCCTCTCCTTGTTCCTTTAGGCTGAAGGGTGATGATGGCTCCTCCAGCAGCCCTAAGATCGTGCATCTTCCCTTTCTGGGATCTTGAAAGCTCACCCACATCTCTATGAAGGGTCCTTTTATTAAATTCCTCTCGAATCACTAGCAAGTGTATCATTTGTTTTCTGCCAAGAGCTTGATTGTGTGGCAATTTCTAAAATCTAAAACCTTAATTCCCACCCTCAACGTATCCACATCCTAATTAATGAACATTTGATTTTCTATTATGAAAAGCTTTATAAAGTATTTTACACTTACTCCTTAATTGAATTGTGAAGTTCACATGCTTATTCAAAATTTTCTGTTAGTGGTCTGTCGTAACGAAATATCTAATATTAACTTATAAAGTAAAGAAATCTGGGGTTGGCCCTGTGGCGTAGCAGGTAAAGGTGCCGCCTGCAGTGTTGGCATCCTATATGGGCGCCAGTTTCAAGTCCAAACTGCTCCACTTCCAATCCAGCTCTCTGATTTGGCCTGGGAAAGCAGTGGAAGATGTCCCAAGTGCTTGGGCCCTGCATCCACGTGGGAGACTCGGAAGAAGCTCCTGGCTTCTGGCTTCAGCACAGCTCTGGTTGTGGAGGCCATCTGGGGAGTGAACCAGTGGATGGAAGATCTCTCTCTCTCTCTCTCTCTCTCTCTCTCTCTCTGCCTCTCTGTAACTCTGCCTTTCATATAAATAAATAAATCTAGTGGCTGGAGGGTCCAAACAGCCTGGTACTGGCAGTGTGGCAAAGGTCCCTGTCTCTCTCAAAACACAGTGGAAAGGGAAATGGCCACCAACAGGACCAAAGTTGCCACTTTGGACACCTCTGCTCCATACCAGAGTGCCTGGTTTGAGCTCTGCTATGCTACTTCAGATACAGCTTCCAGCTCATGAGCTCACTGGGAGGCAGCAGATTATGGCTCAAGCACTTGGGTCCCTGCCACCCATGTGGGAGACCCAGAATGAGTATGGATCGTCCCAGGCCAGGCTAATGTGAGTATTTGGGGAATGTATCAGTGGTTGAAAGATGCCTTTCCATCACTCTCTCCCTCCCTCTCTCTGACTTTAAATAAGAAAAGAAAAGAAAGAAGTATTTAAAAAAATACAGAGGATATAGCAAAAACTCCTGTGCTGTGCTAAAGTGACAATAATACTGCACAAAGTTCTAGTACTGTTGAAAAGCACATCTAGTCAACATTCAGAATGCTACACATAGACATATTTTTTAATCAATTGGGCTTTGTTTCCACTTAAATAGCCCCACACTGGATTAATGATGTCACGGACTCCTGAGGACCTGAAAATGTGCTTGTGGACAAGGAATGAGAAAATTATACTCAAACTGGCTAATAAAACTAGCTAGATTTTAGACAGATAAAAAACTGGACTGAGAAAAAGTCAATTAATGGTTCAATATCAATTTCAAAAGAAACACGGTTTCATGGTAATTTGATGTTCAGGCAACATGTCAGGTTTGAGAACAATAGCTTCTGGAGGAGCTTACCACCCAGTGAGAAAGACAGAGACAGACACTGTAATAGAATATGATGAATTCTAGTGGATCTATGCACTTCAAAAAGTCCTTTGAAAACACAAAAATACATTCCCTGGAAGGAACTGACAGGAAGGATAAATGGTGCTAAACTTGAGCCAGATGTTAAAAGTTAAAAACGATTCATGGGAGCCAGTGCTGTGGTGCAGTGGGTTAAAGCCCTGGCCTGAAGTGCCAGCATCCCATATGGGCGCCCGTTCTAGTCCCGCCTATTCCTCTTCCAATCCAGCTAACTGATTGGCCTGGGAAGGCAGTAGAGGATGGCTTGGGTCATCCTTGGGCCCCTGTACCCATGTGGGAGACCCGGAGGAAGCTCCTGGCTTTGGATCAGCGCAGCTCCGGCCGTTGTGGCCATCTCGGGAGTGAACCAGCAGATAGAAGACCTCTCTCTCTGTCTCTACCTCTCTCTGTAACTCTTTCAAATAAATAAAGTAAATAAAAAAATAAAATCTTAAATGATTCATGAGAATTCAAGGAGTGAGTCAAAGAAAGGAACTCAAGGTAGAGTGAATACAATGTGCAAATACCTAAAATCACGAAGCAGCACGACATACTTTATGGATATCAGGTCATTTTACAGGGTTTAATTTTGGTGTTTAGTTGGATTGGGCAGGAAACAGTCACAAAAACAAAAAGAGCTGTAGATTGATCCGTAAAGGAAAAAAAAATCCTCATGTCATACTGATCAGTTTAGATTTCACTCTACAGACAATGGAAAGTCAAAGATGGATTCATAAATCAGAACCTCTTACTACATATTTTAGTAAGATAACCAGTGGCAACATGAAAGCTTCACTGAAGTTGAGACAGAAAGCAGAAAAATTAGAAGAATGACAATTAGAACAGACAAGATGAAATACTGTGAAGGTATGGACTAAAGCCGAGAACATTTACACCAGGTAACAGCCCTGTCATTCAAAGAGACGTTCATGGAGCAGCTGCAAAGAATCACCTAGGGTGTTTGTTAAAAGCTCACATCCTTGGGTCCTCCCCCAGCTAATGGCCACACCTATCTCAAAGGGTCATTGGGAGTATTCAACAAATAATCCAGTAACTGTTATTCAAGCTGTTGTACACAGTCCATTTATATAGCACAGAAAAAGAAGATGAGTCATTTATGGTCTAGACTTATTTTAAGATGTTTATCATTGACTTAAAGATCAAGAAAGCATGAATCAGATAATCAACAGATTCAATAACTTGGTAAAACTAAGATAAAAGATAGTTAGTTCCACTTCTTGAATTATGGCAGTTAAAACCTCCTCATTCAGTACACCAAAACTTTAGATGAAATGCAGTAAATGTTTTTTCCTAACTTTTTTTTTTTTTTGTGACAGGCAGAGTGGACAGTGAGAGAGAGAGAGAGACAGAGAGAAAGGTCTTCCTTTGCCGTTGGTTCACCCTCCAATGGCTGCAGCGGTCGGCGCGCTGCGGCCGGCGCACCGCGCTCATCCGATGGCAGGAGCCAGGTGCTAGGTGCTTTTCCCTGGTCTCCCATGCGGGTGCAGGGCCCAAGCACCTGAGCCATCCTCCACTGCACTCCTGGGCCACAGCAGAGGGCTGGCCTGGAAGAGGGGCAACCGGGACAGAATCCGGCACCCCGACCGGGACTAGAACCCAGTGTGCCGGCGCCGCAAGGCGGAGGATTAGCCTGTTGAGCCACGGCGCCGGCCTAGTAAATGTTTTTTAATATACAGTTTGTCTTACAAGTATGAGAAATTCCCCAGGGTTAAAAAAATCTAAGACAAAGAAATCCAGAATGGTATGCCAAAGATGAAACTCTCATCACCCTATAGACATTTTTCAATTCTAGACCATGAAAGGGTACAAGTGGCAGGATTTGTCATAAAGTCCCCAAGAATTTATAAAACAGCTTTATTCTCATGTTTGAGGCTCACACTCATTCCAATTATTCAGTACATGAAACAGGGAAGTCTCAAGCCAGCAAATGAAATTGTGGGTGTTATCAGTGTGTGTACATGAACACACATACAAACATACTGGGAATTATTTTGAAATAAAACTTGCTAGGTTTGGTGACTTTAGGTAAAAGGTGTTGGTTTTACTCTTCTTTCATCTTCTCTACAGATTTAAAATTTTCAAGAAGTTAGAATGAGAAGTTGGGGGAGGGGAGGAGGAATGAAGATCCAAATAATTAAATGGAATAGTCTCCAAAATCTACTTCAATAATATTTACCTCTTAGGGTTGTTGTGAAGATTAAAGAAGTTAAAATCTATAAAGTAGTCTGAATGTGGCCTGACACATAGCTGAAGCTGAATACATTAGCCACTATCATAGCATCTACACCCTTCATCACTACGGAGGAAATACACACAGTACAGAGTATAGCAGGTGGCAATTTCTATTTTTTAAAAAATGGCTGGAGAGAAAAAGGGAATATACACATGCTTTTATATGAAACAAACATTGCAGGAAAGATATATAAGTAACTGGCACCAGAGGTTTACCTCTGAGAAAGAGGGAAATGTTTGCAGGTGACTTTGTTACTGTTTGAATTATGCACAAATAACTACAATTTTGCTTTTGTTTTAAATATATAATAAACTCCGGAGAACTAAAAAAAATAGCTCAGTAGGTTATTCTAATGATCAGCCATGGTTGGGTAAACGAAAGCCAGTAATTTCTTAAGTTCATAGCCTCTATACTTCCCCTCAATTAGTAAAAATGGTTGAGAACTGATCGCATGAGTTTTAAATATGACATTTCTCATGAAAAGATCAACAATTTATAAAGGCTCACAGAAATGAAGGCTGAGGCCGGCGCCGCGGCTCAATAGGCTAATCCTCTGCCTAGCGGCACCAGCACACCAGGTTCTAGTCCCGGTCGGGGCACCGGATTCTGTCCCGGTTGCCCCTCTTCCAGGCCAGCTCTCTGCTGTGGCCAGGGAGTGCAGTGGAGGATGGCCCAAGTGCTTGGGCCCTGCACCTGCATGGGAGACCAGGAGAAGCACCTGGCTCCTGCCATCGGATCAGCGTGGTACGCCGGCCGCAACGCGCTGGCTGCAGCAGCCATTGGAGAGTGAACCAACGGCGAAGGAAGACCTTTCTCTCTCTCTCTCTCTCTCTCTCTCTGTCCACTCTGCCTGTCATAAAAAGAAAGAAAAAAAAAAAAGAAAGGAAGAAATGAAGGCTGAGAATAATCTGTTTCTTAAAGTTCTTCTAGCACACCACACCTGGTGTGGCAGGAGATTCAGAGTAGAGAGGATGGGATCCACCTCCCAGTGTAAGCAGTTAATCCCTTCTACTTCTATTCATGCTGAGGACCAACTGTGGATACAGAAATGAATTCAACAAAAGTGTTATTCTTAAGGAGCTCAAGCAAGTAATGATATAGAAGTATTACTTAAAATAGCTTCTTCTGAGATCCTATGTACCAACGCAAAAAGATTCCCAAGGTGTATTATGTTGGAAAAACAAGGTTACAAAATAGATGCACACACAGTAAGTTGCAATCGAGCAGGGAGAAAGTCTACACATATTGCTGTAGCTTGGATATGGTTTAAGTGTGTTTCCCCAGAAGTTCAAGTGCTGGAAGCATGGGCTCCAGTGAGGCAGTACTGAGGCTCAGTGCAAGGTGATTAGTTTCCAGGAGAAGGAGTTGTTAGAAGTGAGCCTGGCACCTCTTCTGAATTCTTCCACCCATGCACCACTGGCCGCTCTCTTGCTTATGTTCCCACCATGACGCCTTCCGCCATGCTGTGATGTAGCAGATGCCAGCACACATCACCAAAATATCAGTAATAAGCTATGGAACAAAAAAAACTGAATATAGACAGACTGCAGGCAGGAAAAGGCAGCAAAGAGGGACTTCTCCCCTGCCAATATACTTCCTAAATTTGTTAATTTTAAAATGATTGGCATATCTTACTTTAGCACTTTTTCAAGGCTAATTTTCATAATAAATAGAATTATTATTCTTAATATATCTCTGGAGTTCAAAATAGTCTAACAGTATTTTTATTCTAATATATGAGAAAGAGCCACCACAGTGTCAAGTTAATGACAATGACATGAAAAATACCTGTTCCATCCGTTGGGCCATCTCTTTGTGTAACTGTTGAATTGCATTTTTAGCTGCGGTATCTTGAGCTATTAGTTTATCTTTGGAAGCTTTAACTTCTTTATTTAGTTCCTCTATTCTTGATTCTAACTGTAAAGAAAATTATTTCCTGGTTATTTATAGCCATACCAAACAGATCAACAATACCTAAGTAAATAAACACAACGTAAATAAGCCTAAAGAACCTAGTGAATATACTTCAACCACTGAAATCAAAACTAACTACCATTCTCTCTCATTGGGTAACTGTTTCTTTTTTCTTTTTTAAGATTTATTTATTTATTTGAGGGGCAGAGTTACATCAGAGAGATCTTCCATCTGCTGGTTCATTCCTCAAATAGTCACAATGGCCGGAGCTGGGCCAATCCGAAGCCAGGAGCTTCTCCTGGGTTTCCCACGTGGGTGCAGAGGCCCAAGCACTTGGGCCATCCTCCACTGCTTTCCCAGGGAGCTGGATCAGAAGTGGAGTAGCCAACTTGAACCAGTGCCTATATGGAATGCCAGCACCACAGGCAAAGGCTTAACCTACTACACCTTGGCACCGGCCCCTGGATAACCATTTCTGTAACTCACTGGAATTCAGTCAGTATATATCTGAAGACATTGTGATAAGTGAAGGTGTATATGATAAGCTCTTAGTGCATCCACTCTATAAGGAATAACATTTAAGTTAATAAATAAAGTAAAATATAATGAAACTTAAATGTAACATTAGAAAATATTCACTCATTACAAAAATAAGCAGCAGAGAAACAGAATTAGGGATACGAAATACATAAAAAACAAAAAGTAAAATGAGAGACATAAATCCAACCATCAATGTCATTATATGAAAAGAGTAAATAATAATATCAAAAGGTAGAAAATGACAGAATAAACAGAATCCAACTACATCCTATTTATAGGAATCACTTCAGGTTCAAAGACACAAATAGGATAGAAAAAGATACAGCACAGCGCAGCAATCATAAGAAAATGAGAGTGCCTACGCTAGTATCAGACAAAATAGGATGAGATGAAGAACGTTCCGGGGACAGGGCTGACTTTGTGTAATGGTAGGTTAAGCACTGCTTGCAACATCAGCATATCTTATCTGGTCGAGTCCCAGCTGCTCAATCCACTTACCATTCAGCCTCCTGCTAAGAGGCCTGGGAAGGCAGCAGAGGATGGCCATAGTCCCTGGGTCCTTTTCATTCATGTGGGAGAACAGCATGAACTTTCTGACTCTTGACTAGAGCTTGGCCTGGACCTGGCTATTGCGACAATTTGGGGAGTGAACCAGCAGATGGAAAAATTTCTTTCTCCATCTCTCTGTCACTCAGCCTTTCAAATAAATAAAGCTTACAACAAAATGTTACTAGAGGGGCCAGCATTGTGGTGCAGTGCGTGAAGCCACCACTTAGAACACTGACATCCCACATCAGAGTGTCTATTCAAGTTCTGGCTGCTCTGCTTCAAATCCAGCTCCCTGCTAATAAGCCTTGCAATGTACCACATCACTGCCCAAATACCTGGGTCCATGCTACCCATGGGAGAGACCTGAAAGGTGTTCTGGCCTCCTGGCTTTGGCTTGGCCCAGCCCCAACTGTTGCAACCATTTGGGAAATAGATGGAAAATACCATTCTCTCTGTCCCTCCTTTTCTCTTTCTGCCACTTTTTCAAATAAATAAATAACTCTTTCAAAAAATGTTACGGAAGATGGACATTTCATCATTACAAAAGGATCAATTCAGCAGAAATAGCTACCAAGTATAAATACACAGATACCTAACAACATAGCACCAAAATACATGCAACAAAAACTGATAGTAATGAAGGGGGAAACAGACAAACCAGAAGATTTTTATACCCTACTTTCAATAATGGATAGAACTATTCAGGAGATTAACAAGGAAATACTTGAACAGTACCATAAGGCAACTGTATCTAATATATCTTGTATAACACTCCACCCATCAGCACATATTCTCATGAAGTGTACACACAGTATTTTCCAAGACAGAACATTAAAGATGGGACTCCTAGAAAGTAAGTTCTCCAACTACGCTAGAATGAAATTAGAGCTCAGGAACATAAAGAAATTTGGGAAATCTAAAAATCTGTGAGAATTAAACAGCACAGTCCTAAATAACCAACGGGAAAAATCACAAGAGAAACTGGAAACTACCAAGTAATGAATGAAAAAGAAGATCTAGCATGCCTAACATCTAGCAATCTAGCATATCTGGCACCTAAAGCAATGCTTAGAGAGAGAATTACAACTACAAACTAAAAAACAAAGAGCTCACAACAATAACTGCATTTAATCTGAGGCCTTGGAAAATGAGCAAACTAACCCTAAAGCCAACAGAGTGAAGAAATTAAAGAAACAGAACAGAAAAACAAGAGACACTTGACAAAAATAAAAAGCTGATTCTCTGAAAATAACAAAAGTAACAAATCTTTACCTACATTGAGAAAGAAAAATAACTAGAATCAAAATGAGAGAGACACATGACTAGTGAACTTAGAGAAAGCAAAACGATAATGAACACTATGAACGATTTAACTGAGATGAAATGGACAATTTCTAGACAGACACAAAATAGCAAAACAGGCTCAAGAAGAAACAGAAAATCTGAATAGACTTATGAAAAGCAAGGAGACTGAATTAGTAATTAAAACAAAATCTGTTAACAAAAATCTAGTCACAAAGAAAAATTCAGATCCAGGGGGCTATATAGGTAAATGTCACCAAATATTTAAAGAATTAATTCCAATTCTTCACAAACATCCTGTCTCCATGAAAAGAAGGAATGCTTCCAAATTCATTCTATTCACTCCTCCACTCCTCGGTATATACCAAAGAGAGAAATGTCCACACAAAAATTTGCACATGCATGTTCACAGAAACATTACTCACAAAGGTAAAACAGTGGAAACAACCCAAATGTCCATCATTTGGTGAAAAGATAAAAACAGTTGCTATCTATATGGCAGAATATTATTTAATTGTTAAAAAGAGATACTGACACATACTATAACTTGAATAAAACTAAAACATTAAGTGTACACATGTGTTTCATTTGCATGAAATGCCCAAAATAGGCAAATATAAAGAGACAGAAGGTCTGTCACTTCTTAGGGGTTGAGAGGACAGAGTAACATTTGAAGGGAATGAAGATTGACTACCCATTAGTGGGTGCAAAGTTACCTAAACATTACCTTATAGTACATATGTACTAAATGCGCATTCAAACAAAATTATCTAGAGCAAAATCACCCTTAGAAATGCAAACCATGTTTATATTTTGTGGTAGTCACAATTTAAAAAAGTGAATAGTTTATTATATCCAATAGATCAAAAATATTTTTAATATGTAATCAACATAAAGAACTGTTGTATTTTAGTACTAAGTCTTCTAGAACTAGGTATGTTCTTCCATTTGCAGCACCTGTCAATTTAGTCTTGCTACCTTTCAAGTGTTCAATAGTTACATGAGGCTAGTGGTTTCTACACTGGACAGTATATATCTATAGAGAGAAAATTAAGAGAAAATTCTGCTATCCTAGTGTTCTGTTTAGAAGTTAAAGTTCTCTCTCTTTGCCTCTCTTCCTCTCTCTAGCTCTTAAATTTCAAATAAACAAATGTTAAAAAAAAAAAAAAAAAAAGGTGAATCCAACTTCTCTTTAATCATCTCAGGAAGGGAAGAGGTCTGCTTCCATTCTCCTGTTCATGAAATGTCTGGTCATTAGCATGACCAGCCCATCAAAACACAAACTCAGTATTTCATTAAGGCTCCTTCAACCTAAGATTGACTTACATGTGATGGCACTGGAGCACATGAAAAGCAGGATGAAATACTGTACATAAAATCTGACAAGTACAGTCACCTTCCAATTATGGAAAGGTACATTAGATACATGGAGGCATAAGTAAGTGAAAACTTGGTTTAATTTATTATAACCAATTATTTAGTGTTATCTTTATTATGTTAATTTCTGTGAAAGATGAGAATCTTTCTAATTCAGCCCATAAAAGAGTGAAAGCACAGAAAGATGAAGAGCAGCTCAGCTGCCTGTCTCAGTGTTCAGTGTGCTGCTCCTTGCATCATTAAAAACAAGAGAAAAGGAAAGGATGGGGCAGGGAAGCCAGGTAGCCGACACATCTCATGTATGAAAGTCACCTTCATGGCAAACTGATCTTAAAAACCGCTCTGGGGCCGGTGCTATGGCACAGAGGGTTAAAGCCCCAGTCTGCAGTGCTGGCATCCCATGGGGCGCCAGTTCGAACCCCAGCTGCTCAACTTCCCATCCAGCTCTCTGCTATGGCCTGGGAAAGCAGTGGAAGATGGCCTAAGTCTGTGGGCCCCTGCACCCATGTGGGAGACCCAGAAGAAGCTCCTGGCTCTTGGCTTCAGATCGGCACAGCTCCAGCCATTGCGGCCATTTGGGGAGTGAACCAGCGGATGGAAGGCGCCCCTCCCCATGCCTCTCTATAACTCTACCTCTCAAATAAAGAAATCTTAAAAAAAAAAAAAAAAAAAACTGCTCTAAATTTGTTACAAAAATACTTAGAACCACACTAAACAGTAAACTTAAAGATATTTTAATGCCAGACTTAAAGGTATCTACTACTTCTTTCCTTCATTGGCAGAAACAGTCTAGCTGACTGTGAAATCAAATAGTCTTTTTGGTATTTTGAACATAATAGATTATGTTCTATTATAACATATTAGGAGACCCACAGATCATAAAAACATAAATTTACAAAATGAAAATAACTCAGGCTACGGTTCTCACTTGGTAAAAGACAATACTAAGCAATTCTCTGCATTTAAATATGATTACTTTATAGAATTTCAGTGTATACCAATTTTCATAAATCAAAGCATGGTCTTTTAAAGTTTTCTGGTTTTTGAGTAGTTGTAGGTCAGGAAATCTTTTGTTTTCTGTCTTTTCATGGTGTAATAGTTCACTTTTTATTATAGCATTATCCACTGCCTAGATGTACCATAGCTGATTTATCCATTCACCTACAGAAGGAGATCTCGGTAGTTTCCAAGTTTTGACAGTGATGAATAAAACTGCTATAAACATCCATGTGCAGGTTTTGTGTAAATATTACCTTTTTTTATTTCTTTCTTTCTTATTTTTTTAATTATCTTTTCTATGGGTAGAGATATTTTCAACTCCTCTGGGAAAATACCAAGCAGCACAACTGCTAGGTCATGTGCTGGTGGTTGGTACAGAAGAGATGCCATTTCCAGTGATCAAAGATACGATCCACAGATGCATGAAGGCTGCATGGTAGCTTCAATGAGCACAATGAGGGAAAGCCGGGGTCAGTGTCCTTGATGACCTGCTACATGCAGTAGGAGGCCTGATGGAGCCTCTTATCTCAACCGTGTTGAGGGGTGTGACCCCAGAACAACCAGAGGAGCAGCGATGTGGCCCCTACAAGCACCTGCAGGCTAAGTGTTGCTGTAGCAGTACCTGGAGGCTTTCTTTATGCTGCAGGTGGCCAGGACGGTGTCTTGCCTCAACATTGTTGAGAGGTGATTTTTTTTTAAAGTCATTTTCAATTTTTTTTTTGAAGGGCATATAGGACAGTTTTAAGAAAACTGCAGCTAACTTTAGAACAGTAAGGGATCCACTATTTGGTGAATTTACCATAGGCTTCAGAAAAAGTTTTCAGTTGATCTTAAAGTCTAGAAAGACTAAAAATATTTTTGAAGATTTCTGGCTTTTACCTGTTTAATTGTGCTCATATGTTGCTTCTCTGTTTCTGTCCTTTTTTTTAATTCTTCTCTGAGATTATCTTTTTCCGAACAAATATCTAAGATGAGCTCCTGGTGCTTCTTATTTTCTTTAATTAACCTAAATATAAAGAGGGCAGTATAAGCAAAACATAATTAATAATGGAGATAAAATGAGATGTGGAATTTAATCTTTTCACAGATTAGGGTGTAGATACCTGGGATTATAAGAAATTAAAATTCCGAGGTAATTGTCTTATTGTGATACATGATATTTTGCAAAACATTCTCTAGTCAATCAGGCTATTTTTTTTTTTTTGACAGGCAGAGTGGACAGTGAGAGAGAAAGAGAGAGAGAGAAAGGTCTTCCTTTACCGTTGGTTCACCCTCCAATGGCCACCGCGGACAGCGTGCTGCGGCCGGTGCACCGCGCTCATCCGATGGCAGGAGCCAGGTGCTAGGTGCTTTTTTCCTGGTCTCCCATGGGGTGCAGGGCCCAAGCACTTGGGCCATCCTCCACAGTACCCCCAGGCCACAGCAGAGGGCTGGCCTGTAAGAGGGGCAACCGGGACAGAATCCGGCGCCCCGACCGGGACTAGAATCGGGTGTCCCGGCGCCGCAAGGCGGAGGATTAGCCTGTTGAGCCACGGCGCCGGCCTGATTTTTTTTTCCTAGAAATTTGTGTATTTCAAATCAAGAAATACATAATCAAGTAAAGAAAACCACATCCCTTTAAGTCTTAGGGGTATATAATCTCAATTATGCACTACATCGTTTCAGCATTGGAACCCTTCAGATAAGTGGCGACCAAGGGCTGTTTTGGTTGTTAAGAGGGGTAGGGGTTGCTGCTGGCACCTAGTGGTGAAGGCCAGGGTTGCCACTGAACGTCCGCCACTGAGACAGTCCCAAGAGCCACAAAGAATCATCTGGCTCAAAACAGCAACAGCGCTAAAGCTGAGAAATCTCCTTCTAGAGTTTGAGACTATTTCAATGATGCTCAAATCATTATAGAAGTGTAGTCAATGTAAAACAAAAAGTTCAAGCAGCAATTTCATTTTTAGTCTCCTAGAAGAAGTGAAATAAGATGACCTGAAAAGTACTCAGAACTGTAAGATGCCTATGAAAGTCAACAGCTACTAATTTAGGATTATTAACAGCAACAGCTTTTACCTAATAGTCATTGCACAATATTTGCTAACTTTGGCTGAAATGCATTATTTCACCTAATATTCAAAATCAGTCTATGAAATTATCATTACTTCTATTTACTAATTTTTAGAAAGCAAGCATAATTAATGCCTAGAATGTGTTCCAGGTCGCACAGCTAGTGCGTGGCTGAAATTAGTTTTGGGTCCAAGCCTAACTCCAAAGCCCAGACCTTTCCAAATTGGAAGGCCACTCATTCACTCAACAGATGCTTCCCGGTAGCTACTAGGTACTTTCTATTCTACATATGGGGCAGATGTTAGCCAACAGCCCCTGCTGTCCTGGGGCTTACATTTCAAGGGAGAAAGCAGACATTGAAACAATATGTATGTATAGAATTAGTCCTATTAAGAAAAACAGTTCAGTGCAAGCAGACAGAATGACTTAAGCTGAAATCTTAGATATGTTAGGCCTCTCTGAGGAGGTGAGAGCTGAGCACAGGAATGCAGGGAGGAAGCATCACACATGTCTGCCAAAGAGGCAAACACATAAAACCAAGTTTATTCGAGCATTTTATAGCACAGTAGTCTCACTTAGATCATTTATATGATTAAAGTGTACATTCAATTTGTTACAGAAAATTACCTGAAATACAAGAATTCTGGCTACAGGAAGGGGAAGTGAAGAGCATTTATTTGTTATTTATATGTCAAATGCACATCCTATGCTCTGCAAACTGTTTTAAGAGGGCTGGCTGGGAACTTGGACAATATGGAGAGTAGAATGATGGTTGCCACAGCTCAGGGTAAATGGGGAAACAGTACTCAAAGAGTACAGACTTTAGTATGAGCAAGTTCTGGGGATCAAAGTATATATTATGGTGATGACAGTTACTGATGTCATCTTGTATACTTGAAATCTGCTGAGAACAGTCCTCACATGTTCACATACCACACACACACACACACACACACGCACACTAACCCCACAAAACTATGGGAGATGATGAAGGTGTTAACCTAACTGTGGTAATCATTTCACAATTTATATCAATCATCACATTGCGCACCTTAAAAATAAATATATACAATTTTGTCAATTTGATCTCAGTAAACCTGAGGAAAAAATTGGGAAATAGTTGTGTAAACACAAAAATATTTGGAAGCAGATGGATTCATAAAAATTTCAAAGGAAGTGAAAGTTTTCTTCACAGAAAATTAAATAAAGGGAAAACAAAAAAAAAGTCTTAGAGCTGATCTGAATCAACAAAGCATTTTATTTGGAATTAAAAATACGTGGGGCCTGGCACTGTGGCGTAGCAAGTTAAGCCACAGCCTGCAATGCTGGCATCCCTTATGGGCACCGGGTTGAGACCCAGCTACTCCACTTCTGATCCAGCTCTCTGCTATGGCCTGGGAAAGCAGAACATGGCCCAAGTCCTTGGGCCCCTGCACCTGCATGGGAGGCCGGGAGGAAGCTCCTGGCATTAGATCGGTGTAGCTCTGGCTATTGCAGCCATCTGGTGAGTGAACCAGCAGATTAGAGACTTTCCTCCCCCCCCCACCCCCCTCCCTCTCTGCCTCTACTCTCTCCATGTAACTCTTTCAAAATAAATAAAAAATCTTTAAAAAAATAATATGTGTATAACAAAAGATTAACAGATTTAAAATAATACCTGACATCTATATAATGCCTTAATGTCCAAAACAGCCCATTAGGTAAGTATCATCTTCTTAATATGGATGGAAAAAAAATCTGACTCAGCTAAGTTGATGGGGCCAGTGTAGTATAGCCTCCAAGGACACAGCAGTAACAATCTTCCAAATCCAGATTCCAGAACTGTGCTTATCGACTCTCCCATGCTAATCACATTCTGACAGAATGGGGCAAAAAAAAGATCAATCTTCTACTGTTTTGGTTATGTTTTTAAATAAATTTAACAAGTTGTGACTAGTCCTTTCCTAGTAACTGTGACTGAGAAATCTCTGAAGCCAAACCAAAGATTATAACTATGCATCACTAGCATCTGACCTTGAACAATCACTTAAACTAATCTCTCTGTGGTTCAGGGACCTCATCTACCAAACTGGGATAATAACAGCACATACTTCATAGAGGTGTTGTGAAGAGCCAATGAGTTAACTTACATAATATGGGAGTCACATAATTAACTGCTATTATTAGTATTAAATAACATAATTTACAAGATCTAACAAAAGCAGGAAGAGGCATCAGAGATCATTTCAAGGGCAAGATCTCCAAGAAAAGGCTCACAGGCATCAGGAAAATGAGGAGGGTACCCTAAAAAGCAACAGTAGCAGAGAAGCAATGGTTCAATTATACAAAAGCATATGGTTTATTCACACCACAGCAATATTCCAGGAAAGATATAAATAGGAGTAGGCACTAGTTTTGTGTTCATTTAATAACAAGGGTGTTGGTGTCCTGAAGAGATTTCTGTACACACATGCTCATAAGAGCATTATCCACAACAGCCAAAAGGTAGAAGGAGCCCAAGTATCCACTGACAGATAAGCAAATAATATGTGGTATATACTTATATATACAATGGACTATATTTCCACCTGAAAGAAGTTCAGACAAGTTTCAATCTATGGGTAAACCTTGAGGCCACCATGTTAAGTGAAATAAGCCAATCACAAGAGATTAAGTACTATTTGGTTTCATTAGATGAGTTACCGAAAGTGTCAAGCAGAACAGAGTATACGTAGATGCCAGCAACTGGAGACAGGAAGAATACAGAGCTGTTGTTTAACGGATAAAGAATTTCAGATGTGCAAAGTCAAAATGTCCTACAGACTGCTTGCACAACACTGTGAATGAGCTGAACATTATTAACTGTACACTTAAAAGGGGTTAAGGCAGTAAGTTTTAGGTTATATGTACTGTATCACAATTTAAAAAAGGGGAGGCTGGATAGTAAACCAATGAAGAGTGAACTGGTCCAGCAAACACAAATTCACTGAGCAGGACAATCTGGAACAGTTAAGACTAGAAGCAAGGAAAAGTCAGTTTCATATTCAGCAGTATTTGGTACATTTTCTTCGGTCATCTTCCTCCACTATGTGAACTTCCTCCCTCTTTCCTCTACAAACACATGCCTCTAATTCAAACACTTTTAAAGTATGATGTTTTATAAAGAGAATCAGTATGTATTTTAGTGGAGGCTAGCATACTTTATTTTCCTTTCTTAAATGTTAAAAAACAGTACTTTAATCAACCATCATATAACTATATAAATCTAGAATAAAAAGGCAGGACAATATGGTATTAGGAAAAGACTGAATGAAAGCAAACTATTATTAAAACAGAATTCTACAAATCCAAGAGAAGTCTAAAACAACTATGTTCTTGCGTTATATGAAAGGAGAGAAGGTTAAAATAACTATGTTCTCATTTATTGAGTGATAATTAACCAATTCTTCATCCTCTAAATTTTAATTTTTTAAAACAATGAATTCACAGTGGGTACTTTTAAAAAAAGTTTAAACATTATTCTCATTTTCTTGTGAACTTCTTCTATTTTTGACAATATTGTACTCAAATTCTTCAAAAAAATGAGAAATCTGACATTTGTAAAAATTTCTAGCTCGTTAATGAATTTAAACTATTTACTATAATATTTATTTCTTTAGATTTAGATTTACAAACAGTCTTAACTAGAAACTAGTTAGTCTTAACTAGAAAAACTTGATATTTGCTAAATTATTCAGCAATGCTATTATATGTCTATCTCTGCTGTGGAATCAGAAGTGGCCAAGATGATACTTTCCTTTAAAGAATTCAATCTTTAACCCCGATGGGAAAACAAGAATCTAAAGGAATAAAAAACTTACTTTTTAATGGTATGTTCTTGCTGCAAATACTTATCTTGCACACACTTTTCAAACAGAACCAATGCATGTTCTCCCTTATTCATTCCATTTGGCACTCGGTGGTGTTCCTCTGCCAAGTCTGTAGATAAGAGTTCAGACTCTATTTCTTCCAACAAATCCTCTGAGGTTGAAACATTCTTTATTTCTGAAATAAGCTTCTTGGTGCAGTCTGTATCATAAGGACTTTCTGAATAAGTCTTTTCTTTAGCAACTTCTGTAAATGTAGATGATCTTAATTCAGCCAGTATTTGTGTAACTGTCTGTTCTGTTTCACTTGTTTTTGAAAGTTGCTCTGCAGAATCTCCACTAGGAAAATTAACTGTTTGTTCAGAATTTTCAGGACATATGTTTCTTTTAGCACAAGAATCCTCACCTCCACCATGATCCAGAATCTCATTTTCCTGTGCTTCAATTTGACTACTGTGTTCGTTGGACTGACATAAAGTTTCATCACACTTTAACGACAATACTTTGGACTCATTTTCTAACTTACAGCTTTCATCACCAGAAAACGAGGTGCATGAGTCTTCCTTTAATTCAGATGCTGTCCCAGGATTTGTATCAGAGGAAATGGAGGCTACGTGCTCTGTCTCTGCCATGCTGATTGGTAACTCACTCTGCATTTCTTCAAATCTGCTCCTGATCTTTGTTTTACATCTGAGAAAGTAAAACATTAAAATCAAAACAATTTCTAAGTGAAGACATCATACATTCAAGTATTTGCATACAATCTGTGATCTGGAACCAAAACTCCTAATAATTACTCCATACCCTTTCCTTGCAGAAAAAAAGAGCAAAAAGGCCAGTCAACATGTCGGTTGCAACTGGGAGGGCTACTAAGTCTGTCTTTCCTTCTTCACTTCACATAACTCCACTAATTATTTTCTAGCACAGTCAATCATCCCATGAGATGTTAGCTAAAGATCAATATTATTGATTGCAAGATTAGTGCCAAAGAATGATCAGAATTCCTTTAACTTTCTGAGTGGAAAAAACTACGCCCAAGAAATCTGTAAGGAAACAGCAGAGAAATAAGACAACAATGAAAGCACTAGAAGAGAAACTGCAAAGCAAGAAAAAAATAAATACACAATGGGGCCAATGTGGCAGCATAATCTGATAAGCAGCTGCTTGCAACACTCCCACCTGCATCCCATTCTTAGAGCGCTGGGATGAGTCTAGCGGCTGTGCTTCCAATACAGCTTCCTGCTAATGTGCCTAAGAAGGCAGCACAAGACAGCCCAACTACTTGGGCCCCTCACACTTACATGGGAGATCAGGGTGTAGTTCTCGCCTTCTGTCTTCAGCCTGGCTTAGACCTGGCTATTGCAGCCATTTGGGGAATGAACCAGTAGACAGATCGATTGATCGCTCTCATGCTCTCTCTGTTACTCTGCCTTTCAAATAAATAAATCTTTTTGAAAGAAACGCACATTAATGATAATTAGAAATTTGCTGGGAAGGAAAACTAAACAATAACACGACATGGCTACTTATAACCCAGAGACCTAGACTTGAGCTGAAAAGAAGTCACAGTGTGATGGATCCCTGCTAGGAGTTATTTTTTTCCTCCAGGCAGTACCATGGTGATTTTCAAACATTCTCCATACGAATAAGTGTTCAGAGCAAATCAGATGGAGCCCACCAGGCACTATGCCAATAAAAACAACAATAAAAGGGTCTGGCACTGTGGCATAGTAGGTTAAGCCTCTGCCTGTGGTGCCAGCATCCCATTTGGGTGCGGGTTCGAGTCCTGGCTGCTCCACTTCTGATCCAGTTCCCTGCTAATGTCCTGAGAAAGCAGTGGAGGATGGCCCAAGTGCATGGGCCCTTGTACCCATGTGTGAGACCCAGAAGAAGCTCCAGGCTCTGGGTCAGCCCAGCTTGGGCCACTGCAACCATTTGGGGAATAAACCAGTGGAAGGAAGATCTCTCAGTCTCTGTCTCTCCCTCTCTGTAATTCTGCCTTTAAATAAAATCTTTTTTAAAAAATATTTATTCATTTGGAAGGCAAAGTTATAGAGAGGCAGAGGCAGAGAGAGGGAGAAAGAGAGAGAAAGAGAGGTCTTCCACGTGCTGGTTCACTTCCCAGATGGCCACACTGGCTGGAGCTGCATTGATCTGAAGCCAGGAACTAGGAGATTCCTCCAGGTCTCCCACGCGGGTACAGGGGCCCAAGGACTTGGGCCATCTTCTCCTGCTTTCCCACGCCATTGCAGAGAGCTGGATTGGAAGAGGAACAGCTGGGACTCGAACCCGCACCTATATGGGATGCTGGCACTGCAGGCGGTGGCTTTACCTACTATACCACAGCGCCAGCCCCATAAATAAATCTTTAAAAAAAAATTAAAAATTGGGGCCGGTGCTGTGGCATAATGGGTAAAGCTGCCACCTGCAGTGCCAGCATCCCATTTGGGCACTGGTTTGAGTTCTGGTTGTTCCACTTCTGAGCCAGCTCTCTACTATGGCCTGGGAAGGCAGTGGAAGATGGCCCAGGCCCAGGTCCTTGGGCCTCTGCATCCACGTGGGAGACCCAGAAGAAGCTCCTGAGCTTCGGATCAGTGCTGCTCCGGTCGTTGCAGCCAATTGGGGAGTGAACCAATGGATGGAAGAGCGCTCTCTCTCTCTCTCTCTGTGTAACTCTTTCAAATAAATAAATTAATTAAATGAAAAGTAAAGAATTAATTCCATCAAGTTACTTTTTTTATGATGCTTATGAAAGTTAGTCTAAGCTATTTTATGAAAATTCCTGAACTTCACAAATTACCCTATAGGCACAGACAGCCTACTGGTTAGGGTAATGGTGAATCACATCAGAGAGCCTGAGTTCCACATCCACAGTTTCAGCAATCATCAACTTCTGTCAGGTATTAGCAAACACAGGCAGGATAGAGGAGTTACCGAAGCCATCTGAGATCAGATTAAAAAGTGGGCAAGTGATAGTTTGATAGAAGCTAATAGAGAAACAATCTAGATGAGAGGTATACTTATGGAAGCTGAAACATGAAACTCAAAGTTTTTAATAACAAAGAAAAATACGTTAACATCAGACTGTGATGGAGGTGGTGACCATCATGTAACCTGCCATCCTGTAACCACTTAGCTTGCGAACTGGGTTTTCTGATGCTCAAATGAACACTGACTGGAGACCAAAGCAAAAGCAGAGGAGTTAGCAAAGGTCTATATGTATATATGCAACAAACCCATCACCAAAGATTAAAACAACTACACAGCAGCGGAGGTGGGGGAGAAGAACAAGATGAGCTTCATTTTGTCCATGATTAACTAAGAGAAAAAACAAGTCAGCTGAGTCCTGCCATAGGCCTCCAGCTGGCAGCGCGATGCAGACCAATCTGGATGCTGTCCAGAGTTTTTTCTTTTGGTGGTGGGAAGGGACGGGGCAATCATCAAAGCTGCTGAGAAAGGACGAGCCTCGTAGTAGACTAATGGGGGAGGATGTAAAACTAGGCATTTGTTTAGAAAAGCGCTTGTACAAACCAAGTGCATATCCAAATATATAAATAAATGTCGCTTTAAAAAAATGATACAGGGTCCAGCGCTTTGGCAAAGCAGGTAAAGCCACCACCTGCAGGACTGGCACCCCATATGGGCACTGGTTCAAGTTCTGGATGCTCCACTTCCGATCCAGCTCTGCTATGGCCTGAGAAAGCAGTGGAAGAGGACCCAAGTCCTTGGGCCCTGGAAGAAGCTCCTGGCTCCTTGCTTCGGGTCAGCTCAGCTCCGGCTGCTGTAGCCATTTTGGGGGTGAGCTAGGGGATGAAAACCTCTCTGTCTCTACCTCTCTCTGTAATTCTGACTTTCAATGGGCTCCTGCCACCCATTCTGGCTCTGGCTATGACCTTGCCCAGTCCCCGCTGTTTCTGGCATTTAGGAAGAGAACCAGTACATGGGAACTCTCTCTCAAATTAACAAACATTTTTGGCCGGCGCCGTGGCTCAACAGGCTAATCCTCCGCCTTGCGGCGCCGGCACACCGGGTTCTAGTCCCGGTCGGGGCACCGGATTCTGTCCCGGTTGCCCCTCTTCCAGGCCAGCCCTCTGCTGTGGCCCGGGAGTGCAGTGGAGGATGGCCCAGGTGCTTGGGCCCTGCACCCCATGGGGAGACCAGGAAAAGCACCTGGCTCCTGGCTCCTGCCATCGGATGAGCGCGGTGCGCCGGCCGCAGCGCGCCGACCGCGGCGGCCATTGGAGGGTGAACCAACGGCAAAAGGAAGACCTTTCTCTCTGTCTCTCTCTCTCACTGTCCACTCTGCCTGTAAAAAAAAAAAAAAAAAAAAAAAAAAGAAAAAAAAAAGAAAAAAAAAATTAACAAACATTTTTAAAAATTAAAAAAAAAAAAACAGGTTATTTGAACTTTTTAGCAACCTTTACTAATTAGGAGAAATATCTATTTGAAACAGTACAGTCAAAAATTATTTTGAATTCAACCACTTCTATTTTTCAGAGCTGTTTCTCACACAGTACCTCAGGACCAATTCATACTTTAAAGTGGACTCCATGAGTGAGAACTGGTTTTGTTCTTACTGGAGCTCATCAGCTGTAGGCAACTGGTCAAGAAACACTTTGACTTGCCTGGATGCCAGCTACTATCCATCTTGGATTTCTTTTCTTAATGCATGTCTTCACATTTCTACAAAACTATTTCCATGTAGGAGTTACATAGATGAAAACAATTTTAAACAGCTTTTTGTTCTTGCTCTTGTTTTTCCACTAATTGACTTTATAAAACAAAAAACAAAAACTTAGGCTGCAAATACAAATGGATCCAATCCACAGATATTTGGTAACAGGTTATTATATAAACAAGTACCATACAAAAGTAACAAGTCAAAAATACATTTCCAGGGCTGGTGCTGTGGCGTACTGGGTAAAGTCATGGCCTGCAATGCCGGCATCCCCTATGGATGCCAGTTCAAGTCCCAGCTGCTTCACTTCCTATCCAGCTCTCTGCTGTGGCCTGGGAAAGCAGTAGAAGATGGCCCAAGTCCTTGGACCCCTGCACCTGCATGGGAAACCTGAAAGAAGCTCCTGGCTCCTGATCTGCTCAGCTCCAGCCATTACGCCCATCTGGGGAGTGAATCAGCGGATGGAAGACCTCTCTCTGTAACTCTGCCTTTCAAATACAATAAATCTTAAAAAAAAAAAAAAAACACATTTCCAAAATAGGCATTCATTCATTCATTCATTTGCTCACCAAGTAGGTTTTAGCATCTATTATGCAGACACTGTTCTTGGTGTGGAGAACAGTCATTAATAAAAACAGACAACCCTATGGTGAGACCTGAGGTAGGCAGATCAATATATGTTGCCCATAAACATTACAGCACTAGAAATTACATGATATTTATTTAAATATTACGGTATCTTAATTTTTAGGTTTCCCAGTGTTCAACAGAAACACCTGGGAAACAGGTGTTTTGGCACTGCAGTTAGGCTGCAAGTTAGGATAGCTGCACCTCCTACTGATGCACGCCCTGGGGGGCGGCAGGTGATGGTTCAAGTTCTTCCGTCTCTGACACCCATTTGGGAGACCCAGACTGAGTTCTGAGTTTTGGTCTTCAGCCTGGCTCAGCCCTGACTTCTATGGGCATTTGGGAAATGGACCAGCAGATGGAAGATCTCTCTCCCTGTCTTTCTTTCAAATAAAATAAAATTAAATGTTTTTAAAAAAAAAAAAAAAACCTTAGTTCAGTATAAATACTATCTGTAACAAACTACAAGTTTAAAAATTATAAACTGTACTATTTACGTCCCAAATAATACCAGTTGTATAATTCTCAAACATGCATCAAGGTAGGCAAGCTGAGACTGGGAGCTCACTCCTGTTCTTTAGCACAATGGTCTACTATCCACTGTAGAAATGAAGTACATCACGAGTCTGCTGCACTTTGGATCCAGCTCCCTGCTAATGTGCCTGAGAAAGCAACAGGTGATGGCCAGTGGAGCTTGAGTCCCTGGCACTCATGTGGGAGACTCGAATGGAGTTCCAGGCTCCTGAGCTTCAGTCTGGCCCAGTCCCAACCAGTGAGGCCATTCAGGCAGAAAGCCAGCAGATGGAATTCTCTCTCTGTCTCTCCCTCTCTGTAACTCTGCCTTTCAAATAAATAAATAAATCTTTTAAAAAAGAAAAAGAAGAAACGTAACTACATCAAAAACTTTTTCTACTTATTCCCCAAATAAACTTTGAAAGGAGCATAAACAAACAAAAATAAAAACCTAGTCTTTCTGGCCGGTTCTAATAAATGAGAAACAAAAAGCAAAATAAAAAAAGTATCTACATCGTCCATTACCATCTGTTCACAACCCCAAGTAACTGGCTTTTTTCATAAATTATATCAACTTCAAAAGACACTTTCCTGAGTAAAAGCTTTTTAAAAATGAAATAGAATGAAAAAGAACCTGTTTAAGAAGCATGAATATCTTTTTTTCACACAATGAAAATGCCTGACATTGAAATTTCATATAAAGTACATTTACGTAGATCAAAATCTATTTTTTTAACTGGATCACATTTTGGGTAAAATTTAATACTCACATGTTGAGTTTTCTTTAAGGGAAACACAGCACTAGAATAAAAAAGCTGCCTCTAGTTTACTAGTTTGAGAAGTTCCTTCTATGAGTCAAGGTCAATTATCCCTGCGGGGATTTCTTTAGCTTTGCACCTATGATTTCGGACAGGGTGGATTTTATGGTTTGTGCATTATAAAATGCACAAAAATGCAAATTGAATAATAAAAAAAAGACTCAGGCAATAAATGTAGCAGGACACCAAACCCACCAAATCCTGTGGTAGGATAATAGAAGAAAGAGAAACTATGGTCCATCAAGATTCCAGGGAAGGGGCAGCAGGTAAGGCCACCACCTGCAGTGCTGGCATTCTATTTGGGTGCCAGTTTGAGTCCTGGCTGCTCCACTTCTAACCTGGCTCCCTGCTAATGTGCCTGAGAAAGCAGCAGAAGATGGCCAAGTCCTTGGGACCCTGCACCACACAGGAGACCTGGATGAAGCTCGTGGCTCCTGGCTTCAGCCTGGCCCAGATGGGGCTGTAGCCATTTAGGGAGTGAACCAGCAGCAGATGGAAAATCTCTTTCTGCACCTCTCCTCCTCTGTAACTCTGATTTTCACATAAATAAATAAATATTAAAAAAATTAAAAATATTCCAGGAAAAAGAGGGTCAGTGGCCACATATCACATTATCAATATCCTATGTATCATACTACCAGTTTGTTATCTTACATGAATGCAATTTTATATATCTCTAATACTTTTTAAAATATTAAAGCAGTTATTAATATGGAAATCTTAATTTGAAGCTTGTACAGATGTTACCATTTGCATTTTAATGAGTCCAAGAAAACACAAAAAGTATTTTCAATTAATTTTCCTTCCAAATCTAACAAGTGAAAGAATGAAAAAAAATCTTGACCTGTAGTTTGCTTTTCAAAAAAGAAGGCTAATAACTTAAGATTAAATACAGGTTGTGACTCTGCTCTTTATTAGTTTTGATGTTTAATTCTGACGTCACATTTGGCCTGGGTTTATTTAATTTAGTAAGATGTAGTAGGAAAAAGTTATTTATTAGTACTTACTACAGACTATCAATTCATGTATTTTAACAAATGTTACTAAGAAATATACCCCCAATACAGTCAATACTACGCTGGGGTTGATTTCCATTGAATCTACTTCCCCTTCACCTCAGTATCTTTTTTTTTTTAAGATTTATTTATTTGAGCTGGCGCCGTGGCTCAACAGGCTAATCCTCTGCCTTGTAGCGCCGGCACATCGGGTTCTAGTCCCTGTTGGAGTGCCGGATTCTGTCCCGGTTGCCCCTCTTCCAGGCCAGCTCTCTGCTGTGGCCCGGGAGTGCAGTGGAGGATGGCCCAAGTGCTTGGGCCCTGCACCCGTGTGGGAGACCAAGAGAAGCACCTGGTTCCCGGCTTCGGAAAAGCACGGTGTGCCAGCCACAGCGCACTGGCTGCAGCAGCCATTGGAGGGTGAACCAACGACAAAGGAAGACCTTTCTGTCTCTCTCTCTTTCACTGTCCACTCTACCTGTCAAAAATTAAAAAAAAAAAAAAGATTTATTTATTTGAAAGGCAGAGTGATGGAGAAAGGGATAGGTTAGAAGAGAGAGAGAGAAATGGAGAGATAGATCAATCTTCTAAGCACTGAGTCACTCCCCAAATGCCCACAAGTCAAGGCTGGGCCAGGCCAAAGCTAGGAGCCTGGAACTCCATCCTGGTCTTCCACATGGTGGCAGGGACCCAAGTACCTGGGCCACTGTCAGCTACCTTCCCACTCGCGTTAGCAGGAAGCTGGATCAGAAACCAAGAAGGAAAGGGTTTCCAACACGGGATGCTGTCATTACAAGTGGTGGCCAGGCACCACAATGCCTGCTCCTTACTTTGCTTATACTTTTCAGCCCAAATACAAATTGTACGTCTCAGTAGCTGAGAAAGTTCAAAGAAGTCTAAAAGAATGTAAGATTAAAGGGTCATTTGTAGATGTAAATGCCTGTCATCTCCACTATCCCTAAAAGGAAACGCAATGTAACATCGAGCTATATCAAGCCCAGTGAAGTTCAAGAACCTACTCCTAGGTATTTAAAGGAAGAGGAAAGAGATGAAAGAAATAATCCTAGAACTTCAGGTTAAGGGTCTTTTAACACAAAACAGCTAGACGAATTTGAAACCCGTGCAGATTTCTATTCATTCTTCAAAGGGAAGGTTGGCTTTCTAAGTCTCCAAATAGAGCTGCTCTTCATCCTATCCTCTCTTCCCTCTTCCATCGAGAGTGAAGCACTGGACTGCTTTACCTTTACTCCATGATGTCAGCATCTGGCTGTAAACAGACTTATAAACTGAACACACTAAACAATCAGCAGCCATGCTGTCACTGCACAGCATCAAAGGGCAACTCTTCAGTTAACAGGGGAAGGAACAGGAAGGTTAGGGTGCTCACAGAGTGCTACACACTGGCCCTCCTTTGGGTTAGGCCATACACAGACTGAAACACCAGTGACATGCCATGGAATCTCCATTGTTGAAAGAATAATTAAGTTTACATGCACTTATTCTGAACCAGAGGAGGCCTTCAAACAAAACTAATATCAACACACTCGCATCTCCTAGGTGATCCAGCAATTCGACTTTAAAAAGGAGTTTTAATTCTTAATACTGCAAGATTTGTAAGCTACCCAGTATTTTCTATGAATTGAAAATAATACAATAAGACTAACAAGAAAAGAAAAAGAATTGGGCCCATCATCGCTGCATTTTGTGTAATGGTGGATTAAAAAAAAAACAAAAGCAGCTGCACAAGGGCCCGTGTACTCAATCCACAAAGACAGTACAGATTCGCATCAGTGTTTCTCCAATCTTAATCTTCCCCACAAGATAAACACTCTAGCCACACCCACAACCAGCATACCTACACACTTCATGGACTGATTTTTTTCTTAAATGGATACCAGCACACCTCTTGAAACATTGTTCCACTGACTTACTGAACAATTTCCTTAGGCAAACAGTCTACTTCTTAGCGAGGAAGAGAAAAACTAGGCGTCAGAGGAACACGATACACATGCAAACAGAACTGCCAAGCGCCTGCGACTGGACTGCGTGCACGTACTCCGCTGCCGGGTCCCCAGGTAACAAGACTACCCAGGACTCGAATCCAGATGCTGCGACTGAAAATCCAGGCCTTCCGGCCCCAAGCCAAATCAAAATGCGAGTATTAGCCAAAGCTGCTGAACTGCTAACCGCTGAGCGATACACACCTGCACTGTCCCCCAGGCTGGCTACCTGGGCACGCGTGCGAGGGGGTTTCACCATTTCACACGTTCGAGGGAGGCATAGTTGGAATTCCTGCCTCCCCAGCCAAGCTTTATGGAATGCCTCGATGTCCTTGGAAGAAAGGCAACGTAAAAACAAAGAACAGTGTTCTCGCTCATCCACAACCCCAAACAATCATTTCTAGTAACTTGAAAATCACAGTTACACCCAGTGTTGGGAAACGGGCTGAAAAGTCACCGACACAGTAAACACACACACACAGTCAGGCCAAACAGGCGACTGAGTCTCTCCGGAGGATCCCGGAGCAGCAGGGCTGGGCTCGCACCTGCAGCCCAGGCGATCGGCTCCAACCCGGCGGCCCGCGAGGCACAGCCCCCGCGCCCCTGCCGACCCGCCTCGGCGCCCCCTGCCCCGGCGCCCGGGACTCGGCGAGGGGGCTGCGAGCCCTGTCCCCGGGCGCTCGCCTCCTCCCGCCCGCGAGCGCAGCCAGCGGCCGGCTCGCCCGCGCCCCGGCACTGCAGGACGCGCCGAGGCTCGCGGCCCCGCGGCGCTGCCACCGGCACCGTCCCGTCCGCTCCGGGCGCCCCTCAGGCACTCACCCCTCCTCTCCAAGCCTCAGGCCGCACCCTAGCGAGGCCGCTGGAGCTCCGGCTCAGAGACCAACTTCTCCATCGCGGGGCAGAGTGGGAGGGAGGCAGAGCGGCGAGGAACAGGGCGGGACACCTTTCTCTCTCTCGGCGCCACAGCTTCCCCAAGCCCCCGCGGAGCTGACACATCAACAAAGATGGCGGCGCCGCTGGAGCCGGCCGGGGTACAGCTGAGGGGGCGGGGCTCCCCGAGGGAGCCAATCAGCGCCTCGCGGGCGGCGTGACGCGGCGCACCTTGAGGTCCAGGGTAACCTGCCTGCAGTGGGCGGAGCCGGCGCAGCACCGCCCCCGGCCTCGCGGCCCCGGAGGCCCCGCCCTGGGCGGTCTCGCAGGGGCACCCACGCGCTGCCGACCTGCGCTCGCCTGGCCTTAGTCCTGTCGCGCCTCTCGCGGCCTTCCCGCATCCAGGCAGGGTGTTTCCTCCCGTGGAGGCGCGTCTCACCCTTTGGCCGGTCCTCGTTCGAGTCAGGGACATAAAGCAATAAAAGAATTCCAGACCATGCACCTGACGTGGGCGGAGTCTCAGGAGCCTGGTACCTGCCCTTCCCTGGAGAGGCTTCTGGGGTTTCCATACCTCCGCGTTCGGATCTCCAGGGTGGCCCCCACGGCCATTGCTTAACAATGGGCTGTGGGGGCGTTCGCCTCTCCCGGCAGGGTGTGCACTAAGCCCTGGGTGGGTACGGAGACAGTTGCCCAGCCGGGTCCGGCGCGGGAAGCTGTGCGCTTGGACGCCACTGAAACGACGTTCTTTGCTTTAGGACTTCTCATTCATAAGTCCTGAGAGGAAATACTTAATTCAGGCGAGTCTTGAATGCAAGACTTTGGAAAGCAGAAGTTCTGCCGCTCCATTGAGCTGCTTTGAGACTGCTGGAGAAAAAAAAAAAAGAAAGAAAAGAAACCCTGACTATAAATATGTGATTTGTTCCTCTCTCCTTTGCAACAGGAAATGGCACCTCCTTCCTCAAATAAAGAGACTGCATTTAGATACATTGTTGCAAAGAGTCTATGATAACAAAGAAATGATTGGACTTTGAAAAACAAATCTACCCAACATTCTTAGTGAGGTCTGTTATTCTGGGGGAGAGGGGGAGTCAAAGAAACCTTGAGTTGTTTCAGTATTCATATTGTCAGCAATAACACTGGTATTATTATTTCTGAAATTTCTGAATTCTAGCACTAGTATAAAGCATATAAATGTCTCTGGGAACCAAGGTTTTCACTGTAAGAAAAAAGAAGAAATAGAAAATCATAGAAATTAAATAACAATTCTGCAATCCTAAATTTGAATTTAGGAATAAATATATTAAGCATGAACTCAGGGGCTGGTGCCGTGGCACACTAGGTTAATCTTCCGCCTGCAGTGGCCACATCCCATATGGGCGCCTGGTTCGGGTTCTAGTCCCAGTTGCTCTTCTTTCAGTCCAGCTCTCTGCTGTGGCCCGGGAGGGCAGTGGAGGATGGCCCAAGTGCTTGGGTGCCTGCACCTGCAGGGGAGACCAGGAGGAAGCTCCTGGCTTCGGATCAGCGCAGCTCTGGCCTTTGCGGCCATTTGGAGAGTGAAACAGCGGAGGGAAGACCTTTCTCTCTGTCTCTCTTGCTCACTGTCTATAACTCTACCTGTCAAAAAAAAAAAAAAAGTATGAACTCAGGGCATTTTTAATTAAAAAAAAAACTGTCTACCGAAAAGATCTAGAATAATCAGCCTACCTACATATTTCTATTCTTCAAACTGTGATCTCTAAATGCCATTTCCTGTTAAAGTTACCTGGACTTTGTGTGGTGATCAAAAGTGACTCCAATTCTAGGCCAAGAAAGGTAGAGATAGCCTTGGACATGTTGACTGTACCAGAAGCAAGGAAAAAGCAAAGTGAAGATGATAGCAGTCATGCCCAAAAGACTTAGAAAGGAATTCAAGTGTGCTCCAACTGAACGGAAGCAGGATAATTTTAATGTTCAAAAATAACAACAGCAATTGATTGAGACACATCAACTACATAAAAAAAAACTGCATGCATTGATTTTTTAAAAATGTTATTGACCATCTTGGGAAGATATCAAGAAATATCACACATTGAAAACTGATAATACTTTTAAAAAAGTGAAGCATTTGGCCAGACTGAATGTCAATCACAATGTGGATGGGAAAGTTCTCTTGTAGAATTTTGTGTAATAAACACACAAATAAAGAGAGACTATTACCGTTTTGCAAACTGTAATGAAATAATAGATACAGATAATGATCATCTGTGAGTCTGGAACCCTAGATGAAACTTCAAGGTGGATGAGGCTGACAACACTTGAAGCTACTAAATCAATCTTAGTATCCACTGCAGGGAAACAACTACAGAACCTTTACTTGCCATCTGCGGCAACAGAGAAACAACACCACCTGGGAAGGATTCTGTAGCCCAGGATACCGCCCTGGTCTCCCCACAGCCCCCGCTGGGATGCTGGAGAGTAGCAAATGGGAATGGGAATGTCCTCCATGCACTCCCAGGGCCATTCTTGGGGTTGATCTTGAACCTGGCCCCACAGGGCCTGCAGTAGACAGGTGTAGGCTCCAGGGGCACAGGTGGTGCCGGGACAGGCAGGCATAGATGCCCTCCAGGAGCCAGGGTTGCCTCCACAGGCTGACCGGAACTTGTGTGGGGCATCTTGGTGAGCTGGAGGAGGCGGGAGTCACAGGGACCCCTGCTCCACCCCAACCCAGCCCTGAGCCCAAATTATGGCCAGTCCTTGCCCACCTTTTGGAGCTTTGAGCTCTGTGACCCCAAGTCACTATTTCTTAAAGACATATACATTAACATTTATGGATGAAATACATTTATTCTACAAAAGAAACTATTCAGAAATAAGCCCCATATTGGTGGAAGTGTGTCAAAGAACAGAAACCAACTCAAAGTTCCTAGTAGGCAAAGTTTGAACAAGTTGAGCAAGGAGATAAATGTAATACTCTCTTGGATTATAATCTAAAATATTAAATAAATATCCATGAGCCCATTCTAACATAAATAGATATAAAAATAAATGGGGAGAAGAGACAAATTTCCCATGTAGAAGAATTCCTAATAATTTCTGCAGTGTCTTTACAGTGGACATTATTAAATGGGGGTTTTGCATAATGGCTTCCTTCCAGGAAATCTGATGTGGAAAGGGAGGAGGGAGAATAAAGCAACCACACTGTAGAGAAACCTAACAAATACTGTCTCTGCCAGATAATCAAAACTGACATCAGTTGTCATGAATCATGTTCATACAATCTACGCTTAACTGGATGCAATGAAAACGGGACTTTATCTCTGTGGTCCTTCTTCCGATAACCCGTAACTCCATTCCCACTACGAGAAAACCAAATTCCAATAGTACAGCTCCTCTTCCCACAAAAGGCCTCACCTACAATACTGTAGGAAGCTTTCAAGGAAAATCAGAAACTGCCAGAAGAGGCTAGAAGAGCTTAGGAAGACAGGACTCCAAGTGTCCTGGATGAGCTCCTAGCTCAGAAAAGGAGCTACAGGTGAAAACAAAGCAAATCTAAATAAACTAAGGACTTTAGTCAACATATCAATATAAGTTCTTTAATTGTAACAAATGTATCATACTGGCTGGCCCCCACGGCTCACTAGGCTAATCCTCCCCCTGTGGTGCCAGCACCCAGGGTTCTAGTCCCAGTCGGGGTGCTGGATTCTGTCGGTTGCTCCTCTTCCAGGCCTGCTGTGGCCAGGGAGTGCAGTGGAGGATGACCCAAATCCTTGGGCCCTGCACCCACATGGGAGACCAGGAGAAGCACCTGGCTCCTGGCTTCAGATCAGCGCAGTGCACTGGCTGCAGCGCGCTGGCTGCAGCAGCCATTGGGGGGTGAACCAATGGAAAAGGTCCCTCTGACTGTCCACTCTGCCTGTCAACAAAACAAAACAAAACAAATGTATCATACTTACAAGGCATGTTAATAATACAAGAAACTCCATGTGGTTGCAGTGAGAATTCATTTTTTCTTTATAATTTAATCTGTAAATTTATTCTGTAAACCTAAAACTATTCTTTTTTTTTTATTTTATTTAAAGAATATAAATTTCCAAAGTATAGCTTATGGATTCCAATGGCTCCCCCCCTCACAACTTCCCTCCCTCCCGCCACGTCTCCTCTCCCCTTCTGTTCACATCAAGATTCATTTTCAATTCTCTTTATACACAGAAGATCAGTTTAGAACATATTATGTAAAGATTTCAACAGTTTGCCCTCACATAGAGACACAAACTGAAATTATTGTTGGAGTACTAGTTATAGTATTAATTCACAATGTACAGTACATTAAAGACAGAGATCCTACATGATTTTTTTTAAAGAATTGATTATCTATGCAATTTCCAATTTAACACCAAGATTTTTTAATCATTTGCAAATAAATCAATTGCAAATAAATAAATCTTTTTCAAAAAATTACCTGTTTGAGAGGGGAAAAAAAGCTGTAAATTTCGGATTGCTTTAAAACATCGCAGGAAGAATGACGGGCACCAAAGCTGAGATTATGAACTTATAATGTTGAAACTGGGTGATGGAGCACCATTTTTCTGAGTTTGTTAGAAAACTTCCATAGTGTGTATATGTGTATGTGTGTATTATATCGTATGTATATATATATATATATATGTACATGTAGAGGGAGGAAGGGAGAGCGTGAGGCACGCAACAGATATAATGACATGCTCTCAATCTGGGTGAGGAAGAAGCGTCAGGTGTGTTTAGTTTCCAAGGCTGGGCGGAAACAGTGAACTAATTTGGAAAACCCTGAAAGACCTTTAAGTTGCAGAGGCGACCCAAGTGATCTGGGCAGAGCCAAGTCTGCCTCTTTGTGGCCAAAATCAGCCCACGGCGCCGGCCGGGACAGCTTTCTAAAAGAAGCTACAGGTTGGCCACACGGCACTGCCAACAGCCACTTCCAGAGCCGGCAACCTCGTCGCTGGAGCACCAGCCCCGGGGAGGCTGCAGCCCGGAAGCACCGGCGAGGGCACGTGGGCGCCGCGGAGCACACGTGGCGCAGGTGCGCGGGCACGCACTGCGCAGGCGCGGCGCCCTGACCGGGCGAGGGGGCTGGGCTTCGGAGGCGGGCAGAGCGCCTGAGGCGGCTCGGGGCGGCGAGGTTTCCGGGCACCTGGCTTTGCCGCCGGGGTTTGGAGACAGGTCGGGGGCAGCAGCCTTTAGGTCACTTTCCAGGTCAGGGTTCCCGGGCACCTGGGGGAAGGAGAGGGTGTGTGTGAGGGTCTGGGGCTTTGGTCGTTGGGGGCTGGACGTTGGACGCTGGACGTTGAGGTCGGGCGTTGAAATCGGGCGTTGAGCGGGTACGAGGGGCCTGCAAGCGGAGAGAGGCTGGAGTCCTGGCCGGGAAGCGGAGGTCAAGGCCTGCAGGTTTGGGCCTGGGAGTAGGAGCTGGAGACGCAGGCCTGAGGTGCGGGCAGGCCGGGCTCCTGCAGAGGGTTTGGGAGCAGTGAGCTCTCCAGGCGTGACCGCCCCAAGTGTGGAAGTGCGGACGTCCTTTACAGGGAGCTCGTTGGTGAACGCCGGGCCTTCATTGAACTCAGGAGCTGCAGTGCAATCCGTGTGGGTGCTTGGGAGGCCGTTTGCCCACCACCTCGCTCCTCCCGTGGGAAGGGAAGGCGCTCCCCGCAGGGGTAAGCTGGCGCGGGTGTGTGCCGCCAGCGCCCTCGTCCTCCCTGTGGGGCCTCCGCAGTCAGGGCAGGGCCTGCTGGGTCCCTCAGACACCGAGGGCTTGTGTGCAGCCCTGCACAGCCGGAAATCCGACCTGGGCGCGCTCATGCGGCAGTGAAGGGGCTGGCCCTGGGGGTCGGGGCAAGGTAATCGGCCAGCCGGGTCTCGTGCACTTGACTCCCCGACGATTTCGGTTTCCCACGTGCAGACCCGTTCTCGCAGAGGGCAGAAGGTTTTTGCCTGTGGGTGTTAAGAGTGAAGTGGAGATAGTGGCCGTCCCGTAAGTCCTTGGCAACCTGCGTCCACTGTGTCAGTAGCCGGTGTGCGATCTTAATCCTCACGGTGAGGATTTAGGAGGAAGTTACTGCCGTGCACAGTTTAATCACTGAATTCCAGAGAGACAAGTGGTTCGCCCAGAATAGCATGGCTGAGTGAGGAAGGTGGGACTTGGTTCTGACTTCAAAGCCCAAGGCTCGGCTGAGCCACTGAGTTGTGTAGCTTTCAAGGGGCTGTTTCCTTTGGGTGGAATGGCTCTTGCTGCGTGCACTGGGTTCACCCAGAAGACGGACTTCAGGGAAGGAAAACAATTACAGCCAAGTGCCTCTGCCCGTTCTTTTGTTGTTGAGAGTGACTCCCCTGTGGGGTGGCGCTAGCCTCTAGGTGTGTCCTAAGAAAGAGTTTACCCTGTGCTGTGGGTCCTAGGGGGGTGAGGATAGCAGGAGGAAGACTCCAAGGGAGTGAAAAAGAGGGTCTGCTCTTAGGGACCCTCCCGTGTTACTGAAGTCTAATCCTGAAGCCCTGAACACAAGGGCATACCAAGCCCAGGCCTCAGTTCTGCGAGAGTTCGTCACTGACAGGCCACTGGCCCTTTGTCAAGTCCCCGATCCTGAGAATGTAAGGATCCCTTTAACGTAAAGGAAGGGCGGGGCTCTTCAGGTTAGCTTCCTGTGTTAGCTAGGAGGCAGGGCGATGGCTGTGGATTCCAGATGACTAAATGCATTTGTATTCATCACCAAGCTTGTGGAAAGTAGTGGGTTGCCCGTGGGGGAAAGTGCTTGTTTTAAGACTGAGTGCATGATATCTGGCCCACCTCTTTACCTTTGAGAAGCCTGCAGCCTGAGATTGGGAATTAACAATATTATGCTATAGGTTCTGCCCACTCAAGATTGAGATTTGCATAGCGGTTGGCACAGAATTAAACCAAGTAGGTGTAAATGCAAAGTCTTAGGAGTGCTTTTTAGTGTTAAAATTCAGCCTTAAAATCCTGTGCTGTGTCCCGGATTTTGGTAGTGGTCACACATAAATCTGTATGTGTGTGAAAATTCACAATATGTAAATCAAAAGGGAGAAGTCAGTTTAATGATATGAAAGTTACACATTTAAAGCAGTGAAGTTCCAAAAGGTTTTATGTGACTGGAAGTTATTTGGATTAAGTTGGCCTATTCTGAAAGCTGAGGCATAGGGGTGATGGGGGCGGGGCAGTGGCACAGTGGGTTGAGCTGCCGTTTGGGTTGCCCACGTTCCCTACTAGGGTGTCTGGTTTGACTCCTGGCTACTCTGCTTCCAGTCCAGCTTCTGGTTGATGTACCTGGGAGGTAGCAGTTGTCGGCCCAGGGTGCTTGGGTTTCTGTCACCCATGTGGGAGACTGGGACAGGGTTCCTGGCGTTAGCCTCCTCTGGCCCTGGCTATTACAGGAAGCTGGGGGAGTGAGCCAGTGGATAGGAGATCTCTCTCCCTCTGCCACTCTGGCTTTCAAGTTGATAAATAAACCTGAAAATCAAAACAAAAGCTAAGGCATCAATGGAGGTAGTGTTGCATGCCAGGGAGATCATGACTCTCCTATTGACTGGTTGCCACTCCCCCATCTGGAATTGTGTTCAGTTAGGAGAGCCACAGCTCACTGGACACTTATTCTTTTTTTTTTTTTTTAAAGGTTTATTTTATTGATTGGAAAGAGTTACAGAGATGGGCAGAGACAGAGATAGAGGTCTTCTATCCGCTGATACACTCCCCAGATGGCTGCAACGGCCGGAGCTGCACTGATCCGAAGCCAGGAGCTTCTTCCAGGTCTCCCACATGGGTGCAGGGGCCCAAGGACTTGGGCCATCTTCTGCTTTTCCAGGCCACAGCTGAGAGCTGGATCGGAAGAGGAGCAGCTAGCACTAGAACTGGCTCCCATAAGGGATGCTGGTGCTTCAGGCCAGGGTATTAACCTGCTGCGCTACAGCGCTGGCCCTCTGGGACACTTATTCTACTTTATGGAAAAAGTGTGTCTACCTCTGGAATCAAAAATAAATATTGCTAAATTGTTGTGATTTTTGTCCTTTGATTATATTAAATGAGTCTTCAGTTTTTAAAATATCTTTCTATAAAAGTAGTGCATCCTTTGGTGTAATTTGAAAACTGAAAAAAAAATAGTGGAAGATTTCCTCATCAACCCACTCATCCCAGAAAACTCATTGCTATTTAAAATGTATTGAATTTCATTCATATTTTTAACATGGAATTCTTTTTTTCTTTGTGAGTTATATTGAATACTTAAACACAGGTTGAATATCCTTTACCCAAATTACTTGGGACCAGAAGTGTTTTGGTTTTTTGAAACATTTGCATATGCATAATGAGATATCTTGGGAAAGGGATCCAGGTCTAAATATGGAATCATTTATATTTCGTATCCTCTATAGATACATGGGCAGGAGGTAATTTTACACGGTATTTTAGGGCACCTGGATTTGTTAGAAATAACCTTTTTCATCTGTTGAAAGCAGAGGGGTGGGGGTTGGAGAGAGAGAACTTCCATCTGCTGGTTCATTCCTCAGATGCCTATAATAGCTGAAATCCAGCTAGGCTGAAGCCAGCGCCAGAACTCAATATAGGTCTTCTCTGGTCTATCTGTATTTTGGCTGTGACCTACTGCGTGAATTAAGATGTGTCATTTTCCACTTGTAGGGCCATGTTGGTACTCCAAAAGTTTTGGCTTTTGAACCATTTTGGGTTTTCAAATTGGGAAACTCAACCTGTATACATTTTTTTTCTTTCGGTTCTTCATTTGCATGAAAAACTAAATTACACAATTTGGAAAGTAGGATTCTAAATAACAGTATAATTATCCTGTAGAAGCATGCATCACAGTTACCAGCATTTCCTGTCCCCCCCCCCCCCTTTAAAGATTTCTTTATTTGAAAGAGTTACAAAGAGAGAGAGGTCTTCCATTTGCTGGTTCACTCACCAGTGGCCACAACAGTTAGGGCTGAGCCAGGCCAAAGCCAGGAGACAGGAGCTTCTTCTGGGTCTCCCACGTGGGTACCGGGACCCAAGGACTCGGGCCATGTTCTGCTTTCCCAGGCCATAGCAGAGAGCTGGATCAGAAATGGAGCAGCTGGGACTCTAACCGACGCCCATATGGGATGTCAGCACTACTACACCACAGCGCTGCTGGCCCTCTCTGCATCTTTTAAAAAAGAAAAAAAGATTTATTTGTTTGAAAGGAAGAGTGGCAGAGATCTTCCATCCTCTGGTTCACTCCCCAAATGCCTGCAAAAACCAAGGCAAGGGGCGCTGCAAAGCCAGGAGACCCGAACTCCATCCTCGTCTCCCATGTGGGTGGCAGGAATCCAAGTACCTGGTTTTTAATCTGCTGCCGCCCGGAGTCATTAACAGGAAGCTGCGTAGGAAGTGCCGAGTAGCTGGGACTTGAACCAGGCACTCCCACTTAGGATGTCACAAGCAGTGGCTTAACCGGCTGTGGTACAGTGCCCCCCCCCCCTTTTTTTTTTGCCATTTTAAATGAACGTGAATGCATACAGGATTTTTTTGGCATTGAGGATTTTTTTTTTAATGTGATGATTTCTACAAGGGTAACAGTGATTTGGGACTTTTTAGGATTCCCCCCCACACACACACTCAAATTTCCATTCTGGAGAGTGTGCTAATTCATGCTCATGTTCAGTAATGGGTGTACTTTTTAATTGCACCGGAACTAGCCAGAAAATAAACTATGTCAGTTTGAATTTTTAAGAAACTTGTAGTTGAGGTTGTGCTGTTGTTTTTTTTTTTTGGTAAGTTTTTAATTGTTCATGTCATTGTGTTTGCTGTCAATCCCTTTGTGATGTTTTACTGATTTTAAACTAAAAACCAAGGCACACCTGGTAGCTTTGGAGTGTGGTTGTTGCAGGCGGATTGAGAAGCATGATCTGATAGATTTGTGTGTGTCTGGTGATGGCTGGATGTGGTCTGAATGATGCTGTTTTTTTTTTGGGGGGGGGGTGGGGGTGAGTTGATTCAATCTTTGTAGACAGAATACGTAATGCTCAGTGTTGGAAAAGGAAATATTCTTAATTGTGTTGGTCCCTGTTAGATCAGTTCAGTGTCACTAACCTGTTTCTTATCTCTGCTGGTTTTCTGTCTGACTGGTAGGTGTCTAGGGTAGTAAGAACCTTGTTCTTATAGATTGAATTTTTCCTACTTCAGTTTTTGCTTTCTCTATCTCAAAGCAATTTTATTGTGACTCAAACACTCCTGCCTACCCTCTCTTTGGAGTGTTTCTTTTATCATTGTGAAATATCTTTGCCTCAGTATGTTCTTCCTTAATTTGCATTTTGTTAACATTCCACCTTTATTTTGGTAATTTGCAGAGCACCTTTTTGTCCTCTTACTTTCAACCATGCCAGATAAATTTTGTCTCTTGTGCTTTTTGTGCATAACATCTAGCTGGATGTTTTTGTCCCTGCATTTTTTTTTTAAGACTAATTCACTGATACCCGTTACTTGGGTTTGATTCTGCTACTTTGATTTTTTTTTAATGGCCATGCTTCAATTTTTTTTCCTGTTTAATATTGTCTTCTGTGATTTCAAAGTATGCATTCTATTTTTCTGTCACATTTTAATGAACCATCCTTTATGTTTCTTATAGCCAAGAGCTACTTAGTAGGCCGTCGCCGCTGCTCAATAGGCTAATCCTACGCCTAGCGGCGCCGGTACACAGGGTTCTAGTCCTGGTCGGGGCACCGGATTCTGTCCTGGTTGCCCCTCTTCCAGGCCAGCTCTCTGCTGTGGCCCAGGAGTGCAGTGGAGGATGGCCCAAATGCTTGGGCCCTGCACCCCATGGGAGACCATGAGAAGCACCTGGCTTCTGGCTTCGGATCAGCCCGGTGCGCCGGTCGCAGTGCACCACCTGCGGCGGCCATTGGAGGGTGAACCAATGGCAAAGGAAGACCTTTCTCTCTGTCTCTCTCTCTCTCTCTCACTGTCCACTCTGCCTGTAAAAAAAAAAAAAAAAAAAAAAAAAAAAGAGCTGCTCAGTATCTCAGTATTCATATGCCCTTCCCACTTCCATCTCCCTGCCAGTTGTTTTTCTGTAACTTGACATTGCTGTTTTGTTACTGTATCCATTCTTCAAATTTAGGCCTCTTGGGACAGGTGTCAGTCTTCCTGGCAGCTGCTGGGTCTCCCTAAGTGGCTACCCACCCCAGGGTTCTTCTGTTACTAGGCTTCCTTGGATCTGGCCCGCAGTGAGCACCCCACTTTTGAGGATGTCTGTATATTTTTAAAATTTCATTGTCCCTTCTCTGCTGTCATTGCATTAAGTGGAACCTAACCTAAAAATAAGAAATGAGTTGGAAGTTTTAGGGCGTTAAAAGGGAGGGTTATCTTGCTTGTTCTGCATTTTCTATACAATCCCACGTTCAGCAACATTTGGTTATTACTTATTGCAGTTTCACCTCCATGACTTTTATTTTTTTTCCTGTGAGCAGTTTTGGGAAAATAGAACTGTGTGAACTTGCAGAGATGGCTACACTGGCTGTGGGCCAATGTAGAGAGTTGTTTGCTTCCTCCAGATAGGACACTTAGTATTCTTCAGGAGTAATAGGAAAACAGTGGGCCGTCACATTTCCCGGATAGAGGTTTCTCTCCTGCCCCTGTGACAAGTAAAACAGGGAAGGCCTGCGCTGTGTCTAAGTTATTTTCAGAGAAAGGTGCACACAGCTGGGGCATTAAAAGCAGAAAGTAAAAACTACCATTTGTGGAAGTTCAGCTGTGAGCTATCTAAGCTGAACACCGGGCTCAGCTGAGGTGAATTGTGAGCAGTGCTGGTATTATCAGCGCACGAGGGAACAGGGGCATTCTGGGTGTTGGGTTCAGCAAATTCAAGGACTCAGTGGAGCATAAAGCAGGAGAGAGCAGAGGGGCTCTGAGAAGGCAGAACGGTAGGTGATGAACAGGTTGAAACAGCACCGTCCACTGTGGTTTGTCATTAATGTGTAGGTGGAAATATTTCTTTTTTTAAAAAATTTATTTTTTTATTTGAAAGAGTTACACAGAGAGAGGAGAGGTAGAGATAGGGGTCTTCCATCTGCTGGTTCATTCCCTAATTGGCCTCAATGGCCAGAGCTGCGCCGATCTGAAACCAGGAGCCAGGAGCTTCTTCCAGGTCTCCCACGCGGGTGCGGAGGCCCAAAGACTTGGGTCATCTTCTACTACTTTTCCAGGCCATAGCAGAGAGCTGGGTCAGAAGAGGAGCAGCCGGGACTAGAACTGGTGCCCATATGGGATGCTGGCACTTCAGGCCAGGGCATTAATCCGCTGTGTCACAGCGCCGGCCCCGAAATATTTCTTTTACAGTGTTAAAAAATCCTCCTCCATTCATGTTGCTTTAAAGTAAGGAGCCATGTTGAACTCTGAGGCCAGTCTTTGGATGTGGCTTGCATTGGTGTTTTGTTGGTCTATGGTTGCATTCCGTTAAGCGTGGAGTCTGCGGTTATCCTTAGAGGATCGTCCCATGCTTATGCCTCTAGGCCAGATTTGCTGGCTTGGTTCTGTCTACTTGATGAACGAAGTCACTTGTGCCTGCTGTTCTACTTCTGTAATTGAAAGTTGCCTCTTTAATATATTTCTTTCCTCAGACTTCTGTATGAAATTAGCAGTCGAGAAGTAATTTGGAAACGTCTACTTGCAAAATGACAGAAGCGTTTAATTTTGAGAAAGGTGAAAGCAAGCTTCCGCCACGGGATTCTTTGAGAAGTCCTAGAGCCCGTTACAACCATCCGAATTTCAGGTTGAAAAGCCCAGATAATATAATTAAAAAGAACAAATTTTTGCTTTGTGAGCAAACCAAACACTATCTGGCGAGTCAAGAGGACAGTTTGGCATCGTCACACCCTAATGGCATCGATGGAGAAGCAGGCCCCAGAGGAGACGGGAAGACATTGCCTGCAGGTGAGTGCGGACTGCACCCTTGCTGCCTCCTGAGCCTAGGTTTCTGGCACTTCTCACAGCCTGATGGTATTTGCCTTTAATTGTTGATTTAGAAGGGAAAACCAGATTCTGAGTAACTACCTTTGGCTTAATAACGGAATCCTGGGGAGAAAATGTCTACAGAGGAGCTTTTTTCCCTCCCCACAGTCAGAGAATTGGACCGGGCAGATGTGTAGGAATGTGCTAAGCACTGGCATTGGCTTTGCTTTCTTTTTTTAAAAGGTGTCTTAAAGATCGGCCGTATTTTTTAAAACACAATGCAAAATATTTGCATCTAATAGCTCACAGTGATATGTACTCCTATATCTAAGATACAGGCATGTTTCCTATGATAACTCATTTCTTGGGTCTGATTTTTGAAAACTTGTTTTTTTAAAGAAACTAGGATCTAGTGGAATTGAGTCTCTTTGAATGCTTATGAAACAATTTATTAACCTGGTTGTGTTGTAATTCTCAGAATGTGGCTGTTTTCCTAATAGCGTTCAAACATGATTTTCCTTTTTTTTTTTTTTTTTTTTTTTTTTTTTGGTGCTGGCTATACACTGGTGGTACAGAAGCAAGGTGGTCGAACTGCTGGTGCCTTGAAGCTCGACTTAGGGCTGGGCGCCAGCTGGGGCCAGCGATCAGTGAGCTTTTCATTGCCGTGCACTGGGAGTTAAACAGAAGTGCCAATTTCACTTTAAAATGTCCCTGATGGAACAGTAAAAATGATTGGCTTTATTAAATCTTGCCCCTCTGTACAGGTCTTTTTAGTGTTTTGTGTAATGAATGTGAATTAACTCCTAACTTCTGCATACTTGAAGTAGAAAAAGCAAGGCGTTTATTTGAGGTGTGACCTGAGGGGAACCTTTTTCTTGCAATATGCTTTGTACTTGAATGACAGAGTAGTTATTCAGACCTAGAAATCTAGCCAACATTTCCTGAAAAAAAAAAAAAATCAACAAAGTGAGCCTGTCACTTCAAGGAAAACCACTGACTGTTTTGCTACTGGTGATAAAATCAATTTGCTTCAGAGCAGATTGGAGTTTTGGGAAACTTGTGTCTGTCACTGTGAGCGCCAGAGTTTCCCAATACTTGGACTTTCCTGGGGAGATGCATGCTGATATTAACACATGAATTTTGTTTTTAAAGATTTACTTATTTGAAAGAGAATTAAAAGTTAACTGGTTGACTCTTCCAGACGGCCACAACAGCCAGACCTGGGCTGGGCCAAAGTTAGGAGCTTCATCCAGGCCTCTCACATGGGTGCAGGGGCTCAAGCACTTGGGCCAGCTTCTGCTTTCCCAGATGTATTAGCTGGGAGCTGGATGGGGAGCGGAGTAGCATGGACTCCAGCGTACACTTGGGTGGCAGTTGTTAGCTTGACCTGCTGCACCACAACACTGGCTCCCAGTCAGTGGATTCTAGTGATTCCTATGAAACCACTCATTGGTGTGGCCTTAGAGTCCACACTGTGACTAACCTTTTAAACTACCACTTATATTTCAGTATTTTATTAAAATATCCAGTTATCTGAGAAGACCATGAAATGCTTCTGCTGCAACTGCCTGTGTAAGGCCCAATTTTCAACAGTCTTCTGTTAAGCCAAACAGTAAATGGGCAAAAATGGAAAGCTCTTTTCACTATGATTTTTTTTTGAAAATTTAAAAAAACTATGTCAACAAGTAAAGCATTTTATTTTTCAATGAATATTTTCAACCTTAGTTTTCATAAATATAGTAAATATCAAGATATAATAGGCCGGCGCTGTGGCTCAACAAGCTTATCCTCCGCCTTGCGGCGCCGGCACACCGGGTTCTAGTCCTGGTTGGGGCGCCGGATTCTGTCCCGGTTGCCCCTCTTCCAGGCCAGCCCTCTGCTGTGGCCCGGGAGTGCAGTGGAGGATGGCCCAAGTGCTTGGGTCCTGCACCCCATGGGAGACCAGGAGAAGCACCTGGCTCCTGCCATCGGATCAGCGAGGGTGAAGCAACGGCAAAAGGAAGACCTTTCTCTCTGTCTCTCTCACTGTCCACTCTGCCTGTCAAAAAAAATTAAAAAAATAAAAAGATATAATAAACCATGTAAATAAAAGTTATTTGGGGGTCCTCGGTAAATTTTTTTTTAAAAATATTTACTGGAGCGGTAGACTTAGAGACAGTGAGAGGGATAGACCGAGAGAAAGGTCTTCCTTCTGCTGGTTTACTCCCCACAGTGCCGATCTGAAGCCAGGAGCTTCCACCAGGTCTCCAATGTGTGTGCAGGGCCCCTTCTGCTTTCCCAGGCCATAACAGAGAGCTGGATTGGAGGAGGAGCAGCCAGAACTAGAACTGGTGCCCATATGGGATGTTGGTGCTGTAGGCAGAAGATTAACTGTGCCACAGTGCTGGCCCTGGTAAATTTCTAAGAGTGTAAAGGAGTTTGAGTTAAAAAAGTTGGAGAGTTACTGTCTTCCAAATGGAGAAAAGTTAACACTGAGAGAAGCAAGGAGCAGTAGTCAAGGAACTCTCAGATGAGTCCCTGTTTTCCATTGAAGTAGGATGTTGTCTATTTCTGATACAGCTATAAAGCAATAATGGTCTAACCCTGTTTTTTTTTTTAATACTGCTGTTTTAATTTATTTATGCTGTTTTGCATGATCAGGAATAAAAAGTAATATTTGGCTTTTACTAGGAATTGTGTTTTTGCTTCCCAGGAAACTCACTGTCACCATTAAATGTTGGAAATAATTCACCACCCAAAGAAGTAAGTACTCAAAAGTTACTTTTTAATCTTTCTCATATTAGTTTAAGAGTCTGAACACATTTTTGCCTTGTGTTGATGAGGAAGTACTCAATTTGTAGGTATCATTCAAGGTCAGACTTCCTTTTCTTTTTTTTTTTTTAAATACTTATTTATTGATTGATTTGACAGGTAGAGTTAGACAGTGAGAGAAAGATAGAAAGGTCTTCCTTCCGATGGTTCATCCCCAAAATGGCCGCAATAGCTGGTGCTGCACCGATTGGAAACCAGGAGCCAGGTGCCTCTTCCTGGTCTCCCACGTGGGTGCAGGGATCCAAGCACCTGGGCCATCCTCCACTGCCCTCCTGGGCCACAGCAGAGAGCATGACTGGAAGAGGAGCAACCAGGACTAGAACCTGGTGCCCATATGGGATGCCAGTGCGGCAGGTGGAGGATGAACCTGGTGCGCCACGGTGCCGGCCCCAGATTTCCTTTTCTTTAACCTACTAACTTTAAAAAAACAATAAAGCATTTCCTTTAGGTAAATAGTCACGTGAAGTTGAAAGAAGTAGTGGTGATCCTGGGTAGCCTTTGGCCAGCTCTGCCCAGTGGTGACAAGCTGCAGAACACTGACCTTGATATACTCGGGATACAGAACATTCCTTCACTACGAGGGTCCCCGTTGTGTCTTTTTAGAGCCACACCTTCCTGCCTCCTGTTCTTACCCTCCTCCTCAATTTCAGGCAGCTACTCGTTTCATAATCTGTATTTCTACAATTTGGCCATTTTGAGAATGTTGTATAAATGAAATCAGACAGTATGTTGTTGGACCTCTCAGTAGCAGAGATGTCCACTTGCTCGGGAGGACGCCCAAGGATCCAGACTCCAGACGAGTTGATGCAAAAACACAAGTTTTTTGTTTTTTTTTTGTTTTGTTTTTGTTTTTTTTTACAGGCAGAGTGGACAGTGAGAGAGAGAGAGAGACAGAGAGAAAGGTCTTCCTTTGCCGTTGGTTCACCCTCCAATGGCCGCCGCAGACGGCGCGCTGCGGCCGGCGCACCATGCTCGTCCGATGGCAGGAGCCAGGAGCCAGGTGCTTTTCCTGGTCTCCCCATGGGGTGCAGGGCCCAAGCACCTGGGCCATCCTCCACTGCACTCCTGGGCCACAGCAGAGGGCTGGCCTGGAAGAGGGGCAACCGGGACAGAGTCCGGTGCCCCGACCGGGACTAGAACCCGGTGTGCCGGTGCCGCAAGGCGGAGGATTAGCCTGTTGAGCCACGGCACCGGCCAAAAACACGAGGTTTTTATTGAACGTTTGCGCAAACGGGCCCCCACCTCAGGCGGTGAGGAGCCCTGAGCAGCAGTTTCACACAGCTTATATAGGCAACCAATTAGCATATTCCTAGGCGGAGAATGCTGAGGTGTTACAGGATTGGTCAGTTCAGAGGGTCCATTAGCATATGGGAGAGTGCTGACGAAGAATGCTGAGGGAGAGTGCTGAGGGATAGTGCTGAGGTGGCACAGGATTGGCTGGTCGCAATGACATCATAAGAGTGCGCCCAGAAACTCTCTGAAGGGAGGGGCAGTTCTGCTCTGGGTTCACCTAGAGTTCACCCAGAGAAGGGAGGGGCAGCTCCGCTCTGGGCATGCTCAGAGGCTTCCCGAAGGGGAGGGGCGGCTCCCCTCTGAGCATGCTCAGAGGCTTCCCGAAGGGGTGGGGCGGCTCCGCTCTGGGCGCGGTCCCTCTGCACCGGCGCCTGTGGCCTTGCAGGGCGCCCTGAGGAGACCCAACAATCACCTGCGGCCGGGGCGTCCTGAGGACGACCCGGGGGCAGGGAGACCCCTCGGCCACTGGCCGAGGGCGAGGAGTCTGGTCCGGGGGGTGGCTGGGCCCGCACAGACTCCACGATTACGCAGGGCCGGAGCGTTCCCACGGCAACCCGGGGCCATGGAGCCCCGACGACCACCCGGGGCTGAGGCAGCCCCACCATTCCAGAGTGGCCCCGCCACACGGGGTCAGTGTGGGCCGGGACGACGCTGCCACTGCCCGTGGGCCGCTGGACGAGGGGGCGTGGGGCCCGGGGCTGCCGCAGGGCCCAGCGCCTCCCCCCGTAAGGGTCCTTCAATGTAACCTTAAGAGATTGACTTTTGTTCTTCATGTGATTTTCTGGAGATTGATCCAGGTTGGTATATGTATCAATACTTTGGTCTTTTCTATTGCTGAGTAGCCTTCTGTGACATGGAGAGCTTGTTGAAGCATGCACTTGTTAAAGTATATCTGGTTTGTTGCCACTTTGGGCTGTTAAAAATTAGTGCTCAATATATTCATGTACAGGGTTTTATGTGGTAAGGATAAATGCCCAGGGGTGCAATTGCTGGGTCATAGAGTTAGATGCATGTTTTGTTTTCAATAAATCACCAAGTTGCTTTCCAGAGTAACTATACTATTTTATGCTTTCACCAAGAGTGTATGTGAGATGCATTTGATGATGTTAGGTTTTTTTTGTTGTTGTTGTTGTTGTTTTTTTAAGGCTGAGTTAGGAGAGAGAGAGTGGTTGGTCTTTCATCCATTGGTTCACTCCCCAAGTGGCCACAATGGCCAGGGCTGGGCCAGACCGAAGTCAGAAGCCTGGAACTTCCTCCAGGTCTCCCGCATTGGGTACAGGGGCCCAAGGACCTGGGACACCTGCTGCTGCTTTCCTCGGTGTATTAGCAAGGAACTGGAACTGAAGTGGAGCAGCCAGGATTCAAACCGGTGCCCATATGAGATGCTGGCATTGCAGACAGCAGCCTAACCTATGCCACAATGCCAGCCCCAATATTTTTCAGACAGATCATTTAGAATAAATTTTGCTGGGATTTTGATAGGGATTGCTTTAAACCTGTGTATCAGTTTGGGAATTACATCTTTGTGTTGAATCTTCCAGTCCATTAATGTAAGTCTCCAATTATGTAAAACATTGTTTTCTTTCACTTTGTAGTTTGTAGCTTATAAGTCCTGTCTGCATAGGATTTGTTAGATTTACACATAAACATTTCATTTTTTGAGTGATTGTGTGTACTAGTTTTTATTTTTGTGTGTCCCCATATTTTTTTTAAGATTTGTTTATTTGAAAGGCAGAGACAGAGAGAAAGGTCTTCCATCCACTGGTTCACTCCCCTAGATGGTCACAATGGCCAGAGCTGAGCTGATCTGAAGCCAGGAGCTTTCTCCGGGTCTTCCACACGGGTGCAGGAGCCCAAGCACTTAGGCCGTCTCATACTGCTTTCCCAGACTATAGCAGAGCACTGGATTGGAAATAGAGCAGCCATATGCCATCACAGGAGGCAGCGGCATTCACTCACTACACCACAGTGCTGGCCTCCATATTTATTTCTAATATATACCAATAGGACTGGGTTTTATTTATCTTGTATTTTGTGACCTTGCTAAAGTCACGTATTCTAGGAATCTTTTAGTTTCTTTGCAGTGTTTGGCATAGACAATCATATCTTGAAGTAGGAATAGTTTTCTTTCCTTTCAATATATGCCTTTTGTTTCCTTCTTTTCTCATGAGACTGCACTGGCAAGAAATTTTGGCACTATGTTGAATGAGAGTGGTAACAGTGGTTATATCTTGCCTGGTTTCCACTCTTAGAAAGCATTCAGTCTCTCACTGTTCAGTACAGTGTTAGCTGTAGGTTTGTTGTAGGTGCTTTCTATTAAATTGAAGTTTTCTGTACTACTTTTCTGATGGTTTTTATCATGAGTAGTTGTTAAATTATTTAAAATGCTTTTTCTGCACTGATTGGTAGTGATTTCTTTTTCCCCTTTAGCCTGTTACTTTGGTGTGTTATATTGATATTTTGAATATTTAACCAGGTTTGCATCCTGGGGATAAACCTCATTTGGTCGTGATGTATAATTCTTTTACATATTGTTGGATTTTACTTGATAAAATTTTTATGAGGCTTTTTTTAAAAAAAAAAAAGATTTATTTGAAAGAGTTACACAGAGAGAAGAGGGGCAGAAAGAGAGATCTTCCATCTGCTGGTTCACTCCCCAATTGGCTGCAGTGGCTGGAGCTGTGCCGATCAGGAGCTAGGAGCTTCTTCTGGGTCTCCAACATGGGTGCAGGGGCCCAAGGACTTGGGACATCTTCTACTGCTCTCCCAGGCCATAACAGAGAGCTGGATTGGAAGTGGAGCAGTCAGGACACGAACCGGTGCCCATATGGGATGCCAACGCTTCAAGACAGAGCGTTAACCCACTGCGCCACAGTGCTGGCCCCATGAGGCTTTTTGAAAATGTTTTTAAGGCTTATTTATTTGAAAGGCAGAGTAACAGAGTGAGAGTGAGTACGTGTGTGGGTGTGGGTGTGGGTGTGCGTGAAATGTATCTTCTTCCACTGGTTCATTCCCCAAATGGCTGCAATAGCTGTGGCTGGGCCAGGCCAAAGCCAGGAACCAAGAACTCCATCCTGATCTCCCACAAGTACTTGGGCCATTGTATGCTGCCTCCCTGGCTCATTAGGAGGACACTGGATTGGAAGTGGAATACCAGGGACTTGAACTAGGTACTGTGGCATGGGATGGGTGGTCCAAACTGCAGCTTAACCTGCTGTACCACAATGCCTTCCCCTTGTTATTTTTTAAATTTAATTTTAAGTCAGAGAGGAAGAGACAGAGAAAGTTCTCCCATTCACTGGTTTACTCCCCCAGCCTTGTTGTCAGTAGAGACCACACAGGGATCAGGAATACGCATCAACCACTCACAGCCAGGGAGGTATCGGGCCTAGAGGAAACTGAAACTCCCACCCTCGCCCAACAGAAAAGCTCCCCAATTGGTGTCAATAGAGGAAGGGGGAGAACTTGGACATAGCTGGGCCTGAGCCAGGCTGCAGCCAGTTTAGATCTCCCATGTGGAGGGCAAGGACTCAGCTACTGGAGCCGTCACCTGTTGCCTCCTAGAGGGTGCATTCAGCAGGGAGGGGGAATCAGAAGCCGAGCTCACACTTGAACCCAGGCCCTCTGATAGGTGTGCAGGTGTCCAAGTGGCTCCTTAACAGCTGTGCCAAGTGCCTGCACCTCTACATCTGTTTCAACCTGGCTTTAATCAGCTTCCTCTGATACACTTCGTGGGGGTGAGGGGAGGCTATCTTGTTAACAAGTGGGGCAGATGTCTATGTTCTCCCCCTTCCTCTGTTGACACCAACTGGGGAGCTTTTCTGTTGGGTGAGGGTGGGAGTTTCAGTTTCCTCTAGCCCTGATACCTTCCTGGCTGTGAGTGGTTGGTGCATTATTCCTGATCCCTGTGTGGTCTCTACTGACAACTATAGGTGGGAAGAGGGTACATTGGAGGGGGTTTTGGGAATAGTGAATGATGAGATACCCTGCCTTTCCTCAGGCCTCCTGTGATACCACGCAGTGGGGGCTGGGGCACTTGGTTACTGCTGCATGGAAGAGCAGGTTCCCCGTGCCATGGAGAGCTGTGTCTGCCGCCTCCTCGCCCCTGGGGCGAAGTGTGTCCCTCCTTGTGGGCCTTCTGTGATACCACCCCAGTGAGAGAGGCTTGGGGCACTGATCATAGCCTCGTGAGTGGAAGTTCAGGCTTCCCGCTCTACTTTGCTGCTGGGAGCGGGGCCACTGTGTCTTCTGTGGTGGTGGTCTGGAGGCAGCAGGTAGCTGGTGAGCGCTGTGCCTTGCTGGCCTGGCCCTTTCCTGGTGCTTTGGCTGGAAGGAGCTGGTTTTGCATTGGTTTTTCATTGGCATTTCATTGTGAGCGCCATTTGGTGCTTGAGTTGCTGGCTTCTGCAGCACCCAGTCTGGGATATGAGAGACAAAATGGAAACCCAGAGAATTTGCCACCATGTCCTTTTTTGGGTCAGGAGTTCCCTTGCCAGCCTGTCACAGTCTCTTCCCCCGTTTTCCTTGTACTCATGCTTGCTGTGGATACAAGTTCAGAGCATTTAGTACTCACTAGCAGGAATAGGGAAAAGTACATGTACTCTGTCTGACCAGAAGAGGGAATCCCGAATCTAGTGGTTAAAAGAGGAAGTCATTACCAAGTTCGTTCGTTCGTTCGTTCTCTCTCTTTCTCTCTCTCTCTCTCTTTCTCTTTTTCTCTTTCTTTCTCTCTCTTTCTCTTTCTCTCTTTCTCTCTCTCTCTCTCTTTCTTTCTCTCTTTCTCTCTCTTTCTCTCTCTTTCTCTCTCTCTTTCTCTCTTTCGCTCTCTCTCTCTTTCTCTCTCTTTCTTTCTCTCTCTCTTTCTCTCTTTCTTTCTCTCTCTCTTTCTCTCTCTTTTTTTTTTTCTTTTTTTCTTTTTTTACAGGCAGAGTGGACAGCGAGAGAGAGAGACAGAGAGAAAGGTCTTCCTGTGCCGTTGGTTCACCCTCCAATGGCCGCCGCAGACGGCGCGCTGCGGCCGGCGCACCGCGCTCGTCCGATGGCAGGAGCCAGGAGCCAGGTGCTTTTCCTGGTCTCCCCATGGGGTGCAGGGCCCAAGCACCTGGGCCATCCTCCACTGCACTCCTGGGCCACAGCAGAGGGCTGGCCTGGAAGAGGGGCAACCGGGACAGAATCCGGTGCCCCGACCGGGACTAGAACCCGGTGTGCCGGCGCCGCAAGGCGGAGGATTAGCCTGTTGAGCCACGGCGCCGGCCCCTCTCTCTCTTTCTTTCTCTCTTTCTTTCTCTCTTTCTTTCTCTCTTTCTTTCTCTCTTTCTTTCTCTCTTTCTTTCTCTCTTTCTTTCTCTCTTTCTTTCTCTCTTTCTTTCTCTCTTTCTTTCTCTCTCTCTTTCTTTCTCTCTTTCTTTCTTTCTCTCTTTCTTTCTCTCTTTCTTTCTTTCTCTCTTTCTCTTTCTTTCTTTCTCTCTTTCTCTCTCTCTTTCTCTCTCTCTCTTTCTTTCTTTCTCTTTCTCTCTTTCTTTCTTTCGACAGGCAGAGTGGGCAGTGAGAGAGAGAGACAGAGAGAAAGGTCTTCCTTTGCCGTTGGTTCACCCTCCAGTGGCTGCTGCGGCCGGCGTGCTGCGCTGATCAGAAGGAAGAGCCAGGTGCTTCTCCTGGTCTCCCATGGGGTGCAGGGCCCAAGCACTTGGGCCATCCTCCACTGCACTCCCGGGCCATAGCAGAGAGCTGGCATAGAAGAGGGGCAACCGGGACAGAATCCGGTGCCCCAACCGGGACTAGAACCTGGGGTGCTGGCGCCGCTAGGCAGAGGATTAGCCTATTGAGCCGCGGCGCCGGCCCATTACCAAGTTCTAATACTGTTCTCTGTTCCTGATAGAAGCCCAGCAACAATGTGCCTCCTACAAAGTCGAAAAAACTGCACAAGGTGACTGAGAACGCTCTGTCCATCAGTAACCCGGCACTCTTCACCTCCTTGGCACCGCCTCTTCGGTCCACAACTTGCCATCGCTGCGGCCTGTTTGGTGAGCGTCTTGTCCTAGATGCCTGTTGGCTTATTCTTCTACACATTTGAGAAACATTTTTAATGTAATGAATGTCAAACGTCTAAAGTGTAAACAGGTATGTGTGTGCAGGCTGTCTACTCGCTGCTCGGCATCAACAGCTGTCAGATGCTCCTCTTCCTCCCACGTGTGCTGTTTTAATGACCTGTTGAGGCGAAGGTTTGCAGAGGTTGAAACAAATGAATTCATAGCCCTGTCAAGACATGGGGATATTTCTCATGTCCTTCCCAGTCACCAGACCCCTGGGGGCAACCGCTGCTTTCTTCCTCATAAGTAATTTTATCCGTCATAGTTTTTTTTTTTTTTTTTAAGATTTATTTGTTTACTTGAAAGTCAGAGAAGGAGAGGCAGAGAGAGGTCTTCCATCTTCTGGTTCACTCCCCAATTGGCTGTAACAGCCATGGCTGTGCTGATCTGAATCTGGGAGCCAGGAGTTTCCTCCTGGTCTCCCACATGGTTGCAGGGACCCAAGGACTTGGACCATCTTCCACCGCTTTCCCAGGCCTTAGCAGAGAGCTGGATCGAAAGAGGAGCAGCCAGGACTCGAACCAGTGCCCATATGGGATGCTGGTGCTTCAAGTCTGGGTTTTACCCACTATGCCACAGCGCTGCACCCCTGTCATAGTTTTATATAAATGAAATACATAAGGATTCTTTTTGTGTAAAGCTTATTTTATTTAGAATAATAGTTCTGGGGCCGGCGCTGTGGTGCAGCGGGTTAAAGCCCTGACCTGAAGCACCAGCATCCCATATGGGCGCTGGTTCCAGTCCCAGCTGTTCCTCTTCTGATCCAGCTCTCTGCTATGGCTTGGGATAGCAGTAGAAGATGGCCCAAGTCATTGGGCCTCTGCACCCACGTGGGAGACCCGGAAGAAGCTCCTGGCTTCAGATGGGCTCAGGTCTGGCCGTTGCAGCCATCTGGGGAGTGAACCAGCGGATAGAAGACATCTCTCTCTCTCTCTCTCTCTCTCTCTCTCTCTCTGTCTCTACCTCTCTCTGTAACTCTGTCTTTCAAATAAATAAAATCTTTATAAAAATATTTTTGAGATTGATTCATTTTGCATGTATCAGTTATTTTTGTTAATTGTTGAGTAGCATTCCATTGTAAGATTATCACAATTGGGTATTTTTTTGGTTGATGGATACAATTACATGTATTTAGTACAGTGTTTTGATACAGTTGGTTAATCTGTTCTATTGATGAACATTTTCTTTAAGTCCAGGTTTGGGCTGTTACAAATAGAGCTCTCTCAACATTTATATACAAGTCCTTGTGTGACTGTCTCTATTTTTCTTGGGTACATTCCTTGCATAGAATTGGTGAGCCTACGGACTGGTATAACTTGATGAGAAACTGTCAAGCCATCTTCCAAAGTGGTGTAGCTGTTGGACATTCCCACTGGAGTTCAGTTCTACTTGCTTGCCTTTGTGGTCAGCATTTGGTGTTAGTGTTTTTTAGTAATAGCCCTTCTCATGACCGTGAAATGGCACCTCTAGTGATTTTAATTTGAGGTTCACTCAGGATCAGTTTGCTTGAGCAGTTATTCATGGTTATTTAAATATTTAGCTTATTCTTTTATTTTACAGAAATGAACACCCATTTTTTTTTTTAAAGATTTATTTACTTACTTGAGAGGTGGAGAGATGGAGAGAAAGGTTTTCCACCCACTGGTTCACTCCTCAGATGGCCACAATGATTGGAGCTGGGCCAATCCGAAGCTGAGTCAGATCTCTTCCAGATGTCCCATGTGGATGCAGAGGCCCAAGCACTTGAGCCATCTTCTGCTTTCCCAGGCCATCTTTAGGGAGCTGGATCAGAAGTGGAGCAGCTGGGTCTTGAACCAGCACTCACATGGGATGCTGGCACTGCAGATGCGTGCTTAAACTACAGCATTGACCCCTTAATGTTTCTTTAAATTTTTTGTTGTTGTTGTTTTGAAACTTTATGTGAAAGGCAGAGACAGGGAGAAAGATCTTTGATTTCTGGCTCACTTCCCAAATACCTGTAACAGCCAAGCCTGCCCCAGACTGAAGTCTGCAATCTAGAACTCCATCTGGGTCTCCCATGTGGGTGGCAGGGACCCAAGTACTTGAGCCATCACCTGCTGCCTTCTAGGGTGTACATTAGTGGGAAACTGGATTGAGAGCAGAGTAGCTGGGACTCGAACCTGGCACTCCAATATGTGACGTGGGCATCCTAACTGGCAACTTAACCACTTTGCCACAAGCCTGTCCCGGCATCTTTTTGTTGGTCAATTCCTTTTAGGGTGGAAGCATTTGAGGCTCTCCTGGTTATGATGTTGTTATTTTATTGTTTTATTTATTTATTTTTAGAGAACCTTTTTTTCCTACTTGGATACTGATTGGATTTTTTTTTTTTTTTTTTTTTTTTTTTTTTGTGACAGGCAGAGTGGACAGTGAGAGAGAGAGACAGAGAGAAAGGTCTTCCTTTGCCGTTGGTTCACCCTCCAATGGCCGCCGCGGTCGGCGCGCTGCGGCCGGCGCACCATGCTCGTCCGATGGCAGGAGCCAGGAGCCAGGTGCTTTTCCTGGTCTCCCCATGGGGTGCAGGGCCCAAGCACCTGGGCCATCCTCCACTGCACTCCTGGGCCACAGCAGAGGGCTGGCCTGGAAGAGGGGCAACCGGGACAGAATCCGGTGCCCCGACCGGGACTAGAACCCGGTGTGCCGGCGCCGCAAGGCGGAGGATTAGCCTGTTGAGCCACGGCGCCGGCCCTGATTGGATTTTTAAAATATTCATTTAAAAATCTTCCTGGATTTCTCTAAGTGTGATTTTCCTCACCATTTGTAAGCCATTTCAGTCTGCTTGCACAGGTCCATTTTTCACTATACTACGGTTTTGTTTCCTTTGATTACTCCTTTTGTAACGTGTGTAATAGGCTGTATTTTAGCAAAGTCCAGTGTATGTCCAGTCTGACCTCCCTGTCATGCTTTCATCATTGCAGTCCTTGTTCTCTGCGTTTGAGAGACTCTCTAAGGTATAACCAGCACGGACTTTTGGCATAGCAGCTCAGACACCTGCATCACACATTGGGATGCCTGGGTTTGATACAACCACCTTGCTGATGGAGAGCCTGAGAGGCCATGCTGATGGCTCAAGTGCCTGGGATGCTGCGACCATGGTGGGAGGTCTGGATTGAGTTCCTGGCATTCTGTTTGGGCCTTGGCCGAGTCCTGGTGGTCGTAGGCATTTGAGGAGTGAACAAGTATGTCTGTCCTCCTCTTTTTTTAAAGTATATTCTTTTTTTTTGACAGGCAGAGTTAGTGAGAGACAGAGAGAAAGGTCTTCCTTCCATTGGTTCACCCCCCAAATGACTGCTACAGCCGGCATGCTGCGCTGATCCAAAACCAGGAGCCAGGGGCTTCCTCCTGGTCTCCCATGTGGGTGCAGGGCCCACGCACTTGGGCCATCCTCCACTGCCAGCAGAGAGCTGGACTGGAAGAGGAGCAACCGGGACTAGAACCTGGGGTACCGGCGCTGCAGGCGGAGGATTAGCCTAGTGAGCCGCAACGCCGGCCTAAAGTATAATCTTAACACCTAGTCATAAGCAGCATGATTGTGTTCAGTTAGCTTTTTGGTGTGGTTAAGGTGATGATGTTTGACGTATGTAGTCTTTGCAAATGTTTTCACCTTGACAAGTATTGGGAGAGGCATTGGTGGTGATGTGGGTTGTGCTCCTCAGGGTCACTGAGGTGTTCTCAGTGCAAGCAAACGTACTACTGCTCCACGGCGTGCCAGCGGAGGGACTGGTCGGCTCACAGCATCGTGTGCAAACCTGTGCAGCAGAAGTGAGTGCTCCGATACCTTGAACCTTAGGGGCTATTTTTTTCCTGACTAAGGGTCCCAATCAGTGAGGCAGGCCACAGCTATGCAGAAGTTGTTCCCCTTATTTATTGAAATACACCGGATGTACAGATCTGAAGTCAGTGGCTCTGCCAACTTAGTTTTTATGGATTTAGTTTGACTAGGTAATACATATAAAGACTTAGAATCTTAAATGAGTTTTTCTTCTCCAGTAACTAGAGTTTTAGAAGGTCTTACTTTTTTTTTTTTAAGATTTATTTTATTTATTTGAAAGAGTTAGAGAGGTAAAGACCGAGAACGAGGTCTTCCATCCGCTGATTCACTCCCCAGATGGCTGCAATGGCCGGAGCTGAGGAGCCCCAGGAACTTCCTCCCCCTCTCCCGTGTGGGTGCAGAGGCCCAAGGACTTGGGCCATCTTCTACTGCTATCCCAAGCCATAGCAGAGAGCTAGACTGAAGAGGAGCAGCCCATATGGGATGCTGGTGCTTCAGGCCAGGGCTTTAACCTGCTGTGCCACGGCGCCGGCCCCAGGTCTTAATTATCATGTATGCTTCTGTGAAATTTAATAAGCTGGAATTGTGATAGTGCATCCTGAATTGTGATTTTCAAATCAATCTTATGCAGGTGACAGTTGCCAGTTTACAAAACTCTTTCACATGTGACCTCGTTTGGTCCTCAGAACCCTGTGTAGGTAGGAGAGGGATTCTCTGCTCCACAGATAGACAATTGAGGCTTGCAGACTGTCTCCTGGAAGCAGCAGGCCTGTGCTCGCCCAGGGTGGGAATTCCATACCTGGGATTGTGTTTTGTGACTACTCTGGTTCTCCCCGGAAGAAGGTGCTTTATTTGCTCTTTCTGGATGCTGTTCATTGGGGAGTTGACACAATTGTGATTTACGGCTCCTCCTCCTAATTGTCTCTGTGCTATTATAAAATCAACTTTATTTCAGTGTCCACAAGCTTGAAGATAATAAATCACCCTTTGAAACAAAAAACATGGAAGTGAAAGATGAGGTATGGTGTATATTTACATTTTGTCTGTAGGGTAAATTTTAAATGTTCCCCTTTTAAGAAAATTTAAGCTAACATATTTTTGGATGTTTTCTTACATTTTTACCAGTGTTTAAAAACCAAAATTTTGCGGTAAATGTGTAAACACATTAGTGATGGGATTTGGTGACTCTTGGGGAATTTTGAGAATCATTCATTTCCTGTCTTTTTCCAAAAAAAGGCCTGAGCTGGCTGCATCAGCACACTGTCTTTCTGCTGCTTGGGGAGGCGGTGCTGCAGCCCCAGCTGCGTGGGTTCTCGAGCTTTGTTGATCACCTGCCCTCTGGCAACACCCCCTTACTAAGGAGCCTTGTCTGTGGAGATAGCTCTCCTCCATCCAGATGCATTTGTTCAAATCATCCCTAATCCAAAAAACACCTGTGATGTCCAGCGCGTATTTATAGTTTTTAGTTTGCCTAGCTGCTCTTAGCTCCTGGTTTAATAAAAGTAAAGTTTTGATTTTCTCAAATATTAGTTCTTTTAAAAAGTGGGCCACATTCCCCCCCCACATACTTTTTATTTTTTAACAAAATATGCATGACCTTCATTGTCATGGCCTCATTCCTGGATGGTTCCCAGTGCTGTGGCTTCCATGACGCTGGAGGCCTTCACTGTTCTGTGCGTGCCTGCGCGAGCCCAGGAGTTGGGCTTCTGTGGCCCCGATTCTGGCATCAGTGATCACTGTTGTTGAAATGTGCTGTCGGTAACTCACTGTTGTGTTTCCCAAACCAGAATGGGCATCCACTGGGAGTTACTAAAGAGATAACTGTTTCTGCTGAGAAAACCATGTTTTCTGACTTGAGAAGTCTACAGCTCAAGAAGACCATGGAAGTAAAGGTATTCTTTAGTTTCCACGGACAGAAATGCAAGAAGTATAGGTTTTTGTCTCCTCATTTCCTATTTTTGAGTTTATAAGGAAGCTACAAAATATATCTGATTAACTTAACAAAGATTGCCCAAAAAAGCTCTTTTGTATCTTAGTTACAAAGCTTTGAGAAATGCAAGTTTGTTTGTATTCCTGGTGAATTGTTCTTTTCTGTCTTTGAAAGGGTACAGTTACCGAATTCAAACACCCAGGTGACTTCCATGTACAGTTGTATTCTTCAGAAGTTTTAGAATACATGAACCAGCTTTCTGTGAGCTTAAAAGAAACATATGCAGGTTTGGGGACTGACGAGGAGTATATCCCGGCGAAGGGGGAGGTCTGTGTCGCCAAGTACACAGCTGATCAGGTAACGTCTCACCAGGCGAGCTGCTCAGTGAGCCCGCTCAGCCCTCCCCGCTTGCATCCTCTCATGGACCCCAGAGCACTCGGTCACGCATGAGAAGGCTTGAAGCTGGGCCCTGCTCACCCCGCCCTCCCTTCCTTGGTCTCCCGTGCTTGTTCCCTTGACTCCCCTGGCCCTAGCCCTCCTGAGCTCCGTCGGGTTTCTGCGTGGCTGGCTATAGACAAGATTCTGAGAGAATGGAGCTGACTTGACTAGCGTGTCTGAGCAGGACAGGAGCCTTGCATTGGCCTGTCTGCGGGGGCTGAGGGTGTGGAAGGAACTCTGGGAAAGGCACTGATGCAGAGCCCGCTGTGTTCACTTGCAGACCTGGAACAGGGTGGTGATACAGGATGTGGATGTGCTGCAGAAGGAGGCACACGTCTTATATATTGATTTTGGAAATGAAGAAACAATTCCAGTAAACAGAATTCGCCAGTTAAACAGAAGCATTGATTTATTTCCTCCTTGTGTGAGTCTCTTTCACTTCCTAAGTTCCTAAGTTTCTCAGAGGAGAGTTGATACTGTGGTGTTGGGTGCAGTGTTCACTTGTTGTATTCTGCCATGTTTTTTGCATGTGTCTCGGCTGCTGTGTGAATGAACACTCAGTGGCTATCTTGGCTGCGTTTCTGTTAGAGCTTATTGGCTAAGTGCTGCCTGACGCTAGGAGGTAACATTTTCAGGCACATCTTTTTAATCTGCTCTTTGAAGACAATCATTTAAATGTTTATTGCATTATTTAGAAATGACTTAAATTCATGTGTAGTTGGGGGATAATTATTGTCCTCTCATGAATTTCTGTATCTCCAGAACCAAAAGTAAGCATTGTAGAATAGATCACTGGGGAAGACAAGTGATAGTTGTGCTGGAGATTGATGGTTGGTAGCCTGGAAGAGTAGATTGTCTTTGTAAAATAATTAGAAGGAATGTGCTAAACACTAACTTTTATAAAAACTTGTACACAATCTTTCAGGCCATAAAGTGCAGAGTGGCCAGTGTTTTCCCAGCAGAGGGGAGCTGGAGCAGCGACTGCATCCAAACCATGAAGTCACTGTTAATGGAGCAATACTGCTCTATAAAGATTGTTGAAGTCTTGCAAGAGGACATGGTTACCTTTGCCGTTGATGTTACATTGCCAAGTTCGGGTAAGATCCGAGTCTTTCTGCTTTTTAAATTGAGCGCTTACTATGATGCCTCTGTCTCTGCACGTTCCTGGGGGAAGAAACAGAAATGCGAGGCAAGGCCATGGGAACTCCGAGTCATTCACACTGGGAGAGAGGCTGAGGCCTGGGCCCCTCCCTGCGTCTGGCAGCTAACAAAGACAGGGCATGAATTTGTAGAATCAGGTAGCTTACAGGGCTGGACTTAGTGTGAAGATAGAGTATCCTTTTAGTACGATCATTAAAATGCCTGCTGATTTCCACTCCTTCATGGAGATGAACCCTTGGGTTTCTCGTTCATTCGTCCTTGTCATCGGTGCCTTTCTTTAAGCAGCCCTGGAGGAGCTGTGTTTTGTTAGTGTACAGTATTGAAGTTGAGGAAATCTAAACATTTTGGAATCTTGTTCTTGAATTCTGGCTTTGCATCGGTTGCTAAATGACTTCTTGGAGTATATGTGTGTAATTCCTTAGTTTCCAAGGTACTAGCCATCTACTTTTAAGAGACGAGCATTGCAGATGACTTGGTAGAAAATGCAGGTAAGCTGCTGTGAAATTTAGTGTAGAATTATGTGTTTTATCTTTGTTTCACATTGTGATTTCAGCTTTTGGATATTATTTCAGGGAATTTAAAGTTCATGTCAATATTGACTAACCCTTGATTCAACCACACTTAGTCTCAAAAAGTAGTCTGTGTCTTAAATTTATTTCTTCAGTGGCGGTACTCTAAGTGTAGTTGTGAAGTTTCTGTTACTCAGAATTTTAAAATGAAATCTTGTACGTTTCCTGTGCAATGAAGGAATTTTGTCTGTTTTTTAAAAATATATTTGAAGGAGCATCAGAGGGAGAGGAAGAAGCAAAACGAGAGAGAGATCTTCCAACATGGGTGGCAAAGACCACTCCCAAAGGAGTTGGGCCATGATTTTCTGCCTTCCCAGGCACATTAGCAGGAAGCAGGATTGGGAGAAGAGCAGCCAGGACTCAAATTACTATAAGGGGTGCTGGCATCACAAGTGGTAGCTTCCCCCTATAATACAGTGATGGTCCCCATCCCAATTTTTACATGTAGGCATTCCAAACTGTTCCCATAGAAACTGAGCTACTGAAACATAGCTATGACCTTATCCATGTGATTGATTTCTTATGCTTTTCCTATAATGCTTCGTATCCCATCTCAATGGAGATATGTTTTCTTCAACACTTCTTAGGAAAACTCTTAGACCAGGTGCTTGTAGAAATGGGATATGGCCTGAAACCCCAAGGACAAAATTCTAAGAAGCCAAGTGCAGATCCAAGTGAGTATACAAATTATTATTGAACAATATAGTGACTTCAGTTATTGAAGAGTGTCTTCTCTAGGAGCCGAGAGCACAGCCACCACTCTGTGAAGACTTGATGGTAATGATGACTGGTCTGTGTACTTTGTCAGAAATGGCACTTTTGATTCACTAATTTTTCTTTCTCTCAGTCTTCCCTACCTTTTCTACTTATTTGTTTTCCAGACTACTCATTGACAAGGCAGTTATGAAGTACTTAATTTTTTTTAAAGATTTATTTTACTTTATTTGAAAGGCAGAGGCAGAGAGAGAGAAGTCTCCCATCTGCTGGTTCACTCCCCAGATGGCTGCAGTGGCGGGAGCTGTGCTGATCTGGGGCCAGGAGCTTCTTCCAGGTCTCCCATGTGGGTGCAGGGGCCCAAGGACTTGGGCCATTTTCCACTGCTTTCCTAGGCCATAGCAGAGAGCTGGATCAGAAGAGGAGCAGCCAGGACTTGAACTGGCCCCCATATGGAATGCTGGCACTGCAGGTGGCGACTAGCTGCTACTCCACAGTGTGACCCCATGAAGTATTGAATTTCATAACATTTAAGATGAGGGCTTGTTTGCTCACATTGTGTAGTTTATCTTTCTTCCTTACTTGAGAGTCTTTCCAGTAAGCAATACGTCTCTAAAGCTCTGTTCTGGTAAGGGTGAGGTTTCTTGTCCACTTCTGTGTGTGAATTTTTTTTTTCTTCTAGCTTCAGAAGACAACCAACAAATTTTTCCATAAGCATTTTGTTTTTAAAGATTTATTTGAAAGGCAGAGTTAGAGAAATATCTTCCATCTGCTGATTTACTCCCCAAATGGCCGCAATGATTCTGGCTGAGCCAGGCCAAAGCCAAGAGCTTCCTCTGGATCTCCCACTTGAGTATGGGGGCCCAAACATTCGGGCCATCTGCTGCTTTCCCAGGCTCACTAGCAGGGAGCTGGATCGGAAGCAGAGAAGCTGGGACTAGAACTGGTGCTCTGATACGGGATGTCAGCATCACAAGTGACAGTTTGACCTGATGTACCACAACCCTAGCCCTTGTCATCAGCATTTTATTTTCTCATCACCTTGTCCAGTATGTTTTTTTCTTTTTTAGGATTTATTTATTTATATGAAAGGCAGAGTTTGTACAGAGAGAGGGAGACATGGAGAGAGATCCTCCATCTGCTGGTTCACTCCCCAGATGGCCACAATGGCTGGAGCTGAGCCAGTCTGAAGCCAGGGGCCAGGAGCTTCCTCTTAGTCTCCCATATGGGTACAGGGGTCCAAGGACCTGGGCCACGCTCAATTGTTTTCCCAGGCACACAGGCAGGGAATGGAGTAGCTGGGTCTCGGACCTTGCGCTCATATGGGATGCCAGTGTCACAGGCGGTGGCTTTACCTGTTCTGTCACAGAGCCAGCCCCAATCAAGTATATTGCTTTTATAATCTTTCTATTTTACTGTGCTCTTTAACCAGTTACTTTAGCTGTAGGCCTAATTCATTTTCTCTTTGCTCGTTTATCCCAGGTGATGCTAGATTGATTGGTTGGACACATCCTATTGCAGTAGCAGACTTGACTCGCCCTCAGATCTGCTTTCTCCCTCACGTCCCATTCCTTGCCCTGTCTTACTGGTTTACAGCTCCTTATTTATTTTTTCCCAAATATCTCTTGTGTATGTATTTTCCCTCTAGTACAGTTTCCTTGGTTCATGAGTCCTCCTCATTGATGGACAACTGAAATAACCTTCTGGTGTTACCTGTTCCCTCCTGTGAGCTCTTACTGTGTGACGGCTCTGCTGAAAAGCTTTTCCCCACAGGAGAGAGGCAAACAGTGAATGGCCTAGTAGCACTGGTTATGGTTGGAACCCCAAGTTTTCAGAATAAGGAAAGATAGAAAGATAAACCAGGGGACCAAGACAAAGAGCAAGAAGCCATGATGGGAAAGGTGAGAAACAAGACAGAAAAACATGCGAGCGGCAGGAGAATAAGTGCCTCCAGGAGAGGGAGTCTTCAGTGTATCAGATGTTGCAGAGGACCCAGGGGAAGGAGCAAGGACATCCAGCGATGGCTGTGGGGTACCTCCGGGAACGGCCGTCTGTCTCCCCAGGCGCTGTGGGGTACCTCCGGGAACGGCCGTCTGTCTCCCCAGGCGCTGTGGGGTACCTCCGGGAACGGCCGTCTGTCTCCCCAGGCGCTGTGGGGTACCTCCGGGAAGGTCACTCTGCTGAGGTCAGAACAAATAGACTGGACGTTAGGAAAAATTGGAGGAAGCAGTGACCATTGCTAAGCCTAGCTGTGACTGTCTCACAGGTCGGTGGCTTCTCTTCTGCCCCTCTGTGATCCTGGCAGCAGAGCAAGCCCCTAGTGACCGGGTGGTACCACATGATAGTGCTGCGCCTGTGCCCCCTCCTCCTGCGGGGCCCTGAGGCCCAGCTGTGTCTGCCTCTTGACTGTGCACCCCTCTCTACAGGCCTCCCTCCTCCTGTAACATTTACCACACTGTAACTTCTGACCTGAGTGTCTCCTGTCCCTCACAAGATCTGGTCTAGGAGCACAGACCATGGTCTGTTACCACTGCTTAGCATGGCATCTGACATAGGTAGGTGCTCATTCTAGAATGTAAAAAGCAGCAAAAGTCTTTGGAGGATCTTCTTTGGAGGGTGGACTCATGTGGCTGCGAGAGACCATTGAGATTACCCACTTTGTCCTGGAGGAACAGATGCTGGCAGGTACAGGGAGTTGCCCTGAGACCCCAGGGGATGTAGAACCAGGATCTAAGTCGCCCGACTCCAGTGCAGTGCTCCTTCCTGGTGGAAGGGCGGTGGTGGCTCATCGGTCTTGTTTCCCTTTCACCTCCTCCCTTACTTAGTGTTGGCTTTTACTTGACCCCAGTTCTGTCTGAATAGTCTCTTATCCTTCATTCCTTAAAGCAGTAGGTTTTCTTTGTCTTTCTGGATTCTAATAAGTTAATGCCATGGTATGTCTCTCTAATCTTGACCTTAAAAACATGCTGTGGGGCTGGTGCTGTGGCATAGCAGGTAAAGCTGCCGCCTGCGGTGCTGGCATCTCATATGGGCGCCGGTTTGAGTCCCTGCTGCTCCACTTCTGATCAAGCCCTCTGCTATTGCCTGGGAAAGCAGTGGAAGATGAGCCAAGTCTTTGGGCCCCTGCTCCCACATCAGAGACCTGGAAGAAACTCCTGGCTCCTTGCTTTGGATGGAAGCAACTTTGGCCATTGTGATTTGGGGTGTGAACCAGAAGATGGAAGACACACACACACTCTGCCTTTCGAATAAAGAAATCTTAGAATACAAAAAAAAAAAAAAAATGCTGTATCCCTGGGAACTTGGGGTTTTGTCGGCCATGAACTTCTGTGAATTTTCTTATTTTCTGAGCTGTTTCCCATTGTGCTTGACCCCTCCTCTTTAGACTGTACATGAGCCCTGATTTTTCTGCTTTCCTTGTAACTTGTATTGCTTGTTCCTTTTTTAACTGTCTAGTGAATTTTTATTGGATTTATAATTAAGCTTATAACTTTATCATAGTGAATTACTTCCTACAGGGTTTATCATTTTACTGTAGAATGGCTTCTAATCTGATGTGCTTTTGTGTAAGTATCAGGATGTTTTCTTGAACTCTTTTAGAGATTAAGATTCTGTTATAGGACTTTTTCATTACATATGAATTTTTTTATGCTGCTGATTTTCTTTCTTGGGTCCAATCTAGCTTTTTGGTAGTACAGAAAATTGTATTGTAAACATCTTTTACTTAGAAGAAGAAACCGCATGGGCTCTGATTGCTATGTTCCAAAGGACTTGCTCAGTCGTAGTCATACTTTTTTTTTTTTTAAAGACAGAGTTGGAGATATACAGAGAGAGGTCTTCTGTCTGCTGGTTCACTCCCCAAAGTGGCCACAACAGCTGGGATTGTGCCATGCTGAAGCCAGGATCCTGGAGCTTCTTCAGGGTCTCCGTGTGGGAGCAGGGGCCCAAGCACTTAGGCCATCTTCTGTTTTCCCAGGTGTATTAGCAAGGAGCTGGATTGGCAGTAGAGCAGCCACGCCTCAAAACAGAACCCATATGGAAGGCCAGCGTCGTAGGCAGCAGCTTAACCTACACAACACTTGCTCCCATACTCTTACAAAATAGAGTATGCATAACTTTAAAAATTCACTTTTAAAGATACCAAAGTGCTTATTTTCCCGTGTTCTGATAAGGTGATCCTGAAGATGTTGGAAAAATGACAGCTGAAAACAAAATTGTTGTCGACAGAAGTGACCTGACTCCAAAAGTGCTAACCTTGAATGTAGGTGATGAATTTTGTGGTGTGGTTGCCCACATCCAAACGCCAGAAGACTTCTTCTGTCAGCATCTACAAAGTGGTCGTAAGTAAATTTTCCTGACTTGTCCTGTGAAGATACCATACTTGAAGAGACTGAACATGCAGAAACAGAGATGAAGACTGATATGTATTCGTTTTGTTTAAGATGTGGTCTGTTTCTACAGATAAGCTTGCCGGACTTCAAGCATCCCTCAGTGAGTACTGTGGCCAAGTGTCTCGACGCTCTGATTTTTATCCGACCATTGGTGATATATGTTGTGCTCAGTTCTCAGGTAAGGAAAGAGTGTCGCTGGATTTTCCACTTAGAGCTAAGTAAAAATAATTGAAGTGAAACCTGGTGTGCAGGGAATGACTCCATTTGACTCTTGAGTATTACAGTGTACCTATTACTTTTGTGTCAAAAGACCAGTCATTGTAAATATAAGGGTATAAGGTATGGGGGTGGCAAAGGAGGACTTTAGGATTTGGACACTGGTATGAATAATTGTGTTTCTGTAAATGCTGTGTGCGAATGTGGAACCTCCTGGTTCATGTCTTTATCAGGTTTTTGGGTTTTTATTGTTGTGTTTAATAGCAGGAGGGCCTGGCCGCACAGAGCTGTCGTATCTTGGCCTTTTGTAGCTGCACAAGTCTTACCTTGTGATAACCAGGTTCTTTTACTGTCTGCTAAAGAGAGGTTCAAGAGTGTTTCCAGTCAACAGATTGCTTGACTGGTGGAATCTGGTTGGCACATATTGCCTGATGTTCTAAAATTGGCCCTGCTTGCTTGCAGCTGGCTCATGTATTGATCAAAACCTTGGGGAGTCACGTGATCAGGATGTATTCTCTGTGCTAATGATCTGTCTGCTGGAGAGACAAGGCATATAAATTAATGATGACAGCCTATGACATAATTACCATAGTAAGCCTCTGACGAAGCTTAGGTTTCGGGAGTTGGAGTCTTCTGATAAGGAACAGTAGCAGTGCTTGGTAAATACGCTCTGGGTAAAGCTTGGCATTCTCTGTGGGAGTAAAATCTCTCACTCGGCAGGAGAAGGTGTTTGTGTTCAGGCTGGAAAACCATTTGCAGTTGTGTCTCCATTTTCAGAGGATGACCAGTGGTACCGTGCCACTGTCCTGGCTTACGCTTCTGAAGATTCCGTACTGGTCGGCTACGTGGATTATGGAAACTTTGAAATCCTTAGTTTGACGAGACTCTGTCCCATCGTCCCAAAGTTGCTGGAATTGCCAATGCAAGCTATAAAGTGTGTACTGGCAGGTATGACGCTTGAGTGGTCCCTATAGTCTTAAAATACTAAAACCTAAAGATGAAAAATGCAAGAAGAGACATGAAGAAGGGGAAACTTGCTTGTCAGAACCATAAAAACATTATGATCCTGTACTTAGGAATTACTGTGTACGCAGTCTGTCCCACCAGGATTGGGGTCTTTCCATGTCATTTAATGGGCTTCAGCCGCCTCATTCACTTGCACTGCAGTGTAACTAAGTGTCTAGTATCACAGGTGTATTTCCAGGCCTTGGCCGTTAGCAGAGCTCTTTCAGTCATTCAAAATGTAGTTAAACTGACAAATATTTCCTTAGGTTGTGCTCCCTGGTGGAATGGGAATGCCAGTCATCTTTTCATGTTTCTGATGCATATTGTACAATGACCTCCAAAGAAGGGATTAACTAATCTGTACACCCACCACAAAAGTGGGAGGGCCTGAGTTCCTCCATGCATTCATGTGCCAAAAAGGTCTCTCTGTACTGTTTCATCTTGGTCCATTCTGATCAGCTGAAGACATTTCAGCTTGCTTCATTCCCAGTGAGGCTGAACGTGCTGATATGTTAGTTGGCTCTTGTATTTTTTGAACTGACTTAAGCATAAGTACATTGTACATTCTTTTTTCACTATTGTTTAGTAAGTGCTACAAATATATCATGTGTTAATGCAGAGGACCAGTATTTCAACCTGGATTGTTTCATATTTTCGCTCATTATTTTTTTTCACTGAGCTTTAATTTATAATTTGGGTATACAATTCAGCGATTTTTATCATAAATGCACTTAGGAGTACAGCGATGACTCTCTAAGTATCTTAGGATGTTTCCGTCCCCCTGGTGAGATATGGTGTGCCTGGTTGTGTAGGACCTCTCAATTGCAGAGATGCCCATTTGCTCGGGAGGACGCCCAAAGATCCAGACTCCAGACGAGTTGATGCAAAAAGCACAAGTTTTTTATTGAACATTTGCACAAATGGGCCCCCACCTCAGGCGGTGAGGAGCCCTGAGCGGCAGTTTCACACAGGTTATATAGGCAATGAGTTAGCATATTCCTAATGCGCATGCGTAAAATGCAGGCGGAGAATGCAGAGGTATTACAGGATTGGTCAGTCCAGAGGGACAGTTAGCATATGGGAGAATGCTGACGAAGAATGCTGAGGGAGAGTACTGAGGGAGAATGCTGAGGTGGCACGGGATTGGCCGGTCGCAGTGACATCATAAGTGCACGCCTAGAGGTTCTCTGAAGGGGAGGGGCAGCTCTGCTCTGGGCGGGGATTGTCTTTTCCTTCCCAGAGAATGTCCTGCCTGCTAGTCTCTGGGGAACATCTAACCTCTTAAGAAACCCCTGATATTTGCCCAGGCCTAATTTCTTGTCCCTCCCCCCGTAAGGGTCCTTCAGTTGCTGTTCATCCCTGCTCCCCAGGCAGTGGCTAGTCTATTTACTGACACAATAGACCTGCCTTTCTGGACATCTCAAATCAGTGGTTTTTATGCAGAGGAATGGAGGCTTTGTAGGCTTGCTCTTGGTTAATTTTGCCTTTGTTTTCATGTTGAAGAAATTCTCCTCCCAGGTGTTTACCGTAGCTTTCTCGAGTTCCACTTTGTGGAAGTCAGGGGCTACACTTCTGAATGCTTGCTTTAAGACTCCTCTTCATGCTGTTTCACTTGTCAGGGGTAAAGCCATCATTAGGAATTTGGACTCCAGAAGCTGTTTGTCTCATGAAGAAAATGGTGCAGAACAAAATGATCACGGTGAGAGTGGTGGGCAAGCTGGAAACCAGTTCCCTGGTGGAGCTGATAGATAAAACTGGGACATCCAGCGTCAGCATCGGCAAAGTCCTCGTGCACGCAGGCCTCGCCACTGAGGAGTGCGGAGTCCCGACGGACAAACCTGCTGACGGGAAAGAAGCCGGCGGTGAGTGAAATGTCCGCGCTGGGGTCCTGAGGGGCCTGTGCTGTGCAGCTTCTCCCACTTTCAGAACCGCTGCTGAGTGCTCTCCGTCTTCTCAGCCGAGCGTTCAGCTAAATACATGCTAAGAGTTTGAAAACGGAAACCTTCAGGGTCTTATGCATCACTAGCTGTTGAACCAGAAGTGTAAAGCTGAAATTCGGTGTGCTAATAATGACTAATTGTTAAGGTTAACTTTCCTGTAAAGTCACTCAGAATGTCAGTGGAAAATTCCTCAGCAGCCCACCAGTGCCTGCCACGTGCCCCCCCGATCTGTGCGTTTTTTGTTTTTGTTTTTTTTTGTTTTTTTGTTTTTTTTTTTTTGAAGTACTTGTTTCTTTCCACAGTTCCCCTGGGTGTAGAAGGAAAAGTAAGTGCGCTGTCATGGACATGGGTCGAACTTGGTGTTGACCAAACCCTAGATGTTATGGTCTGTATGATATACAGCCCTGGAGAATTCTATTGCCATGTGTTTAAAGATGATGGTAAGTTCCCTCTTTGTTTCTGTTTACAACTACACTGGCATAGATAAGGCCTCCAGATGAGTCTGTTCCTTATCCTGATCAAAGTACTCTCCTCCCAAAAAGCACCAGGTGGTATTTGTGTTTCAATGAAGATTGGATTATTACTTAGTTGATTTTTGTATCTTACGCAATCTCTTTGTTTAAGCCAGCTTAGATTTTTTTTTTTTTTTACTGAGTAAGAAATTTAATAAATGAAAAGCAAAAAGACCCTCATTTAGTGGAAATGCAGACAATGGCTATAAATGGTAATTGAAGGGAAAAATATTTCACCCATATACAATAAATTTTAAAGAAATTGCAGAGCATTAAACTGTAGTAGTATAGTGTTCTTAACCATTTGTTGGACAAAGGTATAAGAGTTTTACAAAACTATATTTGGAGCAATACTGAGACACATAGACATTTCTTTATTCTCTTTTTTGTTTTTTACGTTTTAGTTCCTGCATAGAAGGTACTTGTCTTTCTGGGTCTGGCTTATTCTACACAACATGATGTCCCCCAGTTGGATCCATTTTGCTCCAAATAAGCCAGCCTAGATTTCATAGAATGCCTCCTGAATTCATTTTTGAGAATGAAATTTAATTGTCAGTCTTACTGAAGTGTAACATGCATGCACACATACATGCAGATGAATACTTCATTAGGAAGGCAGCATGATCAGTTACCACAGTCAGCATCGTCTGTCTAACCTCTGGGTCAAGGAATAGAACATTACTGGGGCCGGTGCTGTGGTGTGGCGGGTAAAGCCACCACCTTCAGATGCCAACATCCCACATGGACGCCAGTTCAAGTTCCGGCTGCTCCACTTCCGATCCAGCTCTCTGCTATGGCCTGGGAAAGCAGTAGGAGATGGCCCAAGTCCTTGGGCCCCTGCAACCATGTGGGGAACCTGGAAGAAGCTCCTGGGTGGCCATTTGGGTAGTGAACCATCAGACGGAAGCTCGCTTGATCAATCTCTCTGCCTCTGCCTCTCTGTAACTCTGCCTTTCAAATAAAATAAATATTAAAAAAAGAAAACATTACTAGTATCCCAAAGTTTCCCTCATGTCTCCTCCTATAGTTGGTGAAAGTAACCCCAACCCTACCTTCTAAAGGCATCAATTACTTTTCCTTGGTTTTGAGCTTGATATAAACAGGATCCCACAATCCTTTGTGCTTCAGGTTTTTTTTTTTTTGTTTTTTTATCATTTAAGAGGCTGGTGCTGTGGCATAGCAGGTAAGGCCACCACCTGTGGTGCCAGCATCCCATATGGGTGCCGGTTCACATCCTGGCTGCCCCACTTCCTGCCCAGTTCTCTGCTATGGCCTGGGAAGGCAGTAGAAGATGGCCCAGGACCTTGAGCCCCTGCACCCACATGGGAGACCGAGAGGAGGCTCCTGGCTCCTGGCTTTGGATCGGCGCAGCTCTGTTGGTTGCAGCCAATTAGGGAGTGAACCAGCAGATGGAAAACCTCTCTCTATTCTCCTCTCTTTGTATAACTCTGACTTCCAAGTAAATAAATAAATCTTTAAAAAATTATTTAAAATATTGAAAGAGTGACAGATTAATCTTCTATCTGCTCGTTCACTCCCTAAATGGTCACAACAGCTGGAGCTTGGTCAGCTTGAACCCAGGAGCCAGAAACTCCGTCTGGTCTCCCATGTAGGTGCAGGGGCCCAAGTAGTTGGGCCATCCTGTGTTGCTTCCCAGGCACATCAGCAGGGAGCTGGATTGAAAGCGGAGCAGTTTATAGGATTTGGGCATCCCAGGTTGGGGCTGAATCTGGCATCCCACAATGCCAGCTCCCTGCCTTCCGTTCCCTGAGCTCCCCCGACTTGTTAGTGTAGATGTAGCTTGTTCCTGTTGCTTATGGTAGGCGTGTTCTGTGATTGATTGTTCCTTTGTACCACTGGACATTTGGCTTGTTTCCAGTTTGAAGCTAAGGAGAAGGTGCACGTGTGTTTCCATTTCCATTGTGTCTTGATCCAGGAATATGATTACTGGGTCAGGAGGAGTTGTGTATGTATTTTAGCATCAGTTAATGAATGCCAGTTCCCAAAGTGGTTATGACAGTTGTCGCTTTGGGAGTTGTAGTTGCTCCACATCCTGCAGTGCCATTTCACTGCTCTGGTTTGCCACACTGCTGCCCACCAAGTGGTGTTTGGCTACCTAATTCTGCAATTCTGCCTTTTATCTTAGAGCTGTTTCTTCCTCCTGGAATACCCTCTCCTTTCTCTCAAATGTGTTGCACTTTGGATTTCTCTGTGAAACCTCCAGCACAAGCTCCCTGAATCTCTTCAGCATATGTTATCTGTGCCCTCTGTTTAGTAATTCTATTTACTCTTCCAGGATATCCTTTATCTGACTTTCTCAACATGCTTGCATGCCGCTGCTGTCTCATCCACTTGCAGAGCTCACACTCTGGTATATTGGTGATAATGCGTAGCTTGTCTCTGTGCCAGTAAACTGCTGGCTTTAGACTTATTGAGAGTTTTAATCACGGATGACTTAAATGTCCAGTAACTTTTTTAAAAATTTATTTTGAGAGAATTAGAGCTCTCATCCACTGGTTTATTCCTGAAGTACCTTCGATGGCTGAGGCCCAAGCTGGGAACTGGAAACACAGTCCAGATCCTCCCTGGAGGCGGCAGGAACCCAGTGACTTGGGCCATTTCAGTTGCCTCTCAGAGTCCACATGGATGGGAAGCTGGAGTCGGGTGCTGGGAGACAAACCTGAGCACTCTGATGTGGGACACAGTGTCTCCTTCTTCCCAATTTTTTTTTTTTGGGGGGGGGGGTAAGGAAAAGCACTTAGTTTACTAAATAGTTTGGTGATATACTTGAGATTTTTATGATCAAAACATTTTCTGTCTTTATAGGAAAATCTACATTCTATATTTTTTAAGTTAAATGTTGCTTATGTATTTATTTTCAGCCTTACAGAAACTCAGCGATTTGAACAAATCACTTGCAGAATATTGCCAGCAGAAGTTGCATATTGGTTTTAAGGCAGAAATAGGGCAACCTTGTTGTGCTTTATTTGGAGGTAAGTTGTAGTTGGGTATAATTGTGACTGTTAGAACCTTTGGTTTCTTGACATCCAGCCCTTATTTTGAGCTTGTATTTTTCTTCTCCATACTCAAACATGTATTTTTCACAGCCAGAATTAAGTGAATGCTTAAGATGTAACAAGGAGCCTCCAGGTGACTTATTTTTTTGCATGGTTAAGCATTATTTTAATACTTTGCTTCCTAGAAATCCCAGTAATATTAAAATGTTAGCTAGTGGAAGAGTTCACTTCAGGTTCATTGTTTATTCTGGACCCCTTGTGCATGTTTAATTTGAAAGTGTTTGAGACATCTTCACTTTATTGCAAATGGGTTTTTTTTTTACTGTGTTTTATATCAAATAACAAGTAACACAATCTAAGCCAATTTAAGCCATAACACTCTAAGTTGGAATATGATAAGTCTTGAAGGTTAACAAGTATGTTCAGGTTCATTAAGTTTTACCTTAACCTTCACATTCTGTTTGGATACATTATGAACAAAATCATTAATTTATATTAGATATAAGTGGTACAGTAAAAATTTTGGATACATCTCATTTGGACAATGAGATGCTTTATTAAACTTGATACACTTATTATAAGAATTCTATGAAAAAAAGGGGTACTAAATTATTTTGGATGTGTATCTGCATTGAAAAGTCCATCCTGATACTATGTGATCTTGCTACATCCTTTGACTGTAAGCATACAGCGACCAAAGGCAGCAGCATCCCTTCCTGGCAAGACAAAGACAAGTGTGATCTCTCCTCTGCTTTAGCCATGGCATTACAGGTCCTGTTCAGGAAGCGGAAATCCTGACCTGTTCTTCCACCCAGTGCCATCTCCAGGATACTTCTCAAAATGGGTTTTGAGAAGTCTTAACCTAGGAATTTTTGAATGAAAAGACTAACCTGGTTGTGTGAGTGTAGGGTCAGTGGCCTGGAGTATGGAATGCCCCCTGCCCAAACTGAGAAGGAATCTCAGAACTAAAGGAGCTGGCTCCACGTAAACCCGGGGGCAGGCAGGCTAGGTCTGCTGCACGTAAACCCGGGGGCAGGCAGGCTAGGTCTGCTGCACGTAAACCCGGGGGCAGGCAGGCTAGACCTTGCTGAGCAAGGCTCACTTCCTTTATTCTGCCCAGAGCGGCAGGAGAGGCAAAGTTGCGCACTTTGCTACAGCATAAGGAAGCCGGGGATTGGAACCCTACACTTCGGGAGTAGTCTGTTAGGCATCTTGCTGGGCTGGCCCACTTTATGGGAGATGGGTGGCTGCATTTAGACTCTGGCTGGCCAGTGGGCCAGTGAGACTAACAGGGAGCGAGATGTTAGATGGCGTCACCATGGTTTGCTGTCACACTCGAGGAGAGAGCAGGTTTACTAGCTGCTTTAGATAGAGAATATCTTTTTCAAGATAAGGATTTCACATGTCCCAAGCCCCCAATTTTCTGTTAAATCTAGGTGATGGTAATTGGTACCGTGCTTTAGTCAAGGAAATCTTGCCTAATGGAAACGTTAAAGTACATTTTGTGGATTACGGAAACACCGAAGAAGTTACTGCAGATGAATTGCAAATGATATCGTCAACATTTTTACAACTTCCATTCCAGGGGATAAAGTGCTGGCTAGTAGGTATGAGACAGAGTATGATATTTTCTGATTCTTAAGGTATATAATCTATTAAGTATCAGTGTCTGTGGATGTACACATTTTGTGTGAGTTAAAAGATCCTACTTTATATTATGAAACAGAGATGCGTTTTCTTTAGGATGTTGGTCAAAATGCTCCCAGTAGTTGGTGTTGGAGTAGCTGCTTTTCTGTAATGCTGGGAAGAAAGACTGACAGTACTCACGGGCTTCCTTAAGGACATGAATTACTTATTCCTCCTAACTAAACAGTGTTACTTCCAGTAATTTATTCCAAAAAGACCTGGGAATTGTGCCAAGCTTAGCTGCAAGGAAATTCATGACACCCTGCTGTCAGTAGCTGAGGCACCTGAGCTGCTGTCCTGTAGGATTGGTTTGGTGATGAGCTGCATCGTTCGTGGGTGATGGTAATCCCCATTTCACAGGGGTGCTGTGAGGACTGCATGTATGTTTAGGACAGAATCTGGCACCCAGAGTTCTGTTTGTTGGCTGTTACTTCACAGTCATCAAAATAATGTCAAATTGGAGTGCTATTGATAGAAATACTTGGTCATTATTTCAGTGGTGAAATAGATGCAGGAGTACCAGTGTGACTTCGAACAGACTGCAGAGCCAACTCTGCTGCCCACCTGCTGAGAGATGTTGAGGCGAATTGTCTGTCTTCCTCATCAGGAGAAGACTAGTGCTGTCCTCAAGTATTGAGAGAGCACGTGTGTGGGTGTGCATGTACTTCTGCTTGCACATGGAGATTATGGAAGGTTGGATTCCAGAATCTTAATAGTAGTCATATCAGGAAACAGCGTTGCTTTGCTCATCTATTGTCCTCCTACTTACTTTGCAGTCAGTGTGAGATTATTGTTCTTTGTTACTGTGTTTATGTCAGTGTTTCTCAATATCTGACCCCCAAACTTAGAGTATAAGCATGGGATTTTTTTTTTTTTTTGACAGAGTGGACAGTGAGAGAGACAGAGAGAAAGGTCTTCCTTTTCCGTTGGTTCACCCTCCAATGGCCGCTGCGGCCGGCGCGCTGCGGCAGGCGCACCGTGCTCATCCGATGGCAGGAGCCAGGTGCTAGGTGCTTTTTCCTGGTCTCCCATGGGGTGCAGGGCCCAAGCACTTGGGCCATCCTCCACTGTACTCCCGGGCCACAGCAGAGGGCTGGCCTGGAAGAGGGGCAACTAGAACAGAATCCGGCGCCCCGACCGGGACTAGAACCCGGTGTGCCAGTGCCGCAAGGCAGAGGATTAGCCTGTTGAGCCACGGCGCCAGCCAGCATGGGAATTTTTAAAACATGCATTTTCTCAGCCCCCACCACCACCAAATTAGAAACTCCGAGGTAGGCCCTGAGATCTGTGTTCCAACAAACCTCTAGGTGGTCTGGGTGCACGCTTCAAGCTTGAGAATCACTGCTGAGAAAATAAAGGTGTCAGCCAACATGACCCAGGGAAAGACATTCTTGCTGAAGTAATTTAAAATGACATGTTGAAATTGTTCACAAAAATGAAAGTGTATCAGTTGGCATCTTTGACTAGCATAATTGGTAATTCATCATTGTGTGTGTAACAGAATATGATGGCACAGTGTAAAAGAAATACTCCTTTATTTTTGACTATTGAAAAAATGCGGGGTACTGATGAGAGTTAGGGGGGAGGTTAAGGAAAGATTCACCACCCCAAAACCCTAGAGTTATTAGCAAATGCACAGTCTGTGCTGTGGGCATGGAGGATGTTGATGTGTAATTGAGGAAGGAGAAAAGATCTCTCAAAATCGCCGACTCGAGTGGTGACCTTGGCAAAGGACTCAGTCCTGAATATTATTGGAGCAGAAAAGCAGCTTGTGCTTGGAATTCCTTGATGCTATTCTTATTTTCCAGATGTACAGCCTGGAAATGAACACTGGACTAAAGAAGCCATAACAAGATTTCAGATGTGTGTAGCAGGGATAAAACTCCAAGCCAGAGTGGTTGAAATCACTGAAAATGGGGTGGGAATTGAACTCACTGATCTTTCCACTTCTTATCCCAGAATAATTAGTGATGTTCTTATTGGTGAACATCTGGTTTTAAAAGCTGGTTCACCTCATAAAGACCTGCCAAATAACCAACCTGTTCATGAACAGAGCGCTGATGATGACACCCAGGGGCTTCAAGGTAATGTCTTTAACCATTTATTTGATATTTAAATTTATTATCTTTTTGCTTTTATAGGCTTTGAAAATTTACCCATCCTAAATAACAAAACTCTCCTGTAGTCATATGCTTTGTGGTCATAGGTTAATAATAAGTTATTAAAATTATTAAAGTTATTATAATGTAATCATTATCTTACTGAATAAACGTTATACCTGGTTTTAATTATTAGGTAAATGCTCATACAAATGGGTATTTCTTAAAATTTAAATTTTAAGATTTACACTAAATACACTACTGAAATGGACATGTACTATGAGAATGAAATCATTCAAGTACTCTCATTATAGACCAAACTTTTTTTGGAACACAAAATTCTTCAGGTGGAATTGATTCTTTCGTGAATTCCTGTTTCCATTTTGGAAAGATAGGAATGCTGAGACTCGGGAGCCGATGACCAAATCAGGTAGATAGAATCCTGGGAAGAAGAGTACACACCTTGTCTGTTTCACCTGTGCTTATTTTCAGCTGTCTCTTCAGGTGAGCAGTGGAAGACGATAGAATTGCCGATTAATAAAACTATACAAGCGAAGGTATTAGAAATCATAAGGCCTAATTTGTTTTATGCTATTCCAAATGAGATGCCAGGTAAGAAACCAAAGCTGGAGACATGTTTATGTTGTTCTTTTATTCTGTGTTGATAGAAGTGCTTGTTTTGAACTTCTTAAAAAGTGAGAGGAAGTAGAGGAGACTGGTGGTTTTTTTGTCACTCGTTATTTTGAGAAAGAATGGCTCATAACGACTGAGGCAAATGTAGTTACAAAAACACAGCTGTGGGTCTGGCGCTGTGGCTAGCATGTAAAGCTACTGCCTGTGACACTTGCAACCCCTGTGGGTGCTGGTTCGAATCCTGACTGCCCTACTTCTGACCCATCTCTCTGCTAATGGCCTGGGAAAGCAGAGGAAGATGGCCCAAGTGCATTGGCCCCTGCTCCCACGTGGAGTCCCAGATGAAGCTCCTAGCTTTGGCCGGGCCCAGCCCTGGTCATTGCAGCTATTTGAGGAGTGAACCAGCAGATGGAAGACCTGTCTCTCTGTAACTCTGACTTTTTTTTTTTTTTTTTTTTATAGGCAGAGTGGACAGTGAGAGAGAGAGACAGAAAGGTCTTCCTTTGCTGTTGGTTCACCCTCCAATGGCCGCCGCGGACGGCGCACTGCGGCCGGCGCACCGTGCTCGTCCGATGGCAGGAGCCAGGAGCCAGGTGCTTTTCCTGGTCTCCCCATGGGGTGCAGGGCCCAAGCACCTGGGCCATCCTCCACTGCACTCCTGGGCCACAGCAGAGGGCTGGCCTGGAAGAGGGGCAACCGGGACAGAATCCGGTGCCCCGACCGGGACTAGAACCCGGTGTGCCGGCGCCGCAAGGCGGAGGATTAGCCTGTTGAGCCACGGCGCCGGCCTGTAACTCTGACTTTTAAACACATAAACAAATAGTTGGTGTACTTTCAAGTATTTTTAAAAAATAATTGTAAAACTGACCTCAGCGGGTTTTCCTGGACTGAGTGTAGTACAATGACGCTGATGAAGAAAGTGGCCCTCAGAGACTTCCCTCATGCCCCTCCCAGCATGGCTAAGGGTAACCAGGAGCAGGTGCATTTCTGCGTATTGAAAAGTAGAATGTACAATGCTTAGAGGGCTTTTTGATGGGTAAGTCTGAGCTTACATGTTGTTGATGGTGGTACTGGGGATGTTTCACAGAGGAGTGCTTGTGTCTTTCAGAAAACCAGGGTAAGCTGTACAGCCTGACAGCTGAATTGTTAGAATATTGCAATGCCCAGAAGAGTCTGCCACCCTACACACCAAGAGTCGGAGATGCGTGCTGTGCCAGATACACAAGTAAGGTTCTTCCAGGCAAAATGCTAAGAGGAAATTATTGAGTCTGCTGCATTTTACATGAGATTTTATAGATTTTGTTGCTACATGTATATTTCATTTGATAGAGATTAAAGAAGGCAATGTTGTGGCTCTAATTTATATGTTGGGGTCAGTCAATCAGCTTTTTTAGATTTTTTTTTAAGATATACTTAGTGGCAGGCGCCGCTGCTCAATATGCTAATCCTCCACCTAGCGGCGCTGGCACACTGGGTTCTAGTCCTGGGCGGGGCGCTGGATTCTGTCCTGGTTGCCCCTCTTCCAGGCCAGCTCTCTGCTATGGCCCGGGAGTGCAGTGGAGGATGGCCCAAGTGCTTGGGCCCTGAACCCCATGGGAGACCAGGAGAAGCACCTGGCTCCTGCCTTCGGATCAGCGCGATGCGCTGGCCGTAGTGCGTCGGCCGCAGTGGCCATTGGAGAGTGAACCAATGGCAAAGGAAGACCTTTCTCTCTCTCTCACTGTCCGCTCTGCCTGTAAAAAAAAAAAAAAATACTTAGTGGGGCCAGTGCTGTGTTGAAATAGGTTAATGCTCCACCTGTGGCACTGACATCCCATATGGGTGCTGGTTCTAGTCCCGGTTGCTCTTCTTCCAATCCGGCCCTTGTTGTGGCCTGGGAAAGCAGTAGAAGATGGGCCAAGTCCTTGGGCCCCTGCACCCATGTGGGAGACCCAGAAGAAGCTCCTGGTTTCAGATCGGTGCAGCTCCAGCCGTTGTGGCCATTTGGAGAGTGAACTGATGGAAGGAAGACCTTTCTCTGTCTCTTCCTCTCACTGTAACTCTACCTCTCAAATTAAATTAAAAAAAAATTTTTTTAAAGATTTACTTAGTTATTTGTAAGGTAGAGTGATGAGAGCGAGAGGAGAGAGAATCTTCTATCTCCTGGTTTGTTCCCCAAATGGCCATAACAGCCAGGTCTGGGTCAGGCCAGAGCCAGGCACCAAAAATTTCATCCTGGTCTCTCATGTGATGGCAAGGGCCCAAGTACCTGAACCATCTTCCACCACCTTCCCAGGTGCATTAGCAGAAACCTGAATCAAAGGCAGCTCAGATTTAAACCTGGCACTCTGGAAGGGGATGACAGCGTTGCAACTGGTGGCTTAACCTGCTGCACCATAGTGCTGGCTCCATAGGTTAATTTTAGGCAAAGATTTAGGTAGATTTACACAAATCTCTCAGTACTTACAGATAACCATCTCTGGATAACCATACTTTTTATGGTGGGTCAATTACATTGCATTTATATGTGGATAGAGTGAATAATTTATAGTGCTCTATATGTGAGTGTATTAACAAGAGAAGTAAGTGCCTCAGGGAGTAAGACTTGTTCATTCAAGTGTACTTTATTCTCCCCGTTAATATTTCATGTTGGCAAGTTTCCTTTGCCAATGTAAGTAACACGTGCCATGAATATTCTGGTTTGCCTCCAGAACTGAGGTGCAGAGGGACTGGATCCAGGTCATACGGCTGCTTCAGGATCTAGCAAGGGTCTGGTTGGCAGGCTGAGACTGGGGTTGTGGATGGGCATGGCTCCTGCTAGTGCTTGGTTAGGTGAGGCTGCTGGCAGGATGGTGGCCAGCAGGGCGGCTTTTGGTCAGTAGCCAGGACCAAAGCCGTGGTAGAATCTGCCCCAGGGGACTTGTGCCTGCCCTCTCAAAGCAGCCCTCCTCAGTCCTGAGCTCCCTAGTGGCTTCTGAGCCACTTATGTGGATCCTGAAGCTCTTCAGTTGGTGGATGGCTGCCAACATGTCATTTCTGTGGGGGATACAAGCTGGGGACTTGTCCTCCACCATCTGGCTGGTGTCACTGCCTAACTTTATTTTTCTTTGACAACTGGGTCCACCCTGTCTTCCCTGTTAGAAGTCCTACTTTTTGGTTAGAGCAGTACTGCATTGCATTATCAGGATTACACGAGCAGTGCTCACCACGAGCCATGTGGTCCACTATGCTATTTCTCTTTGCCACCTGCATTGTTGGTAGGGTTCTGGGTGCTTTCACTAATCTTCTGATGTTCACGCATGGAAGTTTTGTTTGTAAACTGGGTCTCTGTTGGAAGCATCTTCAGTCTTCTGACCTGGTCCTGTCCAGCTGCTTAGCCTGATTAGCCTCAGGATTTGGTCAACACTTGAAACCCCATTGTTTCCTGAATTTCTCTCCTGCTTCATCTAGCAAGAGTCCACCCTCCCTCTGCTTTCTGGAACCCTTCTTACTTTTTGGTTGACTCCAGTATTTGGGTAGATCCTACCCACCAGAAGCTGAAAAATGGTGCACAGAAAACAAATTTTCTCTTGTCTACCACATTCGAAAAGGTTTTTTTCCAAATAATTAATAAGTTCCTTTTACAGTTTGGAAGGCATTGGTTTTATGTGTTTCAGCTGTGGGTATTTCTGGTCAAGAGATAGATGTCACCTCCCAAATCTGTACATAGATACTTCGCTTTTTCTTCCCGTTTCTGGAACTGTTAATCTTCTTTGTCCAGTGATTGGAAGTTCATGATGTGACTTAGTCTGGGGGTTTCCTTTCCACCCTTGTGGACCCTGAAGTTAGGAACTCGTGCTTGCTTGGCAGAAGTTTTCCTGAGCCGATGCTTTTGTTCCCTTATGTTTCTTGTTCTCTTGCAGGAGTTCCAGAGCTTCTCGTGTTGTGGTTGAACTCTTGTGCTCAATGGCCTGTTCTCCCTTTCAGCTTTTCGTTGCAGTTTTTAAGAGATTTCCTCAGTTTCATCTTTCAGCTTACTGAAGTTTTTATATCTGATGTATTTTCAGTTCCAATAGCCCCCCCCCTTTTTTTTTTTTTTTTGGTTTTGTGTGTGTGCTTCTGTGAGGGATGAAGAATCACCGTTGTTCTGAGTTCTCATCTTCTGTTTCCTGGTCCTGCTTTGCTGCTTGGTGTCCTCTGTCATGGTAGGGGCTTTCTTAGGCTCCTTGGTGATACATCGCTGGTCACGTATTCAAGGTGAGGCACTCGGGGTAATCAGGGCGGGGCTTGTCCACTGGTGGCCTTCAGTGCATGGTGATCTGGCCCTGCCATTCCACTGGGAACTCCCAGGGTCAATCTCGATGCTTGGCCCCTGCCAAGGAGTGGATGTGGATGGAGCCTGGCTGACAAAGCTTTGTGCTCAGCCTTGCATCCTCAGTCCATGGCCTCTGGCCCATTCTCTCTGGAGAGAGGACCTCTAGTCTTTTGTCCTTGGTTGGGAGCAGTTACCTGGAAAGAGGAAAGGCATAGTTTTAGCTTTATTAAACATGTGAGCATGAAGTTCACCATTTTCCTTGGCAAATTTGAAAATATGTGTCTATGAACTCAAGTGTGTTCGGATGTTTTGGGAGGTAACTCTGCTTCCTGTACCCAGTCCTTATTTCCAGCTCTATCTTTACTCGTACCTTGAGAGCACCAGTTATTGAGGCTTGGGGATTGGAGTTTGAAATGCAAGCTTAGCTTTAGCTTACTCACTGCCAGCTTTGTTGGTGCCACCTTGACTGCAAATCGTTTCCATTTGAGTATCTGCTTTGCAGCTTCCAGTGCTGTTTTGTCTTTTTCTCTTGTTCTCCATTCTTGTGTTTTTTATGCCTTTAAAAAACAACAACAAAACCCTGTCACTCCTTTTTGGTAGGATTTGGAAGAAGTAGAGATGACAGCTTGGACTTCACCTGGACTTCAGCCACCAATCTTTGCATGAATGTATTAGTGATACAACTATGAATAACTCTTACTAAGGGGTGGTTGACTGAGATTCCATTCTGTTTCCAGGTGATGATTTCTGGTACCGTGCAGTTGTTCTGGGGGCGTCAGACACTGACGTGAGAGTGCTGTATGCAGACTATGGAAATATTGAAACCCTGCCTCTTTCCAGAGTGCAGCCAATCACCGCCAGCCACCTGGAGCTTCCTTTCCAGATTATTAAATGTTCACTTGAAGGTAGACGATTAAGTCACTTTCCAGTTTGAGTGTCCTTGGAATTTTTTTCTCTATTTTTCATAGCCCAAAGTTTGAATTAAATAGATATTTCAAGTAACTGCCCAGATTTCTAAATATCAAGTAACATTTCCAAAGAAATTCCATGTCCTTCATTCTTTAGTTCTCATGGAAACTGTGTTCCAGTCAATCTGTTTCACAGGTTGGTTTCAGAGTGACAGGCTTCAGGGACTCTGTTTTGTCCCAGGTTACAATGCTAGTATTGACGGGCAGAGCCAGGATAGGAATTGTGGTCTTTGACATCTCCTTAGGTCTTCCTATGCTTTATTACATCTCTCTTCAGCGATTACAGGCATCCAAATGACAAATTTTTGGCTGCCTTACTATGCATGCCAGATACGCATATATTCAAGTCTTAATTGGAATTTGCATAAAGTTAACTGAAATACATAAAGTAGCCCTTTAATGTTACTTCCAGTTTCTCAGAGGCCCTGGCAGCTATTACCGTGGCCTCATGGTCTGTTTTTTCTTGGACTCAGAGTTGCAAAATTGTCTTTAATTGCTTGCTGTTGTGCCCTGTAGACCTGCATTAGTGCGTGACACCTTAGAGGTGGTCAGTAGATATGTGTTAAATAAGTTCTTTTATGTTTGTAGCAGTAGGACATCAGAACATACCCAAATGCAGCTCAAGTCAGTATGCCTTTTGCTTGTTATCATTTGGTAATTTATCCAGTTACTCTGTTTTGTAAAGGGACTTGAAGACTCTCATTCTTCTTTTTTTCTAGGTCTAATGGAATTTAATGGAAGCTGTCCTCAATTAGTGATAGAGCTGTTAAAAAATTTCATCTTGAATCAGAATGTAATGCTTTTTGTGAAAGGAATTACTAAGAATGTCCATACAGTGTCGGTTGAGAAATGTTCGGAGAATGGTACTGTCAGTGTAGCTGATAAGCTGGTGATGTATGGTCTGGCAAAAAGTGTCACATCTAAAAAGCCAAGTGCTTTCAATATAGGTATTGTTTCAAGTGAAATTAACGGCAGGTGTAAGCGTCATGAATAAGTAGAGAATCAGTGTAGTCAGCCTGATCTTTCCCTGTGAGCTCCCTTCCCTTCCTCTCCCTTAACAAACCCAGGGGCTGGGATCGGGTCCCTGTTGCTGCCTCCGAGGAACCCCCTTGGAGGCGGCAGTCATTGCAGACCAGATACCCTTGGATCAAGCAAGCAGCACTGAGAATTCCTGCTGTTGGGAGATTTAGAAATGTCGAGTGTCCCACATGTACCTTACTTCCAGTTCAGTTTTGATCCTGATGAAAATGAGAAGATTTCATGAGAATTTGAGGTTGAATCTTCCTGGTAGTTCCTAAGAACTACCCTCAACCAAAAAGAAAGTTCCTGTATATGACAGGCAGCCGTGGAGATATGGTACAACCCAAGCCACAGCAGTAGACAAAACATCAAAGCCCAAAGTTAGTAAAGTTCTTTGTAGTTAGAGCCCATGACGAGAGGCAGATCGTTTATGTTCACTCTTAGGTTTTCCATGTTATGTGTGTTGAATGTTCTCAAGTGGCTTTTGTCGTGTTTGCTTTTAGAAAAGACACACAGGATGAACTGCTGCTGCACAGAATTACAGAAACAAGTGAGTAAAATTTTCCTTTAAGTGAGGTTATCCTCTTAACATTTTTACAGACTATATTGTACTATTTCTTATTCACCCGTAGGTTGAAAAACATGAACAGATTCTTCTCTTCCTCTTAAACAATCCTACCAATCAAAACAAGATTTTTTAAATGAAAAAGCTGTTAAAAAGTTAAGTAAGTTAAATTTGTTTTTGGTGCTTTCACATCGGTCAATAGGATGTCTCTAGTGTTGTCGGGATAGAGCTAATGGAGAGGAACCCACAGTAAAGCCGTATCTTGTGAGAGGGTGGCCTGAGGTTTGGTGGCGAGCTGTTTGGCTGTCTTCCCAGCTTTGGGTCTGATGGTTTTCCTTTGACACTAAGTTCCAAAGCTGTGAGTACCTTCCCTTGTTGTTTGAGAACGTTCATGTTACTGATAACGTGGAGACACTTTTGGATAAAGTGTGGTCAGGCTCAACTTCTTTGGATCTAGATTTGAAATTTACTGAAATCTGTTGTGTACATCACTATGAGTATATGTTGTCACTTGCTCTAAAGAGGACACACAGGATTTCGAAACCATAGTTTTTTGGCTGTGATAATTCCAGTGTTTAAAGAATACTGGAGGATCCTGAACCAATAGTTCTCCTATTTTTACTGCCTAGGATCCTCAGAAATTATTCTGTGACCCTTAGCTAATTAGAACTTATGATCAAAGTGAAGCGGCCCTTCTTAGCACCAAGTCCACACAGTTGCAGCTGGTAGTAGAGGAGATGTGATTGGCTTCACTTGTGCACATTTGTTGGCACTGCAGTTTGTGTTAGACACCTGGAGATTGCTCAGGAGCCTGCCTTGCTTTTGTGAGTCTCCTGTGAATGTGCTGACCCTCAAGTAGGAACCAGCTGTCTTCAGACCGATTTCCCATGGGATAATGGACTGGGTTTTTTTTTGAGACATTGCAGTTAAATTCTAAGCTAACATTAATGCAAGATCGACAGTTTTGGTTCTCATGATTTATTTTCTTTACAAATTTGGGGTCATTTTAATAAATGCTGATGTCTGCTACAATTACAGCTTTCATTTCCTTCTAATGCATTAAGTTTTAGTACTGTTTCATGTGCTAGTGTTCAGAATATTAATGGTAATTTAAATTTCATGTATTAAGGACCATGCAATGACATGGACTTCTAGAATTTAGTGCTAGCACCAAATCATATTTTATTAAGTTGGTTAACTTGTAAGTGCCTTGTTCTTTTTATTTATGTACTAGTATTTTTTTCATAAGGCCACTGAGAGTACTTACACAATTGAAAATGAAACCTATGTTTTGTATTCCTAGATAGGTTAAAAATAGGGCTTAATAGTGTTTCCAGTTGAACTGGCTTTTCTTCTACTATAGGATTAAATATACAGTTTATCTACATTTGAATATAGAATCATACCTTTCATCTGAGAAGTGCTTTATTGGCAAAGCTATTTTACATCTAGTCACATAGTTAACCTTCACAGTGCCCTTGAAGAGGAAGTAGACCCCAGTTTGCAGTCCAGGAAACTGAATCTCAGGGAGTTTACATGTCTGCCCGGGACCACACAGGCAGCCTGGAACCAAGTCTTCAGATTTAAAGCCAGATTCTCTCTCCTGCCCTGTGCTGCTACCTGCATGTTAGGCTACAGGGTGTTTGCAGATTATATCAGTTCTATTGGGTAGGAAACCAGGGGATTGTATTATTAGATAAAAATTACATATGTGGTTGCTCACGCATATTCCTTTGATTGCGGTGAGAAAAATGCTGAATACTCTGGCCTTTCAATGATCCTTCCTAAAATGTGTCTAAAACCAGAAGGATTTCATTATCTCTGGAGAAATCTGTCTTAATTGTACATTGCTGTAGCAAGAATGCTTTGGGATTGACAACATAAAATTCCGTGTGCTCTGTTGCTCAAAAGTGGTAATAGATTGTTCTGACAGACATTTTTGCTGTATTTGAAGGAGATGCAAAGAGCTGTATTTCATTTTTGAAAGGGGTTATTATAAGCTAGAATTAACATAGAATACTGTTGTAGTTACTTTTTAATTGAAAGATCTGACTTAATATCCATTAAAAGTAAGTATTTGGTTGGCTTACATGTAAAGTAGAAATAAACCATGGTGATTTTTTCTTTCTCTTTCAGAAACGGTCTCTCTTGGAGATAAACACTTAATGAGGAATAAACCGTGAAGGCTAGACTCAGGAGAGAAAGCGTAGCATCTTGTGGTTTTGTTTATGGGAACTTTTTCTTTGACTATTTTTCTTTAATGATCTTTTATGTGTCTTTTAGTTTGCCTACCATTCTTAGATTGGTTAGGTTTTTTTTTTCCCTCTGAGTGCTTCCTAAATAAGCATCGCATTAAAAAACTCATGGGAATACTGGGAAGAGATCCACGGGGCCTTGGTCCTGTATCATTTTATTACTTTAGGAACTGAAGAACATACAGCTTCATGTTCTGGATAATTCTGCCTGGTGACTACAGGAGATTTATTATTTTCTGTACATTTGAACTATTTCCTAGTCAAATGCTCCCTGCACTCCCCATCATCTGCTTCTTGCACTTAATAAAGGTTCTTTGGTTTCTTGCTCCTTTGCTCTTTGCTCTTCTCTTGCCTGCTCTGAAGTCATCAGCCTACTTCCCTCCCGTGTTTGCTGGATGCTTTTCTGACCCTTGAGCTTCCTGCAACTCAACTGGGAAAGGACTTTCCCTTTCTGCTCCTGCTGTCCATATCCTGTCAAGTGTGCAGCTGGAGAGATTTTCACTCTGGACAGAAGTTACTATTCTCTGAGAACAAATACATTTACTTAAGTCTAAAATGCTAAGTTAGATAGAGAATGTTTTCTTGAAGTACATAAGGTAATTTTTAAGTTCTCCTCAACCCAAACACGTGCAGATGATGGGCCAGCTGACTTTGCAGCTGGCCCCAAAGTTTGTTTGGCAGCTTCTCCGTGATTGGAGTAACACTTGATGACAGCCTAAGAAGATGTCCTCCACCAACTCTGAGCAGTCACTTAAAAGGCTTTTCCCCCCCTTTTTAACTGGTAATGTGTATAAGTTAATTTGTGAGGTTAAATGTTTTTTTTTCTTTATGTAAAAGTTGTTCAAACATGGATGTGCTTCTACATAGATGAAAGTTTAGGTGGCTTTGCTCAATAAAATCCTCCTCACTTGTCAACCAGCTCACCCTGTGTTCTCATTGCCCGCGTATTACCAACTGTGCTTCTCCCTGCTGGGAGCATTAGATACTGGGTTTGCTCACTCTGTCTTCCTTTACAACCACAATGGACATAAAAGCAACAACTATGGAATCACAAAATTAGTCTTTTATTAAGGAAGATCAAGAAACACATCAGCACAAATAGTACATAAAAATTTATTTCTTCAAAATCTAGTGTTTGATCAAATGGTACTGAAAATTTTAACAAATAGTTTTGATTAAAAGTTTAATATTTGCTGATACAGCTATTTTCCTTGTTCCCAAAAATTACACTAAGGTCTCTATTAGATCTATTACAGATATAGGTTAAATATATCCTGTATTGGCTGGCACCGTGGCTCACTAGGCTAATCTTCCGTCTTGTGGCACCGGCAGACCTGGTTCTAGTCCCGGTCAGGGCGCCGGATTCTGTCCCGGTTGCCTCTCTTCAGGCAAGCTCTCTGCTGTGGCCCGGGAGTGCAGTGGAGGATGGCCCAAGTGCTTGGGCCCTGCACCCCCTGGGAGACCAGGAGAAGCACCTGGCTCCTGCCGTCGGATCAGCGCGGTGCGCTGAACCAACGGCAAAGGAAGACCTTTCTCTGTCTCTCTCTCTCTCTCTCTCTCTCTCTCTCTCTCACTGTCCACTCTGCCTGTCAAAAAAAAATAAATAAAAATAAATCCTGTATTAATTCAAAATACCAGACTAGTATAGGTCTTATTTCTGAGTAGGTTAAAGTTTCCTGTTTTCTAAAATTTATTTATTTGAAGGGCAAATTTCCATACCTGGTTCTCTCCCCAAATGCCCACAATAATCGGGACTGGGCTAGGCCAAAGCCAGGATTCCAGAACTCGATCCCTCTCTCACATGGACGGCAAAGCCCCAGCTACTGCCTGCCAGGGTGCTCATTAGTGGGAAGCTGGAATCGGAAGTGGAGCTGGGACTTGAGCCCCAGGTACTCCAATATGGAATGAGGGCTTCCCCAGTGGCATCTTAACTGCTGTGAAACGGCTGCCCTTAGAAGCTTCCTATTTTAGTTAAAGAGTCAGTCCCAAATTTCATTCATGCAGTGAATATCGAGTTCCAACTATGTGCCTGATACTGTGTGGTGGGTGCTTGATTCGTTGTTCGGTAGGACCATGCCTGATTGCAGTCTTCAGGTCCTCTCTCGAAGTGTCTGCTTTGGCCACAGACAAGGACGCTAAAGTGGAGACTGTATTTCCAGACAGTTGGTGGTCAGAGGTCTTGTCACGCTGAGAATAAATCATACCTGGTTTATCAGGTAAGGAATTTCTATCATGGGGTACAATAGTCAGTGAACTCTCAGGAGTTGGTGGGGGGCCAGTGAGGGAGGCATAAACAAGGTGCCTTTTGTTTTGCTAGATTTCTTTGTGCTGCACCAGCTAGAAGTCAAAAGCTCAGAAACGTGAGAATGTGTTTAATATTCTGAAGCCAAGTGCTCTTTCTCTACCATAAATCTGCAGAAACCAGCTCGGGGGCATCCTTCCTCGCAGGACTCTACACTGCCAACTTCCAGGAGAGGAATCCAGTCGTCATGAGGCTCCCTACGGGGGGATCAGCATTGCTGGCAGGTTCTTGGCCCATGAAACTGCCTGCACTTGGCAAGTAGCACTCCTCTGGGATTAGCCAAAGAGGCCACCCGACCACTCGTTAAGGTAAGTGGTTCTGTGGCCAGGCTTGCACCTGGCTGTTGTGTTACCATCTGGGGAGTGAATCAGTTGATGGGAGATTCTGTGCCTTACAAATAAATCTTAACGGAGTAGAGCTGTACACTTTAATTCTTGCAGGCTTTAGCTTTGAGGTATCACTGTTGCTGCTCTTCATGTCCCCTGCCACAAAGTTCTGTTATTAGCCCTACTGGCACATTTACTCTGGCTCAATTTGCTATCTGTGGGGCACTTCAGAATCAAGCCCCTTCTTTGCTCTGGGATGATGTCTCCGCCATGTTTTTCCTCGAGAAGGCTCTGGCTAGCAGCTGCCCCCTGGGTTCCGGGACGTACCTAACTTGGGCAGCTCTGTTAGGCATCCTCGTTTGCATCTGCTGCTTTCAGGCATGCCTTACCCTACTTCATCATTGGAGGGGCTGGCTGCAAAGAATTTGAGGTAGGTTCCATGGGGGTAGGAACCGTTGTACTCTTCACCCTTGACAGGACTCTGAGCAATCAGAATTAAGCTGCTTTTCTGTTCCCAAGCTATTAGGAGAACTAGATGGGAAACCCCAGGCTGCCACATCTCCAAAGCTCTATCATTGCACTACTGTGGGTGCCTTGTGGCCCGTGTTGCTGAGTGCTGAAGTCTCCACTTAGCTCTGCACAGCATTCAGCCCTCTCCATGGCGTGTGAGTTTACAACTTTGACACTACAGAGTCACTTGTGAATTCACACTTTTTTTTCTTTAAGAAGGAAACTTAGTGTGTATAGGTCCCGAAGATGAATAGGCCAAGTCCTGTTGAGCAGGGAGCCCACAAGCCCTTCGGGATGATGGTCGTTTATAGTGATTTAAATTCCCCTAAGGCTTCACAAGGAAGGATCATTGCAGACGACAGAAGCAGCTACAAAGCCTTCCCTGCTGCCGGTCACCTGCTGCCCACTCTCCAGTGCCTTGGCCACCCCTCTGTCCACCTCCAGGCAGACTGGCTGCACTTGGATGTGAGGAAGTTTGCAGCAACTGATGTCTCTGCTAGTACCTATACTCCTAGCCCTTCTTAATCACGCGATGAAAATGTGAAATTACCCCAGGTAAGAACTGGATTGAATCCAGGATTGAAACTTGTCTGCTGTAAGCCTGATTAGGCAAAGGTGCGCTGATAAATGCTGAGCCACGTGGGAGACCAGGTCTTGCACAGAGCTGGCAGCCCCCCTTCCGTTCTCCCCCTCCCCCAGGATCTGGGCCATCATCTGCCTTTCCAGGTGCATCAGCAGGAAGCCTGGTGGGAAGTGGAGTGGCCAGAACTAGAACCAACACTCCAATATGGATGATGGGCGGCCATCCCACCATGGTAGTAACAGTGATGTGTCTCATTTGAGTGGAATATAGAATGTCTTGCAACTTCTTACTGGCAGTTCTTGCTTTAATGAAAACACAATATACAATTTTTTTTCTTGGCTTTCAGTTTCAATTACACTTTTGATGAACTGTGGGAACGACGGGCTGTGCACAGTAAAGCCTTGTTGGTTGCATAAAGTATGGCAGGCATTGTGCTGTGTTGCTTCTTGGAGTTTGATTTGTAGAAAACTGAGGCACTTTATAGCCTTAAACAGGATGCTGGCCAAAAGCTCCGCTTATCACTCAGTTGCAGTAATAGGATTCACAGGTAGACAAAAGGCAGTTGCTGTGACAAACAGAAACATTGCCCAAATCAACGCTTTCTCCTGGGTCGGAGCCATGAAGCCTGCGGAGTGGCTCGGAGGCTGCGAGGCCCACACAGAAGTGAGCACTTAGCTGGTTTGCCGACCTTGTTGAGAAGCGCTCGGAGCGAGGCGGGTGCGGGTCCCAGGAGCGCCTCCACCCTCCCCGCCTCTCTGGGCAGAGACAACAGGTGTCGCACGTGGCCGCAGCGCCCCCTGCCCGAGCCGAGCCCGCGCCCGCCCGCGGAGCCGCCCCGCGCTGCGCGCTCCTCGCGGTGAGTCTCAGCCCGCGCGCCCGGTCCCCGCTCGGTGGCCTCGGCGGAGGCGGCTGCTTGGCGATCGCGCTCCTGGGCCAGGGAGCCGGCTCTGCCCGGGCGCCGGGACTGCGCGCGGCGCGTGGACGTTGCGGGCTTTGTTCGGCATTGTCTGCGCCCACCTGAGCGCCGCCTTTCCGGGAAGGGCGCACCTGGCGTGCCTGGTCGGCCCCCGGAGAGTGAGCGTGGCTCCCGGGAGGTGCCGTACACAGGTAAGGGGTTAGGGGCGCCGAGTGCGCGGAGGGGGGCATGTTCTGGGAGGCCTGAGCTGCCGGGCACGTACGGGCCCTCTTACCGGGTCGGTCGTCGCCTTGTGCATAAGGCGTTGCGGGGACGTCGTTCGCCCCCAGCAACCGTATACACACAGGTGCTGGGAGACTCCGCGGAACTTTTCCAGGCAGCCGAGAGCCCTCAGCGAGCCCAGACGCCTGCAGGGACTCGACCCTGGGTGATGGGAAGCCCGGGGATTTGCCCTCCGTGGGGACCTCGCGAGCTGGAACACCCTCCTCTTGCTCAGCCCTCACCCAGCCCCGATCCCGGCTACTTACAGCCAGGTCCCTGGCCGCCTGCTGGAAGGGTCCCAGCTAATGGCACGCAGGCTTTCCCGGGGCACCGAGTTAAGAACGTCTTTTAAGGACATTGGGGGGGGGGGGGCACCTGGCGGCCTCTGACTGTGGAATCGGGTCTCCCACGGAGAGGGTGCTTCAGCGCTCACACTTGCTGTCCTAGTAACTAGGTAACCTGTGCGATTTTCAAATAAGGTTTAATTAAAAATAAAAAGCAAACAGAACCCCTAGAAACTGACAGATCCAGGCCTGAAACATCAAATTCTGTTGACTGAGCAAAGAGGGAACCAAAGGTGAGTTTGTCAAAGCTGCTGACTGCAGGGGTCTGAGGCCTGTCTTCCTGCCGCTGATGGGACGCAAAGGAAGATCCACAGGCCTTCCCCTTCCCCTCCCCGTCTCCTGGAGAGGGGTCAGAATTCCAGACAAGAACCTTATGCAGGGTAACAGGGGGATTCCTTCGTGTCTCCTGAGAGTCCCTTCCGTAGGCTCGGGTCCTCTGCAACAAATCCTAGACAGAGATTTAAGTTTTGACAGATTAGGAAACAAGAGTTTTAGGTTCGAAGCAAGATTGAGCAGGAGACACAGATTTCCCGCTTACCTCCAGCCCACCCCTGCACAGCTGCCCTTAGAGTGGCACTTTGGTAACAACTGTTGGACCTATGCTAACACTGACCCTGGCCCAAAGTGCGTGGCTGAATTTAGGGTTCACTCTTGCTGTCCGTGCTGTGGGTGTGGGCGAAGTTAGTGACAGGTACCCACAGCCTTTGCAGCCGTGTGGTCCTTTGCCTGCCTGCCCTGGAAACCCTCCCTGGCAGTACCCGTCTTCTCCTCATGCCTTTTCCCGAAAGTCCTGGTTGGGGAAGGAGCCCTTCGTGTCGACTTCTTTTACTTAGTAACCCGCCTCTAAGTTCTGACTCCCGACTGTTTGATAAACTTGGTAAACAGCATAACCGTCGACTGGCCTCGGTGACTGCGGGTGAGCTCTGCCCACCCCGTGTGCCTCTCACAATTAGGAAGCATGTGGGCTGCATCCTCAATGCCTGGAAGGGTGCCAGGTGTCCGGCAGGTGCCTCATTTTCAGTGGATAAATGAAATGTCCCGTCATCCCGCCAGTGGAAGACGCACCTCCACTATGAAGTGTTTAGAACACAGTAGCATTCAGGCTTGTGCACTTGACCTTCAGGAAATAAAACCATTGGAGGGGGCTGTGGTAGAACTGTTAATTTTCTGTCTGAGCTAAAAGATTGTTTTGAAATTACATACCTCCCATCACCCACAAAGCTGTTGGAAGACTCCCTGCCACTCCTCAACCCAGCCCTCTGGGACAGTGGAAGGCATTTGAAGTCTCTCCCTGAGGTTTGCCCTTTCATCTTCTAAACCACTCTAGGCTGCCTCCTCTTCCACCCGCAGAATTGCCCGTGGCTGTTCCCAGTACCATCACTGCCCTCAGACCTCTTGCTTCCTTTCCTGTCCTACCTTTCCCTGGTTTCCAATCAGGAAACTTTGTCCTGGCCCAGGGGTTTGTGCGCTGTCTGCTGGGGTCCTAGCAACCTTTCTAGGTAAGTAAGGGGAGTGCTGTCACTCCCCATTTAAGAGAGCCGGAAATTGAGACTGGAAGGAATTGGGTGGGAAGGCTCCTGATGTGTGAATGGTGTGCTCTCCACTTGCACTGTCACAGCTGAGATGACCTGTGGCTTGCTAGCTCTATGGCATTCACCCCCTACCTTCTCCTTGACTGTCCTCTCATGTATAAAATGGAAATGATAAACATCTACCTTGGCTATGGGGTTATGAGCATTGTTAAATTAATATACAAGATGTAATCTTTCAGCATCATTCATTTAGTGTTTTACCATTTAGCAGGGACTTCTCTGCAGTGTCTTTGGGTATTGACAGCACTATCAGTATGTGAAAAAGATTCTCCTCTTTGGACAGATGCATGAGCGGAGGCAGTGGAGTTTGCTGCTCAGAGTTAAGCAGCTGCTGGAAGCGGAGCTGGCTGGAATCCTGTCTGGACTTTGGGGCTCTGTGCATGTGCTCCTATTCCTCCGTGCTTCCTTGAACTTGAGTCCTGTACAGCTGAAAGCATTTTCAACAAAATGCACATGAAAATCTCTCCTGGCTTGCAATGTTCCTTTGCAGGCATGGAGAGCACGGGAGACCCTGTAATTCATGCCCAGCTTTCCAGGGACTTCAAAAATGGTCATGCCTTCATGCTGACTTCCGGTTATCAGACTGTTGGGTTCTGAAAATCTGATTTTTTCATTCAGTTGAAAGAGATGCAGATAGAAGTCTTCTATCAGCTGGTTCACTCTTTAAATGTCCACAACAGCCAAAAAAACTGGGCCAGGCTGAAACCAAGAGCCTGGAACTCCATCTGGGTCTCCCGTGTGGGTGGCAGGGACTCAAGTACTTGAGCCATCACCTGCCGCCTCCCAGGGTGCACATCAGCAGAAAGCTGGAATCGGGAGCAGAGCTGGGGCTTGAACCCAGGCCCTCAGATAAGGGATGCAGGAGCCTCGATTTCTGTGCCAAATGCTCCCCCCACCCCTGCCCCGCATTTTAAAAAAATTGTTTTAAAACTTTGACTCATGTGAGCCAGAGACAGGAGCAGCGTGACTTCCGCCAAGCAGCTTTTAAAATGGTTGCTGTGCCACAGCAAGCTAGCAGTGTGCCGTCTACTTCCCTTGACTCTCTGGACTGGAGCAGCTATTTTGCCACGTGGATATGGAAGGTGGCTTTCGGAGTGGGCAGTGGGGGAGGCCTTCCTGGCTGGCGACTTTGGGCTCTGACTTCAGTCTTCCTGTTGAGGTGTGAGTTGTGCTTCTAAGGGACTCAGGTTTTCATCACCCCGATTCACAGGGGGCTGCCAGCCCAGGGCTAATCTAGTATTGGGGTGAGAGTGATTTCCTTTTTCACCCTACACTCATTTCATTTCCTGTCATAGAGAAGGTGGGCATTGTCTCGCAAAGCTGCCGGCAGCCCTCGCCTACCTGTCCAGCCCTCCCTTTTCAAAGGCAGCCTTGTTCTGGCCTGTGTTTCTAACTCCCCTCCACCCCCCGCCCGGAAATGGAATCCATGGGCAGTGCATAGAAGCATGGTTCTGTGACATTGTACAGCCACTGTCCCGCATGCTGCTGGTGCTGTGTAGGACCAGCACCTGGGGGGGCTTCTGAGCCCATGGTTGAGCATGCCAGAGACCAGGAATCAGCCCTGGCGTTGGCATGAGTAATGGAGCAGAAAGGAAGGAAGGTGGTGAGCAAGGCATTTTGTAATGGGAAAAGCTAGACCAGGTGTACCTGGGAACGGGTCCTGCCCCTGGCTTGCACGTTCCCCCTGACTGCTTTGTACAAGAATGCCCAGGGCCCTGGCAGTGCTCTCGTGTGCTGGAGCGTGGGAGTTGCTGGCTGAACACTGTTGAAGAGCAGGAGTCAGGGTAGTGGATGCTTAATTATGCTCCTGTGCCTGTCTTCGTGTCCACAGCTGGTACCTTTGTTTCTCGAGGGTCCCCCGCCCTGTCCCATCATCACTCCCTCAGACACTCTGGTGGCTCCTAGAGTCTTTCCCCAGAATCTGGAAGGTGATGGTTTGAACAGATTCCTGGAATGGAATCTGGTCCACGTATTAGTTATGTAGCCTCTATGCCTCAGTTTTCTCATCTGTAAAGTGGGGATAATAGACCCTTTCTGGCTGGCTCCGAGGGTTAGGAGGGAAGAGACATGAGTACAGTGGCATCCATGCAATACACGCTCACTAGATGGTGATCACTGTTGATTTGTTTTGTGAATGTCTCCTTACGAAAACAATGTTTTCCAAGGTGGTATTTTGAAGGTTGCATTAGGAGTATAAGAAAGTCCTGAGAGGGGAAGAGAAGGGAATAAATTGAGAATTAGAGATGATTGGTTCGGAGGAGTTTAAGAGTGCCAACAATGTTTCAGAGGATTGAAATAATATTTTTTACCTTTTAAAATTGTTTTATTGGAGAGGGGAAGAGAAAGCGTGCAGGTGCTCCCGTGCTCTGATTCACTGCCCAGATGCCTGCAGTGGCCGGGGCCAGGCTGGGGCCAGAGCTGAGTGCCGGGAACTCGGTCTAGGTTTCCACACATCACTTGAACTAACACCGCTGCCTCCCAGGGTCTGCATCAGGGAGCTGGAGTCAGGAGCGAAACCCAGGCGCTTCCCCATGAGACACAGGCATCCTAACTGCTAGGCTGAACGCCTGCCCCTGTTTCTTTCTTCCTGCAGATAATGCAGGGAGCGGGAAGGTGCACCTGCAAGGCCCCCTGTAGCCCATTGGCTGTCGGCATTACAGTGCTTTGTTGGGCAAGCATGTGCCTCACCGAGGATGTCCCAGGTACATGCAGGTCCCTGAAGCTCTGTTAGAGACACGGCCCCTCCTGGTAGGCATTTGCCACTGTGAGCTGTGTGACAATAGGGGTGTGTTGGGGGACAAAAGAGTACGCTGTGGCTGAGGTTGCCACACTGGACCATCTGATCCCAGCACTGGTAAAGGAGGTATTTGATGTTTGCCTCAGTTTGCAGGTCGCTAGCATACGTTTTGTTTTAATGAGCAGAAACTTAGATTCTGGAAAAACACCCACCTGGGCAAGCAGAGGCATATAACAAAGTGCGATGAGCTGGGCGGGAGGAGCTGAGTGTGCTGGATGCCTGGCTGTGGGGCAGGAGGCTTCCGTCTGCCTGCTCTACCCCCGCAGCAGCCTGGGGAGGTGGCTGCCAGAGCCTCAGTCTCCTGCATGTGTCCAAGGTTGGGAGCCGTGACCCCAGAAAACTGCCCTGGACCTGGGGACTCCACGGCCCTGAGCAGCCCGTTCCTCTGCCCCGCTCTGCCCCTCGTCCCATGGCCTCGCTCCTGCCTGGCTGCCAGGCGGCAGGTGGGAGCTTGTCCTGCACATGTGTGTGACTAAGAGGCAAGGAAACTTGTCCTTGGGAGAGGAGAAAGTCTCAAGTCTGTTTAGCCAGCAGGCTCCAGGGCTGACAGCTGGGGGAGGCGCAGGAGTCCCTCAGCAGGTCCGTGTTCTTTCCTGCCACCCGGTCACATGTGGGGAGCTGGGACTGCCTCGCTGTCGCCCCACTGGATGCCTGCTGTGCACTTAGGTAGGTGGGGGCTTGTAGTCTATTGGAGCGTGAAATCCTGTGCAAAGACCAAGCTGGGCGGGACATTGATTTGGTTTTTTCCAAAGCGTTTTGAAATCCAAGGGGCTGAGTATACAGTGAGTAAGGTCTGTTTTACTTGAAAGGTGGAGTTAGAGATGGGGGGAGAGAGAGATCTTCCATCCTCTGGTTGACTGCCCAAATGGCTACAATGGTCAAAGCTGGATCAGGTAAAAGGCAGGGACTCCATGCGGGTCTCCTGTGTGGACAGCAGGGGCTCAAGCATCTGGGCCATCCTCTGCCTTCCCAGGCACATTAGCAGGGAGTTGGACTGGAAGTGAAGCAGCCAGGTCTCGAACCAGCATTCATATGGGCTGCCCGCATCCTTGGCAGTGGTTTGTCATCTGTGCCATGGTGGGATTTTTAAAACCAGATCTCACCCTAGCAGCAGCATTTTGTCATCAACGAACCCAGGCTCCTGTCAGAGGGTCAGAGGGCATCAGGCTGAGAACATGGGGTTCTTAGATTGTTGTGGATGCTCTTTCACCACCACATTTACAGTGGGGACATCCCAGTGTGAGAGGGCAGGCTTCTGAGGGGTGGCTCTGTGGTTAAAGTGTTTGGAATTAGCACCATGCAGGACCACCCTGGCTCCCTTCCCTCCGAGCCTCAGCGATGTCTTCCGTCTGCTCTTGGTCTCCTCTCTGCTTTCCTGTGGTCCTGAGACCCTCTCATTCCCTGTTCCCAGGAGGGTGGGGGTGAGCACAGTCCCCTGGAGGCAGTGTCGCCCTGCTGTGGCTTCCTAGTTCTCCATGAAGCCTGGCGACAGCTGCTTCCCAGCCTGAGCATGGCCACTTGTTCAGCCCATTACTTAGTTCCAAATGGCTCCCGCGTCCCCCAGGGGTGTGTTTGTGGGGGGGAGAGCTCATTTTAGCACAGGTTCCGTTAGAGGGCGTCCTGTGGGCTGTGGGCTGTGGAAGGGGAGCAGGGAGCAGGAAGCTGCTGCCGTGTGCTTGGCGGGCGGGGCGGGGGGCTGCCACCTGCTGCCTGCCAGGGCATGTGAGGCCTCTGGGTCTGCTATCCGTCTGTGTGAACCTGCTTCTGCCTTGCTATCCATGTCTGGAGTGGAGGAGGATGGCATTTGTCTAAGAGGTTAGGAGGTTTTCAGATGGGGATGTGTCAGGCTAGAGTGAGTTCCCACTGGAGGCTGTGCCCTGGTGGTATCTCAGGTGCTGTCTCTAGAACCTGGGGAGCTCCTGGAGACCCATAGTGGTGCCCTGTCCATAGCTCTGTCCTGGGTTTGCTCTTTGAGTGGGTGTCCGTGTTACTTATGTGATGGAAGGAAAATTTAGGAAAACTCTCATAGCATCACCTTGTTATTGCCAAGTCGTTTTATTTATGAGGGAGGGAATGCAGACTGGCAGAGAGCTCCAATCAGCTAGCTCACTCCCCCAACTGCTTGTGATGGGTGGAGTAAGGCTGAGGTCAAAGCTGAGAGCGGAAAGTCAATCCAGGTCTCCCATGTGGGAGGCAGGAACCCAATTACTTGAGCCCTCACTTGCTGCCTTCCAGGGTCTGCGTTAGCAGGAAGCTGGAGGCAGAGGCAGATTCTGAACCCAGGCACTGCAGTATGGAATGTGGACACCCCAACTGCTGGGCCAGATGCCTGTCTCCCATGGCTGTTCTGCATGAGTGTGATGCAGAGCGATTGCAGTCAGCCTCTGCATCTGTGGTTTCCCATCCACGGATTCAACCCACCTTGGTTCAAAAGTATTCAGGAAAAAAAAAAATGCATTTCTTGTCATTATTCCCTGAGCAGCACAGTATAACAACTATTTACATTGTGCTTACACTGTATTGTCAATAATCTAGAGAAGATGTAAGGTATACAGGAAGGGGCGGGTGTTTGGTCCAGCTCTTAAGGTGCTGGTTAAGATGCCCACCTCCCTCCTGAGTGTCTTGGTTCACTTTCCAGCTCCAGCTCCTGACTCCAGCTTCCTGCTAGCGCAGATCCTTAGGAGGCACCAGGAATTATCTCAAGTAACTGAGATCCTGCCACACCCATGGCAGGCATCCATGGAGTTCCTGGCTCTTGACCAGTCATTTTGCGCATTGGGGCCATGAATTAGTGGATGAGAGAATTCTGTCTCTCTCTCTCTCCCTCTGCTTGTCAAATAAAGAAAAAGTTTTAAAATAAATCCAGGAAGGTCTGTGTAAGTTACATGTGCATGCTATGCCATTTTATATATAAGGGATTGAGCATCTTCAGATTTTGTCATCGACTGGGGGTCCTGGAATCAACCCCCCAGAAAATATCTAGGGACAGCTGTATGGGGTGATCCTGGAGATAATGGATCCCCCCAGGGCAAAGCAGAATTTTTGAAACCTCTTTTAATAATACTTGTAGGTTTTTACCTGCTAAATGATGCTGGGAGAAAAGGTGTCGGTTTCATTCTGTATGACCCCTTTCTGTTCTTGGACTGCATGTTCACCTGCTTAGCTAAGACTCTCTGAATTGGGCATCCTGTCTGTAACTGAAGTAACGGTGCATTTCCTGAGTGTCACAGCTAAAACTAGAGGTAGATCTCAGGTATGTGCCCTTATGGAATACAAGTTACAGGCTGTCATTTCTCATTAGAAGTCTCACTTCTGCCCTTAATATCCCCTCAAAACTAGTCAGCTGGGGGCGGGTGTTTGTGCAGTTGTTGAAACACTGCTTGGGACACCTGCGTGCCTGGACACAGTGCTTGGGGTCAAGTCCCAGCTCGACTCCTGATTCTGGGAGGTGGCAGCTGATGGCTCAAGTATTTGGGACCCTACCACTCGGGAGACTCAGAATGAGCTGTTGACTCCTCATTTCAGCTGGCTGTGTCCTGGCTGTTGCAGGCGTTTGGGGAGTAAACCAGGGGGGAGGAGATCTCTGTCCCATCACTATATCTATCTTTCTGTCTCTCTACCTTGCATAATTTTTAAAAACTCATACTGATGAGGCCAGTGCTGTGGCGCAGTGGGTTAAAGCCCTGGCCTGAAGTCCTGGCATCCCATATGGGTGACGGTTTGAGTCCCGGCTGCTCCTCTTCTGATCCAGCTCTCTGCTGTGGCCTGGGAAAGTAGTAGAAGATGGCCAAGTCCTTGGGCCTCTGCACCCGCATGGGAGACCTGGAAGAAGCTCCTGGCTTCAGATCGGCGCAGCTCTGGCCGTTGTAGCCATCTGGGGAGTTAACCAGTGGATGGAAGAGCTCTCTCTCTGTCTCTACCTCTCTCTGTAACTCTGTCTTTCAAATAAATAAAATCTTAAAAAACTCATAATTGGGCCCCATGAAATGGAATTTTACTCTTGCTAGAAGTGTTATTTAAAAACTTAAAGAACTTTCCTTCTTCAGCCTGATTACTAGTTGTAAATAATTTATGAAGTGCAGGCTCTCTTTGGACACTGGCTTCTTAGCTGGGCAGATTTGCTAGAAGCTTCCAGAAAACAAGGACACTGAAAGTCAGATCATCGAGCTGTCAGTTTCAAAGTCCTCCTGAAGAAGTGACAGCCCAGATGGGGAGTCACTCTGCCTAAGGTCCTGCGACTCCATGGGGCCCAGGCAGGGTGAGACCCAGGCCTCGGCTCTGGGCAGAGCCCCCCTGCCCAGCCTGTGGAGGGGCAGGGGTGCATTTGGGGGCAGGGGTGGAATTCTGGGGAAGGCGTTAGGTGGTTGTTTAAAACTCCAAGTTGTTGCAGTGGAGACTTCGTGGTGTTTTGGAAAACCATGACTTCTCCAGGCTACCATAGTTGTTATGGGGAGGAGCGCCCCCCCCCCCCCCCCGGAGCTATTTGTGGTCTGGAAAAGGCTGAATCCTAGTCCTGCTGTTTGGCAGTGCGACCGGGACATCCACAAGAGCTAACCGCTGATGCTGTAATTCTCTCCTGGTCCCATAGCTGTACCAACATGCCCTGTGTCCTGTTGCTGGGAGCCGCGTGCGTTTTCCTGTTTGCCAGAGGTAAGACTAGGGGGGAAGGAGGTGGTAACGCTGGGGTTTGGTTTCCTTCCGATCCCACTGGATTTTTTTAACTTTTGGAGGTCTTGGGTGCATCTGCCTCACCCCTCTCCATGGCTGCCTCCCTAACCTAAGCCACATGTTCTTATGCTTGGACCATTGCAGCGGCCTCCTGGGGTCACCTGGTCCCCCTCGCAGCAGCCATTTCCAAACGTACATCTATCTCATGGCAGGACTCCTCTCCACCTCCACCCAGAACTTTCTGTTGCTCTGACGAGGCCCTGTCTGACCCCAGCCTGTGGCCATCTGTCCCCTCCCCTCCATCTTTTGTCTGGCAGCCTCACGCCCCTTCAGGTCCTGCCTGCACCCTTGCTCCCTCCTGCCGACCGAGTCCTGAAGGGCGGTGGCCCCTCTGCCTGGGTCACTCCCTCGCCCCAGCACTGGCTTCCTGGTAAACTCCTACCCATCCTAGAGTGAGTACCCAGCACAGTTCCTCTGGGACACTCAGATCAATTCAGGTCAGGTTCCCAGGGCCTCTGCTTCTGTTTTATGTAGCAGAGCAGATGTGAGTTTAAAACAGATGCTGGGAGCTCACTTTGGTATCAACTATTGAAAATTTACACCTGGGGCCAGTGCCGTGGCTCACTTGGTTAATCCTCCGCCTGTGGTGCCGGCATCCCATATGGGCACCGAGTTCCAGTCCCAGCTGCTCCTCTTCCAGTCCAGCTCTCTGCTGTGGCCCAGGAGTGCAGTGGAGGATGGCCCAGGTGCTTGGGCCTCTGCACCTGCATGGGATACCAGGAAGAAGCTCCTGGCTCCTGGCTTTGGATTGGCGTAGCTCTGGCTGTAGTGGCCATTTGAGGAGTGAACCAAAAAAACAGAAGAAGACCTTTCTGTCTCTCTCACTGTCTATAACTCTACCTGTAAAAAAGACAAAGAAAATTTACACCTTTTTCCCTCTACGTGAGCTCCCTGAGTGAAGAGCCTCTGCATGGCAAGGGTTCACCATTGTATAATCTCGGTGCAGGGGCTGGGCACGCCATCGGTGCTTAATAACAGGTTCATGAGTGAATGATGGCACAAATCCACTGCTTCCTACTTCCCACCTTGTCCCCCCTGAGTTCTGGCCTCTTTGAAATATGAGTCGGTAGTAAGGCATCTGTGTGTCTGCAGGTGGCGGTTCCACAAGTAAGAACAAGAACACCGGGTCGCTGAGCTGCCCAGCCTAGCTCGGGATCCCTTCTCTACGACCAAGGGGTTGCACTCCGGCCTCGCTGGTTTCTTTCTTGCAGTTCTTCCCTGATCTGTGTTTTCGGGAGTGGGCAGGCCACTGTTTGCTGAGTTGGCTGCTGTCACCAGCTTTCTGTCCCCCAGAGCCCCGGAGCTTAATGATCAGACAAGCTGCAAGTAGAGACTTGCTGGCGCAGCCTGGCTCCTGAACCCACCTGTTTGCCCCATCTCCTGGCCCCGCCAGGTGGACAGTGTCATGCAGTGGCCGAGGGACAGGGCATGGTGAGGTGTGTTAATGGGGAGGGAGCAGGGGCCCAGCCACAGTCAAGTTTCTACACCAGCATCTCGTGGAACATTGCCCTCTGTGGCCCTAATCCGTCCCCCAGGGTATGACATGCACTTGACCTGTCCACCCCTGGGTTGGATCAGTGAGGCTCTGTGATTTGTCTGAAGTCACCCAGGTACTGGGAGCAGAGCTGAAATGAATACCCAGGTTCCCGGGCTGTCGGGCTGGCCCTGCCGCTCTGGGTTTTTCAGGAGAGAGAGACATGTGGAGATTCTCTCTCGGGATGCCCAGCTCTGCCACCACCTCTAAAGTGAATGAAGCTTGATCCTCAGCTCTGCCTTCCCACCCATGCACCTGTGGCCCCTCGGGGATTAAGGTTTGCAGCCCCAGCTGGTGGGCGGTAGGGCTTACGGGAGGCTGCTGACTTGGGGAGACGAAGCAGCAGCAGCAATGACATGTTACCTGGGCCCTGTCCCGAGGACGCCCCTGCAGGGTCCTGGGCTAATGTCACCAGGAGCTTCAGGACTGGATCCCTGAAGTCCGACACCTGCAGGGAACAGCTCAGCCCAGTGAGCAAGGGCCATCGTTAGTGAGTGGCCCCTGGTCACGGAGCTCCCCTGGCCGCCTGTCTCCAGCTGGAGGAACGGCTGGAAAGACATGACAATGAAACCGTCTCGTCCTGTTCGTGGGGGCTCCTCGGCTCCTGAGCCCTCTGCCAGTAGTTTGTGGACTCACTCCAGGAAGCCTCAGTGCTGCGTGTCGCATGCAGAGAGCTGGGCTGTGCTTGGCAGAGGACAGAGTGGAAGGGTTTGTGCCCTCCGGGAGCTTCTGGGGGGGACCGGGCTGAAGGACCCATGGGAGCAGCCTGTGCCCGGAGGTGGGCTGCAGCGGGCACACGTATTTGCAGGATCTCCGTGCCGTCGGAGTGCAGCGAGGCAGGAAGCCCCTGTTGTGAACCGCTGTCCTGCCTCTGCCCCGGGCTCTGCTGCTGTTCACGCAGGGGAAGAAGCTCCTTTTGTTTGCACTGGGACCTTGTGAGTGGAGGACGGTCCTGGGGTGCTAGGAGATCAGGTCGATCTTGGCATTGGCCCCCAGAATGCAGCACCCATGAGCCGGCTCCCCGGTGCTGTGCATGTCTTCCATTTCCTGCCAGCTCCCTCTCCTTCACCCCCTCCCCTTTCCTCCAGCAGCCACTCATGCCCATGACCTTTGTCTGCCCCTGCCCTGATCTGCTCCTGGGCCTTGGCCACTCTGGCTTCATTTCCCCTGTGCCTCATCACTGGGCGTCGGCTGAGTCTGCCACTGCACATCTCCCGTGTGCAGTCACAGAGGGTGCTGGCTCCTCAGAATATCCTTCCCAGGGCATAGGGCTCAAGACACTACTTGGGATGCGCATATCCCATATCAGTGGCCTGGGTTCAGGTCTTGGCTGATTCCAGCTTCCTGCTAATGTGCACCCTAGGGGGCAGCAGGTGATGGCTCAAGTATCCAGGCCCATGTACCCATGTGGGAGGCCTGGATTGAGGTCCAGGCTCCTGGCTTCCTCCTGTCCCAGCCCTGGCTACGATGGGTATTTAGCAAATGAAACAATAAATGAGAGATTCCTGTCTGCTTTTCAAATAAGTACGTTAATTAAAATAACTTTTAAAATAAATGAGTGAAAAGTCTCTCCACAAACTTTCTATTTGAAAGCTTTTTAGTCCTGTAACATTAATCACATTGAACGACCATGTCAGTATTTACTTACATGTAATTTTTTTTTTTGACATGCAGAGTTAGAGACAGGTCTTCCTTCCATTGGTTCACCCCCTAAATGGCTGCTACGGCCGGTGTGCTGCACTGATCTGAAGCCAGGAGCCAGGTGCTTCTCCTGGTCTCCCATGGGGTGCAGGGCCCAAGCACTTGGCCCATCCTCCACTGCACTCCCAGGCCACAGCAGAGAGCTGGACTAGAAGAGGAGCAACCAGGACAGAATCCGGCCCCCCAACTGGCACTAGAACCTGGGGTGCCAGTGCTGCAGGCAGAGGATTAGCCAAGTGAGCCACAGCACCAGCCATTTACATGTAATTTTCTTTGCATACTTGAACTCTAGTATTTCTCTAGCACAAATAACATTGAAGAGGAGGGCCTTAACGCACATGTTCTCTAAAGTTTCTTGTAATCGCTAGGTCTGGTCAAAGGGAATAGGTATTTTTATGACTCTTAATTCATTCAGCCGAGTTTTGTTTTGAGAAGGATTGTAATTTACAGTGCCACCACTGGAAAAACATTTTCCCAATTTAACTTTGCCCCAATTACTTTTCAGTTAGAATTTAATCACTTAATTTTCGTATTGAAGATGGTGTCTCATTGTTAAAGCACTTTGTAGGCCGGCGCCGCAGCTCAATAGGCTAATCCTCCGCCTATAGTGCTGGCATCCCGGGTTCTAGTCCTGGTTGCCCCTCTTCCAGGCCAGCTCTCTGCTGTGGCCCGGGAGTGCAGTGGAGGATGGCCCAAGTGCTTGGGCCCTGCACCCCATGGGAGACCAGGAAAAGCTCCTGGCTTCAGATCAGCCTGGTGCGCTGGCCGCAGCAGCCATTGGAGGGAGAACCAACGGTAAAGGAGGACTTTCTGTCTCTTTCTGTCCACTCTGCCTGTCAAATAAAATAAAAAGCACTTTGTTACCCATTAGAACATTGTCCCCATGCTTCTCTTTGGATCTGTTCTACCAAGTGGCTGGCTGTTCACATCCAAGGTTAATTCTTGTGGCAAGGATGCCTTGCCTGAGGGGTCTGGCGTGGGTCAAGGACTTCCAAGGATAAACTCAGAGATAGTAGAGGGTGCCACCCCCAGAGGGGGACATACATACCCAACCTGGGATGAAAGTCTCTCTAGCTCCTCTGTGTGTACTTTTACAAAAGATTATTTGAAAGAGCAGCTGGGAGCAAGAGTGAGTGAGTGAGCTTCCATCTCTGGTTCACTCTCCCCATGGCTGCAACAGCCAGGGCTGGGCAAGGCTGAACCCGGGAGCCAAGAACTCCGTACTTGGGCCATCCTCTGCTGCCTTCCCAGGCATGTTGGCAGGGAGTTGGGAAGTGGAGCAGCTGGGACTTGAACCAGTGCTCCCGTGTGGGTTGCTTAATTGGGTACACTTAACCCACTGCACCACAGAACTGGCCCCTCTGTATTTTTTTAAAATCTTTCTGTACAAGATACCCAAGTTTAAATAGAAAGATAACCCCTGGAAATGGGGCACTTGGGGTGTTTGTGCTTCCACATGGTCATTTTTGAGGTACAGATGTCACTGGACTCCTTATCTGTTTTCAGTCCCGTTACCTGTCCATTCTGGTCTCCTCCCCCTTCGGCCTTGTGACGACCACCTCTCGTGTGTTCTCTCCTAGTGCCCCCCGCCCACCCTCTTCAGGAAGTGCACGTGAGCAGGGAGACCATCGGGAAGATTTCAGCAGCCAGCAAAAGTAAGCCCAGGTTTTACCCGGCGATCCCAGCACCTGTCCACACAGTGTCTGTGTGACGGACCCAAGAGGGGCCGCGTCCCTCCCAGGGTGTCTGCCCCATTCTAGCCCTCGTGTCACACCGTGGGTGGAGTCATTCCCCTTGGATCTAAAAGGAAATTGAGCAGGTCTTCATTGCTGCATCTCCTGGCCTGCCCCTCCCAGTCTTCTGTCACCTGACTGCTGTCCACCCAGCCGCCCTTGTAGCTGGCCTCATTTCTTCTTCTCCCACCCCAGTAAGTGTCTCCTGCATGTGGCCCAACCACTCCAGCACCTTCCCCCACCCTGCCTACCCTCCCTCCCCTTTCTGGCTCCAAGGCTGCCTTCTGGGTGGTGCTTCTCTGACTCCTCTCCCTAGCACCCACTGTGTGTGTGTGTGTGTGAGGGGGAGCCAGACACCTGGGCTTGGTTCCCAGCTTCATCATTTACAGGGACCTTGGCCTTGGGAAAGTTAATGAGTTTCCTGTTGCTCTGCCTTCCTCATCTGCAAAGGGAGTAGAAGCAGTGACTCTGCTTGGTGTGGCGGTGGGCAGTCGGTGGCTAAGTGCTAACAGATACCGAATTTCTTCAGAGATGATGGAGAATGTTCTAAAACAAACTACAGTGAAGGGCTGTATCTGTGCATATGGGGTTCAGCATTTCCTATCTGAAATCCAAAATCTTCAAGATGGGAAATGTTTGAGTACTAACAGGATGCACAGTGGCAGTTGCACACATAACTTGATGTAATGGGTCAGAATGCAGATGTGCTGAACCTACTGTATACAATTACCTTCTGACTACGTGTGTGTCAAAGAGAAATGAATCTCATGTTGAGACTTGAGAGCCACCCACAAGATATCTCATGGCTATGCAGATATTCCAGGCTCTGAAAAAATCTGAAATCCAGAACATTTGTGGTCCCAAGCATTTTGGAAAAAGGATGCTCAATCCGTATTAAAGATCACTGAACCTGTACTTTAAGTGGGTGAGTTGTGTGGTATGTGAGCTATCGCTCAATAACACTTTCAGACACTAAAGAAACAGCGATGTGTCTCAGGGTGGTTGTGAGAATGGAGTCAGTTTGTACATCTGTTGTCAGCACCTGCTGGCCTACAGGGAAGGCACAGGAAGTGCTGGGCTGTTGCTGTTGCTACTTGGGCTTCTGGGTAATGTGGTTTCATAGGGTGCCGGGCTAGAGTGCAGCCCCTTGAGGGCTGGCACCGAGGCTCTTGGTATCCTTCCCTGGGATACCCCCACAGAGCTCTGTTCATGTGGTGGAACTCGGTTCTTCCACAGTTAGAAAGGCTTTGGTGCAAGGGCCTGTTTGAGAGCATCACACTGCTGGGTGTGTGCTTCCTGCTGCAGAGGATGGCTGCCCATGGCCCGAGCCTCCTGTGGTGTTGCCTTTCCCCTGGCGTGCTGAGAGCAGCAGCAGCCCAGCCCGCAGCAAGGGCACTTCCCCGCTCACTGGCGGAAGCTGATTGTCACCGTCTGTCCTGCTCTCCCCAGTGATGCGCTGCTCGGCTGCGATGGACATCCTGTTTCTGTTAGATGGCTCCCACAGCGTCGGGAAGGCAAGCTTTGAGAGGTCCAAGCACTTTGCCATCACGGTCTGTGACGCCCTGGACATCAGCCCAGAGAGAGTGAGTAGGGGTCTTTGTACTTGGGCTTGTTTGGTTGCAGGTGACAGAAAGTCGGTCTTAAGCAGCAGCCAGCACTCACTGGCCTGTGGGACTGGGAAGACCAAGGGTGTGAAACCTGGTTCCAGGCATGGTGGGGTCCAGGGCCCAGCCAAGGCTGCCAGGCATTCCTCACTCTCCTTCTCTGTTTTGCTTTCCTTCTTCCCACTAGGTTTTCCTCACAAAGCAAAGTTGCTTTGCGTTGTCCTTCAGGAAGAGAGACTAGGCTTCTTTCCTTGTAGAGCTAACAAAAGTCCCAGGGAAGGCTCTGATTGGGCAGGCTTGGGTCACATGATAATGCATTGACCAATCCCAGCAGTCAGAGGGAAGAATCTGGCTGGCCTGAGTCACTGCTCATCCACGTTGTAGGGCTGGCAGTGAACACGTGGGTCTGGTTTTCCACAAAGATGAGAAGTGTGTGCAGAACCAGAGGAGGGGGTGAACCCACTGCGCAGACCCCACATGCAAGCCCCGCAGCAGCCTGGAGCCTTAGCAGAGAGCTCAGCTCCCAGTTGCTCAGTGCACATGAGAGGAACTACTGCCTCCGTGTGTCCAGCCAGCGTCTTCCTGGCTTCAGATCTGAGAGGACGTCAGAGAGGTGGTGTGAAACGTGTACTAGGACAGAGCTACACAGAGATTTCAAAGTTTTTTTTTGCATCGAAGCAAACCTTGACTTTAGGTTTTTTTTGTTTTTTGTTTTTTGTTTTTTTTTGACAGGCAGAGTGGACAGTGAGAGAGAGAGAGAAAGGTCTTCCTTTGCTGTTGGTTCACCCTCCAATGGCCGCCTCGGCCAGCGCGCTGCGGCCGGCGCACTGCGCTCATCTGATGGCAGGAGCCAGGTGCCAGGTGCTTTTCCTGGTCTCCCATGGGGTGCAGGGCCCAAGCACTTGGGCCATCCTCCACTGCACTCCCGGGCCACAGCAGAGAGCTGGCCTGGAAGAGGGGCAACCGGGACAGAATCCGGCGCCCCAACCGGGACTAGAACCCGGTGTGCCGGCACCACAAGGCGGAGGATTAGCCTGTTGAGCCATGGTGCCGGCCAACTTTAGTTTTTCACACACTTCTTGGAGTACCCTTGGAGTGCGTTTTGAACGCCAGCAGTGCAGTAGCCGTGGTGTATGTTTCTTAAAGGGACATGTTGAAACAACCCCGTAGAAAAGCAGGCAGTGAAGGCAAATGTCCCTCAGGCACGTGATGGTGCCCAGTGCCACTCGAGGTGGTAGCAGATCTCCACCTGACCGTACTGTCTGACCTGCTGGCTCAGCCAACGTTCAGAGCTGGGTGACATGCTGCCTGCGCGCATCTGCAGGAGACTGGTGTTCTCATGCACTGCCGGTGTGGTGGGGGTGTCAACCATCGCAGACCTGTGGAGCAGTCCACCAGCATCTGTGGAAATTACAGAGGCTTGGGTCCCTAGACCTGGCTGCTCCACTGCTGGGAACTTGCTCTACAGATACTCCCGTCTGTACAGAGTTACCAACTGCAGCATTATTTGTAGTTGTGCAAGATTTCAAGCTGCCCAAGTGCCCGTTGACGGGTGAGAGGTAAGTCCACGACGGGTATTCCCAAGGTGAACACTGAGTGAGGAAACTCGCATGCAAAGACGACAGAACACGTGAAGTGCAAAGAGGCAGGTGTACATGGCATGCAGGAGATGCGGCTTTTATGTAAAGGAAAATGGACAGAAGTCTACTTGTGCTCATCTCTTTATGCAAACAGAGAGATTTGTCAATGGGAAGCCATTGACGAGGAGGCTGGGAACTGAGCAGACAAGGCTCAAGTCCAAGGGGAGACTCTTTGATGGAGACGTTTTCATACTCTAGGTTTCCAACCTTCTGAACCTCCTCAAAAACCAAATTAAGAATTAAGAAGAGCGCTTTGGTCTGGAAAGCAGTAGTTACTTGAATTAGAGGCTAGGCACCTACAGGCCGAGGCAGGAAGTGGTTTTCCGAGATGACATTCCTGGGGGGAAGCTTCGTAAACCTAGGGTTTAGGAGCAAACATGGCTTTTAACGAGAGCCAGGTGTTCTCAGGAAGGGCGTGTCACTTGGAGGAGCAGAAGCACCTTGTCCTGGACCTCGGGCAGCCTGTGTGGTCACCTGCAGTCACCATGGCCGACGCCATCCAGTCTGGGCCCAAGCTGCCCATCAGTTGTGCTTGTGATGGCAAGACTCTGCCCCCTCCTGTCCCCGTGGAGTTTCCCTAGTCCTACACAGAAGGAAGTGGTGTAAAGATCAGACACAGCTGGCTTTGGCATTGATGTAGCTTGTCCTGGAGTGGCCGGGAGCCCCCTGAGGGTGGCAAGCTGGCAGAGAAGAGCTGTGTGGGTGGTTAGTGCCTGTCTTGGGGATGAGGAAATGGACCCACAGGGGCTAAAGTGACTGCCCAGGGTCACTGCGCAATCTCAGGAGAAGGATATGGGTACAAGGACTGAGGCCCTTGATGCTCAGCCCAAGACTTGCTCCACTGGACTTTTTCTCTCCCAGCAGGTGGCCTCTGGGCTAGGATGAGGTGATGAGACCGGGTTATCACACAGCAAATGGACAGCCGGCAGTGTGGCAGTGTGTGTGGTGGGCGAAGGGTAGGAAAACCATGCCAAGAAATTTCGCGGCTGGGGCTGTGGGACAGACCCCCAGAAGTCATGGAGTTTAGCCGCAGCGTTGGCAGATCATGTCTGGGCTGTGGCATTGAGTGCTGGTGCTGATTTTCAGGGACTGGCCAGGGAGACACTGCTTAGGACAAGGACAGTGAGAGGCATGGAGACTTCCACCTGTGAGGGAGCCTGATTACATTTTCATGTGAAAGGGGGTACAGAATTGCTGCTCTTTTTTGTTTGTTTGTTTGTTTTTATTTATCTGAATGGCAGAAAGATTTTCCGTCTGCTGGTTGACTCCCCTGATGGCCACAATTGCTGGGGCTAGGTCAGGCTGAAACCAGGAGCCTGGAACTGCATCCTGGTGTCTCATGTGGATGCAGGGGCCCATGCACTTGGGCCATGGCTTACTGCTTTCCCAGGCACGTTAGCAGGGAGCTGGATTGAAAGTGGAGCGGCTGGGACTGAACAGGTACTCACCTGGGACGCCTGCAATGCTGACTTAACCCACTTTGCCACAACGCCGGCCCCCAGAATGGCTGTTTCCTTAAGAGGACAAATTTCTTCTTGGCATTCAGGAAGTTAGATCTGGGCTTAACCTCAGGAAGAAACTTTCTCACAGCTAGATTCGGGGAGCAAAGGAACTGGGTGTCTATGTGGATGAGCAAGCGAGCGTCGCGACCTCTGTCCCAGGTGCTTAGGGCACTGGGGCCGTTTCAGAGGATGCAGGCCCATCGGTGCTTCAGAGTGCATGTTTTTGCACCTGTGTTTCTGCGTCTGCTTTGTGTTGTGTCCAAGGGATTCGATGGCACCTTTGATGCCTTTAGTTTTCGGGGAGAAACTGTCACGTGGCTGTAAATGAAGGCTTTGTCTGGATGCCCTGCTGTGGAGTTGGATTTACAAGGTGTTTGAAGTCTTCCTTTCGACTCTTATAAGCTGCAGACTTGGCTTCCTGACTCCGATGCACACAGGAGTGATTACAGTGCGGGGAGAAACAGGCTGGCTGGCTTCTGAGCCCAGGGTAGAGGGAAGATAAAAGGCAGCTATGTTGCTCACAAACCACCAATTAAACGAAATGCCTTAACTACTGATTTAAGCTGTTTCCCTGGTGTTTTGTTTTGAAGTTGCTTCTTTCCTGTTTAACCCCAGTCCACAGACCCAGCTGTTCCTCTCTAGGGAGGTGTTGGTGCGGAACCCAGTAATTCATTCAGATGGCTCAATAGAGATACACAGTGGAAAGTGTTCTTCCCACCCACACATTCTCCCCCTTTCCCAAAGCCCTGCCTGTTTGCTTGAGTACCCTCCCAGAATCACTTCATGCAAATATACGTGGGATAAATGTGTCATCTCCTCCCCCCACCACCACGCAAAGGTTCCCTACTGTATGTGTCATTCATCTCTTGCCTTTGCCTCTTCATGTTATCTTAGAACTCTTTCCATCTCTGTATATAAGTATCTATTTTTATAGCTAATTAATTTTCCAGCATAAGGATTTACCACATTCTAATTAACTGCTATTGCAAATGGACTCTGACCTGGTAAATAGGTCATTTTATGTTTCTGGGAGTATATCTGTAGGATAAATTCTCGGTGGCTCTATGCATTTTAAGATTTACTTATTATTTATTTATTTGAAAGGCAGAGCAACAGAGAGGGAAAGAGAGAAAGAGAACTTCTGTCGTCTGGTTCACTCTCCAAATGCCCACAACAGTCAGGGCAGGATCCGGCCGAAGCCAGGAACCAGTATCTCCATCCAGGTCTCCTTCATGGATGATGGGGGTCCAAGCACGTGGCGCCATCCTCTGTTGCCTTCCCAGGTGCAGTGGCAGGGAGCTGGATCAGAAGTGGAGCAGCCAGGACTTGTACCAGCACTCATGTCGGGTGCCGGTGTCACAAACAGCTGCCTAACCTGCTGTGCCGCAACACCGGCTCCAATGTTTGATTTTCAGTGACTGCTGACATACTGTCCTCTGAGGATGCTGAGCCAGTTTGCATTCCTACCAGCAATGTTAGGAGATGGTAGTTCCCCCCTGCGTCACTGTATCTGACAGTGGCATCTCAGTGTGGGGAGGTCAAGCACACCCCATTCAAGAGCCGCTGCATGTCCTGTTGTGATCCCGCTCACAGTCTTTGCCTACTTCCCATTGGATCCTCGGTCTTCTGCATATTGATACCTAGGAAACATGAGCAGCACATGCTTTGTCCAGTTTGGCTTCATTTTTGATTGTGTTAAGGCATGCTTGGTCCTGAAGAAGTTTTTTTTTTTCCCCATGTAGTCAGATTTATCCTTCTTTCCTTTATGGCTTCTGGATTTTAAATCTTTTGAACTTTTTTTTTTCCACTCTGAAGGTAAAACAATTTCTCAAGAGTTGGCTTAGAATTTTCATGATTAGATTTTTTACATTTAAATCTTGGGTACACTTTTCAGTTTATTTTTTTAAAAATTTTATAATTTATTTTCTTTATTTGAAAGGCAGAGAGACAGAGATCTCTCATTTGTGGTTTAACTCCTGAAATGCCTATAATAGCTTGGGCTGGGCCAGGCTAAAGCCAGGAGCCGGGAACTCAGTCCAGGTCTCCTACTTGGGTGGCAGGCACTCCAGTGGTTGATCCATCAGCTGCCTCCTACGGTGCACATGAACAGGAAGCTTGGAATCAAGAGGACCTGGGACTTAATCCCAGGCACTCTGATACGAGATTCTGGCATCCTGAGTTGTGCCTCAATCCTAGCACCAAGCGCCCACCCCATTTTTTATTTTTTATTTTTGAAGATAAGAGAGAGGGAGAGAGAGCTTCCCACTAGTTCATTCCCCAAATGGCTACGTTTGCCAGGGCTGGGCCAGGCTAAAGCCAGAGCCAGGAGCTCTCCCATGTGGGTACAAGGGCCCAAGCACTTGGGCCATCTGCTGTTGCTCTCCCAGGCTCATTAGCAGGGAGCTGGATTGGAAGTGGAGCAGCTGGGATTTGAACTGGTGCCCATATAAGATGCCAGCCCTGCAGATAGAGGCTTAACCTTCTGCGCCACAGCACCAGCCCCATATCCTTTGTTCTTTGTGGATGGCTGTCCAGTTGTCCCAACATCATTTGCTGACTGGGCCATCTTTCCCTCACTGGTTTGGGATATTCTCTCTTCATGTAAGTTCAGGGGAGATCTCAGAAGATTTCCTTCCCAGAAACTTCTGAGTTTGTCTACTGGTATCTATCGCCTGCACATGCCTATCCAAGACTTAAATATCTTCCTACTTCCCGTGCCCTGCCCAGCAGCTCTTTGTGAGAACTTCCTGCCCACGAGCTGAGCCCCTCCGGAGCAGGTGTGGCCAGCGCTTTTATCGTCTGCCCAGCATCAGGCCTCTTAAGAGACTGCAGTGCAGGATTTCAGGCCAGGGAGCACCAGGCAGCGTCACCACGGAAACATGAACCACTTGGCAGGAACTGGGGTTGGCAATGAGAATGGTAACTGAGATGGTTGCTCCAGGGATTGTGGAGAGCGAGGATCAGGTGCAGGCTTGGATCCCCGGAGGAAACCGGAATGCTTATGGCTATGTCTGCTCAAGACAATAGTAACTTAAGAGCCCATGCAATCACTTCACTCATTTTCCCGTCTCCAGTTTTATAAGGCATTGGGTTTTCTCCTCTGACCTCTTCGATGCATTAAAAAATCAATTTGGAGTCAGCAGTGCTGTCCTCCCTGCTACAGAGGAAAACCAGCTCCAGGATCGCTTCCTAGTTTTGGGTGCTGATGTCTCCACTCTGACTCTAGTCTGGGAACCTGGCCTTTCCCCAGCAGGGCAAGAGCAGCCCAAAAGGGGCTGAGCGCTCAACAGCTGAGTCACCGTGGTGGCGGTGTGGTCAGGGGTGAGTCGTCAGTTATTGTGGCTGTGGTCAGGGGTGAGTCATGGTGATGGCAGCTGTGGTCAGGGGTGAGTCATCAGTTATTGTGGCTGTGGTCAGGGTGAGTCATCAGTTATTGTGGCTGTGGTCAGGGTGAGTCATCAGTTATTGTGGCTGTGGTCAGGTTGAGTCATCAGTTATTGTGGCTGTGGTCGGGGTGAGTCATCAGTTATTGTGGCTGTGGTCAGAGTGAGTCATCAGTTGTTGTGGCTGTGGTCAGGGTGAGTCGTGGTGGTGGGGGCTGTGGTCAGGGCGAGTCATCAGTTGTGGCTGTAGTAAGGCATTAGTCATCAGTATTGTGGCTGTGGTCAGGGTGAGTCACGGTGGTGGGGGCTGTGGTCGGGGTGAGTCACGGTGGTGGGGGCTGTAGTCAGGGGTGAGTCGTGGTGGGTGCTGTGGTCGGGGTGAGTCACGGTGGTGGGGGCTGTGGTCCGGGTGAGTCACGGTGGTGGGTGCTGTGGTCGGGGTGAGTCACGGTGGTGGGGGCTGTGGTCGGGGTGAGTCACGGAGGTGGGGGCTGTGGTCGGGGTGAGTCACGGAGGTGGGGGCTGTGGTCGGGGTGAGTCACGGTGGTGGGGGCTGTGGTCGGGGTGAGTCACGGTGGTGGGTGCTGTGGTCGGAGTGAGTCACGGTGGTGGGGACTGTGGTCAGGGGTGAGTCACGGTGGTGGGTGCTGTGGTCGGGGTGAGTCACGGTGGTGGGGGCTGTGGTCGGGGTGAGTCACGGTGGTGGGTGCTGTGGTCGGGGTGAGTCACGGTGGTGGGGACTGTGGTCAGGGGTGAGTCACGGTGGTGGGGGCTGTGGTCGGGGTGAGTCACGGTGGTGGATGCTGTGGTCGGGGTGAGTCACGGTGGTGGGGACTGTGGTCGGGGTGAGTCACGGTGGTGGGGGCTGTGGTCGGGGTGAGTCACGGAGGTGGGGGCTGTGGTCGGGGTGAGTCACGGAGGTGGGGGCTGTGGTCGGGGTGAGTCACGGTGGTGGGTGCTGTGGTCGGGGTGAGTCACGGTGGTGGGTGCTGTGGTCGGGGTGAGTCACGGTGGTGGGGGCTGTGGTCGGGGTGAGTCACGGTGGTGGGGGCTGTGGTCGGGGTGAGTCACGGTGGTGGGTGCTGTGGTCGGGGTGAGTCACGGTGGTGGGTGCTGTGGTCGGGGTGAGTCACGGTGGTGGGGGCTGTGGTCGGGGTGAGTCACGGTGGTGGGGGCTGTGGTCGGGGTGAGTCACGGTGGTGGGGGCTGTGGTCGGGGTGAGTCACGGTGGTGGGGGCTGTGGTCGGGGTGAGTCACGGTGGTGGGGGCTGTGGTCAGGGGTGAGTCACGGTGGTGGGGGCTGTAGTCAGGGGTGAGTCACGGTGGTGGGGACTGTGGTCGGGGTGAGTCACGGTGGTGGGTGCTGTGGTCGGGGTGAGTCACGGTGGTGGGGGCTGTGGTCGGGGTGAGTCACGGTGGTGGGGGCTGTGGTCGGGGTGAGTCACGGTGGTGGGGGCTGTGGTCGGGGTGAGTCACGGAGGTGGGGGCTGTGGTCGGGGTGAGTCACGGAGGTGGGGGCTGTGGTCGGGGTGAGTCACGGTGGTGGGGGCTGTGGTCGGGGTGAGTCACGGTGGTGGGGGCTGTGGTCGGGGTGAGTCACGGTGGTGGGGGCTGTGGTCGGGGTGAGTCACGGTGGTGGGGGCTGTGGTCGGGGTGAGTCACGGTGGTGGGGGCTGTGGTCAGGGGTGAGTCACGGTGGTGGGGGCTGTAGTCAGGGGTGAGTCGTGGTGGGTGCTGTGGTCGGGGTGAGTCACGGTGGTGGGGGCTGTGGTCGGGGTGAGTCACGGTGGTGGGTGCTGTGGTCGGGGTGAGTCACGGTGGTGGGGGCTGTGGTCGGGGTGTTTCACGGAGGTGGGGGCTGTGGTCGGGGTGAGTCACGGAGGTGGGGGCTGTGGTCGGGGTGAGTCACGGTGGTGGGTGCTGTGGTCGGGGTGAGTCACGGAGGTGGGGGCTGTGGTCGGGGTGAGTCACGGTGGTGGGGGCTGTGGTCGGGGTGAGTCACGGTGGTGGGGGCTGTGGTCGGGGTGAGTCACGGTGGTGGGGGCTGTGGTCAGGGTGAGTCACGTTGGTGGGGGCTGTGGTCGGGGTGAGTCACGGTGGTGGGGGCTGTGGTCAGGGGTGAGTCACGGTGGTGGGGACTGTGGTCAGGGGTGAGTCACGGTGGTGGGGACTGTGGTCAGGGGTGAGTCACGGTGGTGGGGGCTGTGGTCAGGGTGAGTCACGGTGGTGGCAGCTATAGTGAGTGAGTGATGAGTCGCCTGTGGTCAGTGACATGAGTAGCACCAGTTCCCCCGGCAGGGTGAGTGAGTGTGCGCTGCAGGCCTGTACTGAGCAGAGAATGTACAGCCTAGAGAAGCTCACAGGCAAGGTGTCCTACAGCCTGGCTTCCGTTTCCGCCAGCCCAGCCTTCTGCCGGGCCATATCCCTTGCATATTTAGATTCTCCAGCAGTTGATGCGCAGGCTGATGGAGCTCTTGCATGGGACTGCCCTCGAAGCTCCAGGGAGGCAGTGGGTAGGTGTGAGCAGAGCCCCTTGCCCTGAAGATGTCGCAGCCCAGCTGAGGAACCTGCCTGAGCTGCCTTTGAGCAATGGGCCAAGATTGGACTGGGGTTGTCGGAGTAGAACACAGCAGCGTGACCGATTCCTCCCAGAGTCTTCCACGGGTCTGTGCACGATCGGAGGAAGCCTGGCACGGTTACTTGTTGCGCAAGAGGGCGGAAGGGTCCGGAACTTTCTCCTCCTTCCTTTCCTCTTGGGAATGTCTTTGGCTTGACCTGGTCTCGGGCCGCTGGGCCCTGTCTCCTGCTGCAGGTCCGAGTGGGAGCAATGCAGTTTGGTTCCGCCCCTCATCTGGAATTCCCCTTGGATACATTTCCCACTAGCCAGGAAGTGAAGGCACAAATCAAGAGGATGATTTTCAAGTATGTATAACCAGACGCCTCTGTGGTAAGGAGGAAGCCACCTACTCTCAACCCTGCCTTGCGGTTCTGCCCTGCTCTCGGTCTCCCCCTGGGGCAGTTTCCCACACCCCAGCTGTGCATGGTGGGGAGGGACATTCCCTTCTCCATCGTGTCCCAGGTGGGAATGTCTGAGCATAATTTCTGATGTTAATAGCTGCACGATTGGTGATAGCTCCAGAATGGAGCTAACTGGTGAATACATAAACCGAATGTGGTGTATTTATGCAATGGAGTATTACTCACCCATGAAAAATGAATGATGTACTGCTGTATGCTACAGCATGGAGGGAACTGAAAAACACTGTTAGCTAAGGTGAAAGAAGCCAGACACAAAAGGCCACATTTTGTACCATTCTATTAAAAATGTTTTATTATTTATTTGAAATGCAGACAGCGATAGAGACAAAAGGTGTCTTCCAACTTCTGGTTCATTTCCCCAAATGCCCACAACAGCCAGGGCTGGGCCGGGTTGAAGCCAGGAGCTGGGGAGTCAGTCTAGGTCTCCCTAGGGACTCCACTGAGTTGCTGCCTTCCAGGGTATGCATTAGTAAGAAGCTGCACAAGGACAGCTGGGACTCCAGCCCAGCACGTGGACAGGGAATGTGGGCATTCCAAGCTTAAGCTTTTTTTTTAGAAAATGATTTATTTATTTTAAAGAGCTATAGAGAGAGGTAGAGATAGAAACATGTCTTCCATCTGCTGATTTACTTCCGAAATGCTACAATGGCTGGAGCTGAGCTGATCCAAAACCAGGAGCCAGGAGCTTCCTGCAGGTCTCCCATGTGGGTGCAGCGGCCCAAACACCTGGACCATCCTCCACTGCTTTCCCAGGTGCATCAGCAGGGAGCTGGATTGGAAGTGGATCAGCCAGCACCTGAATTGGCACCCATGTGGGTTGCCAGCACTGCAGGCTGCAGCTTTAACCCACTGCACCCCAGTGCTGGCCCTGCCAAGCTTATAACCACTGTGCCAAACACCTGCCTCCGTGATTCTGTTTTTTCAATGAAATATCTAGAATAGGCAAACCCATGGGAGTAATAAGTGGATTAGTCACTGCCAGGGAGAAATGAGTGTACTGGGTACAGGGCTTCGTACTGGGTGATGAAAATGGTTTGTACTTAGATAATAGACATGGTTGCACAACTCTGTGAATATACTAAAACCCACCAAATTGCATCTGTAAAGTGAATTTTATGGTATGTGAATTATATCAGTAAGATAATTTTTTTAAGATTTATTTATTTGAAAGTCAGTTACATAGAGGAGAGGCAGAGAGAGAGAGAGAGGTCTCCCATCCGCTGGCTCACTCCCCAGTTGTCTACAATGGCTGGAGCTGCACCAATACGAAGCCAGGAGCTTCTTTCAGGTCTCCCATGTGGGTGCAGGGGCCTAAGGACTTGGGCCATCTTCTGCTTCCCCAGGCCATAGCAGAGAGCTGGATTGGAAGTGGAGCAGCCGGGACTCGAACTGGCGCCCATATGGGATGCCGGCACTCCAGGTGTCAGCTTTACCCACTATGCCACAGCGCCAGCCCCCAGTAAGGTGATCTTAAGGAAGCTTTGCACCCATTGTATGCACCCTGCATGTAAGGTGTATCTGCAGAAGAAAACGTTTGCAGAGGACAGTTAGCTTTGTGGTTGAAGATTAGTCCTGAAAGTCAGAGACGATTTGAGTGACAGATTCTAATGATTGCTTCCATCTGAAAAACTGAACAAACTGCACAGGGTGGACACAGAGAGGTCCGCTGCAGACGATCCAGTGTGTCTGCCTAGCACTGCCCTGTAGAGGAGGAGCATGTGCCCCGGCCCGGATCCCAGCCCTTCCTCTCCTGCAGTAATCATTGAGCCTCTTTGCAGCTGTGCTGAGTCGTAACCAAGGGCTTGAGAACATTGTTCATGGCGTGAAATTCAGAAATAAACCAAGAAGGGGCCATCAGAGACACTGGGGTTGGAGAAAGAAGCTTCTTCATGTATCTGAAAAACCTCAGCTCTACCAGCCTTGTGTGTCCTCGCACGGCTGTAAGAACGGACATGGCAAGGAGGCAGAAACTAAGTGCTGGCCACGGCGTGGGGTCACTCAGGACACCGGAGTGAAGACAGGCGAACATGAATCAGAGCAGAAGAATGCGGGCTGGATGGGAGTGATGACCCCTGCTCTACCCCCAGGCTCTCTGCTTTTTTTTATTTATTTATTTTATTTTTTGCAATGAAGTAGTCTTAAGTGCTGGGCTGGTTGGGACAGCTCTGCCTGTACCCAGGGTGCTTGCCATTCCAGGCCAAGGCCATCCCCCCAGAGTGTGTTTTCAGATGATCAAGAAGCTACCCTGCCAATGACCATAGTGAAACGATGCAAGAAGTACAGAAAAATATTACAGTGAAACCTCCCGTTGTTGCACCCCATGAGAGCATAAGAGCAGGTGAGACACAGCTGAAAGCCCGCATCTGCTGGCTGGCGGCTGCCCGGGCGCCCTCACTTCCATCTCCCAGTGACTTGGCCCTAGCTGTCTGTGGCTGAAGTTTCAGGACGCATCTCCAGCTGTCTGGTGAGCTCCGCCACTGCTTTAACTTAAAACCTTTTCAAGCCTTTGTTGGCCTCTTTCAAACCACGGTCATTTTTTTTTCGAAGTGATAAGGCTTTATTGGGGCTAGGACATCTGTCAGTAGGGACAGATAGAGAGTGCTTAGTCACTCGGACTGGGGGAGAGCGAGATTACGTGGTTGAATAGAGAGAATACACCTGGGCAGGCCAGGTGGGCAGCTCAGCAGAGAGGCAGAGGGCTGAGTCCGCAGTCACCACAGTTGCTTTTAATCATAGCTTTTACAGGGGCCAGCGTTGATGTGCAGTAAGTTAATCCTCCACCTGCAGTACTGATATCCTATATGGGTGCTGGTTCCAGTCCCAGCTGCTCCTCTTCCTATCCAGCTCTCTGCTATGGCCTGGGAAAGCAGTGGAAGATGGTCCAAGTCCTTGGGCTTCTGCACCCCTGTGGGAGACCTGGAAGAAGCTCCTGGCTCCTGGCCTTGGATCAGCCTAGCTCCGGCCATTGTAGCCAATTGGAGAGTGAACCAGTGGATGGAAGACCTCACTCTCTGTCTCTCCTTCTCACTATCTGTTACTCTGCCTGTCAAACTTTTTTTTTTTAAGATTTTATTTATTTGAGAGGTAGAGTTACAGACAGTGAGAGGGAGAGATAGAGAGAAAGGTCTTCCTTCTGTTGGTGCACTCCCCAAATGACTGTAACAGCTGGAGCTAAGCCAATCTGGAGCCAGGAGCTTCTTCCTGGTCTCCCACGTGGGTGCAGGGGCCCAAGGACTTGGGCCATCTTCTACTGCTTTCCCAGGCCACACCAGAGAGCTGGGTTGGAAGAGGAGCAGCCGGCACTAGAACTGGAGCCCATATGGGATGCTGGCACCACAGGCGGAGGATTAACCTGTGCAGTGGTGCCAGCCCCAAATAAACTTTTTTTTTCCAAAATATTTATTTTATTCAAAAGGCAGAGTTATAGAGAGGTAGAGGCAGAGAGAGATCGATCAATCGATCTATCAATCTTCCATCCACTGGTTCACTCCCCAGATGGCTGCAGTGGCCAGAACTGGGCTGATCTGAAGCCAGGAGCCAAGAGTGTCTTCTAGGGCCTCCTACATGGGTGCAGGGCCCAAAGGATTTGAGCCATCTTCTACTGCTTTCCCAGGCCACAACAAAGAGCTGGATCAGAAATGGAGCAGCCAGGACTTGAACCAGCATCCATATTGGATGCTGGCACTGTAGGCGGTGGCTTCACCCACTAAGCCACAGCACTAGCCACAATAAATAAAATCTTTAAAAAAATAGCTTTTACAACAGTTAGAATTACAATGAATTTTGTTTTTTTTTAACGTTATTTGATGTATACTTTGCATAAAACTATTTTCCACGTTGGTTCAATTTGGTGGTGATATCATAATTTGAATAGATTGATCTATCACCATGTATTATTCCCCACAGAAACATTTAGGTTGATTCTAGGACTTTGGTCTATTGCTTCAAAACCAAAAACAAACAAAAGCTATAATCAGATGTCTGTACCACAGTGGGTTTTCTGGTGAAGTATTTTTCAAAATCTGTCCTGTGGTTTGCCTGTGTCTGGATCAGTTGGAGAGGATGGAGTGTGTGTGTGCACGAGCTGTTTTATCCTGGAGATTCTCATGCCCATGCCAAGTTACATAGCTACTGATTTGGTCTCTGGGAGTTAGGGTCTGAAAATTTACAATATTAAGTTTCCTGAGGGATTTCTTTAAAATATTTATTTTATTATATTTGAAAGGCAGAGAGAGAGAAATAGACCTTCTTTCTGCTGGCTTACTCCCCAATGGCTGCAAGAGACAGAAATCCAGAGTTCCCTCTGGGTCTCCCACACGCACAGCAGGGGCTCTAGTACTTGGGCCATCCTCTGCTGCTTTCCTAGGCACGTGGCAGGGAGCCTGATCGGAAGTAGAGCAGCTGGCACCATGCTGAGGGACTTCTGTGCACACCTTGGTGTGCGACTGCTTCACGTGGTAACCTCCTAGTAGTGGGCGGCTGGTGCCCCTGATAGCTCTTGTCAGGTCCTGGACGCAGCATTTAGTCCTCAGACAACACTGCAGCAGGTTCCTGTGTCTGAAATGCACCGGACCAGAGGCACCAGAGTTTGGATGTCTTTGAATTTGGGACTGTCTGCGTATACATAGTGAGACATCTGGGGTGATGAGATCTGTGTCTAAACATGACATTTATTCATTTCATATACAACTTATGCATAGTCTGATGGCAATTTTATATAATATTTTGAATTATTTTGTGCATTAAACAAGGTTTATGTATCTCAGCTGAAGGAGCTGAGGTCTTTTCCCCGCACAGGGATGCTAAGTAAACTGTGCCACCTGCATTTTGACTGCAATCCGTCACACGAGGCCAGGTGTGAAATTTTCTTTCAGCATCATACTGATGCTCAAAAATTTCGGATTCTGGAGCATTTGAGGATTTCAGATTTTTTGGATTAGGGATGCTCCACCAGCCGTTTGTGTACTTCAGTGTAGGAGGAAGCAGGCTCAGGTTAAGTAACTTTCCCAAGTTCACCTGGCAAAGATGTCACAGACCTAATATTTGAGCCCCCGCAGACCCAGGACTCCATGCTCTTAATGGCTTGGCTAACGAATGTTCATGTTCTAGTCACTGCCTCCCAGATCCATGCACACCTGGTCGCCATCACCCCCAGGGCAGTAGCCACGCTGCACCTCTTCCGCTTTCAACCTAGGTTATTCCCATTGGAGAGACATTAGAAGAATCCGGGTGAGACTGTGGCCCGGGACCTCCTGACCATCTGGAGTCAGACCCTGACTCAGAGCAGACTGGGAGCTAGAAATGCTCATCACACAGAGTACACCCAGAGGTCAGAGCCGTTAGGAATCTCCCGTGCCCTCGGGTAGAAGCCAGCGGACCATGTTCTCCTGGGGGAGGCCCCGTGCTGCGCAGAGGGAGTGAGTGGAGCCACGTGAGAGGTGGACACTGTCAGGCCAGTCGGTGTGCAGCCTGGACCCTCATGTCCTTGGAATTCAGCTTCTCTGTAACCACAGGCTGGAGGCTGTGAAGAGGGAGGCCTGGACCACCTCAGAACCTGGACTGAACCCAAGGCTTCCTGTGCAGGTGGAGGTGCGAGTTGCTTCTTGACCATGGGGGCACCTGGCTCCTGGCGAGAGTTTTGTAAGCACTCAGGCAGAGCAGCATGGAAGAAGTGGCACACATTCTCAGTAAGGGATCACTTAGCACTTCTAAGCGCTTGCCGGCCAGAAAGTGGCTGGTTTCTAACAAAACTTTACTGAAATGGGCTGCAGCCGGGTACTGGCCCCCTGAGATTTTTCTGCCCCTGGTGAGGAAAGAGCCTTCTTGGCCTCAGAATCAGCCTGACTGTACATTCACATTCTGAGCTCACTGGCCCATCAGAGGTGGGTGGCTTGACTAACCATGGAGCCTTATGGCTAGCACCCTGGGCTTGAAGGGAAAAAAAAAAAAAGGCAAAGGACAACTAGGGGTCTGGAAACAGAAGGCCCAGCATTGCATTCAAGTCTTGCCTGTGGTGCTCATGAGCTGTAAGTCCTTAGGTAAGACCCTTCTCCCAACACCCATCTCAGAGAGCTGTGCTGAGAACATGCTAAGCTGGTGTGTGTGTATGGTGGTGGGAGGTGCATGTGTATGCCTGTGTACCGTACCGGTGTTCCTATAAATAAATGAAGTGCACAGCACAGGTTCTGTAGATGTTAGCAGTCATGCAGGCGTGCTCTGAGCAGGAGTTTTCTTATCTGTTCAGTAAGGAAAAGCTGAGCATCTTTGTACATCTTATACCATAGTGGTAAGGATTATACCAGCCCGGTTCCAGGGATGCGAAGTGTGTAGCGCCAGGCACTAGCCCAGAACTGGCATTGTCCCTTAGACCCGGGAGCCAGCCTGCCCTGCCCCGAGTCCTGGAGGAAGAGTACTGACCCAGTGCCCTGCTGAAGGTCATGGCACTCGTGTGACTCGGAGTCCTCCTGGTGTCTAATGTGTGATCCAGCACTGCGTGCGCTGTTAAAACCCTGGAGATTCCTCGATGTCGATGAGCCTGCAGCACACACAGCTTGTGGTGTGTTGCTACCGGCCTGAGTCTTTGCTTACGCCCCACCCCATCTCCTTTCCCAGCCAGCTCTGGACTGAGACCCCATGCAGACCCCCCTACCCCCCTGAAGCCTGTTCCCTGACAGCTCCATGTGCAGTGAATTCCCTCCTCAGAATCTCTCCTCTTCATCCTGCCATGGAGCTTTGTGATTTCGTGCCCTGTGGGCCCTGTGTCTTCCCCTGGTCTGCGGTCGTGCTAGACTTCCTGGTCTTTCCCTAGCTTCCATGCGGGGGTGGGGTGGGGTGGGGTGGTGGTCCCTGGTAAGTAGTAGTGGATTGAAAAAAGTCGGTGGTGGTGGGTTTTCCATTGATGCAGGTGCTGATGTGTATCATAGGCTAAGAGTCTGAATTCTAGGAGTTGTCAACTCCTTGCTGTCTCTCTCATCTGAATATTAACTTAATGGAGCTCCACAAAGGGTCTTGTCCTAAGAACTCACGTAGGTAGAAGCTAATGAAAGTGACGAATGTTAGAGGTCTGGTCCATAAATCCTTCCCCAGCACAGCCCTCATGCTCTTTGTCTGTGTCTCTGCTGAAAGCAGAAGCAGCAGGGCCACAGAACCACAGGAGCCTGGATTCCCGGGCAGCTGCTCAGAGCAGAGCCTGCCGGGAGAGGGGCCCAGGCAGGAACGCCTGTGTGTGACGTGCAGAACGCGGTGCCCATGCCTCTTGCCCATTGCGTGTTGCTACATTGGAAGGATGACCACAGGCCCTTTGATTAGAGACACACACTGTCTGAATTCACGGAGTGTAGATAATCTAAATGCGCGCCCCCTCGTCAGACAGAGCCTGTGGGTCGGCTGTCTCAGCTGGTGTCCCCACAAGCTTTCCCCGTGCATACAGCCTGTCGGTACCTGTGGCGATTCCTTTCCCTCCACACTGCTGCTCACATCAGGAGGCGCAGCCCTGACACCTGCTGAAGGGTCTGGCTGCAGTGTGGATGAGGCACAGCTCAGCAACCCCAAATCCATTGTCGTGTGTGGTTGTGTTCTGCTCAGCTGGCAGCTTTGTCGCTGGGCCCCGCGTTTCAGGATTTGGCGGAGACATTGCTCTGGGATTCCAAGGTCAGGCGACAGTCCTAGAGCCAGGCTGACCTAGAGAAGTAGAGCATCCCAAGCCTCAGCAGAGAGAGGACCGTCAGCATCCTGCTGGCTTGCAACGGCTGTAACCTGCCCTGATCTGGGGGCGCCCACACAGCTCAGCCTGCGGCCCCCAGCCCTGAGTGTGGGTGTGTCCTGGGACGATCTGACCCATGGAAGAGATTCCCACGGGGCACATGCATCTCCACTCTTAATGCAGTTTCCTGGCTCAGTTACCGGCTTTCCAAACCCCAGGTGATGGAGATGGGGATATTATCTCTCTAACAAGAAGGGGAGGATAATACAGGGCTGGGGGACGACAGATGGGTGTCAGAGGATGAGTGTTGTCAGCCCACAGTCATCACGGGGCTTGGTGGAAGGGCAGATATAACAGCCACACGCATGCTGAGCTGACGGGGTGACTCCCTGGTCAGGTGGCGAGATCTCAGTGACCAGAAGACAGTGGCCTCTGGCCGGCGCCGTGGCTCAACAGGCTAATCCTCCGCCTTGCGGCGCCGGCACACCGGGTTCTAGTCCCGGTCGGGGCACCGGATTCTGTCCCGGTTGCCCCTCTTCCAGGCCAGCCCTCTGCTGTGGCCCGGGAGTGCAGTGGAGGATGGCCCAGGTGCTTGGGCCCTGCACCCCATGGGGAGACCAGGAAAAGCACCTAGCTCCTGGCTCCTGCCATCGGACGAGCGCGGTGCGCCAGCCGCAGCGCGCCGTCTGCGGCGGCCATTGGAGGGTGAACCAACGGCAAAAGGAAGACCTTTCTCTCTGTCTCTCTCTCTCACTGTCCACTCTGCCTGTAAAAAAAAAAAAAAGAAGACAGTGGCCTCTGACCAGTTAGGGACTTGCCCACCGACGTCTGGCTCTCACCCCAACCTCGCCTCGCAGCCTCACCGACTTCTCTCCTTTCTTTTTCCCTTGCGGGTGCACTCAGAGGAGGGCGTACAGAGACGGGCCTCGCCCTGAAACACCTTCTGCACGGAGGCTTCCCCGGGGGCAGAAACAGCTCCGTGCCACAGCTGCTGGTCATCGTCACTGACGGGAAGTCCCAGGGGCACGTGGCGTCGCCGGCCAAGCAGCTGAAGGAAAGGGGCGTCACTGTGTTTGCTGTGGGGGTTCGGTTTCCCAGGTAAGACCTGTCTGTCTGGGGCAGCCCTCACGCAGTGGCCCTGGGGGCCGTGTTGGGCGAAGGCAGTGGGAGGCACCATCCTGCTCCCTCCACGGGCTCGCCCTTGCCTCACTCGGCCGTTTTGGCTCTGATGCCCAGGGCGCCCCAGTCCTTGGCGGTCTGCAGTGTCCTCTGGCTTAGTCTGAACCCTTCGCTGCAAGGGTGAGAAATGACTCCAGTGTATCTGGGCAAATGTGGAAACTCCTAGAGTGCTCTCACTTCCCTGGATGGGTGGGGGGTTTTAGTGCCCTGAGCTTTCTCTGTCTGCCCTGCCCCTCTGCTGCTCTGTCTTCCTGGTGGTCTCTGAGACTGGCTCTCCTAGGACACGGGAACAGAGGCCACAGGTGATGCCCAGCTCCACTCTAGAGGCAACAGACCCATTTCCTTGGGTTCAAGCAGAACACTCCCAGAAAGGATTCTGACTGGCCTGCATCACAGCCCACTCAGCCAGGGCCTTGGGGACTGTGACTGCCCCCTTGCTACCTCTCCAGCCATGTATGTCCAGACCTGTGAAGACCTGGAATAGAGGGGACACAGTTCCTCTGGGCTCTTGACCCCAAAATTGGACTCGAGACCCAGCACACAGGTCTGTAGTTGCTATGAGCACTGTACTCTGCCTGCAACTGGTGTCTCCATTTTAGTTCACTATTGTTTCATTTTCTTTCCGCGAGGCACCGTTCTCGGTTCCTGGGATACAGAACAAGCCAGAGTGCCCGCACTCTTGAACCTTCCATTTAGGAAAGGAATTGGATATCAAGTGATGAGTAGATAAATAAATAAATAAATAAATGTACTTCAGAAAGCTTGTGGGGAAATGGAATTAAAAGAGAAGTTTATGTGCAGGCCCCCAAAGTCCAAATCCATGCATAGTTTGTTCATAATATCCATTTTTCACTAGCTTTTTGAAAACCTATTCTCCCCCATAATATATTTTCAGGTGAAAATCAAATACAAAGGGTAAAAGGTTGAGAAACTGATGAAGACTAGGAGGGTAGCTATTTTAGCTATGGGAATGTGTCAAGGCTTCTTTGACGAGTTGACCTTTAAGCAGAGACTTGAGTGAAGTCAGGAGCAAGCCTTTGAAATTGTAGGGAAAAGAGCAAGAGTTGTCAGGTGGATGGCAGGTGCCAAGGCCGTGTGGCAGTCACGAGTCTGGTGTGGGTTACCGGGGCAGCAGGGCAGCGGGGCAGTAGCTGGTGCCCAGCAAGTGAGGGGGAGAAGAAGACAGGAGGTGGGCACAGTCGGGGCATTGAGACTTTGCTTTGGAGTTCGTTATGGGTTCTATGGGATGCCTTTGGAGCAGAGAAATGATGTTTTCAGAAGACCACGCAGACTGGGTGGAGGGGGGAGGCCATAAAGGAGGCAGGGACGAAACTGGTGAGGAGGACTTTGGTGCAGTTTATGCAAGACACAAAGGTGACTCGTAGGGCAGCGGCTATGGTCCCACTCAGGAACGATTGGACCTAGGGTGCGCTTTGGGGGCAGAACAGCGGGGCGGCTGGTGGGCTGCAGGTGGCTGTGTGAAGGAGAACCCAGGACAGCCCCAGGAGCACCGTGGTGCCACTTGCTGATGTAGCAAAGACAAAGATGGGCAAGAGCAGGGGCCGTGGAGTTGCGCTCCAGGAAGAGTCCGTTCGAGTTAGACGATTGGCCATAAGAATCTGAAGCAGAGAACAGTTCAGGCTCGGAGATGGAAATATGGATTTTTCTTTTTAAAAGACTCATTCATTCATTTGAAAGGGAGAGACAAGGAGAGAGCTTCCATCTGCTGGTTCACTCCCCAGATGGCTGTAACAGCCAGGCTGGGCTTCCACAAGCTTGGGCCATCATCTGCCTGCCTCTCTCTCTCTGTCTCTCTTCCTCTCACTCTGACTTTCAAATAAGTAAATAAATCTTTAATAATAATAATAATAATACAAATACATGTTTGGGCCCACCACACTGAATCCAAATGCTGGAGCAGGTCCTCAATAGTTAGATCAGGCCCTCAACAGTTCTGGTGTTTGAGAACCACTGCTGGGGACAGCACGAAACTTCAGGAGATGTAAAAACTGATGCTGTCTCGTTCTCTGCCCCTGCCCCGTGGTATTTACTGAGCCCCTTCTTAGGTTCTGCTGAGCAGTTGAGTGTCCTCAGCAGCATTTTTTTTTTTTTTTTTTGACAGGCAGAGTGGACAGTGAGAGAGAGAGACAGAGAGAAAGGTCTTCCTTTTTTGGTGTTTGGTTCACCCTCCAATGGCTGCCGCGGCTGGCACACCGCGCTGATCCAATGGCAGGAGCCAGGTGCTTCTCCTGGTCTCCCATGGGGTGCAGGGCCCAAGCACTTGGGTCATCCTCCACTGCACTCCTTGGCCACAGCAGAGAGCTGGCCTGGAAGAGGGGCAACCGGGACAGAATCCCCGACCGGGACTAGAACCTGGTGTGCCGGCGCTGCAAGGCGGAGGATTAGCCTGTTGAGCCCTGGTGCCGGCCCTTTTTTAAAGATTTCTCTATTTGAAAGAATGACAGATCTTCCATCCACTGGTTCACTCCCCTGTGAACCTGCCAGGTCAAAGCCGGAAACTAGGAGCTTCTTCCAGGAATCCCACGTGGGAAGCAGTGGCCCAAGCACTTGGGTCACATTCCGCTGCTTTTCCCAGGCCCTGAGGAGGGAGCTGGATCAGAAATAGAGCAGGCGGGACATGTACCAGTGCCCCATGGGATGTCAGCATCGCAAGCGGTGGCTTCCCCAAGCTACGCCAAGCTGCCAGCCCCCACCACAGCAGCTTTTAAGAAAATCTGTTGCAGGGCCAGGAAGCCACAGGTGACCCAAGAGGGACGAGGTGAGGCCGGAGCTGGGATGCTCCTTCTGTGTGCCAGGCCTGTCTGGCATCCTGAGAGAAATGTCGGGTTATGTGGCTTCCGAGGGGGAGGGGGAACTTTACATAAGTGGTTTTAGAGAGAAATGAGGTTCTGCCCTGTTGCCAGGTCTACTCTGACAGCTTTTCTCTGGCAGCTTTCTCCTGGATGCGTCACTGACTGCCCTGTCGCCTTTTTTAAATTTTTATTTGTTTTCATTGTATTTGAAAGAGGGATAACAGGGACCCACACAGTTGAGCCATCACCTGCTGCCTCCCTGGGTGCGCATTAGCTGGAACGGACGCAAAGCCGTGACTCAAACCCAGGCATTTAGATGTGGCATGAGGGGTCCCGAGTGGTGTCTCAGCCCCTGCACCCAGCGCCCTGCCCTGCCCTGTCTTATCACAGGAAGCCTCTCCGCGTCACTTAACCCTTTCTCGCGGTCCAGCGCCGTAGCCCCGTGCACCACTTTCCTGGGCATTGGGCTTCGGACCACCGTTTATAAAGCTTCAGGATTTTTGCTACGACAAGCTGACCTTGCCTGCTCTGCCCTTGCTAACATCCGGAGCCACTTTATTCCTTTCCCTCCTGGTGAACTGTCTTTCACATCAGCCACGGGTTTTGCAGAAACTGGACAGCAGAATCCCCGGGGCCTGCATCTCAGTGCCGGCCGATGTTTCTGAGTGGGGGTCTGCCCGGTGGGAGTTTGTGGAGACTCCCGCATGCGCATTGTGAGCCAGGCCTGGGCTGCCTTGAGGGCTTTCCCTGGGCCCCTTCTGGGTCCTACCTGCATTCTAGAAGGATGAGGTTACTGCCCCTGGGCCTCAGGATCCAGGAGAGGGTTGGTTGGAGGAGTGCTGGGGGGGGGGGGGGGCACGAGCCAATGAGCTTCTCCGCAGGTGGGAGGAGCTGCATGCCCTGGCCAGTGAGCCGTGGGAGCAACACGTGCTGTTGGCAGAACAGGTGGAGGACGCCACCAACGGCCTCCTCAGCACCCTGGCCAGCTCTGCCCTCTGTACCATCCATGCCCCAGGTAAGGCCTTCTAGCCTGGGAGGGAGTGCCTTGCCCTGAAGGAACAGGGTGGGGGTGGGGCAAGGTTCCCCAAGGCAACAGCCTCTAAGGGAGGGAGGGAGGGCAGGGTGAGTGGGGTCTGGTGGCCTCTGCCCTGGGCCTTGTGTTCTGTCTCCCTGCATCCCGCTCTGAGCTTCCGTGGAGGATAGGGGGGCAGGAGGGGACAAATCTATAGGCCTCCCCTCCCCCCCAGCTTGAGAGGAGGGGCCGAGGCCACACCCCTGCCGTGGTCAGCGTGGAGGAGCACAGGGAGGCTTCGGGCAAGGGCGGAGCTCCCTGCATTCACCTAGGGTGGATCCTTACTCAGGGCCACCCCAGAGCTAGGGTGAAGCCCCTTGTGTCGCCCGTGCATGTGTGCACACTGGTCAGAGCCACGTAGGCGGGGCCAGCTCAGAGATGGTGATCCCGGTGTTGCCCAGAGAGGCTGGAACTCCCAGAAGCTGCTACTCTGAAAAGCGGGGGTAGAGGAAGGAGCGTGAGCCCATCTTTCCCAACCCCCATCCTTTGTGCTGCTGGGGACTCAAGACTGCAGAGTGGAGGCTCACCCCTGTGAGCGACGGACGCTGGAGACGGTCAGAGAACTCGCCGGCAGCGCCCCCTGCTGGAGGGGTTCGCGGCGGACCGAAGCTGTGCTGGCTGCACGCTGTCCCTTCTATAGGTGCGTCTACATGGTCTGGGGCAGAGTCCCTTGCAACCTGGGGGGCAGGGGGTGCGCAGAGCTGCAGGGCGAGCAGCACTTGGGGCCATGGCACTCCAGCTTGAGTGAGATTGGATCAGAGGGGACGTGGGAGGGAGCCGGGGACAGAGCTCAGAGGGGACGGAGAGGAATGAGACCCCCACAGTGGCTCTGGGAGGCTGCTGAGCAGCCGGAAGTTGGCTTCCAGGGCAGTGGTCTGGCCTTGGGGCGCTGATCTGCTAAAATGGTTCCTTTGAGCACCAGTTGCTACTTACAGGGCTGAGTGAGGCAGGAGGGTGCAGAGCCTTGGCTGAATTTCAGCCAGGGGGGCTTGGGGGCGAGCAGGGCTCCTGGGGACTGGAGCTCAGGTGTTCAACAGCACCTGCCCGGCACTGGTCCTTCCCTTGCACTCCCTGATCCACCGCTGAGTGCTTCAGGCCGTCTGCCACGTGGCACTCCTGTGCAGGGACTGGGGGTCTCGCCTTGCAAGCCTCTCTGGAGGCACAGGGTACACCAGCTGCGTCTGTCTTGGGGTCCCACTGTGGTGGTCCCACTTGGGATCCCACAGAGCGTACCATGCGGCAAGACAATGGCAGAGAATCCAGGGCGTCTCAACTGGAAATGGCCGTGCCCTGCACCCGGGGCAAAGGAAACAGGGACTTGGGCCATAGCTGGGCTGCCAGAGGCTGGCTGTCAGAGCCCGAGCTCACAAGTGAAGGGAGGATTTGTTCTTTCCCCAGTGAGAATGTCTGAGTCACTGCTGTGAGCCCAGCACAGGCCCTGCCCCCAAGAAGCCCCTGGTCTAGGGGAGTGTTGGACGGGGAGCTCAGGGGCCGCCCGAGCCATCTAGGTGCTGAGCCGGGCCCTGTTCTCTCTAGGTCATGGCGAAGGGAGCGTGTGCCCTTATCCACTGCTTCGCTCGGCAATACCTGTGATGTTGGGGACGTGGGAACCCCTCCAGGTCTCCCGTGGTAGGAAGGGGGCAGGAAGCCAGGCATTTGAGCCTCCCTGCTGCCTCCCAGGGTCTGCACTAGCAGGAATCTGCAGTTGCCCAGAGCTGGGAATGGACCCCAGGCGTTCTCAAGTAAGACGCGGGTGTCTCAAGTGGCATCTTGACCACTAGGTTGGACTCCCACCCCAACTCCGTGAGGTCTTGATTGACTTGCTTTTTTATCCCATTTTACCTCAGGAAGACCCTGTCCTGGGGGTGAGCCAATCAGCCTGCTCCTGGGTTAGGCAACCCAGGGTGGGATCTTGTTGGGGAAAAAACCCCCTAGTTTGAGAATGTTAGCAAACATGTTTGCCAAGACCAACGAGTTTCCTTAGGGGAGGCCATAGCAGAACCCCATGGCAACAAAGGGAATGACCTTCTGCCCTCCTGGGGAGGCGCCACTCCTGCTGTGGCTGGGCTCATTGCCCCAGAGATCAGGGAGGGCAGGAGGCGAGGCCCAGGATCGGACCCCAGCTGTGCCGCGGTCCAGTAACCACGTGACTGTGGGCAGCCTAATTTGGCCCATCTGGTGGAGATCACCCCCTCTTCAGGTAGCTGTGGACTCGAGGTCACAGCGGGGCCGCCTTGTACATGGAGGCCCCTTGGGAATGGTGACTGTTTGGTTATCACAGGGTGTCAGTGCTCACACACACTGAGCAGTCATTGAGTGTGATGGTTTGCTGACCCCCTTGAGCAGGGAGCCTTGGGTCAACACTCGGGCTGCCTGGAGAGAAGCAGCACACATTGGGAGAAAGGGAGATTGGGGCCTGGGGGAGGCCACTCGGGCTCCTTCTGTTGTCATCAAGGCTCTAAGGAGTGCAGTGAAAAACGTAGGAACTGAAGACCAGAGAAGGAAAGCTCCATGCCTGGGGTCACACAGCATGAGTCCAGTTGCCCCATTCCCAGTATTCCTGCCACTCCCTGCATTGTGGGGCTCAGAAAGTAGCTTAATAAATAACATTGCCGAACAGTACTGAAAAGCTGGAGATGGCCTGCCGGCGTTATCTTCTCCAGTTGTGTCTGAGGAGTTTGGCACATCCCCTAGTCTATGTGCAGATCGAAGAGTAAAATCAGGAAGACATCAGCGTCTCTCTTGACCCTCCTCTGTATGGGGACATTAGATCGGCTTTTGGTGCTATAAATAGTCGTGGGGGTTTCTGCCCTCCCTTGAAATGCTGGATCTCCCGACCACTCTGTTTCCTTGGGTTTTTGCAGCTGGAAGAGAGTGCTCCTCTCCCATCCCGCCACCTGCTACAGGACCACCTGCCCAGGTATGATCTGCTTCTTGGAATCACCAACTCTTCCTGGGCCGTCCAGGCTGGTGTGTAAAGGGGGCACTTACAGTCAGGGATGGGACCAGCTCCCGGGCACATGGATGGGTCATCTGGGAGGCAGAGTAGTGTGTTCATGCTGTATTCATCCCACGCTTGCTCCATAGTGCCCTTTTGCTAAGGATGGGGTGACAGCTTTGGAGTTTTACTCCCCTTAACCAACGTTCCTTGCATTGATGAGAGCAGTAGCCTTGTAGATGGCCTCAAACACAGCCAAGCTCCGGCCAGACACTTGAGTGTCTCCTCTCTGCAGTGTCTGCTCAGTGACTGGAATGCCCGTGTTCCTTCTCTATGCAATGAGGGATGTCAGGCACGAGGTCCGAGTGAAGACTGCGAGGCAGCCCCCTCAGAAGGGCTTCATCTGCTCCCAGGCCCCAGACAAGCGTGAGGTGTTACGCATCATTCACAGGCTGTGATGGACCCCAGGGGTCTAGCGCATCCTCTGACCTGGGAGCTGGAGGTGGCCCCAGGGTGTGCAGGTGCAGCCTTTGGGTGGGTTTGCTGCTCCTAGCAAGGTGAGGAGCAGGGTCACGTTCTCCCCAGGGCAGGGGCCCCTGGGCGTGCCCTTTCCAATTGTTCAGATTCCAACATCCCTGGCCTCTGAAGCATAAAAGGAACTGACCCTGGGGCTGTTGGCTTCTCAGAAGTTCACGTTGAGGACTGGTTTTGGAGCCAGGAGACCAGGGGCAGCCTCAGTATTTTCTCCTTTTGAAAAGTCCACACTTCAGTGACAATGACGTGACCATCATTATATTGAAGTAAAGGAGAGGAGTCACCAGCCCTGCTGGTGACCACACGTACCAAACCCTTTGGAGACATGCACACCTGGAGGTCCTGTTCTCTCTAACCCTGGGAGGGAGGCCATGTGGTCTCATCGGCATTTTTGTAATAACCAATAAGGAAATGCGTAAGGAGCTCAGATATGGATCACAGAGTATCGCAGATCACACACCTCCGGATGCACCCAATTGTGGCGTAAGCTGTGGATTCCTATGTAAAATATCAGTCAGAGGCATCATGCATCATTTGCACTCGGCATCCAGAAGCACACAGTGTATAACCTGTTATGGAACGATTGCTTTGTGCCAAGACCTCCCAGGTGTCAGTTCATTTCATCCACAAAGTAGCACTGGGGAACAGGCTCTGGTATCAGCGCATCTTCTTAGATGGGGACGCTAAAGCTTACAGAGGTTAATCAAGGTATAGAGGACATGAAGCTGGCCACGTTCCTTGCTGAGCCAAGCCACCTGACCACAGGACTGTTTTGTTGTACCCGGCCAGTAGCCATGAGAAACAACCATGGGCAGAACTTAGAGCACACAGGGCCCCATCAGCACGCCTGCATTTCCTGAGACACCTGTGCTGTCGCCTTGATGCTGCTGAGATCTTCATTGTTGGCAGGCTCAGGTCCAGCACCAGTCAGTCGTCATGGCTCCCCAAGCTCCTCTGGGCCTTCCCAGCAGCCGTGGGTAATGAATGCCTGTTGTTTCCAGCATCAGAGCCATGGGCTGAGACCCACTGGCATGTTCCCAAGTGGACCCATCACTGAATGTCCTTTATAACCACACCCAGCCCCTTCCTCGTGTGCTTGTTGGTTTTTTCCCCTCTGCTGCAGGGTTTGTGTCTGGTTTTCTGATGGACCATGGCGGAGGGAAGGAGCTGGGCTTTTCCCTCTGGTGCTGGTGGACCAGGCTGGGCTGGGCCGGGCTATTGACTGGCATCTCCCCGTAGGCCCTTGTGATGCCCATCCCTGCCAGAACGGGGGCACATGTGTTCCAGAGGGGCTGGACAGATACCACTGCCTCTGCCCGCTGGCCTTTGGAGGGGAAGCCAACTGTGGTACGTATGCACGGGGCTGCCGAGACCGACCACTGAGGGGCACGTCTGCCCCCATCGCAGCTGCTGGGTGTGAACCTGCCCTTGACTTGAGAGCCGTCTACCTTCCTAGTGCTTTCCCAACACTCCACTGACCTGACATCTCACACGGCACAGCCTCCAAGTGCTCCATGAATAAATGAATTCTGTTTCAGAGCTCCAGGCAGGACAGGAGCTGGAGGCTGAGGACCGCTCTGGCCTGACCACAGCCTGGTGTTGGAGCGCTGCCGAGCCCAGCTGGAGGCTGAAGACAGCCTGACTTGGTCCTGGCTCTGGGAAGAATCTTTTTTTCTCTCTCCTGTGAAGGAGGGGCAAGGGCTCCAACACTTTTTGTTCTTATTTATTTATTAAGATTTTACTTATTTATTAGAAAGGCAGAGTTAGGGGCCGGCGCTGTGGTGTAGCGGGTTAACGCCCTGGCCTAAAGCACCGGCATCCCATATGGGTGCCAGTTCGAGACCCGGCTGCTCCACTTCCGATCCAGCTCTGCTGTGGCCTGGGAAAGCAGTAGAAGGTGGCCCAAGTCCTCGGGCCCTGCACCCCTGTGGGAGACCCAGAAGAAGCTCCTGGCTTCGGATCAGCGCAGTTCTGGCCGTTGAGGCCATCTGGGAAGTGAACCATCAGATGGAGGACCTCTCTCTCTCTCTGCTTATCCTCTCTCTGTGTAACTCTGACTTTCAAATAAATAAATAAATCTTAAAAAAAAAAAAAAAGGCAGAGTTCAAGACAGTGAGAGGAAGAGACAGAAAGGTCTTGTACCTGCTGGTTCACTCCCCAGCTGGCCGCAACAGCCAGAGCTGGGCGGATCCGAAGCCAGGAGCTTCTTCTAGGTCTACCATGAGGGTGCAGGGGCCCAAGGACCTGGGCCATCTTCTACTGCTTTCTCAGGCCATCAGCAGAGAGCTGGATTGGGAGAGGAACAGCCAGAACTCCAACCGGCGCCCATATGGGATGCTGGTACAGCAAGCAGAGGATTAACCTACTGCGCCACAGCACTGGCCCCAACACCTTTTGTTTTTAGAGGTGTGAAATGGAGATTGTACTGGCTGAACATCCCTCAGCTGAATATCTGAAACGCAAAATGCTCCAAATTCCAAAACTTCTTGATCCATGTTGGTGCTCCAGAATTTTGGATTTGGGGCTTTCAGATAGGATGTTCAACTAGTAAAGTCTATGAATATATTCCAGAAGTCTAAGATCTGAAACATTCCTGGCTCCAAGCATTTCAGAACAGGTGGCAGGCCTTACCTCCTAGAGAGTTTTAAAAATAAGATTACACACAGAAAGCGCTTAATTAGCACAGTGCTTGGCTCCTAGTTAAGGGTTTGTTAAGTAATGATTTCAGCATGGCTTTGGGGTCATGGGAGGTGTATTTGGAAAAAGAAACAATCCAGCCCTGACCCTGTATCTCACACCCCACCCTAACAGTTCCAGGTGGATTGTTGATCTCCATGTAGAGGGCAAGGCAGGGAGGCTTCTGGAAGAGAACAGAGGAGCATACCTTGTAATGTGGAAGACAGATTTCTCAGGACTCAGAAAAGCACAGACTATAATGGGAAAAAGTAATAAACACACCTAATTGTTTTTTAATAAGTTTTAATTTTTATGAGAGAGCCCATCCGCTGACTTAGTCCCAAATGCTCAAGAGCTGGGAACTCAATCCTGGGCTCCTACCTGGGTGGCCGGAACCCAAGTACTGGGGCCATCACCTACTGCTTCCCAGGGTGCTTACTAGTAGGAAACTGGACTTGGAAGCGGAGCTGGGACTGGAACCCGGCACTCGGATACAGGATGCCGGCATCCCAGGCTGCATCTTAACCACTGTACCTAATGCCCATCCCACAGTTTTCTGTTTTAAAAAGTTAACGATGGAGACCCTTAGGGAGAGCTCTGCCTCTGTCTAAAACTCCACGGCAGAGTCTCCATCCCTCTGCCCCATCTCCCTCTTGGGCGGGGGGCGGGGGGCGGGGGGGATGCTCTCCTGCCCTGTGCGGAGTAGGGACATTTTGGCAGGCCTGACGTCCGTGTCGCTGTGACTCCCGCAGCCCCAAAGCTGAGCCTGGAATGCCGAATCGATGTCCTCTTCCTGCTCGACAGCTCTGCGGGCACCACCCTGGAGGGCTTCCTGCGCGCCAAGGCCTTCGTGAAGCGGTTCGCACAGACCCTGCTGAGCGAGGACTCCCCGGCCCGCGTGGGCGTGGCCTGGTACAGCGGGGAGCTGGTGGTGGCGGTGCCCGTCGGGGAGTACCATGATGTGCCCGACCTGGTCAGGAGCCTTGACCACATGCCCTTCAGCGCTGGCCCCACCTTGACGGGCAGCGCCTTGCAGCAGGCCACGGAGCGTGGCTTTGGGAGCGCCACCAGGGCAGGCCAGGACCGGCCACGCAGAGTGCTGGTCCTGCTCACCGAGTCACGCTCCCAGGACGAGGTGGCCGGCCCGGCACGTCGTGCCAGGGCCCGAGAGCTGCTCGTGCTGGGCGTGGGCAGCGAGGCTGTGCGGGCAGAGCTGGAGGAGATCACAGGCAGCCCGAAGCACACAATGGTCTACACAGACTCGCAGGACCTGTTCAACCAAATCCCCGAGCTGCGGGGGAAGCTGTGCAGCCGGCCGCAGCCAGGTGAGGTCCCCTGGGCTGGCCGGTCCCTGGGCAGCTCCTTTCCTGGTCATCAGTTAACCTTCAGCAGGGGTTCTTTCGGTAAGGGTTAAGACAAGCCATGACACCCTTAGTACAGAGTGAGCACTCTGCTATTTATCATTCTTGATAGCTACTTATTGGTGTCATTTACAAGGAGCCCTGAATCTCAGCCTCCTCTAGGACAGCAGCTTGTAGCAGAATGCATTCCCAGTATGCACAAGTGCACACAGCAGTGTGCACACGCACAGCTGGAACAGACGTCTCATGAAGGCATCGACGCTGTCTCCCTGGGATGCATGTGACATTTTTCTGTTTTATTTCACAACGCATGAGGCCAACTTCTGGCCTGCTGTCTCAGGGTGCTCTGGAGAACGGGCCTCCCACCTAGGAGCAGACCTGGCACGCAGTGGGCTGGGCCTCACCGTGGCTGCAGAAGCGGTAGCTGCACCTGCCTGACGGGTTTGCCCTGGAAGGTGGGTGGTGGGAAGCTGCCTACGGGGCTCAGCCTCCGCCCCAGTGTCTCTGCCCACTCCCACCCAACCTGTCCTGTCTTCCCATGACCAGAGTGCTTTTGTGTATGTTGTCTGTTATTTTTCTATTTTTACTTGAGAGAGGGTATGTGTTCCCATCTCCTGGTTTGTTCCCCAAATGCCTGCGTGAGCTGCAACTGGACTGAGCAGAAGCTGGGAGCCCAGTGCTCAGTCCAGGTCTCCCACGTGGGTGGCACGGGCCCAGGTACTTATGCCACCCCTATTGCCTCCCAGGGTTCGCAGTAACAGGAAGCTGGAGCCAGGTACCAGACTAGGCACTCTGATGTGTGCAACGTGAGCAGCTTAGCTAGCGTTTTCAATGCTAGGCTAAATGCCTGCTCTCGCTCTGTTGTTTTCAGAACTGTGGGTTAACAGAGAAACGGTGTAAGAGGAGAGGCTCCCCATCTTTCCCATACCCACTGTCACCCTTTGGCCTTGGAGGGTGCAGGGGGACCATGAATTGACCAACACTGGTCCTTGATTTACTAACGCCTGTCCCTTGTCCAGAGGTCTTGCATTTTTACCTAACGTCCGTTTAGCATCCCAGAATCCCGTCTGGGTCCCACAGAGCATTTCATCAGCCTGTCTCCCTGGGCTCCTCATGGTTGTGACAAGTTCTCCTTGTTGCTAGAGTTGGTTTTCTTTTTTATGTATGTATTTGAAAGAGAAAAAGAGATCTTTCATCCTCTGGTTCACTCCCCAGATACCTGGAATGGCCAGGGCTGGGCCAGGCCAAAGCCAAGAGCCAGGAGCCTCTTCTGGGTCTCCCACATGGGTGTCCTGGGCCTAAATACTTGGACTATTCTCCACTGCTTTCCCAGGTGCGTTAGCAGAGAGCTGAATTGGAAGTGAAACAGCCGGGACTTGAACCGGTGTCCACAAGGGATGCCGGCTCTGCAGGCAGTGGCTTAATACTTGGTTGTGTCAATGATGCCAGCCCATATTCTAGGAGTCAGGTGTTCTGTGCCGAAGAAGGCTGAGGGGATGGGTCCTGCAGCAGGCAGAGAGGACTGACTGACTCGCTGTGCCAGCTGAGTCCCCCACAGGGTCCCCCTGCTTGCTCCCACAGGCTGCCAGGCCCAATCCCTGGACCTGGTCTTCCTTTTGGACGCCTCGTCCTCCGTGGGCCCCGAGAACTTTGCCCACATGCAGAGTTTCCTGAGAAGCTGCGCCCTCCGGTTTGATGTGAACCCTGACGTGACACAGGTCGGCTTGGTGGTGTATGGCAGCCGGGTGCAGGTCGCCTTCGGGCTGGACGCCCACCCGACCCAGGCGGCAGTGCTGCGGGCCATGAGCCAGGCTCCTTACCTGGGTGGGGTAGGCTCAGCTGGCACGGCCTTGCTGCACGTCCATGACCAGGTGATGACGGTCCAGAGGGGTGCCCGGCCCGGCGTCCCCAAGGCCCTGGTGATGCTCACAGGTGGGAGAGGAGTGGAGGATGCTGCTGTCCCTGCCCAGAAACTGAGGGACAACGGTGTCTCTGTCTTGGTCGTGGGCGTGGGGCCCGTGCTGAGAGACGCGCTGCGGAGACTGGCAGGTCCCCGGGACTCCCTGATCCACGTGGCAGCTTACGCCAACCTGCAGTACCACCAGGACTCTGTCATCGAATGGATTTGTGGAGGTGAGTGGGAGGGTCCGCACCTCTCAGGGCCCCTGGGGCCCAGCCTGAGCCCTCATGTGCATCGTGACGAGGGCAGCAGCTCTTCCTAACTGCTGCCCGCTTGCTTCCTGCGGGCCAGGCTCTGCACACCGTCTCAGGCTCATGGGAAGTCTACAGTGGGCATAACCATCCCCATTTCCCATGGAAGGTGCAGAGAACTGAACACACATACTTCCTGCCCGAACTGGAGAATTTCTGTGTTCTGTTTCAATGGAAGCCGTTTCGAGACCATCCCCCAGGTCCCCTGAGACTTTAAAGAGCCCTCACTGACACTGACCTAGGTAGTGAATGATGGAGTGTGCCTCCAAGACTTCCTTTTGCCCATGATTGCTTGTCCAGCTTTTAAATGGCACAGGGCAGAAATGACACAATGCCACGTGATGCACATGGAAATGTTGGGTGGGAGTTGGGTCTTACTAACCTAGCCACTTGGCCTATTGTTTCGGGGCCTCGGGGACACTTGAGCCTTGGGAGCTGCTGACACTGACCTAGGTAGTGAATGATGGAGTGTGCCTCCAAGACTTCCTTTTGCCCATGATTGCTTGTCCAGCTTTTAAATGGCACAGGGCAGAAATGACACAATGCCACGTGATGCACATGGAAATGTTGGGTGGGAGTTGGGTCTTACTAACCTAGCCACTTGGCCTATTGTTTCGGGGCCTCGGGGACACTTGAGCCTTGGGAGCTGCCACTATAGTGGCCTTTCATCTGGGGCTGACCCAGGCAGGGCCTGAGGGGGGTGCACATTCTCCATTGTAGAAGCCAGGCGACCCGTCAACCTCTGCAAACCCAGCCCGTGCATGAACGAGGGCACCTGCGTCCTGCAGAACGGGAGCTACCGCTGCGAGTGCCGGGGCGGCTGGGAGGGCCCCCACTGTGAGAATCGTAAGTGGGCCGCTGCTGTCTGCGCGGGAGGTAGGGTGGGGTGGGATTCCGAGACCTGCCAAGCCTCAAACAACTCAGTGGAAGGTGGTCCAAGGGCACCCACTCATTAGTAGGAATCATTCAGTCTTGTGCTTGTGAATGAAACAGTCTGGTGCAGGAATCCAGCAGTGTGCAAAACACTGAAAACCTCTGTTCCTGGAGGTTCCATCCTGGCAGGGAGGCAGAGTGAACAAGATAGGTATGAAGGGTTTGCTCCATGGTGCTCAGCACCATAGAGAAAAATCGCGGCTCGGTGGGCAGCCAGAGCCAGGAGCGCAGCAGACTGGGATGAAGCCAGGAGAGGCGGGCTCGGAGGCAGGTAGGTGGGAGGGAGCTGGGGGTTTGCTCAGTGAAATGAGCAGAGCAGCTGCCAGCTGAGTGAGGATAGGTAGTTGGCACCAGAGGTCTGCAGGGGGAGAGAAGGAACTGGAGGGAAAGGGACAGACAGGGCACGGAGAATGAGCACGGAGCAGCACTGCAGCCTCCGCGACACACACGAGTCCAACATTAGACCAGCCAGGGGCCGGCGCTGTGGCACAGCAGGTAAGGCTGCTGCCTGTGACACCGGCATCCTACATGGGTGCCGGTTCAAGTCCCGGCTGCTCCACTTCGGATCCAGCTCCCTGCTAATGGCCTGGAAATAGCAGCAGAAGGTGGCCCACATGTTTGGGACCCTGCCACCCACATGGGGGACCTCCAGAATGAAGCTCCTGGCTTCAGCCTGGACCAGCCCTGGCTGTTGTGGCCATCTAGGGAGTGAACTAGCAGATAGAAGATCTCTCTAACTCTTTCAAGTAAGTATTTTTTTAAAATAATAAATGAAGTTAGAACAGCTGGAAGTCAGAAGACAGTTCCAGCTGCAGTCTTAGGAACTCGGCCACCTGCAAGACTTGGCTTCCTGAGGCCGGGGTGAATGGGAAAGGCAGGCAGGTGGAGTCTGGCATGGCATCTTCTGCCTGGGGGGCTGGGTTGTGGAGTAAGAGCGAGATATGAAGGGGCTCCCAGGGATGCAAGTGGGTTAAGGAGAGGACTTCGACATTCATGTTCTGAGTTCACTTCCTTTTCCAGGGGTCTTGAGAGGCGACGCACCCCAGGCACTAGGCTCCCACCAAGAGCCTGTGGGAAGACAGCAGCCAAACCCTTCCCTGCAGCCTCATAGAAGGCTGGGGCATCCTGGACGCTGAAAGTCTGGCTTCTGGGAACCCATGGAGCATCTGCTTCCTGCTCCGTCCAGAACCCTTCTGCCCACCGCCCACCAGCCTCGCCCGGAGGACTTCCCCACTGCCGACAGTGCTCACGGACAGTGGCAGCAGCCGGTGTCACCCACTGATGGCAATGCTGGAAACTCTGGATGCATCAGCAAACATTTTCTGTGCCTGGTGGTGGCTTGTTGAGGTATGTCACCTGCCAGCTTGCTTTCCCCTGAGGATCCTGGAGACACCAGGATGTGTCCGAGGCTCGCTATGTGTGTGCCAAGTGCTAGACAGAGCACTGCGGAGACGGCCCTGCCCCACACAGGGTGTTTGCTTAGAGCATTGTTCAGACCACGGGAGCAATGACATGTCCAGGTGGAAAAAGCAGGGACTTTTTCACTCCCCCATGTCTCCTGGATGCTTTGAGTGAGTGGCATCTGTGACTTTCCCCAGTGACTGGATTGGATCTATGTGTGTAGGAGACCTGGAAAGTACTTGGCCCGTGAACTGGCTTGTTTGTCTACTGGGGGAGAGCTGAGCATACAAATGGCCCTGGTCTGTAGAGGCTGTGTGCAGTTGGTCTGGGTATGGGCAGCTTCCTTTTGAGAGTTCACTTAGGACGGGTCGTTGTGGAGGTGTTTATTGGCACTCCATACTCTCCTTTTCATGGGCAAAGAGGAGGGGAATTCTTAGGGTCAACAGAGGATAACGTTTAAGGGATTTCTTGCTTTGTAAAGCATAGATCTGGTGTTGCCTAGATTTTCTTTTGCCTTTTTTTAAATGCCTGCTTTTTAAAGGACTACGCCCACGGAATGTTGTTGGTTATTTATTTAATGGGAATGGTTGTAGTTATGCAGCAGTGAGGCGCACCTGGGATATTTTCTGGCAAACGAGGTCCTTACCCCGGCAGCATCTGGTAAACAACTCTTAGCCCTCATCATGTTGTCTAGGTTGGGTTTGCAGTAGAAACCTTTCTAAGGATCTGACGGAAATCCTGCGATTGATCATGGTTTTTCTGTTAGATGTCAATACAGACTTACGCACCATGCAATGGTGTTTTGGTCCACTCTGGACTGCACATAGGATGGAAGTCCCGCCCAGTGGCCCCAACTTAAGTCTGCAGGTGTCCACAAGGGTTTTCCCACGGGAAAGGGTCACCCATCAGCGTGGTTCTCACAGCACATCCCCATCACTGACATGACTGTCTTCTAATGTAGTGTTTTATGTACAGAAGAAGGGCTGCTTTGATTTAAATGCCACTCGGCTTTCAGAACTTCAGGATTTCTGGTGTCAGAAAAGGGCCTGGAGCGTTAATGCCCCATGGTATCGTTAGACTTTAAGTGTCTGCTGTCCCAGGCACTGAGTCATGACAATCATGTCTGTGTCAGGGAATCTTGATTGATAATCTTCTGTCCGTCACAGGAGGCCCCGTCGGGGCAGGAGCCCGTGCCCACCCAGCAGGTGTCAGAAATTACATGAACTCCCTGCCTTTAACAGAGTCATAGTTGCGTGATGTCAGCATCTTGTTCAGGGATGACATCAAGAGCCCCATCCCAGTTCCTGGGACCCAAACGACACACCCTGGACGCCTGCGCTGAAGGCCTTTGCTGTCTGTTTTCAGCAGCCAGCGTTCCAGCCCTTGCCACTTTCTTCAGCCTTTGCTAGTGACGACGGTACTGATCAGTTTGCCTTTTTCCGTGTCCCTGTAGCAGCAGAGGGAATTCCCGTTTTGGCGCCTGACCAGTCTTGCTTTTTTCTTTTAGAAGGAACGAAAGCTTTCTCTTCTGACTTTAATTATTACAGTGAAGCCCTTGCAAATAGGTCATATGTCGCCTTTGGTTTTCTCTGAATGACCCTGATTTTAGGCACCCTGCTGAGTGCTCTCGTTCTAAGAGTTAATTGATTCTGTTGCTTTTCTGGACAAGTGTCCCTTCCAAATAGTTCTGTCTCTTCTTTTGGAAGTTGTATGCCATTTTTTCTTGGCATTTTGCATTGCTTAGGACCTCCAGAGTAACGGTTTTTAAAGTAGTGGTAACAGTACATATCCACATCTGGTTCTTGGCTAACGCCACTTTCTCACTGTGATAGTTGTTTTCTGCAGGTTGCTTTATCAGGTTAAGGCCCCTTTCTGTTAGATGACCAGGTGTTTACTGTGAGTGCTGAGATTCCTGGTGTGCTTTCCCCTTTTCCTTTGAGACTGTTTTTCACATTTACTCTGTTAATGTGATAAGTGACCCATTTGTATATTCTCAATAATGAACCACCTTTGATTCTTTGGAGAACTTTTTGTTCATGAAACATTATTCTTTAAACATTGCCAAATTTAATTTTGCCAGTATTTTTTTTTCCAAGATTTTATTTGAGAGGTAGAGCTACAGATAAAGACAGAGAGAAAGGTCTGCCTTCCGCTGGTTCACTCCCCAAACCGCCTCAACGGCTGGAGCTGCACAATCCGAAGCCAGGAGATTCTTCTGGGTCTCCCACACGGGTGCAGGGAGCCAAGCACTTGAGCCATCTTCTACTGCTCTCCTAGGCCATAGCAGAGAGATGGATGGGAAGAGGGGCAGCCAGGCCTAGAACTGGCACCCATATGACATGCCAGCGCCGCAGGCAGAGGATTAATCTACTGAGCCACAGCGCCAGCCCTGCCAGTATTTTATTTAAGAATTTTTCATCTGTTTCCAAAAATTAGGTATGGTTTTTTCTTTTGTTATGTGATTTTTTTTTTTTTTACCAGAACTAGGGTAACTTTATTTTTTAAAGCTTTTATTTAATGAATGCATTTTTCATAGGTACAACTTTAGGAATATAGTGGTTCTTTCCCCCATACCCATCCTCTGACCTGAGCTATGGTAACTTGAAAATGGAAAACACTGGGCCTCCTCTTCAGTTCTCCTGTTTCACACTGCATATTCACGTCATCTTTTCATTAAGCCACATTTTGCCTCTTTATACTGCGAACCTCCTTAGTTTCTGCTTAGCAGGAGTGTATTTAACTTCTTGTTGCCTATAGTTGTCTCGTGTATTTGGCTCATTGTTGATGATGTTAGAATCTTCTTTCAGCTTTAATTCCTTTCTTGATTTAAGCCTTGGGATGCCGCTTTGTAATTCTACCAGGGTTTACTACATGGATGAAGTTCAGTATGCAAATAACCAAAACATTTCCCCAGGGCCTGCCCCAAGTCATTACATGAAAGACAGAAAACCCAAAATATAATGAAAATTTTATTAAAAAAAAAAACCCTAACTCTCCACTTGGTAAAAGGCCACCAAGTATTTGTGACAAAGGAAATAAATGCCCTGGAATTAGACACAAATAAAAAAGACCTTTGTTCTCAGGAAACCAGTGTTAGAGAACTTGGACGCAGAACCCCCAGAAATGAGGCAGAGATGACAGATGAAATGTTCCAACCTGTGTTAAACAACAGTGTAATCCGAGGGAAAGACAGGGGCAGCACAGAGAACAGCATTGCCAATTCCGGGAGGAGAGGGTTCTCACCGCACCAAAACAGGGGTGCGGAGGGCATCATATTAAATAACTCTTCCCTTAAAAACGGCCTGGCCACAGGACTGAATCTGTAAACAGGGAGTGATTTTTTTTTTCCTCCTATGGTAATGTAAAAAAGTCAGTTAAATTGCAAAAAATACTTTTCACTATTCTAAATGATAAGATTTTAAACTTTGTTTTTTCTATAAACATGGTGTCATTTAAACTTACTTAAAAGAAGTTGCTTTAGGTCTGCCTTGGGCAAGAAACAAATCCTTAACACAGCAGGGTCAGTGCTCAGCTTGGCCCCAGCTATTTCCCTGTTAGTTTCTCAAGAATTATGTCACAGGCTGTATCAAGGCTGTTTAAAATCAGTGAAGACCGACTTGGGCCTGCTAAACTAGAGAACAAACTTGAAGGCAGGAATGGTTCAACCCCCGGCGCGCTAAGCACTGGCTAGGAGATGCCAGGAGTTTAGACTTTCTCAGCCTCCAAAGCCACGTGACCAGTGTGACAGGGCCCTGCTACCTTGACTTCTTTTCCCTCCTTAAAAATCTGGATAAAGCAGTTGATGACAATTTTGAAAAAAGAAACACAGGATACCTCTAAATACAACAATGCTTGTCTACATCCATCAGACTCGGTCTTCAAAGCAGCAGCCTGTCCCTGGGGATTCCTTCCTCCCAGCCTCCGCTTGTCTGAAACTCTCCGTGGTCTATCCGGTTCTTCGAGACGGACACCCTTTCGGAGTTGCTGCTTTCACAAGACCATCAGGAAGTAGGATTGTCACCAAGGTCCACGTGGGTGCGAGAGTCTTTAGCTGGAGCTCCGTTCCTAACTTGCTCCTTTCTTCTCCCATTCCTAGAGTACCATTCACCAGCACCCACCCGCCCCCCAAGAGAAAATCAGTTATCCTCTATAGCAACCTTCTGTACCAAGGTACTTCAACAAAGTTCATAGCAAAACGGAACTAAAACATGTATTTTGGTGCCAAAAAACACAATTCCATGAATGTTTTAAAGACCTCTTGCATGCATGGATTTCAAAAATTTTTTTGCACCAAAATGTGTCTTTTAATGTCATTTTCCATGAACTTCCTGAAGTCCCTTCATGCATAGCAGCAGTTAGGAACAGGGACTGCAAGTGTTTCAACCCATGTGCTCATCACTGCTCGGAGCGCCTATGAAGAGACTGCGGCTGTGGCACACCAGGGAGTGCCGTGAGTGATTAGTGATGCCAGAAAGCGGGATAGGAACAGAGCTTGCCAAAAACACAGGCAGCTGTAGGGGTGCTCTTCAGTGTACAAATGAGTTAAAGATCGATCACGCTTCGGGTCTAGCCCTCCAGGAGAAACCCAGTCCCAACACCCACTCCTTGTGTCCTCCTCGCTGGGCCCTGGGCCGCAGCTATCCCTGGAATCTGGTTCCTGAGTGCTGGGGAGGTCAAGGAGGTCAGTGGCCTGGCGGCAATGAACATGAACACTTGAGCCTCGCAGTGCAAAGGCCCAGAAAGCCAGAGCTGCTGCCGCTCCCTGCTGAGTGCGGGGGCCCCGGGGGTCAGAAGAGGGCTCCACTCAACCACGGCTCGGCTGGTCCCGGGAGGGACCCCTTACCTTGGCTTTCTGGAGGACGGTGCCTTTGCCTGTGACCATGACGGAAAGAGGCCTGTTCTTGAGGGCTGTGGCCGAGTTGACTGGCGTGCAGTCGGGTACAGGGGTCGGGGCGGCAGCTTTGGGCTGTGGTCAGAGAAAGACAGTGAGGGCTGGGTCAAGTGGATGGAGACAGGGCCTCCTTCCCTCCACCTGTGTCCCCGGGGCCCCACAGGCAGCTGCAGTGCCTGGCACTCACCCGGGGACTCACGCTCTCCAGGTGGGTGGTGTCCACGGTGGTGCCCAGCGTCACAGGCCCCGCCTCAGCCTTCTTCAGGTTGTCCTTGACCTCCATGATGTTGAGCTCCAGGTCCACGCGCCGGCTCTCCTCGGTCCGGCACTCCTCATCTATTTCCCTCAGCTTCTGCTCCAGACTGGCCAGGACGCCCTTGTCTGCAAAGAGAATTGGGCTCTCCAGCCAAAGCCAGGGAGCTCAGGGCCCTTGTGAACCACAGGGCTGGCCCGAGCAGTCAGGACTGGAGTGGCTCTATGTGCGTGGCAGGCAGCCTTGAAGCCCAAGTCTGTCAGCTTTCTGCAGAGGTTCGACTTTGACAAGAAGGCATGGGTCTGAGGCCTGGTAGCTTCTCCCTGGGTGTCTTGGTGTTCTGACAGCTGCAGCTGTTACAATGACTCAGAAGGCTTGGACGCTGGAGAGGGGCTGGACTGTCTGGCCCTCAAAGTGCCCACATAGGTCTAATGGAACACGTCCTCAACCTGGGGCACCTGCACAAGATTCGGTGACATATGGAGGTGCTGGGATGCTACAGGGAAAGGCAGGCACCATTGTATTCGATACACAGCATGAGTCAACAGTCTCCAAGTAAGGACAAGTTCTGAGTTTGATGTCAGCCCTTTTCAGAGGACAAGCAGGGGCTACTGTGTAAGGGAAACTTGTAGAGGAAAAAGTGCAGAAAATTTGCTGATACTTTTGTGGATTAGAGTTAGAATGACTTTCTTATGAGCTGTGACAGTAACCCAGAATCTACAGGGTACAGCTGCAGCGAGAATGAACTGGAGTGCCAACTGCCCTCACCCAACTGGACTACCCAGGAGAGGAGAGAAAGGGCTAGAAGTGCCTGGCACCTTGGCCTCTGCCCTGGCGTGGTTTATGGACAGTCACAGCTGAGCCTCTGCTCCAGTTCATCAGCTCACAAGCCAGCAGGTCTTGGTGGGGTGGATGGGAAGTCCAGCGGCTACTGCCTTGCTGTGAGCTAACCAGAGCCAGCCTACAGAGCCCTCAGAAACAGAAGGTGCCCATTCAGAGAGGCAGAAAGCAGATGGATGCCCAGGGACAGGAGGGCTGGGGACTAGGGGGAGTGACTGCTCAGACACAGGCTTGCTCTGAGGTCGACAGTGGGGTTGGGTGTATAGCTCTGAATGTTCTAAAAGCTGATCTGTACACTTTAAACGGGCCAACTCTGACATACAGAGTGCATCAGTAAGGCTGTTGTAGAAAGCACTTGGCTCTGCCGCACCCCCAAGACCTTCCTTCCCCAGTCATCTGATGAGCTGCTCGGAATGAAGCTGCATTTGTCCCCAGACCTGTCCTGCCAGTTGTGCTTGTTGGTGCAACTCTGCAACTGAAATACTCCAGGAGCCCACAGTTCCTGCACCTCAAAGGATCAGAGACAGAGACGTTTCAGTTGCCACAAAACAGTTGGCAAATGATACGAGGGTGAGTTAGAAAATACAAAGACACAGATGCTACAGGGGTCTTCAGTTTCTGTTCGCTTTAAAGAAACCTTCGAGAAGCCCAGGGGGGCTCGTGCAGAGAGGAGAGGCCAGGCGACTCCAGGCACTGACCCAGATCTTGGAATCTCGTGCCAGGTCTCGGCATTCCATCTGACGATGGGCCCAGGAGTGCGTGTTGGCTTTAAGTGACTTTCAGAGATTTCACAGACACCTGTGGCCACCAGGTCGGCGAGCAACGGCCTCACCTGTACACTTCAGCAGGGTCTCCTTCAGCTCCCGCTTCTCCTTCCGGAGCTGAGCCAGGTGGCCCCGGATTTCCTCCTTCTTCCTCTCCAGCCTCTCCTTCTCCTCCGTGTACCTCTTCACTTCGGCCTCCGTCCGGTTCTTGCCAAGCTTGATCTCTGCAGCCCGAGAGGAAGCCTCAGGTGGGCTGGAGCATGAGGGCTGCACCCCGCCCACTCCCAGGGACCACCGAGAACCCGTGCAGCTCCGATGGCCAGGCGAGCCTAGCAGGGAAGGGAAGGAGACGGCTGGGGAGCTCGGGCCCGCGCCGGCACCGTCTGAACCTGCTTCCTCACCAGACGAGCTTCTGTAACCCCCGCACAAGCACCTGCACTGGTCACCCGCAGTCTGTCCTTCGCAGGGGGGCTGCTACCGGCCGGGGTGGCAGCCACAGCATCAAGGCAGCTCGGGGGGAAGGAGATTCTCTGCTGTTCGGCCTGGATTTTGACGGGACTGATTCTCGGGGAAGCGTCTTCAGGCTCCACGCTCTCCAGCTGCCTCTGTTTTGGAAAAAGCAAACACGACTCAGCTTGGTGCAGCGAAGGGGCCCGGCTCGCCTACTGGAGGACGGGCTGTACCTGCTCCTCCAGGCTCTCTGGGGATATCACACAGCAGGGCTCATCTGAGGCAGAGCCTGGACTCGGGCCAGCAGGGGAGTCCTCGCCCTGACTATCCAGGTGTGGAGACGTTGGGGAGGCGGCCCGGGCCTGCACCCGCCCGGGACTGTGCAGGAAGGACTTGATTGGCGTGAGGTCTAGGTACACTCGGTCCAGCTCACTCTCATCCGGGGCATCTGCGGCAGGAGTGGCTTCTTCGGCGGGTTCCACCTGCAGAAAACAGAGGTGCAGTCACCGTGGCCTCCATGCCCTCAGCTGTGGCAGAGGCACCAACCGGCCTCCAGGCTCTGTCCCCACTCCATTCTGGAGTTAGCGGGGAAGCTGTCTTCCTCCTGGGGGAACTCCATTGGAGTCTTGGATGTGTCACCCAAGCAGTGGGGTGGGTGAGACCCAAGACACCGTACTTCCCTGAGCCTTCCCCACCCATGAACGTGTAAACAGTAGTACCTTCCTCCATGGTGACTGGGTCTGAACGCGTATCTATCTACGTGAAGCCCTTAGCACAGCAGAGTCCAATGCCCAGTACGTGGAAGTTGCCACCTACACCATCTGTACCCCTCAACCATCAATCTGGACCTCGAAGACTGAGAGAGTCTTGGATCTCAGACCCCACACTACATGGCCCACGCAAGTGCAGCCAGCCGTTTCACCGAGCGAAGCCCCCACCACTGAGCAGCACAACTCGTGGCACCTTAGCGTCCACGCTGCTGACCTTGTAGGTGTCTCAGAACCCACTCCGAGACGAGTCCGTGAACTCTGGCGTGCAAGCCCTGAGCCCTGAGCCCTGGCCGGAAGAGGACTGGCTGGCCCAAGGCTGCTGACCGGCAGGATCCTTACCGCTGCTGTGAGCTCCGACGTCTCCACGTCGTCATACAGCTCCTCCTGGCGCTCGTGGCTGGGCAGGCCGTCAATGTAAGCATTGGGCTCCGAGAACTTCCTCTGCATCAGTCTGTAACACAGCCCGACACAGCATGCGTGAAGCACCCGGGACAGAGCCGGTGAGCGCCAGTCTCAAAGACTTCCTAGTGACAACGGGCGCCCCAAGGGCCACTGCCTGCACAGGGACCACCACCGCCGCTGCGTGCCTGGGGTGCTCCCTCCTCGCCCAGCATCTTCCTCCTAGAACTCTGGGATCCAGACTCCCCTCCCAAAAACACAAGCTTCCAGGACCCCACCCCACTCAGGATCCCTTTGTTGTCTTCCTTGGTTCCCTGCTTTCAGAATCTCCCAGCGACAGTAACCTCATCCCCTCTCATCATCACGTCTGTGATACACCCAGCAGTGCACAGGCAGGCAGTTAGCCCCAGGTGATTGTCGAGCGATTACATCCATTCCACCCACAGGAAAAGAGGCCCGGGGTTTGCAAGATGGCCAAAGTGGGGAGCCCGGTGTCTTCCTCCCGGACAGCCCTGGCAGCAAATACTCCGTACATGGAGGAAGACAGAATAATGGGGACTCGGAAGGACACGGTGAACCGGGATGGCAGCACACACAGGGAGCAAAGCCAACCAGCAGCTTAGACCGGGCCCCACAGCCAGGGGGCGCCCACGCTGCAGGGGGAAGGAGTAGATGGGAGAATTGCAGCAGGGCCCATCTGCACGAATGCCTTCCCTGCTGTCCAGCCAGCACTTCCAGGAGCCCAGGAAGGAGAGCTGCCTGGAGAACCCGGGGTTGCTTTGATGCAGAGATGCTCTCCCTCGTATCGGCCAGAGCACAAGCTGAAGCAGTATGGCTCCATCTTGGCCATCCTGCCCCAAGGGACAGAAGTGCCCACACGTCTGGGTCCCACAGACATTCGACCACACTAGCAAAACAGTCACCTCAAAAATCCAACAGACCTGCAGGACAATGGTCACCCTAGCCCATGCAGCACTATAAAAGATGGTACGAAAGGGCGAAGCAGGGACACTGTCCCCCTGCCTCCACCAAAGGCCCCCACACATTGGGATTCCCACGCAGGGTTTCTGTGAGGCTGGCCCAGTGTGCCCACCGCTCCTTGGGACTGCATGTGCCTGGCCTGCTGCCAGCACCACTCCTACTACTCTGGCCCCCTCTGGAGAGCAGCAGAGGAGGGTGTGCACGCTACTCTCAGGGCTCTGGCCCTTCCCTCCACCAGGAGCTGACAGCCCACTCCCAGCGCCAGCCCAGTGTGCTCCCAGCACCGTCCCTCTTCCATGGCTCTCACCTCCCTCTCAGTGGGGGGCTAGAACTGTATGTGAATCCTACAGGGCCTCAGAACCCTAGCACTGCTACCACTGACTACTATGAAAAGCATGGAAAGGGAGACCACATGCTGGTGTCCAACTGGAACTAAACCCAATTAGCCTACTGAACTCACACCTGAAGACACGTTCAGGAAAAAGCCTCCCATCTGCTGGTTCACTCCCCAAATGCCACAATAGCCAGGCTGAAGCCAGGAGCTTCTTCCAGGTTTCTCAAGTGGGTCCAGGGGCCCAAGGACGTGGGCCATCTTCCTCTACTTTCCCAGCTGCATTAGCAGGGAGCTGGATTGGAAGTGGAGCAGCCAGGACTCAAACCAGCGTCCATATGGGATGCCAGCACTTCGGGCAGCAGCTTAACCTGCTACATCATAATGACAGCGCCTAAAGCCATCCTTTAATAGAAACAACTGATATTCCAGACATGCAAACATCAACCTAGGGACACAATAGCTACCAAAAGCAAGACAACATGATGCTCCAAACGGCATCCAATGATGCTTGAGTATCAGACTCCAAAGAAAGGGAAACTGATGAAACACCCAATCAAGAATGCAGCAGAATGATTATGGGGCTACTCAGAAGAGAATATGGAGAATTACACGGAATTAGGAAATCAGTGCATATGAATGCACAACTTATCAGAGATCTTGAACCACACAGAAGCCTTAGAAATGAATTCAGTCAAATAAAAATGGCAACGAAAGCCTCAAGAGCAGACTAGGTCACGAGAAGAAAGAATATCTGAACTGGAAGGCACATCTTTTGAAAGATTTCAGATAAAGAATGAGCATGCCCTCTGATGCCTTTGGGATGCCATCAAATGAACATATTCAAATTTTGGGAGACCTCCCCCAGTGGAGATTAGGGACAGAGGCATAAACCTAGTTAATGGAACAACAACTAAAGACTTCCCTAATCTGGAGAAAGATTTTTGACATCCAAATACAGGCGACTCCCAGGGCCCCCAAGTAGATATGACGAGAGAAGATCCTCACTGTGACGTATGTACTCTCAAAAGTCCAACATGGGGCTGGCCTTGTGGTGTAGTGGGTTAAGCTACTGTCTGCAATGCCAGCATCCCACGTGGGTGCTGGCTCCAGCTCCCTCTAATGTGCCTGGGAAAGCAGCCTAAGGATGGCTTAAGTGCTTGGACCCCTGTACCCATGTGGGAGACCTCGAAGAGGCTCCTGGCTTTGGCACAGTCCAGCTCTAGCCATTGTGGCCATCTGGAGAATGAATCAGCAGATGGAGGATACCTTTCTCCCTTCTCCCTCCATAACTCTACTTTATAAAGTAATCAATAAATCAATCAATAATCAGTCTGGGGGGAGGAATACAACATGAAGAGAATTCTAAAATCTGCAAGAGTAGCACCAGGTCACTTTTAAGGGAACCCCATTAGGGCAACAGATTTTTCAACAGAAATATTACAGTCCAGGAGGGAATGAAATAACACATTCCAAATTCTGAAAGAAAACACAATTACCAGACAAGAATACTTTACTCAGTAAATCTTTCAAAATGAAGGAGAGATACTTTCCAAAACAAGCAAAAACGGAAGAAATTTCATCACCACCAGAATGCCTTACAAAAACGCCTAAGAGTCTTCCACACAGAACGCTGAGAATATAAAATCCACTAGCAAAAGAACAATAAATTTTAAAAGATGACCGGACTAAGTCACTATCAGTGATAATCCTGAATGTAGATAAATTCCCCAGTTAAAGGATGCAGACTGGCTGGAAGGACTACAACAAGACTCAGGGATTGGGTGAGCACAAGAAACACACACAGAGGGAAAGCCAATGGATACAAAATCCAAATGGAAACCAGAAGTGAGCAGGAGTAGCTATCCTTAAATCAGACAAAATATAGTTTAAGACAAAAATTGTAAAAGACAAAGATGGCCACTACACAATGGTTAAAGGTTTAAGTCAACAAGATCTGATGACTGTACATGTATACGCACCTAAGCGAAGGAGCACCCAATTTTATAAAACATTTGGATCTAAAGGGAGAGAGAAGCTTCACTACAGTAACAGTAGGGAACGTCAACATCCTGCTTTCACGGTCTTCAGCGATTACTACAGGCTGCGAGGGGTGCGAGAAAGCAGGATGGGCAGGAGGGGGCTCCCAGGTTCTGGTGCTTCTGCAGCACAGCTGGGGCACTGAGCTCGCAGTGGGGAACTCGATGCTGTGTAAGGAACCGGGAGAGCGGAGCTGGGAGGCTCCAGACACAGAGGAAAGATAACAGAAAACCTGGAGAGACCAGGCTGTGGATGTGTGTGCTACAGCACTGCACCCCACAAAAGGATTTTACAAAGCTAGCTTTTTTTCAAAAAGAACACGCTGCACTTCCGCGGCCCGGCCTGCTCCCATGGGTCCCGACTCTGCCACCTGCCCTAGGACCCTGACTCGCTCACTGGAGGCAGAAGCCCTGCTTATCTGGGTCTCAGGGGGCTCCAGGGTGGGCCTGTGGCAAGTGCTGAATTGACAGGAGGGGCAGTGCAAGGTCAGGAAAGGAACTGGTCCTGCCCTGGGGACTGCAGAGCACCCAGCCAGAGCCCAGAAGCTCAGGGCCTGGGCTCCCAGCTCTCAGCCGGCCCTCCCGAGGCAGCTCCACGTCCTCAGGCCTCGCCTCTTCCTGCCGTGGGGCAGAGCAGGCCCGGAGCCTGTGCTCCCAGTGGCCAGCCGCTCTGGCTGCCCAGCAGCAGGTCTGGAAGCCCGGCTGGGCACGGGAAGGTGCGGGAGGAAGGTCCTTCATACTCACAGGAGGGAGTTCTTGGCCGCACTCACAATACAGGAAACCCTGTCGGCGTCCACGTAGTCGTAGGTGAACTCTTCCGGGTCTGTCTTGGAGCCGGACTCGGAGAGCAGGAGGCCCAGCCAGTGGCCCATCTCCTCCGACGACTTGGCCTGAAGGGTGGGAGAGACCAGAGCAGCCCGTCCCACCTGCTCCTCGCCCCCAGCAAGCCCCAGAGGCAGTCGGGGGGCCAGGCTCCCTCCCAAGTAACCTGTCCAGTCATGACATCTTGGTGCCCCCTTAATGATGCTGTGGACATGCCACAAGCATCATGTGACTTCCAGACAGGGTTCGAGGAGGGCTTGATTACCAGGCAATGACTATTAACATCGTTATCTGGTCAGAGTTGCTAACTCCTAAAATAATAGTGCCACCAGTATTTTGGGTTGATACTTCCATTTGCAAGTGATCACATGCCTAAACCCACACATACTAGACTGCCTGGGCCCCTGCTAAGAATTAAGGCCCCATTTCTTTCTGAATTCCAGAAGGTCGGGGTGTCCTAACACCTTTCACCAGGCGGACAAGCTCTGCTACCTCACCAGCTAAGTGCCGCAGAGTCTGGGGGTCGGTTCTTTCTCCGGAGACAACGCGTGCTAATAAAACCCACTCCGGGGATGTCCGTAACAGTGCCAGTGTTGTTTCTTGCCTTTATGAAAAGGAACCACCACAACAAAAAATACCCCTGAGAATCCTATAAAAGCTACAAGTTTCTTTTCATGAGAAAAATGGCTGGCACCTCGTGTCGCCCCACACAGCTCTACCGCCCCGAATGCCACACTCTCCTAATCAGATGCAGCTAAAAGCTGAATCTGCCTTCCAGTTGGTTCCCTCTCCCATTCCTTTCCATCTGGGTTTCCCAACGTGGGCTTTCACAGTGTAGCCTCTCACCATCTCTGCTCCAAGCAGCTGCGGCAGGGCTGGCTGTGTGTCCTCCTGGTCCCCCTTCCACCAGCCAGTAGCTGGAAGAAGTGTCTCAAACCCCGATCTGAACATGCACCCTCCCTTGACATCCACCGGGGGCTCCACTGTGCCTAGGATCACCCCCCCCCCCCAAAAACACACACACACACCCCACACACGCATTCCCTCTCTTCCAGTAACTGTAGACAACAAGTGGGGTGATTAGCTGAACAGCATCACACCCTCAAACTAGAAGCTACAGTTCCAGGAGCACAGGCAGCATCTCTCTGTCTCTTGCTCTCTGGTTCACCGTGCTGCCCTGAGTTGACACCAGTATCTGTCAATGAATAGATGAATGAGCTCGTCCCTGGGAAGCAACTGCCTTGTGGGCCTTTTCACCACCAGAGGGCAGTGTTAGATCAAACTTGGGATGAAGACCCCAGAGACAGGACCCAGTACAGGGGAGTGAACGGGGCAAGACCTTGGGCTCCGCCTGCCCCGGCTCATTGCAAGGCATTATGTCACCTCTTATTTTTGTACATGCACCATCCCATCACGCAGGGTGGGGAGTGGAGAAATGTCATTGTATGCCAAAGCTCATTCCGCCCGCCAGATCCGCCCTGGGCTCACCAGGCCCAGCGGCTCTCCCAGTCGGTCACAGACACACAGCAGCACACCCACTTTCCGTCTCCAGAAGGCTTTCCAGCCACTTAGAGAGTTATAAATACTCCTGCCCCAAGTGCAGGAAGCAGCTCATTGTCCCACTCCTATGGCACAACCACCCTGAGGTCAGAAAAGGAATGGAAAGTTTAAAACACACAAACAATCCCGGACCAAGGGAGTCACAAACAGCACACGGCTCCATCGGTTCTCCCTTGGTGGGGCTACGGCTGGAGGCGGGCAGCCCATTGCAACGATGGCCACCCCGTAGCTTCCCTACTGCCTGTCCCCCGGGCCAGCCGTACCTCGAGCTTAGCCAGCTCCTCGCCATTGTGCAGGATGCGGAAGGAGTAGAGGTGGTCGGGGCTCGGGTCTGGGACCACCTCACAGCCCACCAGGCTGAGGGGCTGCTGGGCTGCCTTGCTCCGGTTCCGATCCTGGTAGAAGTGCAGGTGGTTGCCCCTGACGGAGCACCAGCGTGACTTCCACTGGCTGTTCACCAGCACGTTCAGATAACCTGCAGGGGGAGAGGCGGAGACAGGGCGGAGGGGTGAGGCTTCAGGTGGAGGTGCACCTGCGGGGGCGGGGCTCCAAGACTGCAGGCACCTGCAGGAGGGTCCACGAGGACCTAAAGCCACAGCTGTCCAGGGCTGGTAGCACCTCTGGGCCTCCTGAGTTTTCTCCAGAATCTTAATTCCAGAACTTATGGTGCTTTTTCTATCTCACAGAGACTGGGAATCTCAAAGCGCATTTTCTTTCTTCCTTTGCATAGCAGCTGCAGGCGGGCAGCACAGCTCTCCTGGTCTTGGGTAAAGGTGCCCTCCAGAGGGCAGTGACCAGGCCGTGTGGGTACACCGCAAAGGACAGATGTCCCCCCCCAACACACATACCTCGACCCCACTCCCCCCCCCCCCCCCCCCCGCAGCCCCAGGGCCCTGCACGTGCTCAGTGGTGGGCTGACATCCCTCTGGCTTGCCTCTCCAGGCACACTGGCTTGCAGAGTAGACATCTGTTGCATGCTAAGGGGCTGGTGGCCACTCCAGACATCAGTCAGGATGAACTATAGCAACAGGTGAAAGTGACAGCCACCTCCCAGCCCAGCGTGGGACACATGAGCGGGTCATGGCTCTCTCTACATCCTGTTATCCTCATACCATGGTAGCAAGGGGCAGAACAAGAGCCCAGGGCTACCCATGCAGATGCTGCACACACCCATTGCAGCTCTCTGGATCCAAGGGTACTTTGGGTGCACACAGAGCTCAGAAGCTCCCCAAGTTGGGGGAAGAAGAGCAGCTGTGTTCTCTCCAGCCCTGCCTGTGGTCGCAGGGCCCCAGGGGCATGTGTGGCTGCTGTGTAGACCTCCGGCAGGATCCGGGCTCCCAAACCATGCTCTGAGCTCTCAGTGTCTGAAGCGAGCCCTGACAGCCCCCGCCTCGCTTCCTGGGGCCAGCTGCAGCTGCCCAGCGTGGGAGCCTCAGGTCCTGGGGGCAGCTACGATTCTTACTCGCTGTCTCCAGGGATCTCTCCGGCGGCTCCAGGGAGGTGGACTTCTTCCTGCCCAGGTTCATGAGGTTGCTCAACCTGAGGCCAGCAGAACACTTCTTCTTGACTGTGGAGATGACAGAGAGGGTAGTCGGCGTTGCACTGGGCTCCTCGAGCACCCTTAGCCAGTCCTACCACATCCACTCACCCCGACATGTGCTGTACACACATGCCTTATCCATTCCCACATCCACACATCCCTGTGATACACATGCATGTGCACACCTACACACGTGCCTTAGCCATTCCCACATCCACTCATCCTGACACATACACATGCACACATACATGCTTTAGCCATTCCCATCACATGCACTCACCCCAACACACATGCACACACACACTTGCCTTAACCTTTCCCACATCCACTCATCCCTGTGATACACATGCGTGTGCACACTACACACGTGCACACACTTGCCTTAACCATTCCCACATCCACTCATCCCTGTGATACACATGTGTGCACACACCTACACACGTGAACACATATATGCCTTAACCATTCCCACATCCACTGATCCCAACACATGCACACACACACACACACACACACACACATGCATCTGCTCCCCAAACTGGGAGCCCCAGGCTGTAGAGGGAGCATCGGCTTCTTCTGGGATAGGTAAGCACCTCAGGATCTTAACAGACTGCACTGGCCCCAGGAGATTGGAAACAGGGGTGACAAACAAGAAGGGCTGAGAGAGATTCTATTTCCAGCCTCTTCAGGAAACCTAACTTCAATTTGGCCACCTCTCCCTTGTTCCGGGATCTCTCCACGGCAGTATTTCCAAGCAGTTTACACACTGGAAACCATGTTACAATGAGTAACCTGGATCAACCAGGCTTGATCCGGGCGGCCAGTCGCACCTGCTGGGGAACCGCCCCCTCCCCCGCTCATGGTCAGGAGCCACGGCATCATTACCGTCTTTGGTCTCCGGGATCTCAGGTTGGTAGCCGTCTGTGGGGCCTCCACACTCGGAAGCCGACAGGTACTTCTCAGCTATGTCTGGCTGTGGATGAGAGAGAGAGAGGTGAGCAAGAGCCACTGGCTGGGAATGGTTCCCTTGGAGACTGCAATTTGAGGGAAAATAATCAATGGCTCTCCTGTAGAGTCCAGGGGTCACCAGACCAAGCCCCCATTGGCACCCAAACTGCAAAGTCCAGGTCAGTGGCAGGGCACTGGCTTAGCAGCTCCCTGGGGCTCTTGGGAGTGCCCACCTTCACCCTCCCTTCTGCCCCAGCCCAGAGCACCTTCCCACCCCCAGGCCAATATCTCATCTACAAGTCCTCCTAAGGGCTGCTCATCCTCCTCAACGGTGGCTCTGATGCCGGTGGAAGGGCAGCCAGGCAGCCCCAGGGAAGGTGACTCCAAGCTGGGAGCCACCCAAATCGGGAGCGCGAGGCGACCGTACAGCAACCCTCCGGCCTCTGGAGGGGAGTATGCCTCATACATGTGGGTGGACCACGAGTCCCATCCTGACTCCCATACCCTGCAGCCTTGGCTGGTGCTCTGAGCCTCACTCCCATGCATGCCAGACAGGGACAATGCCCAGCGTGCATTTGCAGGGCTGCTGGGGACTAGAAACAGTTCCTAGAAAACTGTAGCTGCCACCGCTGCTAACACCCAAAGCATCCAGAATGTTCTGCTCAAGCCTCCTCTATAGCGCCTCTGGAGAGCCGGCTAGGGCCTCCCGGACAAGAGGCTCACAAGCCCTTATTCCTCATCCCCGTTAGGAGGACTCAACTTCAACCTCAACTTGCGCTTTCCCGTCAGTGCCCAAGGTGTGAATGAAAACAGTAAACGCCTCCACTCCAAGTCATTCTCCGGGGTTGTGGCCTCTCCCCAGGGCACGGCCAGTGCGTGCAGGGAACTAGGGCCTCCTCCCTGCCAAGCCCTCTGTACCTCTTGCTTTCCTCCCTGGCCAGGACGAGGACCCCAGAAGGAGACCCAGTGGCCCTGTGGCTGCTGTGGACGTGCCTGGGGTTCAGGGCCACCCCTGCAGAGACATGAGCTGCGGCCTTGCATGCACACGAGGCTCCCCTCGCAGCTGGCACTCAACCCAGCTTCGGCGATCTTGACCCTTAAGGTCCTGCCAAGTCCCGTGCAGAGGAGCAGCCGAGCTGTTTTGGTGGTGGTGGTGGTGGTTGGGTGGGGGGAGCAGCCTTGCAATGGCTCCCCTGGGAATTAGTGGGGCAGCTGAGCCACACAGGGAACCCTCCCTGCTGGGCAGTCACTCTGGCTCCCTAACACTTCCCCCTCAAGCAAGAAAGCACCTGGGGACCACACCAGCTTCACCCATTTTCCAGCCAAGCCAAAACTGCTTGCCTCATCTAGCCAGTGTATCTTCTTACTCCATGGGCTGAAATTCAGAAATGCGGCCCCCAACTCCTCACTTTTGGCCATCACGGGGAAGGAACAACGCACTTCCCTGTTCCCCCAGGTAGGGCAAAGACTTACCTTCTGGCCAGGCGGGCGCTGGGCATCCGGGGTGTACTGGTTTCCCTCGGACGCCCCCTCGGAAGGCAGGCCGCTCACCTCCTGGATGACCTGAGGCCAGAGGAGGGCACTCAGCACAGGCCGAGGTCCCCGAGGCCCTCTGGCCACCACGCACAGCCAGAGTGACACAGGAGACCTGGCAGCTGGGGAGGGTGGGGGGAGGGGAGGGGGAAGATGTGCCACTTCTAAGGAACCGAGAGCCACATTCATCCCCGCCAGGGCCCCTTGTGGCCTGGGATGCAGCCAGGCAGGTGCAGCTAGGCGGGCCTTTCCTGTAGCGTCCTGGGACAAAGCCACCCCTCGACTCCACGAGCCCCCTCCCTGCCACCATTCCAGGCAGGGGTGCGTGGAGAATGCCCACCTCTGCTGGGTGGTCCTCTGGCTTTGGGGGGAAGGGGCTGTGGGACTCTCACTGCCTGCTCCCCAGACTCATCTGCTATCATACCACCTGTCCCCAGGGCCATGCCCCCCCGCCCCGCTGGCACTCAGGGCTTGGGCCGCAGGCAGAGGGAAGGTCAGAGGCAGCTCTGATTTCACTGCACGGGAAGGTCCTCCCCGCTTCTGAGCCAGGGCCACCTTGGGGATCTGCAGGTGGGGGCCTCCCTGGACATGCACAGGTGCTCTGGAGCTACAGATCAGCAGACACAACTTCAAAGAGCTCCCTTTTCAGTGTGCTTCGTACAGTTTGTGTTTGAGAACAAACAAAAGAAGGGCAGCCAGGGAGACATGGAAAGTCTTAGCACCTCTCACTTTGGAGCCCACTCTAGCTGGGGACTTCGGTGCACACTGGATATGCAACCCAGCACCATGGGAAGGGGCGGGTGGCTGGGATCTGCAGACAAGCCGAGCGACCTCAGGTCTAAGTGTCAGTCACCATATCTGTAAGATGGGCACTCATGCACAGTGACTGTGAGGTCTCAGATGGGGCAGGCTCGTGCATCACTGTCCTCATTATTCTGGCTGATTACATGCAGGCCCCTGCCCAAGGGAAGCGCCACCAGGCCAGGAGTTCAGGCTCCAGGACTTTAGGGCACGCACTGGGTGGGTGGGTGGGTGGGTGGTGACGGGGTCTGCCTCTCCGGAGAAGCCCTGCCTGGTGTCCTCCTTTTCCGGGACTCTCACCCAGACTCAGCACCTCCCAGTCACTACCATCCCCCTGTCTTATGCTGGCACAGGTGTGATTATGGGGGATTGGGACACAGAGGCCCAACGAAGGTAGGCCAGGCCAGGATTCTCAAGACATTTAGTGGGTTCACAAAAACAGCCCACCTGCTCCAAATCAGGGGTACTCAGTGTTCAAGGTAGCCAGAGCCCTGGGCAGGTACTATTTTCAGTCACGCTTTAATAAAGTAGGCCAGGGAGCCAGTGCTATGGCATAGCAGGTAAAGCCTCCGCCTGTTAATGCCAGCAGCCCAAATGGGTGCCGGTTTGTGTCCCACCTGCTCCACTTCCAATCCTGCTTCCTGAGTGGCCTGGGGACAGCAGCAGAACATGGCCTAAGTGCTTGGGCCCTGACACCCACGTGGGAGACCTGGAAGAAGCTCCTGGCTTCAGCCTGGCCCAGTGCTGGCCATTGCGGCCATCTGCGGAGAGGACAAGCAGATGGAACATGTGTGTGTGTGTGTGTGTGTGTGTCTAACTCTGAGTTTCAAATAAATAAGTCCTTAAAAAAAAAAAAAAAAGAAAGGCCAGGTCTGTTTCTGATGGGCCCACCCCAATGCTTATGCTAGCCAGGGTGGCAGGCAGGGTGGGATGGGGGCGGGTCCAGTGCTCCTCCAATGGCAGTGCATTCGCACGGTCACAGTGTGGAGGGGCCAGCAACGAGGGGGGGAAGGCCTCTCACAGGCCTCACGAGGGGCCTGCTGAGTTTGAAGACCCTTCTGGAACTGAGGGTCCCTTTCCCGGTGCAAACCTTACTCCTGCTGGAATCATCAAGTTCATCTCCAACCCGGAGCAGCTGAGCACGTGCCCAGGAGCTTCTCCATCGCCACACCTTGGCTGAGTGCGGCAGATGTGACCATGTGTGTCTGTAGCGGCAGGAAAGCCAGCACTATGGTCAGCCAGGCCTAGGACAGGAATCCAATGATGCCACTCACTTGACAGGTGGCCTTGCTTGGTTGCCTCTGCCCTCGGAGCCTTAATCTCCACTCCTATAAAATGGGCACATTCACATTGCCCAGTACCCCCAGGGTGGTTAGCTGGTAACTTGTTAAATATGAAACAAAGGGGAGTGACGTCCATTGTTTTCCACTAAAGAGACAGGGGTGCCTCACTAGACGCAAAAAGGCCAACAGAATCCAGCCACAGCCACGTCCAGGCCGCTGAAGATTCAGACTGAGGGGACAGCACCACCCTCACCTCCGTGACACTGATGCCACCGCTTAGACCACAGGAAGCCCGGGGGACCCTGCACCATTGACTGTAGCATGGGAGCCAGAACTCCAGCAGCCCCCAGGACGAGCCCCGAGGGGCAGTGGGCCGCGCCCCTGCGCCTGGTGCCCCCTCACCCTGAGCCACTGCTCGGCTTGGTCCTTGCTCTGCAGGCCCAGCACGATCACGTCGGCGTTCATGGGCGTGATCTTCAGCTTGTGCTCCTTCTTGCGCACTTGCTTCTCCTTGTGCACCACGCTGCTGCCCAGCAGGTTCACGTCCAGCTGAGGGCTGTGGTCCTTGGAGGATTTGTAGCACTGGGAGGGAAGAGACGAAAGACTGCTTGACCAGGGGGGCCAAGTCAGGCTCTGCAAAGCAGGGGTCGCAGGACACTGCAGGACCCTCTGGAGCACGACTTTACCCCCAAACCAGAAGGCTGGATGCTGAAAGCAGGCCCAGAGCCTTGACCTTGACCTTAATCAGCAGCCCTTGCCCTCAACATTGGATTCTCTCTATTCCCTTCCAGCCTCCTTCTCACTGCTCCAGGGCCCTGGGATGATCCAAATGGCCGGTGCTTTCTCCAGCCCTTGGTTGAGGGGGGAAGCTCCTGGAGACACGCATGCGCCGGCTGATGACATCCCAGCCAACGTGAGCCTCATGGATGAGCAGGGATCCTGCGAGAGGATATAGCCTGGGGACGTCGCAGCCATCTGCATGCACGCTGTGGAGCTCACGGGACAGCAAAATCAGTCACAGGGCACATCCCTGTCGTTTGTGGGAGCGCATCTGTGTCTCCCACAGATGCAAAACAGAGCAGTCGCTTCCTGTTCCCCACCTCTCTGCACCCCAGCTTCCGCAGCAGCCCACCCCCAGGGCACGAGAACCAAGCCTACTGCCTGCCTGGAGGGGAGGATGCTGAGTCAGCAAAGAGAGGAGGGGCTTTCTGAGAGCACTGGCCCCCTCCATCTGCTCGTTTGGAAAACAGGCTCCTTACCATTGTAAGGGATGCAGAATGGGACCACCTAAAACAACATCTTCACAGAGCAGCGATGCAAAGGTATTTATGATAATTCCATGGGAACTCAAGGCAGCACATGAACTGAATTTTAATTTAAAACAACAGGAAGCAGGACTCTGGTCAGAGCCAGGGCTTCTGATTCCTCCGTGAGACTGGACTTGGAATCAGTGACTTGAAATAGCGCAGGTCTGGGGAGGTGCTGATGACAGAAGTGGGGGTGGGGGGAGCCTGGCTGGGCTCTGGTGCTCGGGACACAGAGAAGGGATGGAAGGGGGGTGCAGAATGGGTCTGGCTCAACAAAGAGTATATGGATGGGGTGGGTGGGGGGCAGCAGTGGTCACCACCCTTTGAGAGCCTGATGAAGCGACCAGGCCTCTCCAGTTCAGAAAAAACCCACTCGTCCCCACCCAGAATTCCCAGTCAGGGAGAAGTTCAAGTCTCCCACCATGGAAAGGCCCTCAGCCCCGGGGGCCAGGCAGTGCCCCATCCCCCATGGAGAACACACTGACCAGGAGCCGGGTGTCTCTGATGACGCACAGCTGCTTGGCCCACTGGCCCAGCCACTTCTTGCGCCACAGGAAGGCGCAGATGCGGGCGTCGCGCATCAGCTCGATGCTGGCCTCGGGCGAGGGCCACTGGTAGGGGGCTGCCTTGCCCTTGCTGTGTTCCTCTTCGTCGTAGGACTCGTAAGAGCTGCTCACAGCCTCCCCGTCCTCTGCAAGGAGAACGGGCTCAGTGAGGGGCCGAGCAAGCGAGCCTGGTGGTGGCCGGGGTCGGGGTTGGGGGTGGGGACCAGCAGGAGGGTTTCCCAGGGCCTGGCTGTGCCGTCAGCAGGCCACCCGCCTGCCACCCAGTCTGGTTATTGCCAGGGTCAGAGGAGGGCGCGTTCACTCCGAACAGCCAGCTGCAGGAAGTGAGTTTCTGGAGACGGTGGCCGCCTTCCCATCCCTAAGGACCCCTCTTGGTCACGGCGCTTTAAAAAACCCACTGTCATCCTCCAGAGTCTGTCTTCTGTCCCCTTCGCCTTCCTCTGCCCCTGGCAACCAACCAACCAACCTCTCGTCCCTGCTGTTTCGGGAGTCCCCACACTCAACAGGCACCCGCTGGGCACCACCTGCCTCAGTTTCCCGCCTCTGCCCCCACTGCCCTGCAAGAGCTCTGCTCCCTTCTGCAGGCTACGCGCTCTGCAAGGCCAATCAAAACCATGTGAGCATAATCAATCAATCAATCAATTGGTCAATCGATCAGTCAGTCAAGCAATCCCTGAAAAAGCAGGGCATGGAGAAAAGGGAACCAGCGGCAGGATTCCTGGGCTCATCTGAGGCTCTGCACGGGAACCCCGTCTGCCACAACCCTGACGCTCCGTCTGGATTTCCCACGGACAGGGAACTCACTACCTCCCTTCCCTCCCTGGGCAGCCCCAACAGTTAAGAGAGGGGCCCATCACCAACGATCACACACAGCAGCCCCACAGACGGCCAGCCCTCTGTCTCCCCAGAAGATTCCAGAAGCCCCCTTCTATCTACATGGTTCCTGTGTGCCATGGAAGTGGGACCACCCTTGGACTTGACTGCAGAAAACCAGAACAAGGTCACTGCTAGTTACTGTAGTGACAGCGCCAACGAAAATGCATTTTATTTTGTTACAATACTTCCAGAAATAACACTTTGAACATGTCATACTAATTTTCTTCAAAAGCAGTGTGTTGATTCCCCTCTTCATGGCTTAAGACAAACAGCTGCCCAGTTTATAATTTTCTGTTTACTGGACAAACAGATGAAACAGCGCATGCCACCCAGTGGGGCCCTGGTCTCTCGTGGGGCAGGCCTATCAGGGAGCGACATGGCAGCCTGCTTCATGGGCCATAAAACACCCACCCTCTGGTCCAACACTCCCAGTTCTGGGAGCTTCTCCTAAGAGACTAGTGTTTAAAGCAACAGGTGAGAGGATGTTCCACGTGGGAGGACATTCACGCAAGTGCTGATTAACAGCAGAAGGTTCTGGCTCAGCAATGAGTGGCTTCCTTCACGGAGGAGCACACCACGCAGCCATGGTCAATGACAACTCTGCGAGCCAGTCTGCAAAGCCAGATCCTCAGACATGACGCCGCAGGAGAAAGCACAACTAGAGCAGCCCACGCGGACAGGACGCTCTGGAGGGCAACGGAGGGAACTTGCAACAGTCGATGTGATAGGGTTCTAGGACTGGTGATGCTGTCAGTATTGCATTACTGTACAGCAGGTGAAGGGGCCGGCATTGTGGGACAGTGGGTTAAGCTGCTGCCTGTGATGCTGGCATCCCATATGAGCGCTGGTTCAAGGCCCAGCTACTCTGCTTCTGATCCAGTTTCTTGTTAATGCACCCGGGGGAAGCTGTGGAAGGCAACCCAAGTGATTGGGCCCCTGACACCTACATGGGAGACCTGGATGGAACTCTAGACTTCTGGCTTCAGCCTGGTCCAATCCTGGCTATTGTGGCCATTTGGGGAGTGAACCAGCAGATGGAAAATCTCCTCTCTCTCTCTCTCGCTCTAAGTTTGCCTTTCAAGTAAGTATTCAAAAAAAAAAAAAGTAAATGAAATAAAAATGACATAGTATCACTGGGCTGCTTCCTTCAGGGACACAAATGATGGGAGGGAGGCGACACGGTACAGCGGGAAGAAACTGGCTGAGTCCCCACTGCTTTGTGCATCTGCGGCTGCCCCCACGTCCCATGGAGAATCCCAACACCCGCCCATCCTCCTCCACAGGACACCGCTCACTGAGCAGAGACAGCACATCTCAGGAGCTGGAGTTGCCGGAGAAACACAGGGCAAACGTCCTAACAGTCTCCCTGTCCCTGAAAAGGTCCCGGCACACCACACATGGCGGGTGTTCTGAAAACAGATCCCCAGCTTCCAAGGCCGAGGGGCAGGGTGCACCCCCATCCCCGTGTCCTGCAGGAAGTCCTGGGAGCCCAGGGGAGAGAGCCATGCACACGCGGGGACTTCCAATCACATGTCCCAAAGCCACAGGCAGGGGGTCTGTGGAAGTCACTCATCTGGAAGAATGACACATGGCCATGCACATGCAGGACACATGCATGTCCCCAGGGCATGCACCCATCTCTGAGAGTAAGCAGGCAGCAGGCAGCTCCGGGGCTAAGCAGTACCCAAGGTGATTGTGGCGTAAATGACTCCTTCGGGCACCTGCACCCATCTGGGAACCTCAGTAGGGAGAACTCGGCCAGCATGACCTGCACGATGTCCAGAGGCACAGAGGCAAGAGGAAAAAGATAAGATGAGGACAGGGACCTGCCCAAGAGCAGAGACACAGAGAGAGAGACCCAGGAGCGGCCACAGGGTCCCCGCAGCTAGTGCTTGACCTGGGGGGTGGGGTGTGCTCAGCAGGAGAGGCCACAGCCTGGCCAAGGGTGTCATTTCCCAGCCCTCTTTCTGCCCAGAGGTGACCACGTGACCGCCAGTCACCCACAGGACATGGGCAGAAGTGATGGCACCCCTCCTGGCTGGCACTTCCAGGAAGTTGACGGGATCTCTGCTGTTTCTCTGCTGAGGATGCTGCAAAGTCCTGGGGGACCCTGGGCTCCTACCTGAGACACAGCAACACCCACACTGACTGCTACGTGAGGGACAACAGGTCCCTGCCGAGTGATCAGAAACTGAAACTGGGGTCACTTATCACAGGGGTACATGTAAGGGGTACGTGTGACATCTCGGGCACACACAGGCCGCCAGGGTGATCACTCAGCATCTACTCGGAAAGGGGACCCAAGCCAGGGCAGCCGTATGGGGCAGGAGATACTACTGGGACCGCAGGACAGAAGCCCACACAGCTGGCCTTTGGCAGGAAGTCAGCTAGCTGGCTGGCTGTCAACCAGCAAGAGCCCGGGGCTGGACCCTGGCCCTCCTTCCTCCTACCATAGCATCACACCTGCTGCCCAACCAGGTGTGGGGTCGGAGCCAGCTGGTCACTCAAGTGCAACCCTCCCTGTGTGCCAAGTGTGACCACTTCACCCCAAGTCACCCCGATTCTGTCGGAGGCAATGCACCCCTGCGTTTATAGCTCTGGATTTCCTCGTTCACAGAGCTTCCTGGCTGTCCGGGCAGTGGCCCCTACCTACCTAGCCCTGGCTACAGCCAAGGTGAGCCACAGTCAAGAGACAGATCCCAAGAAGCCAGTCTCTCTGACCACTTGTTTGTGTCAAGATGTGGTGTCTGCACCACAAAAAGGCTCGCAGGTGTGTCCGGGAGGCAGGCCCAGGCGGGTGCGGGCCACGCCCGAGACATAGACCCGGGACGCACGGAGGTGCTCACTGTGTGAGTCACCGATACCAGCTTCAAGACGCGCCTGGGCTCAGTGCCGCGCCCTGGGCTTTGGTCTGACGTCATAGCCCCCACGTGGAAATCCACCTTCCCCAGGCTGCGAACCACTGGCCAAGGACAGAGTTGCAGCGTGAGCCCCGACCACAGAGGCCGGTCACCTGGTGCCCGGGCTCAGTCGCCAAGCAGCCTTCCGGGGCCTGAAGCCTCATTCGGAGAGAAGCCAAAGCCCTCAGTGCAGCACCTCTCCTGCCACTCCTCCTTACCTCACCTGCTCCTGCCACGCTGGCCTCCCTGTCGGTCCTCAAATATGCCAAGAGCTCTCCTGCCTCAGGGTCTTTGCATATCCTGTGCTTTCTGGAAGGTTCTTCCTGCAGGGCTCTGCAGACCCAGTCCCACCTCATTCAGGGATCCAGCCAAAGTCTGACCATCACGGAGGCCTGCCCTAACTGTCTAAAGTCACCGCCCACTCCCGCTGCTGCAGCCCAGCCCGTTTCCTGTTCATCCTGACACTCGCCTCTACCCACGGCATTCTAGCTTTACTGCTGTCTGCTGACCTTGAACCTGAGTGGTGGGATGGCTGGGTGCATGTCCCTGCCTCATGGTGGGAGCCGCATTGCCAAGAGCCCATTGAGACAACGTGCACCCTGCATCAGCCTCCGCCTGACCCCCACTTCCGCCGCTTACCAGGGCGGCAATGCCCTGTGGCCCACGCCTCTCCTCCGCCTCCCTCCTGTGCTCAATCCAGCAACGTCCAGACGGAAACACAGAAAACGTCAGACACAGGAAAGCTGCCCTCGGGTGTCATCCCTGCCTCTCTGCAGGGGGCAGGCTCTGCTGTCAGTTTCAGCTCCTGCGCAGACTCAAGGCCAAACACCCTGAGGCCAGTGCTCCACTTGGGCCAAGGTCTCTGCCAACAGCAGCCCAGACCAGGCCTTGCAGGCCAGGGTGAGCATGCTGGGCCTGAGCAGGTGAGTCCGGGTCGGGGCTGTCCTCTGTCATCCATCAGGGAGCAGTCCATGTCCCCTCCCCCAATCCCCGCCCCTGCCCTAGAGGCTAGGACGCACCATTGAGGGACACGTCATACGGCTCCGCCTCTTCATAGTAGCCCTCCGGGGACTCGATCTTCGGGACAGTGAGCTGCTTCCGTTCTGGAATCTGTGGTGTAAACAGATAAAACAGGCAACTTCACTTATGATGCACTGGAAGCAACTTGGAGTTAACCCTTTGGGTGGGATGAGGCAGAAGCCCAGAGGGAAAATGCCCAACTTCGAGGGAGAATGTGGCAAATCATGACTCCATCTGTCATCCAGGCCACAGGCTGCAGTGTGGCCAGCTGCAGGGCCGTGGGGTCTTATCTAACCGGGCCTTGGCTTTCTCCTATCAAAACGAGCCTCAGCGCCTACCGCACACACAATATGATGGTGCATGGATGGATAACGCGCTTAAGGGTCCAGCCGGCGTCAGGCTGGTGTGGTAGCTGCGTGGCATTTCAACAGAAAATACTTTCTAAAAATACAGCGACTAATCAATGGCACGTAGAGTAAGACAATCAGGTTTCTAAATCCCAAATTCTTGCCACGATGCAATTCAATCCTTTGTTCAGTAAATTAAGAAACATTTTTATTTATTTTTTTTTTTGACAGGCAGAGTGGACAGTGAGAGAGAGAGAGATGGAGAGAAAAGGTCTTCCTTTTGTCGTTGGTTCACCCTCCAATGGCAGCTGCAGCCAGCACACCGCGCTGATGCGATGGCAGGAGCCAGGTGCTTCTCCTGGTCTCCCATGGGGTGCAGGGCCCAAGCACTTGGGCCATCCTGCACTGCACTCCCGGGCTACAGCAGAGAGCTAGACTGGAAGAGGGGCAACTGGGACAGAATCCGGCTCCCTGACCGGGACTAGAACCCAGTGTGCCAGTGCCACAAGGCGGAGGATTAGCCTGTTGAGCCGTGGCGCCAGCCTAAGAAACATTTTTAAACACTTGTTTGAGAGGCAAAGACAGAGAGAGAAAACTCCTACCTGCTTGTTCATTCCCCAAATGCCTCCAGTGGCCGGAGCCGGGCCACACAAAGCCAAGAACTGGGAACGCGACTCAGGGCTCCCCCATGTGTGGCAGGAACCCAACCTCTTGTGCCATCATCACTGTCTCCCAGGGCCTGCAGGAAGCTGGATCAGGAGCCAGGGGCAGGGACTGAACCCAGACGCTCTGATGGGGGACACAGGTATCTTAACTGCTAGGCCAAATGTCCACTCTTTGTTGAATAAATACTGATGGCTCTCATGCGCCAGCTGCAAGGGACACAATCAGACTTCAGGAGTCAGGCCCAGAGAAGGCTTAACCAAGTGGCAAACGTTTAACAGCTCCTGATCCAGTGCATTGCGAGCAGTGCCACAGAGACAAAATCAAAGTCCCGTGGGAGCCAGAGGGGGTGTGGGGAACGCTGGGGACCAGGGCAGGGAGCTGGGAGGATGGGCTCTTTGTGTGCTGAGTCTCAGACGACCCTGACCTTAGCAGTGGCAGGGGGTGGGAGCGTGCTATGTGAGCAAAGAACACAGGCAATGGTGCAGAAGCGGTTTGGGCAGGGAGGCAGCTAGCGGACAGGAGCCGAGGTCTGGCAGCACCGCCCTACTGCAGCCGCAGCTGACCAGTGCAGCCAGGGCCAGGCCTCCCGACCCCTGTGAGAGCCTGGTCTGCACCACCCAAACCTCCCTTTCTGTGCGCCTTCCCAGGATCGCCAAGTCCCCCTTCTGTGTAGTGGAAACCACAAGTTCCACAATGTTGCAAACTTATAACCAGCACCAGCTGGAAACTTCCCATATGGCTGCAGGCTTTAGGTCATTACAATAGAATTAGCATGGGCCCGGCGCTGTGGTGCAGCGGGTGAAGCCGTCGTCTGCAGTGCCCGCATCCCATATGGGTGCCAGTTCTAGTCTCAGCTGCTATACTTCCGATCCAGCTCTCTGCTATGGTCTGGGAAAGCAGTGGAAGATGGCCCAAGCCCTTGGGCCCCTGCACTCAAGTGGGAGACCCAGAGGAAGCTTCTGGATCCTAGCTTCAGATCAGCACAGCTCTGGCTGCTGTGGCCGATTGGGGAGTGAACCAGTGGATGCCAAACACCCCCCTCCCTCCCTCCCTCCCTCTCCCTCTCCCTCCCCCTCTCTCCCTCTGCCTCTGCCTCTGCCTCTGCCTCTGCCTCTCCTCCTCTGTGTAACTCTTTCAAGTAAAATAAATAAATCTTTAAAAAATAAATAGGGGGGCTGGCGCCGTGGCTCAACAGGCTAATCCTCCGCCTTGCGGCGCCGGCACACCGGGTTCTAGTCCCAGTCGGGGAGCCGGATTCTTTCCCGATTGCCCCTCTTCCTGGCCAGCTCTCTGCTGTGGCCCGGGAGTGCAGTGGAGGATGGCCCAAGTGCTTGGGCCCTGCACCCCATGGGAGACCAAGAGAAGCACCTGGCTCTTGCCATCGGATCAGCATGGTGCGCCGGCTGCAGTGTGCCGGCTGCGGCAGCCATTGGAGGGTGAACCAACGGCAAAAGGAAGACCTTTCTCTCTGTCTCTCTCTCTCACTGTCCACTCTGCCTGTCAAAAAAATAAATAAATAAATAAATAAATAAATAAATAAATAGGGGGCTGGCGCTGTGGCAGTTGACACCCTGGCCTGAAGTGCCGGCATCCCATATGGGCGCCAGTTCTAGTCCCGGCTGCTCCTCTTCAATTCCAGCTCTCTGCTGTGGCCTGGGAAAGCAGTAGAAGATGGCCTAAGTCCTTGGGCCTAAGTCACATGGGAGACCCAGAGGAAGCTCCTGGCTCCTGGCTTCGGATCGGCGCAGCTCCGGTCGTTGCAGCCACCTGGGGAGTGAACCAGCGGATGGAAGACCTCTCTTTCTGTCTCTACCTCTCTCTGTAGCTCTTTCAAATAAATAAAATAAATCTTAAAAAATAAAAATAAATAAATAAAATTAGCATGATTGGCACTCCCACTCCTATCACGTACCTAAAGCCACGATACTCCTGAGATTTCTGAAAAAGGACATGGAAATGGGTGGCACTGAAGGCCTGCTTACCCCCCGCCCCTTCTTTGAATATTCAGTGAAGCCCCACCCCAGACACCACCCCCTAGGGCAGACCTGGCGGGTCACTGGAGGGCTTTTTGTTCATTTCTCCCTCTCGTGCTCTCTCGCCTGCACTTACTCGAGTGGGCACTCCTCCTTCGCTCCACATAGACCTGCTTTCCTGCACACCTCTATGCCTCCACCTTGGATTCTTCCACGTGTGCAGGAAGAGCTCGGAATAAGCCCGGAGCCGAGTCCTGTGTGGCCTGGAGTCGAAGTCTATTTCTACGGGCCCTAGAGTTAATGCGGCTTGAGTTAAATCCAGGCGTCAGGGTCTCGGAGAGTCAACCCTGGGTATGTGGCAGCCTCTCTGAGCCTGTTTCTCTTCTTCATACCACAGGAGTCACATTGGGGCTGTCTGGAGGACTCACAGTCAGACGAGACGCGACCATGCTTCCCCAGGGCCGGGCCCATGCTAAACCGGAGGCTGCCGCGGTCACTGTCGGGAAACCGCCACAGCGCAGGGGCCGACAGGTGGGGCGGCGAGGGCGCCTGTGATGGCAGGAGCTGAGTCCCTGGGCTGCAGCCGTGCAGGCTGGGACAGGTCTCCGTGAAGAGGGCTGGCAGGGGCCAGGCCTCAACCTGGGTCCAAGCACAGACCTTCCTGCCTGCCCTGGCCTCCTAGCACCAGCACAAAAACAAGCCACAGAGGCAGGCTCTGACCAGCCTTCAGCCCTCCCGAGAGAGCAGCACCCCCCATAAACAGGCACGCCACCATTCGGCCGCTTCCTACGCAGATGGGGCACTGTGCCAGGCTGGCAGGAGAGGCTGCTGAAGGGAGACAGGCGTGATGTGCACTTTCTGAGGGTCAGGCCCTTGCACAAAGCAGTCCACAAGCCACAGGTGCCACCATTAGCCTGGCAGATGGCCCCACTCTCTCGTCCATTCCCAGACCCATGGCCAGCCTGCAGCTTGCAAAGGGCTCTGGGACCTGGCAGTGGTCCTCCGAGAGCCAGTGTCCTGGAGTTTGGGGTCAGGGTGCATGCCTCCAAGGAGCCCCATTCCCACCAGGCAGTGCCAGGCCCTCTGTGAGGAGGTGAGTCCCAGCTGGACAGTTTGAGACACCTGAGATCCGGCTCTGGGTCCCGGCCTGCAGACAGAACAGGACAGGGGCAAGGAAGCTTTCTGCAGCAGCTGCCTGTGGTCACCCTCACTCCAGGGCCTGCCACTGGGGTCACCCTCACTCCAGGGCCTGCCACTAGGGTCACCCTCACCCAGGGCCTGCCACTGGGATCTGAGGCCCTGTCCCGAGTACAACACTGAGCCCCTCCCTGCCAAGTCTACTGCAAGTGGCTCAGTGCAGGGGGCTGCATGGTGCAGTGGGGAGGAGTCTAACCTCCCAGGCCAGGTTAGAGATCTTCCACCTGCTGCTTCACTCCCCCAAATGTCACAATGGCCAGGGCTGGGCAAGGCTGGGCCCAGGAGCTTCTTCCAGGTCTCCCATGTGGGTTCAGGGGCCCAAGCACTTGGGCCATCTTCCGCTGCTTTTCAGACCACTAGCAGGGAGCTGGATTGAAAGAGGATCAGTGGAGGGGCCAGCTCTGTGGCGCAGCGGGTTAACGCCCTGGCCTGAAGCGCCGGCATCCCATGTGAGCGCCGGTTTGAGACCTGGCTGTTCTACTTCCGATCCAGCTCTCTGCTGTGGCCTGGGAAAGCAGAAGATGGCCCAAGTCCTTGGGGCCCTGCACCAGCATGGGAGACCTGGAGGAAGCACTTGGCTCCTGGCTTCAGATGAGTGCAGCTCCAGCCACTATGGCTGATTGGGGAGTGAACCATTGGATGGAAGACCTCTCTTCTTCCCTCTCTCCTTCCCTCTCTCTCTCCCTCCCTCTCTCCTTCCGTCTCTCTCTCCCTCCCTCTCTTCCTCCCTCTTCCTCTCCCTCTCCCTCTCTCTAACTCTGACTTTCAAATAAATAAATCTTAAAAAGAAATACAAGAGGATCAGTGGGGACATGAACTGGTGCCCACATGGGAGCTGCTGTTGTAGGCAGCAGCTTTATGGGCTATGCTACAATGCTGGTCCACCTGGCTGTTTTAATTACCATCGTTATTATGATGGTGACTATGAAATGAAGATGCAGAAGAGCCTTGATGGGCAAACCTGAAGCATTTTTCTGACTGTTCAGAGAAGGGACAAAAAAGGAAAGGCCCCTGGTGGCTTTTTTTCTTAATTTTTTTAGGTCAGCAATTTTTTCTGGAAAGGACCAATGTTTTAGGGATCTGTAAGCCATTTCGGGTCTCTTCTCCCTGCTCCCAGCTCTACAGCTGTAGCCCCACCAAAGCCTTCCCCAGACAATGCTTACTCAACAGCTGGCTGTGTTCCAATAAAACTTCACTGGCAGCAGCCGGCGGTGGGATGGATTTGGCCATCAAGCTCTGATTCAGACAGACTGTTCACAAGAGCTTAGATAAGGAGCAGCCCAGGTGACCTGAGGCACCCCTGCAGCCCTAAGCAACCCGTCCCAGAGGGCACTGTGGAAGGATCCCAGATTGGGGTAGTGGAGAGGCCCGGCCCAGCCTCCCCGCTGACCATGGCAATGTCTTCCAGGGAGGAAGCTGCTTCGTCCACAGAGCAGGTCACTTAAGACCAGCGCCAAGGTGTGCTCAGGCCTCAATGGGCAGATGGGCGGAGCTGGCTGAGCTGGCTAGCAGCAGCAACAGTGGCCAGTCCGCATCTGTTTCTCCTGCAGTGACCACAGCACCTGGCTGTGCACACAGCAGCCTGGAAAGGCCACAGCTGCCTGAGTCACTGTCCACACCCACAGGCTTGCTCCAGACCTTTGGCTGCCCCTTCTGTGGCTGCACAGGGCTGCTCTCCGCTGAATCTCTAGGGGCACAGTGAGGCCCCAAGCTACCCTAAAGAGAACCAGCGTTCGCGGCCAGCAAGCACCCTGGGCCTGGGAGAGACGCCATAAACCTGGCCAGCCAGAGACACAGATGACCCCAGGCCAGCATCTACTTCTGCCGTGGCCACCAGGGAGTCCAGGGCCATCAGGGAGCTGGGGGACAGCACTCAGGTGCATGGACCTCCCTGGAACTCAGCGCTCTGGGGTCATCCGAGAAGGGAAGGTTTTCTCTGTGTGAGGACAAGAAGCCACAGGGTCCCTCCAGGCTTACTCCCAGGGTGGGAGCCACCATGCTTCTGCCCTGCGACACTGCTGAGTCTGGAGTTCTCCTCCCCCTTCGGAGCCAAAGATACAGCTCCGCCCCGATCGCACTCCTCTGGGTGGCTTGCACTGGGAGTCACGGCTGCTGCAGTCCAGACCTGACCAGATGGGGCCTGTGGGAGCCAGGACACGTGTACAGGTGTGTGGCAGTGAGAAGAGAATCCTGGGGTGATTCCAGCCTGCTTCACACCACATCCAGAACCCCCTGGGGTAGAGGCGCCTAGGACAAACGTAGGAGGTGCAGCCCACACCCCGTGTCCTGCTCAGCAGCGCAGGTGCACAAGGAAGGAGGGAGCTGGCTTCAGGTGAAATCTGCCGGCTCTGCTGGGAGCTTCCTGGAGACTGTCCACAGGAACAGCGACCACGCCTATGCCAGGCTACTCTGGGCTCGTGCTACTCCTAAGAGGTGAAATTTTCCCCAACTCCAGCCCCAAGACACAAGTCTCTCCTGTCGTGAGAACCAAGAGGCCCCCTGTCACAGATGGTACAGGAAGTGTGGTCTAGTGGAGGGTTCACAGGCCCTCCCTTCCTTTGCTCAAGACCCTCGCTGTTAATGTCACAGAGCTTGGCAGTGACGTAGTGAAAGCCAGAAGCCCAGGGGCTCACCATGACCCTAGGAGGTGAGAAGTGTTAAGCCAGCACCAGGCCTGGGCCTCTCAGTCCACTGGTTGTAAAACCTGGGTTTGCAGAACCCTTGGTGCTCAGCACTACTGAGACTGCCTGGGGATGCCCCCACGCACCAGGTGTTGACCACGAGCAGCTGCCACCCCACCACCTGGCAAAGCCAAGGTGCCTGGGTCAGGAGCAGATGCTGGATTCAGGACAGCAAAGATCCAGGCCTGGCTCACAACAGCCACCTTTCCAGGCCTAGCACTCAGAGAGCAAAACCCTGGAATACGCTGGAAACCCTTTAGTCATAGCATCACAGTGTCTCTGCATTCCAGGCCTGGCCTTGCACCTCCCAACTACGGGTCCTAGACTGCAGTGCTAAATCCAGGAAGCTGCTTGAAGAAGCAATGACAAAACACCCATCCCCCAAAGGATGGTGGGGAGGACGGTGTTTGCATGCATGGAGTGGACTGGAAGGTTGTGATTTGGGGTGGTCACTGGCACTGATCAGCGCATCACAGGAAACACCCAGGGATTCAGGATCAGTCCACCCATCGTCTCCCCCAGCCTGAGATGAAGCGTGGCCTGACAGCTGTCACCCAGCTCACGGGGCCTCATGCATCGGGTCTTTGTCCCAGGGACTTCAGGACTGCCAATCGCTGCATGCTGTGGCTACAGGAGGGAGTGGCTTGAGGAAGCCTGCTGTCCCTCCACAAAAGGGCGGGACCAGTCCAGAGCCACTCTGGGGTCAAGAACCCCTCCGTGGAGACTTGAGGCCACAGAACAGGGCAGAGGTCACTGGGCTGGGCCCCTGCTGCTTGGAGAAACGCTTCCCAGTTGTGGTCCTGGAACTCCTCTAGGAACCCCCAGTATGCCTTGGGAGAGGAAAGAACCCGAGATCAAATTCTGACACCTCCACCCAGACGCTACACAGGATCAGGCTTCCTCGTCCACAGTGCAGGCATACTGCTCCCTTCTTTGTGAAACCCTAGCCCAGTGTGCTGCACAGCACCAGCCCAGGGCACAGACCACCCGACAAGGCAAGTGTGAACAATCCCTCCACTTACATGCTAGGAAAGAAGGGCCAGAGACCTTAAATAATTCCCTCAAGTCAAAGAGTTAGTACCTGCCGGGGCTGGGACTAGAACCCAAGTCTGTGTGATTCTATAATTCCACCCATCAATCTACCCATCTATCCATCCATCCATCTATCCAACCGACCAACCATCCATCCATGCATCCATCCATTCATCCAAATGAACAATGTTTGCAAATGGCCTTCTGTGTGCAGACATTGGACACAAAGTAAAGAAGAGACACCGCCCCTGTTCTGGGGAGCTTACCTCTGGCAGAGGAGACAAACAATAGACCAGATGGTTTCCATGGTGGCAGGTGCCATGGAGGAGTAACTGGGTGGGGACAGATAGCACTGGGCGGGGGGGGGGGGGGGGGGGGACCACAATGGCATGCCTCACTTAGCCAGGCCAGTGAAAGTCTATCTAGAAACTTCTGAGACATGAGGACACGCCAGTCACCAAAGAGCCAGGGGCTCAAAAAGTGCAAAGGGAGGAGCAACCACAGTGGTACAATCTAGGAGCAGAAGGTCGGCCAGCGAAGAGCCAGGGTAATGAGGCTGGACATGCAGCTGGGCCAGACTGTGCAGGCCCTGGAGCTGTGAAGGCATGGGGATGTTTTCTTCTAGGTTTACAGAGAGCTGCTGGTGGGTTTCAGACAGGAAGTGCAGTGTTGGGTTACATTCTTGAAAGGTCACAGTGGCCCAAGCCAGTGACCACAGCTATCTATGGCCCCTGCGCAGGTGGCACCCTCAGCACCCAGACCATGGCAGCCCTGGGCAAACAAATCACCCGTGGGCAGGGTTCCTTGGCTCTGTCTCTCCCAGGGCCCTGCCCCAGGTGCACACACAGCAGGTACCCATGCCACACGCCTGATAGGCTGACACCTGGGAGAGTGACTGGAAGTTCCAGAGCCCCATCAGGGAAGTCAGGGTCTGACACTCACGATCTTAGGCGGCGGGAGGTCCGGAAGGCTCTTCTGAGGGGCCGAGGCATGCTGGCTGGGCTCCCCGTTGGTGAGTGGACCCTGCTCCGTGGGCGCTGTGGGCAGCAAGAGGAGAAAGCCTCCGTGAGGGACAGCCAGCCCCATGGCAGGGCAGGGTCATTACCCAGGAATGTCTGGTCACATGTTCCAGAGAGTTCTATGTGAGCAGGTGTCAATTACCCAGGCAGGCGGTTCCTGGAGCCAAAGTTGTTTTCCTCCAAGAATAGGACGCAGCAGCGTCGCAGCCACAGACAGATTCCTTGGAAGGGACTGGCTCTGGGTTTCTGGCAGACTCCACCCCCTACCCCCCACCACGTGAAAAACAGTCTGGCCGCAGAGGAGCTGCCGTGGTCACTATATTGAGCCACTCTCGGCACTGACCTGCAATTACAGCTTTTTCTTCTATCAGTTCCTTCCCTCAGAAGGCCAGCGGCCCGGGGCAGGGGGACACTCTGCTCTGGGGCTCTGCTGTGCCCTGGGCTTGGTGGTGGGACAGGAGGTGGCAAGGCCACACCGAGGAAGTGAGGCCGCCAAACCTCTGCACACTTGCGGACGGGCACGAGGGCCCTTAGGAGATGTTGTAGCCGGCCTTGCTGGCCCCAGGGAGGCTGATGTCTCCAAGGGGAAGCCCTTCACAGAACCGAGCGCTTGGGGGGCTGCGATCCCACCTTTCTCCAGCCTCGGGCCTGGGAGTCAGGAGATGGAGCTGCTCCTGCCCCTCCTCTGCAATGAGGCGGCTCTGAAAGCCTCTGGGCCTGCTGGGTTCTGCCAGAACCATCCCAGAGGTGTGAGATGGAAGCGCCGGCACCACCGAAGGCGCCACCCGTCCCTGCCACGGGAGAGAGGACGCCGTGCCCGGCAAGCACCCTCGGCATCACCTTCAGACATCACGGCAGTCCCCGCGGCCTCCCGAGCCCCTCCCTTCCCTGCCCAGGCTCTGTCCAGGGCAGAAAGCCGGACCCCGGGATCTGCAGCACACACAGCCTCCGCCTTCCTAGAACATGTGAATTAGGACTTCCTGTTTCTGGCATGATGCTGGGAAAAGCTAAGATTTTAGGGACAGATTTCTTCTCCAGTGGGCCAGGGGGTGGTGGCTTACTGAAACATCCCAAAATATCTTCTCAGCCCAAAATACTCTCCGACTAAAATGTGCTCCCAAAAATAACTCCCGGGGGCCTGCCACACGCTGGCTGGGCGGGCGGAGGAAGTGAGCCCCGATCCCTCCCTGTCCTGGGAGCCGGCGCAGCCCCTACCTTGGTCTTGAGACTCGGCGTCCTGCGGCTTGTGCACCGTCACTTTGTTCATGTAAATGTATTCCTCATCAGAACCTGTGGGAGGATGGCACACGGTGACCGGGGAAGGGGAGGGGCTGGGAGAGGCAGCATCTGCCTGGAGACCCAGTCCTGAGCTCGGGGTCTGCTGAGCTTGCTCACGGAGTCTGTTGTACACTCGACGGATTTCCAAAACAGAAATAAGCGGATGACTCCTGGTTTCCCAGCCTTGGGTGGACAGGGGGAGTGGGGAGAAGGGGGGGTGTAGAAGGGGGGCTTCTGGGATAAGCTGAAAGGCACCCATTCCTCAGGGATTCACCCGTGGATCCTAGCACCCTGGCATCCTAGCATTTCATTTAGATATTTCCTATTTGTCATTCTCACTCTAGTCTGAATTACTTGCACAGGCTAATCAGAGTCGACGTTCAGATAAGACAGTCATTCCGAGGATCTGGAAGTTCAGCTCCCAAGCCCTAGGTGGGGTGTTACTGGGGAAGTAGGAGGCAAAAGAGCCAAACCATAAGAGCTTTGAGTGTAAACGGGTGAGCATGCTGGGAATCAGAACAGGGAAGCCTGCAGCCACCTGCTGTGCCCTGGAGACTGCACCTTGCAGTGGCACCACCTACCCCTCCGTCAACACCACTCCTGTGCAAGTGAGGTCACCCTGCAGAGCTGGGGGCCAGAGGCAAGCTGGCCTCCTAACCCTTGCATGGTTTCCAATCCCCCAAGGAGCCCTCTGTGGAAGCCTTGGGAGGAGGCTCACCCAGTTTCTCCTCTGCAAATCCCGCTTGTGTTTCTTTTGTAGCCCTTAATTTACATTTCCTAGAAACTTGTGGCTGATAAATTCCAGTGGTCAGAGACTGTGTCACTGAGCCAAGGGACCCAATTCAAGTCCTGGCGAAGGAAGCGGCTCAGTGTCAGTCTGTTCCAGAGCCAAAGGCCGCCAGACTCCGGCCAGCAGGCCAGCAGACTGGGAACCGGGAGGGACAGGGGCGGCTGGATGGGTCCCCATTCCCTGGCCACGGGACTGCCACCTCAGTGACGTCACCCCTGGAACCAGGGCCACCAGAGTTTACGGAGAGAACGAGGAGGGACGGATGGATCTACCTACAACCTGCACACTCAGCCGCAGAGGGAGCTGGGCAGTCCTTTCTCCCACATGTGGCTCGGGGGAAAGTACTCAGCAGGGGCAGGCGGAAGACAAGGCTCTGCCATCAACAACATAACCACAGGCAGAACACGGAACCCTTGCGCTCGGTGTCCTTGTCCACATGGTAGAGTGAAGAAGCACGCTGAAACGACCTGACTTGTAAGGTGTCAAGAACAGAGAACTCAAATACGAGCAGAGTTGAAAAAGTGAGATACTCTTACCGCAAGCAAAGATGGCAAATGACAGCCAGCAACATGGGAAGCTGCCCAAAGCCTTCACAGTAGGAAAGTGGTCAAACCAACCATGGCCCATGCACATACATGGCTGGATGCCACCTTATGAGAAATAGACTTGGGGTGGGCAGACGGCCTAGTGGTTAAGACACCACCTGGGACGCCTTCATCCCAGACGGGAGTGCCTGGGTTTGAGTCCTGGCTGTGCTCCCAATTCTAGTCCACCTTGGGAGGCAGCAGGCTGTGGCTCAAGTACTGGGGTCCCTGCCACCCATATGGGAGACCAGCCGTTATAAGCATTTGGGAAGAGGGCCAGTGGATGGGGGCTCTCTGTCTTCCTGTCTCTCTGCCTCTGAAATAAGTAAGTAAAATTTAAAGAAATAAGCAGGTTACCAGTGAGTGTGTAAACCAGCAGAGCTACGTGGGAGATGATTTTGGGGGACAGGATACAGTTCATGTTCTTTGTCACAATACTTCCACTGCCAGAACTGTACCCCACAGACAAATCCCAGCACAGAAAGGAAATCTTCTTTGAGGATATTCATTGCAATAGAGTATGAGCTTTTTTTTAAAGAATACAATTTGAACTCCCACTAACAGGGAGGTAACTGAACAGGGGCTTCACCCATCCATCGGTGGATACCACTCCACTGTGAAAAATAATAAGGCAGCTGTTCATAAAGATAGCTTGGACCTGGAGCTGAATTAAAAAATCAAGTTTCAGGGCCGGCGCCGTTGCTCAACAGGCTAATCCTCCGCCTTGCGGTGCCGGCACACCGGGTTCTAGTCCCGGTCGGGGCGCCGGATTCTGTCCCAGTTGCCCCTCTTCCAGGCCAGCCCTCTGCTGTGGCCCGGGAGTGCAGTGGAGGATGGCCCAGGTGCTTGGGCCCTGCACCCCATGGGGAGACCAGGAAAAGCACCTGGCTCCTGGTTCCTGCCATCGGACAAGCGCGGTGCGCCGGCCGCAGCGCGCCGGCCACAGCAGCCATTGGAGGGTGAACCAATGGCAAAAGGAAGACCTTTCTCTCTGTCTCTCTCTCTCACTGTCCACTCTGCCTGTCAAAAAAATAAATAAATAAATAAATAAAAAAATAAAATAAATAAAAAAAATAAAAAAATAAAAAAATCAAGTTTCAGAATAGCAAAAAAGGATAATGAAGAACAGAAAAGTATGTCAACTGTCAACAGGTGGAAATGTGTGCATGCAGCCATTTTTTTTTTTTTCATTTTACTTGAAAGGTAGAAGGAGAATGAGAAATCCTCCATTCGCTGGTCCACTCTCCAAATGCCTGTATCCTCCAGGCGTGAGCCAGGCCAAAGCCAACAGCCTGGACTCCATCTGGGTCTCCCACCTCGGGGGCAGGGACTCAGCACTTTCTCTGTCACCTGGTTCCTGCTGGGCTGTGCATTAGCTGGAAGCTGGATCCGAAGCCGAGGAGTGGGACTCAAACCAAGCGCCCTGCCGCCGGGAGGCGGGCATCCCAAGTGATGACTCACAACCGTGCCCACCACTCACCCTCGCCCGCAGCATCCTACGTGTAAAAATAACGTAAACACACCTGCAGAGGCAAACCACCGCTACACAAACACATCAGGACGACACTGCTAGGGACAGAGGAACACGGCGGCCAGCGTTCATCATCTTCACTCCTATTCCTATCGGCTCGCGCTCCTGTACCGAACAATTAAAGGCAGGGAGTCCGAGTAGGCGCTTTCTCCCCAAGACAGGGGTTTGAAAATTACAGAGAAAACTCACGCTGGCCACCCCTCTGGACCTCATCTGCTTGCCTCGCCTATGCAAGGTGCAGTTGACTTAGTTTTGATTCACAGCGGGTTGCTAACCCACGACTACCCTGTCTGGTTATCAGCGGCTCCCAATACCTTCTGCAATTGTGGCCAAAGCACAGTGAACTTGACCCGAGAGAGGGAGGCTGCTGAGCCAGCCCCTGCCGGAGAGCACACTGAGCATCAGCAGTGGGTCCAGCGGCCTTGTGGGGGAGGCAGACTGGAACCAGACGGCTACACAAGTGAGTGGGAGACGATGAGGGCTGAGCGTTGCTGGAGAGCAGAGCTGACGGTGCTCAGAGGGAAACGGCCCTTGCGGCAGGGAGAAGTCTTTCCCAGAGGACTCGGGTGGGAGTGGGGAGGAAGCACACGGGTATTTTTGCTGTGGCTGGAGAGAAGAGAGGTCTGCAGCATTCTCTTTTTATTTATTTATTTATTTATTTTGACAGGCAGAGTGGACAGTGAGAGAGAGACAGAGAGAAAGGTCTTCCTTTGCCATTGGTTCACCCTCCAATAGCTGGCGTGGCCAGCGCATTGCGCTGATCCCAAGCCAGGAGCCAGGTGCTTCTCCTGGTCTCCCATGGGGTGCAGGGCCCAAGCACCTGGGCCATCCTCCACTGCACTCCCTGGCCACAGCAGAGAGCTGGTCTGGAAGAGGGGCAACCAGGACAGAATCCAGTGCCCCAACCGGGACTAGATCCTGGTGTGCCTGCGCCACAAGGCAGAGGATTAGCCTATTGAGCCGCGGCGCCGGCGATCTGCAGCCTTTTCTGACACAGAGGCAGCCACTGGAATGTCCCCAGACTCTCGGGGCAGGAGGGAGGGCAGGGGACAGGGTCCCTGCTGGTGGAAGACCAACAGACAGGCCTCACTTGACCTCACCATCCAGGCACAAAGCAAAAGAGTAGAAAAGTCACGTGCGGCCAAGAAAACAAAAGATCAGAAAAGCCAAATGGTCAACTCCACTGAGAAAATATCAATGCACCCCTGACCCCCAGCCCCCAGCCCACTCACTCGCCCACGCGCTGCCCAAACCTGTGAGCCACAGCTCAGCCCATGTGGGCCACAGGCAGTTTGCAAATGAGCAGCCTGCCTTCCCCTGCAAGTCCCATCAGGCCGAGCTGTTTGTGGTCGATACACGCAGCGGGGCAGGCCAGGGAGGCAGATGCATGCTTTCATTTCAGGGGTGCAGGTTGTGCAGGCACAACAAATCATCAGGTAGAGTACAGCATGGGGGGAGGGGGACAGAAACTGGGCCACCTGCTCAGGCCCGGGCCCTGGCTCAAGGCTGTGTGCCCATGGGCACAGGACCCTCTAAGCCCCAGTTCCTTGGTCAGCAAGACTGGGAGGCAGGGATGACACCAACTCCTTTGGAGACAGGAAGAGGATGAAATTCTGAAACCTAAGCCCCTGGGAACATCAGGTTTGGTGCTGGGACACAGTGAGCAGCAAAGATCAATGGGCTGCTGTGTTGCCCACTCTGCCTCTCCGGGGCAGTGAGGACCAGGGAGTGGCTGTCATGGGGTTCACAGTGGCCACCATCTCTGAGCGGGCCACTGGTGGCTGCAGGCCACAGCGTGCCAGATGCGTTTGTACGGGACTGGGGGCCAGTCTGGAGGTGTTTCTTGGGCACCCCTGTTCACTTCTCAGTATCCTCTCCCCACTAGCAAGCTGCAGAGACCAAGGGCGAGGAGGGCTGGCTTTATAAGCGCAGATGGAGGGCAGGACAAAGGTCACCAACGGGAAGCTACCAAGCACATTCAACCAAAAAGGGGGACTGGGTACGGAGGCGCTGCCCGCGCAGTGAGCGCCACAAGCCACGAGCCAGATCCATCTCTAAGAGGTCTTTGCCAATCCCCAGCAGAAGCGTTCTTTATAATTGAAGGCTCTCAAGTCGAAGCACATCTCCACAGTCTGAGGCGTGTGTTTTTCAAAGGATTCCGCTGATGACGCCTTCGGTGGAGTGAGTCACCTCTCCCCTAACCCCCTCCCCTCTGTAATGTGGATTTCCCCTCTGCCCGGTTCCCACCAAGGGCTTCTTTGATGTGCGGCCGGCAGACACTCCCTGCAAAGCCAGGAGCCTGGGAACTCCGGGCGGGCGTGGCCTAGAGAGCCAGCAGCTGGGCAGGAGGGGCTCTGATGGGAGCTAGACTGATTCTTCCAGAACTCACTCCAGCTTTGCAACCTCTCTGATCTCCAGGAACAGAATCCTGTTCCCCTGGAGCAGAGCGGGGGACAGGCCTTGGAACAACGAGGTCTGGCAGCCTCGGGTTGGTTCACCCCAAGCGCGGGAGCAAGGAGAATCCTGGACTGGAAGGCTACAATCCTGGACATCTTTTCCCTGGCAGGGACCGGCTGCTCCCGCAGACGGGCAGGATTAGATGCCCTCCTAGGGTACTTTTCTGTTCCCAAACAGCACTTCCAGTTCCTAAAGATTTGACATAAAAATCAACTCATCTGTTAGACCTTCACAAGAAGGCTTTCCTAGGTTTTTGTTTGTTTGTTTGTTTTTTGGGGGGGGGACAGGCAGAGTGGACAGTGAGAGAGAAAGACAGAGAGAAAGGTCTTCCTTTTCTGTTGGTTCAACCCCCAATGGCCGCTGCGGCCAGTGCACTGTGGCTGGTACACTGCGCTGATCCAAAGCCAGGAGCCAGGTGCTTCTCCTGGTCTCCCATGGGGTGCAGGGCCCAAGCACTTGGGCCATCCTCCACTGCACTCCCTGGCCACAGCAGAGAGCTGGCCTGGAAGAGGAGCAACCGGGACAGAATCCAGTGCCCCAACCGGGACTAGAACCCGGGATGCCAGCACCGCAGGTGGAGGATTAGCCTGTTGAGCCGCAGCGCTGGCCTGTTTTGTTTTGTTTTTTATATCTGAATTTGCTAGAAACGCTATGTCCACAAGAAGACTGAAGATGAAAGTGTGCACAGCGGTCTTATCATTAGGGCCCAAATATGTGAACACCCTACGAGCACCAGCAAGTGAAGGGATAGGCAGGTGGTGGCAAATGCACAGGAGGCCGTGAGCTTCAGCCGTCAGCACCACGCAGCAAGCTCCCAGGCAAGAGCAGCCAGACGCGGAGCACACACACAGGCCTGACTCCACGTCTACGATGCTCCAGGACAGTGGCAGAAATCGGAACAGTTGCCTTGGGACTGGGGTGAGAAGGGAATTCACTGGAAAGGGGATAGAACTTTCTGGAAGCTAGAAATGGCACGTTCTGGAAGGTGAACATGTGCGTGTATACCATCATCAAAACTCACTGAATTGAGTCTTTAGCATCCACACACTTTATTATATGTTGACTCTGCCACAATAAAGAAGAGAAAAAGTGTGAACTCAGGGTCCTGTGATTTCTCAAGTCCTATAATTATGCTCTCCTGCCTTCCCTTGGGCTGGACAACACTGGGCAGGTTATTTAAAGTCTCCAGGCCTCAGTGTCTTCCTCTGGCACAACAGCACCAAGCTAGTGGGCGTGCCTCTAAGTGAGACAAGTCAGCACGTGTGTACCCAGGAAGCGCCAGCCAACGTGACGACCGTGTCTTATCCCTTCACTGCTTTCAACCACCGTGAGGGCGCCAGAAAAGACGGCCACCAGCAAGCCCAGAGGGACCGGCCCTGCCGACTCCTGGATCCAGAACGTCCCACTCGCACAAGTGCGGGACAACCAGTGTCTGTCGCCGGAGCCACCAGGTGACACGCACAGCCTCCCTCCCACGGCCCCGGGGCCCGCACTCACTGCTGCTCTTGGTGTAGAGCCGGAGGAGCTCGGCCAGGCAGCTCTTCCTCACCAGGGCTGTGCTGCTCAGGTTCTCCTGGTCCAGAATCTTCAGGAAGTCGTCCAGCTCCGTCAGCAGCTGCTCCAGGGCTACAGGCAGGAGACAGAAACCTTTACAGTGGCTGCCTTCTCTGCAGAGGCCCAGGCCACCTCCACCTCCGGACCCTGCAGCGTCCCAAGGGCAAGGTCCTGTCTAAGGCCACAAGACGGCCTCCCGAGTGCCAGCAGCACAGGCAGAGAGGAACAGGCCCCGAGCCCTGAGATGAACAACAGCTACAGCTTCAGGCCTGCCTTTGCTGGAGGCGAGCGTTTGGCCAGGGCGGCCGCACCTCCAGCGGTCTCTCTCCCAATGCTGATGTCTGTCCTCACTGGGCTATTGGCTCCAAAGTGCCTTGTGGGCTGCTGAGCCCTGCCCCTGGGCTGTGGTTAGGATCAGCCAACTCCTACCTGGTTTCTCCCCGGGAGACTCTGGGCCTGCACTTAACCTTCTTGGGTTCTTTGGGCCACACACTTTGCAAAGCTGTTTCCATTGTGAGTCTGTGATTCCGAGCCCAGTCACAGTTTGTTCCTATGGCTTCTAAAACTAGAATGTGTTCATGGGACGCCCAGGGTTAAACGCCGGCCCTGGCTCCCCAGACACCCACCCACTCCTGGCTGCCAAAGCCCTTGAAAAAAACTTCATCCCCTGCAGCAGCCACACGGATCATTCATTCTCTGCCCCAGCCCCACAAACCTCTCCTCCAGCCTTCACACACCTGCACCTTCTCTGTGCCGGATCCACGCATCCCTCAGGCCCCCGCCTACACCTCTGGCACAGCCGGGTCTCCTCTATCAGATATTCCCTTGTGACCAGGACTGGCCCCTGCGGTAGACTAGACAGTGGCCCCCGAGACATGTCCATGTTCTAATTCCCCAAACTTGTAACATTGCACTTTCCATGGCAAAAGGGGGCTTCACAGGTGGGATTAAATTAAAGAGGATTATCCTGGATGAGTCCCTGAGCCGAGCGCAAAGAGCCCTCCTAGAAGGAGACCAAAGGCTGAGAGAGTCACAGACAGGAGAGAAGCTGCCGTGACGTCTCTGTGCATGGAGGAGGGAACCGGCAGCCAGGGCATCCGCAGTGACCCCTAGGAGCTGGAAAAGGCTTAAGGAAGGGTGAGATTCGCCCTCAGAGCCTCCAGGTGGACCCCCCGTTAAGAGTCTGATCTCCAGAACTGTAAATGAGGGAGCCTGTGCTGTCTGATGTCATCACGCTTGATAATTTGTGACAGCAATGAGAAACTGACAGCCCCTCCCCCAGCTCTGACGGTGTCCCACTGAAGCTGCCTGTGTCACTACTTAACCATAGTTCCAAGGACAGGCTCTGTGTGTACTCACGCTCCAGGGCCCAGCAAATGTCCAATAAATATTTACTGGCTAACAGAATGAATGAAAGCAAACCAAATACACCCACTTACATTGTGCACAAAGAACTTGATGGCCAGCTCACGAGAAAGAAAATCAGTAACTGGCCTGGGTCAGGACTAAAGAGGAGCCCAGGTATGTGGCGGGTGCTGTCTCGCCAGAACATTAGAACAGGTGGGCCTTTGGGAAAGGCTCTCCCAAGGTAGCACTGTGGCACCAGGGCTGCTCCGCTTCTGCTCCAACTCCCTGCTAATGTGCCTGGGAAAGCAGCAGAAACGGCCCAAGTACTTGGGCCCCTGCACACATGGGAGACCCAGACAGAGTTCTGGGCTCCTGGATCCAGCCTAGCCCAGTTCCAGCCACTGCAGCCATTTGGAGAGTGAACCAGTGGATGGAAATCTCAGTCTCTTCCTCTTTGTCACTCTGCCTTCCTACAAATAAAAAATAAATATTGAAAAAGAAAAGGACCTCTCCCCACTTTTCAAGTTTACACGTTCTGGAAACACTGAGGATGCAAACCATTCTTGCCCACAAGAAGCCAGCTCTTAAAAGTTTACAACGTAGATGGACTCTGCTGTCCTCAAACTTGGACCCCAGCGGCTTGCCCACCCTCTGGAGTCCTGATGGCTCCTATGTTCCTTGTGACATCTTTGTGTCAGTCTGCACGGGCCACCATTACCACGGTCTTATCAATGGCTAGGGAGACAGACACTTTGCTGGACACCTGTACCCCTTTGCTCAGTGCCTTCCCTTGTGCCCCTGACATGGCCAGCCACACCATCTCATGGGGCAAATTCAGTGCCCTCATGCACAGGGCAGAGGCAGAAGTCTTCCCAGTGGTGTAATGCTTGCCCCAAGAGGGGCCACAGGGACCACGTGGCCACCTGACCCAGCAGAGCTCTGCAGCTGGGACCTCAGCCTGAGCCCAGTGCCCTGCTAAGACCAGACAGGCTCCCTGGGGCCAAGGCCACTCCACCAAGAAGGGAGACACAGACCAAACGCCTCTTTCTGCATAAGTGCCAACACTCATCGAGTGCTGTTAGGCCTGGATGGCAAAGCGGCACCAAAGCAGAACTGGAGACAGGACAGAGGGGGGGAACCTGATTGAGAGAGATGACAGCAGAGAGAAGGTCAGGAGGTAATGGTAGAGCCAGAAATGTGCCAGAGGATTCCAAATCAATCCCATTAAGGTGGCATGTATCAATGCCATCTCACTAGTCAAAGTGATCACTTTAAGTTAATAACTGATCACGAAGATAGGATTAAGTATCAAAGGGATCACATAAACAAGACTAATGTCTGCTAATAATAACTGATAGAATTAAAAAGGAGAGAACCATCCAACATAGGAAGCGGGATATACAGCAGACTCACAGAATGGCAGATGCCCTAAACAGCACTCTGGCCTCAGAATCAGCCTGTAAGGCATTTGGATCTGGCTAAAAAGCCCTTGAGAGTTTCTCAGGCATGGAAAGCCAAGACACTGTGGCAAAAAAATGACCTAAATGAAAGATCTCTGTGAGTGAGATCCCAGCGGAAAGAAGGGGCCGTCAAAGAAGGAGGTAACTTTCTCTGAAGGGAGAAGAGAACTTCCACTTTGATTATGGCCTTGTTTAGATAAGGTCAGAGTTTGTGAATTTAAGAGACTTCCATAGCCTGGCAGCTCATGACAAGAGCCTTGGGTGATTACTGACATCATAAATAAGAGTGTTAATTGTTAAATCAACAACTGGAGTCACTGTGCTCTTACTTCCCATGTAGGATCTCTGTCCTTAATGTGTTGTACCGAGAATTAAGTACTTTATACTTTGTGTATCTGTGTGGGTGCAAACTGTTGAGATCTTTACTTAGTATATACTAAGTTGATCTTCTGTATAGAAAGATAATTGAAAATGAATCTTGATGAAGAATGGGATGGGAGAGGGAGTGGGAGATGGGATGGTTGTGGGTGGGAGGGAGGTTATGGGTGGAAAAGCTGCTATAATCCAAAAGTTGTACTTCTGAATTTATATTTATTAAATAAAAGTTAAAAAAAAAAAAAGAGGAGGAAAAAAAAGAAAGGTCAGGAGGGCCGGGACTCCAGCCCTGCCAGTCTGCAGGCAAACGATTCCTGCTCCTGAGACAGCAAGCAGGTGGCCGCAGTCCACGGATGCCCGCCCAGAGGAGGATGTGAAAGAAAGAGGCAGACGTGGTCCCCAGGCTGAGAGGCCTTGGGCTGAATTTTGCTTGGTCTTAACAGTGACTCACGAGTTTCCTGTCGGCTGCAGGAAAGAGGCTAAAAGGCAGTGAGTTTAAAGCAGTGAACCAGGAGAAACAGGAGAGAAACCACACAGGGCCTTGAACCAGGCCTAGGTGGGCAAGGGAAGAAGGGCCTTGTAGGCAGGGCAGCGGGGGTCTCTGCTGCGTCCTCCCTGACTTCCTGCTGCCCCCCTGCTGCCCCAGGGAAGCAATGGCAGCAACAAGAAATGGAGGAAAACTGAAAGTGCCTCTCACATCCTTAGTGATTCCCAAAAGCTGCCCGATTCCTGGAAAACAGTCTTGTTTTTGTTTCACGTGAGCAAAACTGTACCAGGGCAAAGGGTAGAAGGCATGTGCCTGGTTCTGGGGAGGCAAAGGTGACCCAAGAGGTGTCCTCTGCTGTCCTTGGGGCCCAGTGACCACAGAGGCTGAGAACAGAAGGAACTCCTGGGGGTCTCCAAGACCCCCAGCACACCAAGCAAAGAGGGGCACACTCGGGGGTCATCAGGGAGGGGAACTGGTGAGTTGGTCATTGAGGAATGCCCAGGAGCTCACCAGGAAATGGGGGGTGGCATTTTAGGAGGGAGGGAGATGTTCAGAAGGCACAGGTGGCACACATGAGAGACCGTGGGTGGTTGTGTATCAGGGGACTTGGTGCATGGGGGTGGGGGGGCTCTGATGCTGGAACTGCAGAACTGGGTGCAGCAGGCCTCGTGGGGTTTCTTAGCTTCGCTCAGGAGCTACTGTCACATCCTGCAGGGCCTCCGGGTGATGCAGTGGCCACAGCCATGCAAGGCTGCCCTTTGAACAGCTACAGGGAGAGAAGGGGAGGCCGCAGGAGCCTGATGGATGCCTGCATTAGCACAGATGAGAATGCTGAGGGTGTGACCTAATTGCAGTGGCTGGGGGTCATCCCATCAGCTAGCTAGGCCCCTGTATCTCCAGCTCTCATAACCACCCTGCACGTGAGTACACAGCTGTGGGAACAGGTGCCTGATGCCGAATTACAACCAAATGCAGCTCTGTCCCCCGTGTGCAGGGACAGTGGAGATTAAAACCAACCATGTCCAAGTTCAAAGGACTTGCCTCCTGCCATTGCTGGCTGCAGTCCTGGGAGCCAGGGAGGTTTATCTGAGTTATGGTCTCTCTGGGTCCTAGTCTGCAGGGAGAGAGATGGACGAGGATGGCGCTTGAGACTCAGACAGCAGAGCCAAGAGGACCTGCTGATCTCTCAATTGGAAACACGGACGGTGAGAGAAGACACTGGTGACTGTGCGATGCAGAGCGCCATTGTGCAGGCCTGGGGACACCATGGGGAACCAGGCAGCCGTGGTCCCTGCCATCAGGGAACTGACGGGCCAGGCAGATGGTGGGGGAGAGCAGTATGCAGGTACCCTTGCTGAGGACAGGGTGAATAATTCCAGCTCCTCTCGAGCTGCTGTTTTAGGAGCAGGTAAGTCCCAGGCTTGAACAAATGCAGGACCAGAGCGCGTCGAATGCTCAGGACGTCACACCCCTCCCTCTCAGGCTCTGTATCATTCTACAGGGCCCGCCAGGTTCCATCTCTGCATAGCCACTCATGACCAGCGGCACTCGGCTCCCTTGCCAGCTTCTCCCTCCCTGGATTCCACAGTCAAAGCCAAGTGTTCCCGGGTCTCAGTGTCAAGGTCACGTCTGGAGACCCCTGTAAGTGTCAGGCTTGGCAGGTCTGGGTGCCCGATGAGGCGCTATGCAGACTGGGGGCCACCAGTGATTCTCCTACACTCTTTCAGGGTCCAGCTGCAGGCTCTTGGAAACGACAATTGACAAAGGCAAGGTCCCCATTTGCGCCAACCCCAGTGACATTTTTCAACCCTGAGGGCCTGGAGGGGTGGATGTGGCTATTCCACTGGGGCTCTGGAATGCACTTATCCCAGTTCCCTCTCCCGCTCTGGCCTCCACATTTTTCATTTTGGTCTCTTCCTCATCTTCCAGTGGAGGGAGGGGAAAATGAGCGCATTGTTCAGCCTGGAAACTGTAGGCCCTTGTGCAGGCTTTGCATCCCGACTCTGTGGAAGTTCAGAGTTGTCTGCTCAGGGTCTGACAAATTATCAATAAGAGTCTTGTTCCGGACTTCCAAGGCCCACGCAGAGCTGGACGGGTCAACTGCCCAATTCATCGCCCTGGGCCGTGGCGAAGCTCTGTCTCCAGATAACCCCTCCACCCCGCCCGCCCCTCGGCTTTTCTCATCTTGCGGCCGTCCTGCCTTTTGGTCACTGGGTTCCCAACCATAAACGTCTTCCCAAGTCGCCGCAAAAGCCGCTCTTCATGCCCCACCCCCCGCTGGTTCATGCGCGCATCTTTATTTATTCAGCTGCCTTTGCCGAAGACCCGTGGTTGAGCGTGCTTCTTCTTCCTAACATCAAACTGATCAGACCTGTTCTTTACGTAGAAAGACATGCAGCCGCCCCCAGCCCCCAACAGCGCCCAAGACCGAGCCACTGAGCCTGCTCTCCTCGTGAGCCCAACAGCAGGACCAACCAAGGCAGGAAGCTTGCGAAAGCCTCTGTGAGCAGCAGCAGCAGCACTCAGATGCAACGCAGGGGCAGAAATGCCCAGACGCCTCCCAGGTAGAGAGACTCCTCAAGTGCACCGTGGGGCTCTGGAACACACACCCTCCACTGCACCAAGAAGGGACACACAGACCAAACGCCTCTTTCTGCAGACGTGCCAAACACCGAGTCAGCCTCTACCAGGGACCTACTGTGTGCTCTGCAAGTTGTGAGGAAGCGGGGTTTTTCCTCCTACGGCGATAAAATGCACACAGAACATTTATTATTTTAAAGTTTGCAATTCAGGGGTGCAAAGGACATTTGCAGGGGTGTACAATCATCCCCACTATCCATTCCAGAATGCTTTTATGACCTCAAAGGCAAACCTGGCAGGTGGTCCTCCCCAGTCCCTCCTCTTCCAGCCCCAGGCAATGCCCCACCTGCTGCCCATCTCCATGGCCTTGCATTTCCGACAGCTGCAAGCATGGAGCAGGTGACTGTGTCTGGCTCCTTTCACTCAGCATCATGTTCTCAAGGCACAGCCACTTTGTCGCATCCATCGGTATTTCGTTCCTTCCTATCACTGAATAATAGTCCAATACAAGACTATGCCACATTCTAATTAGCCATTCACTGCTGGTGAGAGTGTTGTTGTTTTTTAAATCAGGATCTTACAATTTACAGACAGTAAAATGCCCTATTTGGACCCTCTAGTTCCATAGGTTTTGACACTCAGCTATGATACCCATCACCATTATCAATAGAACATTTCAGGGGTGGGCGCTGTGACGTAGTGGGTAAAGCTGCTGCCTGCAGCACTGGCATCCCGTAGGGGTGCTGGTTCAAGTCCCAGCTGCTCCACTTCCGATCCAGCTCTCTGCTGTGGCCTGGGAAAGCGGTAGAAGATGGCCGAAGTCCTTGGGCCCCTGCACCTACATACATAGGAGATCTGGAGGAAGCTCCTGACTTTGGAATGGCACAACTCCAGCCATTGCAGCCATTTGGGGAGTGAACCGGAGGATGGAAGACCTCTCTCTCTGCCTGTCCTTCTCTCTCTGTGTAACTCTGACTTTCAAATAAATAAATAAATCTTTAAATAAAAAAGAAAGAAATAGAACATTTCCTTCACCTAGAAAAAGTCTCTCTGTGGCCTTTACCAGGCCACTCCTTCTCCATGCCCAGAGCACAGCAAAGCACATAGCTCCTAGCACCTGGCACCTTTTGCTTAGCATAAGGCACATGAGATGCACATGGGCTGCGTAGATGAGAAGTGTGTTCCTCTGGGTGGCATTCCACTACAGAGATGTGGGCTATGTTCGCATAGCTCTCCACTGGGCACCGCCGTGTGGACACAGCAGGGTCTCTGTCACAGCACCAGCCTATCCTGCCATGCAAGGCACCTGACGCTCCCTTTGAAGGACATGTATGGCCACTGGGGAACTGCACACAAGGGTAAATCAGTGATTCTCAGCCCTGCTGCCCACTGCAATCAGCTGAGGAGTTTGCTCTAGGCATCAGGGAGTTTAAAAGCATCCCAGGTGATTTTAAGGTATGGCAAAGGGTAAGAACTGCTGATTTAAACAAAGAAGTGACAATCTGCTTTATGAAAAGTCCATTTTACTTTATAAAAATATTCAGTTTCTTAAAATGTGCAAACTTCCATAGCATTGCTCTATGACTCAATTCTGATTTTCATATAGAACTTTCTAGACTTGTGCCTGCTCCATGAAGTCAGATGCACTTGAAACTATTTCCTCCCCCTTATGTCGCTTCCCTTCTGGACAGTAAGTTTCTAGAAGGATCAAGATGTCCACATGTGGATACTTCAAGAAGTTCAAGAATGGGCCGGCGCCGTGGCTCAACAGGCTAATCCTCCGCCTTGCGGCGCCGGCACACCGGGTTCTAGTCCCGGTTGGGGCACCGGATTCTGTCCCGGTTGCCCCTCTTCCAGGCCAGCCCTCTGCTGTGGCCCAGGAGTGCAGTGGAGGATGGCCCAAGTGCTTGGGCCCTGCACCCCATGGGAGACCAGGAAAAAGCACCTAGCACCTGGCTCCTGCCATCGGATGAGCGGGGTGCGCAGTCCGCAGCGCGCCATCCGCGGCAGCCATTGGAGGGTGAACCAACGGCAAAGGAAGACTTTTCTCTCTGTCTCTCTCTCTCACTGTCCACTCTGCCTGTCACAAAAAAAAAAAAAAAAAAAAAAAGAAGAAGAAGAAGAAGTTCAAGAATGGAATTTAAAAAATGAGATTATGCTGGGGTCAGGTAAAGCTACAGCCTACGGTGCTGGTCCCTCATGTGTCCACAGGTTTGAATTCCAACTGTTCCACTTCTGATCCAGCTCCCTGCTAATGCACTTGGGAAAGCAGTGAGTGGAGGATGGCCCAATGTATGGGATCCAGATGAAGCTGTGGCCGATGTAGCCACATGGGGGAATGAATCAGCAGATGGTAGATCTCTCTCTTTACCTCTCTCTCTCTCTTACTCTGCCTTTCAAATAAATAAATATTTTTAAAAGATGACATTATTTCAGTGCAAAAACTTGAAATCCATGAATGATAATTTTAATATCGTATGCATTCTCCATAAACTTTTAAAAGAGGTTTATTTATTGATTTGAAAGAGTTACACAGAGAAGGAGAGAGGGAGACAGACAGACAGAGACAGAGAAAGAGAAAGAGAAAGAGAGGTCTTCCACCTGCTGGTTCTGTCCCCAACTGGCCATAACAGCGAGAGCTGTGCCAATCCGAAGCCAGGAGCTTCCTCTGGGTCCTCCCACATGGATGCAGGGGCCCAAGGACTTGAGCCATTTTCTATTGCTTTCCCAGGCTATAGCAGAAAGCTGGATTGGAAGTGAAGCAGCCAGGACTCCAACAGGTGCCCATTTGGGATGCAAGCAATGGCAGGCGGCAGCTTTACCCACTATACCACAGCACCGGCTCCAATTTCCATAAACTTTTTTTTAAAAAAAATTGTTTATTGTTGCTTTTTGCCATTTGGTAGCATTTTACACATAGGCTTTGATCTTCAGAATACCTTGGGTTCAGCAGAAAAACCTTTTAAATGAAGTTTTATACAATAGAAACTTCTCAGCAGTCAAAATTTAGACTGTAAAAAAATATGCAAAATATACATTTTTGAAAACACTTAACTTTGAACAAAGCACCAAACCATACAAATGCAGAATGAAAACAGCATTTTAACTCCACCAAAAGTAATCATAAAAGGCGTAAAAATCACCTAACATCACCAGGCATTGTTCACTTTTTAAACAGGGAACAATAAAAAATATTGTCTCCAGACACTATCCCAGCTCCAGGGCTGGTTTCAGAGTGTTCAACTTCACGCTTTAATAGGTGAAGTAGGATCGTGATCTGGGACGTGATCTGTACCCTCCACAACTATGGTAAGGAGAAGGTGCCCACCGTCTGTAAGTCTGATCTCTGTCTCGGGCAGCTCTCCATCCGCCGCCGCCTCCGCCACCTTCTCTATGCGACCTGCTACAGGAGTCTCCATCATCATAGCCCCGATCATACCCTCTGTCGCAGTAATCCCGATGGCGTGAACTGCCCTATGTTGTAAATCCCTGGTGTTGCAGTACGTGGCCTTTTTATGATAGAGAAATCCACTCTGATTCTACGCCCGTCAAGCTTCATTCCATCGGCACGCTCTTTAGCTTCCTTAGCATCATCTACACTTTCAAAATAAACAAAGGCAAATCCTCGTGAATGCCTAGACTACTGGTCATAGACACATCAGCAATGGGACCAAACCTAGAGAAAACTTCTTAGATCTTGCCCTGTGGTACACAACCTCAATCAAATACTCCAAGGCCACAGCTGCGGTCAGGATCTGCCCGATTCCCAACATGATGCCTGTGAGTAGACACGGGAGAAGGACTGTAGCTATGCCGTCCGCGATAATCTCGACTCTTGACACCTGCTGCAGGATCGGCTATGGGAACAGGACCAAGACCGTGACCTTGTACAATGCCCTCAAGAGCTTCTTCTGGATCTCGACCTAGATGCAGATCTGGGCCTGGACTCTGATCTGGACTCCTGGAATCTCCCTTGGAGCGAGACCTTGCAGGGCTATGCCATGCCTTGCAGGTTTCCCCGGTCTGTGAGCACTTCCGCTTCTGCAAGCAGATAATCAGTAATCTGATTCCAGATTACTTCTTAGCTTCACTTTATTTTTATTTCTTTTCTTCATGCTTCCATTTCAAATTCTGACTTCTTTCATCTTCCCCACTGCACACGAATCGCTCAGTATTCTACAAGTGGGATTCTGGCCCGATAAAGAGCATGCATTCTTTTATTTTTTCAAATTTCAGCTTCACTTGTTCCTGAGCTTCCAATACTCATTTATAAAACTTGTCAAATGACGACTTCCACATTCTCCTTCTTCGACACTCATGACTCCTGGCTGCTGTCACTCCTTGCTGTGTTTCAACCTTCCATAAACTTTGAAAAGACCTCTTGTATGTGTGGATTTCATTTTTTTGCAACCATACAAACTTGCTCGATTCCATTTTTCACAAACGTTTTGAAGCACCCGCGTATTCACATATCACCAAACTCAGTTCTTTGTCCCCCTGAAACAAGCAGCTCTCACCGCTGACAACCAACAAAGACCCACAGACCACGCGGTTCCTGCCTGCCTTGACCCCCGGAGACTGAGCCAGGAATGTAAATAAGTGTCTCCGGCATAAATACTCCAGGTTTTCTCTCTCTCCATCTCCGAGCAGGCGGAGAAGGCTTTGGCTTTATTTCCTAACACCATGAGCTCCCTGTTGAATCTGCTGTTTTGGGGTCATCTCGCCATCATTTCTTGCAAGATCTGCTTTTTCTCTCCTATCTTTGGGTCTCATCACTTCAAACACTTTCCCCATGCACGCCGACCTACGCTGTGCGCGCAAGGGTAGGAGGCAGAGGACTCGCTGCAGCCTGCACTCCTGGAAACAACTCGAGTTGCTCACTGCTCACGGCAATGGAAGAGCCCCTCCCCAAGAGCAGCATTCCAAGTCCCACTAAGGAGCCAGCTGGAAGCAGAGCCCTTCAGATCCCGCCTTTGGAAATGCACCCAGTAACTACTGAAAGCTGCAAACGAAGCCTGAGGGGGCAGGAAGGACCCCTGGCCCTCCTGGGCCACCTCTGCTCTGCCTGGGGCTGCCCAGAAGCAGCCACTGCCAGGCGGTTCAGTTGTCTCTATTGCTCCTCAATAAAACCGAAAGCTCTGGGTGGTGATGGACCACATCTTCTGGTTTGGTTTCCCTCGCTTTGTTCAAAGGCAGTTCTTAGGGGCTGGCACTGTGGCACAATAGGCTAAGCCTCTGCCTGAGGCGCTGGCATCCCATATGGGCACCAGTTTGTGTCCCAGCTGTTCCTCTCTGATCCAGCTCTCTGCTCATGGACTAGGAAAGCTATGGAAGATGGCCCAAGTGCTTGGGCCCCTGCACCTGCGTGGGAGACCCAGAAGAAGCACCTGGCTCCTGGCTTCAGATCGGCCCAGCTTTGGCCATTGAGGCCATTTGGGGAGTGAACCAGTGGATTGAAGATCTCTCTCTCTGGCTCTCCCCTCTCTCTGTAATTCTCTCTCTCAAATAAATAAATAAAATCTTTTAAAAAAGGCAGTACTTAGAAAACACTTGCTGAATATAATGCTACCAGATACAGAAATATGCATACACACAAGATGTGTGACCTCATGGAAGTGTCTCCTACTAAGAGGGTCTAGACTGGCCAGTCCAATCAGCTGGGTAAGCAGCTTGCCAGCTCCTGGCCACAATTCCAGTCCCAATCTGGGTCAGTTAACACCCCTGGGACAGCACCTACAGGCAGCCCCTGGCCGCTGATGGGTGTGTGTGTGAGAGTGTGTGTGTGTGTGAATGAGAAGAGAGAGCGCGCGCACCCCTGGATGGCACTCCAGCAGAGAACTTGCTCATAAGCACAAGCAGTAACAGCATGGAGATGGCTGCTCCCCCAGGGATCAGAGACTGAGGGAACCCAGAGCTAGAGGAGCTCGACTCCCGGGCACAGCAGCGGGTCAGGGGCCACACGAGAACAGGCCCCAAACACTCCAGGTTCCAGCAGCCAAACAAAGAGGCTTTGGGGCCCTGGCAGCCTTTGTGCCCAGCCCAGCCGGGACATTCCTTCGATGCAATCTGCCAGAAGAGTGGCCTGGTTCAGAAACAGCGGGGGCCGGTTCTGCGGGTGGGAGGCACAGAAGTCGGGGAGTCAACACAAATGGCACTAGCTGCTTCCGTCGCTGTTGGGGGATCACTTAAGTTCACTTTGCAAGTTCAGGAAACACTGTGTTGCATGGAAAACACAGACTGAAAATGATAATGGGGGTGATCTCTCGGTGGAAGGGGTATGGGACATTGTACATGCCCTCTTTTCAAAACTGTATTAATTTATTTTATTTGAGAGGCAGAAGGCAACAGAGAGAGAACAACTCCACTAGCCGGTTCATTTCCAAATGCTTGCAACAGCCTAGGCTGGGCCAGAAACTCAGGCCAGATGAACCCGTAAGTGGCAGGGATCCCTGCACCCGAGCCCTCATTCGCTTCTCCCCTTCCACTAGCAGGAAGCTGGATCAAAAGCAAATTATCGGCGGGCACCGCAGCTCAATAGGCTAATCCTCCGCCTGCACTACTGGCACACCGGGTTCTAGTCCCGGTTGGGGCACTGGAATCTGTCCCGGTTGCTCCTCTTCCTGTCCAGCTCACTGCTGTGGCCTGGGAGTGCAGTGCAGTACTTGGGCCCTGCACCCCATGGGAGACCAGGAGAAAGCACCTAGCTCCTGCCATCGGATCAGTGTGGTACACCGGCCACAGCGGCCACTGGAGGGTGAACCAACGGAAAAAGGAAGACCTTTCTCTCTCTCACTGTCCACTCTGCCTGTCAAAAAAAAAAAAAAAAGCAAAGTATCCGGGACTGGAACCCCAGAAGCCCCAGGTGGGTCTTCACCCCTCATTCTTTCTCTGCACGCTCCCACATTCCTCCACACCACAGCGCTGGGCTCATTACCCGGACAGAAGGAAGCGCCAGTGGCTATTGTGCTTTGAGCTGGGGCTGTACGTCTGGGTTTGTCCCTGTTCGCTTGTTCCTTGCGTCAGAGGAGAAGGTGACACACTGGAAGGCACAGCACCACACCACGCAGGCTCACGGCTCCTTTCCAGCGTTGAGCAAAGTCATGAAGTGCCTCGGGAATGCCTCCAAGGAGGTCAAAATCAGCTGCAAAATCGCAACCAACCACCACCCTGACCTTGCATCCGGCCAGCCAGCAGCCTGCCCCGCCCCCAACCTGCCGTGGTGCCACTGGAACTCCAAGGAAGCTGGGCTGCAAACACAAAGGCCTCCTCTTGGGCCAGGGTCCTGGGGCCGCTGCAACCTGGGGCAAGTCCTGCCTGCCTTCCCCTCCCACCAGCGTGAGGGTCTGGATTCAATTCGTATAAATCTTAGTGCTAAGTCTGGGTTGACTGTTGACTTCACCATATAATGAATGCTGTGTGGCCCTGTGGAGATTAATTAACCCCTCTGTGCCTCAGTTTCCTCATTTGTAAAACGGGGTTAATAGTCCCTACTTCATGGAATTGATGTGAATATCACAAATGAGCCCCATGAAGTGCTTATGCTAAGTTAAATGTTAGCTGCTAAACAAAGCCGATTCCTTCTGTAAGATGGATATGAAAAACTCCCAATGCCTTAAATACACACACATGCTCTAATTTTAGGACAGTTTTCAAAAGGCAGTTGTAGACATTCCTGTGATTTTGCAGGACTACTAACCTGTCCCGGCAGAGGGCAATGAGGACAGTGGGAGTGGGGATCTGGGGACCCACCTGCTAAGAACACACAAAGGTCTTCACAACTTCCTACTCTGCCAGGGGCAACAGTTAAAATCAACGCCAGAGGGGCCAGCATTGTGGCATAGCAGAAGACTCCACCTGCGACAGCAGCATCCCATGTGGGTACTGGTTCAAGACCTGGCTGCTCCACTTCCAATCCAGCTCCCTGCTAATGTGCCTGGCAAAGTAGCAGAGGGTGGCCCGAGTGCTTGGGCTCCTGCACTCATGTGGGAGACCTGGAAGAAGTTCCTGGCTCCTGATTTTGGCCTGGCCCAACCCTATCTGGGGAGTGATTCAGTGGACAGAAGATCTCCCCCTACCCGCCTCTCCTTCTCTCTCTGCAAGTAGCTACCAGGTCCTTCTGCTTATCCATCCTTCTGTCCACCTGCTTGCCTTGACCATCTCGGCAGCCACCACTGGCGGTGGTCCTTTGGACACGGAGCATAACACTGTGGTGGGCACTGTGGTGCAGTGGGCAGAGCAGCCACTTGAGACGCCCACTTCCCGTATCAGAGTGCCCAGTTCAAGTCCTGGTTACTCCACTTCTGATCCAGCTACCTGCTAATGCATCCCGAAAGGTAGCAGAAGCAAATGATGGCTCAAGTACTTGGGTCCCTGGCAGCCACATGGGGGACCCAGATGGAGTTCCAGGCTCCTAGTTTCAGCCGGGCCCAGATCTAGCTGTTGTAGGCATTTGGGGAGTGAACCAGGAAGCTCGCTCGCTCGCTCTCTCTCTCTCTCTCTCTCTCTTTCATTCTGCCTTTCAAATAAATAAATATTTAAAAAAGAAAAAAAACACTGCACTATTAACAACGTTGCTACAGAAGCACCATCCTTGGGCATGTGCAGTGGGCACTTGCATCTCCCCCATCCCAGCACCCAGTCACCCTTATTTGCAGCCGATTTCCTTTGGGACACCTCCTTTCTCCACTATCAGTATTTGTGACTTAGATGGAACCAGGACCCCACTTTCCCAGATTCCTTGGGCAGTCACATGACCTTGGACGTAGCCAATTAGAGCATGTCATTTCTCCAGTCATAGTGACTGGCTTAGGGACGGACCCCCTGATCAGGGCCAAGCCAACGAGCATCAGCCTTGGGACTCTCTTTGGACTGGGATCTCCTTCAGCATGGGTCCTGAGCTGTTGGTCTGTCCCAGGAGCAGCGCCTGCAGATTCCCGACAGCATTTCAGCACTGGGGTTCAGGCATGCCCAAACGAGCTGCTCTCCTATACTACACAGTCAGCATGGCCACAGCATTTTCTGTAAGCAACATTCAGCAGGTTTCCTTGTTTGCAAACTGAGAACGAATACCACAGCACACTGTTCTAACCTTGGAGTCTGGGCCAGGCAGTCCGCATGTACAGTTCTAGTTCATCAAGTGAGCCAGGCACGATCCTCCCCAGATTTGAAACCAAAGGAAGTCCCATGGTTCCACCGGGGTCACACAGCAAACATCAGAGCTGAAAAACCAACAAGTCTTTCTGGTCCCATGCCTACAGGTTTTCTTTCCCATTAATCTGAATCTGCTTGACATTGGTAAAGATTTGCTTACTAAGTAGACTGTAAAGAGAGTAGAATTCAAAAATACTCCAAAGAAAGCAAACTGTGGGGAAAGATCCAGGAAGAAGGACCATCAGGAGCCTAGGATATGATGTCATCAAGGCCTGGAATAGGGGGCAGAGCACAGGTGGGCAGACGAGAGTGAGGACAAAACTCAAGCGTCCGCCAGCTTTGGGAATAAGGCACAGACACAGAAGGGGAAGGCCCAAGGGGAGAAGCGGAGGACAGCATCCCAGGAAAGGGGAGACTGACAGACGCTCTTCTCTCCTCCAGGGAGGGCAAGAGTCAGGTTCACTGTCACTATGCATGGGACTGGGACAAAGAAACAGTGGAAGTGGCAAGTCCAACTCTTGGCTCCTGGAGTACAACAGCTGTGGCAAGACCACCATCCCAAAACCTCCACACTTGACCCCCCGCAGTGCCATGGGCCAGCACCCAGAGGGTGAACCAGCTGATGGAACAGAGTGTGACTGTCGGGTCACAGGAGTGCACAGGACAAGGTTTGCATAAAACGTCCCTTGCCCCTGGGAAGTGCGGAGGAGCAGAAGAGCCCACATGAAGGAGCAGTTTTAACGAGGCAGGCGGTCTGCTGTAGACGCTGCCCCACAAGCACCGGTAACCAGGCAGGCATCCTGCATCTAGTCCCTTGATGGGAACCCCAACAACTTGCCACAGTCTCTCCAGCAGGCTTGAAAGAGTCAGAATTAGTCTACTTAGCATTTGTTCCCCTCTTTGGGTGCTGAGAGGACCTACTCCCTATGGTTCCACTTAGCCTGACCTCACGTTAAGCCATGGGAAAAGGACGTAACTGAGGCCTGGCCATCCTTCAGGCCTGAGGATGCTCTCTGCGATTTGCCAATTGGTCCTTGGGGAAAAACAGCTCTTCCTTCCCACTGGATTGCAAGCCATAGGGTGTGCACTGGGCGCTGCAGGAGAGCCCCCCTCCGCTCTGAGAAGACAGCAAAGCTGACAGCCACAGGGGGAGATCTGACCACACAGTGAGGGTTCCCAGACACAAGCACGCCTGAAGTTCACTTTGAACTTGACAACTACATGAACCAGTAAGTTCCACTTCTCATACAGGCTGGCTGCTAGCTACTAATCACTGAAATGTCCTTGTCACTTGTCAATATACAAGTGCAAGCTGACCAAATGGCAGCGCCATGCAAACCACCCCCTGCAGAGGGCAAACCCCAAGTTTTCAAAATGGCCTAATAATTGCCATTTCCCGCTCCCTTTTAAAAGCACAAACACAGGTCTCCAGGGCCAGGTAACTATCTCTGATGCGCTGCATGGTTCCCGAAGCAGCAGCTGTCACAGGAGAGCAGAGACACAGGCCCAGCGGTGGGTGCTCCAAACCAGAATCCTACTGCCTCTTTCCTCTGATCGCTGCTCATGTGCCTGCAACACTCCCTGGTCCCAGCACAGAACCCTCAGCAGTGCTGTGCAAACTCTGGGCATGACACTTCAGTGGGACATGCCTGAAATATAGTCTCTGCTCAATTTTGCCATGAACCTAAAACCTCTCTAAAAAATGTTTTAAAAATGTAGTACAAAGTACCATAATACTTAGCATCTAGTAAGGGAATTATCTCTTTCACGTGTGTGTGTGTGTCCTGCTCTACAATGTAAAATACATTTCTTACCATGGTCATAATTAAAGTTTGAAAAATAGAACTATAGGTTCATGATCCTTTTCAAGAAACCCCAAGACCATCAGTGTTTGAAATTCAGCACAGTTCAGGCTTAGAAAAGCAACGTGGTTGAGGCCGACGCTGTATGTAGTGGGTGAAACTGCCGCCTGCATTGCCGGCATCCCATATGGGCACTGGTTCAAGTCCTGGCTGCTCCACTTCCGATCCCGCTCTCTGCTACGGCTTGAGAAAGCAGTAGAAGATGGTCTGAGTGTTTGGGCCCCTGCACCCACATAAGAGATGCAGAAGAAGCTCCTGGCTCCTGGCTTTGGATCGGTGCAGCTCCAGTCATTGCAGTCATCTGGGGAGTCAACCAGCAGATGGAAGACCTCTCTCTCTCTCTCTGCCTCTGCCTCTCTGTAACTCTGACTTTCAAATAAATAAATATATTTTTAAAAAAAGAAAAAGAAAATAACATGGTACACATTGCCTCAGCAAGCATCTTGGCAAACATCCAGGAATAAAATGCACTGATTATTTCTACCGCAAAATACACAAATATTTACACTAAGCAGGAAAAACAGATTAGCAATCACCTTACATCATTTCAGGACAGGTTTTGTTTCCAAAGCAGTTTGTGCCAACGTCATAAGGAAACTTCCGGCTCTCCAAGTTTGGGGATATGGGAATTGAGATGGGACTGTGGACCTACGGGGGATTCCTGGGATCTTTTTCCTTCTTCTGGGTCAAACTTGCCTTTTTTTTTTTTAAAGAACTATTTTATTTATTTGAAAGAGTTACAGAGAGAGGTAGAGCAAAAAAGAGAGAAGTCTTCCATTCTGCTGGTTTGCTCCCCAAATGACTGCAATGGCCAGAGCTGAGCTGATCCAAAGCTAGGAGCCAGGAGCTTCCTCCAGGCTCCCATGTGGGTGCAGGGCCCAAGGTGATGGACCATCTTCTACTGCTTTCCCAGGCCATAGCAGAAAGCTGGATCAGAAGAGGAGCATCCTAGACTCGAACCAGAGCCCACTTGGGATGCTGGCACTGCAGGCAGGGGCTTTAACTCACTGCACCACAGCGCTGGCCCCTCAAACTTGACTTTTAATTTCCCCACTTTTTAAAAAGTTCTGTGGAGGACAGTGAACCCACCGCGGCTTTTAATGGGTTAATGCAAAGCCACAAGGCCCAAGAAATTCACAGGCCGTGAGCAGGGGAGCCCCACAGGGCCCTCCTCCAGTGAACCTGGCCTCTCAGTGGTGCTGGCCGGTGAACGACCGCTGTCTACGATGGAACTGTCCAATACTTTGTACACTCACCACACGGGGAGGCTGGAGATGGGCGACATGGCTACAATGAACTACGAAGTACTGTGGGGATGGGATAAAGATGGTATTTTGAAGACTCAGTGCCAAAAAGATTAAAAGGAAGGTAAAATAAACCATTCTTTAATCTGATTACATGTTGAAAAAAGACATCCTTTAAAATTTACTCTCAACTGTTTCGCAAAGTTTAAAAAACTTTAAATGTGATTTATATGTTCTCCATTCTACTTCTACTGTACTTTGTCTAAAACCCCTGTCACAGACTCTGAAAAGCATGACAATCATCATCCCTCCCACACAACAATACGTAGGCCTCTCAAAAGCGTCGCCATCATTTGCCAAGGCGAGAAGGCGCTGGAAAGGGACAGCTCCCTCCCCAGGGAAACTGTGTGACCCACATGAAAAAGATTGGGTTGCTTGTGCAGTCGCTTTGTGGACATGAACAAGAGCCAGCTATTCATCACAGAAATAGCCCAAGTTAAGCCTCGAAGCCCTGTTCTAGAAACAACATAAAGGTATCACTGAGTTTTCAGCTAGGTCGCTGTTTTTGTTTAATGTTGCGGCCAAAATCTGTCAAAAGAAACTGCTGATGCCTGACTCCGGCCTCCTCCAGTGGGTTTCATTCCTGGGGAATATTTCAAGCTTGCATTTGGCTCCTCATTCAGATCTCCCTTTCCCTCTCTGGCCAATCTCAAGGCGACTCCTCAGCTCCTTATCTCCCCGTCTCACTCCTTCCCCTGCTCCAATTTCTCCAGCTTTGTGGCCTCCAACCTCGAGCTCCCTGAAGTTGTCTTTAGTCGCTTTGTGTCTGGCATAAGTATGTTATCCACTGTAACACCCCACACCCCTACACCCTCCCTGAACTAGTGTCCCCTTGACCTTGAAACCGGGCTTCAGCAGGACCCCAAGATGTGGCTGAAGTCCCTGCCCCAGTCTCATCACAGCCCATAATAACTGCTGCACATGGTTCCAGCAGGTGTATCAGGTGGCGACTGCATACCCAGTAGTTTATAGAAAGATGCACCTATTCTCTGCTAGGGGTCGGGCTAAGCAGTGCAAACAGACGATTCCCTATTTGCCCACTTCTAAAGTGCATGTACCTGTTCCTTGATACGCTAAGAATGAATGTTGTGATTCTGTGTGCCTATAAGGCGGCAGCGTATCCTTTATTTCTTACCCTCAAATAAGATACTACTCACCTGGGGACCCTCTCACAGCCAGGGATATCTCAGAATCAGTCTTCAGTCAGCTCCTCGCGTCACCCTCAGTTAGTTTCCATTCTCTCATGTGGGCTATTTGCACAGTGTTAAGTTTCTCTCAACAATAGCTACTTTCTAAGTGCTTTCAAGTCCTTAAATGCTAGATCTGTCTGTCTCAAACCTCAACCCAGATTTCTACAGGACAAGCATCAGGACTCAGGCTCAGCACCCCCAAAACAGTCCTAGCTCTGAACCTCAAACTCTGTTGAGGAGCTGCCCATTGAGAAAGGAAGCTAAGTTTTAAAAAACCTAGGGATAACGGGGGAGCCTTTTTGGCCTCCCATTGTTCTTTTTTTGTTTTTATTTTATTTTATTTTATTTTATTTTATTTTATTTTATTTTATTTTATTTTGTTAGAAAGGTCTTCCTTTCATTGGTTCACTCCCCACATGGCTGCTATGGCCAGCGCTGCGCCGATCTGAAGCCAGGAACCAAGTACCTCCTCCTGGTCTCCCATGTGGGTGCAGGGCCCAAGCACTTGGGCCATCCCCCACTGCACTCCAGGGCCACAGCAGAGAGCTGGACTGGAAGAGGGGCAACCGGGACAGAATCCGGTGCCCCAACCGGGACTAGAACCCGGGGTGCCGGCACCACAGGTGGAGGATTAGCCTAGTGAGCCGCAGTGCCGGCACTCCCATTGTTCTGAATGCAATTTGGCATAAGAGAAAGCAAAAAGGCCACAATCTTTAAATTCAGCAACAAGGATCAATAGAGTATATGATGGATGATTTTTCTACAGAAATATTATTATAGTCAAATAAATAATATGAAATGCTATTAACAGTAAACCAGAAGGGAAAGAATACAATCCAACAAGGGAAGTTGCTTTTATTAATAATAAAGCCAGCCAAGCCACTGACAAAGGTTATCCACCAAGCTCTTCCAGCAAACCTACATGGTTTGTATAATCACCCCTGAGATGATGAAACTGACTCAGAGAGGTTAACTAACTCGTTTAAGTCACAGAGCCAGTAAATCCAGATCTGAATTCAAATAACTCTGTCAAGCTTCCCTCATCACCCCAGCTGCCACCCGTATAATTTCTCCTTTCATGTAAGAGTAGTAAAACTGAAAAATACATGTAGTCATTTGAAAACAGAGCCAGGAGAGAAGGCAGATCTAAGGGAAGAGTGTTTGCTGAGATTGGTATATAAATACAAGAGCATCTTACTGGTCCATTTCAACTGTACTTGTTAATACCAGTTCCCAGTGACCAAATCATATCCTCTGAGAACAGTAAAAGAAAATGGTCAAAGACTCAGGAAATACGTTACAACAGGCTTGGGACCACTGCTATGAAGGCTTCTGGTGTGTGACACTGCATCAAACACTGAACGGATTTTCTAGCAAATCCTGCACAGCAATTATTTTGCTAGTATAATATTTGTTAAGCATGGGTGGCCTGATTCTAACACATATCAAATCATTAAGGGGTTTAAGATGAATTCTGGTTTTAAAAAGACTAAATGACTTCCAATGAAGTTAACTGATAAAAAAAATCACCATTCAAATATAGCTTGTGAGCCCCATGTGTAAACATGACTTGGACCCCTCAACACTGCAACTGGGGAATGAAAAGTGACAGGAAAGAGGCCTCCGAGCACTCACAGACCAATACCCCAGGTGCTGTGCGCTCCAACCATCTGGAAATGAATCGACGTTACGTGCACCGTGCAGCAGGCACAGCCAGGAGGCTCAGCAGAGTTGGGTGCCTGGGGAGCCGCATCTGTTAACGGGAAGGTACAGGCTGACTGACAAGGGAGCTTTGGATCAAAACCTTCCTCTGGCTCCCAGGAAGAGTTCTCAGACGAGCCATCTCCTGGCAGCCCCTGTACCCTACTGACAGAGCTACCCTCCTTTCCTTTCACTGACAGACGTGGTCAGAGCAGGAGGCCAAGGAGGCCGCTGGAAACCCAGAGGATGCAGCAAACACACCCTTCATGAGCTTCTCTTTGGGAATTCTGCCTTGGCCTCTCCGAGCTTGCGTCCACCGAGTAGACCTTCACTGCCAACTTACGTAAGCACAGTAAAAAAGGAACATATGCCAGAGAGAGGAGAGTGAGGGTTAATTTTGTGCATCAACGTGGCTGAGCTATGGGGCACCCCAGATTTTGGTTGGACGACATTCTGGGTGTATCTGTGGGGATGATTCTGGATGACGTCAGCACCGAACTCAACAGCCTGAGCAAAGCACATGGCCCTCTCTAATGTGACAGGGCCTCATCCAATCAGCAGAGACCTGAACAGAACACAGAAACCGGGCAAGAGGGAACCCATCCTGCCTGACTGCGCTGGGACAGAGGTCTTTCCTGCCTGCAGACTTGAACTGAGAAACCAGCTCTTCCTGCGTCTTGAACTTGCAGGCCTTGGCACCAAAGTAGAAACCATCAGCTCTGCCAGTTCTCGGGCTTTGGGACTCACACTGGAACTACACTGCCCCCTCTACTTCCTGACTACATAACTGAAGATTCTCAGCCTACCTGGTTGCATGAGCCAGTTCTTTAAGATCAATCTTTCCATGGCCGGCGCTGTGGCTCAACAGGCTAATCCTCCGCCTTGCGGCGCCGGCACACCGGGTTCTAGTCCCGGTCAGGGCACCGATTCTGTCCCGGTTGCCCCTCTTCCAGGCCAGCCCTCTGCTGTGGCCCAGGAGTGCAGTGGAGGATGGCCCAGGTGCTTGGGCCCTGCACCCCATGGGGAGACCAGGAAAAGCACCTGGCTCCTGGCTCCTGCCATCGGACCGGCACGGTGCGCCGGCCGCAGCGCGCCGGCCGCGGCGGCCATTGGAGGGTGAACCAACGGCAAAAGGAAGGCCTTTCTCTCTGTCTCTCTCTCTCACTGTCCACTCTGCCTGTAAAAAAAAAAAAAAAAAAAAAAAAGAAAGAAAGAAAAAAAAAAAAGATCAATCTTTCCATGGACTAACAGATAATCTCATTGGTTCTGTTTCACTGGAGAACTCTAACACAGAGAGCTTTTGCAAACCAGGCAGCTGTCCTGCCCAAATTGAAACTCAATAGAAAAAAGGCAAGAAAAAACGTAAGTCTTTGGAAATTTAAACATTTACCACTGTTCTCCTTAAACCTAAAATGTCCTGGGTGCTTTCCTATGCCCAATGTATTCAACAACCATTACTTTCTGGAATAGATCTGAAAAGTCTATTGGGGGTTGAGGATCAGATGGTTTCAGAACTTTAGACACTGCATTCCTTTTCCCAAGGCAATGCCTGCATCAGTCAATGACTGCCCCCACTTATACAAATCTATTCCACTGTACTGAAATCACAGGACCAAACACCAAGAAATAAACATGAACAGAATATGGTGGGGCAGGCTTCTGTCTGGGAAGGCGGCAACTGGGTACCATCACTGGGATTAGTCCAGAAAGATCTCTAGATTGTCCCCAAACTCCAGGCACCTGATTTTGCTATGGGCTCCTACCCTGGAGGAACTCTGCCAATCTCAACCAGAAGCTCTGGGGTCAGTATTCACCCAAGGGCCACACACCCATCTGAGACAGCGAGGCTGCAAAACTCTGCTGCCCGTTGTGGAGAACAAGAGGGGTCACATCCTATGATGGCAGGCCGTCACAAGCCAATCACGTCACGGTGTTTCTCACAGCTTCAGTTCTTTGGGCATTCATGGTGTCACCATGTATCCTGGAGCAACTGACGTGCATTAGCCCCTGAGATCCAGTCACCAAATAAAGCAGGTGCGGTATGTCTACATCGACATGTCTCTCTAGAAGTTCTCTGTCTGCTAGCTTTTCTGTGCCATGTGGATGAACATCAACACAAAATTCCTGGTATTCTTCACAACCAATATCTTTCTATGAACCTGTATGTGTAAGGGGGCAGAAAAACCTAGACTGGTATATTTCACTTTTCACAGGTATTTTACTATGAAAGCTGTTAACTTGTTTCTTACAATGAAGGGATAGCCCTGTGTAGCAGAAGGTGCTGGAACAAATTCAGTGGCTGCACAAACCAGCGAGGGGAACTTAAGCAAGTTTTATAACTTCTTGGAGCCCAGTGTTCCCTCTGCCAAACCAAAGTGGGGAGAAATCGCATCTTCACAGGGCCAGTGGGAGGGTTCACTGAGCTAACACAGAAAAGCAACCTATTTGATAAGTGGTATTTTTATCCAAGCCACTTAGTGGGTTGACTGGCATCCCCCAAAATGATACATCCAAGTTCTGATCACTAGTAGCTGTCAATATGACAGTACCTGTCAATATGAGCTGAGTCTTACAGATATAATTAGAGTGAGAATCTCAAAGTTAGATTATCCTAGAAACAGGGGCCAACGTTGTGGCCCACCAGGCTACGCCACAGCTTGCAATGCCGACATCCCAATGCGGGGTGCTGGTTCGAGTTCCGGCTGCTCTGCTTCTGATCCAGCTTCCTGTTAATATGCTGGGAAGGCAGTGGGACATGGCTTGGGTGCTTGGACCCCTGCCACTCACAGGGGAGACCTGGGTGGAGTTCTTGGCTCCTGGTTCCTGCTCCTAGCCTAATCCAGGCCTGGCTATTGTGGCAATTTGGGGGGTGAACCAAAGGACAGAAGATTCTCTCTCTCCTTCTCTCTCCCTCTCCATTTCAAATAAAGAAACAAATCTAGGGAGGTGGGGAGAATAGAGACAGAGGGTATCATGGAAATAGGGAGGGCTCTAAACCCAGGAAGTTGGAGTCTTTTTAAGAGAAAGGGGAGAGAGCATTGAGACCAAGAGCTTGGGGGTCACGTGAAGACACAGGCAGAGACTGGAGTGAGGCTGCCACAGTGAAGGAAAACTGGGTGCCCTCCACAGCTGGAGAGGACAGGCAGACCCCTCCCCTAGGGTCCTCGGAGGGAGCACGGCCCTACTGACACCTTGATTTTGAACTTGCGGCCTCCAGAACTGTGAGAATGAACGGCTGTTGTTTCACATCCCCAGCCCATTGTTGTGATTCCTTATGGCGGCCCCAGCCAAGGCACAGCCCCATCAACGCAGGAAGCCAGAGCAGGACACTCGACAGAGCTTTAGGAAGAGAACGAAGGCCCTGCACGGCACCAACTCAAAAGTTCAACCTGCTTGGAAAAAGCCTGATTTTCCACTGGATTATAAAAAGCAGATTCGTTTTAAATCAGCTGAACAAACATTTCTGAATGGGAGGCCATCATTCTAGCGAAACAAGGCCCTCCATTTTTCCGACAGATAACCGTGAACCAGTTTCATGAAAAGCTGACCGTGTGATTGGCTCAGGGCTTCCTTGTGGGAGTCGACAGGTGCATGGGACAGCTGTGTAGAGTCCACCAGGGAGGACCGGGCACCCTCGGGCAGGCTCCGCCCCTCACTTGAGCTCTCACACACTGCGAGTTGTCTTGTAGGAGCACGTTCTGGACACATAGGCAGCAAACTGGAGAATCGGGACATCAGGGAGCGGCAACTCTTGGACTGGATGCAGACTCAGGAATTCCAAGTGGGTCTCGCGGAAGGTGCTTGGACTTAGCAGCCTCCCAGCCCGCCTGCAGCCTGCAGCGCTCGCCCCCCATTCCACAGGCAGCCCCTGGACGGCCTGCAATCCGAACAGCGGGCCACTGTACCACCTACGGGCTCAGCCCACCGGGTCTCCGCCAGCCCCAGCCTTCTCCCCAGTTCTGACTCCTATCATGGCTCCAACCAACATTCACTGGGCGCACAGGGTCTAGGCAGGGCCCTTGAGCGATTTGGTTCAATTTCAATTACTCCTACAGAGTCTCATAAGATAAATTTTCTGACCCAACTTAAAGCTGAAGGCACTGAGGGAAGCGATTTTCCTAAGGATACAGAGGTAGGAAGTGGCAGAGCTAAACTCAAAAGTCCAGTCCTTTTGCTGGTACCCAGTGCTCACCACACCTCCCAGAGGCCTTCCCCGATGGCTCTGCTTGGCTTTTGTCCCCAGCCGTTGGCCTGTTCTGCTCATGCCATGAAAGGGACAGTGCTGCTGGGTAGCAGTCTGCTACACCCTGGCATCCTAATCACGTTGTTTTATTTACTCCTAACAACACTTCATGAAATGCTGCACTGTTCCCATTTCACAGACGGGGAGACTGAGGTCTCTGGAAGAGAAATGGCCTTGCCCACAGCTCATGTGGTACAGGAACCGGACTTGAGCCAGAGTCCCACACAGACCCTCTGGCTGTGCCGCTGACTTGATAATGGAGGAATCTCTGAGCAGCAGCTGAAGCCATGGCCTCGCTAAAGGATAAGGGACGAGAGCCAAGCTGTCGCTTCCATGTGGTTCTCTGAGTCCCCTGTCCCAGGCTGACATTCTCCAGACTACTGCTCCGTCAGAGCCACAGCTGTGACAGCTGCCGAGGGCTTGCCCTGGGGCTCCTGCTGCTGTCAGGTCAGGGGAGGGGCTGGCCCCTAGGGCTGCCGTCACAAAGGACCACAGGCTGCGTGGCTTCAAACAACAGAGACTGGAATCTAAAACCCACCAACCACGGCCCTCTGAAGACCTGGGGAAGAATCCTGCCTGGCCTCCTCCCAGCTCCTGGGGTTGCCAGTGAACCTGCACACACCTGGACTCCCAGGTGCGTCTCTGTAGCCTCTGCCTCCGTCGCTGCGTGGGGTTCGCTCTGGGCATTTCTGTGTCCAGATCTCCCTCCTCCTATAAGGACAGCAGTCATTGTGGAAGGGCCTGCCTAACCCCACATGACCTCATCGTAACGTGGTCACATCCAGAGAGACCCTCTTTCCAAAGAAGTCACATTCCTGGGGTTAGGGCTCGAGTACCTTTTGAGGGAATGCAATTCAACCCATGTCAGGGCACATGGAGTCTAGACAAGGAAACCCCCTCCTGGGAGCCTGCTCACTGCGGCCCCAGCACTGAGCACTGCCCCGCTGTGAGCTACAAGGGGCTGAGCTGCTGGCAGAGGAACCCCTTGGATTCTGCTTGCTCCTCCTTGGGCCATACATTTAATATCCATGCCCCCAATCAAATAAGTCCAAATCTTTCTGGGAGGAGGTTGGGGGAGGGAAGTCCAACCCTCTGGGAGACTCCTCAATGGATTCAGATGACAACACTGGGAACCAGAGACCGGAGGCATGCTTACGGAGCCCTTGGCCCAAGACAGGTGGCAAGTCACAGGCACCCAGGGGCTGCACCACTCTGCTGTGTTTCCAGGACCCCCCTGACTCCACCACCACCACATCTGAGCACTCAGGGCTTGCTAAAGGTCTGCCTCTCCTCTCCCAGCCCCGCTGAGCCCCCAGCCCATCAGCTGCTGTCCTGAGCACCACTTATTCACTGGGCTGGGTTTGGTAGATGGCACCCAGCAGCTGCTCAACACAAGTTTGTTGAATGAATGAGTGACTACACGGACGCAGGCATTATCCAGAGGCTAAGTTGAATCCTGCCATCCAAGAGTTCATAACCCAGAAGGCAGAACAAAACTCGTCCAGCTCACTGTCACGCAACTCCAGTTCACCTACGTGGCTGCTATCCTGTGGGGGAGCGAAAGGAAAGCGACAGAGGCCTGGGGTAAGCAGAGAAGGCAAAACGATTCATGGGATTTGGAGGATTTGGGCAAGTGGAGATGGGGCCAAGACAGTGCCCACGGAGGGGGTGAAATGGCCAGAGGAAAGCTCTGGGGGTTGCCAGCAGGGCAGGGCGGCTGCAGCACAGGCGGCCAGCAGCCAGTAGGACCCTAACAATGGCGGCCAGGCAGGCGGAGGAGTGCGCACCTTGCTCCCCAGGAGGAGCCGGCTAGCTGGTGACGGGAAGTCAGGATAGCTGTGAGCAGAGGAGTGCTGAGACCGCAGACCTGTGTCACACTCGGCTGTGCTGTGGTGAGGACATGGAGGGAGACCAGCACTCTGATGCCCATCTCTGCTCCAGCCCAGCCACAAGTTCAAGTTCACAACTCTGACCAAAGCCGTGCCTTGCGTTTGTCTAGTTAGCCTAAAGACGGTCCAGAAACCCCAGCGAGGGGGATTTCACTACTAGGGCCGACACCAGGACTTCAGCGTGGAGGGCTTTCAGTAGGAAGGACCCCCTCCCCCTTCTCCGTGTACGTGCTTATGAAGTCATCATAAACACTTTGGCAAAGAAAGCTGCTGAGTTCTCCAAGCTCTGCTTGCCTCTCTGAACAAAACAGTGTTAGACAAACAACTGTGCACAGCGTCTAGGATTGTCCTCCGCCACCCCCAAGCCGACATCCAACCCGGGAAGCCCAGGAGTGCGCCTGTGGCCCCTCCGGGGCGTGCAGCCAGTATTGTTATCTTGGCGACCCCTGAGCACTGACCTGATGGTTCGTGCAAGTGAGACACCAAACTCAGCTGTGTGACGGACAAGCAGCTGTCCAGACAGGCCAGAGGGGGTGCCAAGTCATTTTAAAAAGCTTTACTGCACTCTTACTATGAACTTTTAGATCCTCATAGAGAACTCATACAGAAAACAGTTAACATCTGTGGTTCCATCTGAGAAACATAATCTTCGCCCTATCTGGAAAACCAGTGCCAGTGAACGGTGCCCCTCCTCAGCTACAGGCCCCATAACGCTCAGTATCTTCACTAAGACCAGCCAAGTCCATCCAAAGCCAGTTGCCACAGCTGGACTAAGGAGCAGCCTTTCTCGGACCATCCTTGATGTTCCAGATGCTCATCACGTGTTACTAATTCTGTCTCTGTAGCTGAGGTTGATGACGGAGTGTGTGTGTTCCTAGGAGGAACGCTAAGTGCGCAGATTCACCAACTACAGGGAAGGGCCACCCACGTGCGTTCATTCCCAGCAACCAGATGCTGCCTCCTAGCAAGAGGGAAAGAGACTCGGACACTTGGGAAATACACAGGTGAAGCAGGCCTGCTAGGGAACGTGTCAGGATGCCACTCACAGCCGACCTCAGCAGCGAGGGCTGCGCAGCGTCCTCAAAACCCTAGGACAAACACAGCCCGTGCAAGGCTTTGTCCAGGCCATTGCATGGTGCCCTGTTCACTTCCAAAAGGAGTCCTGAACATCAAAACCCAAGCTAACGGGAAAGAGCATATAGCCCGCATCTCAGCTAAAGGTGCCATCAATAGGCACTTGAGTTCCACCTTTCAAGGCAGTCCAAGGAGGAAGGGACAGGAGTGGACAGAGGCAATTACACATGCCTGATAAAACGCAGCCAACCAGTTCTGCAGGAGTGGCCAGCTTTTCCCTGACTAGGCCCTAAGAGGAACCCCCCACATCTGACAGATCAAAGCTCCTGCACTGTTTTCTCCTATGAACACCAAGCATCAGTGCCAAGCTGGTCAGCTAAGATGTCTGGGCCCCACCACGCCCGTGCACAAGGCCCCACATGTGAGGGAGGCAACAGCCCACACATCACTTACTGGCTGAGCCAGAAGGAAAAACAGTTCTTTGGGTGACTTCCCGCCTCCTCTGTGTAGCAGGAGCTTTCTTGACCAGAGGCGAGAAGACCAGTCACCTCCTGGACACGGCCTGTCTGTGCCAGGGCAGCATAGCATCAGCGGCTACAGCAATGGACACACGGGGACTTCGACTCGCTGCAGTCCAACCTCACGCCCTCTGCAAACTTGCTACAGAGAGCAAGTCCGGGGGCACATCATATCCCCAAAATGCCAGGGGTGAAAATGACACAGTGGTTTGGTCCATCCATCTGTGGGGGCTGCCGTCACTGCATAGGCTCCCCTCCTGCAACATGGGCTGCCCAACACTATACACTGCTAAACGGACAGGATGTGGCTGTGGGCAAGAGCTCAATGTCAACAGGGTTATTTGCAGAGCAACAAGAAACTGACCAATAAGGAGCCTGGGCTGCGAAGCAGCTGATAACAGGGGGACAGAGGCCAGGCTAGTAAGCAGCCCCCCACTAAATCACCGTTAATTGCCAGTGAGAGAGGAATGTAGGTTCTGCTGAGCCTACAAGTTTATTTCAGATTATTCTAAACGCTTCCCGGGATCCCAGGCCAGGAGGCAGAGCCGGGCAGAGGGGGTGGGAGACGGGCTGCTCCCCACCCTTTCTCACTGTGGGATAATGTTTTGGCAACATCAACAGCAGCAGCTGATGGCTAGGGGAAGGCACACAGATTTAACACAGACAGAAAGTTTACTTATTCTCCCACCCCCGCGGGCCAGGCTGCAGCGTGGCATTTTGGAACCATGAACTGCACTGACATGGTCACATCCAGCCTGTGCAGACAGGGAGCAGAGATAAGGAGCGTGAGTCACGGCCCACAGCATTCCACACACGCCGTCGGGAGTGGGTTGGTGAGACACTGTCCTACTTGGCGGAGGAGATAAGAGGACCACATAAGGTGGATGACGAGAAGACACCGCGGCACATACACACGATGGAATACTAGTCAGCCTTGAAGCAGGAAATCCCACTGCTTCCAACAGCATAGGTGAACCTGCAGGACGGAACGCTCAGGCAAACAAGCCAGGCACAGAAAGACCAGTCCTGGAGGACCTCATTTGTATGCATGATCTCGGGAAGTTGAACTCACAGAAGCAAAGAGCAGAATGGTGTTGCCGACGCCTCAGGATGGGGGAGATGGTCAACCAAACTCTGTTACAGGATGGGTAAGTTCTAGCGAGCCGATTTCTGGCACGGCGACTATGGTTACTAACAGCGAGTAGCAGAGTTGACATGCGCAGACAGGGATCCTAAGTGTTCACAGCACGCACAAATGGCAACTGTGCGAGATGACGGCTGTGTTCCTTAGCTGAACTGTGACAATCATTACCTACTACATACATGGATCAAATCACGCCGAGTGCCTTAAACGTATAGTTTTTATTTATCAATTATTCCTCAATCAAGCTTAGGGGGTGGGCGGGACTGCAGCCACGCTGAAGGAGCCTATGAAATGGCCGGCCCCTCCAGAAACTATGAAATGACCCAGTAGAGCAGGAATTTAAAATAAATAAATAAATAAAAAGCCCATCTTTCAGGGAAACCGAACTATGAGACCACGGGGCAACTCTTGGTGGTCTTCTTGGCTGGCTGTGAAAAAAATCATTTCTGATTTTAAAATTTTATTATGAAAGTGTTCACACACGCCACATAGGAAATATAAAGGAAACTCATTACCAGGCCTCCTGAGTTCTGGACATTCTGCCCTTTGATTTCATCTCTGTGACCTCTCGCCTCCTTTTTGTAACAAGTCCGTGTACAATATCCTATGCATTAGTAGTATAATACATACACAAATACTTCAACATAACTCTAGCAAGCAAAACCTATTTACGTTAATTTGTGCTTTTTTTAAAAGATGCATTTATTTATCTGGGGGAAAAAAAGCAAGAGCAGCAGAGAGAGAGGAAGAGACAGAGGGTGAGAGTTCTTCTATCTGTTCACTCCCCAAATGGCCACAAATGCCAGGGCTGAGCCTGGAACACCGTCCTGGTTTCCCAAATGGGTGGCAGGGGCCCAGGCACTTGAGCCGTCACCTGCTGCCTTCCCAGGAGCGTTGGCAGGGAGCTGCATTCTAAGTGGAGCATCCAGGATTCAAAATGGCACGTTGGGATGGATACCAGCAACGTAAGCAGCAGCTTAGCCCACGGTACCACAGTGTCACTCCCTCGGTTTCTATTCATTTGAAACCGGGGCTCATATACAAGAAAACGCATATGCCTGAATAGAATTCTTGTTGTCTGCGGCACCTCCTGCCCAGATGTAGGTGCAGAGGGTGGGAGTGGCAGAGAGCCACCCTGAGAGCGGAGGTCCCCTGTCCTCCTTGCCACCTCCCAGCGGGGCTGGCCGATCACCCCTCCCTGACCCTTCCTCTCGTCACCACTGGTGGAAAATCAGCGAGGTTCTCTGAAATCTCCTTCACGCTCCAAAACCTGCAAATACCGCCTGTAAGTCACTTTACAACTCCACCGTGAACAACGCACTCGGAATGTGCATGTATGTCCGTTTAAATCCACACCCTGTGGGCAGGGTGCTCATAATCACAGTATCCTAATCAGATCACACACACTATGGATGCTGCCAATCAGCTGGAAAACTCCAATCAGAAGTTCCCACCGGAAGCAGCTACTACAAGGCTCTGGCTGTTTTCGTGGATGCTAAAAACATCCCCTTGCGGAAATGAGCGCTGTTTAGGGCAGGCAGGCTGGCTAGAAATCCTGCCCCGGCACCTCAACCCTCCCACAAACGGGGCTGAGAACCTGGCCCATGAACCTGCCCCATTCACAGTCACATCCAGAACCCTGGACGAGGAGCAATGCAGTGGGCACTGTAGCGGAAGATCCTGCTGCCCCAGAGCAGCCAAGACACCACGGGGGTTTCCTTGCACCTGCCTGAACAGAGGCGTCTGTGGGGCAGAACACCAGGCCCCGCCAATCCTAAGCCTTCTGGGGCCAGCTTGCCTGAGACTTGGCCTGAGACTCGCTTTTATTTTAACATCTACTAGGAGTGACATGGTGGGAGGGGACATGCGTTTCCTTGTGAACCTTACCACGGAGGTCACCTGTGTTTTCTGAAAGTGCCCATGGCACGGTTCTCTCCCGACATCTAAATTTCGCTCCCACTGTTTCTCCCCATTGGGAACCCCCTCTGCCTTCCGCGTAAACCTGACCATTTCTCCCAGCTCGGTGCACGTCCCGCTTCCTCCGCAAAGCCTCCTCCGATTATTAGGACCTTGGGCAGCTGCAAGGGGATACTGCGCTATGTCAATGTTCCCCACGACCGTGAAACACAGTGAGGCACTGCAGGACCGCCAGGGTGCCTCACTGGGACGGGCGAGTCTGCTGTGCCTCCTGCAGGACCCACGGACAGGACGCCCCGTCAATGCCCGGCCACTGGTCGGGGGGAACAAGCCAAAACCGTGTCCTCTTCATCTCTCCCGTTGACTACTAGAGAGAGCAGCCAGCATAATGCTGAAAAGTTGTCTCAGCCTGGGTGTCCACCTGGCCAGGAGGACTGACAAGGGAATGAGACAAAGATGGGCAGGGATTTGGGGCCATCCTGGACAGAGAAACTGAGTTCACCTGGACACAGGTGAGCCAGGGAGAAAAAGGACTTCCGGTATGGGGCGTGGTAAAAGCTGATTGGGAAGAAAAAAGTTTGGAAAGGCAAAGCCGTAAAAAGGTGATTTATCAAGGTCAGGACTTGGGCCACCCAAAATTCACTATGCTTACCTCTTTTTTTTTTTTTCCTTTCCAACAGTACAAGAGCAGAGAGAAGTTTGAGGGCCCTTTTACAGCTCACAAGCCTAGGGAATTTGTTAGGACTACAAGTGTATGGGAACATGGGTGAGACCTACTGTTTCATCAAGAAAAGAGAGATAAGGGGGCTGGTGCTGTGGCACAGTGGGTTAATGCCCTGGCCTGAAGTGCCAGCATCCCATATGGGCACTGGTTCAAGACCCGGCTGCTCCACTTCCCATCCAGCTCTCTGCTATGGCCTGGGAAAGCAGTAGAAGATAGCCCAAGTCCTTGGGCCCTGCACCCACGTGGGAGACATGGAAGAAGCTCCTGGCTCCTGGCTTTGGATTGGCACAGCTCCAGCCGTTGTGGCCAATTGGGAAGTGACCCATCAGATGGAAGACCTTTCTCTCTCTCTCTCTGCCTCTCCTCTCTTTGTAACTCTTTCAAATAGAAATAAATAAATAAATAAAAGAAATGACTGTTTAAAAAAAAAAGAAAAGAAAGATAAGCTGGAATGGCTCTGCCCACGGAACCACTCCACTAACCACTCCGCAGCAAATCATGTCTTAGAGAGACAGCGACAACCAAGATTTCTTTCCCTAAACTTGGACGAAACAGCACAGTTCTTGACTAATTTGTCCTAAATTGAAGTTTCTCCATGAGCTTGAAGAGCTGTTCATGGACGGTTGCAGAGTTTAACCCTTGAATGACCAGAAGTCCTACCCTTAGTCCCTGACCAGTCACCTGGGCCAGTCCTGGCACCATCTTGGGAGCTCTCTCGCCTAACCCAGGAGCTTCGAATGCCATTAATTCCAATGGGTTCCCAGATTTTCCCTCTGTCAACACCAAGCCCAGCCTGCAGCTGACTTGCCATTGTTTGTTCCAGAATTTATGGCTCAGATAAGGAAAGCTGCCCAGAGATGGGTGGGGTGGGAGGGGCAGGGGTTGCCACAAGTAAAATAACTCAGTATTTTCTTTTGCTTTATTTTCCATATCTCAATGTCCAGAACAGGCCAAGGGTGGCCAGCTCCGGAAGCTTTCATGATGCCAAATACCTTCTCAGTGACTTCTGTGTATTTGCGTCTGTTTTTATTCACTGAAGCTTTAACTGGAGAAAAGCAATGTATGCACATGGTGAAAACTGTATGCAACAGCCATGGTACAAATGTAGGCAAGGAAACGTTTCCTCCCATGTTAGAAGGTCCTAGTGTCAGTCCCCCTCCTGGCAACAACAATCAATGGGGTACGGGTTCCTCCTGGAACTTCCTATGCATAATATTCTTGTTATAAAACATTTGTAGAAAAATAAAGTTCTTATAAAAGCAAGCTCACACTATCTACAGCTCCCTGTATCTTGGTCTTTTCACTTGCACTGTCCCTTACAGCTGTGTGGTATCTCATTGCATGGATGCAACGCATGTCTTAATCTGTATCTTTTTGTTTATAAAATACTACAAAGCTATTTTGCAAAGATTGTATTACAGAAAATACATTTCTGAAGAAAGAAAATCCCTTCCTTCCCCTCTTTTTAAAACTTTTTTTTAAAAGACTTATTTATTTGAAAGGCAGAGTTACAGAGAGAGAGAAGGAGAGGTAGAGAGATCTTCCATCCGCTGGTTCACTCCCCAAGTGGCAGCAATGGCTGGGGCTGGACCAGACAGAAGCAAGGAGCCTGGAATTCCATCTGGGTCTGCCACATGGGACAGGGGCCCGAGGATTTGGACCATCTGCTGCTGCTTTCCCAGGCACATTAGCAGGGAGCTGGATTGGAGGTAGAGCGGCCGGGACTTGACTGAGACTAGCAACCAGCACCCATATGGGACGCAAGCATGGCAGATGAGGGCTAAGCCCACTGTGCCACAACGCTAGCCCCTTTTTCAAAGGTTCAATCCTAGCATTTCAAATTCCCTTGACCCCTGGCTGTCCTTAAATGATGACACTGGCACAGAAAAGATAAAGTCCAACCCCCCCAGAGCTCTGCTCTACTCCCTTGCAAACATGCCCCACTCTCCTACCCCAGAAGTCTGCAGGCTTCTGTACCAGGCTCACCCGCCCACATCACCACCTCCCACCTCTAGGCAGCAAGATATTCTCTCCCCTTCCGTGACAGTCAAATCAATAAGGTCCAGGGCACAGGAGATGGGAGAGTCTGACTGGAGCTCTCCACACCCCATCCCCTCTCACTCCCTCTCCACAGCGAGGCCAGGGAGGATGTTTTATGGTTTGCTTCATAGAGCTTAAGATGCTCACCCCTCACATCTCCCAGGCAACGCAAGCCCAAACATCCCAGCTAACATTACTGATTTGAAATGCCTGCCCATTGTCATTGGATTTTTCTGAAACTCGGTCATTCAAGCCGAAAGGGAAAAAAGTGTTTCTGGAAACTTTCTCCATGAGACAACAGCACAGCTGGCTCACCCTCTGGCAGAGACCCATGATGCCAGGGGCGACAGGCCTGAGCGAGCAGGACAGGGGCCTCAGCTAGGGAGCTGCAGATGGGCCTCCTTCCCTGGAGGCGCCGCACGGACGGACACCCGGCTGAGGATGACAGAGACCTCGGGGGTCTCCAAAGCCCCTCCTCCCAGCTGCAGATACTCCAAGCCGCGGCTCTGTGCAGGCCAGTCTCGCTGGCTGGCGGGAGCCACACGCCCTCCAGATCTGTTCCCCGTCTTTAGCTGCTCAGCATTTACACGGGAGCTGCCAGAGTCCTGAAATCACCCCACAGCTGGATCATTCTAGAAAAAATTATAATGCAGCTGCTTCAGCTTCTCCATCCTTGGACAGAGCTTCCAAGTAGGAGCTGGAAGCGGCCCAGGGCGGATGCTGCATCCTGAAGAAACGCTTTCCTAGACAGATTTTACAGAGAGAAGCTCGTGGGATGAGAAGGGGCAATGGGGTGGGGAGAGGTGGATTTCAGTCCCTCAGAGCCAAGGAATGGAAACATGGCTGTCGGCAAGAAGAGGGTCCGTCCCCAGCCCAGTGCCTGCAGGTACTCCAGGCTCAGAGCCTCTGAGAGTCACAATCCCAAACAGCAGTCATCCAACTTGAGCCCACTGGCCATCCTGAGCCCACTATTCGTGTGGTCTTTGAGCCATACAAATGGCTTCTGCGTTTTTAGATGGTCAAAAGAAAATCAAGAATCTTCCCTGTTCCATGAAAATGATATGACATTCAAATGTCTGTCCATAAATAAAGTTTTACTGGAACACAGCCACGCACATTTGTTTGCATAACATCTATGGCTGCTTGCACACTGCAGCGCCAGAGTCAGGGTCACTGCTCCACAGCCCACGTGGCTGCAAATCTTAAAATATTTTCTACCCGCTTTTCCCAGAGAAGTTTGCCAGCCCCTAGTTGAGAGTGGGCTAACAGGCAAAATGAAGGATACTGTGTGGGGATTACTCCAACAAGAGAGAAGGCAATGTCCACAAAGTTAGAGAAAATTCAAAACATAATCTTACTAACGGAATACAAGGCTTTGTAATCCAGGTCCTCTAATGAGGATGGAGCTCTTTTATTTTTGGGCAGGGAATAACATTTTATCTAATTGGTGTTCAACTTTAGGGTTTCCTGTCATCAAATTGGTTACAGATGTTTATTTGCACGAACCATCCTCGGTCCCAAGGCCACTGGCCCAGGGGCGGGGGTTTGCGAACTCCTGCTCTAAGACAAAAAGGAAGGTGACTTTGATTTTCGAATTTCAGATTTCAGACCCCAAGAGTCTCACCAGGAGTGAATAAAAAATTTTAAATTGGATTTGGAACAACAAAGTACCACGTGGCTGTTGCAGAGTTTCCCTCACCCCCACAAAAAGTCACCCCCTTAAGGGAACCACACAGTACTGAACACTTTGGAGAGACTGTGAGATCTTCCCGGGGGGAGGATCATGTTTGTTCATCACTGTCTTTGCTGAAATAAACCAAGGTCTACGGGGCATCCACAATGAACCAGACCTATGCCTGAATCTGATGGTGGGAGGAGTGCCAGGTACAGTACAAGGAAGCATGAAAATTTAACTGTGGGACTGGCACTATAGCCTAGTGGGTAAAGCCACCACCTGCAGTACTGGCATGCCACACGGGTGCTGGTTCAAGTCTTGGTTGCTCCACTTCTGATCCAGCTCCCTGCTAATGCGCCTAGGAGAGCAGCAGAAGATGGCCCAAGTCCTTGGGCCCCTGCAGCCACATGGGAGACCCAGATGAAGCACCTGGCTCCTGGTTTCAGCCTGGCCCAGCCCTGGCTGTTATGGAATAAAGCAGTAGAAGGAAGACTGACCTCTCTCTCTCTCTCTCTCTCTCCCCCTCTCCCTCTCCCTCTGTCTCTCTCTCCTTCTGTCTCTCTCTCTCCTTCTGTCTCTCTCTCCCTCTAACTCTTTCAAATAAATAATCAGAAAATAAAAGAACATTGACCTGCAGTAAGTTAGTTTCTGTTTAGAAGATGCTAGTGGTGTACATTTTTTAAAACCCGAGCAGAGTAACGAGTTCCTCCTCCTATAACTGAAGAAGCTCTCCTATCATTGTTCTGCTTGGACAAGGATCACAGCATTACCTAACTCAAAACCCACAAAGGGCCGTATGTTGAAAATGATCTCAGGGACTGAGACGACACTGCAAATTCAACCCCCAAAAGCCCTACTGCTGAATTTGTTATATCCAGAACTGTCGACACTCAATTAAACACACACACAGCAACTCTGACACCGTGCAAGGGATAGAAATACCGAAAACTTCAGAACAGAGAAGCATGGGAAGAATGACAGACCACCCAAGCAGGAGCATCGAGAGACAGAGAAACCATGGGAGCTCCCGCGCCTCCCTAGAAGACACCACCCACAGAGCCATGAGCTAGCAGGGATGGGAGTGAAACAGCCTGGAGCTCCCACGGGACTGGGCTGGACACACCCCTCACCTGCCTAGCCAGTGCACAGAAGGTGAGGGGCACTCAACATGGTGCTTGGAAACATCACAAGTCAAGGCTGTAACACACAGAAAACATTGCCTTTTGTCCACAGTTTGCCAATTCACACTTCTCCCCTCCCTCACCTTCTTCCTACTCCCAGATTCCCCAAGTGAAAGCACGCCTCTCTGATGGGCCAAACGTGAGGCTACAAATGTCACCGTACCCAGCCCACCGCATTACCGCCCAAGATTAGCACAAAGAGTATTGTACCAGGTTATCAGAAAAGCCTAGCAGAGATTCCTCCCTTAAAACTCTTCAGTCCCAAGGCCAGGAGCAAACGTGACACGAGGCACGTAACCCACATCACCCCGGGTGAAGTCCAACCAGAACAGTGGTCTGCTTCTTGGAATGAAGTCATCATTGTGTCCACCACAGTGCAGTGGGGTGACTGACCACGTGCTGTATCAGAGACACAGTGCCACGTGCCTTATATATTTAAGCAAGAGAGCGGAACTAATCTATAAGTGGTCAGCACTGCTTACAGGACCAAGCTATTGGCAAAGTAGCTGTTAATGCTATAGGCTGTTTCCTGGCTATCCATTCTGTGATGAAAATTTTATTCAATTAGTTGTAAAAAGATATCTATTTATGAGACACAGAGGTCTTATCTACTGATTCACTCTGCAAATGCCCACAGTGGCCAAGTAACCAAAGCCAGGAGCCTGGAACCCAATCCAAGTCTCTCACATCATGGTATAGACCCAACTACTTCAGCCATCACCTACCTGCTGCCTCCCAAGGTTAGGAGCCAAAAGCAGACATCAAACCCACGTACTCCATATGGCAACGGACACTCCCATGGCCAAGCCATGTTGTCCTACAACAATTCTTTATTGAGCTCTCATAATCTTAAAAAAATAAATAAATAAAGAGGCATTTCTGTCCTCCAAGGTTTTAACTTCAAGTCAGCAAGACAACTACGAACCAAGTGCTGGTGAAGAGGAGAGAAAGGAGAGGCTTACGGAGACAGCAGCGCATCGGTGGCCCCGTTTCAAAGGGGCCTCGGGACATTTGAGGGATTTTGTAGGGATCTCAAATGTGTTGTCTGCAACATTTCTCTGTGCTTCCCAAGAAGCTGAATCATGGTTTTCCTGATCTCCACAAGCGCCACACCCATCGTGGGCTGTGTCTCTATTTGCCAGGAAGCTGCTAAAGCAGAGGAGACTGCCCGAGTCCAAGCCGGAGTCGAGGCAAAGGGCCTCTGGACGGAAGGGACAGACCACCAGGCGCTCTGCGAGGTGCATGAGCGCGTAGGAGGCTCTGCTCACAACCAGCCTGATGCTGCGTTCTTCTGTATCTGAGATGCTTACAATTCTCTTCTGCTGCAGTGCTAGGCAGGATTCTAAAATGAGCATTAGCTTTGTATTGACACGGAAGATTGATCGAGACTTTTGATACTATGCAGCTTATACCGATTATTCTATTAACCTTTTCCAGTCAACATCTTAGCGGCAGGATAGAATCCCAAAAAGGTGATCACATAAAGAGATTAGAGGACAAGCTTTCTGTGAACAAATGTTTTAAATGTTGCCACTGTCTTCTTTATATCCCCAGAGGCGGGAGACTGGAGATTGAGAATGTCAATGAATACCTTCTTATACAACCGACTATAATTTCTACATGAGAAATGATCCCTCTGCATGGACCAATGTTGATTTCTATCCTCTGCAAAGATACCATCTTCTGTATTGTCAGAGACCTCTACAATGAAGAAGGTGCCTACAAATTTAAATAAATTGCTCCCTAAAAGACCAAAGCGAAGGGCCTGGAGGGGGAGAAGCAATGGTGCCCATCTCCAACTTCCCAGCATGGTCTAAGAGGTCCCCAGAGAAGACCCATGGAGGGAGAAGCTTGGGTCCAGGCCTGCAGGAGCCCTGGCATCAGTGTTCATCACTGAAAGGAGTCAGGGCCAGTGAGTCCCAGACCTGCCAATCACGAGGAAGCACCTGGCCCTGGCCACACACCAGCTAGACTTACTCCATACCAACTCCTCTGCAAAGGTGACACCTTTGACACAGTCCACGAAACTGGGATCTTCCGAACCAGCTCACACAGACCTGGCCTAAACATCCTACTTTCCTATGATCGAAAATAATAACAAAGACCAAGTCATCCACCGCAGAGTGCAAGAGTCAAATCTAGAAAATTTGTAACACGAAACAAATGGTACTGGGGATGCTACAGAGAGGGAGGCACAGAGATTTTTCTTCTTTAGAGGAAGTTCAGAAATATTGGAGCAACATGGATGCATTCTGTATTGCTATTTCCAGGCAAAATCCTTTTAACATTTCTTATTCTGCATGAGTTTACCCTACACATTGCTAGAAGCAAACGCTTCCGGAACAGTGACATGATGCTCCCCCAATCTCACAGCCCCCTCTCCCCAACTGTTTGAGGAAGACTGGAGAAGTGAACGCTCAGTAGGCCTTTTCTTTGAAGAGACCAGTTCGCTTGTCTCACAGCTCCCCGGGGAGTGGAACCCAGCCAAGGTCAAAGACTGGATCTGCCTGGGAAGGGATGATGATTTCACTGGTTGGGACTTTATGGGGCTTTGTATATTTTATGTGGCAAATACTTCTGCTATCCCTTTGCAAGGGGGAAAAAAAGGAAAACAAAACTGCATCGCTGCCAGGGCTCGTGAGTCATACGGTCTGGGGAGAGAAGGCAGCCAGAGTTAATCTCCACTGCCCCATTATCCAAGATTCTCAGCGGCAATCTGGTGCTGAGTGATGACTGCATTTATGTCAAAGAGGCTTCAGTGCAAGGTGCGGGCCTTCCTCCCAAGACTCACTCACCCCAGCCACTCTGCCACAGGGGGCTGACTCCAGCTCCAGCGAGGAAACAGAATGCAATTTCCCACCATGCTGCCCCGGACATCCCTTCCGTTGACAAAGCACCAAGAACAGCTAACTGGTGACTTCTGGGACACTCGAGTGCTTTCTGTCTCTAGATTTCCTCATGTGCACACCAGGAATGAAACATTCCTTCCATCCGCAGAGACTCGCGAGGACTTTATAATTCATGTGGCACAACTGTAACAGGGCATGCAAACAGCAGTAGTTCTTACGTACTTCACGCTTCCAGGTGGCTGGAACAAGGCTGTGTTTGATTTGCCCAATCCCTAACCTGGCGCGATATATCAAGAGCTAGTAAGTGCTTCAGAGGAGCAGGGCTTTTTGAATGTAAGAGTGTCTGAGCATGTCACAAAGCTCCAGGAATTAAAGCAGATCCTCAGTGGCACACAGATGGACAGGGGGATCAATGGAGAAGACTACAGAATAGACTCCAATATTATAAATACTGATTTAGTGTATGGTAAAAGTATTAGGAAGACAGATAGTCAAAGCATTGGTACAATGGGGCAGCCATCTGGAAAAAAAAAATGAATCTAGGCCCCTATGTCATATCTTATTAGCAATTTCAGGTGGCTTGAAAATTTAAAACATAAAACATGAAATTTATAAAAGAACAGCTAAAGGAAGATAAAATGGTACAGTCATTTTGGGGAAATGATCTAACAGTTCTTCACATGATTCAACATAGCTACCACGTGACCCAGCAGTTCCACTCAAATGTATGCGAGGGTAAAGACACAGATATACTCCAGAGAAATAAAAACTCAGGTCCACACCAGTAATTGCACATGAATGGTTACTGCAGCATCATTAATAACAGCCAAAAAGTAGAGAGAATCCTAATTTCTACCAGTGGATGAACAGATAAACAATATCCATGCATATCCACCCAAAGGAATATTATTTAGCCATAAAAATTAATGAAGTACCAGGACCAGCGCTGTGGCATAGCAGGTAAAGCTGTCACCCGCAGTGCCAGCATCCCATATGGGCGCCGGTTCCTGTCCCAGCTGCTCCACTTCCGATCCAGCTCCCTGTTGATTGCTGGGGGAAAGCAGTGGAGGATGGCCCGAGTGTTTGGGCCCCTGCTATGCATGCGGGAGACCTGGAAGAAGCACCTGTGACCTGGTTTTGGCCTGCCCCAGCCCTAGCCATTGTAGTCATGTGGGGAGTGAACCAGTGGATGGAAGACCTCTCTCTTTCAAATAAATCAATCTTCTTTAAAAAGTGAATGAAGCTCTGAAACACATTTTGACTTGGACTGAACCTTGAAAACATTATGCCAACTTATACAACTCAGTCACATGACTTCCATTCATAGGAACGTCCAGACCAGGGAATGCTACAGAAACAGAAAGTAGACTGCTTAGGGTTGGGGGTTGCTTAGTGCTGGGGGGAGGGAGAGAGGGGAGGAGAGGTGATTGTGGTAAAGTGTGGAATTTTGGTTTTGTCTTTGAGATGAGCAAAATGTTCTAAATTGGCTGTGGTAATGGTTATGAGAACACACCATGAACCACTGAATTGTACACTTTATAGTTGCATCTTATGATATATCAATGATATCTCAATAAAGATATTTTGAAAAACAAAAAGATTTTTAAGGTACAGTTTAGGGAAAAACTTTATAAACATAAGCAAATATTGAGATCATAAGAGGAGATAAATCTGACTACGGGAAAAAAAAAGCTTCTACTTTAGAAAAGTAAACCAAAAGGCAAGTCAAAGGACAAGAAACTGGGGGCAATCCTTGCGACTCAGATCCAAATGGCTTCTTTCCTTAACACATAAAAGTTTCTATAAAATTAATCACAAAAGACCAACAATCCAGGGTGGGCACTATGGCACAGCAGGCTAAGCCGCTGACTGGGAAGCCTACATCCCACACTGGATGCCCGGGATCAAGTCCCACTTCTGCTTCCCATCCTGCTTCCTGTTAACGTGCATCCGGAGGCAGCATGTGATGGCTCACGTACTTGGGTTCCTGCCACCCCCATGAGAAACGCTGCCCCAGGCCTGGCTGTTACAGGCATTTGGAGAATGAACCAGCAGATGAAAGGCAAGTCTCTCTCTCAACCTCTCTGTTGCTCTGCCTTTCAAAATGAATTTTTAAAGAATATCAACAGTCCTATAGAACAATGAATAATGCCTACAAACAGAGTATCCAGAGAGAGAGAGAAGGAGTAAGAGAGAGAGAGAGAGAGAGAGAAAGAGAGAGACTCTTAAACATGACGAGATGTTCAGTTTCACTCAGAATAAAATCAATGCACATTCAATCATAGAGAGATACCTCTGTCCATTCTGAGGGGCAGACAGAAGTCTGGAAGTAACCTGTGTGGATGGAGGTTTAATGAGACAGACCCTCCGGCATGTTGCTGATGAGATTTGAAAAGGACACAACTTCTCAGGAGAGGAAGCTGGCAACACCTGTGTAGGCAGTAGGCCCGCGCTGGCCTGACCCAGCAATGCCGCTCTGAGATTTGATGCTACCGAGACCCTTCATGTGTCTGCAATGACTTGGACGCAAGAAAATTCATGGAGGTATTATTTGCTATAGCAAAGGGTTGGGGAAAAATTTAAATGCCCAGTGATGATATACATTGTGCCATCTCCAGGAACGAGCTCCAGGATGCACTGTGACCCCTGGTAAGGTCAGCAGTGACACCTGCCATTCTGTCCCAGAGGGGAAGAAGCACCCAGACGTGGCTGCTGGCACGCGGTGACACCTTCAGAGAGGGCAGGGGAATGAGCAGGGCCTGGGCTGGCTTTTTACTGAAGTCTTTTGCTTTTCAAAGCTTCGTATCCTGAGGGTTGGAAAGGAGCAGAAGGGGACAGGAGGGGAAGAGAATGGGGAGAGGAAGGGGAGGAAAGGGGAGAAAGGAGAAGGGAGGAGAGGAGGATGAGAAGGAAGACAGGGAAGGAGGAGTGGCCAGGACTGTAGCAGGGAGGAGGGACACTTACAGAACACGCCCCCGGCAGAAGACCTCTGAGGGTGCAATGAGGGCTTCACACATTCCAGGTTACAAGTGTCCACTCCATATGTGTATCTCATAAACATGTATGATTTTGCCATAAATATGCAGATATGAAATTTCTCCACTGAACTCCTTACTGACCGAAAGAGCCCTCTGAAATGCGCACCTGTAATTATTTAAAATAACTCCAGCCGGAGAAAAAGACCAAAAAGAAAACCGAAGTGTGCCCAGTTTGGCTCAACCACCTTGGAAATCTGGCCTTTGATCTTTGCTCTGGAAAGATGGGGGAGACACAGCCTAGGAGGGGGCAGGACCTGCGTGGGGGTGGGCTGTGGACACCCAGGCTGGAGGCTGCAGCCAAGCTCCAAGGTCAAAGCCCTCATGGGCGCCACCAAATCCCCAGCGCACCCTCTCCTCTCTGCAGCGGTCACCCCCACCTCCTGTCTGCTTATGGGGAGAAAGAAGCAGACTGACAGGCTGGGAGAAGGGGCCCTGTGTTCTGGTGCTGGCCTATGCCTGCGTCTCTCTCTCGGCCCCAGTGCCCCGGGTTTATTCAAGGTCAGTGGGCGTGGCCACAAGCTCTGCCCTAGAATGCTACATACTCCAATACCCTGTGACCCGACCATGACTGCAGAGGGTCTGGCAGATCCGCGTGGAGGATGAGCCATCGCGCTCCAGGTCCTCTTCCTGCAGAGCGTATCTGGGAGGCAGCTCCCTCACGCAGATCCTTCCGCACCCCTCTCAGTGTCATGAATCCCACCCTTTCTTCTGTCCCTGTCTTCAGCCACGCTCTCCACGGCTGCTCGGGCCTTCCCTGCCCAATCAATGGCATCTTGTCTTGGGGGCCGACCCCGCTCCCAGTGATGAACCAACTTCATTGGGAGAGTGTGCTGAGGGCTCTCTGAGAAGGGCCATTGTTCCCCCACACTTGTCCAAGGCCTCCATTGAGAGGGCTGGCTGTGAGCGGGGCTGGAGGACATTCATCACCCGGAACAGTTGCCAGCAAGGGAGAGACAGCTGTTGGGCTCCAATGGCGTGTGGCTGAATGGAGCCCACGGTGAGACGGAGTTCTCAAGCAATAGCACCCTCACTATCTTTTCTTTCAGAGGACAAGGAACAGGAAAACGCTCACCTTCCCCTGCGATTATCCCACCAATCTTATAGCACGTAAGGCACTCTGGGGGCAAGCCAGCACCCCTTAACCCCCGATGTCCAGGCCCATGAGGACACAGGTACCTGGGTCATGGCCTACTCCACCAGCAGCTGCAGGCTGTGCCCATATGGCCAGGAGCCGTGACTCATGCTGGGCCCACATGCTCAGTAGGGACTCTCAAGGCTCCAGGCCTGGTTGAAAGGGGGCAGATGGAAAACACAACAGAAACTCCTGGGAAGTATCAAGAACAAACTGAATGACCCTCTATGTGCTGAACACAACTAGCCATGGGGACAAGACAGGGACACCAGGACCACAGACCCACATCAGCCTGATGTGATGGCAGTCCCATGTGGAGTGTGAGGGCTTGGGAACAGATGTGGTCAAGGAAGGCTTCCAGGAGGAGGGGGTACCTGAAGGTGTTCCTAAGGAACAGCACGAGCAAAGCCTGGCTGGACCAGCCGGGGACAGAAGGGAAGGAGGATGCCCATAAGCTAGGTACCCCCAGCGACCCCCAAAACTGAAACTATGCATAAAAGTGTTCTGAATACCATAAAGCCGGGGCCAGCCTGTGGCATAGGGGGTAAAGTCACCACCTGCAGTGCCGGCAACCCATATGGGCACCAGCTTGAGTCCCAGCTGCTCCACTTCTGATCCAGCTCTCTGCTATGGCCTTGGAAAGCACTAGAAGAAGGCCCAAGTCCTTGGACTCCTGTACCTGTGTGGGAGACATGGAAGAAGCTCCAGGCTCCTGGCTTCGAACTGGCCCAGCTCCAGCCATTGTGGCCATTTGGAGAGTGAACCAGCAGATGGAAGACCTCTCTCTCTCTGCCTCTGTAACTCTCTGGCTTTTAAATAAATAAGAAAATAAATCAAAGAAAAGAAAAGAAAAGAAAAGAAAGGAAGGAAGGAAGGAAGGAGGAAAGAGAGGGGAGGAAAGAGAGGGGAGGAAAGAGAGGGGAGGGGAGGGGAGGGGAGGGGAGGGGAGGGGAGGGGAGGGGAGGGGAGGGGAGGGGAGGGGAGGGGAAGGGAAGGGAAGGGAAGGGAAGGGAAGGGAAGGGAAGGGAAGGGAAGGGAAGGGAAGGGAAGGGAAGGGAAGGGAAGGGAAGGGAAGGGAAGGGAAGGGAAGGGAAGGGAAGGGAAGGGAAGGGAAGGGAAGGGAGGGGAAGGGGAGGGGAGGGGAGGGGAGGGGAGGGGAGGGGAGGGGAGGGGAGGGGAGGAGAGGGGAGGAGAGGGGAGGAGAGGGGAGGGGAGGGAAGATCATAATACCCTGAGCCTGAGGGTGACTACTGGACTGGAAATATTAATTCCCGGCTAGGGGAAGTACAATGAGCTGCCCCAGTCGTTGCCAAGTTGCTCCTCACTACTGCTCACCTCTGCAGCATGTACAACTTCTGGTCACAGAGACCCAGATACTGAAGGAATCATGTGGAGGCTGGGTGATCAGATCAGAGGGAAATCCACTGCATCAGGCTGGGGCTCTCTGCTCTGGGCCGGGCTGAGGGATCCTCCCTCCCCGCGTGCATGGGGTACACTTACGTGCCTGGACAGCAGCTGGTGCACTTGACACCCCATTTAAGCTCCGATCCAGAGGGGGCTGCGGGCCAGGTTTGAAACCCTGTGGAAGTGGAGCTCAGGCCCCGCTCTACCAAGCTGGACCAGGCGGCAGAATCTGCTCTGGCATCAGCCGGAGCTGGGCTCGGCCCCTGCTGGGCTGAGCTTGTGCCTGCACGGCTGCTGGTCGTCATGGATGGCCTCCATTTCCTGTCCTTGGAGTACAGATGATCACAGTCAGGCCTGGAGCCCTGCCTCCCGCCCCACGCCCAGCTGTGATCCTGCCAGCCTGGAATAAGATGAAAGTGTCTGATAGGAAAGCCTTGGGAAGCCTTTTATTAACATTCTTAGCTCAGCCGAGCTCAGGGGAACAAGTCCCTGCATTCCAAGAGACTTCTCCCCGAGTGAAGCCAGGCCAAGAACGCCAGAGAGAGTCTAAAACGCCTTTCTATTGGGTCCGCCCAGGGATCCAACCACCCCAGGCAGGTTCCTGGTGGAGAGTGGAGTTTGGTAGTTGAGGAGTAGCAGCCCCTAGGGACCAAAAGGCCCAGCAAGGGACGCTGATGATCACGGTCACTGTCAGACAGGAGCTGACATGTGACAGGAGCCTCACATCCCAACTTGTGGTCCTGGTAGGGAGGTTAAAGCCTCAGGCCCTCCATCAGCCAGAGGAAATGGCCATCCTAGCACTTCTGACTACCCCGCTGGGATACCTGTGAAGGGACGTAATGGAACACATGTGTAAGTAAAAGCTAAAAGGTACCAGCATGTACTATTCTTAATCACTGATCTTGATGCTCCATTGACTACCAGGAAGGCAGCAGCAGAGCAGGAATGATGAAGGGTCTGGGATGACAGGGCCCTCCTTGGCAGAGGAAGTGGGGAGGAGTGAGCAGTATGTGCTCCAGCCAGCATGGCACCTGCCCTACCCCAATGGCCAGGAGGCCCAGGGGTTCGTCAGGCCCATTGGGACTCCGTGGCCACCAATGAAGCCGCAGCCAGGGAGTGACCAAGAGACAGTACTTGGTCCTTCTGAAGTTGCAAACAGTGCCCAGGCCACAGGAGCACCGTCCTGAGACCGCCGGGGCTCCCCTCCTCCATGCCCTGCAAAATGAGGGCACTCACACTGCAGATGGGCACCCTGGCCGGGAAGGCTCTGTTGCTTCAGGGAGCTAAGTGTACTGCACTGGCCTCAAGGGATCCTTTCCTGGTCTCCTGTGACATGTATCTAAATGCTCATCTCATCAGCCAGGCCCAAACACAATTCCACCCATGTCTGCATCTCCATGACCAGAAGCCGTACACACTGCAGGGCTGAGTAGCAGTGAGGAGCGACTTGGCAATGGCGATGGTGGCACCGCGGAATCCCCTTAGCTGGGAATTCCAATTTCTACTCCAATAGTCACCTTCAGATGTCCTTGGTGCTTTATGGTGTTCAACACACTCTTATGCCTGGTTTCATTCTGATCTACCCATAAGATCAGTGCAACAGGGGCTGGTGATTACTCTTGATGGGGCGTGGGGCAGGGGATCCCCAGGTGATAATGAGGACTAGGTGCACACACCAGAAGCACCTTTCCTTAATGAAACAGCTCCCTGCTGCTGACAGGCAGCCCAGCGGCCCCACTGCTGAGAGCAAAGGTTGTAGGCGTCAGGAACAAACATGGCCGAGCCACAGCAAATTCAGCCTCATGTCATGTTTTACTCCTCCCACCAGGAGCAGCTAGCGCTGTGTGCTGAACCGTGGCCAGGCTCTCTAGTATAAGATTTTACTCGATCCTGACAAATCGCCAAGGAAGAAGGGATCAGACACCTTCAGAGGAAGAAACTGAGGCCTGGAAAGAAGCTGATGCCCGAGGTGGCAAAGATCCAGGCTCGACTGAGCCAGGAGCGCATGAAGCCAAACCCCGCGACTTCTGAACCCCGTCAGACTCCCCCAGACTCTGAGGCTCGGGCCTCAGACCGTCTGAACAGCATGTGGAGGGGAGGGGGCAGGGAGGAAGGAGAAAAGCAGGCAACGCCTCTTTTCCTTTTAATATTTTTACATATCTGAGAGAGGTGACAGAGGGACAGACAGACACACGGTTTCGCTCCCCCAGTGCCTCCAACAGCCCCAGCCCCAGCAGTGCAGGTCTCCCACCCGGGTGGCAGGAACTGAGTCCCTGCAGTCATCGCTGCTGCCTCCCAAGGTCCCCATGACCAGGAGGCTGGAGTCAGGAGGCAAAACAGACCATCAAATCCAGGCACCACTGTGGGATGCTGCTGTAGGAACCAGCATCTGCGCTGCTCGAGTAAACTCCTGCCCCTCAGTGCCTCTTAAATGGGGGTCACTGGGCACTTCAAAGGCCACACACCTGCTCTCCTTCCTCAGCTCCGCCTGTGAGGAGGGTGTAGGACCGCCACTGGGAACCTCAGGCAACCCAGTCACTGCCACTGATGGCTTGGGGCCTTCCTCTGGGCCTTGACATGCCCTCCCACCCCTTCAGTAAAGTGAGGACAAAACCACAGGCGTACAGCACCTTGACCTCTACGGGAAAGTCTGCAGGCAGATACTCTGAATCCAAGGTAGTCTCTGCATGGTGGACAGTGACGTGTTTGGAAGAGGCAGGGCCCACCTGGCTGGGGGGCTGGGAAGCCAACTCTCAGCACATGGGAAGTGCTCTCAGGAAAGGACCCAGGTCCCCTAGCATGCACCCTCTCCCCCCCCAGGCCTCTCCTGGGCTAGCCCTTCCCTGCCCCCACCAACACAAGCCACACCAGCTAACTCATGATGGCCTCACAGCCTTTGCGCTTCTGCTGCCTCTGCCTGGAACTCACAACCCAGTTCCCACATGGCAGGCTCGTCCTCTTCATCGAGGTCTCAACTCAGCCGTGACTCCACAGCCGCCTGTGACTGATACTCAGCAACCCCCCAACACACACACACACACACCACCACCACCACCACCACCACCCTTCCTGTCTTCCTTTCTTCATGTTTCTTGTTATCACCTGAAATTATCCTATTTGAGGACTGCTTGCTTATTTAGGGTCTGCTTTCCTCTCCTAAAATACAAGTGCCATTAGGGCAGGGACCCCATGAACACAGTAGCCAGCTGTACCTCAGCATCCAGACCACACGTGGCCCAGAGTGGAAATTTAAAAATGTGGATTATGTGAAGACTTGGAAATCCTCCCACGAGAGCGGCTATTTAAGGACATCAGTGAGTTTATTACAAAATCACAAATTCTTTGAACTGGAAAGGATCCTAGGGCCGACATTCGAACTTGAGAAAACAGAAGTGGAGCTTGTTGGTGTCTCATCACTTGAGACATCAACATCCCCAGGGGCTCGGGAGGCGGGAATGTGGGCCCAGAGACGTGGGGCAGAAAGTGCGCACTGTCAGCAACTGGACAGGCCAGTGAGGACAGCTCAAAGGCAGAGACACCAGCAGACATCCAGTGCCCGGGGAAGACCAACGGGAAAAGCAGACCAGCAGAGCCAATCTCAGCATTGTTTCCATCTTCTGAAAACCTTGGCTCTAGTTCTTAGCTTTAAATACAGCTGGATTTGCTGCCCCCCAAGCTGGCTTAGGTCTTCTGCCCATCTCCAAGACCCAGGCAGTATCTGGTCCTGCCTCCTGCAGCAGGCAGAGACCCCACCCCCACCCCACGTTAGGCAAAGCAAAAGGAGGCACTGGTCATCCTAGTTCACATGTACTTTCAAATCTTTAGAAGTCTTTAAAAATAGAGGAAAACAGATATTAAGTCAAAACAGAGATGACAGAACCAAGATCAGGCACCAATTCTGTCCAAATCATTTAGACCTAGGTGAGGGTGGGGGTGGGGAGGAGAAGGGTGCTTATCTTGTTTGGAAGCATGAATTTTTTTAAAGATTTTTTTCCTTGCCTGACAGGCAGAGTTAGAGAGACAGGGAGAGACAGACAGACAAACACACACCCCTAGAGTGAGAAAGATTCCATCTGCTGGCCCACTCCCTCAATGGCCACCATGTCTGGAGCTGGGTCAGGTCAAAGCCATGAGCCAGGAGCCCCTTCTAGGACTCCCATATGGGCACAGGGACCCAAGCACCTGGGCCATCCTCCACTGCTTTCCCAGGTGCACCAGCAGGGAGCTGGATCAGAAGTGAAGCAGCCAGGTCCTGAACTGGTGCCTACATGGGATGCTGGTGCCTGAGGCACAGGGCCAACCTGCTGTGCCACAACGCTTGTCCCTGAATGTGTGATTTCTACTGACTGTCCCCATCTCCCTCATAGAGAGGAGCAAAAATGGACCCCTAGTTCACAGTGGGCCCCGAGTTACAGTCTAGCAATCTTGTGTCCAGTCAGGTACTGGAAAAATCCAACCCCATGGCATTCTGCTCAATCTGACAAACAGTGGGAGTTTGGCCCTTGGCCATGACCTATACTTAGCAATGTGGACCCAAAATGACTAAGAGCCCAGGCATTCAGAGTGGCTGGAGGCAGCTGAAAAATACACAACTGTGAAAAGCCAGGCTGACCAGCCCAGGCTCACTGAGGGGGGACAAGCACGCCCCCTCACTGCCCACAGTGACAGCTGACTGCTAACTGCTCTGCAGCTCTGACAGTCGACTGTAAACAGTGGAGTCTAATGTCAGGGGAGTCCATTATCACACAGTCATGGAGCAAGGGCAGCGGACAACCCAGCAATTAACAAGAAGGAAAGGGACCTCCTCGCTGACTCCTTCATAGGGGAGGGAGAGGGGAGGGATAAGTAAGGGATAAGTAGTTTCCTCTCCATCTTTTTTTTTTTTTTTTGACAGGCAGAGTGGACAGTGAGAGAGAGACAGAGCGAAAGGTCTTCCTTTTGCCATTGGTTCACCCCCCAATGGCCGCTTTGGCCGGCACACCACGCTGATCTGAAGTCAGGACTCAGGTGCTTCTCCTGGTCTCCCACGCAGGTGCAGGTCCCAAGCACTTGGGCCATCCTCCACTGCACTCCTGGGCCATAGCAAAGAGCTGGACTAGAAGAGGAGCAACTGGGACAGAATCCGGTGCCCAGCCCGGGACTAGAACCCAGGGTGCTGGCGCCGCAGGCGGAGGATTAGCCTAGTGAGCCGCGGCACCGGCCCCCCCTCTCCATCTTTCCAAGCACATGGAATCAGCTCTTGCAGTTACAATTTCTACTTCTAGCCAGAACTACCTGGAAGCTCAACCATCAACCATGGACTATAAGCTAACTTTCACAATTTCCCTTGCCTCCCCACATCCCCCTCCTCCCCCAACAAAAATGACATCTCTAACACAGACTTCTTCCATTACAGGTATTCTGCTTCATGTACACCATTTTATGAGTTTCTGATGGATATAAATGCTGTTGCCAAACAGCCTACCTGCTTCTGACCTTTCAGCCAGCACTGTCTGGGATCCATCTCCGCTGAGGGACGGACACCCATCCATTGCTTCTACTGCTGCCGAAGGCTCTGCGGTATGCAGCTGTCTACTCACCTGTCTCCTCTCCCCGCGACACCTAGACTGCTTCCACTCTCCATGACACACAATGCTGCAGAGGCCATTCTTGACCTTGCCCCATGGGCCTTTGCAGACACATCTTTGGGAACTGCTAGACCACGGGGTACGTGTGTATTCAACACAACTGAGAAAATCCTGATTGCTCTGCAGACTGCCTGCACCCCCACAGCAATGCACAAGGGCTGCTGACCCCCACATCCCTGCAAAGACTTGGCATCGTGCAGGCTTCTGGTTCTTGCCAGCCTACTGGGGTTCTTGCCGGTCTCCAGGGAGGGGGTCCAGGCCTGTTTTTGGGAGCTTGTTAGTTTCTGGGTGGCTTTCCCACCTGTAACATGGTGCTCACGCCCTTCATGCAAGATCTTTTCAACCGAGATTTCTGTCTTTTCCTGGTTGATTTGCAGGAGTTCTTGGTATATCTAAATGTTTATGTCTTGAGTGTTTTAAAATGTTGTAAATCCCTCCCTCCTTTCTGCTGTATTAACTGTCCAGGGTGAGCAGAGCCTCAACTGAAATAATCCAACCCAAAGAAAACCTGAATACAGCATCCACTTCTCAATTATTCAATTCCTGTTCCTTGAGTACTCATGATATATCACACATGGGGTGAGGCATTGTGGACACAGGAAAAATGTCTTTAACCTTTGAGGGGTTTATCTCCCACTGGAAATCCAGGCCTTCCATCAGCTATAACATCAACACAATGACCTTCGCCAACAAGGCTTATGAGTTGCACAATGAAGGTTAAGACCCTCAAGGTAGTCAAGGTCAAGGTTTTAAGACTAGGTGACAATTAAGTTGGCTGGACCATTGGACTAGCACATGCAAAAACCCAAGCTGGGGAACTCTAAGGAGTCCAGAATGGCCTGGGCATAGAGTGAACCAAGGTATGGCCAAAGAGGCTGGACAAATATCAGGGGGCCAGGTACCAAAGAAGATCAGATTTTTCTCCAGGGCAGTTCAAGTGGACAGCACACCTCCTTCTCCCCACAGCCACTGGCAAATTGCCCTGGACACCACCTGCACGCCAAGAAGGGGCCTGGTTCAGAGACTTTGCAAAGTTGGGTTCATTTTAGCTACAGTAACAATGTATTAAAGCCTCAGAGAAACTCAGACAGAAAATCCTGGAATGAAAAGAGTTTATGTGCAACCAAGTTAAACTATCCAGGTGGGTAAGAGCCATCCACTGACAAGTCTGCATTGTCCTGAATGAAATGAAGACTTCCCCTTCTTGGCCTTGCTTCTCAAGCCCAAAATTGCCCAATTGCCAAGTTTGCTTGTGTTGGAAATGTATGAATGAAGTCATCAGTGACGTGGCAGAATCTTACCCAAGAGCCCACCAAGATCTCTGCCAGCCAGCTCTTTCCTCCTGAATCTAAACCATCTTTATCCTCAATATTGGTAATTTTTTTAAAATATTTATTTTATTTATTTGAAAGTCAGAGTTACAGAGAGGTAGAAACAGAGAGAGGAGGTCTTCCATCCGATGGTTCACTCCCCAGATGGCTGCAATGGCCGGAGCTGCGCTGATCCAAAGCTAGGAGCCAGGAGTTTCTTCCAGGTCTCCCACGTGGGTGCAGGGACCCAAGGACCTGGGCCACCTTCTACTGCTTTCCCAGGCCATAGCAGAGAGCTGGATCAGAAGTGGAGCAGCCAGGACACAAACTAGTGCCCATATGGGATGCCGGCATTTCAGGCCAGGGCATTAACCTGCTGCGCCACAACACTGGCCCCAAAAATGGTAAATTTTTAAAAAGCCTTTTGTAGAGAACATTTTGCTCCAAGCTATGGGACCACTCTTATTTTTTTTCCAACCAGAGAAGTCTACGTGCCCGGACTCATGGCAGTCAAGAAGGAAGGCATGGAGGAAGGCTATGGAGGACTCCTTGCAACACAACTCTGAGCGCTTTCACCTCCTCTCAGAGCTGCCTCAACCTTCCCTAGGCAGGAAAACAAATTCTGTTGTAGGACATGTCTTATCCTTTAAGATAACTACCTAGGAAATGTTAAGAAAATGGGGCTGATTATCATCTGACACTTCTCTAAATGCTTAGGGCTACAATCTAGCCAAAGGCGTTTTCCAACCCAATCCCTTGGGCCACTTCTGCTCTGACTCCCAACTCTATCTCTAGGGACAGAGAGGCCATTAAGTGTCCCCAGCCACCCACACTCTCTTGAGAGCTCCTACATTATACTCCCACTTGCACGCTGCCATGGCTGGTGGCAGCAGCCCAGCTGTGGTGGACACAAGGCTGCAAGTGGCCCAGGCCCACCTCCTCGCCCTGAGTAGTGAGCCCCAGGGTATCCCACAGAGGGTGTGGCTTCTGGTCCATCCTTATCAACTACAAGAGGACATTCCAGCATCTCCCTGCACCCTGGAGAGCACTTGAGGATCCACACCCTCACCTGGTCAGGGAAAGAAAAAAACCCAGGAGCTGGGAGATCTATCTAGCAAGAGTTCCCAGGAGGGCAAGACCTGGTGGCTGGGGACAGGCAAGGAGTCACGCTTCAGAAGGAACTGATCTCAAAAGCAGCAGCCTGACAACAAAACAGCCTCTCCACTCTAGGGGCAGCCAGTGCGAGGCAGCCAGAGGTGACACCTGGGTCCCCTAATGCCCAGCCAGAAGTATTTACAGCTATGCACCCCAAACTGGCAACACGCTGGGAAACAGGCGCTTGCCTGCTGAGAGCTGGGAGGTCAATGGGAAAAATTATTTTTGAGTCAACATTGAATCTTCGTTTTTGGATTTTTTTAACCAAACACTGGCACTGTTCTCACGCTGCCCTACACAGCACGGACCCACCCTGGACACCCTCGGGATGGCACCGGGAGGAGCTTCTAGCCAGCCATGGTCAGCAGGGCACAACGCTATTTAAGGACCCAGGGAGAGAGGGTAAGAGCTCCCTTGCGCGGGCACCCACGTCACTGTGACACTGATGGGCACTGCGCCAGGTGGCAGCTGCCAAGCTCCCAGGGTGACCAAGTGGCTCCAGCCCTGAAGTGTGGGGACGGAGGCGCTCATTACAGGAAGTCGTGCGCAGCGATGACGCAGCACAGGACCGACTGAAGCCGCAGATGCCACGTGAGCAGCGCTGCACTGGGGCCCCTCTTCTAGGAGACGGCGAGATGCTCAGAACGAGTCCTGATCCCGTGGTGACTCGGAGGTCCCCAGTCCCCTCCCCTGCCAAGGGAAGCCTGGCTTTCCAGCCATGGCTCCTGGAAACGAGGCCCTGAGACCACCAGAGAGCTGGGGAAAGGGGCAGGGGCTGTTGCTTCTCTGGGTCTTTCTGGCCTCGGGTTCTCGATGGGAATCTCCGTTCTGGGCTCCGCTGGACCCACCCCTGAGCCATTAGAACTGGCAGGAAAGAAAGAGGGGGAGAATGAAGGAACTAAAGAACAGGAGGGAGGGAGGAGGGGAGGAAGAGCCGGGAGAAGACGGGGAGATGAGGAGGAGGGTGCTGCCCGTGCATTCCCGGAGGTGTCCTGAATCCCTCCACACTCATACCTGCACAGGCAATCCTTTGTCACCCCTACCTGCTGGGGCCCAAGGCCAACTTATACGCATCTGGGTGTTAAGGACTCGAACCGGACACAAGCATCCAGTGATGCCAATGAGACAGAGCTTTGCCCAGCTCAACCACCTGCCCTGGCTCTATCGTGAGAGTCCCCAAAGGCCGCAGACACCTGCAGCTGTCATGGCAACTGCGTCACAGCCATAGAGACCGCGGCACTCGACTACCAAACATGCCGTGATCCTGAGCCACAACTCCAGGAACATCCACGGTGCGGACCCCATCTCCAGAATGCTGCAAAAGGCACACAACCCAACTCTGCCACGGCTGTCGCGGTCCAGCCACACAGCGTTCAGCATCTGGTCGTTGATGTGAGGTGGCTGGGCACTTCCTACTTCTGCCCTACAGCTGCTGCTTCTCCATCCTTAATTGCCTCCTGTGAGCGCAAGAAATGGCCAAGAAGAAGCCACAGGGGGCTCCTGTCAACTCTAGTACTTTAAGGGGGTGTCCATCTTTATTTCTGCAAACAATGTGCTAGACGGGGACACCACAAAAGGCCTGGCAATGCAGAAGGCAGTAGGGTGATGACCACCTCGAGCTCACGAGCCTGGGATTGTAACTGAAAGCATTTGTCCTGGAGAAGCGTGCAGATGAGCTGCCCTAAGCAAACCTGTCACCCAGATAGGTCCCAGCCTCCACTGTCCACTCCAGGGACAGTGAGCGCCCTACAGGGCTCCATCCAGCAGGACCACATCTGAATTTTAGTAAATCAGCTCAATATGTTCTAGGACTGTGGGTATGAAATAAAAGGAGGCAGTGAAACCTCCAAACAATAAGCTCATTCAACACAATCTTCTTTCTCCTCCCATCTGGGGACCTGAACACAGTTAACATGAATAAATGCTGTTGTGTAAAAACGGGGGAGAGGAGGAGAGGGGAGAGAGGGTGGAAGGAAATGGCAGAATTCCCGCTTGTTGGTCGAACAGGAAGGCTGAGACAGTGCCCCAAACCCACAAGGATGCCAGCGCCAGCGGAGCCCCGGGAAGTGGTGGCAGCAGTGTGCGGCACAGGTAAGGAAGTATTTGGAATCCCCTTGCCCACAAACTGCTAGCTTCTCCTTTACATGAAGCGGCCCTCCTGTACTTGCATTCAAACTAGAAATGTAGAAGTGCACCCTGGGGCTGGCCCAAACTTTGTCCTTCCTGGGTGGACGAGCCACAAGCCAGGCCTGACCCTGCCCTAAGAAGTGTTGCTCACTTCCAACACACACAGAAATTCCCTTCTGTCCCCACCCCCACCTACCCAACAAAGTCAAGGCAATCATAAGTAAGGCCTGTACCAGGTATTATTCTGTAATTCTTCCCGGACACCCAGAACAAGTCGAGCAGAACTGCTCCTGTGGCTTGGACACGCTTGTGACCAAGAGGAGCTGCAGGTGTGAGGCTCTCCTATGAGCCTGACCGGGGCCACTGGACTTCCTGGACAGAAGTTCACAGCCTTCTACTTCTCTGTACTCGGTGGAGGTACAAAGACACAGACCTAGTTCCCCAGGGCCCCGCACCAGACCTGAAGAACTGGCTGAGTCAACGTGGACTTTGAGTGTTTTTAAAAAAACCAGAGGCGGCATGTGGCCTAGCATTTATGATGCCTGTTAGAATGCCCTGGGTCCACCCCAGAGTCCCTGGGTTCAATCCCCAGTTCCACCTCCCAGTTCTAGCTCCCTGCTAATGCAGACCTTGGGAAGCAACAGGGACGGCTCAGGTAATTTGTTTCCTGCCACCCATGTGGGATACCTACACTGAGTTCCTGGTTCCAACTCTGACCATCCGGGTCATTTTGAGAGCAAACCAATCAATGGATGTCAGCTCTGACTGTCTATTTCTCTCTTCCTTTTTATTGAAAAAATGGGGGTGGGGAGACCCCTAAGCTCTTAAGACTCCATCAGGGGGCTGACATTGTGTACAGTGGGTTAAGACACCAGCATCCATGTGAGCATCGTTTCAAGTCTCAGCTGCGCCGCTTCTGGTTCTGCTCCCTACTGATGCACATGGGGATGCACTGAGAATGGCTCAAGTGCCTGGGCCCCTGCCACCCATGTGGGAGACCCAGATGCAGGCCAAGGCTCCTGGCTTCAGCCTGGCCCAGCCCCAGCTGCTGTGGCCACTTCAGGAGTAAACCAGTGGATGGAAGATCAATTTCTCTCTTTTTTTCTCTCTTTCCCTCTCCCTAACTCTGCTTCAAATAAATAAAATAAATCTTAAAAAAAAAAAAGTTGGGGCCAGTGCTGTGGTGCAGCAGGTTAAAGCCCCAGCCTGTAGCACTGGCATCCCATATGTGCGCTGGTTCAAGTCCCGGCTGCTCCACTTCTGATCCAGCTCTCTGTTGTGGCCTGGGAAAGCAGTGGCAGATGGCCCAAGTCCTCGGGTGAGAAGACCCAGAGGGGGCTCTTGGCTCCTGGCTTCAGGTCGGTGCAGCTCTGGCTGTTGTGGCTGATTGGGGAGTGAACCAGTGGATGGAGGACCTCTCTCTCTCTCTCTTTCTCCCCCTCTCTGCCTGTCCTTCTGTGTGTAACTGTCTTTCAAATAAATAAATTTTTAAAAGAAAAAAAGCCTCCATAACGATGAGAAGAGTGACTACTTTATTCGTGGAGGATTCCACCTCCTGTCTCCTGGCCGGGAGCAGTGAGGGCTGGTGCTTCCCCCAGCCTGGAAACAGGAGGACTGACCCCTTACATCACATGGCACTAGGTGCGTGATTTTCCGAAATCACAGTTTTTCTCCTTCAAAATCAATCCCAGCGAGCAGAGACAAGCAGGGCTGCCAAACATAAAAAGTCAACCAAGAGACAATTACGGTGCAGACTTGGGTCCTCAAGCCCAAGGCAATAACTTTATTGGCAATTAAAAAAAAGTTAAAAAGCCTTGCAGATAGGCTGCCAGGGTCAAAACATTAGATCCATGTGTGGATAGCAGCACTTTCCCAGGGTGGAAAAGCAGAGCGAATGCGCAGGCATTCCATGGCCCTCTAGGCCTGATCTGCTGTTGGTTTTTCCTCTGCTCTCATGGAGCAAGGGCTTCGATCGTGGCACCGATTTCGTCTTTGGAGAAAAGGCTCATCAGGCATGAGGCCTCGATCTTTCTGTCTTGTACCATTATCCTCCACCCCCTCCTGTACCTCCAGCACCACCGTGGGCACGCCCACACCAGGACTGTTTCTACTGACAGCTGCGATGCCCAACCCTGCGTTTGATGGGTCCTCTGCCTTAGCCTACAGCACCACAATCTGCTAGGGTGTTTTCAAAAGTCAGCTTTATTGAGGGCTACATCACACACGGGAAAACGCCTCCCTATGAACTACACAGTTCTGGTTTTTGACAAATAGCTGTAGATGTACAACCAGCACAGCAATAAAGATATCAAACATTTCTACCATTCCACATGTCTCCCTCCTGCCCCTTTGTGACCCTGTCTTTTCCCCTGGCCCTGGCAAGTGCTGAACTATTTCCTTTCCCTACAGATAATTCTGCCTTTTCCAGAAAGTCCTATAAATGGAACTATACAGTGTGTAGGCTTCAGAGTCTGGCTTCTCTCACTTGGCATGCTGGTGAGTATCACTGGTGGTTAGTTACGATCTGCTAGTTTTCAAGACTTGGATTTTCTCTTTCTTGTCAAAGAGATGAAATGGTTGGCTCTAGCTCATCTTTGCTATGGGAAAAACAAATTCTTGATTTAGAGGTATTTCAGAAAGCTTGGAACAGGGTGACCCACTGTCTCCGTTTACCCAGGATTAGAGGATTTCCTGGGAACCAGGACTGTCAGTACTAAAACCAGGAGAGTCCCAAGCAAGCCAGGAGGGTTGGTCACGCGGCCTGGGAAAGCTGCCTCCAAGGGTCAGACTACACACTCCCCTGCACCTTGGGGTGCCCAGCAGGTGGCTCCCCTTGAGCCGCCGCCAAGTCTCCTTTCTCGGCTAATCAGGACCAGAGAGCCGATTTGCAGTCTGCTGGGGCTGAGCTTTCCCACAAGTTCACCAGGTCTGCAGCTGCCTCACAAGCCCTTGGGAGGGGCTCACGGAAGTGGGCAGAGAACTTGGGGCCTGTTTAGCAAACAGCAGAGCAAGGCTTCTGTTAGCATGGGCGCCCCTCCCCTCTCCTCCTACAGAGAGAGGGGTCCACCCACGTGCCTGGCCTCATTCTGAGTTTGCCGCAGTCCGGTACAGGTGCATGTGGGGGCACTGCTGGCTCCCCCTGTGTTTCTATGCGTTTTCTTCACCCACCATCCCCCATGCAGTTTTGGGTTAGTTTGTTTCGACACTAACTAGGGAGGAGGTGAGAGCCAAATGACAGAAAATTAGTCAAGAGCTGGAAGCTAATGTTAGAATGTCAGAGTCTCTGCCGCAGAATCTAACTGAGCCACCCCGGAGAAGTCAGGCAGGACCGGGATGTGGCTCCACCCCAGGCTGAAGACCCGGCAATCCCTGGCTTGTCTCTTTGGCTGCCAGAGAGAAGCCACTTGGGCGCTCTGAGAAGCAAAGAAGACTGGAACTGGCAGGGCAGCCTCAACTCGGAGCGCTTCCTGGGCACCATGGTGAAGACCCCCCCCCCCAGTCACAGCACAGAAGTTCTGGTGTTTCTGCTCCCCTAAGTTCATTCAACACTGCCCTTCTCAAATAAGTCCCAGCAGCTCTCACAAGCTACTCCGCCAAGCGGCCTGCGAGGTAGATTAGTGAACGTTATCCTTGCTTGTACAGAGGAGGAAGCAAGGCCCAGAAAGGTTCAGCAACTTGCCTAAGGGCACACAGCACGTTAGTGGCAAAAGCCAGATTAGAAGCCTGAGCCCCTGAGTGCCCAGGCTGGCGCCCAGCTCCATGCCATCCCCAGCATGGGCAGAGCCAGGTCTGTGCCCTCGGGAGCCTGGCGCCAGGTGGGCTGCTGCAGACGGCGCAGGCAGGCTCATACTCACAGGCAGAGACCTGCAGGATCCTTCTCTGCACCACCAGACAGCAACACCCCTGGGCTGGAACAGACAGAGAGAAGGCTCAAGTTGGCGAAGCCAAGGGCGGCCACGGCAGGCTTGCATCTCCACGTCTGGAATGTGGCTTTGAGATTTCACTCCACTGCCCTGCTGAACCAGATCTGCTCTTGAAGCCAGAGCAAGGGGAAATGTGTGCCCTCAGTGCTGGGAATTCACTCCTTCACTCATTCCCCCAGGCCCACCCCAGACACCTACTACGTGCCTGCCAGCATGCTGGCGGCTGCGGGGTGGACACACGGAGGGGAGACTAAGCCCCTGCCCTGAAGGGGTTCAGCCTCACGGTGAAACAGAAGTGCACACATGTCAGTTCAGGGGCCTCTGTGGCTGCGGGTCCCACGTCCTTAAGCCAACCAACTACAGATTCCAAATCCTTAAGCTGCATCCGTAATGAGCATGTGCAGACTTGGCTGCTGTTTTTCCACCAACAACTATTGACACAGCATTTGTGTTGTGTTAGATGCGATAAGGAATCTAGGGATGATTTAAAGCCCACGGGAGCTTGTGTTCAGGTTATAAGCAAACACTAGGACGCTGCAGAGAGAGTACTTGAGCACCCACAGATCTTGCATCTCTGGGGGAGTTGCTGGGACACGCCCCCCCTTACCGAGGGGTAACGATAAGACAATGTGATATGAATTCAGCAAACATTTGTTGAGTTCCTACAATGTGCCAGGCATTCAGGAGGCTATACACAGGTGGAGTCAGGGAAGACCTCCTGGAAGAAGTGGGCTACGTCCTGAGGAATACGGGGAGTTCAGTGAGCAGCTAGCCTCTTCCCAGGACTGTTTACACTGATAAGGAATCAGTCCATCACTTCTTGCAAAATAAATCCTTGATGTTATCAGGACAGGCATTCCACCTCCCTCACTGACTGTCTGAACTGGTGCTTACCCTCTGCAGGCCTCAATGGACCTGTCTGTCAAAGGGGAGCGAACAAGCCTCTGCGCTTCGGAGAGCGGCTTGGGGTTCAATGATCTCTGGAGGCCCAGACACACAAGAGCCCTGGAGACAGGAATCCGACACACAGCCCATGGCCTTCCCAGTCAGTCTGTGCGTCTCCAGCTCTCAACAGGAAATCGGTTTTATTTATAAGAACCACGATCCTAAAGTGACCTTTGCTGGCTGCCCCACCCCACCCCCTCGCACACTGCATTCTCCTTCCCAGGACACGTCCGCCCTCCCGAGATTCCTCAGTGACCGCACAGCAACCAGCGCCGGAGAAGCCTTGGGAAAGCAGAGGCCGAACGTGGGTCGTTGTACGCTAGGTGGGGAAACTGAGGCCTGGGAGCCACGGCAACTTGCCCGAGGATGCGGAACACAGTGGGCTCCAGGGTCCCGCACGGCCACGTTCCTCCCCGCACCACGGCTGCTCCCCTTGGCCATCCTGCCCCAGCCTGGCGAGTCACCCTTCTCCAAAGGACAGTTTTTAAAGAAACGTTTCCCGTCATGAAAGGGATGTGGAAGAACACGGGCACCGCTGCTAAGCTTTGAAGCTCCCTGGCCGCTCCTGGCCCTTTAATTGTGCCGCACTCGCCTAGGTCCCAGAACACCCCTCCTTCAGAACAGGGGGGAAGCCCTGCGCAGAACTGCCCACGCCCTCAGCGCCCCAGTGACCTCTCCATCCTTCTGCCTCAGACCAGGGCTCCCACACAAAGAGCTTCAAAGTCAGGAGGCCTCCGGGTCACGCACAGTGAGCAAACCTCAGAGATGTTTCAAAGCCGCGTTCCCACAGCCTATGAAAGGCTGCAGCGGCCGCCATTGAGTGACCTTGGGTTTCTGCGGGCGTGGTGGATGCAGTGCAGGGGCTCCAGGTGAGTGCGGAGGGGGTGCCTGTTTCACGCTTGTGGGGAAGGTGTGGATACAATTACAGTGGACCCCTCCGCCAGCAGGGTCTAAAACTTCACATGCAAATTACCCCAACCCATGGCAAAAATATCTGGGGAAATACAGGTGACATGAGTGCTGGTGTGTGCTGCATAGCGAGGGCTACCCTGCTGCAGGTGCATTGGTACTGAACATGTATAGACTTTTTTTTCTCGTCATTATGCCCTAAGCAATACAGTATAACAACTATTTGTATAACACGGACATCATATTAGGTATTACAAGTCAATCCAGAGATAATTTAAACAGGTGGAGAGAATGGCACTTTGGCGTAGTGGGCTTAGCCTCCACCTGAGGCACTGGCATCCCATATGGATTCTGGTTCGACTCCTGGCTGCTCCTCTTCCAGATCAGCTCTCTGCTCTGGCCTGGGAAAGCAGTGGAAGATGGCCCAAGGACCCCTGTACCTGCGTGGGAGACCTGGAAGAAGTTCCTGGTTCTGGATCAGCTCAGCTACCGGCCATTGCAACCATTTGGGGAGTGAACCAGCAGATGGAAGACCTCTCTCTGTCTCTCTCCCTCTAATCCTGCCTCTCAAGTAAATAAAATTTAAAAAAAAATGTTGAGTATGTAGGTTTTATGCAAATACCATGTCATTTTACATAAGGGAATCTAGCTCCAGTGGTGGAGTTTGGTATCCTTAGGGCGTCCTGGAAGCAATCCCCTGCGGATACCAAGAGGCTATTGTACTTGTTTTCCATAGTCGCATTGCATCGTTCAAAGGGCAGATGGGTCTCAGGCTGCACCTGAATCACTGAAAGACCTTTAAAAAAATATGTTGTCGGAGCTACACCCGCAACAACCAATCGGAACACCTGAGTGGGGCCTTTCCATTCGTAGTTGTTAAAGCTCCCGAGGCGTTGGCTGGCGCCGTGGCTCAACAGGCTAATCCTCCGCCTTGCGGCGCCGGCACACCAGGTTCTAGTCCCGGTCGGGGCACCGGATTCTGTCCCGGTTGCCCCTCTTCCGGCCATTGGAGGGTTGAACCAACGGCAAAGGAAGACCTTTCTGTCTCTCTCTCTCACTGTCAAAAAAAAAAAAAAAAAAAAAAAGCTCCCGAGGCGCTCCCATGTGCACCTATGGTTAAGCTCCACTGTCTCAGGCAGAGCTTGCCCAGGGCAAAAAGCTGAGCTCCTAGACATGGGAAGACAGGGGGTACAGCTGGAGCCTGATCCCAATCTGCTTGTCTCTTTCCATTAGTTCTTCGGACCTTCCCTGATCACAGATCTCGGGATTCCCAGGCAAACTTGCAAAGCTTGGACTGGCTTGGCATTTCGCACCTCGCCTCCATCTCCTTAAGGGGTGGAACCAGGTGGTCAGAACAAGAGGACACAGGAGAAGGTGTCCACTCGCAACTAATGCCTGGACCCAAAGCCAAGTCTCTGTAACTCAACCAGGCCTGCCCGGAACCAAGAGTGATGCAACTTCAGGAAGCTCTGGCATGGGTGTTCTGAGTGTGATCCACAGACAGTAGGTCAGTCACATCTGGCCCTGGACCCACTTAGCAGCTGGGAGAGCAGCAGGAACCAGGATTCTTAACCCCATGGGGAGAGTTCAGCCAATGGGCACATGCACAGTGAACCAAAGATGCTCTCAGAAGAGTCAGAAACATGTAAACACCCAAGGATGGGAATCTTCGAAAGGCTCTCTGGAGGACTTGGCACCACATCCGGGACATTCAGAAGGGTCTTATTGCTTACAGAACAACACAGATATGCACACACGACACACAGCAACTTCACCCGTTTTCTACTTTCACAAACGCTCCTTCGCTCTGGGAAGGAGGGCCGCATACTCCCACACCCCTTGCTTTGGCTTGGGAAAGCCCTGGCTACCAAGAGAGTGGCTGGAAGGGACTGGGAGGGAGGTCTGGACGTTTGTCTGCATTAGACAAAGGGTACTAATCCATCATCCTTTAGCTCCACAATTTCCTTTACTACAAGGCAGAGAAGGGGCCGGCACTATGGCATAGCAGGTTAAGCAGCCACCTGCAGTGCCAGCATCCCATATGGGCCCTGGTTTGAGACCTGGCTGCTCCACTTCTGATCCAGCGCCTTTTTAATGTACCTGGGAAAGCAGAGGAGGATGGCCCAAGTGCTTGGGCCTCTGCAGCCACATGGGAGATCCAGAGGAAGCTCCTTGCTCCTGGCTTCAGCCTGACCCAGCCCTGGTTGTTGGGGCCACTTGGGGAGTGAACTGGCAGATGGAAGATATCTCTGTCTCTTTAACTCTGCCTTTCAAATAAATCTTTTAAAAATAAATAAATTTTAAATAAGTTTTTATTTATTTTTATAATATTTATTTATTGGAAAGGTAGTTACAGACAGGCAGAGACAAGGAGAGGTCTTCCATATTCTGGTTCACTCTCCAATGACTGCAATGGCCAGAGCTGGGCCGATCTGAAGCCAGGAGCCAGGAGCTTCTTCCAGGTCTCCCATGACTTGGGCCATCCTCTACTGCTTTCCCAGGCCATAGCAGAGAGCTGGATTGGAAGTGGAGCAGCCGGGGCTCAAACCAGCATGCGTATGGGATGTTGGCATTGCAGGCGGCAGCTTTGCTCACTATGCCACAGTGCCAGCCCCCAGTAAAGCTTTAAAAAAAAAAAAAAAGACAAAGGAAAACCAGCCCAGAGCATAAAGCTGATGCTGTTTAGAGGATGTACAGTAAGCAACAAGCAGGCTGGGGAATGGGAATGGAGGCACAATTTCTCCTACATCAAGTGCCTTCTACAATTTATAAACTGGAGAAAACACCCTGAGATCTGGTTCACTGCGCATGTGCCCAGCGACGCGGTACATACCTGTCTGGGGGAGGGGCCACTCGAAATTGGAAATTTAGAAACACTGGAGAATTTATTGTCCGAACATTAAGAGTAACACACATGTAAGAACTTTTCCTTACCCTCTCCCTCTGTTCCGAGAGCTCAAGCAAACCTCGCTTTTCCATTTACCTCTGTTTAAACCACTCGACTTAGCCATTCTATAACTTCCCTCAAAAGAAAAAACACAAAAACAACCCCCATTCTCTGACAAGCCAGCAGAGACCACCGAAACTGGCCCAGCTGCACCGGTTCGAGGAGGGATCCCTGCTACCAGTCAAGCTGCTTGATTGATCAGAGATTAGGCCCAGCACACTCCATCTTGCACAGATCAACTTTTCCATTCAATGGGTGATCAAAGCACAACTCATCTCACTGGCTTCTCAAGAGAAGGGAGAATTCTTCACCCCTTACAGGGGGAAAATCCCTGCATGCCTCAGTGAAAGGCGCAATAAAAAATATTACTTGCGAGACGGCAGTGAGACTGGAAATAAAGATTTTCTGCCTCAAACACTCGAAGAGGCGCTGGGGTAGCTTCTGCAAAGCTGGTGGCTCTCAGGTTTATCCACTGATCACTCCCCGGGTCGGAATTACTGCAAAATGACCGGGCAGATCCCTGCACTACCAAAAACAAACACCTGGAACTGGCCACCAAATCTCCCTCAGCTGCAAAAAGCCCCGGACCAATGTTCAACTCCCAGGTTGGGAGGATTTTAAGCTTCCCAACAGAGTTAGATAAACTAGATTTTATCAGGTCAAGGCCAGTCACAGAAACCACAGCAACTGGGCATTGCAAAAGACCCCAAACGTTACCACGCGCGCTCAAGCAGAAAGACCAACAGGCTGATCCGAGAAAGTCGCAGCTTCGCGATCCAGGGAGCTCACCGGCGCCCTTAGGGGCCAATACTTCCAGCAGGGCGGCAACCCGAGGCCTGCACTGCCTCCCAGGGACCCTCCCTAAGGACGAGTCCCGGGTGGAGGGGGGAGCGGCGTCGCGCTGCCGCTGGGCAAGGACAGGGCTGTGGCCTCCTCCAGTGTTGGAGGCTGCGTTGGGGCGAATCCGGCCACTGAGGCACAGAAGTCACACGACCCCCGCAGAATCTGAGACCAAAGCCAAAAACCTGCCCTGTTAGAAAGGCGAGAGGCTCGGGGAGGGTGCCCACCACGCGACCCCCAGCTGCCGTGCCCTGCGCAAAAGCCCCTCCAGATGGGAGGCGCGGGGTGGGATTTGGGTCCTTCGTCCTCGACCGGACCCGCTGACCCAGACGAGAAAAAGCAATGGCCCAGTCCGAAGACACGACCGCTGCCGGGAACTAAGGCCGCTCCCCTAAGACCCCTCTCTGTCGGTTTCAGAAATAAACTCTCGGGAGTGAGATTCCCTGGGAATCGGAGCCGGCTCCCTGATTACTCCCTCCCCAGGGAAAACAAATATAGAAGCAGCGTTTCCTCTCGCAGGTTTGGCGAGACCCGCCCAGCATCAGAGAGCGCAGGAGGCTTTTCCAAAAGGAACGAGGGGCGGGGGGCGCCCGCCGCGTCCCGCCCGAGGGGCTGCTCCCCCCCACCCCCACCCGGCGCCTCGTTCAAAAGAACTGCAGCCCGAGTCCTCCACGCTCCGGCCGCGGGCTCCGAGCGCGGGCGCTACAGCTGCGCACCAGGGCCGGCCCGCCCACCTTCCCCGGGCCAAACCCAAAGCTCGCCCAGCTGCGCACCGGGCTAAGCCCCGGGGCCCGGCCGCCTCCGGGCGCTCCACCTGCCGGACGCCCCGTCCGGCCGTCAGTCCCCCCAACCCACTGTGCGAGCGGGTCGGGGAGCAGAGACCGGCTCGGAGAGAAGTGGCTATCCGACCTGCATGATCGAGGCGGGGGAGGCCGATCTGATCGGGTGCGGGGCTGCGCGCTCACCCCGCTGCCCCGGCGCTTCGCCTCAACCGGCTTTTTCATGGGGTCTGCAGGGAGGGCCCCTACCCCGACGGACGCAGGGGCTAGAGCCCCCAACAGCTCGCTCCTTCTGCCCCCGGCGCCGTGGCGTGGTTCCAATCTTCACTTGGGGACCTTTTCGGGGCGGCGGGACTGGGGGACACCGGGGTGAGAGGCGCGCGCACACTTCTCTCCTCCTACAGGTGAGACCACCGTCGCGCCCCTTTCTGCGACCCCCGCCCTCTAAACCCAGGAAGACCACAGGGCTGGAGCCGCGGTCGCCCCTAGCCAGAGCCCACCCGCCCAGCCCGCGGCGCCGCCGCTGCCGCCCCCTCTTCGGCCCAGGTTCCGAGCGGGGGTACCGGGCTCTGCTCACCTGACTCCCCGCGGGACCAGCCCCAGCCCTCCTTCCCCGCGCAGCGCTGAGCGGGAGGGGAGTGGGTGCGTGCCGCGGGGACCCCGCGCCCTCACCTTTGTACCGCTCCATGGGGGCCACGGGTGCGCTCTCGCGGCTCGGCTCCGGCGCTGCGCTCTCAGCACTCGGCTCCCCGCCCGGCCGCCGCGCTGGCCCCTCCCCGTGAGGTCACGCTCACGGCCGGACCTCCTGGAGCGGCCGTCGCGCCCCGGGCCTTTGGCCGGGCCCTGGCCAGCGCGCGCGCGCGCGCGCGCGCGCCGCCCCCGCTCCCGCCCGCGCCGGGGAACTCCGCAGCCGGCGGGGGCGGGCCGTGGGCGCTCGCATCCGTCAGCCCCCAGGGCCTGGCTCCCCGCCCCCCCGGCTGCCCGCACTTCCTTCAAGTCCGGGCTTGGGGGCGGCGGGAGAGAACGAGACCCGGACCTCCCCAACCCCGCTGGAGGCTCCGGAAGGAGCGAGCTCTGGTCGGCATCCGAGATCTGTTGTGCGGACTGCAGGAGTTGCAAACCCATTGCCCGGAGGAGGAGACTGAGCTGTGGGCTGGGAGATGGGGACAGGCAGGCTTAGAGCGCCTCCTGCTTGAGCTAGGGCGGGCGCATTTGCCTTTGGCTTTCCTCAGCGGCTCCGGGAGGGGAGAGGTGGGAGCAACCAGACCTCACTCACCCTGGGGCCGTTTGGGTTCTGGATCATTCCCGCCCTCCTGCAGCTTCGCACACACTTTCCGGTGCGTGAGAACATCTGCCTGCTGCCTTCAGCCTCTCCAGGGTTCCTCGGGGGGCTCCAGGCTCTGGCTGAGCAGGACTGGACCACCTCCACAAGGACGGAGCACGGTGCTCCCGAGGCGGCCCAACACCTGGCCACCTCTGAGCGGCGGCACCTGTGGGCAAGGGGAGCCTGCCTCAGGCTCTTGAGTCCACTCTGCGCATCCCCTTCCCCCTTCACCTTTAGCCAGGGCCCCTCCAGTCTCCTAATCCTCCCAAGTCCTCCCCCATGTCTCCTCTAAAGAAATCTCTTTGGTTGTCCTTAGAACATTTGGTGATTTTCACTTTAAAATCTCACTCCTGGTTTGTGCTGCACAAATTTTCCAGCTCCCTTGAAGGGACGCTTAAGAAAGATTTGTTGTTTTCTAGAAGTTTGATTCTTCCTAGGAACACTGGATTGGGCTCTGAGGCTTGGAGACCTTCCACCCTAGCGATGGACAGGAATTTTTTCTGTTATATTAGCAGGGAACATGCAGGCAGCCCTGCCCACAAGCCAGGCACGTGCTGTGTCTGTTAGTTTTCCCAGGAACCCTGTGATGGGGGTGTTATTATCTCTATCATAGCCATAAAGAAACTGAGGCTTAAAGAGGTTACACAGCTTGCCCATGGCATGTAGTTAGAAAGGAGCCGAGCGGGCATCGTGCCAGGGGCTGGCTCCTTCCAAAAGTTTATCCCCAACTTTCTCAGTGCCCGCTGCAGGGCCAGGCTGCTTGTTGCCCTCTCAGGCAGCACACAGACAGGTGGACAATGATGACACAGCCAGGTAGGCAGGGCAGCAGGGACGCAGGAAACCCAGAGGGGCACAGGACGCGCCTGGAAAGGAAGCCTGGTAAAGTCCAGGAGAGGGCAATGACCGAGCTGGGAGTTAGCGAGGACCCCGCAGAGGTGCGGGGAGTGCAGCCTTCTGGGCAGAAATCAGGGAGGGAGTGAGCCATTTCAAGGTCACACAGTTCTGTTGCTGAAGCCAGAAGGAAGAAGGAGGGGGGTGCAGACGGTGAGGCTGCAGAGGTGGGCACAGAACCGCCTGCTATGGCTCCAGATGCTGAACTGAGAACCCGCCCAACAGGGCAGCACCCCGGAGTGTGGGTGTCTCCGGGACCCCTCTGAGAGTGAGAGAAATGGCAGCAGGTCTGGATGCTGCCGGGAGGAGGCGCAGGGCCCTGGAACCCCGTCGGGACAGAGGGGCCTCAAACCCTGCCATGGTCTCTTTCTCTCCTTCTTCCTCCGCTTTCCTTGCAAATTGCCCAGCATGGCGCCGCCTGCCCTCTCTTCTTCGATCTTTGCAGTGGGCTCCAGGCTGCTTGCAGATTCCCAGGGAGAATCAGAAAGTGCAGCTCATCATTTTGAAACAAGCCTTCAGTGTCCAGGCCCAGATTCCAGCTCTGGCACTCAGTGGAGGTCACAAGGTCCAGTCCGTCTTTGGCAGGGGCCCTGTGGGAGCTGACAATCCCAGAAGGGAGTGAGAGCGGGGCCTGTCTGGGGTCTATGCACAAAAGAGAGGCCTCTCCATTCTACCAGGGAGGAAAGAGCAGTCAGAGTATTGCTGAGAGCCCCAAAGCTAACTAATGTCTCTTTCAGAACTAGGGCTCAACAACCAGGTTCGCTGACCCCAAATCCTGTTTTATCACACCCTCCTGCGGCTCTCACTGGTTGGGGCTTCCGGCATCCACAGGCTCTCTCTGCAGACTCTGGACAGTCTTGCCTGCTCCCTCTCTCCTGCCCCCCCCCCCCCCACTGGCTGCAGCCTCAATAATAACCTCTTCCCCAAATCCTCTCTGGACAAACAAAAATCAATCAGAAATGGATGCAGAGTGAATCTGAAATGGAAACTCACCACCCTTCCTAAGAGCAAAAGCGAAATAACACGACTGGAAATCATCTATAGGAATTTCAGGCCTCTGGGAGCTCAGCACTGCCTCCCTCCTCTCCAAACCTGGAGGATTTTAAACACCAACGCCACCACCCTCCCTCCACCACCACCCCAGCTTTAGTGGCTTTGCAATGTCCACAAAGGGCCCACTCACATGCAAATTCAAATTCACTGAGTTTCTGGCCTCCATGGGGATCTCAGGACCTACTTTACAGCTCTGCTCAATCCTCTGGTGCTACCACTGACCCCACCCCAGACCCCCACCATCAGCAAGCGGCTTTCTGGTGCAGGAAAGTCCTGCAACCAAGTTAAGTGCCACACTCTGGAGTCTAGGTGTGGAACATTTGCACCCAGCACAGCTGGAGCTAGGCATGCTTCAGGAGAAGTGAACATCACGAGACCTACTCTGGTGTGGGGTAAACTTCCTCATCCACAGGGGTACAAGACCCCCAGAGGATGAAGCCATACATAGTACCAAATCCCGTATCCGGGCCCTGCAATGCAGACCAGCTACTAAGGGACTAACAGGTGCGTAGTGTATATAGGGCAGGATGGAGCCGGGCAGCACACGGTTTTACCACACAACTCAGAAGGGTGTGCGGTTATGAACTTATGTATTGCCTATTTCTGGAAACTCCCATTTAATTTTTCATACCATGGTGAATCATGGGTAACAAACAGTAGGGGCAGGGGCTCCTGTAGTTCCTAAACTAGCTCTCAGCACCAAGGAAGCTGATTCAGACATGCGGGGACTTCTGCAGCTCAGGCCATGAGAAGGGGAGCCCGGGAGAAGGCAGCGGCCTTACCAGCTTCATTCTGGTTCACTCTCACCACAGTGCAGGCAACAGGCCCGAGCTCGCATCTCTTCACAGGTGAAGACCTTTATTTATTTATTTATTTTTAAGATTTATTTATTTGAAAGAGTCACAGAGAGAGGTAGAGACACAGAGAGAGGTCTTCCATCCACTGGTTCACTTCCCAGATGGCCGCAATGGCCGGAGCTGTGCCAGTCCGAAGCCAGGAGCCAGGAGCTTCTTCCAGGTCTCCCACGTGGGTGCAGGGGCTCAAGGACTTGGGCCATCTTCCACTGCTTTCCTAGGCCATAGCAGAGAGCTGAATCAGAAAAGGAGCAGCCAGGACTAGAACCGGCACAGGCCAGGGCTTTAATCCACTGCGCCACAGCGCTGGCGCTGTGAAGACCTTTATTAACTTGCCCCCAGTCACAGTGAGCACATCTGCCAATGGACACTTGGGCTGCTTCTACCTTTTGGCTGTGATAAATAATGCTATGAACTCTGGTGTACAAGTATCTGTTTGAGTCTGCTTTGGGGTATATTCCTAGGAGTAGAATTGCAGAGCCACAGGTACTTCTCTGTTTAAGTCTCTGAGGAACCACCAGAGTGTTGTACACAGCGATGTACGAGCTTCGTACCAGTGATGTAGGAGCTTTGTACCAGTGATGCAGGAGCTTTGTGTTTGTTCCACATTCTTGCCATTTTCCATTTTTAAGATTCCAGCCTAGTGGGTTTCATTCCTTTCTCAAAACTCTGAAGCCATATGGCATAAAGGTAACATTTCTTCAGTCTGAGTGGTTGATACACGAGTGTTTTTGATGTCGCACAGCGAGGACCGCTAGCTGGGGTCCAGTCCTTTCATGGTTTCACATTTGGGAAAGCAGAGGCCTGAGACCTCAGAGTTGGAAGGAACCACTAAACAGCCAGGTGACTGAGCCTCTCCAGCAGGATTTTTAAAACAGTAAATACGTGGACCACAGCAAGTCAGCAAGCAGAGGCTGCGGGGAGAGGGGCAGGCGGCGGTGAGAGGGGAGGCTGCGGGAGTGTGCGCCCAGCTGCCCGTGAGCTGGGTAACCGTGGGAAAATGAGTCACATGAGCACCCTCCCCGAGACCTCCCGCTGGCTTCACCTCTGGTCTTCCTGGCCACCGTGGACACGTGGACACGAGGTGGAGGCAGGGGTCACAGGCCTGCAACCTGGGGTGAGTAGGGTCACTTTGGCTGCACTGCTAGGAAATTTCCAGAAAAATGATGCTCATCTCTTCTGGCCAGTTTTCCATAAGGATGTAGTTCACATCGATGGGCTCCCTATTTTTTATAAATTCCCCTATAATATTCCTACAAAGCAGAGAAAGATGACTCTCTAGAAAGCTACACCACTGAAGATTACAGAAGGCTAGTTTGGGAGGGAGCAGACGTAGGGCATTTCTCCGCCAATTATGCCCACCCCGTATTTCCTGCAGAAGTCAATGATTCTGAGAATGGGTATGACCAAGTCCAGGTGCGGGCACTCTGGTGTGGCCCTACTGCCCTGGGCCCCGTTGGTCCCTGGGAGGAAGTGCAAATCTCTGCTTGTGCCAGCTGGGCCCACCCTTTGCTCGCCCACCCTGAAGGCACCTCATAAAGTAGTCCCAGCCTTGCGGCTCCTCCCCAGCCTCCAGAAGGGAGGAGGACTGACCCTCTCTCCCCGCCTCTCTCCCTTTCCTCCTGAAATCACACACCCACCAGTGGCTACCCCCCACCAGTTAGCAGGAGGGGTCTCAGGCTCCAGTAACAGCCCAGGTGGAAGGTTAGGGACCTGGTGGGTGGGCTTGTTCTGTCTCTCACTCCCTGTTTCCCTGTGTCTTTGCCCAACACTCACCCCTGCCACCCCTGGGCCCTTTGCCTCCTCCCAGCCCCTGCTGTGATTACCCTCACTCCCACCTCCTTGGGGCTAGATCAGCCCAGACCTGTTTGGAAACTTGGAATCAGTGGTGAATTCAACCTTACAGCCTGACATTAAGGATGCAGGGACCCAGGGAAGCCAGAAGCTGCCAGGTGTTCCAGCATCTGGTGGGTGGCAGCGCCACACCCAGAGCCCAGCCCAGGTTCGGTATCTAGGAGGGCTCGCCTTCCACCCTCTCCTAGCCAGGCCTCAGGTGCCCTTCTCCCTGCAGAGTCATCCTGAGTAAGCCACGCAGCCCCGCTGAGATGTGCCCGCGTTCCATGTCCTGGGCACTTGCCAGGGTCTTGATCTGGGATTCACTTCCTTGATCCCCCCCCCCCCCATCTTCCTGTGATTTCTAAGCTCATCACTGCTCAGGGGCAGCTCTGGCAGAAATGCAGCCAGACTGGAACTGGCAGCTCCACAGGTTCCTTGGAATGCCGGCCGGACCTGGAAGCATTCCTTCATGCCTGGGAGCAGGGCACTTCCTGCCCAGAAGGGCTGTGTCCTCCCCTGCTGGGGTGCCCTTCCCAGCCTGCAGAGGGTCCCGGGGGTCCTTCCGGACCCAGCCCAGAGACCCTCCTCCATTAACGCATCCCAGAATGAGTTTTTTCTTTCTTTCTCCTCTTTCATCCGTTCATTCTTTCTTCTTTTAGTTTCTTTCTCTCCTCCCTTCCCCCTCCCTTCCTTCCTCTCTTTCCTGTTTATTTGAAAGGCTGGTTCACTCCCCAAATGCCTCTAGTAGCCAGGGCTGGGCCAGATAACAGTTGAGAGCCAGGTCTCTTGTGTGGCTGGCAGAGACCCAAGTACTTGAGCCATCACCTGCTGCCTCCCAGGGTGCACATTAGCTGGAAGCTGGACTAGAGGCAGAGCTAGCACTCAAACCCAGGCACTGCCACATGGCTTGTGGTTGACCCAAGTGGTGAAGTGCCAGCTCAGCCACGGTGCCGGACGCCTGCCCCCAGAATTTCTTAGAAGAATTGAAAGGATTTTTGAAATCCTTTAATACTTTAAATTTCTCATATCTTATTCAATAACAGAAAATAAAGACCATCATTTCGGCTTCATCTCCCTGGAGATACTATAAGATCATGTGTGCAGAACTCAACATGTGCCTTTTGGTAGCCAGTGGGGTTGGCAAACCTCTGTGGCTGGGTTAATCAGTTTGTTGCTGGCCCACAGGCCACGACAGCCCACACGATGAATCACTCACTTGTTTGTAACAGGGGTTTCTCCAGTGCTGGGCCTGGCTCTCCAAGGCCTCTTAGGGCCACTGGGGGCCAGGCCAGCCCAGCCCCGCCTCTTGGTCCTCCTTAACCCAGCACCATGGAGCTTCTTGCTGTTCCCGCGGTGCAGAGTTTCAGAACCCCACTCTCTCTCAGTGCAGAGTTCTGCTTCCTGCTTCTTCCAGCTCTTGGATGGATTCTTTGGAGAAGGCTGGATGGGGTGGAATTTAAGTCACCTCCTCCCTAAAATCATAGATTGGTCAGAGGTAGAAATGGGAGAAGAAACTATTTCACAACTGGGCCAATTTTGCAGAATCAAGATTTTATTCGATCCCACAAAAAAGAGGGCAGAGCATGTGGGGGCTCTGCTAGGTGGCCCTGTGTCTGCAGGCAGTGGACCAGGGGCTGCCTAGAGAGCCTGGGGCAGGCGTCTTGTAACTGTGCCCCCAGATGCAGCGGGCTCTGTGCTGCTCAGCTCACAGCAGGGTGTGCTGGTGTCTAGAAAGTACTTCTTTAGTTCCCACCCCTTGTTTTCCAGGTTCAGAACAGGTGTCTGGAGATGGACCGACTCACCAGAGTCACCTGAGCAGGGCACAGCGGAGCCGGAGCTGGACTGCAGGTCCCCCGGTTCCCCAGCTCTGTGCTCGGGGCAAACCCAGAATCCTAACTGTTTTTTCCATGGCAGGAAACGTTGCGAAGGCCTCTGGCTCCCTTCCTCTGCTCAGAGATAGCTCTCCTAGAACCTCCAGGCCCAGGCCGCTCGAGATGCACGCAGCCCGCCCGGTGTAGGGGAGATGCCTGGCACTCACGCACAGAATTTTGGAATGAGTGACCAAATCACTCTCAAGTGAGGAGGCTCCCAGCGGGACAAAAACTGGATCTTGAAGCAGGGTGAAAAAATGTCTTCCACAGACTGTGTGTGCTTATAGACACAAACATACACAGAGTGTAGGATATGAACAGATCCACTGTGTAACTGTCGCATTGCAATTCCACGAGCGAACAACTAGGACAACATGGAGTTCTTACTGGAATCTGGGCTGGAGGGTTCATCTCAGAATCTCCCTCTCCCTGTCTCTAGCTGGGTAACCTTGGACCACTTACCTGACCTGTGTGTTCCTCAGCTTTCCACTTAGTCATCTGATGAGACTCACCACGTAGGATGGTGTGAGGGTGACATAGGATAATGCAGGAAAAGAACTCAGCTCAGGATCTGCGACAAAAGCTCACAATAGATGTTAGACATGACGATTGTCCGGACTGTTGGAAGAGAGGAGTCCTGCTGCTGGTGGGATGACATAGTGACACTCACTGGGGCACCCAGAGCAGAGCTAACACTGAGGTACCTGTTGTTTCAGTAGCAATCCCCATAGGGCAGAAGAGTTCTTCTCGGCTCTAGTATTGGAGCTGTTGCTAGGATTTCAGTCACTCAGCCAGTGTCCATCCCGGCCATCCTCGGGTGTCTACCTTCCACTGCCCTAAGCATGGTGCCAGGTGCTTAGTTGGATAATTGCCCAAGCTCTAACAGGATTTACAGCTTCGAAGGAGAAACAGGAAACCAGAGGGCTTCCCTGCAGAGCCAGCACTTCCCAGATGCTAGCCTGTGTAGGAATCACCTGGGAGTCACTGATGCGCAGATTCGCGGTCGGGAGGTCTGTGGTCTGCCCAGAGATGTGCATTTCCAACAAGCTCCCAAGGATGTCGATGCCACCGGTGCAGAGCCACAGATTCAGGAAAGGGTTCAAGAAGCTGCCCCTCCCCAGACTAAGGAGATGGTGTTCTCCTTTCTCTGCTGATGGCTGCACGTTATTACTCTGACATCTTCTGGGGCCTGCAATGAAGAGTCTAGAAAATTCCACACTGGTAAATTCTGGAGCAAAATCTTCAAGGAGAGTTTGTCCTACAGCCTGGGGTCACAGCGACTCTCTGAGCATTTTGAGCGCTGTGTTATCTGGAGCTCGCCCCAGCTGTCTTTCTGGCTGGATCACACGGTGACATTTGTTTTTCTTTCATGATCAAAATACTTCGAGGGAAGGAAGAGGAAAGAGAAGGAGAGAGAGAGGGAGAGGAGACAGTGGGGAATCATCGTAGTGCAACTTTCTGACTTTCCTATCGAAAGCAGCCCCAGGTAGCCGCCTGTTCTGGCACGGGTCCCTCCCAAGGAAGTCCCAGCCGGCCACATAGCTGTACCGTGTCTGAGCATCCCATTCTGTCACTCCGTTAGAATTTTTAGTAGAATTCAAGTAGTGTTTGTGGAGGTTACAACAGCCAGCTCTTGGCTAGGCCAAAACCAGGAGCCAGGAACTCCTTCTGGGTCTCCCACATGGATGGCAGGGGCCCGAGTACGTGGACGTCTTCTGCTGCTTTCTCAGGCACATCAGTAGGAAACTGGATTAGAAGTAGTGGAGCCGGGTCTCAAATCAGCACTCTGATATGGGATGCTGGAGTCATCCTTAACCTGCTGTACCACAATGCTGGCCCCAGAAACAACACGTTTTGAGTAATGCATTTGAGGAACAGTTATCGAAACCGACAGGGGTGTGTTCACCCGGCACACTTTTAGGAAGCAGTGAGAAAGGTGTTCCTAAGCGGGAATCATGGCTGGACTGGATGGGTCCTTTAGGCTGTAGAGGCAGGTTAGAGTCCCAGCTCTATCATTTATGACCTGCGTGACACTGGCACACATTTCTTCATCAAGTGAAACAAATGGGAATTCTATTGTATTACGGTGCCTGCTTCACAAATATGTTGTAAGAACTCCCTAAGATAGAGCACAGGAAGACCTGGTGTAGTGTCTGGCAGGCACTATGGGTGCATCAAGTGGTCTGAGTGCGTTTAGGAAGTGTTCAAGTGGCAGGACTGGGGGGAAGGGACAAGCTGGAGAAAAGACTGAGGACTTGGCTGTGTTCCCACGGGTGCCATTCTTCATGTGCACTGAACCAAGTTCACCTTTGGCCATGAATGTTCACCCCACCTGCCCAGGTACTCACCCACTCCCCCTGCCCCCGGAAAGAGGCCAGTCGGGCCACTTCTGAGCCTGTCCTGTTGGAGCTCTGGACACACATAGCTCATGGCCCAAGACCTCGGCTCTTGATCCTCCCGTTTGCCAACCTCTGCGGGTCCTGCTTTTCTCAAAACAATTTCGTCTTTGGCCACTATATGATGTTTCACGATAAAAACAACTTCACATCTTTCCAAGTTAATTGCTTTTCCTTGTCACTGTGTGTTCTTTTAATTGTTGTGTCGAACTCCATTTTATTGAGAGTTCATACTTTTTTATAACCATTCTCTCACTGAGGGGCATTGGGTTCATCGAGTATATCTTTCATTATTCTAAATAGGACATCTAACAACTTCTCTGTATAGATTTTCTTCTTTTTAAAAGTCAGTTTTATTGAGCTTAATTGAAATACCACACAATTCTTTCACTTAAAATATGCAATTTAATGATTTTTAATGTAAGAGTTTTGCAACCATCACCACAACTAATTTTAGTACATCACTCAAAAAAGAAACCTCAGACCCATTAATAGTTACTCACTCTCCCCATCTTTCACCCACACAGCCATAGGCAACCAATAATTTCTTTTCTTTCTCTTTTTAAAAATTTATTTGAAAGGCAGAGAGAGAGAAACAGAGGCAGAGAGACAAGAGAAACAGAGAAAGAAAGATCTCTCCTCCACTGTTTCACTCCCCAAATTCCCACAGCAGCCAGGGCTGGGCCAGGCTGGAGCTAGAATCAAGGAGCTCCATGTGGGTCTCCCACATAGGTGGCAGGGATTCAAGCACTTCAGCCATGATCTGCTGCCTCCCAGGGCGTTCATTAGCAGGCCGTTGGATTGGAAGCAGAGCCAGGATTAGAACCCAGGCATCCAGCGTGGGATGCTGTGCCAAATAACCCTCCCCCCCAGTTTATTTTCTGACCCTGTAGGTCTCCATAGTTTGGAAATGTCATGTACGCAAATCCATACCAAATTTCCCTAAAATGTTCCATTCCACAGTCTTATGTTACTGGCTCCTTTCACATAGTGTAACGTTTGGAGGTTCATCCGTGGCGTGCCATGTTTCAGTGCTTCATATTCTATATTGTCAATAATATCCCTTTGCATGGGTAGGGCATGTTTCACTCACCCACTCATTCGCTGATGGACGTTTGGGTCGTCTCCACCTTGTGTTGTGAATGATGCTGCTGAGGGCGTCCACGTTCAAGGTTTCGTGTGGATGCACATTTTCACTTCCACCGGGCTGCTGCACAGCTCTGCCCTTCATCAAACGCCGCTCGCTCGCTCTGTGGCTTAGCTCTGGTCCCTGTTATGCTGAACTCACAACCTCCCCTTCCACCCCGGATCTGCTCCTCCTCCAGTTTACACCGCAGGCTCTGCCACCTCGCCTGCTGCATGAACCAGAAACTTAGGAGTCCTCCTGGGCACTTCCGTCAGCTCTTCAGCCCCCTGCCCTACCACAGCCCAGGTCCAGTCCCACTGCAACCCAAATAGAAGTATTCCCCAGGGAAGCCTTTGAGGACATTCTAGACACAATCAGGCCATCAATCCCTTACAGGCTGGGACACCCCGTTCATATTTGTAGGATTATTTGATTAACATCTGCTTGCTCAGTATTTTATCTCAAGTGCTCAGCGTGGTGTCTAGTTTATAGGCAGGCTTGTGAGGCCCTCAGGATGGATATAATCACACTTCCTTCTTAATGACTGCAGAGACCACTACTCTGGTACTGGCAATAGAAGTGTGTTGGCCTCATCTGATTTTCTTTTTTTTTTTCTCACAATTTGTTTTATTATGGAAAATTAACCTAGGGTAAAATTCACCCTTTTCAGTGTACAGTTCTGTGAGAAATATATACAGTCATGTGTACAGTTCTGACAGATGTATACAGTCATATAATCACTAGCACAATTAAGATGTGAAAGTGTTCATCACCCCCAAAGTTTGCCTGTGACCCACTGGGGTCAACCTCTCTCCTTGGTCCTGTTTGTGGATTTGCTGTCCCTGTTGTAGTCGCCTTTTCCAGAATGTCACAAAAGTATAACCACAGAGCACAGACTTTTGATTCTGACTTTTCTCTCACTTAAGACTTACCCATGTTGCTGCGATAATGCATTCCTTTTTATTACTGAGTCATATTCCATCGAATGGATGAACTATAGATTATCCATTTCCCAGTGGGAGAACACTGGGTGTTTCCAGTTTTGGGGTGATGAGCAGAGTCAGTACAAACATTCCTACAGGTTTCTGTGTGTTGGTTTTACCTGCACGAATAGCAGAGTGGAATTGGGTCACAGGGTGAGCGTCTTCTAAAGTGGTTGCATCCCTTGGCATCCCCGAAGCCACGAGTGAGTTCCAGTTGCATCCTCACTGGCTCTGGGTTTTGTGAATTTTTCAGAAACTCTTGATCCAAGCTCCTGATCATACGTGTTATTTCCAATTTTTTTCCAACCATGTCTTGTGTCATTCTCTTTACAACGCTCTTCTTCAAGGAGCTAAAGTTCTTGCTTTTGGTGAAGAACACGTGCCCTTTGTTCTTTCATGGGTCATGCTTTTGGTATCATTTCCCAGAACTCTTTGCCCACCCGTAATCATGGAAAGTTTCTTGTGTATTTTCTCCTAGGAATTTTATAAGGATAGGTTCTATGTCTAGGCCATCTGCCCATTACTATTTTTTTTTGTCAACAGTTTCATCTGCTTTAAGCCTCCAAGCTACTCGACTCTTTACTTGTCTGTTACCTCCGGACTTGACGCTCTTTGGGAGCAGGGATGGCGTGTTGTCACAACCTACCAAACACTCAGAATCAGCATCACATGACCCTAAAGAGTGAGCGGCTCCTTACACTGCTCCCGACTATATTTCCCACAACATCAAAGCATCACGTTTCTTTGACTCCTGAATACTGTAGAGTTGGTACTGAAATTAAAATGAGATCTTAGCATGGCTTTCGGGCTGCTCTGTGCACTGAGAATTCAGGAAAACCAACACAACTAGGAAAAATCACCCACTTCAAGGTCAAAGGTTCAAGGTTTCAAGGGAAACTGACTCCATCTGGAGGCTGACCTCCTGACCTTCTCAAGAGTGCCCTACAGGAGGCGCTGCTGTGCCCACAGCAAAGAATGAGAGGCACCCTGGGTCGACCCGCAGCAGATCCAGAAGCTTCTGTCCCTGTTTAGGGAAGGGAGCCAGGGGTGTGCTGGGCTTACGCCGGTGAATGCTTCCTCAAGCCCTTGCCCATGTGTTTGGGCAAAGGGGAAACAAGTTCATTTCCTACCTCTGGAGAAGTCTCAGGAACAACAGAGTTGACCAGAACGCTTTGTCCCAGAATGGAAAGAATCCATTTAAATACTGTGTGGCTTTTTTTTTTTTTCAAATGACTAAGCTTGAGAAATAGTGAGCATAAAGGTTAGATTTAAACTCAGGCACCTTCAGGGAGCCGGAAAAGACTCGCTAGGATAAACTTTATGATCTTGGCCTTTTGTATTGCTTAAAAACAACCAATTACAGAAAATGAAAATGTCAGAATTTCAATTTTAAAGCAAACATAGTACCTTTCCAGTGATTAATAATTAAAATACGCTTACTTCATCATTCTAAAAAACAGCCAACTTGGGCCAGTTTTTAATTAGTGTTTTACGTTGACAAATAACTTAATGAGTACAACATGATGTTGTGAATATGTATACATTGTGGAATGGCTAAATAGAGATTTATTTATTTATTTGCAAAGCAGAGTTAGAGAGAGAGATAGAGGGTGAGATCTTACATCTGCTTGTTCTCTCTTCACATGGCTGCAATAGCTGGAGCTGAGCCAGCTGAAGACAAGACCCAGGAGTCCCATCCAAGTCTCTCACGTGTGTGGCAGGGACCCAAGCACTTGGGCCATCTTCCAGCGCTTTCCCAGGCACATTAGCAGGAAGCTGGATTGGAAGTGGAGCGACCCGGTCTGGAACCGGTGCTCATGCAGGATGCCAGCGCTGCAGGCAGATTAAACTACTGCGCCACAGAGTCAGCCCTAGCAGAGACAATTAGCATATGTATTCTCTCACATGCTCATCATTTTTTGTGGTGAAAACACTTCAAATCTAGCCTGTTAGGCATTTTCTTGTATACAATACATTGTTATTAAGTATAGTCACTACTGTAAATAGATATCCAGAATGTCTTCCTCCTAATGGGAATTGTGAATCGTTTCACTAATAAGCCCCTAACCTCTTCCTCCTCCCTACGGCCCCTGATAACTGCCACTCTACTCTGTTCTATAACTAGTGTTTCAACTTTTTAATTTGTACAGTACCAGAGGGGTCTGTTAAAACCCCCTATCTCCGTCTCTCTCTCTCTCTCTCTCTCTCTCTCTCTCACACACACACACACACTTTCAGAAATTACTGGAGGGCCGGCACTGTGGTGTAGCAGTTTAAGCCGCTGCCTGCAGTGCCAGCATCCCATATGGGCGCCAGTTTAAGTCCTGGCTGCTCCACTTCCAATCCAGCTCTCTGCTATGACCTGGGAAAGCAGTAGAAGGTGGCCCAAGTCCTTGGGCCCCTGCACCCACCTGGGTGATCCGGAAGAAGCTCCTGGCTCCTGGCTTTGGATCAGCGCAGTTCTGTTAGTTGCAGCCATGTGAGGAGTGATCCAGCAGATGGAAGACCTCTCTCTCTCTGTCTCTGCCTCTACTTTTCCCTCTCTGTAACTCTGCCTTTCAAGTAAAATAGATAAATCTTTAAAAAAAATTGAAATTACTGGGTCCGCATGAGACCTACTTAGTCAAACTCTGATGGGGCCTGGGAGTCTGCATTTTTACCAAACGTCCTAGACATGGATGTGTCCGTCCCCGTTTTAGAGTCACACGTGTCCAAGCTTTTTTCCCCTCAGGGTGCTAAGAATCCAAAGCAGAGACTCTAACCGTCGTCATGACAACATTTAGCTGCCTTCACCGAGTGTCCCCACGCATCCAGCATTGTCAACACGGCACGGGCCTGAAGTCACGGAATCTTCCAGATCAAGTTTCTGGGACAAGCTTCGTGGCCCTCAGACCATGGAGACAAGGAAGCTGAGACACAAGTCCCTCTCCAGGGTGCTTAGTGGCTCCACTCTAAAAGGAGCTTCAGAAACAGTGGGTATTACATGACACGGGGCCCAGGGCCAGGCTCCACCCCCAAAACCTGAGGGTGCCTTGATGATGGCTATCTGCCGCCCACTGGCTGGCCACCGGCTTCTGTCCATAGGGGCTCCGCTCCCACGCTGGGCTGCTCCTGCCTCAGGCCTCCCCTGCTAAAAAGGCCCAAGCAGTGGGCACCTGGAGGCCTGCGAGGCACGCCCATCGGCAGCGGCCAGTGTGGATCTTTTCTAGAAAGGAAGGAACCGATGCTGGCCTGCCATGTTCACGGTGGAGAGGTCAGCCTTGCTCCTCCAAACCTGGGCGGCAACGCCGAGACGGCTCCATCTGGCTCCCTCCTGCTCCGCTTCGCAGATGAGTTAGGAATCATTTCTCAGGCCAGCGCCGCGGCTCACTAGGCTAATCCTCCACCTTGCGGCGCCGGCACACCGGGTTCTAGTCCCGGTCGGGGTGCCGGATTCTGTCCCGGTTGCCCCTTTTCCTGTCCAGCTCTCTGCTGTGGCCCGGGAGTGCAGTGGAAGATGGCCCAGATCCTTGTGCCCTGCACCCCATGGGAGACCAGGAGAAACACCTGGCTCCTGGCTTCTGATCAGCTCAGTGCACCGGCCACAGCAGCCATTGGGGGGTAAACCAACGGAAAAGGAAGACCTTTCTCTCTTTCTCACTGTCCCCTCTGCCTGTCAAAAAAAAAAAAAAGAAAGAAAGAAAGAAAGAAAGAAAGAAAGAAAGAAAGAAAGAAAGAAAGAAAGAAAGAAAGAAAGAAAGAAAGAAAGAAAGAAAAGAAATAATTTCTCATGGTAAGGATGCAATCACATCACAGTATTCTAGGGTTATTGTAACAAACTGCCCCTAAATTGGGCAGCTTTGAAAAACAGGCATTTAAGGACCTCACTGTGGGATTTAGGGCCCACCAGAATGCAAGATGACCTCTCCATCCTTACCCTAACTACACCTGCAAAGACCTGATTCCAAATCAGGTCACGTTCTGAGGTTCTAGATAGAGACAGCTTGGGTATCTCTGGGGAGTCATCATTACAACCCATCGCAAATGCTTTGGTGGGTGCAAGCAAAAATAAAAATAACGCTTTTATGTGGAAGAAGAGTTCATGACCACAGCTCTTGGGTGATTTGTTCTCATTCTCTTTCCAGCCAGGACCTGAGGACAGATGCTTTGCTTCCCTGCAATGACTGTGTCCAGAGGAAACAGAAGTCTGGGCTTTCTATGCCCACTCTCCTGGCAAACAGCAGAATGAAGGGAAAGGGAGCACACTGCAAAAGAATTAGCTTGGACAATCACAGAATTTTGAGGCCTTTATTTCACCATTCAGAAGTTTCTCAAGGGAAAATAGATACTATTGTGTTGTTCCTGTAAGCTGCTGTGGGCCTAACCTGGTCTCTCAGATCATCCTTGCATGTTTTGAGAGGAGACAATCTCCTTGCAAATGAAGTGACATCGGAGCCGGTTCCCAAGGACTCTGCCTGTGTTCAGTGTTGGGGGTGCTGGAGCCTTGCTGTGCTGAAGGAAGATGTGGGCGATTTCTTACAGGGGCCTCTGGAGCTGTGGCCCTCAGCCAGGGCAGACTCCCTGGGCCTTGTCTGAACTTCTGGTCCCGTGAATTAGGGCGACAGTGAGTGACTAAACTTGGCAATGGGTCCTGGGTTAGTCACAGACCAGCTCCACTCCTGCCTTGGGACCAAGTGGTGTGGCTGGCCATCAGAATCATCTGGAAGCTTCTCAGTGTTGTAAGACACAGCCTCTTGGCAGACTGTAGCCTGAGCTTGATGGTGGAACCTGGAACCGCATCTCAGCTCTTCCCCCAACTCTGCATGTGGGCTTCCACAAGCCAGGCAGCCTCTCATCCGGGTGAGGGCAACATCATGCTGCAAGTGAGGATCACAGGTCACGTGTGTGCAAGCGGGCCATCCAGTGGACACCATTTGACCGAAACGATCATTAAAGAATAATAGCAATGGTTTCTCAGCAGCATGCAGCACCTTTTGGGGGTGAGGGGCAGGAATGATTGTTTTTGTGTGCTTAACCCGGAGAGCCAGCTGACTCTTGCTCCTATCTGATGGGAATGGAACTGCCTTCGACATGTTCGGCCTTTTCATTAAGAAGCGCATGCTTGCGGACAATAGCAGGAACGAGAGAACCTATTCTTTCTGTGCCAACATCCGGCCAGTGCAGAACAAAATGTTGTTATTCATGGCCAGGCTCCACCTTGCTGGGAAAGGCTGGCATCTGTCTCTGCAGACACACATTTGTCTCAACAAGTGCTTACAAAACTACCCGCAAACACATGAAGCCCCGACGTGGCTGGGACCCCCCCTTTGGAGGCATGTGCCATGTGGACCTGATGGGAGGGAGCTAGAATGCCAAGGACTCCACAGTCCTGCGTTTACTGTCTCAGATGAACTGAAGTGACCTACGCCGAGGACTTAGCTCAGCACCAGCACGCTGGAAGCCCTCAAAAGAATGCTAGCTGCTGTCGCCATCTCATTCTGTTGTCTGGACTCCATTCCCTGAGCCTGGATCCCAAAGCTGTTCCAGGCCCTGCCCTGTCTGTACCCCCCTGGGGATGCTCCAGGAGGGCCCCCTGCTAAGCCATGCCAGGCACACAGCAGAAACAGGCTGTGTTCTGGAGGGAGGTTTTCCCAAGCCAACTGTTCTTTGTATCTGATGGGAAGGGCTGAGTTAAGAGGGAGCAGCAGGGGGACAGCACAAACAAACACAGAAAAGCCTCTCCAGGGGCTGCCATTGTGCTTATGACAATGGCAGGCCCTGCAGAGCATTGTTGTCCAGTGGATATTGGGAAGTAAAATAAATACAGTCGTGTTGCCCCCTCCTCCCTGGCCCTAGCTGGCTACCCTGGGGCTCAGTCGCAGTAGAGGGACCTCTGGTGTGGTGCAGGGGAGAAGGGAATTTAGAGAAGCAGTCTTCAGGATTGGGGTCAGGATTCCCTGAAGTTTTAGGCTTTCTCAGAAACTGCCAGCCCAGAATCTTACCCTGCCTGGTGCATCCAGGCCCACAATGGGCCACATCCAGCGAGGCTGTTGAGCTGTGTCACCTTCCAGCGACAGGCAGGAGGAGCAGTACAGGACTGGTGGCTCCCTCAAGCCACGCAAGTGTCTCCAGACACTCAGGACCACCAGCACGGTCGTTGTAGCCCTTGGTTGCTTTGAAGTGAGTTGCACATCTGCAAAGACTTTTCTGGAACCATTGGCCTTGTTCATGGGAATGAGTCTCAGCTCTTTTGCAGGGGTGGCTCTGAGCATCCCTTGGGAGGGTAGGGAAGTCTTCCTCACCCAGGAACTGGCCCCTGTGGAGCCTTCCTGCGTGTGCAGTCTGCCCCCCTGGCTGGCCACAGGGCTACGGGGTGTCGGTGCCCTTCTCTCATGACACTCGCCCAGGGGTGGAGTCTGGGACGGCAGAGACCAGGGGTTGTATCCCGGATCCCCCACCTGGAGGCAGATCTTATATAAGAAACTCAGTCTTTCTGGGTCTGTTGCCTTAACTCAGTTAAAACAGGAGTGACAGAAGAACCCAGAGGGAGAAGCCAAGGTAATAACACTTAGTTCAGGCCTGGGGAAACAGTGAGCCCGTCTCACATGGCAGCAACTCTATTAATAAAAGCTAACATTCGAGCGCTCACATTGTGCCCTGCTGGGTCTTGTTCTCCAGGGATTCTCATAATCGTCCTTTGAGGCAGGTATCATTATTAGTCCTCTTTCATAGAAGTGGAAATTGAGGCTCAGAGTGGGCAAGCAAATCATCATTCATTCTACAGGTGGTTTTGGTAGAGCTGGTACCCCGCCCAGGCAGTGGATGGCGTGCTCTGTGATCGACTCTAGGCTATTATTATGGTTAACTGGCACATCTTCTGGGGACCACATTCTTAAGACAATTGCTGCATGAAGAGAGTGCTGAAATGGAAGTATATATAAGAGATTGTGGGCTTATTTTAACGCTGGGGTAATTCCCATAAAGACTGGAGGAAGGGAAACCCAGACCAAAAACTGAAATCCTCAGATGAGTCTACAAAATAGCTCTAGATTTCATTCAAGCTCCAGGAATCCTCATTAGTCAGCCATCTGCTTTTTTAACGCCTTCCTGGGTCTGAGAACACCAGCCTCCTAAGACAGACAGAGCAGGTAGTGAGTAGGGGGTTCCTCAGTTTTAAGTGATTGCAAAACTTATTTGGAAATTGGAACAACAGGGAGAGAGAGGGGGAGAGGGAGAGAGGGAGAGAGAGAGAGAGAGAGAGAGAGAGAGAGAGAGAGAGATCTTCCAACCACTGGTTCACTCCCCAAATGGCCACAACAGCTAGATCTGGGCCAGGATGTAGCCAGGAGCCAGGAGCCGCATCCCGGTCTCCCACAGGGGTGGCTGGGGTCCATGTACTTGGGCCATCTTCTGTTGCTTCTCAAGCATATTGGTTAGAAGCTGGATTGGGAATAAGTGCAGCTGGGACTTGAATCAGCAACGCCTGTATGGGATGCCAACATTGCAAGAAGTGGCTTCACCTGCTGTGCCACAAAGACAGGCCCCACAGTGACTCTGTCATTTGAGTTGTCACGACAGATATGGTTAATATAAAGAGATCTCACTGCAGTTCATCCGAACAGTACACACTCAGAGCTAACAGTGTTAGGCCACACTTGCAAAATACTGAACACAAGGTTCAACCCTAAGCATGCGAAGAATTTCTTGGGGCAGGTTGGGCTAGGCCCATCAAGACAGTTTCACAGAAAGGGTGTGAACTTGGGCTGGTCTTCCATTTAAGGCAAATGGAGCCCGTGGGAAATTCACAAGGGTAACTCCAAAGAGCTGATGGGAACTGGTTTTAGACAGTTAACATTGCTCATGACCTCCTCTCCCTGGGGCCAGATCGTTATGGCTGGCCACCTCCTCAAAGAGTTGGGCATTGTACAGAAGAAATGTCATTGGTGGAGTTGCACCCATAGGAGAGGGCCCGGCATGTTTGGGGAATTGGCAGAGGTTTGCAGAGGCGGGGCTGAGACTGGAAGTCTGGACGCAGCAGGAGCACAAACCAAGCAGTGGGCGAGGCGGGGTGGCCATGAAGCTCCTTGGACAGCAGCAGAGGTGAGTGGGGCGCAGTCTTAGGGAGTGTGAGTAGCACTGAAATGAGGGAGGAGTTACCGCCTATACAAAGGAGGCCACGCGTTATAGGGTAGCAGGTTAAGCTGCTGCCTGCAATGCCGGCATCCCCTATTGGAGTACTGGTGTGCTGGCTGTTCTGCTTCCAGGCCGGCTCCCTGCCAATGCACCGGGGAAAGCAGCAGAAGACGGCCCAGATACTTGGGCCCCGTGTGGGAGACCCAGATGCAGTTCTGGACTCCTGGCTTTGGCCTGACCCAGCCCTAGCTGTTGCAGCCATGTGGGCAGTGAACCAGCATATGAAAGGTCCCTGTCTCTCCCTCTCTTTGCCTTCCAGATAAATAAAGAAATCTTAACAAAAGAGGAGTCCACCAGAGCCAAACACCACAGGGTTCTTAGGACAAGAATTACGGATGACGCCTGGCTGGGGAAATCATGGACTGAACCAGCGACGCAGGTGCAGAAGGGAGTGGAGCACAGACGCTGACCTTTGACTACACTCACGACTGAGGCATGCCCACTGCCTGCAGAACAACCTGGTAATTAATGCCAGCACTGGCAGACCCCTGGACAGGCTCGAGGTCACACTAGAGTGAAGGCCACTGTCAGGACAGGTCGACTTGAGTATCGAGCCTTCTATTTTCTGGCAAGCCTGAAAGACAACACGCAAATTGCCATCTGGATTTTCTTCCCAGAGATTTCAGTTACCAGGGGAGGTCAAAGATGTGAATGAGGATTTTCTCCTGTTACAACTAAGCTTCTTGCTGAAGTGGCCCACACTCACAGTGCTCACAGCGCTTGTCCACACACCTCACACCCCCAGCTTTGTCTCCGTGGGGAGACCATTTCTGTCGTGTCACAAGCAAAGCCCAACAGCGGCCTGGCTGCTGCAGGGTAACTCTCTGTTGGAAACCTTTCTCTGCTTAGCTGGTCCAACACTCCTGGAATAGCAATAGCCAACCATTTGTCGCATTTCCCACTTCAACCTCCAAGATGCAACTGCCCTCGGGAGGCTTTGGTTTCATGGTGACTTGGTTGTGAGCGCTGGAAATGGGGCTGGTTCTTCTTAAAAATGGGAGAGATTCGTGAGAAGCGCTGGCATAAGAAATGAGCCACACGTGGGAGGCACGGACGAATAAAGCACACACTTTATTCACGGAGTTGTGAGATACAACGGTGACACACGCAGAGTATAATGGCAAAGGAGCGTGGAGCAGGTCAGGACAGCACAGCACAGCAGCGTGGAGACCGGCAGGCCACCTCCTCCTCTGCACGCGAGCTCGCGGTACTCGGGGTGCAGACGCACGCCCACTCAATCTCACGGGGAACACAACACAGCTTTCCAAAGGGAGTTCTCCTAAATATTTGCTTTTTCTGAAAGGGGAGGGAGGTCAAGAAGAACTGTATGCCTTTCAACACTTGGGAAACATTCCATCAACCCAACTTAGAAATGAAAGACCCCCAGGAGTTTCGACGCAGTCATCAGCAAGTCACAGAAGCCACACACGTTTGTTACTGGATAGGTCTGTACACACAAGCTCCAAAGAACATCACTTTCGTGGACAAATGTCTCCTCTTCCATGTGGCCTTGGAGGAGCTGTGCACACACAAGTGGCTCACCCCCCTTTTCAAGGTCAGTGCCTTCGAACTGGCCTCCTTCCACTTTCGGTCAACGAGTTCCGGAAGGGCCTCATGGGAGAGACACTTTGGGGAAGAATTTTAAGTTCATGATAATAACCACCACTCAATTATGCTAAGCTTCAGAAAAATGTTGGGCTTGTTTAATTTTACTGTGGACACATACACGGTTTAGACAGTTTCTTTTTCAGCTGTAACTGACCACCTCCTCCCCAGTTTTTAAGTTTGCCATAAATTAAACTTGTCCAAGTAGAAACAGAACGATCCCAGGCAAAGTGTACCAGTCACCATCTCTGATTGCTTCCTGGGTAGCCAATGGGAAGACAGTGAATTTTTTTTTTTAAGTGCCAAAGTCAAAGTTTCTCTTTCTCTCATCACAGCATAGCTCCACATTGTCACTGCAAGATGGCATCATGCAAATCTCAAGCCCTAAATAATCTCTTCTGCTGGGCAGAAAATTGTTCAAAAGGGAGCAGCAAGAGCAGGTTTCAGGGCATACCAGCACACACTTGGTTTGTCAAAAGAAAATCATTTTAAAAATCAAAAATCAAGGCTGGCATAGGAAGCACAGGTCAGAAACACAGAAGAGGCGATTTATGAAAACCGGGCTGGCTTTAGAGGATGCAGAAGGGTCGGCGGGACCAAGTTCATGGCCCTTCTACCCTTTCACGAGTGACAGACAGAAACAGGGCTCTGTGGGCACACAGCCCGGAGTGACGCCTGCCCCTCCACGCAACACAGAACGCAACACCATGTCTGCTTGAAATGCTTTGCTTTTAGAAAGACTTAGTCAAAAGTGGTTCATTTGAATTTCTTAACCTTGCAAAAGTGTACATATTTTAGATAATCATCTGGGAAGCAATTCTTAGAAAAAGATGTTCCCCTCAAAGTATAAAGAATTGAGGTGGAAACCGTAGAAACATCACCCAGTGGGAGTTCTCCGCACACCAGGCTGGGAGGGAGAATATGAGAACTGAGCAAGGGGCTACTCCAGGATCTGCCTCTGCTGCGAGACGGCAGGATCAGGGGTGGGGGTTCCCGGAGGATGTAAGACAGAAAACTCGCCCCGTTTTGTTTTCCTCTGTTACCCACTGACCCAACTTATCCTCTCTGAGGTTTCTGAGGACAGGCGGCTTTTGTGTAGTTCTTGAAGAAGTCGTATTAAGGACATTTCATAAAACCCCAAGCCCAGACATGCATGTCTGCGGTGCGAGTTTGCAAATGCTTCTCACAGCTCAGGAATAACCTACTCAGGAAGACTGGGTGATAGAGTGGATTTTCTTGAAGAACTTTTAAAGGAAGCACTGACTTTCATTATATCATAGAGGCCCCTTTTACTGCATGCAATCAGTATGCACTTGGAGTCCCAAGTAAGTCAAATGCTAGAAAATGTAGCCCTTTATATATGCACCAGGAAGCCAGCCATGTTTGTCACTCCTCTGCTAGCGTGAACGAGCTTTGACTGTGCTAACTGGAATTCTCATCAACAGTGCAGGACAGGGGTGAAAGCGGAGGACACCCATCCTCTGTGCTGTGGCCTGGGGAACTTTGTGGACAAGCATGGCGAGCCCAGGGTAACCAAATGGATGAGGCATGACGCCCTTACGTGAGGCTTGGCAGGAGACCAGGTGGGCCCGTGTCCCATCCTTCCACTGGAGCCTTCTGCCGGGCAGTGGAGCAGAGGAGCCTCCCAGAGGCCCCTGCGTGGTTCCCACTCCTCTGGGCTTGCAGTTTGGAGGCCACTGAGCTCTGAAGGCTTTTTGTGTGGGACGCCATTTCAATGAACTAGGGTGTTGGATACAGAAAAGGCTCTTTACCCCAGGATGGATGCAGAACTGTGTTCGAAGAGATGAGAAAAGCAGGGTTTCACCAGTGGGAGAATTTGGGGTTCAGTTCTCCAATTGTTGCAGCAACCTTGGGCGGGCCCCTTAACTCTGGGTCTCTGTCATGTAAAGCGGGGGGTTGTGCCTTTGTCCCTTTTTCTCAGCCTTATGTCCTCATCTATGATAGAACCGTGTCCTCTCTATGCAGACCAAGAGATGGGAATTTTAGCAAAGCATCTGATTGCACCCATGCTTCCAAATATCTCAATATTCCCTACACGGGCTTTTAATCTGCCTTGGTGTAGGTAAGAACTCATTAATCAATGGAAAACAGAGGAGGGGTGTCCTTATTATTGCTGTTATGAAAAAAATTCTCTTGGCCAGCACTGTTACAGATTGTGGAGGGGATACTGGGAAGGTGTCACAACAGATCCCTCCCGCCATGGTCTGCCAGGGCAAGGCAAGGACTGGGATGCACAGGCCTTGTGATGGGACCGCCAGTGCCAGACAGGACAGAGTGATGTGAAATGCAGCAAGGTGCAACAGAGGAGACATGAAGGTGCCAGACTGCAAACCGTGGGCTGGCTGTGGTTTGGACCAAGCAGCAGCTGGTCTGACCTGCTCAGGCCCACCCTGTTAGAGCCACTTGCTGAACACATTAGTAGGTCCTACACATGCACATGAGTGCACACACACACACACACACACACACTCACAGGAGACCAGCTCTCAAACATTCATGCATTGACAAGGCAGGCAAATTCAGGCTCCTTCGTAACAGCTCAGGAGAAGAGTAGAAAGCAACTGCAGTGTTCGGTACAGGACCCAGGAGATAGAAACGGATTGCCTGGGTCTGCAACCCGGGTTCTGAAATGACTGCACTTGGCCTTTGCCACTGGTGTCAGTCAGACGGACAGCTGGTAATGCTCACGCTGGCTGCAGTGGGAAGAGGTTCTGGGCTTGTGTCTACGGTGGCAGGAGCAGGTGAAGCCCCATGCTTCCTCCTTGGCTTGTAAGACAGAGGAGGGATGTAATCCCTCAGCAGAACTGTCGAGCGGGGGAATCAAGGTGGTGTAACTTCCTGCGCGTGGAGTTGGGGAGCCCCTTCCTCATCGCTCTCGTCGCGATGCGGTCTGACCCTTCCACGTGCAGCTGAAATCCTGAGCTCGGATCTGAACTGAGTGTTGCAGAGGTTGGGCTGTTCTGGCAAGCCCCGCCCCCCATGCCCTGCCCTGCCTCTGCCATCTCCGGTCTGATTCTGCTGTGAGTGACACCCGCACGTGGAGGGCTCCAGCTTCTAAGCACCTGATTTTGGGGGTACCATCTGCCTCCCCTCTCGACTGCTGAGCCATGCGCATTTGTGAAAATGACACTCAGAAGCTGCAAGACAGCGGGCTAACCATTCAAACAGAAACTCAAGAGCACATGCAGACTCCCATGACTGCCATGTGTGAACTTCTCACTCCCCGACATAGAGCCGCCCCCACGCCCCCACACCCCACGAAGTCAGCAGTGCTAACAAGAAGAAAAGCTGGAAAGGCCAAACAAAATCCGTTTGACGCAATCTACTCTGGAATCGCCGAGATTTTCAAGGGGAAAACATGCCTGTCCTTAGCCTATTACTGACAAGACCTTAAGAAGTAAAACCAGCGTGGGCTGCAGCTGATTCCCAGGGCGTCAGATGGGGAGCAGACGCGGGAAGGGAGAACGTGCGTTGGCGGTGGGACGTGGAGCTGGTTTCTATGATGCTGAGAATCAGACGGCCCCAGGGACAAAAATCACCAAGGAGCATGCAAGTGGGCCAACCTGGAGACGATTTTTGTCTCATTTCTCCGCAAAGGTGGAGCCCAAGACAGCTCCTGTTTGGTGGGGAGGAAGAATTAAACACGCCATTGGCAGCAGACCAAGAGTTTGGGGGAGGGTTTCCTGCGCTCCTTTTCCTTTGCTTTCAATTTTCTTTTGAGTAACGGCTAAGCACTTGGCCAGCCAAGTCCCAGGGAGCAGAAAACAAGGGGCTCGTTAAAAATCATCTTGGCTGATCTGAAGCCCTCTTAGGACTGCTCAGTTCCCTGATGGATCCCCACCCCTGCCAGGGCACAGGTGGAGCCGCGCAAGGCTGCAGGAAGAGCTGTGTGCAGAGTGGCTGCTGCCACGTGGCCACGTTCCTTCTTAGCTACAGGGCTACACGATAAGCAGATTCCTACTCTGGAACCATCACAAGCGTTCCCCCCCGTGCGGCACCCTAAGGGCACTTGCTGGCTCTTATCTGTACGGTCAGCACTACTGTTGGACAACAGTTAAAGGAAAATGAAAGAAGAAAGCAAAGTAGCTTCTGTCGTGCACAGAAGGCTGTGTAAAAAGGTCACCTGTGGACACTACTGTTGAGTGTGGGAACATAGAAATTTCTACCCCATTGCTTCTTGGCAAGTGTCACTGAGGGCGGGTCCAATATTTGGCTCGTGGGTGTGTCTGAACCAGATTCTCCCTGTACGTTGTTGCTGCGGGATAGCAGTTTGCACGTCCTCAAGTTTGGGCCTTCCTAGGACATCTTTTGCATCAGCGGCCATGGCCAGTCCTTTTTTCTAGTTGCCGTTCACGTGTGGGACTCAGAAGAGTTTTGCCTTTTTCTTCATGTCGTTGCGTCTCCAGAGAGGTAACCTGTCAAACTCCTGTATGGACATTCCAAAGATTTCCCGAAACACTTCAGGGGCTAAGTGGCGCTGGGGAAGAGAGAGAAGAGTAGGGGTCAGTGGAGCAGCCACATGGACGGCCCTGTGCCTCGCTCTTCACTTCACGGATGGAGTTGGCCAGAGGCATCCATGGGTTTCCCGTGTGCAGGTCCAGTTGACCACAGATCAAAGACATTTTTTAAAAAATTCTATTTGTACTGAACCCATGAGGACTTTCTTTTCTGGACATCGCTCCCCAAACAACAGGTACAGCAGCTGCTGATGTGGCGTTTATGTTGTATCAGGTATCATAGGCAATCAAGAGATGATTTAAAGCATACGGGAGGATCGGGTAGGCTCTACACAAATGCTGTGGCACTTTATAGAAGGGACTTGAACAGCCATGGATTTTGGTGTCTGCAGAGGATCCTAGGACAAATGTCTCATGAATACCATGGGATGACTGTCATTTGGAAGAGCAAGGGTGAACAACAGGAGACGAGTTCTCCTCCAATGCTGGTTACCAGCCCACGACATGCAGCCTTCCTTACCTGGATGGGCCAGGTGAAGCACCTTCCGCATTAACAAAAACGTTGGTGGCGTATTAAGGGTACTGTTATGATCCAGGGTTGGAATAACACTGACTGCTGGTGGGCCATCAGAACGTGATTTATTAAGCTGGAGGTGGCCCCAGGTCAGGTCCTTGGGCTGCAGAGGGGATGCAGGGAAAACGGACCAAGGCAAAAGCCAGGCAAAGGCTGAGACTCCCAGAGTGGTCCTAGGGGAGCCCTGGGGCTTCCTCCTGGCTCAGCCACAGGAGGTACCGGGAGGGAGGTAGGGATAGTGGACGCCTGGCTTCCTGTCTGTCATCACTCTCTCCCAGCAGAGCTCCCCTGGGATCTTGGGGCCTTTATTCTCTTCCACAAAGGTATTGCCTGTGGTCCGGGAGAGGTAATGATTCTCTCTGAGCCTGGCAGCCAGAGATTTCTGAATTAAAATCACTCAGATAGAAAACACGAAGGTCAGTCTTCCGTGTCGAAGGAGGCCCTGTGTGTGTGTGTGTGTGTGTGTGTGTGTGCCGGATAACCCTTCAATGTGGAATGCGGAAAGAGCTGGAAAGAAACATGTCCAGTTTCAACCTCCTTCTTCTAAGCTCGGTCCTCCCACTCCAAATGAACTCAACCGAGGCTCAGAGAAAGATAAGGAGCCGAGGGTACGGGAGGAGGGATGGCGACTCCTGTTCTGCATCACCAGCCCCATCACAACAACATCTGATTTTCATAGAAAATGGCTAAACCCACGCTGTGTCTTTGGGGATCTTTCTTCTGGGTACGGCCAGGTACTTTTCATGGTGACCTAAGTATAAATTTGGATTTTCCTCCGAAGGCATCTCTTAGTGCCACCTACAACACGAGGCTGATCTTTATATTATTTCTTGCTTTCACCAAAGAAATAAAACCTGTCTTAGGGGAAAATTTGGGGGATGCAGAGGGTTCTGCAGTTGGGACTAAATTTTGTTTTACCTCCAGCCTGGTTCTGTCCACGTCTCTGAGGATTTTGTTGCGCCCTCTGTTGGTCACCATGAGCATCTCATATGGAAATATCTGAGAAGAAAAGACAACATCTCTTGCAGGACACTGCTGACCACTGTATTAGCAAGCAGAATCCCTCTAACCCTGGTCCTCCCAATATGCAGCCTCTGAGTGATGGATGTCCCTTCCTCCAGCGTCCGGGGGACAGGGGCGTGTCCTTGTACGTCCCCAACTCTCCAGTGGTGTCTCACCTAGCACCATGTCTCAGGAGAGCTTTGTGGCATGTATGAATACCAACTTCTTAAGCATTTGAGTCAAGGTAAAAATTAGAACTGAAATCACAGGTGCATGTGGTATTCTTCACACGCTACTGCTGTATCGCAGGTCCCTCTGTGCAGCATTCAGCAACCTTGGTCTGTGACTGGCTCATGAATGCATGGAGCCAGGCAGGCCCAGAAGCAGTGTTCTGGCCACTGACTTATTGAAATAAGCATGCACGGTCCCTGTGAGCACAAGCCCTTGGATGTTCTGGAGCTAGGGGGACTGGCCATCCCAGGTTTGCTTGGGGCAAAGGAGGTTCCTGGGACTTTCAACTGGGACACGTGGGTCATGCCATCCAGAGCAGTCTACTGCTGCTCCACTCACCACTGGATGTGCCATCAATGCACGTCGCATGGGCCAGGGTGATACCTGGGCCACGGGGAGGGAGGTGCTGGTACTTCACTGTGCTCCCAGACCACCACACCCAGGAAGGGTTCATGGTCGCTGGCTTGATGTGGCAAAAATGGTTGTGGGGCTGCAGTGGGGTAGGGTTTAAGCTACGGCTTTCTGAATGCCATACAGCGAAGTGGGACTCAAGACTCTGAGGGTGGTGGCAAGAGAGAAAATCAACTCTTTCAGGGCTGTGGCGTCCCCCAGGGAAGGCTGCACCTGCCTTTGGCTCCAACATGTTGGGCATGGACACTCCTCGGTCCATTCGCATTGCGGGCATGTGGCCATCTGGAAGCGTCTGCAACAGAGAGGCACAAAATAGCGCCGGGAAGTGGGGGCGGCGCGCTGGGCTCCCGAGCTTCCCTCCGTGGTCCCCATTCCTCCCCACCGTTGGGCAGAGGTGCCATGTTCACCTCCATGCATTCTCCACAAATGAGATCCTTGCTGAATCAGGGCAGGGATATTGATCTTTTGTAATCAAGTTGGGGGAAGATCCCGACAGCCATGGACTCATTCCTGAATTTTGGCTCCACGTATGAAAGTGTATCAAACATGGAAAATCACCGACTCGATCATTGCTTTTTCTACTTTCGTCTTAGCTCTTCTTTTCTTTTTGTTTTTTTTTTTTCCCCTACTTTTTCTCTTTGCTCATTCTCCAACATAATTTTTCAAGATTCAGGTTCAAGTGAAAACGGGGTGGTACATGGGCAAAATGCTCTGTCTTGCTGGCAAAGACATGAGTTGCTTTTCATTTGGGAATAGGCGGGAAAAGGGAGAACGAAAGACTGAGGTTGTAACTAACAGAGAAACAACCGCGTATGGGCAGACCCTCGATGCTGGTCCACTTCCAGCCCAGACAGGGCTCTGCAAGGCCTGCGGGGGACAGCTGGACCCAGGCACTGGCCCTGCCTGACCATCACAGCTCTGGCGCCACAGTGAGATGCAGCAAGCCCAGTGAGCACCTTCCCAACAGAAACCGTCTCCCAGCAGCACGCAGTTGGGGCGGGGACACGGCTGTTCCGCTGCTTGGCCCATCAGGGAGGCAGAGTGATCCCTACCTGATAGTCTGCAAAGGAAAGGAAACAGAAACACAGTGAGGGAAAGACCCTGGGGAAACATGGAGCCGCCACCGGAGAGACAACATTCTGTTCTAATTCCCGAATGTGCCATGTTCTCGCCCTGCGCCCGTCTCTGCACACACTGTAGCCTGCGCCTCCCTGGAGCCAGGAAATGCCTGCTCCAGGTTTAGCTCTGGGTTAGAACATCCTTTTCTCCAGGAAGCTTTGCCAGACAACCTACTGTGCTGCTTCCCGCTCTCGGCAAATCCAGCCATGGCATTCATCATGGAGCTTCTCTCGCCCCCAGCTTTCTCCCTCTTCTGCCCCCCGCCACCCTGTGCATTCTGAAGCTAGGGGCCATGCCTGGCTCACTGTTATATCTCCAGGTGTCTGACAGAGCAGGGGCAATGCATGAATCCTCGACTTATCTCTAACGCTTTCTTTCATTCGAGGTCCTATGAGATTTTACTAGTTGTTCTATTAGCTCCAAGAAGCAGCTGGGACCCTCTTAGGATGCCACAGAGCATGGACCTGGCCAACATATTGTGATGCCATAGCCTCCTGTAGGTGGACCTCGGCCATAGGGGAAGGCATGGCCACAGCTGGCCTGACTTTGGGGCCTCACCTCGTATTCCCCCGCTGACGTCCCCGTAGCTGTTATACTGAGCAAAGTCCGTGGAAACAGGCTGAAACACGAAAAATGTGTTGTTAGAAAACCTCCTCGTGGCCAGTGCTGTGGCTCACTAGGCTAATCCTCCACCTGCAGCGCTGGCACACTGGGTTCTAGACCCAGTTAGAGTGCCAGATTCTGTCCCATTTGCTCCTCTTCCAGTCCAGCTCTCTGCTGTGGCCCGGGAAGGCAGCGGAGGATGGCCCAAGTGCTTGGGCCCTACACCCGCATGGGAGACCAGGAGGAAGCTCCTGGCTCCTGGCTTTGGATCGGCGCAGCGTGCCGGCCGTAGCGGCCATTTGGGGGGTGAACCAACGGAAGGAAGACTTTCTCTCTGTCTCTCTCTCTCACTGTCTAACTCTGCCTGTCAAAAAAAACAAAAACAAAAACAAAACAAAACCTCCTCAGTGATGGCTTGGGATTCAGGCGGAAAGCAAGGAAGGACCTAGAAAATCCAAATAATTCACCCTAAGCTAAAATCATGGACCCTCTCATTATTTTTTCCTTCCTGTTTATTCTTCTACCACTATGCCAATCTCTTTGCTGCAGTACCTCTAATACTACTTCCCAGGAGGTTCTTGGTAAGCAAGTATCTCTCAGTGACAAATAAAGTTACATTTTCCTAGACAGGTACATAATTACTTTTTGCTTCAATGAAAAACTATTTGCAAAACCACTTAAACTAGCATGTCCTTAAGTTTATACACCAGGCCGGCGCCGTGGCTCAACAGGCTAATCCTCCGCCTTGCGGCGCCGGCACACCGGGTTCTAGTCCCGGTCAGGGCACCGGATTCTGTCCCGGTTGCCCCTCTTCCAGGCCAGCCCTCTGCTGTGGCCCGGGAGTGCAGTGGAGGATGGCCCAGGTGCTTGGGCCCTGCACCCCATGGGGAGACCAGGAAAAGCACCTGGCTCCTGGCTCCTGCCTTCGGACAAGCGCGGTGCGCCGGCCGCAGCGCGCCGACCGCGGCGACCATTGGAGGGTGAACCAACGGCAAAAGGAAGACCTTTCTCTCTGTCTCTCTCTCTCACTGTCCACTCTGCCTGTAAAAAAAAAAAGTTTATACACCTCATTATTTTACCTAAAGCCAGTTTCTTCTTCTCTCAATGGAAATACGTCACTTTGCCTGTAGTTCAAAGTGATTTATTGGATTCCCAGGGAGACCGCAGTTTATGACATTCCAACCCTGAGGTCTAGAGTCCTATGGGTTCAGATGGCACATTAGCACTTCGACCAGGACTGTGGAGCCAGCAAACCCGGAAACAGTCAACTCCACAGGAGACACTTACCCGGTGAAGTCCGTTTTTCCCATAGCCAGGCAGAGACGAAGTTTTAGATGATGGAGCGTGAGAAACTGAAAGAGAAGGAGGCAGAAAAGCAATGGTTAGGGACCTGGAAGACCATCTCTTTAATGGAACTGATAGCATATCTTCTACCTTGCAGAACGAAGATTTAGGATAAAGATTACAAACTGTACTGGGCTCAAGTAGGCTCAAAATCCCACCTACTTGGATCTCACAGTGACCTTACTGAGGAGGGAGCCACACAGTTGCACTGGGGGCAAAGGTGGCCACTCTCCCTGCAGCTCGGGCACATGTCTGAGAGCCTGATCCCTTTCAATCCTTGGTACAACTCGGCACCACTTTTGTCATTTCCATTTTATGGACGGGAGAATTAGGAACCAAGAGGAGCTATGCATCCTGCCAAAGGGCACCCAGCTCATAACCAGCTGGGCAAGGATTTGGACCCGGGGGAAGCACAATGATGACACCAGTGACGATAACAACAGCAGGTACTCCATTAACGTGCTGCAGAGAGTAAATAAAATAATGTTCAGGAAAGGTGCCTACAAGTAGCAAACACTAAATACATTATTAACAGGATGCTTAGGAGAAAAATCGTCCTTTTCGGTTCAGAACATGGGAGAAGTCATCTTGCACATTCAGAAACAACTGGCTTATGACCTGCTGACACATGAACTGATTTATATATTGGCTTATATTCCAGTGTAAGTGGGAGAAATATGCTGATCGAGGATTTCAGCCAAGTATCTGAGTAATCTTCCAAAAGTGTCACAAACAGCAGCATTTTGAAGATATTGTGTTGAACATAATAACTTTAAACCACAATGCTTTGGGACTGTCTTGGCCTTGTTCTCCAGGTTCGGCAATGCTCTCTGCAGGATTTCTATTTGTTCCTTGCCTTTGAGACGAGGCTTCTGGAAGGCAGACCTAGCGAGCGCCCCTCACGGCACCGCAGATCCTCCAACAACTCCCCCGTTTCCAGAAGGACGGAAGCACGTATTTTAAGGACTGCCATAAGTCGCTTACAACCTAGGTTGACCAGAAGTGGATTTTAGCACTCCCTTTCCTGGAGGACACTCTACAGATCCCACCACAGGTGGTGCTGTCTCTTGTGCAATGGTTGAGGTAGGCTCCATGGGGGCAGGTGGGCAGTTCTTGGCTCTGGGAAGGCGGGAACTTGCTGCTCACCTGAGTGGATGGGAGAGTCGTGGCGACTGGCTGACCTTTCCCGGCTCTCTCTCTCCATCTCTTCTTTCAATATCAACTGCCCCAGGCCCGAGTTAAGCTATGCACAGGAAAGAGAGAAATGGAAACAAAGCCTGCCGTTACTTTCTTGGGACTGTAGTGTCTTTTCCCAAGATCCTGTAGGAACTCCTGGTTCTGGATGGCCTGGATGTACAAGCTCCCAGAGCCTAGGGGCTCCCCGGAGGAAGGTCCTGGATCCTGTACCCCTTAGAGCCTTTACAGTGTGGAAGTCCCACTTCCCTAAGCTGGGCTTAGGGAATGTTCTCCTTCCTCTGCCCTCCCCCAAAGTGCCAACACTGACCCCAGGAAGCATGCATGTGTGTGTTTAAAGATTTTATTTATTTATTTATTTGAGAGGCAGAGTCACAGAGAGAGGAGAGACAGAGAGAAAGGTCTTCCATCTGCTGGTTCACTCCCCAAATGGCTGCAACTGCCAGAGCTGCGCCAATCTGAAGGCGGGAGTCTGCAGCTTCCTCTAGGTCTCCTATACCGGTGCAGGGGCCCAAGCACTTGGGCCATCATCTTCTGCTTTCCCAGGCCATAGCAGAGATCTGGATTGGAAGAAGAGTAGCTGGGACTTGAACCAGCACCCATGTGGGATGCTAGTGCTGCAGGCAGAGGCTTAGACTACTATGCCACAGCGCCGGCCCCAGTGTATATTTTTGATGTGCAAGTGAGAAATTGATGGTAATAGCCCTAAAAAATAAATTGTATTGGTTTACAAGCAAGAAAAAAGGGGAGGGCTGGCATTCTTGCGTAGCATGTTAAGCCACCACCTGCAGTGCCAGCATCCTGTAAGGGTGCTGGTTCAACTCCCAGCTGCTCCACTTCTGATCCAGCTCCCTGCTAATGGCCTGGGAAAAGCAACAGAAGATGGCCCAAGTGCTTAGGACCTGGCTACCCATGTAAGAGACCTGGAAGAAGCTCCTGGCTCTGGCTTGGCCGAGCCTGGGCGTTACGGTTATCTGGGGAGTGAACCAGCAGATGGAAGATCTCTGTCTCTCTCTCTCAATCTGTAACTCTGACTTTCAAATAAATAATTTTTTAAAAAGAGGAAGAAAAGAAAGAAAGAGAGATCCAGGCTCATTGAACAGGTTTTAGAAAATCCAGAAGGAAAGAAGAGAAATCCACAACCCACCACTCCTGGAGAACACCAGTTACATTTTGATTCATATCCACCCAACACTTTCCTATAAACACACAAAACTAGGATGTACCATAAATGCTACTCTGTATCCTTGCCTCCCACATAATTAATGTCATGGGCATTTCCTTTATCTCCAGAAAACATCATTTCAAAAGATTCGCCAGCCTGTTATCCATGAGAGAGTTTAGCACAGGCTGTCCTGGATGCTGTGGGCTGTCACTGGAGATGGGCAGGTAGGCCGTCTCCTGTACCCTCCTCCTCCTGGCCCACATCTTCGATACGGTCCTACGAGTTCTGGGGAAATCCCTACAAACATGCTCCGTGCGGAGGGAAGCCCTTCAGCAGAGGGTGCACAGGGGGAGGGAGGTGTCACAGAGCTAGGCACACTCTGCCTTGTTCCACCTGCCTTTCAGTGTCCTTGCAAACACACACACCTGCACACACAGTCCCTGTCCTTGCAAAGGCCCAAAAGTTCCACTGCAACCTCAAGGTCACCTCCTCAAAAGCCCAGGGGATACTCTGCTCATTCTAGCAACTAGGTGCCCGTCTTGTCTCTCCTTGAGGCTCAGGACCACCTCCTGCCTCCCTTGGCGGCGTGCACACAGCAGTCATTCATAAACCACAGCAGCAAGGCCAAGTGTAAGGACAAACCTTCATCAGCTGCTCTTCCTGAAGCTGTCGGCGTCTCAGCAGCTCCTCGTCGTCTTCCTCTCTGCCTCCAGATCTGCGTCTCGCGTCAGTTCCTAACGCCACAGCAAAGACAGCTTCAACATCGCACCCTCACGAGTGGGAAGTTCCAATGGACTAGTCCATCTGTGTTGCGTTCGTTAGGCAGGTGGGGTCTACTGTGGTCCTTCTCGCGGGTGTGTGGACAACACCAATGGGAAAGCACCTGCACTAACTGAGCACCACTGGCTGGGCTTTCACAGGACACAGGGCCCCTCTGACACGCCGGCTCAGGGTAGGATGCACCAGCCCTGTGAGCTGGGGCCTTCCAGGAACTAGTCCGTTCCGTCAGAACTGGGTTTGCCGCTGCAATCGCGTCTAAACCATTCCATTAACCACTAGCTGGAGCGAACTGTGCTAGGAGACAGGGCATCCCCAGGTACTATCCTGACATCCCTGGGGGCCAGTTTCAAATAGGGATTCACATTTACCTACACGCCAACGAAGAGGTAAGACAGTCACACTCTTGTGACAAGGTTTTACATCTTGTTTTTCTCTTTTTTCCTAATATTTCTAGAATTTTCATAATGCAATCACTCCGTCTTCTATGACCCTAGCACACACATGATGAAGCAGGCCTGTTAGATTTCTTTCAAGGGATGGGTCTCTAATGTTTGTTTTTTCTCATCCTTTGAGAAATGGTCACACAGGGTTTTATACTGAGAGATCTATTGAAAAAGTGTTCATACAGTTAAAAACTTACTCTGCAGCAATATGGCAAATTGAGTACAAGTTTTAAGCTTCCTGGAAAGGGGAGACGGATAGAAAGGAGAACTCTACTGGAATGGTTGGAAGAGGAAGATAATTGCTGCTTTTCCTAAATTACTTGGATTAATCTGGCTATGGGAGGAAACAGGAAAGTTTGCTAATCTAATGAAAATAAACTTTAACAGTCTTAGTTTAGACCATTTAGTGGCAATAGTTTCAATAATAAAATTTAATTCTCCTCCAAGTACGGCTCTGTTCGTGCCCTCAGTAAGCAACCAAACTGAAGTGGGAGCCTGCAGGGCCCCGGGGAGTTCCCGGAGGGTACGAACAGATCAGCAAGAAAAGCTGATGATGGATTCTTCATTCTTAAACAAGTATAAATGTTCATGTGAGTTTTCTCTCTTTAGTTTGTACTAATACAATTTAAGAGACTCAAGTCTGCAGAAATTAGACAAATCTCAACATAATGGGCAGAATACTTGTGAATAACGGGCTGAGGAGGTAGACTCTCTTCCAACTATTAGTTGTGTTAAAATCCACTTATATTTTATATGAAAGTTATAGAAAATGTAGCATGATGAAAAAGATTAACTTGGATGTTTTGGAAAAGCGAAGGCATTTTAGGTTGTCAGGTGGCAAGAAGGCTGTATCTTTTGCATAGTTGACTGTGATAAGACAGTCGTATCTTTGCAAGGCTGCTCCCCACATCTGAAGTATGAGCTTTGGGGTTTGCAAATACCTCTTTTTAGACTGAGTGATTTCACTAGTGACAACACAGGAAAGACATGGACACACTTTGAAAGAATAAAGCAAAGAATGAAACAGCTCTGATGTGACACTTTAGCACAGAAGCCATGGAGATGACAGATGTGAAATCACGTTAACTTCACACAAGTAATAATTCAGGACATCTGCTGCCCTGCCGGAGCCCTTCTTAGTCATGGGGCGCGTGATCGTGCAAGGAGACTGAGTGCTTCCCTGTTAGGATTTGTTGTTAAGAGAATCATTAACTGCAACCCAGATTTGGTCTGAAACAGATTTAAGGGACAGAAGTCACACTGCACTGGACATTCAGTATTCTGCCCACTGGACTACAACGATGTTTTTGCCGTAAGGCTTGGACTCTACTGGGTTCAAAAGGATGACTGATTTTGCAGTCCTAACTGCACATAAACCATCCATCTTAGACCAATTCTGGATTTCAATGGGTTTGGTTAAAGCAAGGCTCTGGTCGATGCATTTTGTGACTTTCAAGCATCTTGCACACAAATTAACACCACGTTCACTCTTTTCACTGTCCTACTCCTCGCTCACAATTTTCTTTAGCATCTTTATGAAAGAACACAGTTTCTTGCACATTTTAAATATTTCATTCTGCACTCTCTTAGCCATTTGTCCCCTTGACATATCTATTGCAGTTGCATACCTATGGCGGCAAGTGAGGGGGGACCAGGCCAGTGGTCCGTCTCAATCTTTGGGGTCTCGCTGGGGTCTGGAGCCTGGGCTGCTGGGAACTTGGAAAACTTGATGATGTCTTCTGAAGACTTGCTCTGGGCTGCCAAGGCAGCTGCATCTAGATGGGAATCAGGTTGCTTAGCTCTCAATCTGTAAGGCCAGGGGTACAACCCCACTGGCAAACTTTTCTTGTTCTCTGTCAAAAGTTCCAATTCCAGAAAGTTCTGGTTATCACCATTATCAATCGCCTGCCACTCAGTGATGCCTGTTCACAACTCAACTCTTTCCCCTTGTTTGGCGACAGAAGCATCTGATGTACATCGAAACCCTGTGTTCTGGAACTGCACTGTCCACCACCTGCTATGCACGGCTATTGACATTTAAATAAATAAAATCAAACAGAAATTAATAAGATGAAAATTCAGTTCCGCAGTTGTGTCAGCCATAGTTGAGTATTCCAGAGTCACGTGTCATTAGTGGTCACTGGGTTGGACAGTGCAGATACAGAACATCTCCATCGTTGTAGAAGGGACCATCGACAAAACTCTCCTACAGTAAATAGAACTTGGAGTCAGCAATTTGAAATTAACAGGCTAAGTTAAAATCATGATGCTGTCCTTTGACAATAGCTGTTCATCTGTAGAGGGTAGGTTGATTTGTATGCTTGGGCAAGAAGCCACAAATACATTAGTCCAGTCTATTTTAATCTTTACATGCTAAACATGCATCCTTGAGTCCTAGGAGCAATGAAGAAAACCTACTCTCAATTTGCACGTATTTCACCGTTTGGTTCAAAGGTCTGCACGTAGAAGTGAGTCATCGAATTTTAAAACAACAGAAGCCAAATTAACAGCAATGCTAATTCACAAACTTCTTACTGGCTCTGTTTAGAGGAGCTGTCACCAGCTTGAGGACAAACAAACCAGTTTTATGGCCGGTCTGTGACTCTGGCTCATTGCACAAACTGGCCTGGGATGTCACTAAACATTGCAAAATATATTTATAAAGTCTTAACTTTTCAAAAGATGTACTATTTCTCCTGGGCTCACATATGAGGATATTTTGAAAAGTTCATGGAAAATGAAATTAAAAGATAAGCTTATTTTGGTGCAAAAAAAAAAAAAAAAAAGGAAACTCATGCCTAGGTTTTTCACAATAAGCATTTTCCATGGACTTTTTGAAGACCATTAGTATTTTACACTTTGGAATCTTCAGCTCCAACCCCTCTATTCTAACAATCCTCTGTGCCTCAGTTTGCTTAAATGTGACCAAAGCCACCCAACAATCAGGGGTAAAGTCTTGGCCAGGCTTCGAATAGTGTTTCACTGAATCTCTAATCTTATGAGAAAGAAATTTCTGCTTAGAAAATATCACATGGCTAATCCACTTGTTAAAAATGGACAAAACATGTTAGTAGATGAAAGGCTGAGAAGTCCTGCATTGTACATATATTTAAAAAAAAGTGTGACTTCATTTAAATCCAGCACTTTCCAATTGTTTGCAGACATCAAGTATAGGCAAAACACCTACTGCTTTGGTGTGGAGAGGGTGTTTCAGGGGTCAGTCTTTGGAGAGAAATTCCCTGGCTGTGCTATTCCCACTTGATCACAAAAGACTAAAAGGAAAGAGTTCAAAGAAAATATAATGAAAAGAACCCAACTGATTTTGTCCAAATAATCTATATTATTTGATTTTCTTAAATTTTAATTGTTTGCTTTGTTTGCTTAGTTTTGTTCAAGGAGGCAGGGTCTTGAGATTTTTTTTAATATTTAAAAACCTTCTCGTAAGTCAAATTTTGGAAATCTCACTCTTAAACTGAACAAAAGAAGCATGACTTCAAACAGTACTTACGCATTAGATTGGTGAAGTCAGTAGTTAAACATTCACATGTTAATGAGTGTGTGGGAAGACATTAAACCATAGAAACAAAAACAAAAGCAATGTTAACAAACTTAAAAAGCAAGCACATGGTGTAAAACCTTAAATAAAAAAAAAAAAAAAAGACAAGAGAAAAAAAAAACATACTCCATAGATCTAGAACCATTACAGTACATTTTTCTCTTTTTCCCTTGGGATTTAGGCCAAAATTTTTTCCTTACGCAGTTTAAATTTTATTTGCTTTTCATGTCATCCTAACTTTAAGGACTCATTAATGTCAAAGGCAGCCTTCAAATTTCCTGGCACAGTTTGTGTCCAAGTGTCTGAAATCTCTTTACAAAGATTTCTCTCCCTGGTGGGAGAAAATGTGCTTGACATACAGTAATGTGGTTTCCTGGGTTTAAAAAATAAAATGTGCATTCTCAGAAAACACAACTGTGAATCCACTTTAGTGATTCTTAGCTTGTGGGAGTTTCAGAGACAAACTGGCCTAACTCACTGATGTTTACCCAGGAGAAACTGAGGCACAGTGGGGCTATATCCAGGGCGTCACAGTCTTTCAGGCAGCAAGTGGGACCAGGGCCACCACCCATCCCAGCTTCTGTCCCATCCACCTGCAGGCCCCTTCAGACACTTACTCTTAGTCAAACTAATTTGTGCAGGTGGCTGGAAACTCACCAACATTATTTTAGAGGTTGGTTAAATTATTTGATGGCCTCCCCACCAAAAATAAATAAATAAAAGTCTTGTTAGGATGTTTATGAGTTGGTGTGTGGCCAATACTTACTTCCCTTCTCTACGAATGGTTTGATGGTGTCAGAAATGGGCTGGAACCTTCCTAATCAAGCCACGTGTTCCCCAACCAGGCAGACAAATTTCACAATGTTTGCATAATACCCTGGGCACCCCAGTTTGAGTCTCAAAAGCAGCAGCAGATAAGCCTTTCAGAGGACAGCAGAAGCAAAGAGATCAGCTGACTGCCACTTAAAGGCTATGGGGAGGAAAGTGGGCTTTACCATGCTGTTTGTAGATGGGTGGTTTTCGGTAAATGTTGATCCCTTGATCTGTGGAAATGAAAAGCAAAGATGTGTGATTATGCGAACCACTTCAGCGATGGGGAAAACAGACCAAATCAACGGAAGACTCTCGAACAGAAATAACCCAGAAGGTTCACTCTTACGTTACAAAGTGGACTGTATTGGCAGAAAGTGTCACAGAAATGAGTGGATTTCTATAGACACAGGTGATATGGAAGCCTCTGTCATACATCTGAGGATTTACAGAGATGTAACCGATTCATGAGCCATTTATTTCTTATGCACACTCCACTGAAAGTGGGATTCAAACAGGGAGATGCAGGCAGTGGAGCACTCTAACATGTGACAGACGTAACAGGTTTGGGGGGAGTCCCCAAATTGCTACCGTCTAGAAATTGAGCTCCCAGTAGATACCAGTGGCTCAATTTACTTTTCAACTAATGAGTGGAACAGTGGAAAGCAATGCAGGAAAATTAAGAATACTTTTCAAAAAACATAGGAACACTTTTCATGGGCAAGGCTGTGTGCTGACAGGATGGTCGACAAAATCCTAATTTGTATAGGCCAAATTAAAAAAAAAACAGAAAGAAAAAGATACAATAATTACTACTCAAATATTAATACAGGACCCCAATGGACTATGCCACCATTTCACTTTAAGGGCAAATATGCAGGAAGTTTCAAATCTTGGTCAGGGTATTCTTCAGGTGAACAACCCCCAAATACGCAACATTGTGTTTCAAGATTCAATGAATCTTTTTAAGTCCTAGCTTAATCACACAATTCTCATTATACTTCCCTTTGCTTTATTAGCAAAGTTTAGGAAGCAAAAGGAAAAAAAAAACTCTTGGATATTACAAATATGCATACTCAAAACTTAACAAAACAAGTAATTCATTAAACCACTTTAGTAGTGAAAAGAAGCAAAATGATGTATTTCTGCTGGGAAAACAGTAGGACCTGTGATGCCAGCCCTGCGCTTAGATACTGAGCTGACTCTGACACTAAGATCCTGCTGGGCTCTGATGTGTTCAGCTGAGAGCAAATTACGATTTGTACCATGACAGCAAACGCTTGTGATTTCGAGAGCAAAGCTTGCAGCATCAGGCCTAAATTGCAAGATATCTTTGTGGGCTACGGAGGTGGCCAGTCTGTGAGTTAACACACTGCAGAAAGTCGCTCAGCTGGTCCCATTGTATACCTCTATCAAAAGTAAAGTCCATGAAAAAAAAAAAATCTCCCCATTGGAGACAAATGGGAAACATCAGGGTATTCCCAGGTGACATTGTGGCTCCCTCTTTAGGATGAGATGATAACTGGATTGCCATTGTAATACTTAGTCAATGACATCACATCACAAGATGATATCATAGGGGGCACTCCTACAGAGGTAACATGAAAAATCTGATAAAAACAAGACACTAGAATTCCTCTGTTTCCAATTCTCTTAAAACAAAATCAGAGAAAATGTAAATCTTCTGTGTCATCTGGCATTTCTCATAAAACAATCTTCCCAAAGGCCCTGGGCGTCAGATCCTGCAATTTAGGGTTTGTCAACTGTGTGCATCCCGATTAAAAGAGCGTGAGAGATGGAGACGAGACGAGGTTACAAGGCTACACTCTACACTGCGACAGGACACCGAGACAGAGACGTGTCAGCTCCTACCTGGAACATGGAAATGTTTAGGGGCCTGAGCGTAAGTTGGAGTTAGAGGGCGGCTGTCTGGCCGGTAGGGGAGAGGGGAGTTCCGGCCGCTGGACGGCTCATTGCCTCCAATGAGAAGAATGGAAAAAACAAAATGAGAGAAGGGACAGCAATCAAGGGAACAAAGCAAGCGTAATAAAAAAATCCAAAACAAGTAACTGGAAGGAGGTACATCAGAAAGGAGAAACCAAAGGAACAAACTCAGTTTATCAACTTGGCTTGCAAAGGTGACACCAGGTTTAGCTTCCCACAGGAGAGATTTGAGTTCAGGGGATCTGGGTTCCAAGCAGCCAGCAATCAGATGCATCATTCCAGTGGCATGCGGTCGGAGGCTGTGAGCTTGCAGCAAATGCACTCGTGGCCAATCCATTTGGAGGGATGGAGGGTCACTTGCTGCTGATTCGCGATCAGCCATCAGAGGGTTAAACCCCAAGCATGTAGAGGGGTGGGCTCTGCAAACCCAGATACAAATGCTTCCAGGCATGATGGCAGAGGCTGGCAGTCCCAGCATATTGCTCTGAACTGAGGGCTAAGCCCGGGAGCCTGGGTGCTCCCCAGCGCATCCTTCCCCTTCAGAACATGAGGTGCCTTCATTGCAGCAGGTGTTTCTGTGTCCCTCACTTTGAAACACGTAAGGTAGAGCCAGGCCTTTCTGGCAGGTGTGATGCGAGCATTTCCACCTCTGTCTATCTTTCTCTCAAGCACAGGCTCCGCCCGGGTTCATGCTTCAGTCACTGACAAATGCCCTGAGCGCTCACTCTGGCTGGGCCCTGAGCTACTACTGAGGACAGAGGAATGAGATATTGTTTGTGTACTCCAGGGGCTCAGGGTCTAGCTAAGGAGGAAGACTGACGATAAATACAAGGGACTCCAAAACCCCTTTGAATCTATGCATAGTGTTTTTTCTCAGATATGCATTTTTCATAATTGTTTGAAGACCCCTTGTGTGTATGAATAGCATGTAACTGCTTATTCACAGATGTAAGAAAAATGGCATGAAACTCACATGCAGGTGCACTGAGCCTTCAGGAAAGTTAGAGAGAGATGTTGGCTGTGGGCTGGACCTCAAAGTGGAAGCACCCTGCCTTCCAGGTGGATGAGTGGGCACAGGAGGAAGGCCTCTATTCCAGAGAGGTGGGGCCGTTGTGGAGAGTGGGAGCGCCAGGACTGACCACTTTGGCTGGGCAGCCCGGTGTGCTTATGGGAGAGCTTGGGGGTGAGGTTGGAATGGAGAACTGTAAAAGTCTTAGGTGCCACCATCGTCACCATCACCCCTTCTGACCAAGGGGGCTTCAGGGATGTGAAATTGGGACGAGATTAGCACCTGCTCTAAACTGTCCTCCTTCTCTCCCTCTGGGCAAACATCTTGGCCCTGGAATATACCAGAAGACAAAAGGCTCTCAACATTTAATGAACTAGTCATGCTAATGACTTTTAAAACTGAGTTGTAAGAGTTGTTTATGTGTTCTGTATACAAGTCCCTTAATAGATTCAGATATATTAATAGATACATGATTTGCAAAATACTTTTAGGCTGTGTTTTCATTTCTTTAATAGTGTCTTCTGAAGAACAAAAGTTTTAAATTATGATAAAGTTCAATTTATTGACTAATGCTAATAGTTTTAAATAAATCAGGGATCATTCAGAAATAGAGCTCTGCCCATTTTATTTTTAAAGTCAAACTGTCCTAAATCTGGTCAGCAGAATACCAATGAACTTAATTGAAGAGGGTTAAAATATGCAGAATAGCTTTAATTTCTCAATATGTTATTTTTAGGTACCCAGCGTCCAGGTCTGCACCAACCGAAGATGGTCCATTTATTCCAGGTGCATTTATTCCAGGCTCAGATTTAGATGCCAGGCTTTTGGTAATGAGTGATCTAAAACTTGTCTCCTCTTGCTAAGGGTCAGCTCAGCTTCTACCTTCCCATATTTTACACAGTTGGTTTGTTATTTGAGCCAAATAGCAGCTTCTAAAAATGATGAAGTTTCACCCTAAATGACTCATCTATGAAAAGGGCTAATTAAAAAAAACAACAACCGTGATTTAATTTACTAGCACTCTCCTAAAATAAAATGAGTAGCTCAGGTCTGAAAAAATGAGGAAAAAAAACCCAAGTCGGCTGGTGCTGCAGCTCAATAGGCTAATCCTCCGCCTGCGGCGCTGGTACACTGGGTTCTAGTCCCGGTTGGGGCACCGGATTCTGTCCCGGTTGCCCCTCTTCCAGGCCAGCTCTCTGCTGTGGCCAGGGAGTGCAGTGGAGGATGGCCCAAGTGCTTGGGCCCTGCACCCGCATGGGAGACCAGGAGAAGCACCTGGCTCCTGCCATTGGATTAGCGTGGTGCGCCAGCTGCAGTGCACCTACCGCAGTGGCCATTAGAGGGTGAACCAACGGCAAAGGAAGACCTTTCTCTCTGTCTCTCTCTCTCACTGTCCACTCTGCCTGTCAAAACAAACAAACAAACAAACAAACAACAACAAAAAAAACCACCCAAGTCGAGGAGACCCGGGGAAGGAAGACTACGGCTTGCATGCTGAAGGAAGCCCAGTGCAGCCCACGGCTGAGTTGGAACTCGGTCTCATTCATCAGCCCAGTGCTCAGTTTACTGCCTGGCCGGGAGTAAGTGCTTCCTTGATGCCTAGGAGTGAAGGCTGAAGCAGGCCCACTAATTAGCTCCACAGCTGCTTACCGGATTAGTTCAGCAAGCACCTTTCTCTGACCTTTAAATTTACAAAGCCAGACACTTGTTTACAGCAAAGGGATCACAACGGCGTCTGATGTATAACCTCCCCACTATGGAGGGCCCTCGAGAGCTCGGATATAATTGTTTCACTTCAGAAAAATTCCTCAATCTGCCAACACTAGAAAATTATGAATGAGGCAGGCGTTTGGCCGCCTGGGACATTCATACCGCATGTTGCAGGGCCGGAGTTGGAGTCCTGGTTCTGCTTTGGGTCCCAGCTTCCTGCTAATGTGCACCCTGGGAGGCGGCAGGTGATGGTGGCTCAAGCTGGGTCCCTGCCACTCATGCGTGAGGCCTGGACTGTGCTCCCAACTCCAGGCTTTTGCCTGCCCGGCCCTGGCTACTGTGACATGTGGGGAGTGAACCAGCGGACAGCAGATCTCTGCTTCTGACTTTGGCTCCGGCTCTGGCTCTCTGCCTTTCATATAAACAAAATAAATGAATAACTTTAATTTTTAAAGTCGATTATTTATTTGAAAGTCAGGGATACAGAGAGACAGAGGGAGAGACACAGAGAGAGACCTTCTATCCAGTGACTCAGTCCCCAGCCAGGCTGAAGCCAAGAGTCAGGACCTTCATCTGGGCCTCCCATGTGGGTGGCAAGGGCCTACACACTTGGGCCAGCTTCTGCTGCTTTCCCTAGGCCATTAGCGGGGAGCAGAATCTAAAGTGGTGCAGCTGGGACACAAACCAGTGCCCATATGTGATGCCAGCATTACAGAGCACAGCTTTACCTGCTATGCCACGATGCTGGCCCCAATAAATAATTTTTAAAAAGAAAATTATTAACAAGAGTAGCCCATAATTGGAAAACAGAGTACTTTTCTCAAAAGGCCCACCGGTGCTCTCTCCCTGGCTTCATTTTAGTGTCCTGAGTCCTGGATGCTATGGCTTTGGAACCCTGCCCTTGACCCCTCACCTCTAACCCTGTCGTCCTCATGAAACACTGGGTGCGTCGGGGACACACCCTCACAGGCTCTGGTTCTAACACCCAACCCAAGGGTGCTCCATCAAATCTGCTTTATTAGCCAGGGTCAGGCACACACACATGTGCGCATGGGCAGGACACCAAGGTGGGCGGCAGTGAGAATTAGGCATACGCCCAGGTATGATGACCTTCCTGATCCTAAGCCTCTCTGCTGGCAGGCAGCAATGGAAGCCATCATCTGGAACGCCCCCTGCATCTCCCACTGGGACCCACGTGTTTGAGCCATCACCAGTCACCTCCCAGGAGGCACATTGGCAGGAAGCAGGTTCAGAGGCGGAGGCAGGACTTGAACCCAGGCACTTCAATTTGGGACGCGGCTGTCCAAGTGGCAGTTTAACTGCTGTGCCGCAATGCTCACCTATAATTAGTTAAAAATTCCCACAAAGCATTTTACAACAGCAAGTGAAGGGCTCTGTACCACGTGACCTGCCTCATCACAAAGGCTCATGTGGAAGGTCTGAGTGGAGAAGAATGCTAGGTACTCAGTGCTTAGCCCTTGAAGTCCCAAAGGCATGAAATCTTCTGGCATATTTAAAAGAAAAAGAAAAGCCCCTCAACTCGAGGCCTCCTTCTCACTTACACCACCCTGTCATTAATCAGTGTATCTTTCAACCATTCTCTGCCATAAAATAACCAATGAGGGCCCTAGGGGTGTTTGCTCTTAATTTATTACAGGGGGAGGTAATGTAAGGACATCGCAGCATATTTGGAAGGTATTATCATTGTCATAATCATTGTCATAATCTGTCAGCCTGGGGTAAGATACAGTTTTATACGTAGCATATACACCATATGATGGCATATATTATATTGACAGCTGTTTTCCTTTTTTTTTTTCTTTTGACAGGCAGAGTTAGACAGTGAGAGAGAGAGAGACAGAGAGAAAGGTCTTCCTTCCATCGGTTCACCCCCCAAATGGCCACTATGGCCGGCGCTGCGATGATCTGAAGCCAGGAGCCAGGTGCTTCCTCCTGGTCTCCCATGCGGGTGCAGGGCCCAAGCACTTGGGCCATCCTCCACTGCCTTCCTGGGCCACAGCAGAGAGCTGGACTGGAAGAGGAACACCAGGACAGAACCAGTGCCCCAACTGGGACTAGAACCCAGAGTACCGGCGCCGCAGGTGGAGGATTAGCCTAGGGAGCTGCAGCGCTGGCCAGACTCATTGATCTTTCATCTACTGGTTCATTCCTGAAATGCCTGCAACAGCTAAGGCTGGGCGTAACCACGCAGGCACAGCTCTCATTCATCTAGATTGGTACACGAGGCAGACACTTGGGAGGATAAGTAAACAGCCCGAGGTCATCCAACTAGCAAGTGCCAGGTAACAGCGAAGTTCAAGACTCCAGCGTCCAGGGGTGTTCCATCTCCCCATGTGGCTGCTCCCAGCAGGGAGGCACTTGGAGTCACTGATGCTCTGTGATGTGCTATTTGCACTGACTCTATCTAACCTCACAGGCCCTATGCCATTTCAATGCTTCAAAAATGTATTTCTCTCTTGAATATTAAAAATCACCAAAATCTTAATTTGGCCAAGGACTACCATTGTAAAGTCTCTTTAAAATATGTAACTGGGGGCCGGCGCCGTGGCGTAGCAGGTAAAGCCACTGCCTACAGTGCCGGCATCCCACATGGGTGCCAGTTTGAGTCCAGGCTGCTCCACTTCTGATCCAGCTCTCTGCTATGGCCTCGGAAAGCAGTACAGGATGACCCAAGTCCTTGGGCCCCTGTACCCATGTGGGAGACCTGGAAGAAGCTCCTGGCTCCTGGCTTCAGATCAGCTCAGCTCTGGCCATTGTAGCCAATTGGAGAGTGAACCATTGGATGAACGACCTCTCTCTCTCTCTCTAACTCGGACTTTCAAATAAATAAATAAATCTTTAAAAAAAATGCATAACTGACTTTTCAATGATTTTTTTAAACATTTACTTTATTTGTTTGAAAGGCAGAGTTACAGAGAGAGAAGGAGGCAGAGGGGGAGAGGGAGGGAGGGAGGGAGAGAGAGAGAAACAGTGAGATAGAGAGAGCACTTTCATCTTCTGGCTTATTCCACAAATGGCCACAGCTGCCAGAGTTGGGCCAGACAGAAGCCAGGAGCCAGGAGCCAGGAGCCTCTTCCAGGTCTCCTACGTGAGTGTAAGGGCCCCTGTACTTGAACCATCTTCTGTTGCTTTCTCAGGCACATTAGCAGGGAACTGGATTGGAAGTGGAGCTGCTGGGACTCGAACCGGTCTCCATATGGAATGCCAGCATCACAGGTGGCAGCTGTACCTGCTACGCCTCAGTGTCGGCCCCTCTTAGTGTTTTATAAACATTTTCTAAAGTATTATCTTGGCTTTTAGATAATAAAACTTCCCCCCAAATAATAATTAGCAATAATGATTTTAAATAATGTGCTAAAAATTAGGAAGTCTGCCTACTGAGGACTTTGTTAGTGCAAATGGTGTGTGTCTTCAAGTGGTCTGTCTGCAATATTGTTTTCAAAGCACAATGCGGAAAGAGCAAATTCATGGAATCATGGCATATGGATAAGTGCCATATATCTACATTTTAGGACCCAGCTGCTTAAAAATCCAAGAAGCAAAAAAAAAAAAAAAAAAAAAAAAAAAAAAGCCTGGGCAGGCTGACAATGAAAATTCAGTAAATTAGGGCAACATTTAGGCGACTCAATAAATGTAAAAGTCATATGAAAACACAGAACACATGGCTGGAATCCTTTAGAACTGGTTCCTAAATTATCATTTTGGGGTCAACATTGTGGTATAGTGGATAAAACTGCCACCCGTATTGCTGGCATCAGAAATGGGCACCAGTTCATGTCCTGGCTGTTCCACTTCAGTTCCAGCTTCCTGCTAATGTGTCTGGGGAAGCAGCAGATGATGGCCCAAATGTTTGCGCCTCTGAACTCACGTGGGAGACCCTGAAGAAGCTTCTGGCTCCTGGCTTTGGCCCGGCCCAGCCTTGGCCATCTGGGGAGTGAACCAGCAGATGGAAGACCTTTTTCTCTGTTTCTCCTTCTCTTTCTTTGTAACTCCCTTCCAAACAAATAAAGAAGTAAATATTTAAAAAAAGAAATTATCATTTTCTAATTGTATGTATTCATGGGATACAGTGTAATCATGTACTGCTTGTATGGGGCTGGTCTATGGTGTGGTGGGTTAAGCTGCCACCTACAATGTTGGTATCCCATATTGGAGCACCAGTTCAAGTCAGGTTGTTCTGCTTCCTAAATAGCTCTCAGCTAATGCACCTGGGAAAGCAACAAAGATTGTCCAAGTACTTTGGACCCCTGCCACCCACATGGGCTACCCAGCTGGAGTTCCTGGCTCCTGGCTATGGCTTGGCCCAGCCCTGACCATCATGGCCATTTGGGGAATGAACCAGCGGATGGAAAATCTTTTTCTCTCCTTCTCTCTCTGTCACTCTTCCTTTCAAATCAATGAAATAAATCTTTAAAAAAAAAAAAAAAAACCAACACAATGTGTAAGGATCTAATCAATGTGATTAGCATTTCCATCTTTTTAAACATTTATCATTTCTTTGTGTTGGGAATCTTCGACATCCACTCTTCTAGTTCGTTATAAAACATGTCGCACCTTGCTGTCAACTCTAGCCACCCCACCAGGATGTTGAGCACTAGAGCCTCTTCCATCTTTCTCTGTATTTTGGTGCCCACCATCCAAGCTGCCTTTCTCCCTTTTCACATTCCCATCCCGGCCTTTGGTGGCCTCTGTTCTACTCTCTGTGTCTGACACCAGCTTTTCTAGCTTGCACACTTGAGTGAGGGCGTGTGCTATGTGTCTTCCAGGGCCTTAGGACTATTTCACACCCATGATAACATCTGTCCCTGTCCCTGATGCCTTCCTTCAGCTCTTTCTGTTGGCTAACTTTGGTGCAAATCAAGACTGCAGGGAAAAGCATCCCCCTGGGAGCTCACATTTAAACGATGGCTCAGTCATAGTTTCTTAGAGGCCCTTGGCTCCCCCCAATACATGGAGAGCCCAGGCTGGGCACCGCTACAGAAGCACAGGCAACAATGAAGAAAACAATGGGGATGCCATTGAGGGAGCAGGCAGAAATGTGAGGCAAGAACAGAACACAGAAGGCAAAGCCTCCCCTCTCCATCATGTGGAAATCAGGGCAGACCCAAGGACACTACATTGAGCGCTGGCTCCGAAGAAATTTAGGTTAGGCTGCTGCCCAAATGTGTTAATCTGGTTAAACGGCTTATTGCCAATAAGATAACTTTTGGATGGTTATTGTTAAGTACTTTTGTGTTTTGCTGAGACACACAGAAAAAAACTCGGGAAAATACCCCAATTATATATCATATTTTGCTTTTGATGCATAGAAAAACAAAATAATAATATATATGTTTCTAAGTGGTGGGTAGTAAGTGTTACGTCTTAAATACACTTCCTGTTTCTTTATCTGGAGCCCTTAGAAATGACACGGCCCTCCGAGGCAGGGGTGCAATGCCAGTTCTAAGACCACCGTGGGGTACAGTTGTGGCACACACACAGGCAAGCTGAGGAGTCAGAAGCTTGGCAGCGCTAACTCTTGGAGATATAGCTTATTAGCTCTGCCAGGGCGCTAATAATCTCCACTATGCAGAGTGCTGCCTGCAGAGACCTGCCTCCTTACCTTTCACATGGGGAAGGAAGTGGTGTCGGAAGGGGGGGTTGGGGCGGGAGTCACTGTGGGTGGAGCTGAAGCTGCTGGTGCGCAGACAGGACAACCTGTGCACACCAGACAAAAGCTCTGTGCGGCAAGGAGTCAGGGGCAGGGCCGGGGGAAACAGAAAAGAAGAACAGAAATTAACACAGGAGCAGGGAAAGCATCATTGCTGCACGGGGACAAAATCCGAGTGTTAACCGGGAGTCAGGAAGAAGGAAGCAGGCTCCGGAATGCACCTGCAGGAGGGCGCAGTCGCACTCGGAACAAACGGCACTAGGGAGAAGGAACGGTCACCCGGGCCTTGTCTGGGAGGCTGACGCCAGCCAGACTCGGGACACAGACTCAGAAACAGCTGTTTTTAAAAAGCACCTGACAAAATAGAACCCTCAGAAATGGGTGTAAAAAAAGACAATCTTGTCAAGAAGTATTTACAGGTAAGGGGGCTGTAAACTCAACCCACTGCAGCTTAGTTTTCTTTCACCTACCCAGAAGGGAATCCTGGTTGTGCTCCCTGGGTGGCAAAGGGTTAATCCATCCTGAGAAATGTGTGGCCTTAGGACTGGAAGCTCAGAATGAGCCATTAAAACCAAACCTGGGACCAAGTTCTCAGCTGGAGTGGATGCTTTGGGTCACAAGTATGTCATCAGCTTCACAGCTGATGGGCGGGGTGGAACACAAAGCACAGAGGCTAACCTAAGTGGCCTTGGGCACATCCCTTACGTGTTGGGGGGGGGGGGGAGGGAGCAGGTCCTAGAGGCAATTGCCCTGGTCCATCATTGGAAGGTTCAAGATTTCCTGGTGCCCAACAGGATGTGAGATTTTGGGGGAACAGAGCTGCTGACTTGCCACTCCCTCACTCTTCAGGGATCTGTGGCACCACCATTTCCCCTTAACTCCACACCACTCTGGCAAGGCCACCCTGGGGTCCTGGTGGCCTCAGCTTGTGTCCCAGGCAGGGTGGCACGTCACCCCCATATCTTAACACTGGGAAAGGGAAGGGCTTAAATTGAGACCCAGGTTTGGGCCATGACTAAAATGAATATAAAAAGGAGAGGAATGCATTTTGTGAAAACACAATTCATAGACAGTAAGCAGAGTGGTAGGTAGATATTTACAAGCCTAGAGAAAACTATGAATTACTGAAGGATCAAATTGCCTCCTTGCTCCCTAAGCATTGACTCCAAGGCTTGAGAGGAAGCACTGCAGCCTTTATATTGTTAATCACCTCTGGTTTTACTGCTTGAATATTTTGTCAGTTAGCATGTGAATAGGCTAACTCTCATCAAGCTACCCAGAAGCCCAATGCAGCCAAGCCTGGGGACTAAACTCCTCCCCAGGGAACCTCGGATTGAGGCTGACAGCTCCTTTCTTCCCTAGCACTCACAAGGGACACCCCCTGACAGCGCAGGGAGTCGGCTCTGCCAACCTCGCCTGCCACTGTGTGACACTCTCTGTGGCAGCACATCCCTGAGATCTGAACGGTTTCCAAGTCTGATGTAAGATGTTGGGGTTGGAGGAGATCTTAACAGTTGTCTAGTACAAGCCTGAGACCTCTTTCTAAAAGGTCTTTAGCCAGGCATGCTTAGTTCCACCCTGTGCCTGTATACGGGACACAATCAACCTGTCAACAAACAGCTGATGGAAGATTCTAGATGATGCTGAGATGCCTAAAAAAATAAATAAATCAAAATGTCTTCTTTTGGAGATACTCATTTTAAGTTTCCAAGTGATGAGGATTTTTTTGTTTTTCATCAAAAAAAAAAAAAAAAAAAACTCCTTTGCTTCCTGTAGTTCAAAGGCAAAATGCAATTACTCCATGAATCATTAATGAATAAAGCCACAAAGTGACTGATGTTTCAAGAAAAACTGTAACATAAAATGCAGCTGCCATGTTGTTCTAGACAGGGGTAGAGTGTTTCATAGCCAGATGTTTTTAATATGCTATCAGTGATGGAGGCAGACTCCCAGAGAGATGCAGTGTGCCCCACGGAGCGGATCCCGCCCCAGGTGCCCTTACCAGGTCTGTGGAAGTGCTGGGGTGAGCGTGACGTGGTAGGAGTGTAGCTGTGGCGGCTGTACACGGGGGAGTTGATGGAGCCCTGGCTGGTGGACCGGTGGATCATCCGGTCCCGAATGTCCTGGCAGCCCTGCAAAGAAAACCCGCGGAAGCGTGGGCCCAAAGCACCCTCAGACCAGTGCCACCTGTGCGAGCAATCACACGGCAGGTGCACTGGCGAGGAACCATCACGTCTAACCGTCTGTATTTTCTAGGGTCGTGTTTTGGAAAAACTGTGTGCAACCAAGGCATTGTGTTCCAAACCCGAAGAACTTCGTTCATGAAAAAGATGTAAAACGATCACTCCCAATAACGATGGAAATCTGGGGAAAAAGGTGGTGACTCCCACGTCTGTGTTTACATGGTGCTTTTCAGTTGGATGAGGCGTGTCTATTGTCATCACTTCGTCACTTGTGCAGAACTATGAGGAGAGTGGACCACATGGGAGCACCTCCCTGCCCCATGAATGTAGAAACCAAGTGCCCAGCAGGTCAGGGCCCTGGGTGTGGGCGGGCAGGCAGTGGGGGCCCAGCCCCATTCAGAACCCAACTCCCGGCTCAGATGTCTCCTGGACTAGGGGGCCCATGGAGAAAGCTGATGGTTGGTGGTCGCCTTCAAGCTAGCAATTCTGTTTTGTGCTTGAGAAACATAATGCAAAGAAGTAGTTTACAATGATCTGAAAAGGGATAATTTTTTGGAAGAGTTTTATAATCCCACCATTTATGTAAGCAAACACGGTATATACAAAACAAATTGGGGATTATTAAGAAATGACGACCTATCTCTTCAACAGAGTATAACAGCACCACTATGACGTCACCTGTGTCCAAACCTAAAAAAGATATTAAGTATGCAAACCACACCCACACCATAAAGCTGTCAAAAAAAAGTTGCAACAGCTTGAGGAGTATCTAACAACTGAGGAATGGGCTGTCCCACAAAGTGTCTACCAGCACAATAAAAACAAAAAGTTTGAAAGCGTACATGATGGGTCACTAAGTTCACACCTGGTGATCACAGCTGTGTGAAACTTGAGAGCAAACATCGAGGAAACATTGGCTGGATCCCGGCTGGCTCTCTGAGTAAAGGAAGTGGAAACAAAACCAGGACTAAATGTCCCCACATGAGGCGCCACTGATGGGTGACAGCTTCCGCTGTAAATGATCGGAATACTAGCAAAAATGAGTTATTCCTAGCACCCAGGCTTGAGCCACGAAAACACTGTGGGCTTTTCACCATCTCAGATTCCAGAGATGCCCTGAGATCCACCGGCTTAATAAAGTATTTCTAGAAACTTCTGGGGCTTTAACTGTCAGTCTGAGACCCGAAGGAGTGCTCCTGTGAAAGGTGCTGTGCCTACAGAACACATCAAGCCCACAGCTGGCCATTTCAGATAAGCCAGGGTCCGGGCGGCACACCCCTCATTTGAAAATCTGAAATCCAAGATATTCTGAAATCCAGAACTTTTTTTAGCATCATCAGCACCCCGAAATTTTGAATTTTGGAGCATTTTGCATTTCAGGTTTCCGGATGAGGGATGCTCAACCTGTATACTGGATTATCTAAAGTCTATAAAATACTATAAAACCCAAAAGAGCAAAATCCGAAATATTTCTGGCTCCAAGCATCCCAGATAAGGGATACTCGATCTGAATGAGGATTCAGAACAATTCACTCCAGAGGAGGGCAGAGCGTCTCCCTGCCTCACAGGTGCAAGCCCAGCTCGGGGTGGGAGGGGCATTTCACTCCTTCCTCTCTGCTTCCAAAGAAATCCACGGCTGTGTCTTCTGACGCTGTCTCACTTGTGAGCAGTGCCTGCACCCATCTTCATCTCACATCGCTTCCCTGTGCTTTTGTGTGTTCTGTCTCTCTCAAAAATCCTCGCATCTGAGCCACTCACAAAGCCCATCCATTAAAATGATCACAAATGGTACTTACTTCCGCAGACGGAGTGGGGGACAAGGTCCTTGGAGACTAGAAGAACAAAAGAGAATTGGAAGTCACAATGTGTGTTAGCTCTGCCTAGTTTCAGTCCAGGCTGCTCATCACGTCAGCTGGAAACAGTATCCAAAACACAGTGGCCAGCAGCGACTGTCCGTCCCCTGCCTTATGACCCAGTGACTCTACAGTGGGGCACAGGCAAGACTGCTAGGAGACTGGGGTGCGTGTGTCTGACAACCGTGGCTGCAACACACAGGACACGACACTTTAGGGAGACCCACTGCAACTATTTTCCCTACAGAGTCAAGTCATTATTTCATCATGAGTTACAGCATGTAACTCACTTCACCATTGGTGACAGCAAACCACAGCCATCTCTGTCAGCATTTGCTAACAGTTTGACAGGACTGTGGTGACAGGCAGCTGGCCTTTGCCCTGGCTATCCCGCCAATGTCACCACCATTCACCTTCCAGCTTTCGTCCTCCCAGCACACAGCCCTGGGGCCATCAGCAGACCACACCCTGTCTTGCCTCAGGGCCTTTGCACACACCATCTCCTCTGCAGCCAGTGTTTCTGACTTAGACACCTGCAGGACTCACACCCCATCTTTGGTGAGGTCTCTGCTCAACCCCATTGTCACAGCCCTGCTGTGCTCCTGTCTAAAGTAGCAGCCCAGCCCCCAGCATGCTTTCTCCTTCCTTGGCCGCCTTTTTCTTCATAGCATTCCCACCCTGGAAAAGGACATCAGGCCTCTGTTTGCCTCCCGTCTCCCACGTGATGCTCCCACTTTCTGTTCCACGGATAAGAGCAGCCGCTGGTACGTATCAGTGCTCGACACATATGAGATTTCTATTTGAAATGGAGCATTCTGGAGAACACCCCAAATGTGGGGTTCTGTCTTAGAAGGTATTGGCGTCAGCGCTGTGGCGTAGCAGGTAAAGCTGCTGCCTGCAGTGCCAGCATCTATATGGGTGCCAGTTCATATCCTGGCTTCTCCACTTCCAATCTAGCTTTCTGCTATTGCCTGGGAAAGCAGTGGAGGATGGCCCAGGTCCTTGGGCCCCTGCACCTGCATGGGAAGACCTGGAGGAAGCTCCTGGCTCCTGGCTTCAGATTGGCACAGCCCTGGCCATTGCAGTCATCTGGGAAGGGAACCAGTGGAAGGAAGACCTCTCTCTCTCTTTCTCTCTCTCTGCCTCTCTCTCTCTCTCTCTCTGTAACTCTGCCTTTCAAATAAATAAATAAATAACTCTTAAAAAAAAAAAAAAAAAAAGAAGGTATTCTTGCCACGCCTTTGGCTATGAGTTGCAGGCTCCTCTGGCCTCCAAGCTTCCTCAAGGTCCCCTGGCCCCCAGCTTGCCTCCAGTTAATGTGTCTCAGGGTGCCTTGGCCCCTGCTGGAATGACAGCTGGGCCCTGGACTCACACGAACCACGCCTTCTGAAGGCACAAAGGGCTACATGGAGCCTGACACGCCTTCCCTGTTTCTGAAATGGCAGGATGTGGATCCCATAAGAGAAGCATTAATGACGCATGGCGTAAGTGCACCTGTTGTGGCCCGCAGCTCACTTCACCCCTCCAGAAAGCCTCGGAAGCGGGCGTTACTGTTATCAACCTTGATGACGATACAGGATACACACTAAAGTGTGTAATCTGCTTGAAGCCCCGTGGTTGGTAAATACCAACCTGATTTTAAATGCAGAAGATTTCATGCCACAGCCCAAACTCTCAAGAGCTCGATGCTTTGCTGCCCAAAATGGAGCTCCTGGGACACATGCATGCGTGCGCACATACACCCTCCTCACGCATGCTCATGCTAACCCTCCAAATCCCCAACACCACAGACAAACTCAGCTCCTCCTTGCTTGTGTGACTCGGGCATTAATCAACTCTCACCCACTTGCTCCGAGACCAGCCATAATGTACTTGATTCCAGGACCTCCCTCCCCTTGCCTTGTGAAACTGGTATTTGAGCTGCCAAAGATGTAGCTACAGCAATGTCCCCACTAGGTGGCACTACAAGATTAATGAATCTCACTTCCTGACCCAAGCTATTTTAGGGACTAAAACTCAGATTAGAAAAAGAAATGTAAAGAGCAGTATATAATTAAAAATAAATGTTATAAAACATAAATAAAGCCATCACATTTCCATGCCTTTTCTTCATCTCATCTGAGCCCTCGAAGCTGCAGATTGGTTATGTTTTGTTCTAACCTTGGTTGAGCAGCTGATTTGAGTAACATTTCTCTGAAAAGGCTTAAATCGTCTATGGAGGATTCCAGTTGAGAAAATAAAAGGCGAAAAATTTAGAGGGAGCTAAATGAGCCAGGGGAACCAGACCTGTGACCTGTAACCTGTGACCTGTGGCCATGAGACCTGGGCAGGAGACAGCAGGGAACCCCCAACCCTGGGAGGGGACAAGGAGGGAAGGACCTCAAGGTGGGCTGAGGTGAGATGCTGGGGAAGCATCATCTTTTAAAAGATCCACTTATTTAGTTGAAAGGCATAGGGACAGAGACACAGAGAAATCTTCCATCTGCTGGTTTACTCCTCAAATAGCAGTGACAGCCAGGGCTGAGCCAGGCCAAAGTGAGGAGCCGGGAACCCCATGCGGGTCTCCCACAGACGAGGCAGGGGCCCAAGCACTTAGGCCATCTTCCTCTGCCTTCCCTGGTGTATCAGCAGGGAGCTAGATGGAAAGTGGAGTATTTGGGACCCGAATGCATACTCTGATTTGAGATGCTGGCATCGCAAACTGCTTAACCATGCCGGCCCCTGGGAACGCGTTAATGAGCCCCAGGGAGCGTGGGGAAGAAGAGCCCAAGCAGCTGCCATGTGTTTGAACATTCCCACGAACTTGACCTCGGCTAATTGCTTCCCGTGGATGGGTTTGTTTAATCCCACTCCCGTTCTGAGCCATTGAGCCTCGGGCCCATCTGGATTCCAGATCAGGAGACCAGCCTTGGCGTGGCTGCCACCCAGGCAGGGCCACGCAAGTCACAGCTCAGCGCCACCGTGCTGCCCTGCGGCTCCGCCCTTCTCGCCCTTCTGCCTTTTCTCTCCTTGCATGTTCTTTTTTTTTTTTTTTTTTTTTGGACAGAGTTAGACAGTGAGAGAGAGAGAGAGAGAGAGAGAGAAAGAGACAGAGAAAGGTCTTCCTTTTTCCGTTGGTTCACCCCCAAAGTGGCTGCTAAGGTTGGAGCTATGCCGATCCAAAGCCAGGAGCCAGAAGCCAGGTGCTTCCTCCTGGTCTCCCATGCGGGTGCAGGGATCCAAGCACTTGGGCCATCCTCCACTGCCTTCCCGGGCCACAGCAGAGAGCTGGACTGGAATAGGAGCAACCAGGACAGAATCTGGTGCCTCAACTGGGACTAGAACCCGAGGTGCCGGCACCGCAGGCGGAGGATTAGCCAAGTGAGCCGTGGCACTGGCCACGTCCTAAGTCTTAAGACGCTGAAAACTCCAACCGAACTCTGCGTCTTCCCCTTCATGCTCTCACAAATGCACTAAAAGGCTGTCAGGGGTCTTCCAAAAGTTCCCAGAGAGCACGTGTCGCGCGGATTTAGAAAAGGTTTTGCACCAAGGTCAATTTATCTTTTTGTTCTGTTTTCCCATGAACTCTCTCAGGACCAAGATCCCCAGGATCCCTCCTCGACCCTGCTGGGCTCGTAGAATCTCCCCTGACAATTCCAGTTTCCATGGCAACTCGGTCCCACCACCTGCTGCTTCCCTCTTCCCTGGGGGCAGGGCCCTTGTGAGTTTTTGAGCACAGAGTGGGTCATCAAACCTCTGTGTGGTTTCCTCACTGGCGGCAGTGGCGCAGGCACGTGATGGGAGAGAAAATAGCTGTTGTACACCTTGCAGCCCCCGGGCAATCCTTACCTCTCCAAGACTCTGTCTCTCCTGCTTGTCATCGTAGCCGGAGGAGTAGAAAGGCTCGTAGGTAATAAGATCTGGGCGCTCGATATCATAGATCGCCTTGACCTTGGGGATGGCAGCTAAGTCCTTGTAATCCAGGATTTCATTGTCTACTTTTGCCTGACAAACAGAAAGAAAAATTACTCTGCAGGCTCATTTTTTTTTGGGGGGGGGGAGGGGAAGGTCTTGTTTCAAAATAAACAAAAACCAAAACACCTGGCTTGGTGCACTCAGACCCTTTAGGAAGTTGCCCATTTATATCACATATCAAGTCATGCTGGTTTTTAGAAAAAAAAAATCCCTGAAATCTTGGTAGAATTCATTAAATAAAGAAACGTGGCAATCTTCAGGAAGGTTAATTTCCTAAATTTATTATATGGAGAGGGAAAAAGCTTGAACAGATGGTCAAAAAACCCTCCCAGATGGCTAAAAACAAGAACTGCATATTTAGGAAGCTAAATATTTAAATGTCTTTGTGGCAGAATTTAAGAACACTCCGTGTCAGCATTAGAGAATGCATAATTAATCCTTAAATATCTCTACACAAGTTAGGTGCAGCCATTCTTAAAGTCCTGCCTCGTGTTACCACGTTACAGATTTTGCACTCATCACTCCACGGATGGTCAGTTATCAACTTAACTGCATGAAGGAAAACAGGATTGAGAAGACTGAGCTCCAACAATGAAGATCTGACCTCATCAAAGCAACAGAAACCAGTCTGTGTTCCCTTCTGGCCTGGGCTCTCCATTCCCGCTCACTCACCTGGGCCAGGACTGTCCCTTCCCAGGTGGATACTTACATAGATAGTGTGGCCTGGCGAGCCAGGGATGCTGGAGCCTGGTCTAGAATAAATACTTTCCGAGGAGGTCCTGGTAGGCTGCAAGATAAACAGGGAGCTGTCAGATTGCAGCCCACGGCTTCAGGATCAAGACTGGGACCCTCTCCCCTCAACCCCACAAGTATTATGAAAACTAAGCCAGCTGCAGGAGGGAGACAGTGACCTGTGAATAAGGGACAATGCAGTCCACAAGAAAGGTCAATGGAGATGGATTGATGGTGTGGAAAATACATCCGGGGACCTCAATGGCATCCTCGCTCTTGTGTCCCCAACAGGAACTTCTGGGTGTCGCAGGGCACCCACTTCTGTCCCTGCCCAGGGCTACAACCCCAGGCTACAGCAATGGCCCCACCCTGGGCTTCCTGCTTTCATCCTGGCCTTTGTCAACTCCATTCGGCTCCCAGGGGATCATTCCAGACCGTGAGTTGGCCACATCGTCCTGCTGTCCGCCTCAGTATTCGTTCGGAATAAAACCCGAGACTCCCAGGCCTCAGGGTCCTGTCCCTGCCTTCCTCCCCACCCACCGTCACTGGGAGGCCAGGGCGCCTGTCCACGCCCAGGGTCCCTCCAAGCTGCCCCTCTGCCTCACACACTCGGTGGATTCTTTCTTCTTTAATGTTGGCTTAGCTATCGCCTCCTCACAGGGGCCTTCACTCATCCTCATTCCAGAGCGGGTTCTTTTTGTTGTTTTCATGCGGAGTGTCATTTCTATTTTTTTTTCTTTTCTGGGTAAAATGTGTCCTTTTGTCTTTATTGGTTCCCTCGCTCATTTAGCTGGGATCCCCACCCTCCCAGATGTGGTTTCTTTCACCATTACTCATGGCCAGAGCTGTTTGGGTAAGGAGCTCGCTCGTTATTTGTGAAGGTAGACTCAGTTTGTAGACACCTGAATCATATTAATGATGTGATTCGAGCCTGACCACACAAGAGACACTGAGGTAAGGCTGTGGTCGGCCTTCGAGAAGCTGAAAGAAACTGGACTTCATCATACACAAGGGGATTTCAAAAAGTTCGTGGAAAGACAGAATGAAAACACGTTTATTTTGGTATAAACATTTTTTGCAATCAATGCATAGTTCCGGGTTTCAGCAGCTTTTTTTTTTTTTTTTTGACAGGCAGAGTGGACAGTGAGAGAGAGAGAGACAGAGAGCAAGGTCTTCCTTTGCCGTTGGTTCACCCTCCAATGGCTGCCGTGGACGGCGCGCTGCGGCCGGCGCACCGCGCTCATCCGATGGCAGGAGCCAGGTGCCAGGTGCTTATCCTGGTCTCCCATGGGGTGCAGGGCCCAAGCACTTGGGCCATCCTCCACTGCACTCCTGGGCCACAGCAGAGGGCTGGCCTGGAAGAGGGGCAACCGGGACAGAATCCGGTGCCCCGACCGGGACTAGAACCCGGTGTGCCGGCGCCGCAAGGCAGAGGATTAGCCTGTTGAGCCACGGCGCCGGCCTCAGCAGCTTTTTGAAGTCCCCTCACATACTGAAGAACGTCGAGAGTGAGTGGGAGGGAATTGTACAAACAAGGCTCTTATCGTTGGCACATTCTGGAAAGTTCCACAAAGCAAACGAAGGCCCAGGCTGGGAAGACTTCCTCACTCTGTGCAGCTCGCTCTTAGGGAAATTTAGAATTCTGTGATGGGAATGGGCCCTTTCTCTCCTCAGCACTGCTTCTATGGATGCTTCACATCTTGCTTTTTTTTTTATTTGACAGGTAGAATTACAGACAGTGAGAGAGAGAGACAGAGACAGAGAGAAAGGTCTTCCTTCCATTGGTTCACCCCCCAAGTGGACGCTATGGCGGCGCGCTGTGCCAATCCGAAGCCAGGAGCCAGGTGCTTCCTCCTGGTCTCCCACATGGGTGCAGGACCCAAGCACTTAGGCCATCCTCCACTGCCCTCCCGGGCCATAGCAAAGAGCTGGACTGGAGGAGGAGCAGCCGGGACTAGAAGCCGGCACCCATATAGGATGCCAGCGCTGCAGGCAGAGGATTAACCAAGTGAGCCATGGCGACACCTTAACTATGACTGTAACCGAGCCAAAGGGACTCCTGAATGCAGAGCTGCTGCATCCCTGTGGAATGCACACCGGCACCGGCCCATTCAAGGCAAGCAGTGATTGGATTTGCTCTAAGAGCAGCACTCACTGCAGGACTGGGACCAATCAATCATTCTGGGCCGGGGCCCTGGTGTGCTTGAGATACCAGGGTGGACGTGGTGTGGTTGGGTTCAAATCACACCACGCCCAGGGGGAGCTGTGCCTGACTCATCCTTTCTGGGCTTCCTCCCAGGCCCTGTCCTGTACAAGAGCTCACCTTCTAGAGTTACAATTTCCCCAGCACAGGCCTATCTCAGCAGGAAATTCCACGTCTGAGTGTATCAGAAAGAAAGGGTTCACTTCCCACTGCCTGAGAACTGTCCCATTTCTAGATCCATTCCCCAAAGTGCAGCTCTTCCTGCCAAAGAGTTGCTACCCCTCAAAAAGGTTCAACCAATGTCCATCTCTGCGGGATAATTATTGGCTCCAGGCAGTCCTTCAACTTCAAGAGGTGAGGACCTAATCTTTGTCAAATTCAATGTCAAAATGAAACATGTTAAGTAGCTACCGCAGGCTATGGGTAGCACTATTGGTTACTGACCACACACCATGTAGCGCCCTATGCTGAGTGTACCCCAAGGCTGCTCTGAATTCATCTTCTCAATAGCTCTATTTTATAGATGAGGAGGTGAGTGCTCCAAGCTGCACAGGTAGGAGAGGGACAGTCAGGACTTGAACCCAGACACCTGGGGGCCCGAGTCCAAGCACTTAATCCCTGCACTAAATTTTCATCTATACTGTAAGTTAACTATGATCATTTACCTTCCATCAATATAGCTATGAGACAAAAAGGGTGAAAGCAGAAGAAAAATCCAGAGATGAGATGAAGGAGCAGGACACAATTCCTGCTAACTGGAAGTATTTTGATTGCATTAGCTGTATCACACACTGCGAGATCTCACTGTGTTGGAATGGGGTAGATCAGGTGTCTCCAGGCACCGGCTTCTATGGCAAAGGCCGGTTTTCCTTGACAGGCATCTGGGACATTGAGTGAAGATGCCAGGGGCACAGTGGAGCTTCGGAATCTCTCATATGAACTAAATTCAATAACCCAACAGGTCAGCAGCTATGTTTCTAGAACTTTCTATGAGAGTTATGATGAAAACTATCACTCTCTTGTCTTTGTTCTAAATAAGGTGGCTTAAAATATTCGCCTCCAAAGGCAGGCCCACTTCTGTTCTACAGGGAAAGGGAAGCAGCCAGGACTTAGGAGGAAGCTGCTACAGTAGACGCCAGCTATTGACATGACTTTAAGCACCTTTACCTTGCACAGAAAAGAAACTTGAAAGGACAGTTGGAAAAATGTGAGTCTTTCTTTTGATGCCATCTTTGGCAAAGAATAGAGTAAGGAGGGGAGGTGCCGAAGGGCCTCACTCAGCTCCCATAATAGAGGCTCCATGTGCCCTACATTTCCCCAGCACACTTTCACTTTTGATTTCAACAAGAATTCCCCTCTCTCTCTCTCTCTCTCTCTCTCTCACACACACACACACACACACACTTAACAAAGAGGCCTCACCAGAAGCCTGGGAGTTCAACTGGAGACAGACAGAACTGCTTTATGCGCTGTCAGAGCACACTTTCTGGTTTTCTCCATGGCTTCCTTTTAAAATCTCACCAACTACCTGTGACTGACTTCTTCCCCTTTGCCTCAACTTTGTCCATACGCCGCTGCCATTCAGAAGGCACAGTCAGAGCAAACATGAACTGAGGAGATCTGCTGACTCCACTCCCGCTCTCACCATTCTTCAAGTACCGACCATTCACTTACCAGAGCTCCGCCCACTGCGGACGTGAAGAAATGGCATTTTCCATTTATGTGCAATTATGGGCCACCACGCACACGGGACCTTCAGTAGGCGAACCCTGGAAGCCTCCCTGCCCCCCAGCCCTCCCCCCTTCAGCAGCAGCAGGGTTGCGGTAACTACATTTGTGTAATTTGCACTCACCCAAAGCCATGCTCTAGGAAGGACTAGAAACTACAGGCAACTGGCGACCAGATCAGGCGGATCTGGTGGACAACTACAGGGCCACTACGGCTAAAAGGTGCCTGACACCTATGCTAATCCCTGTGGGTGTCGACAGTACCTGCCTTGGGTTTTTGTTGAGGTTCACTAGACAAGGTGGTGCTAATAGCTGCAGAGGAAGGGACACTTTTAACATTTGCACACTTTGATTGTCCACTACAAAGTAAAAGAAAGGGTGGAATCAATGCCTTTGGAAAAAAGAATTTGTGAGTGGAGAGGAGACAGGACAGGGTTCAGGGCATGGATTCCTGCCCTGGAGATGGTGGCCCAAATGCTATTAGCCTCCCCATGGCCAAGAGGCCTCGGCACCTTTCCAGGACAAACCTTAACACCTTTACATGTGTGAATTATTAAAACACCCAATAGGATAGCATAGCCACACGATGTGAAAGCCGTGAATGAAACAGCGTGCATGATGGTGACATTAATATAGTAGTAACCCACAAAATTACTTCTTTGTTCCAGGCATATGGAAAGCCTCTAATTAGTTCCTTTTTAGAGAAAGCTGCACGTGGCCTATTTGTTTGGTATATTACTGGTCTGCAAGTGCCTACACTACAATGGGTGGCTTCAAGTTTCAAAAGAAAATACATGCTGTCTACTATATAGGCCAGGCAGTGTGTGCTTTGGTCTGCAGATGTACAGCAGAGAAACCCCTTTTTGGAATTAAAGCAAGTGACCCACTCTGGATCATTACAAACTTGGTCCTGGGAATACCACGCGCCTCATCTGGAAGAAGTCATATACACCCAGCACTGAAGTTTGCCTCTAGGCAAAGTCCTGGTGATCCACGTACAAGCATGTTTTTCTTAGGTAACTGTGTTTGCATTATTTCTTTCAGCCGTGATTCAGGGAGGCAGACATGGAGGCGTGACTGATTGCTGAGCCTGCTTAACCAGACGACTTTCCCTCCTGCAAGTCTGACTTTGCAACAAAACTGGGACTGGTTTCTGGGGCGCCAGGCGCGGTGACTGCCGGGAGTACTGTCAGTTTATCTAATCGTGGAGGCTTCTTAATTTAACGTGGTGCAAGAAGAGCTGCCAGAATACCCAGGAGCTCAAAACATTTGGGATCCGAGAGCGGCACCGCTTTGGAGATTCCAGGCCCCTTCGCCTGAGCCCTTCCTCGTTGAGCCCACGGGCGAGTGGCGCCCTTGCCAAAGGCCTGCTTTCTCTGCCGGGTCCCCGGCTGTTTACAACTGTCTGTGGTGGAGCTGAAGCTGACTTCATTGATATTTACGGCTGCATAACGGGAATCAGATGTCCCTTTTGAACAACAGGGTAGGAAGAGAGAAGTTGTGAAAAACAGCTCTCTCCCCAGATGCTCCACATCTCTTAAACTTAAGGGTCTGGAGCAAATTTAAAAAAAAAAAAAAAGGTTGCCTTGATGATAGTATTTTTCACATTATGAGAATGCATCACTTGGTTTTAGGCTTAGGCTCACAAAATACAATACTATTTGAGTTAAGAGTATTCTATTGGGGGGGAAAAACCCTTACACATGATGGAAAAAGGCAACTTCGTGCCAAGAGAGGCACTAACTCTGGACCACACTCCTTTGCAGCGGGATGAGGTTTGGCTGGGCCTCTGAATTTGTGAGGCTTTAATGTCATTGTATTTAGCAGCTCTGCCACTGGAGTTCAGCTTGAGCACAGAACGAAGACTCAACTGCAGATCTGAGTTAGAGTGAAACTCGGCACCCTGCGCAACGCGAGGCCTGCACGCCTGGGGTCAGAGCCCGCGAGTCTCGTGGTCTGGCAGCGACGCCTCGGGCCGGCTGCTCAGTCCGTCTGACTTCATCCTCTGCTTGGGGGGCTGACCTCTGCATGGTTTCTTTCCACTCTGAAATTCCAGGCATCTGTCTTCCACATCATTCAAAGGAGATGCGGTTTGAATAAAAATAGATAGAAACCTCAACCGTCTCCTTTCCAGCACTGTTGTGGCTGGCACAGGAAGAAGCTGCAGCTGCGAAGCCGAGACCGCAGGGATGCGCTGCCATCTCGCGCTGCAGTGGGCTCTCCTCTGGGCTGAGGTGGGGCAGGGAAAGTGGCCTGTGGTTTCACAAGCCAAGGCCACCACCGCTCCTCTGCAAGTGAGCATGACCTCTTTCCTGGCTGCTTATCAGGGCAGCCTGTCCGTTCCTTTCTCTGCTCCCAGTCCTGGGGTGGGTCCTGCACTTGCTCCCTGAGCGGCCCCTGATAATGACCTCAGCCTCAGATTTCTGTCTCACTGCCCCCTTGTGGTAGAGTGGGAATAGGAGTTACAGGTGCACAGAAGGCCGGGCTCAGGCTGTTCCCTATGACGGGGTTCAGTTCCACTCAGTCTCCCCAACCTCTACAGTGTGGCTGCCTGCTTTAGCTGCCTCCTTCCTGCTCACTGCTCCTCTCCGAGCCAAACCACTTCCTTCCCGAGCACTGCTTTGCCCCAGCTCCAAGCTGCCATCCTCTTCATCAGCCCTGCTCCCTCTCCTTCACTTCCTAGTACTCAGATCTCATCCAGCCTCCAAAGTCAACTCAAAGACAGCTTCTCCCAGGAAGTGCCCTGTGAGAGCGTTCTGTCACTTGACATTGCAAAGAACCTGCCCCACGCGAGCCACGTCCTGGGACATCTTTCTGCACCATTGTCTTCTTATTTAGCTATCTTTTCGCCCCTGCAAGGCCAGGTCTCCAGCATCCAGCCCAGCACTAAGCTGGGTGGTTGACAAACATTTGTTCTGTAAACAAGTGCGGGGACCCAGGACCCAAAGGCTTCACACGTGCTCGCTTGGATCAAGGCAACACGTTAGGCACGGCTCTGCAGGAAAACATCAACCAGAGGAGAAAACAGCCAGCACTAGGGTGAGATGCACCCGTGGGGTGAGAGAAGCAGCTGCCTCCCGCAGGTGCCAGACAAGTTATGTGAGGAAAGCAGCCGGGGAGAAAGCAGTAGCCTGGGCCCAGGACAGGGGCTCCAAGCCTTGGCCCACACTCAGCGCCCACCTGCAGGGCCGGGGACCGTCCTGTGCGTCGGATCAGGCTTTTGGGATAAAAGAAATCGGATGAAGGACGATGAATGTGTGGAGGCTGCCGTGAAACATGAAAAAGGGAAGAGTGAACAAAGAAATCTCCTCACGCAGGGTCACCATGCAAACAAACCCGTAGGGAAAACGAATCTGACAGTAAACATCAGGCAGCACTGCCTTAGCTGATGTGCGTGTGCAGGTTCTGTTCAGTTTGGGGGCCCAGGTTAAAGGCAGATCAACAGGCCTTGAGATATAGTGTATTTATCAAAGTTCCAGCCCCCCTCCACCCCTGTGCCGTTAGTTTGGCTCCGATGAGCTTATAGTACATGGAGAGCAGGAAGCCGATGAAGCCAGCTGGGTGTCATCCTTAGGGGTCCGCTATTACAAACACCCCATGAGTTCTTAAGCATCAGGAATGTGGATTACTCAGTGGGGCTGCTGAACGAGCCTTAAAACATTTTTATTTTGCTATGGAAACCGTACTAATGTGACATGTAGGGAAGGGCCTGGAAATCTTGGCTCCAGATTTGCGATGTGCAGACACGCCCTTAGGAGAGTGCACGATTCTTTTCTCCAGCTCAAAACTGATTTGCCCTTGAACCCCAGAGTCAGCATGAACTCCAACTGGGGGCGACACAAAGATCTCGTCCCCTCTGAGGTGCACCCCCACCTCACCCCGAGCTTCCCAAAGACAATGAGCCGGAGCCTGACCTGACCTCCCAACCAGTGAGCCTTGTGTTTGGGAGAAGGGCTTTGGAATTCTCTGGAAGCCTGCTAAAGGAAGAAAACAATAGCTCCTCTGGGCCAGGATGAGTAGAAGTATTGCACTAGTTGTTTACACAGCATATCCAGAGAGTTCCATCAAGATGTGAGTTGAATAAAAAAAAATCAGCAAACCTAAGAAATTCAGCAAACCCAAGATACACATTCCATTCATTCTGGCCTCAGTAGCATTGCTCTCTTCCTCCCCTCAAAAGACTTCATTAGGGAGGAAGCAAAATGATTATTCAAAAAAATTAAGAGCAGTACTGCAGAGACAGTGCAAAGCCCAGCTGCTCCAAGGCTCCTGGGCAGTATCCCTCCACCATGCTGGGAATCTTACAGTCTTAGGGTGCAAGTGACAAGAAGTACAGTCTTTAATGTTCTTGTATTTCATAAAGATAATCCATTCCCAAAGCACCTGTGGTTCCTCCAAGTCCCCAGAGCCTGGCAGAGCTGGGTGACTGTCCCTTGGCATCCAGAGCTGGGTGACTGTCTCCGTGGGTGCCTGTCCAGGTGATGGCCTTCAGGAACCAGGACAGGCACTCACGTGGGAGTCACGTCAGCAGCAGAGAGCAAAACCATTGTGACGTCAGTGGACAAATTCCTCACCCACTTTCTTACCTTTACTTAATTGTTCTGAGAAAGGGTATTTTTTCCCTCTACTTAAAATAGGCTCAAAATCACAGGCAAGAAAGGGGTTTAAAAATATCCAAATGGCACAGCATCTCCATCGGATGGATGGATGTTAGCTGAGGAGAGGGAGGAAAAAAAGCAAAGGGAAAAAGCACCTGTGCTGCAGGTGTTTCGAAGAAGAGAACAAAGAAAAAGATCCAAGAAAACAAGAGCTGCTCCCCCGCGGTGGCAGCTGAAGGGCTGCAAAATCGCAGGTTGTATACCAGGGACCAGGTCCCATGGGTGCAGCAGCTATGCAGCCCTGGGGACAATGGACAGAGCTCCGACTGGCAGCTCTGGAAGGAAGCATTCTCCACTCTCGAGTCTGGCTTCCAGAAGAAATCTAGGCCATGAGACAGCAGGTGGAGCAAAAGGCAACTCCAGCTCTTGCCTAGGTACCTCTAAGTTAGCTAAACTGAGGGACTGGGGGCTGGAGTTCAGCCTGAGGATCATTCTGGAAGACACACCATAGCCCAGGTGAGAAACAGGAGGTGGATGAATGGGATGTTGGTCCTGAGCTTGACCTTACTCCTCCTGCTCCCGAAACGGATACAGTTCTGGCATCTGGAGGTGTTGAGAGAGTTGACTGACATGCCTGGCTCACTATTATTTTCCCACAGGTTTTAGCTGATGCAGCGTCACACTCTGGTGGATTTGGATTTGCGAGCTCTGTACGATGTACTGAGAGCTGAGCACCAGGTGCAGAGCTGGGGTTGGAGTGGCGCCTTCTGCATGAAGTACAGAGGAGTCTGGCAGGACAGTCAATGGAGTTGGGAGTGCTCAGTGACTCAGTTTACCCCTCAGCATGGTCTGACCCGCCCTCCAATGCTTTTCTGAGAAGCTGGCTAGCGGTGCAGGGCTTCGTTTGCCCAACATAAACATCTGGAACAAAACCCACAACCCCCTCTGGTGGGCAAGTGGCCTTTGAACTTGGTTTGCCATTGGGAGGGAAAGTCAGTAAAGAGTACTCTCACCCAAAGCCTGGCCCTGGGAAGCACCTGGCCCACACTGTACTTGGTTCTGGTCGTTTCCTTACCCGCAGCTTCTCCTCTGTCTTGGTAGATTGCTTACAGTCGGGATGCCAAACCGTGGAACCTGGAAAGACACAACGCACTGCTAAGAGCTGGGAATGGAAAGAGGCCAGCAGTCCACAGGGCAGAACCTCTGGGAAGGCTCAGTCCCCTCTTCTGCCACACAGGACAGTGTCAGTGCCCCATGCTCAGGTGAATCACAACACTGAATTAAAGAGCTCTGGACTCTAGGTGAGTTTAACTACCTGAGCTTATTAAAAGGCACAATTCCAGTACACAGACACCACTGACTGGGCACAAGAGTATTTTATTTTTTTAAAAAAATATTTATTTATTCATTCGAAAGTCAGAGTTACACAGAGAGAGAGGTCTTTCATCAGCTGGTTCACTCACCAGCTAGCTGCAACAGCCAGAGCTGTGCTGATCCAAAGCCAGGAGCCAGGAGCTTCCCACACAGGTGCAGGGGCCCAAGCGCTTGGACCACTGCTTTCCCAGACCATAGCAGAGAGCTGGATGGGAAGTGGAGCAGCCGGGACTCGAACCGGCGCCCATATGGGATGCTGGCGCTTCAGGCTGGGAATTTAGTCTCTGTGCCACAGCGCCAGCCCACACAAGAATATTTTGACGCAAGAGATATTTATTTTGTGACTTTGTCTTTTTTAAAAAACCATGTTGTCATCGTTTAAAAGTAATGTCTGTGAGCCCACTACGAGCTGTATTTAATTTCAGAAGTGTGGGGGAGGTGGTATGGTGGCACGGCAGGGTTAGCTGCTGCCTGCACACCAGCATCCCGTGTAAGCGCCAGTTTGAACACAGCTGCTTCACTCCCAATCCAGCTCCCTGCTAATGGATCTGGGAAAGAGGCAGAGGATGCCCCAAGAATCTGGGCCCCTGTCACCGATGTAGGAGACCCAGATGGAGTTCTAATTTCCTGGCTTTGGCTTGACCTAGCCCTGGCCATTGCTGTCATACAGGGAGTGAACCAGAGGATTTAAGATCTCTCTCTCTCTCTCTCTCTCTTCCTGCCACCCTCCTTCCCTACTTCTTCCTCTCTCTAACTAATTCTGCCTTTCCAATGAAATAAGTCTTTTAAGAAAATTTCAGAACTATAGACCACGTTTATATAATAACAAAAACAACCAAGGAATTTAGTTAAGAGAAATAAATTCAAATTAGATAGCATATATTCAAAAGAAAAACTTATTGAATATAGAATGTACATAATTTTAAAAAACATATTTATTTATTTGCATTTGAAAGGCATAGTCACACAGAGAGAGAGAGAGAGACGGCAAGAGATCCTCCATTTGCTGGTTCATTCCTCAAATGCCTGGGACAGCTGAGGCTGGGCCAGGCTGAAGCTGGGAGCCAGGTACTCAATCCAGGTCTCCCACATGAGCGACAGGAACTCAACTATTGGAGTCATTACTGCTGCCTTCCGGGGTGCCTTGCCAGGAAGCTGGAATTGAGGGCAGTGCTGGGACTTGAGCCCAGGCACTCCAATATGGATGCGGCGTCTTAACTGTTCGACCGAACTCCTGCCCCAGCCTTTGTTCTTAAACTAGTGAAGTAACTATTGACATGTTATTTTCAATTCTTGAGTCAACAGTCTCACTTTCTCAGATTATTCAGTATTTTCCTGGATGGTCTTAGCTTCACAGAATTAAGCAAAAACACTTATCCCCGAAAGAAGGTTTTTAACCTTGTAAGAACCCAATGCCTTCCCACAAGATTCTGTGTGACCAGGGATGCAATAATTGTCACTGATGGTTATGGGCAAGGCAAATGCATGTCCTGTGTCCACAAAAGGGTAGGTCCAAATGTGGGGATGGACGTAGGGACGTGAATGAGCACTTGAAGAGACTTAAGCACGTGAAGTCATTTTTTTGAAAGCAGTGAGTAAATTATATAAATACAGTTAGACTCATGCTGTGAATATCAATCCTCATTTCACGGCTTCAATCTTTCTCTCCTCAACAGCAAGTCATGCAGACTTGTTAAGGTCAACAAAGTAAACTGACTCGTGAATTACTTTATACCAATAAGCAAAAAAAATTACACAAATGCAAGAAAAAATTTTTATCAGAATAATACATTAGTACCTATTTAACAATCATGCCCATCTTGCTTCACTCAAGGTCACCACCCCCTAAAAATTCCACAGGAAGCAACAACAAAACCCAGAAAAGAAAAATCTAACAAACAAAACCCAGGCAGACATAGGGGTCCCTTCAGCACCAACACTGGCTCAGAGGGTGAACACAAAGCACAGGAAACCCTCTTCACGTGCAGAGCCGAAGGGGAGGAATTTTCCAGAAAGTTCTGCCGAGCAGGAGGCATTGTCCAGAACACTGGGTCTGCATACAATGTCGCATAGTTCACCAAGGGTCAGACACAGTGGGGACCGTGAGTGGCAAGAACGTGAGATACTGAGAGAGATGAAATTGATCATTCTGCAAGGACGGGCTGAGAGCGGAGGCAGAGGCTACTGGGGCACAGCTCCGAGACCTGGACAACCCCTGCGGATCGGGAGGCAGCCCATCTTCCCCGCGTGCAGTCTCTGCACAGCAACTTGAAGCCATCCTGTGCAGTCGGCTTCCAGAAGCACTTGAACAGGCAGAGTTGTGCTCCGGGCCTTCGAGCCTCAGTTCATAGCAGATACAGGGCTGACCTGCATTCTTGCACCTGCTGTTAAAGTGCTGTAATTGACACCCTAAAATCTAACACAAAGCCTGGAGACCATACCAAGAATAAATTGGCCTTGTGGCCCCAAATGCAAAGTGACACCTGGCTGCTGCCACTGCAGATGCACGGCCTGTCATCAGTGGGAAGATGTGGCCTGCAGAGCCCTCCTGAGACCCCAGGGGTGGCTGCCTGTCACTTACCTCCATGGGCCCTTTCAAATTTCCTGAGCTGAAGGGACATTTGGGCTCATCTAGCTCACATCTTTAAAGGAGAGAGTAGTGAAGGCTTTGTTTTAACGCTCTAGGATCATTTCTGCAGATTTTTCTCAGTTGCATAAAAATAAAATTGAGAGAGCAAAGCAAACCATTCATTAAAAACACACAGTGTTATGTGCAAAGGGAAATGAAGAAATGACACACAAAGGCAAGTGAGACCCAGTAATTAACAAAACTGAACTCTACGGTTCATGCTAATTTTACTGATAAGCCCTTGTCTGTTTAATGACCCTTTTTCCAGCTAAAAATAGTAAAATGCGAGCACAGATGGTGCAGTTCGACTAGAAGAGCCTATACCCTCTCTGAGAAGCATCAGGATTTTAGAGAAAAATCGATCATAGTTTTACACTGGGAAAATTGCTCTGGATTACTTCCCATTTAGAAAAAAAAAAAAAATCTGGTAGTAGATGTTGAGTAGTGAAGACGTGGGTTAAGATGCCCGCATACTACACTGGAGTGCCTGTTTGATTCTCGGCTGCAGCTCCTGACTCTTGGCTCCTGGATTGAGCTCCTGGCTCCTGGCTTCAGCAGGCCCAGCCCTGGTCATTGCAGGTATTTGGGGAGTGAACCAGAGGGTGGGAGAGCTCTGTCTGCCTGGCTCTGTCTCTTGGTCAAAAACAAAAACAGAAACACACACACACACACACACACACACACACACAAACTAATGGTTTCCTGTTAATGAATATCTCGTCAGAAACTTCTGGCTTTCCCTTCCAGGGACTCAGGGTGCTGGTTTTGTTTTCTCTCTCTGCTTTCTATAACAACTATGTCCTCTTCACAGGGTGAACTTGATGTATGCAAAGCAATTCATCAATGACCTTTCCTTCTTGAAAGCCCAGATAAGAACAGGCTAAGGGGCCTGCACTGTGCCTTAATAGGCGAAGCCTCCCTCTGTGGCACCAGCCTCCCATGTGGACATCGGTTCGAGTCCCGGCTGCTCCACTTCCGATCCAGCTCTCTGCTATGGCTTGGGAAAGCAGTAGACGGCCCAAGTGCTTGGGCCCTGCACCCGCATGGGAGACTCGGAAGAGGCTCCTGGCTCCTGGCTTCAGATTGGCTCAGCTCTGGCTGTTACGACCTTTTGGGGAATGAACCTCTCTCTCTCTCTCTCTTTCTTTCTCTCTCTGCCTCTCTTAACTCTGCCTCTCAAATAAATAAATAAAATCTTTTAAAGAAAAATACACACACACACGCAAAGAGAACAGTCTGAGAAGTCTCAGAAAATACTTCTCCCAGGACAGTGAGAAGGCAAAGAAGCCATCTAATACGTAGTCTAGTAGCTTCTAGAAACGCTCTCCCTTTCTAAACCGTTCATCCCCCAAGCACTTTCCTAAGGAGGAAGCCGCGCTAATTTCCACGCTTCTCCCGCATGCGTCAAACGCACAGTCCTGTGCATGGCCTGCCAAGCAGCAAGGAGGGCCTAGAGGGCTCCCTGCCAGGGAGTCCACTGCTCGGCTAACTCGAACCGATGAGGTATCTCTTGGCCACGTCCATGTTGGATTTGGTGAGCTTCACAGCTAATCACATGCCGCCTCCTCTGAAAACAACCCAGCAAGCGTAGCGAGATTTTCTTCCCCCGGTGGGGCAGGCGCCCGTCTTACCTTGAAGATACATTTCCTCTCCTTCTGTGAACATCTGGTTGCATCTGCTGCATCGTGCACAGCTGGGGTGATAATGTTTGTCACCTGCCTGCAGGAGAAAAGGCAGGCAACTTTTAGTCTACGCCCATCCAGACGCTTCCAGTCTTGAGGATTAGGAAGAAAAACATTAAGGAGTTAAGACGGGGGAAAATAAACGGTCCAATCGACCACACTTTCTACGCCAATAGCCCTAAAAGCCAAAGCGAGCCTCCCAGGGACTGGGAGGGGTTTGGAAATCAGCTACTTATGCCTGCCATGGTGGAGCTTTCTGGCTTCCATCCTGACTTAGGCTTTCCTGAATGGTTTCCAGCTACACACCACAGGCCTGAAATGAGTTCATTCCATCTCCGAAAACCCCACTTCAGAAACTTGAACATGCAAATTTATGTTGGAGGCTCAGTACACACGAAATAAAACAAACGATCCCTCTGTTTAGCAGGTGCTTGCTTCTTGACTAAACAGTCTGAAAAGAATAAAACCCACCCAGCTTGCTCAAGGTGAGAAAAGCCACAGTGAGAAATATCGTCCAGTGCTTTATGCAGACGGAGCCACAATTCCCGTCCATGCAGGCTGCAACACTGTTTTGGCAGTGTTTTCCGAAGGCGGTGTATTACTTAGGTAGCACTGTACCTACCAGCCATGGGCATCGCATTTTCCTGAATATGACAGATGCCACCCTGGCAGGTGTCAGCTTCCCTGAGGCCAGGCATCTCCGGACGCAGAGATGATTCTCCAAGCAGGTGCCAAGTCAGATTAGGGCCGTGCTCCAAATCAAAGCAAAACCCAAATCCTTTCATTCATAGCGTAGCAAAACGCCCTCACCATCTAAAAGTTAACAACTGTACTCTGAGATTAGATCATTTTATCCATCAACTGTGAAAACCTGTCTTTTGCCCTACCCATGTCCAAGGCGTGCTGAGCTGGAGTAAGAGGTGGGTGCATCCTGTGCTGAACCTGCATGAAGTCACAACACGAAATCAGAGGTCAGGGGTTATTCCTTTCTCACACCCTCCTGTAGAAACGACAAAGCCACTTAGCAACTAGAATGAGATGGCAGCCAGTGACTCAAGACAGTCAAGTGGAAAAAAAAAAGTTCTTTAAATACAAGCTCGGCATAACATCTTTTCGGTGGTGCCTGCCAGGACATCCCAGAGGTGGGGTGCCCCTGCTCTCGCCCACAACCTACTTCATGGTTTTTTTTTTTTTTTTTGAGGGTGAGGGCAGAGATCAGGGTGAAAGTTGTGTGAGAGGCATAGGCAGTATCAGTGGGAAATAGCACCTGTCCTTAGGATATCTGGGGTCAAATAGGAGTGAAAGGAAGAAGGAAAAAACAAGATACTGGTTAGTTGTGTTTTTTTATTTTTAAATGTTTATTTTTCATCTACTTGAAAGGCAGAGTAACAGACAGAAAGGGAAGGAGGGAGGGAAAGAGAGAGAGGGAGAATGAGAATGAGAGAGAGAGAGACAAAGCGAGTGGTATCTTCCATCTATTGGTTTACTCCCTGAATGCCTGCAAAAGAAAGGGCTGGGTCAGGCTGAAGCCAGGAGCCAGGAACTTAATCCAGGTCTCCTACATGGGTGGCAGGGGCCTTAGCACTTGAGTCATTGTCCACTGTCTCCAGGATGCATTAGTGGTAAGCTGGATTGGAAAGAGAGCAACTGGGACTTGGCATTCTGATTTTTTTTTCAGATTTATTTATTTAAAGATGGCGTTACATAGAGGGAGGGAAGGAGAGAGAGAGTTAGAGAGACAGCAGATCTTTCATCTACTGGTTCATTCCCCACATGGTTGCACCAACCAGGACTGGACCAGGTCAGAGCCAGGAGCTTCATCCAGATCTCCTACATGGGTGGCAGGGGGCCAAAAACTTGGGCCATCTTCTTCTGCTTTTCCAAGGCCACCAGGAGGGAGCTGGATCGAAAGTGGAGCAGTTGGGACACGAACTGGTGCCCATAAGGGATGCTGGTGTCGCAGGAGGCAGCTTTACCCACCATGCCACAACACCAGCCCCAGAACTCGGTTTTAAATACTCAGTTCTGGAAGGTCCAAGTTAGTCTGGACAATCTCTGAATTGAAAGAACAAAGGCCTTTGCCAGGAATCTGGTATAACCCGCCATGAGAAGCACACCCCTCAGCAAGTGAGGAGCAGAAAGAAATTTCTGGGGCCATCCCTGTGGCACAGCTGAGTGAGCCATCACTTGCAATGCTGACATCCCATACGGCTGACGGTTGAGCCCTGGCAGCTCTGCCCCTGTTCCCGCTCCCTGCAAAGGACCTGGGAAAGCAGTGGCAGATGGCCAGAGTGCTTTGGCCCCTGCACCCATGTTGGAGACCCGGACAAAGCTGCTGGTTCCTGGCTTTGGTCTGGCCCAAATCCATCTGGCAGTCAGTGTAGCAGTGGATGGAGGATCTCTGTCTCTACTTCTCTCTCTGGGGAACTCTACCCTTCAAATAAGTAAATTTAAGAAATCTTTAGAAGAAAAAGAAATTTCTGCAGGCTGATCAAGCATATTCCCACACTTAGCTGACAAAGAAGCATCGGAAAGATTCTCATTACAGAGAGGGACGAGGCAAAGATGCTCACTGTGCCATCATCATTCCACAGTGTTCCAGTCCCAGCTACCATGGGAAGTCAAGGAAAAGAAATATACAGATCACTAACAGGAGAGTTCAGTCAAGTGGCTAGATACGAAAATTCACATATACAAACCTTTACTTCCCATTCACTAGCATAAAATTAAGTACGTGTAATAGAAAACAAACCCTGCAATGCTAGGTCTACAGAAAGAAAATGACAGGACTTCACTGAGAACATAAAAGAACCTACATAGGAACATATCATATGTCTGGGCAGGGCAAACTAACCATTTAAAGATGCTGATTTATCTAAAATGAGCCTAATGATGTGACGCATTCCCAAATACAAAGCACGCACAGGAGTCTCCTTTGCAGACCCTGTCTGGCTGCTTTTGAGAGTTGACACGGGAGGGGAAAGTGCACAGGAACAGCCAGTTTTTCTAAAAGAGGGAGCCGCACAACCACACATAAAAGGGAATTTAGCTTGCGACGAAGGTGGTTTCAAGTGAGCTGAAATAAGCTGATTATTTGATAATTGATTCGCTATAATGAGAAAGATAAATCTAGATTCCTATGTAAAAATAAACCCCAGAGGGTTTGCAAAACTAAAAGGAGAAACAAAACTTGAGAAGTTTTAGAAGAATATATGAGATGACTTTTTTTTTTTTTTTTTTGGACAGGCAGAGTTAGAGAGAGAGAGAGAGAAAGACAGAGAGAAAGGTCTTCCTTCCGTTGGTTCACCCCCCAAATGGCCGCCACGGCTGGTGCGCTGTGCTGATCCAAAGCCAGGAGCCAGGCGCTTCCTCATGGTCTCCCATGCGGGTGCAGGGTCCAAGGACTTGGGCCATCCTCCACTGCCTTCCCGGGCCACAGCAGAGAGCTGGACTGGAAGAGGGGCAACTGGGACAGAATCCGGCGCCCCGAGACTAGAACCCGGGGTGCCGGCACCACAGGTGGAGGGTTAGCCTATTGAGCCATGGTGCTGGCCTATATGAGATAACTTTTAATAAACCTGGGGTATTTTAATAAATTCAGGGCTTTCCTGAGCAAGGCAAAATATAGGACAAATAAAGAGAAATATGAGTTGATTTTTACACATAAATTAAAAATCTCTAGACACACAGCAAAGTTAAGAAAAGGGACAAACAGGACAAAACAATTTGCTAGATATTTCTGACACGGGTTTATTATTCAGAATGTGTAAAGAATGTCTAAGTTTAAAATAAATGAGCAAAAGGCAATTTTCAGAGAAACAGAGGATGATCCAAATAATTAGCTCGGTCCTACTGACAGGCAAATACAATTCAATTTTTAAAAAAAAAATCAAATTGGCAAAAATAAAAAAGAAAACTGCTGTGAGAAAACAGTCATTCTCACACATTGGTGGTGAGCAGAATCCTTTTTGGGGGCAGTATCAGTTAAATCTAATTTATACCCCACTCCCCACACCGACCTCAGGACTCCCTTCCTGGAAACTAGTCTATGGAACTTTGCACACGCATTCTCCACCACAGCAAAGAACAAAGAAACGGAAGCAACCCACACGAGTCATGTGCCTCTCTTAAATGAAACAACTTGTATGTACTTACGTGGAAAGTGTCTGTGCTGGTATTACTGAATTCAAACTAATATCACCGAGAAAAAAAAATCAAGCAGAAAAATAATGCCTATTACATAGCCACATACATAAGTAGTCAAAAATGCGGAGACGTGGGAGTAAGTCTGGCTGAGTTCAATGCCAGTTTCAGTACTGTGTGATCCTGTGAAGGGGCTGCCTCTCTGACCCTTAGCACCCGCATGTATAAAGAGAGGACTGTTAGGAACCTAATGTCTGGCCAGGCACCATGTGAGGAGCTTCAAAAGCTAAAGCTTAATGCCCCTCATTCTCCAGTCAATTCTATAGCAGGCGCTATTCCTATCATTTATGTCAGGGAGGACACACATGTCTACGTATGTGCACCCTGTGTGGAGAGAGGACAGGAAGTGTGCACGTGGATTAGTTTGCTGTGGGCAACTCTGGGAGAGAGGCATGGGTAGGGGAAGGAGCCCTCACATTTTCCTTTGCAGTGTTCTGTCTGTGATTGATACTTCACCTTGAGTTTTTATCTCCTGCTGTATAGACACATGACTGTGGGCAAATCACAAGCTCTTAGCAGCTCAATTACAAAGTAAAAGTGGTGGTGATGAAGATGATGATGGTGACAGGATAATAATGGTGACTACTCTCTACTTGTTGCTGTTTTACATACTTAAACATTTAGTCAACGTACATCACAGCAACCTAAGGCTGCAGGAACTCTGATTACCCCACCTTTAGAGAGGGGAAGCTGAGGCTTGGAGACATGTAGTGACTTATTCACAGTCACACAGTGAGAAGTGCAGGAATCTGGATGGAAACCCAGGCAGTCTGGCCCTGGAGTGCTTGTTCTTAACTAGCGCCATAGCTAACAAGCATCCAGTACTCCATTGCGCTAACCGCCTCCCAGTGAGGTGGTGGTGAATGAAAATGGTCTGATACGCTGCACACAAAGACAGGAATCACAGCACCCAAACTCTTCCCAGAGACGGTCCCAGGTTCATTCACAAAAAGAAGCCTTGTTGGTGTGGTTTAGGATGCAAGTGAAAGGCCCTTTTGCTGCCTACCCTTTCCCCAGCGCAGGAATAGGACAGTGTGTGTCATATCAACTATCACACAAGAGGTACAGACGCTACATCCAGGCCCCATGTGGCAGGGTTTGCTTTGGAAATTACCAGCAAAAGTGGTGCCAAGAGACAAAGCCACCACAGTGCCCAGGACACCAGCTTTGATCCATGCACTTGCTCCATCCCAAGATGCGCGGCATGTCAACAAAGTCGTGCCATGTTAGGAAATTCAGAGTCAGTCATTTGAGAGCCTTTGTGTTTCTGCAGCAGCGCAGGCCCGAGGGATTACAGGGTCAGGGGCTCAAGGACAAGGGTGCCTGTTCATCTGCATGAGTGAGCCCCCACTCTGTTTCATTTCTCCTTACACAGGCACCTAAGATGGTTCACAGACAAGCCTCGTGCACAAGGGCAGGAAGAAGTATCAGAGCTGAACACAGACATGGGGGTGTATGCAAATTAACCAAGAGTTGGACGTGGCTGAAGAAAAATCATTTAAAGTAGAGCCATTTTTAGAAGAAGGAAATATATTTCCGACCATAAGCACGATGAGAGATGAAGTACCTGTCCCAGGCCCCAGGCACACAGTTCTGTCCCACTGAGGGGCTAGATCTGCCCTAGAGCTGAAGCGCACTCCTCACCATCCCCCATTCATCTGTGACCTAATTTCTGCACTTTCACATATGTGAAATGCACATCCTGAACCACTACATTCTGGCTAAACTTCGAGCACTAAACTCTATGAGCACGAAACAGTCTGCTTATTTATCTGAGTGCTGAAAATTATTTTCTAGTACTAGTACTGATAATGACATTGGTGCTTGTCATTACTACTGGGTTAATCGCGACACTGGAGGGTGGACTTTGGCATACAACCTAGAATCCTGGGAAAATACCAACTATGCTAAGGTGGAATTTAGTGAATTTAGTGTGTGGCACCAAGTTTTTGATAAAACCCATTGTCTAGGGGGCATGCGTATGAATGGCCTTCCAAAAATTCTCTGAAAATGTATATTATGAGAAAAGTATACATGGATTTTGATTTTTTAAACTTTTTGGAGTACTCTGGTAGAAAGGAGTCTGACTTCCTTGTGGATATGGGGGTGCAGAGAAAGGGCTACAAGACCTGGTTTGGGTACCATTCCTTGATTTGTTAGCCACAGGGCCTCAATTATGTCACCACCGGTATACCTTCTCTAAGCCCCAGGTTCCCCACCTGAAAACACTCGCTGGACTAGACAATTTCAACTCCTATTCAGCTGTAAAAGTCTACATTTCCATGTGAGATGCCCTCCTTCTGCAAGGTCACAGAGCGGTGTTAACAGAAAAGTAATTTGGGTGGAGAAAGGACATTCTTGCTGGAAGGGGATGAAGTGTCGGGTCTGCAGGAAGAATTCTGACCCCTGACCGAGCTCCATTTCAGCTGGGATGGTCTCTGGGAACAAAACATAAAGATTTGCAACTATAGAACCCGTCCTTGGACAGATAATCTGCTCAGCTCTTGGACTGCACCTCCTTTCTCTGATAGGAGCCTGGGAGACTGAAGTTGGCCCTTGAAGTCAACCTTCATTGATTCCTAACAATGCGTGCCCTGTCTTGCAGATGCTTATCCGGGAAGCAATGATTTACAAACAACTGAGCAAAAATCTTAGAGATCAAACGATCCCAAACTCAGGCAAATATGTCTGTTGGGATCCAAGCTTCTTAGTAGATGGGGCCAAAAGGGAGAACAATGGTCCATAAAAATTTCACTGCTTGAAAAAAAATGGTCACAGATATTTGTCACTCAAAGAGGCAAGGTTTCTGCACCCTACATTAGTGACGGTTGCTGTAGACTGAAATTTCAAAAGCTCTGCCTCTGTGCCAGGCACTGGATCCAGCACTTCACGTGACTCCTCACACAACAGCCCTACCAGGTAGGTGCTGCTGCTTATCCTAGTCTACAAGCAAGGAAACTGCATTGTTTTACTCAAAGCCCCCAGAAGGCGGCGCTCACCTTTGACCCTAGGTAACATGATCCTAGACTCCTATGCTTAAACACTCCATTAAGCCAAGGGTGTAGCACAGAAAGATCATTCAATGAAGTCATTTCCACAGGGGAAGTTGAGCTGGGTTTGTAGCTGTTTTTTGTTCTGCTTTGTTTGTTTTTAAGTCTAACCTGACTCAGAGATGGTGTTTAGAGTCCCCAGAATCTCCCACACACAGCTCTGGCTGACTAGAGACATGCAAAGACTTGGAGGTGTCGGCCCAGATCAGGAGTTCTCTAACTTTACTGTATAGAAGCAAACAGCCGAAGCGTCTGCAAAAAAAAGTAGTCCATAACCCTAAGGTAAAGCCCAGACACCAGCCTTTTATTAGCATTATTTTACTTTTTTGTTTTATCAGCACTGAAATGAGTCTATGCAGATCACTATGAGCTGGGAAAACACTGGTCTGGGTGGGACCCAAGCCCCAAACTTGATGGTAGATCAGGAAGCCAGAGGGAGGAACAAGGATGCCTTGCTTAGTGGCAAGTGCATGGGAGGGCCGGGAGAGGCAAATACACCCGTTCCCTGTTACCTCCTGCAGAAGGCAGCGCATGGGCTGATTCAGCCTTTTTGCATCCACTGCCTGCTTTCCCCTGAAGTGGGAGAGGTTTCCAGTGCAACTGGAGCAGCTTGATCGCCAAGCTGAACACTCACCCATTCCAGGAGGTTTTTTCCCTGATGTAGTATCTGAACAGGCAGAATAATGAGGGCATGCCTCGGCCCGAAGCTTTTATCCTGGGCAAAGGTGAATAAATCAGTCTGCCCCGGCAGCTTCCACAAAGCCCCAAGGACACTACACAAGTCTGGGCAGAGGCAACCTGCACAGATGAGGACATCTGGTAGCCGTGCCACCTTACCCACTGCAACTCCTCCGAGCTCACAGACTGCTCCAAACACGCAAGCTGTGTCAGGCGAGTGTCAGCCATGAGGATGTGCTAAATACTTCAGAGAGAAATAGACCAGTAACCTCTAATTCCAGGGTTCCCTTTGAGCACCTGCTCAAAACATAAAAGGCAGCAACTTCCTTTAAATGAGGGCAACGAATTAAAGAAAGGTGCAATATTCCAGGGTAAATGCATGCTGGCATCGCACAGGTGGTTACTGCTGTCTCATCTCCTTTCCAGGAACAAGTTACCTACAAAGACTTTAGTTCAATACTGCTAGAGAAATGCTATCTGTAAACACATGTATCCTTAAGAGATGCAATCAGTCTCTTTAAATCCATCTGTAGACTTCCTGTAATACTTAGAAAAACCCCAGCAGGATTGGATACTGAAATTGACTGATCCTAAAATTTATATAGCCTAGAAGACTAAAACCTTTTTCAAAGAGGAGAAAAGGATAATGTTGGAGAACTTAAACTTCATGATTTCAAAACTCACTATAATGCTAAAAGTAATTAAGACAGCATAGTTTTGGCATTGGGTTAGAAAGATAGATCAATGGGACAGAATTGTTTTTCAATAAAGAGCCAAGGAACTTTGATAAAGAGGAGATACTCTTCCCAAAAAAATGACATTGGGCAACTGAATTATCACATACAAGTAACTCCTACCTTACATCATATAGAAAAGTTAATTCAAAGTGTAATTATAGACCTGAATTTGAAGGTTAAAATTTCTAGGCAAATACACAAGAAAATGCTTGTGACACTGGTTTAAACAAAGATCTATTAGATATTACAGCAAAAGCATGAGCCATAAAAGAAAAAGTCTTGATAAAACGAATCTCATCAAAATTAAAAGTCTTTGAAGGACATCAATAAGAAAACAATGAGACCAGGGCCAGTGTTGTGGCATAGCAGGTGAAGCCACTGCCTGTGACCCAGGCATCCCATATGAGTGTTGGTTTGTGTCCTGGTTGCTCTGCCTCCAATCAAGCTCCCTGCTAATGGCCTGGGAAAAGCAGCAGAAGATGGCCTAAGTACATAAGCCCCTGCACCCATCTGGGATACCAGGATGAAGCTCCTGGCTCCTAGCTTTGGCCTGGCCCAGAGCTGGCTGTTGTGATCATCTGGGGAATGAACCAGCAGATGGAAGTTCTCTCTCTGTCTCTCTTAATAGAAAAGAAAAAATGGGCCAGCGCCAAGGCTCAATAGGCTAATCCTCCGCCTGCCACACCTGCACCCCAGGGTTCTAATCCTGGTCAGGGCACCGGATTCTGTCCCGGTTGCCCCTCTTCCAGGCCAGCTCTCTGCTATGGCCTGGGAGTACAGTGGAGAATGGCCCAAGTGCTTTGGCCCTGCACCTGCATGGGAGACCAGGAGGAAGCACCTGGCTCCTGGCTTCAGATCAGTGCAGTGCGCCAGCTGCAGCATGCCAGCTGCAGTGGCCATTGGGGGGTGAACCAATGGATAAAGGAAGACTTTTCTCTCTGTCTCTCTCTCTCACTGTCCACTCTGCCTGTCAAAAAAAGAAAAGAAAAGAAAAGAAAAGAAAAGAAAAGAAAAGAAAAGGCAAGACCTACCACAGATTGATAGAATTTTTTATAACCTTATTTATTTGGGCCGGTGCTGCAGCTCACTAGGCTAATCCTCTGCCTGTGGTGCCAGTACTCCGGGTTCTAGTCCCGGTTGGGGCGCTGGTTCTGTCCCAATTGCCCCTTTTCCAGTCCAGCTCTCTGCTGTGGCCCAGGAGTGCAGTGGAGGATGGCCCAAGTGCTTTGGCCCTGCATGGGAGACCAGAAGGAAGCACCTGGCTCCTGGCTTCGGATCAGCGCAGTGCGCCGGCCACAGCGCGCCAGCCGTAGCAGCCATTTGGGGAGTGAACCAACGGAAGGAAGACCTTTCTCTCTGCCTCTCTCTCTCACTGTCTAATTCTGCCTGTCAAAAAAAAAAAAAAAAAAAAAAAAAAGCTTATTTATTTGAAAGGCAGAGTGACAGAGAGAGGGAGGGAGTGAGAGACAGAGAGAAGGAGAGAGGTCTTCCATCTGCTGATTCACTCCCCAGACGGCCAGAATAGCTAGAGCTGGGCTGATTCAAAGTCAGGAGCCAGAAGCATCTCCTGAGTCTCCCAACTGGGTACAGGGGCCCAAGCACCTGGGCCATCCTCCACTGCTTTCCCAGGTGCACCAGCAGAGAGCTGGATCTGAAGCCAGGCGCCAAGAACTTCTTCCAGGTCTCCCAAGGACTTGGGATGTCTTCTACCGCTTTCCCAGGCCATAGCAGAGAACTGGATCCGAAGTGGACCAGCCGGCTTCAAACTGGTGCCCATATGGGATGCTGGCATTGTAGGTAGAGGTTTTATACACTATGCCACAGTGCCAGCCCCCAAAACATTTTAGATATAATTAATCATAAAGTTAAGACTATAGGGAAAAACCTATATAGTTACTGCAATGGTATAATTTAAAAGACTAACTATATCAAGTATTGAAGGGGATGTTGCAAAAATAGAGCTTCCATATACCACTGGTGGGAATGTAAAATGGCATGGCTACTTTGGAAATCTCTTTGGCAATTTTTAATTGTTGTTAAAAGATTTACATTTATAAAAGATTTGTGTATGTGTGTGTGTGTGTGTATATATATATATATATATATATATATATATATACACACACACATATATTTGAAAATCAGAGTTACAGTGAGAAAGGGACAAAGAGGTCTCCCGTCAGCTAGCTCACTCCCCAGATGGCTGCAAAGTGGGTGCAGGGGCCTAAACACTTGGGCCATCTTCCACTGCTTTCCCAGGCTATTAGCAGGGAGCTGCAAGTATAATAACCAGGACAGGAATTGGTGCCCATATGGGGTACCAGCGTCACAAGGGCAGCTTTACTGTCTATACCACAGTACTGGCTCCTTAATATATATTATTATATGTATATTAATATACATATTTTTAATATGATAGAGACAGAGACAGAAAGAGTTCCCACCCACTGGTTCATTCCTCAGTTGCCCACAGATGTGAACCCAGGAGCCAGGAACTCAACCTAAGGCTCCCGTGTGGGTAGCAGGAACCCAATGATCTGAGCCATCAGGTTGCCTCGTAGGGTCTCCTAGGAAGCTGGAGTCAGAAGCTAGAGGCGGGCATGCTGATATGGAGAGTGGGCATCTGAACTGTAAGCCAAATGCACACCCTCTGACAGTTTTTATAAAGGCTGAATGTGGGGGCTGGCATTGTGGTACAGAGGGTTAAGTCGCAACTTGCAATGCCGGCAAATCGTTATCAAAGGGCAAGTTCAAGTTCATGCTGTACTGCTTCCTATCCAGCTCCCTGCTGATGCGACTGGGAAGGCAGTGGAAGATGGCCCGCCCCTGCCACCCACATGGGACACCCAGGTGAAGCTCCTGGCTTCAGCCTGGTCCAGCCATTATGGCGCTTAGGGGAGTGAAACAGAGGATGGAAGATCTCTCTCTCTTCCCCTTTGTCACTGTACCTTTCAAACAAACAAACAAATAAATCTTTAAAAAAAAAAAAAAACCTCTCCACCCCTGAAAATTGACTGCTCATCTGTAGTCAGTAAAACTCCCATCTCCAATCCCATCCCAAATCACTGATCTACTTTATACCCTTTTAGTGTGTCTTTTCTAGCAAATTCACGAATCATTTTGCAACTAGCTTCTTTCACTTAGTATGTTATTGAGATTCACCTGTGTTGTTGGATATGTCAGTAGTTGTTATTTTTAATTGATCAGTAGTATTTCATTGTTAGAATGTTTCTCATTTCATTTATCTGTGCACCAGTTGAGAGTCATTTGGATATTCCAGTTTTGCCTATAATGAATAACATTTACAATGAGTATACATTTTATAGTATGTATACTGTTCCTTTAAATATAGATATAATAATTTAAAAATAAAACAGCGTAGGGGAAAAGGGCATGAAGACCTGACCAGGAAGGCAGTGCTCTGTTCTCTGTCCACAGGGACAAATCAGGTGCACAGTCATTCACCCCTGTTTGGAAGTATGGATTCCTTGGGAAGTAGTTAAAAAATATAGATTTTTTTTTCCAGAACAAAATATACCTGCACAGATAGATGGGTAGATGTAATATTTTATTATTACCAGATGTATGAGGATTCAAACATTTCAAAACGATTGTTAGAGTAGTTTGCTCATCTCATCAACAGTTCTCTGTCTTCAGAGGAATTACTAATCCTTTTTCACGAGAGGGGAAACTTAACTGCAGAGAGATTAGCACCTGGGACTGTATGAGACGCTGAAAAGAACACCCAATCACTGCATGAACCTTAGCCTAGCTACTGAAAATCCCTCCGGAGGCTCCTTCTGCTATGTGCTTTAACATTACAATATTTAATTTGATTCTTCCCTGCCCTTTGAAATCGATGATATCATCCTCCCTGTTTTATGGTGGTCGAACAAGCCTCAGAGGCCAAAGGACTTGCTGTGCCAATGTCAAGGTCACACAATGTCTGAACTAGGAATCATCCTGGACCTCAGCACACAAAGTTCCCTTGCTTGCACCCACATGAGCACAACACATTGCTTCTCCTGTGTCAGAGATATCAGGCCCTTAGATAATCATTCCTGTAGGATGCAAAAAGGTGGTTCCATGATCAAGGAGAGAACATTTTATTAACATGTATCTTGCACACTTTGCCAAATTTTAAGGCAGAGCAAACAACCACATAAAGAGCAGAACACAAATCTGAAATTAATGAGGATCAGGCTCTGCACTTGAAATTAACCTCTTCTCCCTTGGGCTCATATGCCTGTCTAATTTTGATGTCTGTTACTATGGCTGGACTGTCTATCCTCTATCCTATTACAGCATGCATCCTAACAGAAAAAGATGGGCCTTGGGAAGACGAGAATTCAGGGTCTAAATTCTGGCCTTGCAAATGGTGGGATCTTAGATATTTTTTTCTGAGATTATTTATCCATTCCTAAAAATAGGCATAAAAGGGGCTGGTGCTGTGGTGTAGTAGGCTTAGCCTCCCCCTGCAGCGCCAGCATCCTATGGGCGCCAGTTCGTGTCCTGGCTGCTCCTCTTCTGATCCAGCTCTCTGCTGTGGCCTGGGACAGCAGTGGAAGATGGCTTAAGTGCTTGGGCCCCTGCACCCGCATGGGAGACCTGGAAGAAGCTCCTGGCTCCTGGTTTCAGATTGGCCCAGCTCCAGCCATTGCAGGCATCTGGGAGTGAACCAGCAGATGGAAGACCTCTCTCATTGTCTTTCTCTCTCTCTTTCTCTGTAACTGCCTCTCAAATAAATAAAATCTTTTTTAAAAGGCATAAGAAAACCTACCATGTAGGACTGTTATGGAGATTAACATATTTTGATAGAAAAATATCTGGCAAGTCAAGACAGGGGGACGTCCATCCTCTTTCCCATGGGATTACAAATTCCTTTAAAGGTAAGGGCCACACCTGTATCTTCCACTATCTAGGATGTCTCTGTCTTTCCACACAGCAAGGTCTCTGGAAATGTCCAGTGAATTAACATGCCAGTATGAACACTCTTCTCAGAAAATCTCTAAACTGGTTAGCAACCATTCTCCGAACACTCATGGCATCCGAAAGAGAAGTAAAGGGTGTGGTTCTATGCCAGTCCTAATTTCAGTATTCTCTTGTTTCCAGATACTGAGTTAAGCTCCTTGCATACCTCGCCCCATCCAACTCTCCCAGAAGCCCTGTGATGGAGGGGCTATGCCCATTCAACAGCTCAGTTAACAGGGACAGCCCCACGGGTGTCCTCTGACCACACAACATCTGCTATGATTTTACTCAGAATCTTTCAACTCTTAAAGAATGCAAGTGAAAGTTTATTCTTCCTGTTCCCAACTATTAAAAGGTCATAAACCAAACACCAACATAAACAACATCAAGTCCTTCAAAGTCAACTACCTCGAATGGTCCTTTTTTTTTTTTTTTTTAAAGGAATGGACTTTGTAAGAGTGGTTTTAGGTTCAAAGCAACATTAAGCGGAAGGTACCAGTAGTTTCCACATACCCACTGACCCCGTACCTGTACTGCTTCTTCCAGTAACAACACCCCACCAGAGGGGAACATTTCTCCCAGCTGATGAACCTACCCTGACACTTCGTTATCCCTGAAAGTCTAGATTGCATGCAGGTTGGCACTAGGTGGTGTGTATTCTAAGGGTCTGGCCAATTTATCACCTCAACAGCATCACTCAGAAGAGTTTCCTGGCCTGAAAAATCCTCTGTGTTCTGCCTGTTTATCCCTCAATGACAAAAGTGACCTTCACGGTACTGGACGCTGTGATCCTCAATCCTCATAAAGCATCCCTGGCAGCTCCCAGATGCCGATCGCTGCCAAAACCCACAGCAATGTCAGGTCTCTCAGGTGCCAAATACATGTTCTCGAGACACAGCATGAATGTCATCCTCTCATGAGTCTATTGGGGTCAGTTACTGAAGAATACAGCAGAGTTCGGAAGGTGAGTGGGGCTGCGGGGGCGTGGTGCTGAACGTCCTGCAGGGCCAGCTTCGTTGCTGTCCCCTGACCAGGTGTTCTACTTTCAGTAGCTGGAGCCTCTCCTGCAGCTTGACTTTTTCCCTTTTCTTCCACATGACACACAATACTAGACTGTTCTCCCTTACAAGGTAGGCAAGATGTTTTTTTTTTCTTTTTGACAGGCAGTTAGAGAGACAGAGAGAAAGGTCTTCCTTCCATTGGTTCACCCCCCAAATAGCCAGGTGCTTCCTCCTGGTCTCCCATGTGGGTGCAGGGCCCAAGCACTTGGGCCATCCTCCACTGCCTTCCCGGGCCACAGCAGAGAGCTCGACTGGAAGAGGAGCAACTGGGACAGAACCCGGTGCCCCAACCTGGACTAGAACCCAGGGTGCTGGCACGGCAAGTGGAGGATTAGTCAAGTGAGCCACGGTGCCGGCCTCTATGTTCACTTTTAAAACACTTAATATGATCACTTAAACACTTAAAAAGGCATTTTTACCACCCTGCTTAATGGAATTTGAGGACCCATCTGTCCGTGTATTTTAACATTCACATTTCAGTTGTAGACAAAAAAGGTGGTAGAAAAATGGAATTAGAAGTTTATGTTAGTAAGAAAAAAATTTTGAACTCCCCACACCATTTTTTTTCATAATCTGCATTTTCCGTGAACTTGTCAAGACCCCCTCTACACTTGGATGTCAGAGAAGGTATGTGGCAAGGTTGTAGGGAATGTTTATGTTTAGCTTCAGTAGCTACTGCCAAACAGTTGTCCAAAGCGGGCTTTGTCCTTGTATTACAATTTTAATCCAAGCAGAATCTGAAGGAATTAAGTGAGAAGAATCATATTAAGAGTACCTTGCCAAAATGGATTCATGGAGTGTTTTGCTAACCCCTGTGAAGTGCATGAGCTTTTATAAAACAGTCTCTAAGTGAAAGCTGGACAGTTTAATCCCATCAGGTATCCATTATGCTCCAACCTCCGCAGCATCCAGAGCAATCTTCAATCCCCCTTTCATCCTGCTCCTTCTGTTGTTAGCATCCCTTGAACTGATGGAGAGATGTGGGTGCAATGCCAATCACCCCATCTTCCTACAAGACTTAGAATCAGCCAGCAGTGGGCGGCCTTGGCTGGGTCACTCTGCGTGAATGCTTGCCCTGCAGCCTCTGAGGTGGCTTCTAGCCAGGCCCAGGGCCCATGGGAGATAGTGACAAAGAACAAGGTTTAGAAGTGTGAGCACTGCAGCGACCATTAAAAGATTTAATTTTCCCTTTCACCATTGAAATGAGACAGTTCCTTTGTTATCAGTTATTTTTATTGTTAATAACACCCTTCGCATTTGCTCTGTAGTTGAAATGTTAAGAAAATAAGTTTACATATAATTCACCCAACACTTCCTGGGGTACCCTGTTATTCTCATGCCTACATATGGGCTATGAACAAATGTCTTCAAAATTTCAAAATCTGAGGTTTTTTTTTTTTCTTTTTTTTTCTTTCTTTCTTTCTTTCTTTCTTTCTTTCTTTCTTTCTTTTTTTTTTTTTGACAGGCAGAGTGGACAGTGAGAGAGACAGACAGAGAGACAGGTCTTCTTTTTCCATTGGTTTACCCCCTAATGGCTGCTGCAGTCGGTGCACTGCAGCCGGTGCACCACACTGATCGGAAGCCAGGAGCCAGGTGCCTCCTCCTGGTCTTCCACGCGGGTGCAGGGCCCAAGGACCTGGGCCATCCTCCACTGCCTTCCCGGGCCACAGCAGAGAGCTGGACTGGAAGAGGAGCAACCAGGACAGAATCCGGCACCCCAAAATCTGAGGTTTTGCTCAAACTTGTTCTGCATAGCCCCCACCCATCCACATCTTGCTACATTTTAGGGCTTATAAGGACTAGAGTTTACTTTGGAAGCCCGGACAGCTCTTTTTCCCTTCCATAAATTATTACAAGGGAACATAGAAGCCGATCACCCAGGCAAGACCTAAAGGATCTTTATAGGGCTATCCCTTGGCAAAGGGGAACTCACCTAGAGGGATGAGATTTGGAATCTCAAAAAGGGATCAATTGGTTGTTGTACACCTGTTTCCAAGGCTACCCCAGAGTCTGTATCTGCATTGTCAGTATTGATAAAAAGGTGGAGATTTTTTCTTTCCTTTAAAATTTGTACTTATTTATGTGAAAGGGAGAAGGAGAGGGAAGGAGAGATCTCCCATTCTCTGGCTTGCCTCCCAATGACTACAACAGCTGGGGCTAGGTGAGGCAGAAGCTAGGAGCTGAGAACTTAATCCAGGTCCCCCAACATCTGTAGTAGGGACTCAAGTACTTAATCTATCAGCTGGTACTCCCAGGATGCATATTAATTAACAGGAAGCTGGAATTGGGGCTTGCAACTAAGCACTCCTTGCCAAACACCCACCCCAAGTGGAGGTCTAAAAATCTGCTAGATAAGACCCTGTACTGAACTTTCATAATGACTGGAATTTGCTGTTTATATCCCATAACCCTATGTTTTATCTGAAGAGATCTCAGTCTACCAAAAGCTGCATGTTCTGTAATGTTAAAAAGGTGTAAAATTGGGGTGCAGTGGGGTAAGCCAACACTTGTGACACTAGTGTTCCATGTCAGACAGAGTGCTGGTTCAAGTCCTGACTGCTCTGCTTCTGATCCAGTTTCCTGCTAATGTACTTGGGAAGGCAGTGGAAAATGACACAAGAATCTGTGCCCTTGCCACCCCCGTGGGAAACCACGATGGAATTCCAAGCTCCTGACCTTAGCCTGGTCCAGATCTGTTGCAGCTATCTGGGGGAGTGAACCTGCAGATGGAAGATCTCTCTCTTTCTGTGTCTCTTCCTCTCTCTCTGTTACTCTGCCTTTCAAATAAATAAATAAAAATTTTTTAAAGTATAAGAAAATTGGTTCTGGGGGTAGGCACTGTGTGGTGTAGCAGGTAAAGCTGCTGCCTGCAGTGCTGGCATCCCATATGGGAGCCGGTTCAGGTCCTGGCTGCTCCACTTCTGATCCAGCTGTCCGCTATGGCCTGGGAAAGCAGCGGAAGATGGCCCAAGTCTTTGGGCCCCTGCAACTGTGTGAGACCCGGAAGAAGCTCCTGGCTCCTGGCTTTGGATTGGCACAGCATCGGCTGTTGTGACCAACTGGGGAGTGAACCAGCAGATGGAAGACCACTCTCTCTGTCTGCCTCTCCATCTCTCTTTTTCAAATAAAATATTAAATCTTAAAAAAAAAAAAAGAGTGGCTCTGCCTAGCTTGCAAGCTTTCTGTGTAGATAAAAAAATTAAGTATTTATTGGTGTTATTTGGAATAGCGTGACACAGGGAGAGAATGAACTAGGTTGCAAAACACCAGACAACTCTTGGCCATTTTCTTTCCAAATATGTATAAACTGAGAGGCACTGGTACAGGGTCTTTTCAGGATGCTGGATCCAAGAGGGGCAAGTCCAGTGGAAAGTCCCCGTGAATGTCACCGGCGGCTCCTTGGCAAGTGGCAGAGAAGGAACAGCAAGAAATCCATCAGGCTCAGACTCAGACCCTTCTGCCCAAGGTCAAAGGTTGCACATTTTTTCCTTTCTCAACACAAGATAAATATTTGCCTTCAAGTCCAACACTCTAGAAATCTAACCCCAACTGGATAATTCTCATCTCTTGTGCAAGGGCAAGAACGTAAGGGTGTTTTTTTTCTTTTTTCTTAATTGCTCATGACCTCATCCCCAGTCTCCTTTCCAACACAACAGTACGCTAGAGTCGGGAATGCACCACAGTAATCCAAGCATCTCCTCCACGCCAGCTGCTCTCTGGGAGTCACTCATCAATACACAAGCCCCCGGGGCCAAGGGTGCGATTCACCGCTTTTAGTGGGAGAGAGGGTAGAGGCATCACAGCAGAAATGGAGAATAGGACCCGTTCCTTTTCTTTAAAATGGTAGGTTTTTAAAAATTAAGGCTATTGAAACTTGGTATGGAGTGTGCAGTGAGTGGGTTATCCCAGTTCGCCCTGATAGTTGGATTAGACTCCAGCTTGTCAACTGCCTTTTTTTTTTTTTTTCATGGAGTTGCTGGCTAAAGTGCATTCCAGTTCTGTGATATCTCTCCTTCCCCTTCCCCCAGGAATCATAAATGCTTTCCCATCCCACCCTACTCTTTTTCCCTTTCTCAGTATTTCTATTCTAAAGTAAATATTTTTTTAAAAAGTTTTTATTTATTTAAGAGGCAAAGGGCCAGGGAGGGAGAGAGACGGGGGTGGGGAGGGCAATGCACTCTCATCTCCTGGTTTATGCCCCCAAATGCCCACAGTGGCAGAAGGGCTGCAGCCAGGAGCCAGGAACTCAATCTATATGGTTGGCAGGAACCCTATCATTTGGGCCAACCCTGTTGCCTCCCAGGATCTGCATTAGCAGGAAGCTGGAATCAGACACAGGAGCCAAGGTTTGAACCTGGGAACTCCAACATGGGATGCAGGCATCCTCAGCACCACCTTAGCCACTGGGGTAAATGCCCATCCCTAAGGCAAATCTTGCAAGACTGCATGGCAGGTGGGCAGGACACAGAGCTGCGCACACAGCTAGGGACTTGGCTGAGGGGTCTTGGGTGACCCCTTACAAGTTATATCCACTGAAAACACCTCTGAATTATCGAGAAGGCTTTGTGGCTGGCTTGGCTCTGGGCTGCCTACAGTATACTATCAGACTAAAAATATTTTTTCTTCCCCAGGGTTAGAGGAGCCTTCAGGGTGGGAACCAGAACTGCAGCAGTCACAAAAACACAGCTTGCTTTGGAAAACATCCTCGTCTGATTTCCTCTCCCATTGTGGCTGGACCTCATCCCCTTCGACAAACAACTACGCCTCCCAGCCAGGAATCCACAGATTCCACAGTTTCCTTGGGAGCGGCGGGGAGGGGGCGCCTCGCAGACCTGGAGCACTGGCTCCAATGGTCCAAGGAAGAAAAAACAGAGTAAAAAAGACTCTAAAATGAAGGGGAGATAGATGAAAGAATTCGAGACCCCAGGGGTTCATGATGCCCTGAATGAGAGTATACCTAAACCAGAGCTCCTGTCTTTGGATGACAACCAGAGCATTTCTGTATCCTACAAAGGGAGGCACAGAGCATTCACATTCCAGACGGGCTACGTGCTAGGCGGAAGTGCACCCATCCCCGGGTCCTGTGGATTCCTCTGGAAGGGCAGGTCTGAAGCCAGGATAAGCAAGGATGCTGGGGAGGTGGGTGTCCCGCTGTCTGCACCTGCCACAGGAGGCACCGCTCACAGTCAGGGGACATGGAGGGACCTGACACAGGGTAACCAATGACCTTGCCATGGCTGGACACTGAGACACTGATGACTGCTCTTGGACCAGTGATTTTGTGAATTCTGGGTTTCATCTTGGGTAGTCTCCCAGCAACCTGCAAAGTGCTAGGTTGTTAACGAGGGCCAATGTGAGGTCTGCTTCATGTCTTAGGGCAGCAGGTGCACCTGCACTTGGAGGCAAAGGTGTCCAGGTCCTATTAGCCAAGTCTGCTGAGCTTAGAGCCTACCAGTTCATCTGCTCATGGAAAGCTGCCCACCTATTTGGACGGAGAAGCTGCTTGGCAGAGACATGCAGGGGGTGGCTCTTGGGCCACCCCTCCTGTCCCACTGCTCAGCACCCTGCACTTAGATACCCTTTATCATGCTGCAAGGACATTTCGACACCAAGCTTTGATGCGCTTTATGATGGTGAAATGTCCTTTGTCCTGGAGTGGGACAAACCAATGACACAGTTAATCTATGAACGAAAAGCCTGCACAGGTCCAGAGCCCAAGGCTGGAGTCTAAAATTATTTGCTCCTATAAAATAATAAAAATATGATAGAAGTCATGAACTGATACCTAACCATTATTAAAACGAATGAGAATAAAATGGGAACACTTTTACTGACACAGTAAACTGAATAAGCTTCATAAAGGAGAACTGAGTCACAGTAACAGTCACCACACTGCGATTCAACATCGTCCCTGAGCCACAAACTCTTATTTAATTGAAAATTCCAAAACAGGGGCCAGCATGTGGCTCACTTGGCTAACCCTCTGCCTGTGGCGCTGGCATCCCATGTGGGTGCTGGGTTCTGGTCCCGGTTGCCCCTCTTCCAGTCCAGCTCTCTGCTGTGGCCTGGGAAGGCAGTGGAGGATGGCCCAAGTGCTTGGGCCCTGCACCCGCATGGGAGACCAGGAGGAAGCACCTGGCTCCTGGCTTCGGATTAGTGTAGCTCCAGCTGTGGCAGCCATTTGGGGGGTGAACCAACAGAAGGAAGACCTTTCTCTCTGTCTCTGTCTCTCTCACTGTCTAACTCGGTTAAAAAAAAAAAAAACCTTAAAAAAATTAAAAAAAAGAAAATTCCAACACAGATGACAATACCGACAGTCAGTGTTGGTGTCATGCTTTCAGTACATAAAGTCCTTTCCCACAGTCTCTCCTACGTGTAGACTCGCACCAGTTCAAAGGGATCAGAACGCCAAGTCCCTTTACTATGCCCATTGTACAGATGAGTAAAGCAAGGCTCATAGAATTGTCTTCAATGACGAAACAAGAATAAATCCCTATGGGGCGTGCTCAGCACACCTCAAGGGAACAAGAGGAAAAGGTAGCTAGAAGCCCACATCATGCAGATGTAACAGCCATGGTCAGCAAGGAGGGTGGACTGTTCGCTACATTGTAAAGCTTTGGTGAGAAGCAGTACAGCAAGGGCAACTCTGAGAGAGACTCAGAATAGAAGCAAGGACGGGGCAGGTGTTTGGCCTATCAGTTGAGGCCCAAGCATTCCAGAGCAGAGCGCCTGGGTTCAATACACGGCTCCCTCCTGATTCCAGCTTCCTGCTACTGCAGACCCTGGGAGGCAGGAGTAAAGGCTCCAGAGACTGGGGGAGACCTGGATTGAGGTCTAGGCTCCTGGTTTTGACCCTAGCCCATGCCAGCTCCTCCAGTTACTTGGGGAATGAGCCAGTAAATGAGAACTCTGTCCAATGTATCTCGCTCAAATCATTTAAGAAAAAAAAAAAAAAAGAACGGAGCAAGGGTGACACACTCACAGACACCACAGTTCTGGACACTGCTCTCTGTGGCTACTCATCCTGAGCAGTGAGGTTCAGCCTGCACCTGCTGAAGTGACAGAGCAGCTCTGTGCTCTGGCCCCACCTGTCAGTCTCCAGCTACCGCCTCCTCTTCAGCGCTCTGCTCCATCGTCTCCACTCTAGTCCCAGGCTCCCACTGGCCAGGGCCAGCCGCAGGACCACACACTTGCACCACAAGTGATGACCTCTGTCTCCCCCCCACGCCTCCCAAAGACACACCACCTGAACAGCAGGTCGCTTTTGACCTCAGAGCGTGCACATCACAATACTCTGTGAATAAAATGACTTTCACATCTTCCCACTGCCTGCTGAAAAGTCAAGCTTCCTAATCCTGGCATCCAACCTCCTCCACAATCTGCTCTCCATCTGCCTGTCCGCTTTGTTGCCCGCGAGGTATCAACACTGCCCATGTGCAGGACAGGTGGGCCCTGCCCTGGCCTCCCGCCTGTCAGTGTGCTTGAGTTCTGCTGCGCCCTGAATCTGCCGAGAGAGGTGACCCTCACTTCAGGTTGCATCAGACAAGGCAGCTGTCTCCACGTCAGAGAGACAGGAGTCAGAGGAGGTCCAAGGAAGGGCTGGGGCACCAGCGTTTGTAAGAAGCTCCCCAAGTGGCTGATTCCAAGATGCAGCCCAGGTTGGAAGCTTCTAGACTGGAATAAGCCTTCTCCACTCCCCCAGATTTAGTTATTCCTTTTGATTTGCATTTATTTCTTGACCTGAGTGTGTAGTTTTAATACACTTATACCAAACGCATGCCATTTATATAATGCAATAAATTACGTTGCAATTGCTGGTTACTTACTTGATGACTTCCATTAACTTTTAAGTTCTATTAAGGCAGAGGCGGTGTCTTTTAAAATTGTGTAACTATAATTATGCAATCAGTTAGCACAGCATAAACGTGAATCATTAAATTCTTATTAAAAGAATGAGCTACACATATAAAACTAATAAACCAAAAATATTTACATATATAGCTGAGAAACATTCAAATGCCTCAAGAGGAAGTAGCAGAGCAATTTTTTAAGAGCAAACTATATTGTTGAATCCACGTTGGGATATTATTTTATTCTAAGCTACATTTTCCTGTTGAAAATTCTTTTCATATCCCTCTCACCTCTGTCTAGAATAGTCCCATTTCCTATAATTTTGTGTCCAGTGCATTTCTTGGCAAAAAGTAATTCAAGTTCTTCTGTACGTGGCAAACAGGTCCCCTGTAGAGAATACTCCCAACCGTGGGCAGACAGGCCAGCAGCCCTCCATAGTCCCGGGTTTTCTCCAGCAGCTGCTTGGAGCATCATAGAGTTTAAAAAATGCTCCCTGTCCTGTTGGACCCAGCAGGTGGCCCTCTGCCAGTCTCTCAAACCTGAATGCAGTGGCACCTCTCTCTTATCAACAAACAACCTCAGGTGGACAGATGCTCTCTCAGCATCTTCCTGGAGCAGACAGGACTGGTCAGTCCCCATGCTCAACGAGTCAATTTCCTTCTGTCCAATTAGGACAGGCCAGCTGCTACTACTTCCTTGCTGCAGGCCAGCCGGGCTGAGTACAAGATGAGTCAGGTGAACCCTCCCCAGGGGAAAGCTGCTTATTCCAAAAGCAATGAGTCTATTAAAGGCAGGAGCCTGAACAACACGATCCTCTGGTGCATAAAGAAGCCAGAACGAGCGATCTGGGGGAAAGAATGTACATTACAACTCAACGCGCCGGATGCATATTGAACGCCTAGTGTATACCTGTGACACCCTGCCTTCTCCCAGGACTAGAGGCCTGCCCACGCGCAAGCCGGAAGCCCTCAGCAGACGCCTTAGTCATCCTAGTAGTGCTGATATTAGGGGTGCAACGAGCATTTGCTGAACAAAAGGCCGCGTCCTCGGACGGGGAGGAGGGACTGTGGCCGTGACCAAGAGGTCGTGGCCGACTTTACCGAAGACGGCAGTTGTGAGCTGAGATTCGAAAGATGGCAGATTTACCTGTTACTACTAAATACAACAAGACTTAAGAATGTTTTCTGTCATTCACACTAAGGCAAAAAGACATCTACCCAAGTTGCTCCAGCCACTCTCCTCCTCCCGGCAAATAAAACAAACCCCAGAAAACCTAGACCTTGGAGGAATGGCCCACACACTTCCTCACCTACAGTGGCTTCTCCCTGGCAGTTCCAGGTACAGGGATCAGCTGAAAGCTCACTCCATGCACCGTCTACACTTAACCGCTTCTTCTCCACTGCAGAAATGAAGCTGTCTTAGGAGAAAAATGTGTTGCCAACGTCCCCAACACGGGTTATAAGGGCTCAGAACAGGAGGAAATTAGCCTCATTTCACCAACAGCCAGGATTCTACCACCTCTTAAATCAAGCAAAAATAATTAACAGAGAAAGCAGAAAAAGACCCACTGGCAGACAACATTGGGCAGTGATGATTTTACACGCAATTTATCCTGAGCTGGTTTGTTGCACATCACAGCAAGTTCATTAAGGCCTCGTGCTTCAATTCCCCTTTATCACCTACAGCAAAAGGCCAACTACGAAAGCCCAGCTCAGTCTGCACGCTGGCGCGCTCAGGCTGACCTGAGTGCAGAACCCCTCCCTGATTCCGGTGACTGGTAAGAGCAAAGGGCATCCCTCATCAAACGAAAAGGAAAGAAATCGTGAGATGAGGTCTTAGCACTTCCTGTCTAGCCCAGGGCTAGAAGATATAAACAATCGATTTTTCCATTAAAGGTGATGAGCCCAATACTACCAAGAAACGGATTGTTTGTCGGAGAGAGAGCAAAGATTTGGGCCCTGGTAGATTCTAGGTAGCTACTGAGATTGTGCCAAGTTGGGGTCATATTTACACATTTCCAAGACAGAGAACTCTGCAAATGCCATCACAAGGCTGAACGTTCTCGCACCCAAGGAGCAACTCTCTGGCCTTCAGGCTCCGTCAACATCTCTTTCCTGGGTCCTTCCTTGTCTCACGTAGACTCAGAGTGAAGTTACTCTCAGATATCAGCTCAAAGCAAACTTAACCGAGAAGTGAGCATTGTGAATTACGGGCTGCGCGCGTCATTTCTGTTGCCATTCCCCTGACTTAGTGTTGAGAGTTGAAACAAGAACGGGCCCTTTCTCACAATGAGTCCGTGAAGACACACACACACACACACAGAGGCATTCAAAGTACAGGAAATGGGCTTCCCACAGGCTGGTTAGCAGAGCTTAAGGCTGATTCTACCCTAGCAGGATCCTGCCTAAAAGTCTAAAAGCTTCAGTTTGAAAACTAAAATAAGAGACAAAAAGTGCCCGGCTCTGAGGCCAGCCCACCAGGGCACCCTCAGGGGTCAAATATCAAATGATTGGTCGAATGTAAATGTGCTTTCTTCCAGGGAAATGGAAAATACCTAACCGAACTTCTGCGCACATCTTCCAGCACCTGACGTGAACCCAGCTTAATGTAGCAGAAGATGGGGAACAAGGCACCCATGCACACCACTGTATTAAAGGCAAGTGAAGCCTGAGGTCCTTTAAAAGCAACACGTGGCTGCAATGCGGAATGGATCGGTTCCAGCAAGCTCACAATTCCCCCGGGGCCGCGTCAAGGCTACTGTACTTTATGGAGGAGCCCCATCTTCCCCCAGCTCACATGGGAAGCTGTCATTCTCTCTTATGTCCCTCCCCTTGGTCACAGTGAATGGTCCAGGGCTGAGCAGGTGACGTTTTGGTGGAATCTTCCCCAGGACTTCTTGCTGTGAGCTTGGGAGTAGAAGAGCCCACTCCACGGCCAGGGAGAAGCCCTGAGCCACCGCAGTCTTGCCCCTTTGATGCTCAGAGAGTGAGTCTGTGAGTGAGTGACACACAGAGATAAGTGGGCGGAGCTGAGAGCATGCTGATGGCATCTGAGACCCTGCCCCTTGCAGCAGGGTTGCTACGGGTTGACTTGTCCCCCAAGAAGATAAGCTGCAGTCCTACCCCCAGCTCCTCAGCGCGTGACTTTCTTTGGCAATGCGATGGTGGCAGGTGTGATGAGACAGGATGAGCTCACCCTGGAGTAGGTTGGGGCATTCGTCCAACGTGTCTGGCATCCTTGTAAGAATTCGAGAGGGAGGGAGACGGATGAGAAGAGAAGGCCCAGAGAAAACAGAGCAGAGGCCGGGCTGTGTTGTCACAAGCCGAGCGACACCCGGGGCTACCCAGGGTTGGCGGAGACAAGGAGGCAGCCTCCTCTCCAAGGCCCTGCCAACACCCAGACAGACCGTGGGAAAAGACATCTCTCTTGTTGTAAGCCACTCAGTGAGGTGCTTTATTTCGCCAGCCCCAAGAGACTCATACAGCTGGCTTGGGGAGCTTCTGCCACTTGTGACCAGACATTGCCTAAGAGTCTGGAGTGAGCAGTCAGCATTCCTCAATTCTGAAAATTAAAAAACTCTTGCATCTAAGTACCTTGTAAAATACAAGTAACAGCTGTTTTTTCAAAATACTGATTTTTATTTTTGAAAGGCAGAGACAGAAGAAGGAGAGGGAGAAGCAATGTTCCATCCATTGGTTCTCTCCTCAATGCCTACAATAGCTGGGGCTAGGCCAGGCAGAAGCCAGGGACAGGGAACTCAATCTGGGTCTCCCCCGGGGGTGGCAGGGACCTAACTACTGGGCAACCACCTGCCACCTCCCAGGCTGCACGTTAGCAGGAAGCAGAAGATGCGGGTAACCCAAGTGGCGTCTTGAGCAACTGTGCCAACAAACACCCTCTCCCTCCCAAGCAAACTTAACAACAAATCATCTATAGCTGCAATCCTTTATTAGCACACTAATAAGCTTTCTCCTGAGAAATTATACAAATAAATGGTGTTGGTTATTTGAGCCCCACACTGGATTCAGCCAAACTTGGAAATTCTTTGAACCTCCATCACTCATGCTGGGTAATTCTTGGGGGAGGCCACCATTCAGCTGGCAAGAACTGAACTAAAAACTCCCAGGATTACCAAAGACAGTTTTTCTTCCCTAACATTAAAGTGTCAGATATGCAAACACCCTCCTCATTAGTCTCTTAGTTTGCAGAACTAGAAACCTTGAAGTTCTGGTTGATCTCAGACTTGCAAATGACAAGCAGCAGATGCCATTCCCAGGGCTTCCTTTTACCTCCAAGAGCTGCTTTTTAGGACAAGAATCAGGCTTCTGCCCCTTTCCACATCCCAAGCAGAACAGGAACACCTGACAGGAAAGGGTGTGTTCTGGTCCCCAAAGACACGCCTACCCTTCTTTGCAAGGATCTCAATATGCAGTTGTTCTGGATTAGGGTGGGCCCCAAACCCAGAGGCAAAGCCTTAGAAGAGGAAACAGACCCAGAGTTCCAGCGGGGAGGCTGCACCGCCACAGGATGGAGGCAGAGACTGGAGTGGAGCGATTCCAAGCCATGGACTGACAGGTGGTGGCAATGGCCAGGAGCTAGGGGGGAGGCACAGACAGCTTCTCCTGCTGAGCCTCTGGGGGAGCTCACCCTGACCACACCCTGATCTCCAAATTCCAGCTTCCAGGACTGCTAAAAGATGTTTATGAAATTGTAAGCCCAAAAGTTCACGGTAACTTCTTACAACCGTCCTGGGAAAGCCACTGACGTCATCACTGACTGCAGAGGCTGTCAAGGGTGGGCCAGGCTGAAGTCAGGAGGCAGGAACTCCACCCGGTCTCCTACCTGAATGGAGGGGCTTAAGCACTTTGACCATCATCTGCTCTTCTCCTAGGTGCATTAGCAGGAAGCTGAGTTAGAAGAGGAGCAGCTGGAATCTGAACTGGAAATCTGATACAGGATGTCTGTGTCCCAAGGGGCAGTTAACCCACTGAGTCACAACGCTGGCTCCCCTAAACTTCATGTTTGTAAACACTTCTCTACATAACAGGAAACTCACCAATAGCCACCCACGGGGAATGACAGTCTATGGAGAGGGGCCTATGGAGAGGGGTCGGTGCTGTGGTGTAGCAGGTAAGGCTGCCACCTGCAGTGCCGGCATCCCATATGGGTACCAGTTCAAGACACAGCTACTCCACTTCCAATCCAGCTTTCTGCTATGGCCTGGGAAAGCAAAAGAAGATAGCCCAAGACCTTGGGCCCCTGCACCCATGTGGGAGACCTGGAGGAGGTTCCTGTCTCCTGGCTTCGGATTGGCACAGCTCTGGCCATTGTGACTAACTGGGAGTGAACCAGCGGATGGAAGACCTCTCTTTCTGCAACTCTTTCAAATAAATAATCTTTAAAAAATTGCAAATCACAGGCATATTCTTTAGTGCACATATCCAAGGCCATCACGGCACTGGAAAAGTTGTGCCTCGCTCCAAGGGTAGTTAAAGGGTTAAGTGGTTCACGTCCTTTATGAGGGGCAGAGGAGTCAGCTGACACAGCAGGATTCACCCACAGATTTCTCATATGTGCCAGACAGATGAGTGCTTTGCACAGGTCCTGCCCCTAGTGCTCGAGGGCCTTGTGGTTTTTGACATCCATGTGGACCCCACCCTCCCACTTCTCACACCTCCCACCCAGCGAAAAGAGAACCAGTTGGGTTAGTCCCAAAACTGGCTGAAGCTGGGTTACAGGCCAAGATGGCTTTGAGAGATCAGCCCCACAAGGCAGCAGCCTCAGCCCCGGTAGTCATGGACATCAGGACTGCTGGGCGCTGGAAGATCCAAGCTGTGGGACAGTGAGGGCCCTGTGCTCTCCAGGCCAGCACACGGCACTGAGCTCCTGCCTGAAGAGCCACACCTCGGAGGCACCCCTGAGATGCAGAAGCCTCCGGGCAGGTGCCCAGGAAACAGTTCCCATTTCGACTCTATAGAAAGATGGGAGTTGTAACCACCTTAGAATGGGCCCTGTGAGGTCAGAGCTCCAGGTCAACTTAGAGAGCTACATCTGTGTGTTGTGATGACTTCTGATCCTGGCTGACTCCCCCAGCAAAGGCACATCCGGGGCCAACCAAATCCCAAAGACTGATGTCTGGGGTGGGGTGTGGGGGGTGGGCTGATGTGCACACCAGTGACCACAACAGGATAAGATGGTTGGTGTAATATCCAAAGTAAGCTGAGTATGGGGGAGAAAACAGTGCAAAGACTACACGTTGATATCTACAGCTGCTGTTTTGTTCTCACTGCCTTAGTACTTTTTAGACCTATTGCATTAAAGTCCTTTTAGCAACTCCATGGGCCCAGATCATTCTCAACATTCTCATCTTGGGGATACAGGGAGATGTCACCAAAGAGAAGTCCTAAATTGAACTTAAAGGAGAGTAGGACTTTACTAGACAGTCAGCAATTCTCTCTCATCTATCTAAAAACACATCTGTCATCCACCGTCTATCTACCCATCCAATCTATCCATTCATCTCTGTACACATCTACCTATCCACCCATCTATCGATCTATCCACCTGTGTGCCCACCTCACCACCCACCCATCTATTCATCTACTCATCTATCCATCCACTCATCCATACGCCCATCTATTTACCCACAAACTCACCTGTCCATCCACTCACTTATCCATACACCTGTCTGTCCATCCACCCATATATCCATCTGCTTACTTACTTATCCATCTATCTACCCATCTATCCATCTACTCACTTATTCATCCACCTGTCTATCCCATCCATCCATCCATCCATCCATCCATCCATCTGTATGTTTTAGCTGTTGAGGATATGGTAGCACGGGCCACAAGCTTACTTTCCTGATGGACAGCACACATATATGCAGATCCATAAGAATTTCAGAGAGCAGGAAAAAGGTGCCATGAAGAAAACAGAATGGGAGTTGGGAAAGAGAAGGTGGCCTGGAAGTTGGGTAGGCGGGAGCAACTTCAGCTGAGAGACCAAGGGAGGCCTTCCCAAGGAGCACCGGGAAGGATGTTTCAGGGAGAGGGAACAGGAAGGCAAAGACCTGAGACGGAGAGAGGAGCCGCTGAAGAGACAGAAGGGCGCTGAAGAGACAGAAGGAAGGGCGGCCAGGCTGGTATAAATGAGGGAGAGGGGGAGGGAGCGGGAGAGGGAGAGGGAGCGGGATTTCAGCTCGGGAACTCCATCCCAGGGCTGTGTAAGCCGAGATAAGACATTTCAATAGGTTTTTATGGTTCCAGGGTTGAAAGGCAAAACAAAACCCCAGTCAAGCACACTTTTTTTCATCTGCTTTAAAACTCTTTACAAAACACAAAGGAAACCTGGAAATCTACACCCCTGCCTGCCTTATGCCCTAAACTTTGTTATGTAAGAACCCACATCTTTTAATCTGTTGCCAGGCCAGATACACTTGGCATCCTAAACAAGCTGCCAAAACAAAGCCAAGAGCTGGGCTTAACCTCTGCTGGAGGATGTTCTAAACTCTGCAAAACACATTTCTCTATCTTTTCAAGTGTGTTTATTTGGACAAGGTTCACGGATATAAGCACGGATGCAGGGAGCCGGCTGCATAGATCCCAGACCATCTAACAAAATTATTATTTAGCAGTAGGGAAAGATAAAAGCAGTCTTAAGTGTCAGCAAGTATTTCTGCTTCATCTACTGTTTATAAGCATAAGGCAGCCTCCGTGTGAGCAGGCAGCGCTGAGGAAGACACAAGCACATGTTTGTAAAAAAACAAAACAAAAACCAAAACCCCTCTGGGCTTGGCGAACAACAGGAGGGGGGTGGGGGGTGAGGGGTGGAGGGGATGGGGGTGTTGGGTGGGGTGTTGGGTGGGGGGTTGGGGGGACTGGATCCTCTTTTATTAGAGGTCTCCTTCCCAAAGCCACAGTTGAAATCTCTGAGGCTTAAGGCATGGGTAAGACTGACATGATGGCGAGCAGGGCTCTGCTTAGAGGAGCGGAGCTGGGCTCAGTTTGTGAACTGCAGAGGGAAACCGAGATGACCTTCAAGTCCTTTATCTCCCCCTGCAGCACCTTTACAACCTGCACAGCCCAGGAAAGTTCCGGGGTCAAGTCCAGCGTTCTGATGTCAAGTCATCCGCTACCTTTGCACACCCCATGTCCTAATACCTGTTCAGAAAATGTGGCCCTTTATATGTACCTGTTTTATCTTTATCTTTTTTTTTTTTTTTTTTTTTGACAGGCAGAGTGGACAGTGAGAGAGAGACAGAGAGAAAGGTCTTCCTTTTCCGTTGGTTCACCCTCCAATGGCTGCTGTGGCCGGTGCGCTGGGCTGATATGAAGCCAGGAGCCAGGTGCTTCTCCTGGTCTCCCAAGTGGGTGCAGGGCCCAAGCACTTGGGCCATCCTCCACTGCACTCCTGGGCCACAGCAGAGAGCTAGACTGGAAGAGGGGCAACAGGGACAGAATCCGGCGCCCGGACCGGGACTAGAACCTAGTGAGCCTTGGCGCTGGCCATTATCTTTATTTCTGAGGCACACACTACAGAGAGAGAAAGAGAACAGAGACAGATCACTTCTATCTACTGGTTCATTCCCCAAATGGCCACAATGACTGGGGCTGGGCTAGGCTCAAGTGGTTGGTACCAGTGTCTCTCACATAGAATCAGAGAATCCAAGCACGTAAGCCCTCACTCGCTGCCTCCCAGGTGTGCATTACCTGGAAGTGGAGCTGGGACTCAAACCCAGGCACACTAAGGGACGCAGGCCTCTTAACCTCTAGGCCAAACGCCTACCCCTAGGTCTAATCCTATGGCTAGTACTCTCTTTGTCTTACTGAATCCAGGAGGCGGCACTAACATAATAGCAGTAATTGAACTTCTAGACCTCATGATGAAAAATTCATAATGCTTCCTCTTCCTTGCTTCCCAAGTCCACAACCCACAGGGCTACATCCTTAGAAGATTCCTCTGGTAGCCTCCCGAACATTAAAACCAGCTCACATGAGGACTTGACTGTCCACCCTGAAAACAATACACAGGACAGGCTGTGGGCTGCAGCTGTGGGGGCCCAGAACACAGTATCCCAGAGTGTGGCTCTGTGGCAGGTGACGCTGACCCAAAGGAGATGGGAACGCCTGGGGCAAAGGCTCTCTGATCTTCACCTGCTCCCCTCCTCTCTCTTCCCCAAGTGAGTTACAGGAATCAGAGCTCCTCCTCCCCTAAGCAAGCCATTCGACCTAAAATTCTACTCTCATCTCCCCTTTGCCTTTCTGTGTAGGAAGCCAGCAGGAAGGAATCCTCTGATCAGCCCTGTATGATGGGAGGTCCCGGACCCGTGTTCCAGAGTGGCCCTGCCCCAAACTCCGAAGGGAGGAGGCCAAGAAGAGTCTGGACAAACAGGCCCTGCTGTGTGTGCCCCCTCCAGGCCCTGCTGGGTCCACTCCTGTTAGATTACAGCCTTTGTCCAATCACATTTCTCCACAGTGGTCCATTCTCCATCAAACCTAAGTATAAAAAGTTTTCTCTGGGTCTTCACTTCTGAGGGTTCCTGTTGAACTGAATATTATGTTTTTCTTGTGTTAATCTCTATCTTTTGCTATTAGGTGTGTCCGCCCTGACCCTGTGGGTGAGGAAAGGTAGCACACCTTTGTACACCTACACAGACAAGTGGGCTCCTAGCAGCCCAAGCTCCCGGGAGGTCTCTCCAACGGAAATCACCGACATTGGAGTTGTTCATTCATTGTATACTGAGCAAGCAGGATGTGTAGGCACTGTGCTACCTCCTGGGGGCAGAGGGACCTAAAATACCAAGTCCGAGCACTCATGGGTCTTCAGTCTAGTCAATGAGGGGGTGAATGTCAAGAATGAGGAAATGCAACTGGTGCATGATGCACAGTACCTCTGGGTGGAGATAAATGGAAGATTTGCTTTGCAATCAAAAGCAGAAACCACAACTTTGATAACACCATGGGCCAGCCCAATCCTATCACCAAGACTGGACTCCAACCAGTCGAGGCGTTGCTCGATATGTTGAGCCAATGCCAAATGCAGCCCCTGCCACAGCTGGGTTGGAAGCAGGAATTTACAGATGGGTGTGTCTCATCCTGATTGAGTGACAGCTCCTGGAAGCCTGTGTCTCAGTGCAATCTATGGACCACGTTCTTGAGAAACACCACAAAAGAGACTTATACAACTTTTTGTTTGGCGTGGTAACCATTTTATGAGACTATGAACGTAAACATGAATTTCCCATCTATTACTCAAACATGGTCCACCAAATAAAGTGAAGAGGAATTAGGCAAGACTGCTGTTTCAGATGTTTTGTATCAGTATTTGTTTGCTATGTTTCACTTTCTAATCCGTCTTTGAGAGCAAACAAGCAGTAGCATATGCTAAAATTCCAGTCATTGATTTAACTGTTACCTATAAATTGGGAAAAATACTGTGAGGATTCCAGCTCACTGACAAACATCAAGGCCCAAATCCTAGAACATGAGAGCAGTTTGAGACCCACTGGACAGAGGGGGAAAGGAAAAATGAGATAGATAGGCATGTGCAGATTCCAGAAGAAAAACACCAAATAGGCGTGCCCAGATTTACTTAAAGCCCACATAGCAAAAAGCAAAAGAAAACAAAACTATATTTGCAGAACAGATAAATTATGAGTAATTATTTGCTTTATGAAGTGGGTCATCAAATGAGTTTCTGTTACCTATCTAGTATATTTCCAAGGTACACTAAAGGTAGGACTCAGTTTAGAGAAGTTTGACTTCTACACAGGCACAGCACTGCATAAAACAAGACCCATAAGGGCCCAAGAGCTGCAGGAGTCTATTCAGAAACAGTCCTTGAACCTGCATCTACCCCCCAGATGTGATTTCAAACAAATCTCAAGAGTGGTTTCTCTGTGGCAGTGGTTCCCAACCAAGGGTGATTTTGCTTCCTTGTGAGAACACTGGCCACGTCTGCGGACATTTTGGGGAGGGGGCAGGTTGTCATCTAGCAGGGTGGAGGCCAAGGATGCAGCTAAAAATCCTAGGGGACAACCCCCTACCCACCCAATAATTACCCCACCCCAAAACTCAGCTGAGGCACAGAAACCCTCATCCACAGGAGACAAAGTCGTGGCCGCCCCCCTATGGAAAGCACTGAGTGGTTCTGGCTTCCCAGATGAGCCACTGTTCAGGGAGAAGTCTGCAGGCCTCTGTTGTCCTCCTAGAATATTCTCTGAGCCTGTGTGCGAGGGTTAAGCTCACTGACACATGAACACGCCTAAGCAACCCACTTGAAAGCATTTGGTTCGAACTTTTCATTCAAAGCGCTAACCAGGAGGCTTGGCGAGGCCTCGCTGGGTCTTAGAAAGCCTGCTCAAAAGTAATTCATACCAATGAGCAGCGGCACATTCTCCTACTCAGTAAGTACATCGTGACTCCACAAGCCTCTTTGATCCACCACAGAATGGCAACAATTATATTTTAATTGGTGATTTTTTTACCGACTTGTCAGAACCTGTTAGGATAATCTAAATAACTTCACATCCTCTTAACATTCCTCATGGACTCTCCTAGGAGGAAATGGGCTCAATTTTCTCTGAAATCTCCAATCCCAGGGAAGTGATGGTAGTTGCTCCACTGACCACATTCTGGCTGGGTTTTGGCCAAACCCACTTCTTATTTTTCTCCATCCCCAAATCTGTTTCTTCCATAATTAATTTTCTTGCCTCATTTATTATCACTTCTAGCACAGGGTACTCTCAAACTTTTTTTTCTTAAAAAAATAAGTTTTACAGCACAGTTCGAGGAATAATAAGGTTTTCAGGACAACTAGTTTCATTACAAAGGCCAGACTAGATTTCTTTCACTGCATGCCCAGAAGTGGGGAGAGAGGCCACAATCAGGTTCTTTGAACTTTGGAGCTGCAACAAATTTGAATAAAACTTAAAACATCTTGCTTCCTCATTTTCATTCATAGGGAACTCCTTAAGGAAAAAAAAAATGAAGCAAAATTCCTACATTTACTGTGCCAGACAACTTGACTCAATCCCCAGAGCCCCTTCCACTATCATGTAAATTCCAAAGAACTCTGCAAACCACAGTCAAAACAAAACAAACCGAAGGCCTGGAAACCACACTCTCAGCCTTAGGGGGACACAGCCTTTGTTGATAAGGTCCACGCACCGTGCCCCTCAGTGAAATAACATCTATGCTGCTCTCAAGTGTATTAATGAAAAAACAAAAACAGACCGCACAACTCCATCGTTCACTGTCTATCATCAGAAAGAAACAGAAGGTTTCAGTAAAAGGCATTTCTGGGCAATGCAAGTGGCCCCTGCCGCCAGTGCCCAGCCCACCACATCTGCAGGACCCAAGTGACCCAGAAATGTCCCATCTGGCTGGCCAGGCAAGGGCTCCCTGTGCAATGCCCGCCTTACCTTCGGCCAGGGCTCCTTTGCGTCTAGCTCTGTTCCTTGGCTTGGGCAGAGCAGAGAACTCCTCTGCGCTTCCAACTCAGAAGACGCTCGCTCACTTTGCAAGTGCCAGACCCCAGCCCGGCAGACGGCGGCTCCTTCCCGCCTCGGTTACATCCCAGGCTTCTTTCTGAAGCCAGGCGAAGGCAGCGTGCAGGTCTCCCGAGAGCGCCCCGGGAAACAGGAGCCGTGCGCGCTCTGCAACTCTGCTCGCTTCACTTACTAGTTAAACACCCCAGCAGCCACGACGGGCCAGTCCATGTTGCCCAAACAAGAGGGGGGTAGGGTTTGCTTTCTCTTTTTGTAATGCAGGTAGGGAAAGTACCATTGCTTCAGAGGCACTCACCATTGTCTGCAGCGTAAATGTTTCAGCAGTAATTGCCCTCTAGGCGTGGGCTGGCAAGAAACCAAATGTTCAGGCTGTTGAAGTTTCTTTCCTGGATTAGAGATGACGGCAAGGTGTACACTGTCTCTCCAGCAGCCAGCAGGCTTCTCTCCCAGGCCACTGCTTCTGAGCCATATATTATGGGATGTTTACTTAGGCAAAAGTCTACAAAAACTGAGTCCACCTTGTTTTGATTTTCATTCACTACTTTAGAATCCTCAAATTACTCTGTGGTACTGTTTGGGGGGAATGTGGTTTAAAAATGACTGTGCGTGGCAGGTGTCTGGTTTAGCAGTTGAGTCATACGAGATGCCCACATCCCTTACTGAGTGCCTAGGTTCAAGTCCATGCCCCTCTCCGGAATCCAGTTTCCTGATGATGCACACCTGGGAGGTGGCAGATGATGGCTCAACTACATGAGTCTTCACTACTCACAAAGGAGACTGAGATGGAGTTCTGGCTTCTGGCTTTGCCCAGCCCCAGCTGTTGGGGGCATCTGGGGAGTGAACCAGCAGATGGAAAATCTCTGTCACTGTCTCTCTGCCTTTCAAACAATTAAATACAGTTTTTAAAAAGGAGGACTATATTGGAAATTAAAATAAAAAGGATTTTGCTTATCAAACTTCTTTGGTTCATATTTTGGGGACATTTTGTATTGCTTTTTTATTGCAAATAGTTTTGGATACCTATTATGTTGCATGCACTGCACTACACACACAGCCTCACTTTGAGCTCAGCCACCCTACAGAAATCTCAGACGTGCTGCAGATAGGCAAAGCCAACACTCTTCATGTGACAGGAGAGCAAAGAGCCGGAGGTCCTGCAAGTGCCTGCAGTGTGCCCCTCTTGGTCACTTGGTCATTTTTAACAAGACCCGGATGGTTTAGGGAAGTTTTCAGGGGGATTCTTTGTCATGAAGATCAGCCAATAAGAAGACCTTCTCACGTCTGTGTGGAATCTGAAGCAAACCCAAGCATGACGCATGACGGAAGCAATGTGAGGTTCTGAACAACAAAGCTGCACTTCTAAAAGAAAGCCACAGCCCTGGGTTGCACATTACAGTAATCACAGGAGTGCTAGATGGCTTGCTGTGCATTCCTCCACTGAGGTGTCAGAAACCTGCATTCATGTGCCATCCCCACACCCAGAGCAGGGGGACAGGGGGCAACACGAAGGTTCCCAGAGCTCAGCCAGGGCCCTGGATCAGAATCTCTGGGGCAACACCTAGGAATCCATACTCATTTTTTAATGTGTGTATTTAAAAAAAAAAAACACCTGAATAACTATTAATTTTCATTGTGGTAGGAACACTTGTCATGAACTCTACCGTCTTAAAATTTTAAGTCCACAATCCAGTATTATTCACATTTAGGCACCATGTTGCAAAGGGAATCCATAGTTTAAATAATACGCTCAGGTGATTTTCGAAACTTTTTGATTTATTTGGCTTTTTATTTGAAAGACAGAGAGACAGAGAGATGGAGAGAGATTTTGCATCCGCTGGTCCACGCGGATGCCTGAAACTGCCAGGGATGGACCAGGCTGAGGCAAGGAGCCTGGAACTC